>OX422208.1:554820813-556275813 GCA_949130495.1 Sambucus nigra
CTAGAAAAATACAACACAGTGTACCTCTACTGGATGAGATTTCTTCGGTCGGGAATCATGAGTAAGGAGAGGCGAAAGAATATGCCAGGACTAAAGGAGACGTGTCTGAGCTTTAGAGGGAGGTGGGAAATATTAGAAATAACATGACAATCCTGACAAATGAAATCCATGGGTTGGTTCGATTCTTTACTCAACAAGAAGGTTAACCCCTCATATTCCTCCTTAAACATTCCCCTATCCTAGGCCTCAAGGTTTTCCCTCTCAAATGCCTCCACCTGGAACATTTCCCTCCAAAATGCCTCCTCTTTAAACATTTCCCTCCCAAATGTATCCTCAAACATTTAGTGGAACATCGTTATCCACGAATGGTGACTTTAGATAGTCGTATTATTTAAGAGACTTGTCTAATATGAGGGTTATCAGCTTGTGCACTCTCATTTCCATGATTATCGAAACACGTGTCCATGATTTCCCTTTATTTATGGGTGAGGCTCATATATTGGTCGATAGAAAATATGATCGTTGCGACGATGAGTACGTGTACTTCGACCAAATTATATTATTACCCAACCAGTTCATTTGTTGGACAAGTTTAGGCATTGAACAATATTTTCTTTTTGAACAAATTTGTAATATTTTAATTATCTGGGACATCTGTTTGGTTTTATTCCATATTTATCAAATGATTGAGTCGAATGATTTTTTTTTAATTTGATTTGAATTTGTTTGAGTTGAATGAATTTGTTTGAATTATAAACTGAGAGTTCTTGTATCCAACGTGACCTTTATTTCAACCTATTTATATAGGTAACTTGAATTTTAAAGAATACTTATTGTCTTTCTCACAATACAAAGAGTGGATGAGAGAAAGGTCATAAAGTATCTGATAATCATGTAAAGGGCGTTCAAAAATTTATTAAATATGCATATAGAAATATTAATAGTGATAAGATTCTATGTTTGTAAAACTGTTATATAAACAAAAAATTTAAGCCTTTGAAAGACGTTGAGTTGCATAAAAAAAAATATGCAAGACTATAAGATATGGACTTTCCATGGGTAAAATAATGTACTATATGTTCCGGACGAATTACTAGTACATAACCGCATGACGGAACCCCATCAGGTGAAAGTGGTGAACGATTCGTTAGCACATCATCCTTTGACCAACTTAATTGATGATGCTTACGGAGTCTACCACCATCAAAACCACCAGCCTAAGGATATGGATAATATGGATTATGACCAATTCAATGAACACGTTTAAATTGAATTATCCAAAGATTAGGAATACATACGGTTGAAAGCCGATGCAGCTAGACCTTTGTATAAAAATTACAAAGAATATCACTCGATATTGTATGCATTGATCGATTTTCATAATTTCAAGAGTTAATTTGGGTTGTCGGGTAATAGCATACTTGTAATTCTTAAATGGGGTAAAAACATTCTCCTGAAAGAGAACACGTTAGAAAATAGTTATCCGAGAAGGAAACAGAGCTTAAAAGGTTTGGGTTTAAAGTATAAATCTATTCATGAATGCAATTAAGATTGCATATTATACTGTAACGAACACAAACTAAAGAATGAATGTTCTATATGAAAGGAGCCAAGATATATGGTTTGTAAGAGTTGTAAAGACGATACAATAAAATTTCGCAAGTGATCGCAAGTTTCATAAAAGGTACTAAAGTATTTTCCCATTGGGCCATAATTAAAAATATTTTTCACTATACCATGGATAGCAGAGGCCATGACATGGCACGCTCGAACCAAGGCAGGTGGGAATCTCACGCATCATTAGGTTGATTCAGTTATTTATAATCTTTCAAACGTACGATGCCCTAAATGTGTAAAAGAATAATGCAATGTCCGTCTTGCATTATCAACTAAAGAGTTTAACCTTTTTGATAATTTAAGCACTAATCAGAGTTATTGGACAGTTCTCTTGGATCCTTTAAGTCTCCCTCTAATACTGTCCATAAGAAAAGAGTTCATATTATTGTCGTTGTTGATACTCGGGCCAAAGACTCTCGAAGATAATATTGATATTTTCTTAGTCCCATTTATCGAAGAACTTAAAGAGTTATGGGATGATGGCGTAAGGGGATTTGACGATCACAAGGGTGAAGAGTTTACACTTATAAGCAATGGTTATGTGGGCGATCCATGACTTTTCTACCTATAGGAACTTATCTGATTGCAATATTCATGGTTGTTATGGATGTCCCATCTGTGGGGAGGAAACTGAATTCACTTGACTACAAAATAGTGGGAGAATGAGTTATCGCAGTCATCATAGATTTGCTGAGCAGTCACCCTTTTAGGAACGATAAGTCTAAATTTTTACCTATTAGTAAAGAGTGTAGGGTGAAACCTTCTCGTCTTTTCGGTAATCAATTTAAAGAGAAGGCAAAGGCTGAAACTTTGAGAATAAGTTTATAGAAAAACACCCTCAGTTTGTAGGCCAAAGGCGTAAATCTAAGAAGGATCTCCAACATCCCAGTAAAATGAATGCATGGTCCAAATGGTCAATCTTATTTGACTTGTCGTATTGGAAAGAGTGTCGCATAAGGCCTCTAATTGTGGAACATATGGTAGGAACATGTCTGGATAAATCTCATTCGAAAGATGGATAGAGGGTGTGTTGCGATCTAAAGGAGATAAAAATAAATAAATAAATTATGGTTAAAAACTGATCCTGTAACGAGAAGAAATTCAATTCCCGTGGGTGCTTTCACTTTGAATACTAGTGAGAAAAAGATCCTCCACATTGTTTAATTTGAAGACTCTGAATGGTTATTCTGGTAATATGTGAAGGGTTGTAAGCTACCAAATAAATGTCCAGAAATAATGCAAGTTTCACGACTAGCACATCATCATCTAATTAATTCCTCTGTTATTTAGGCATTGATTTTTTGAGAAAAAAGATCTCTGTGGGAAAATTATGCAGATTAGTTTGTGCTTCACCTTACTGTGCAAAAGTGGTAAACAAGACGCACATTAAGTCTACAAAAACCACTTTAGCTGAGGAGATTTGTGTCTTAGAGAAGTATTTTCCTCCGTAATTCTTTTACATCAGCATCCACCTGCTTCTGCATTTATGCAATGAGTCTTTATTGTGTGGACCCGTCAGGTATCGTTGTATGTATCCTTTCGAGGTATTGATGAAAAATTTCCAAGACTACGTTAAAAATATATGGTTTATTGGAGGGTAAATTGCGAAAAAATACATAACACCAGAATCGTCGTTATACGCTCGAGAACATGTTACGAAATAAGGGCTTCGGAGGTTCAATCATATGGAGAATGAGTGATCAAGGAACCAGATGAGTTTGAGAATGAATTACCTTTCAAAAAACCTAAAGAGGTGAGACTCATTAACTTGCAATACGAGAAAGCATCTCGTTGTGTCTTCGAATCCCAAAATGAAGTTAAATATTGGAGAAAGTAAGTAACTACATATATAACTTATTTTTATCTAATTACTTGTATTCTCTATTTTACCATCTAAACTCTATAATTTCATGAACGCGTTTAGAAATTATGAGCGCAAAATGGTCAGAAATTAGAAGAGGTGCGATTTTAGGGCATAATTATCAAAAGAGGTAACTCAAACCTCTTATGTTGCGATTATTTATGTATGTATTGTAAAATATGGCCTAATACAAATCCATTAAAAATGCATCTTTTAAATAAAGGTGATGTGTCTTTAAGGCTTTCACACCTATCCAAAGGTCCTAATTTTCGTGCAAATGAGTTTAAAATTTTTTACATCAATGGTTTTGATTTTGTCTCATACCCGTACAAGGAAAAACTATTGACGCAAAATAACAAAATATCAGTTTTTTCCTTGACTTCTTTTGTACCTAGAAAAATTGATAAAAATCCAAAGGACACGGAGTTGACCTATTATGGGATTGTCTAACAAACCCTAGAACTATATTACTTAGACTTTAAAGAAATCATTTTCTATTATGACTTGGTGAAAGTGGAGAACGGTACAAATGGTTGTAAAATTGATACTCCCTCAAAACTTGTAATGGTAGGTTTATCTAAGATGAATAGTAAAGATGGCTTGATTGATGAGCCTTTTATTTTTTCCTTTCAAAATGTTAAGAATGTATTATATTCCAAGTGCATAAACGATGACAATTGGTGAGTTATTATGCATGCACCGAAGGGTTTGAAGACTCAAGTAGATGCATTAAAGTCCCCTAAAGAGTTTCAGTCTGCTCTTGATGATAATCCCAATTTGATTGTTATTTTAGTCTATTTAGACGAAGATTGAGTTTCGAAACATTATATCATTTTCATTTAGTTAACTCTTGTATAGAAACTCTATTTGTATCATATGTATTGGAACAACCCTTATATTTATTTACATTTGTGTATCTTCTGCTCATATATTTAGTTCCCTTCAAATTTCTTCCCCGTTGATCATATTTTGTAAAATATAATTTTTGTAGATATTTTTAAGTTTTGAATGTGACACTCATAACCAATTGCCAGTCTGAGGTACTCACACAAAGGGTCACGAATTCTTTTGATGTTCAATATTTGTGTGGTTGCCTCGATTGGTGATTTGTGATATGTGATGTTTGTTGAGACACAAGGCATCGAAGTCTCTTATTGGTAACACTAATTTCATGTTTTATTCTTTAATCACTAGTCCTACTTTATTTTGTGTTATTATTCCTTTTTTAGCTTGTATCTCCCACTCTTTTCGTTATCATGTATACATTCACATATATTTTCATAAATAAAAAACCTAAAAAGGGAACATATACCACAATTCCCAATTCATAGTGTTCTCATAATTTTCTACACTTTTAACACATTTCATATATATTATCATAAATCAAAAGAGACACCCTAGATTTAAATTATGGGTTAGACCCCAACCTTGTTCATCTTACGAACTATGTAAACTTTTATGCATTTTTTTACTACATAGGCGTCCTGAAGTATTGTTTGTAGGCCTAATTGGAGAAGGGAAATTCTGAATTCTTGTGTCATCGAAGGAAACAATCACTGCATTGGATTTCGATTAGGATATTTCGATGTTATTATCATATTCACGCAAGCATGCATTGTATTATTATTTGTGTTGAACAATTTGATGGCTTTAGTTAGTTAATTTGTGTTGTATTATTATTTTTTATTTATGGATGGCGTAGTTTTTTTCAGACGCAAAAAATTAAAAAATATTTTTTTTAAAATTTGGTCATAGTTTTGGACCATGACTAAAACTGTGACAAAATTATAAATAAAATAATAATATTTGGTCACGGTTAAGAACCGTGACCAAATATAATATTTTTATAATTTGATGTTAGTTTTGGTCACGGTCCACAATTGTGAGTGTGATAATCTATACTATAAAATATTTAGTCACGGTCCACGACCATGACTAAATATTTGAATGGTCACACTGTGGGTTACAGTTTAGACCGTGACCACTAAGTCACGATTTTGAAGTGTGACTAGCCATGTAATAATGATGGCACCCACTGGACCGTGACCCATATGGGGTCACAATTTTGGACTGAGACCCACGATTTTATCACATCCAGTATGGTCATGGTCCAAAACACTTACTCATAGGCCTTAGTCATGGGCCTAAACTGTGACCATCTGCCCATTTTGGTGTGGTGTATCTATGGGTCACATGAGTATACAAATACTCTTACATTGAAGATCATACCCTATGGAGTTGCCACTCCGAGTTAACTTGGATGGCAACTATGAAATGCACTATCGGTTCAGATACACAAAGATAAGTCAGTGCCATTTTAAGGGATTTGTCCCTAATTATGCTATTCTGAGCCCAAAATTGTGTATTTTAATATGAATGATTTAGGACCCTTGGATGCATTATTACTAGTCCAGTACGAGGGGTGCTAAAAAACCAAAGCAAAATTCAGGTTTGATCAGATTCATTAGTTTATTATATATAGAAATAAAGAGTAAATTACTAATTTGGCTGCTAAACTATCACGATTATTTCAAAATGTCCCCTCAATTATCAAAAAAGTCTATTAAGCCCTTAAAAAATCAAAACAAATTTAAAATGCCCCCATTTTGTCCCTTTTGATCGTTAACTTTGATGGAAAATGAACATAACCCATTTTGATGATAAAACTAAAATTATCACAATAATGAAGGCTAGAATTATAGTTAACCTAAATATAATTTTGTAACACCTCGTAATTTCGAACCAATAATAATTTAATTTAATTCGGAATTCAAAAAAATAAAAAAAATTGAATTTAATTATTTTTATCAAGTTAAAATGTTGGATCTTATTTATGGAAAATAGTATTTTAATTGGTTTTAAAATCGGGGGAAAATTGGATTTTTATTTACATATATTCATTTTTGGGGCGAACTGGCCTGACTCGATTCATCCTGGAGGGCGAATCAATTCGGCCGAGATAGTGCCGGTAGTTAGTTTGATTTTCTTAAGAGTTTTAGTTCCATTAAAACACTTAATCTTCTATAATACAAAGATAACTCGGGGTTAGGATTTTCTAATCACTTTTTCACCAACTCTTAAACCAGAAGTCTCCTATATCTTTACCTCCTCTCATCTAAAAACCCTAGCCCCATTTAAAATCAAATTTAACCCAAGTTTTGAAGGCTCAACCCATGTTTTCTTAAGATCATTCAAGAACAAGTCTTTATTGATTTTTCGAGAGGAACACAACCATCCAATTAGAATTTTCAACCGACTTTTCTACAGGCATGAATACTTATATTCTCTCTTTAGTATTATACATTTTAAATATTTCCTAAACATTACTTTGCATAGTTTTCTGAAAATAAACTAGAAACCTTAATTAGGCAAAGTGAAATCTATGTTGGGACTGTTTTTACGAAAACATTTAATATGAATTAAGACTTATAACCCTTGTGTGCTTAGGGTAGAGGTTGGATTTTTATTAATATGGATGTAGATTTGTATGTGGAAAATAATAATAGAATTGCTAATTAAAAGTGACTTGTGATAATAAGATTATGTAAGTGTGATAAAAGAGAAATTATTGTTGTATGCACCATAAATTTATATGATGATAAAATTATATCAGTTACATGAAGTAAGTTGTTTCATTTCAAAAATTAATTGAACGAATGAAATTATTATTATTTGTTATTTTATGATAAATTGGTAGAAGTGTTGATAAAATTTCTCATGCGAATTATTGTTTTAATTATATTTGACATCGCGGGAACGACGGAATTTTCAGGTAGTTATCCTCTCACCTTAATTTTAGGAGTTCTTGTTAGGTATGATACTAGTAAGTATGTCTTAGTAGTGGTTAACACTTTCTAGGTATGGGACTAGTTGGTATAGATTTTACGAATGAGATATTTCGGGATGGGGCTAATTTTTGTGTCGTTCGATTGATTCGATAGTCTATGCACAAGACTAGGAGGAAAATAATGGTAAAGATTCATCATATATGATAGGGTAGGACGTACTTGTTTTTTGAAGACCTCTAGGTATGGGACTAGGGGTAGGTTTGAGGATTTATTCTCTATAATAAGGTGGAACTAATATAAAATTAGGAGAAATTAAGGATTATTGTCTAAGATAATAAACGGGTATTAAAATGGATTGGCGTTGCCAATATGTTCGGGGGGAACAATAAGGGGCGAACTGGATATAGTGACGTGGGTGTGTGTTGGCATCACCAATATGTGCTGGGCTGACAGAATATGGACGAACTGGATATAGTGACGTATTGTGTGTGGAACCTCGCCAATATGTGCAGGGTTAACGAAATTGGACGAACTAGCTATAGTGAGGGGATTGTGTGTGGTGTAAAACTTTGGGCGTGCTAGAAATATGTGTATGACCCGGGAGAGGATGAAATGACTATACTGGTGTCGCATAAATTATAATAAGGAGAATTAATTAAATTAAATTATAAAATCTAGTTGAATATTGTCACATGATAATTGGATCTAAATGATAGGGTGGCCTACTTATGTGGGTAAATAGTGATAGTCATTTTTATTCACCTATTAATATTTATATCTCGTTTAAATTAAAATACTCTATTGTTATGTTTATTATGTATAATGCTACTATTTAGGTTCATGGATCCTAGCTGGGAGGAGTAGCTAGTATTCATGTGGTGTATTTTGACCCATTGTGTTGAATAACATTTCAGGTAGCACTGGAGTAGCTGCATGGGAGTGATTGGAGATATTTTTGGAGATGCAGCTGGAGTTTCATTTTAGATGCTTTAGTATTTTAGGATTGGTTTCTATTTTCGTCGCTTTCATTATGAGACTTTTATTTATGGATTTTGTGGGCCAATCAGTTCCACAGTTGTTTATGGTTTCTATCAAATTTTCATACTTGGATTATTTCATTGGGAGTTATATTTATTTGGAGTTGATTTTATTTTGGAGATTAGGATGGAGATGGATTTAATATTGCATGAATGTTTATATTTATTGGATCAATATGATTATCCTCTTGTGGAGGATTGTTTATATGTCGCATATATCTATCACATGTTAAGAATGATAACTTATTTAGTGATGCCCGACGTAATTTGGCAGCGGCGACTGGTCACCTCGCTTGTTAGAATGCGCGGGGTGTTACAGATGGTATCAGAGCATGGTTTTAGGTCTTGTAGGTTGTGAGTCCATTTTATCTTCCGCACTGCTTGTCTTTGATTCCTTTTAATGATTTGTACTCTTAGTTATTCCGAGTCTGATGTTATTTTTGTTCCTATCTTTTTATATGGTGAACACTAGGAGCGCGGGAGATAGGAAAAAGGGTTCGATTTATAGTTTCAAAGTTTAGAAGAGGCCTAAGCATGTTGTTTTGGATGTCGAGGAGTTAGCGGATATTGTGCATGAGGCCACGGCTACCGGTATTGAGATAGGGAGACATAGGTGGGTGACTTTAGGGGCACAACAGCAGTGTACACCCGCTTCAACTTGGGACAGGGTGAGGGCCAATTTACATAAGAAAAATCCTCCCACCTTCACAGGGGGATCTGACCCAACAGTTTCTTACCAATGGAGGAAGGATATGGAGAGACACTTGAGGATGGTGGACTGTACTGATGTGCAGAAACGGATGTTGGCTACATTCAAGCTGACTAGAGATGCATTGCAGTGGTGGGAGAGTGTCACCACATCGAAGGATAGGGATCGCCTAAACTATGGAGATTTTCAGATCAAGTTTAATGACAAGTATTCCCCGTGTTTGATTAGGAACACGAAGAATAGAGAGTTTTCGGACTTAGAGCAGGGTTCGAAATCATGTGCTGAGTATAAGCAGGAATTCACAAATCTGTCCATGTTTGTACCGGAGGAGGTAAATACTGAGGCGAAGAATATAGAAAGCTTAATTAAAGCTTGTCTTGGTCTATTAAGCAGATATTATTGGGAAATTCGACGTACACAACTTATACACAGGTGGTAGACGTTGCGCTGTTGTTGTAACAGAAGAAAGTGAACTACCAAAAGAAGCAAGGAAAGAGACATGAGTCAAATGGGCAAGATGGGAGAACAAGGGTCAAAATGACCAGTCGTGGAAGAGACAGTGAGCAGGGCAGGAGAAACAAGTCATTCAACAAGGCAATGGTGCCCACGGGACCCCCAGGGATAAGGAAAACATGGAGAGCCAACGCCAGCTAGACATTCTAAATCTTTTAGAGGATGATGTTTTAATTGTGGAAAGGAAGGACATCGAGCTCTCATATGTCCAAAGAAACAGGGCCAAGGGCCTCCAGCACCGACAACACCAGGTGTATAGGGAGCGCCTGTAATACCAATAGTAACCGTAGTGGGTAGGTGTTATATGCTTCCGTCTCGGGAGCCTCAGGCAGGGCAGGCGCCTCAGGAGCCAAGACGTGGCTAGTGGAGTAGCACGATACGTATTATTTTCTTAGATAGTTATATATATAGGTAATGTATATATTGTATTTTTATCGTGGGGAAGGTGCGTGTGGGATTGGGTGTATGGGCGTTCGATCATGGGATCCTATAGGTAGGCATATGTAAGCTTTATTTTATTTGCACAATTTACGTTTACCGTTTGATACTTCGTCGAATCTCGAGGAAGAAATTACCATTTTAGAGGGAAAGTATATAACACCCCGTAATTTCGAACCGATAATAATTTAATTTAATTCGAAATTCGAAAAAAAAAATGTATTTAATTATTTTAAGCAAGTTAAATGTTGGATTTTATTTATGAAAAATAGGATTTTAATCAGTTTTAAAATCGGGGGAAATCGGGTTTTTATTTACATATATTCTTTTATGGGGAGAACTGTCGACCTGTTCAGGTCCGAATCGATTCAGCCTGGAGGGCCAATCGATTCGGCCGAGACAGTGCCGACAATTTTGTTTGCTTTTTTAAAGATTTTTAGTTCCATTAAAATAATTAACCTTTTCTAATATAAAAATAACTCGGGGTTAGGATTTTCTAATCACTTTTTCACCAACTCTTAAACCAGAAGTCTCCCATATCTTTAACCCCTCTCATCTACAAACCCTAGCTCCATTTAAAATCAAGATTTAACACAAATTTTAAAGGCACAAACCGTGTTTTCTTAAGATCATTCAAGAACGAGTCTTTATTGACTTTTCGAGAGGAACACAACAATCTAATCAGAATTTTAACCGACTTTTCTATAGGCATGAATACTTCTATTCATTATTTTTAGTATTATACATTTTAAATATCTCCTAAACATTAATTTGCATGGTTTTCTTAAAATAAACTAGAAACCTTAATTAGGGAAAGTGAATTCTATGTTGGGACTATTTTTATGAAAATTTTAATATGAATTAAGACTTATAACCCTTGTGTGCTTAAGGTAGAGGTCGTATTTTTATTAATATGGATGTCGATTTGCATGTAGAAAATCATAATATAATAGTTAATTGAAAGTGACTTGCGAAATCACATAAGATTATGTAAGTGTGATAAAAGAGAAATTATTGTTGTAAACACCATAAATTTTTATGATGATGAAATTATATTAGTTACATAAAATAAGTTGTTTAATTTCGAAAATTGATTGAACGAATGAAATTAGGCTTATTTATGATCTTATGAGAAATTGGTAGAAGTGTTGATAAAATGTCTCATGCGACTTATTGTTTTAATTATATTTGACATTGTGGGAACGACGGGATTTTAAGGTAGCTATGCTCTCACCTTAATTTTTGGAGATCTTGCTAGGTATGGGAATAGTAAGTATGTCTTAGTAGTGGTTAATATTTTCTAGGTATGATACTAGTTGGTGTAGATTTTGCGAATGAGATATTTCGAGGTGGGGTCGATTTTTGTGTTGTTTCGTTAATTCAATAGCCTAGGCACAAGAATAGGAGGAAATTATTGGTAGATATTCATCCTATATGATAGGGTAGGACGTACTTGTGTTTTAGAGACCTCTAGGTATGGGACTAGGGTTTGAGGATTTATGCTCTATAATAGGGTAGGACTAATATAAAATAGGGAGAAATTGAGTAATTGAGGATTAATGCCTAAGATAATGAAAGGGTATAAAAATGGATTGACGTCGCCAATACGTGCAAGGCTAATAATAAGGGGCGAACTGGCTATAGTGATGTGGGTGTGTATTGGCGTCATCAATATGTGCAGGCCTGGCAGAATAAGGGAGACTGGCTATAGTGATGTGTCGTGTGTGGAACCTCACCAATATGTGCAGGGCTAATGAAATTGGATGAACTGGCTACAGTGAGGGGATTGTGTGTGGTGTAAAACTTTGTGCGTGCAGCAATATGTTCAAGACCCGGGAGAGGATGAACTAGCTATACTGGTGTCGCATAAATTATAGTGAGGAGAATTAATTAAATTAAATATGAGATCTAGTTAAATATTGTCACATGATAATTGGATCTAAATAATGGGGCGGCCTAGTTATGTGGGTAGATAGTGATAGTCATTTTTATTCACATGTTAATATTTATATCTTGTTTAAATTAAAATACTCTGTTGTGATTTTTATCATGTATAATTCTACTTTAGGGTTTCACGGACCCTAACTGGGAAGAGTAGCTAGTATTCATGCGATGGGCTCTGACCCATTGCGTTGACTAACATTTCAGGTAGTGCTGGAGTAGCTGCATGGGAGTGATTGGAGATATTTTTGGAGATGCAACTGGAGTTTTATTTTTGATGCTTTAGTAGTTTAGGATTGCTTTCCATTTTCGTCGCTTTTATTATGAGACTTTTATTTATGGATTTGGTGGGCCAATCGGTTCCACAATTGTTTACGGTTTATGTCAGATTTTCATAGTTGAATTATTTCATTATGAGTTAAATTTATTTGGAGTTGATTCTTTTTAGATTAGCATGGTGATGGATTTAATATTTCATAAATGTTTATATTTATTGGATTAATTTGATTATTATCTTGTGGAGAAATTTTTATATGTCTCATTAATCTGTCGCATGCTAAGAATGATAGCTTATTTAGTGACGCCCGACATAGTTTGGCAGTGGCAGCTGACCACCTCGCTTGTCAAAATGCGCGGGGTGTTGCAATTTTTAGAATAAAAATATATATATTTATCTCTCCTCACTAAACCCACCTCTACAACTTTTCACCATCTTCCTCCGACAATACCCCCTCCTGCAACTCCTTATCTTTCTCCGTGAAAACCCACCCTTCTTGAACCCCACACCCTTCTGAACCTCCATTTCCTCCATACCCTTTTCACCCCTCCTGACACCCTCTTTCTCCCCCACCTTCCTACACCCCCTTCTTCCTTCACCCCCTGATACATTCTTTCACCCACCCCCATAGATGTGTATGTGTGTGTGTATGTGTGTGTGTGTGAGAGAGAGAGTGAGAGAGAAAGAGAGATAGAGAGAGAGAGAGAACCAAACCACACCCCAAACAATCTTTTTTCTGGAGGTTAAGAGCTCCGACAAGCTTTTTCGGTGAAGATAGCAAGTCGATAGGACCTCTTACCCCCACCTCTTTTGTTAGCATGTGGAGAAATAAATAGAAACCTATATGAGAAAGAGATTAAACGTTGGGGATAGAGTGCCGTCGATGATGTCATCAGCGCAATCAACAGAGGATAAATTCGCCACCCTTTTTGTTATGTGTGCATGGAAGAGTTAGAGAATAAAACCCAGCTTCTTAGTTTTCTATGGGTGTGGTTAATTTTTTTCTTTTTATTTTAAATAAATATATGTATTTGAATCAAATTACATTAATATCCTTAATAAAATCATGGGCTACGCACATGCTCACTTCTGTCAACTTTAACAGTCAAAATGGATGGAAGGGTCGTTTTAAATCCGTTTTGATAGTTTGAGGGCCCATTTTGAAACAATTAAGATAGTTTATGGGCTAAATGAGTAATTTACTATATAAACAAACAAAAGATGTTATATGGTCCCTTGTAGGCTCATTCTAAGGCCTAACACATTGCCTTCTAGAGATTCGTGATGTAGAGTTAAGGGATAGTGTTACAAGTGGGGAAACTGTTAAGCACCCCGCTCATTCTTTATGTGTGTTTACTTTATTCTGCTTATTATTACTTAGATTAAAAGATATAAATAATGTATGTAGAAATTATAGTATTAGTCTCCTTTAAATATAGACACTTTCGTGTATGAAAAGAGATGTGGAGTGGTGTGTCATTTTTGTGTGATTGTGGTAGTGCATGTGTGAGTGGGAAACATAATACCTACGCTTGAGTGTATCTTTATAGGCGTGAATGTCTCAATTTTTTGAGGGCTTGGTCTCATGATAAGAAACTTGATATTACACATACATACTCGTTTAATTACAAGATCAGAGGCGACGTAATTTGGAATGCTAATATATTCGCAGTGACGATAATTGGGCATATCAATGGGGGTGCGTGAATGGACGGGTATGAGAAAAATCATAGTTTGACTAGTTGGATAGCTATGATGGGGAAAATAGTGTGTTATGGGAATATATTTGTGTATTTTGGGTGCAATATATCAAGGTGGCATACGGCGGAAGCACTATGTCAAGATGTGATATTGTGGGGCTTGGGGTTTGTACTCATAAGAGTATCTCCAATAACATAATTAAAACAATTAAGTGTAAAAGTGACAAATCGGAATTTAAATAGGCATTTACACAGTGTTAATTTTAGCTATCTAAACCTCCACAATGTTTAAACTTGTCCATAACCAAAAATCGATATTTCCCAATAAAACTACATCATTTAGCAATGGATTCCATGTACATCCTAAAAGATAACGTTTGTATCCTCTATTTCAGTTTGCCAAAATGGATCCATATTCATTGAATTTCATCGACTCTCTAGCCATTGGATCACAAAGCCAAACTCCACTAACTTTGCACAGAATTTTGCTTTTCTCAAATCTTCATTAAGAAATAATTTTTTCTTTGGAAATGAATATATAAGGAATATGGATCTCATTAGGAAGGTAAAATGAAGATTAGAATTTCAGAAAATAAAATGGTCGGGATAAAGTTGCACTGAACCAACAAAGATTCTTTAAATGGAAGAATGGATATAGAATGTTTTTTATGGTTGAGGAAGAAGAGAGAGAAATGAGTATGTCGTGGGAGAGATTTGTGGGAAGTGGGGTCAATGATTTTGATTATTCAGGAAATAATATTAAGTTTGATTATTAAATGCTAAACTTGTTTACTAGTCAAGAGGTTATTACAATTTGACTACATCATTGGAGTGGGTTTTATGCATAAATAAGCAAAATTTGATTTGTGTTATAATTTTAGAGTCATTGGAGATACTCTAAGTGGGAACTTGGTACTGTGACTATGAAATCTTATATATAAGAGATCAAAACCTATGTAGTTCGTGTTGTGCAATTAGTTATACTGAGGTCATGGAGACCAAATATAAAGAATGTGAATGGTACATATTCTTTGGAGTCATTCCCTGAGAAAGAATTCCATTTCTAAGCGCGTTTCTTATGTTCATGCAATAGGAAAATAATCTGTATGATCCTGATAGATATTTTCTAGAAAACATAATGTGGGAGAGTCTCTCTTATCGGGAGATATATGTTTCCTTGGGAGAGAATGTACAAAGTATCTCAACTTTCGACTTTGGTTTACAAATAGTACGGGATAGTCTAATGCACGAATTCTTTTGGAAAAACATATTTTCTTTAATGAATGTATATTTTCAAAATAAATATGTCATACTGAAGCTGATAAGTTAATCTAGATCATGGTCATAATGACATGATTAGGTGTAGTATTCTTGTATGAGGGTGCGATATTGAGGAACCTAAGGTTGCTTATAATGTACATTTGTTGTCTTAGTGAAGATAGGGAAAATATTTTAAATGGAGATAAGAAACTTGTTATTAGTCTACCATAAAATAGAATAAAAAAATGACTAAAAGTAGTTTTTTTCTTGGTTTATGGAGCAGAGCTTCGATTGAGGTGACTTTCCAATCGGGGCTTTGAATCATGCAGAGCTTCATCTTGGGAGCTGGGAAGTTTAGAATTGGGGGGAAAATCCAACTTGTATCTTCTTTTTGGAATATTGAGACATCTATCTAGTTTATAATGTAACTTTTGAGGAATCGAATTTGTGCATGGAGAGTGGAGATTTATTATACCGTGTAAAATATATAACTAGATTGATTAGGTTCACAAACAAATAATACACGAGTTAAAACAAATAAAGACCATTCTATGCGTGAAGGAAAAGTATAAACTAACACAAATAAGAGCTGATAGGAATAATGACATGAATAAACTAATGAACTCTAATGCCAATAATCTAATAGTAAATAAACTCCATCAATGAAAATACAAATTGTCTCACAATACCAAATCCAATACTGAAAGTAGAAACTGACTCCAACATAAAGTAACAACCAATACAGTAATCCAAGACTGACTAAATACTAGAAAGGAAATGCAGGAAATAAATGTGATCATACGGGCTCGACATCTATATCCTATAAAAGAGTTATATCTGGAATGAATGAAATGAGATTATCTGGAATTAATGAAATGAGATTAGGGTTGTGGCAGTAACTGCGGCCTAAGACCTAAAATTATATTTCAACAATAGGATTAAACCAAGCAAGTCTACATAGAATAAGAATTTAACCGAATTTGGGTTACAATAATAATCATGAACCTTCATCTCATATTTTTAGTTATTTGTAAGTTAATTGAACCCAAACAACCCTAAATATAGCATGCAATTATAATCCCAATCCCAAGTGAACCTAATGATTAATTATTATTATTCTCAATTGAAGTGTTTACTTAACAAATGCCAATGCATATAACTCAATAAGGAGAGACAATCTCATAGTCTAAAATCAAAATAAGTATGATTCTAACACATACAAGTAACTAGGTTATGCATAAACTCGCAAATAATATACGAAGGCCTATCCATATTGCCTTCAGGGATCACTCGTGCGTACTAGGTATAGTTATAGGTCATCTCATACTTATAACCTAAAAGCATTAATAAGGTATAAGTCACTATGTCGTCCCGTCATTTTCATAGACCTCCATACCTAAAACTTATAAAGAACACCCTCATTTATTTCGCCCAGGGATATGGGTACGTCAACAGTGGGACCTGGGGTAAATAACTAAGGTAATCCCGCCACTACCACAGGAGTACTAGCGCGGTCGACGCCGTATGTGCCCCGTAAAGAATAGTATATCCCCTACGATAACTTACACATGGTATGCTTTCATATAAAGTATAACACAAAAATCCAGTATACTTAAGGATGATCAAATGTACCATGAGTCTCTGATTAATTACCACTAATTAATTAAGTGTTGAATTTTGATCTGACCCAAACTCGTTCTAACAAAATCATGCATGTCGTTCGAATGGCATCCCAAGTCATTCGAATGAAACCCTAAATGTCGTTCTAGCGATAACCCAGTTCGTTCCATTGAAAACCTATATTTTATTCTAACGAGATCCTAATCCCGTTCTAACGATAATGATGCAGAACCATCTTCTCTAAAATATCCAACACCCAAAATCCTAAGTCTGAAGCTTCTAATCAGTTCTAAAACCATCCTCCTTCAGATATAAGTTGCATACCAACATTACTAACCTAAATCTATAAGTTTAAAAGGATTATAACATGTATTAAAGTCTTAATTACAAATTATTAAGTTAAGAACCCTAAGTTCATGTTTCTAACAAACTAGTTCAGATAAAATCCAATTATCGATTTAAACAGGGGACTTTATAAAGATTCATTACAATAAATTAGTTTATAATAATTATAATCGATTCAAGGTCAGATTCATGAGATTAAACAACAAATCATCTAATATCACTAACATAAGTGTAGACACCCCATCCTAGGACCCCCCTAAGAACCTCCTTAGGTCCTTTACTGAGAGCGTTGAGCTTTTCTGAATCAATGCTCTAATACCAATTTGAAGGGGGTTGTGCTTTTCTGCATCAAAGCTCTGATACCAATTGTTGGAGTGCGAGGCCCTCAATTCTAAAATATTATTTCCTTTTTATGTAAACTCGATGCGGAAGCGGTGTGGTGGTTCAACTTTAAAACAACAAATTTTAATTTCTTAAACAAATTAAAATTACACCAAGTGAAGTAAAATTAAACAATTAATATATTCACTTAAACCAATTAATTAATTCAAGTCCTAGAATTTGCCTAAGTCATATTTATCAATATTAGCAAATTAGGCGAAACCAAATTTTAGCAAATGACTTGAATTAAATAAACTTTACCCAATATTTAATTTAGTCCCAAATTAAATGAAGTGTGATAATTTAAATCGAATTTTATCTTGAATTATCCTGCGCATCTGTTCTAAATAAATTATGCAAGATAAAATAAACCAATCACACTACGCCGCGATGTACGAGGAAAAACCCAAGACGGGAAACAACCTCGGACGGCCCTAGCCACAAATCCACTAGATACGGAATTACAATTACAGGACAGATAGACTTACAACGCACGACTCGATCCCTCTCAAGCCTCGACGCTTCTTCTTGTAGACACATCTTCCTAGCTGATTACCTTGGAATACCACCGCGGTCTCGGAATCCACCGATGGGACTTTATATGGTCACCATCACCCGAGCAAGGAGCCTTTCTCCAAGTGGGTAGAATCGCAACAAAACGTCTTCTTCTTTGAGGGAGGTAGAAGCAAACCAAAACTTCTCTTTGAAACGAAAGAGATAAACCGGTGCCAAACTCCAAGCAATTGATATGTATATATGTGAACTTGGATAAACAATATGGGTGTAAAACTAGAGTGATAAAATATTTTCTCTTGAAAAATAGCACTCAAAACTTGATCTTTTTCTCTTTTTAATTTTTTCTCTTAAAATACTCTCTAAGAGTTTGTATGATATGAAAAATATTGATTATCAAAAGTGATTCCTGCACATATTAAAATCTGAAAAAGTTGGTTACAAACTTAGTGGGAAAGTGGGTGCAAAACTGCCAAAAAACTGCCAAAAACTGTTTCCGCCTGGCATCTCGTTCGAACAACATTTCGTTCGAACGAAATTCTCGTTCGAACGAGACTTCTAACGACGTTCCAGATTGAACTCGTTAGAATCTCGTTGGATATCTCGTTCGAACATAAGGTTCGTTCGAACGACATATTGAACGACATTCCAGTGGCCTAATATGGGAACTCGTTAGCAGGTTCGTTCGAACGACATTTTCGTTCGAACGACATTTTCGTTCGAACGACAATCTCGTTCGAACGACTCTTTCGAACGAAAAACCAGAAAGTTTGAATATTCTTGTTTAAGCCCAGAAAACTTTATAAACATTTATTTAAAGTTTTAATTAATTCTTTCTTAAAATAAAACGCAGTTTTTATAAAACCTAACACCCAATAAACTTGTTCCAAGCTCCTATATATATATAATATTGCATTCATACCTTGGGAGCATGGAACTATGGTTGATGACGTAGAAACGAGGCACGCAAACCGACAGATTTGATGAAGGTTTATATTCTTTGCCGCTACGTCTTCAACAAAAACTTCATAGGATTGAGAATGTTACAATTAAATACTATCCTATGAATAAATGTTTTTGTCCGGAATTGAGCCAAAAATATATATGGACTCAATTAGAAATTTGTGTCCTTACATTAGCACTCACTCGTTCACCACAAACCCTAAGTCATACTCTGAGTACTGATTTAGAGGCCACCGGGCACTCTCGAGCCCTGTTTGGATCTGGTCAAAGCTCAAGGAATCTTTGAAGTGCTCTAAATCCCCTTTCAAATGGTTCTCCCCTTATATGGATCGGTCTTACAGTTCGGACGGACGGTTCGTTTTACCCTAAAAACTGATTTATCGGCCTTATGGTTCTGATGAACAGTCCGTTTCACTATCAAAAACTTATCTAGAGGCCACGAGGCGTTCTCAGGCCCTGTTTGACTTTGATTAACTTTATCACCTATGAAAAATCTCAATTAATCTTTTAAGGGCTCTGAATCACCTTTCCAACTATTCTCCCCGTACGTGGATTGGTCTTACGGTTCGGATGGACGGTCTGTTTTACCCTAAAAATAGATCTAGTGGCCACCGAGTGCTCCAAGACCCATTTGAATTTAGTCAACTCTCCAGCTTCAGTGAAGCTCAATAAATCCTTGAAAGGATCTTAAACTTGTTTCTAACAGTCCACCCCGTGCATGAATTAGCCTTACGGTACAGGCGAACGCCCCATTTTAACCCGAAGGGTCACCGAGATCCTTCGGGCCCCATCTGACATTGGTCAACTCTCCAAACCGAATGAAGAGGAATTAAATCTAGAAGGGCTCCGAATACCCTTTCCAATGGTACATCTCTGCATGAATCGACCTTACATTTTGGACGAAGGATTCGATTTCCTTCAAAGACTTCATGTCTAGTGGTCAACGGGTGTTTCCCAGCCCCCTTTGACCTCAGTCAACTCTTTGACCTGAGAGTGGTTATATATATTCTTAATGGTCTTTAAATAACCTTTCCAACGATCCATACCGTGCATAATTCTGACTTACAATTTGCATTTTACGACCATTTTCTAAAAAATATGTTCCGGACTACTAAATGACACCCCTGGGACCTTGCGTATCGGTAGTGTGCCTGAGGTGCTATTCCAATAGGTAGGTTCAGAACCATGCCGATTGTCACTCCCTTTAGCCCTATAAATATAGGCCATGATCTCACTTTTAAAAGCTCCCCTGAACACCCCTCTTAACAATTCAGAGAACATTTTTTTGAATTTAGAGTTTCCTTTCCTAAAAAACGATGTTCCCAAATTCCATTCCATCACTTTCTTGCCTCATATGGTATATCCCCACCCCACCCCCCACCCCCACCCCCACCTCCCCATACCACTTTCATACCATTGCAAGATCAGCATATCTACATCCAAGATCAACACCAAGCATTCATAAGGAGGTCAAAATCTCCATAATTTTCTCTAATTTTCTTATTTTTAGTATGACTTGATTTATTTCTACTTTAGCATTTTGTTTCATTAAAAAATAACAAAATGAGGGTTTTTCTATAAATTCCAAAAGAGGAATTCTAAATTCACATTCTCATTCTTAAAAACATATTTTTCTCTACACACACACATAAGAGAAATCCCCCATTTGTATTTATGAATTTAACCCCACCCTATGTTATCTACGAACTATGTGGACTTTGATGGCCCATGGGCTACGTAGGCGCCTTGGATTAATCTCGAGATTCGAGTCCTCCTTTATGCATGTTTACATATTTCCCTCTCATCACATGTATATATATATATATATATATATATATATATATATATATATATATATATATATATATATATATATATATATATATATATATATATATATATATATATGAGTTCATATTCTTATATGTTTCATTCGATATACACATTCCCTCCTCCATAGAAACTTATTATCTGGCAAACACTCATACCACTCCTAAGGATGAATTCACTCCGCCTTTTTCCATGTCGCGAGTTGAATGACTCCATTCTTCTCCGATATTATGCACATGAGCACACACTTCATGGAGTATAATAGGAGAAGATTAACACATGCCCATGAGAAATCGAAAGGGCAGGATGGGTGCCTAATACCTTCCCATTCCGTAACTCAGTCCCTGGACCTTTGAACTACTTGGTTTCTCAAGCATCAGAATTGTCCTTTATTCCATTCTCTCAGGGTTGCGACATTTCTTTTTCCTGTTTTGTGAAAAATAGGCTGGCGGCTCTACCTCTACACATTATTCCCCACATTGACGATGGTTGATCCCCCTAGAAAAGGAGCAAACCCCGCGCGCGCCGAAAGGAATCCGAAAATGGAGGCCCCGCGATGGCCATAGTGGCGACTTCGCTTGGGAAGTACTATTATAGGACTAGACTCTAATTCTACACGGGTGTTATTCTTTTTTACATGTGTGCATATGCTCCTACTTGTATGTTATCTTTACTCCTCTATTTACTTTTTGTGTATATCTACCTCATGTTTATATCCATCATACTCTCTCCTCATATGTATATAACTTTTCACTCACTTATACAATTCACACACTTATATATACTATCCATGTTCACTTCATACACTTACACATAGTTTCACGTCTACTCACATACTCCACACACCATTTATATTATCCATGCATAAGCTTCACTAGCACACACTCACACTTATCACACTTTTATATATCTCCATTCTCACTTACACATCTTACATACCACTTGTATTTGATCCGTGTATAGGCTCACTACCACACACACTTACTTGTAAATATTCGCATATCACTCACTCACATGTATATGTAAATATTCACATGTCACTCACTCACTCACATGAATAACCCGAGTTTGGGATCTACCTCCACGAGCTCTACATGGAGAACACTGACCAAGAAGAAAATGTTCAGCCAGATATAATGGTCATCCTAGCCCAACTCAGTACCAAATTGACAACCTTAAAAATGAGGTACGAGAAATGCAGCGACACCAGACTCAGATTTTCGAAGAACCCGTGGTCCTCTTTCATAGTGCCATGGGTCCACCTGTTTTAGAACCTATATGGGTCCTAAAAGATCACTAGCATGTCCCACGCTCCCTGCCTACAAATTAGCCACCACAATCTCAATTCTCGATTTCGAACCTTGCCCAGCCAGGGCCTAATCTTCCAGTACTTTTGGATCCCAAAGAGAAGGAACTAAACAAGGTTACGGAAAACCGCAAACTATTATTGAAAAAGTTCAACCAAGTTAAGATATTCAGGAACTACATGGATTATACCTATATGTCTCCTTATCTTAAAGATAAACTGTCAGAGAAGTTCAAGATGCCAGACATCGAGAAGTTCGGGGGCAATGGGCCCCTAATTGTGCTCCTCTAAAGCTATCACCGAGCGATGACCCTTCTTAGTTCTTTTGAAAAAATATAGCCAAAATGTTTCAACAGATCTTGAAAGAAAGTGACCTTCGATGGTTCTTGTCTCTTGAAGAATCCAGAATTCGTAGTTGGGAGGATATCTCTCGGAAATTCATGTCTCAGTACAAGTACAACGAAGAATTAGAGGTCACGTGTTGAGACCTAGAGTTGCTCAGATAGAACCCTAGGGAATCAGTCAGTAGATTTATCGGAAGGTGGAGAGAAAAAATAACCACTATACCTCATAGGCCCTCCGAAGAGGAACAAGTTAGCATTGTGAAGAAGAATTTCTTGCTAATATTCGAGCATCTATGGGAGGACTGTATTACCCGCACTTTTAAGCCCTCCGAGAGGTTGGTGTGGAAATTAAAGAAGGTGTCACCAAAATGTAATCTGAACCGAAGAAGGGGACCAGATAATTTACCCCCTTAAAGTTTGACAAGCCTACTAGTGCTATAGTCTCAACCATCAATAATATTTCCCAACCTGGTACTTTTTTAGCACCCAAAAGTCACCCGAATCCTGCTAGAAAATACTACACCTAGCTCCATGCTCCCCTGTCCAAAGTTTACTAGGCCCTGTTAAGCCAAAATCTTATCATAATATTAGAACCCTTGACCATACCCAAATCCACTCCCTAAAAACTTCAAGCCCGATGCCCGCTGTAACTTCCACTAATTCGCAGGTCATACCAACAACCAATACTTTCACCTCAAAAATGTTATCTAAGTCATATTTGAACAGAGTATCATTGCCCCACTAGCTAATACCAAACTCAATACCACTCACAACCCTCTTCCAATACATAGAACTGGGACAAATGCCATCTTCCTAAAAAGTTACCCACAATTTAACCCTTCTACCCAAATAATGCCCATCAAAGCACTCGTCATCCCCATAATCTCACCTAAACCTCTTCAGGTTTAACCCTCCTTCCTCTTCCACCCTACATGTCTTGTTGATCAATCTCTATCGCTCCTTACAAGAGCCTGTATCGTGATACGTACTCGATCTGAGGAGGGAAGCATGGAGCTACCTATTGTGTTGAACCAACTCTTAGAGTTTGGGCTAAAATTGCCCATCGAGATGTCCATCGACTACCGAAAATTTAATAGCCTGTTTATGAAATCTCGAAAGTGGGCTCGAGAATCAGATGAATGGATAGTGCCTGTTAAAGAAGTTAATCTATATGATGTGGTACAGATCATGGCTAATATGTTACATCAGATGAAGGAAATCTGTAGCATCTCTGAGTTGCTCACTGCGTTGAAACTTCAGGGATGATTAGTCCTTCACTACTACATTTTCTCTATTAGTGAGAAGACTTATATGATGAAGTCGTTGAGGTTGTCGAACGTATTTATTATTCTTGGCGAGAAAACCTAGTCGCCATCGGATGGGGGGATGATTTTGGTAGTTTAGACGATGAGTCAAATCATGTAGAGGCCAGTCTAGATGCCAGATTATGTGGAATGATATCCTTTAAGGATTTTTTAGGGGAAATCAACAAGTTGTTCGTTCATAACGAGATAGATGAAACCACTGAGTTCTTATTCTTCCCCGCCTCAATGAACCATATGACCCGATCAGGGTCGTACTACAAAGATCTGATTCCTTAAACAATCGAAGTAGACAAAAGAAAGGGTGTGGTCAAAGAACTTCCAATGTGAGAAATAACCATTGAGGAAATGGAAGTCCTCAATCAACTCATGAAGAACCTATCCAATATCACATTATGGTGACTCTTCATATCCCCTAAGCGACAGCGAAATGCCTTAATAAAGCTCCTCATCAGACCCACAGTTTTACCCTCTACTAATCCTGAAGAAGCTGTGAATATGGTTAAATCTCTGACCTCTTCCCGACTCCTCCCTTTTTCTGAAGAAGAAATATCAAAGTTCGGCCCTGAGCACAGTTATGCTCTTAATATCTTCGCCAAAGTCTTTAGAAAGACTATCCCACTATCAGTTATCAACAATAAATCTATTATCAATGTCTATCTACTCAGAACCTTCAATTATTTGGGATTGAAAGTCAGTGATCTCATTCCCACCTCTGCCGTCATGCGCACTTATGACAACAATCATCGAGAAATAATGGGTTCCATAAAACTCATACTACGGGTTGGCCCTATCAATCCTCTCATAGAATTTAGAGTCATAGACATACTTACTTACTTCAACCTACTCCTTAGTCGCCTTTGACTCCACAGCATCCGAGGAGTATCCTCTTTTATCCATTAGAATTTGAAGTTTTTTTCCAAAGGTCAGGTTGTCAGCATTTTGGGGGATGGAGACAATATAGACAATGCAAGAACCAGAAATCCAGTATTAGAAATCCAATATGGGACCAACAGCATGCTCCTCTCTGATTTCAAAACTGATTTTCTCCTTATCTCAGTAGGGGATAACTTCAAAGACCGAGTATATCCAGAACACATTCCTCACGACAATGTCAATGTAATTTATATGTTCAAAAACATGAACTTCATGCCTAGAATGGAGCTAGGATGGCGTTACCAATAAATCCTTGAGCCTATAGTCCTCAAAGAGGACTTCCCCCATGTGGTATGGGTTACCAACCTTCACCAGATAAATTCAAAGCACTCCGTCGACCGAGACCAAAAAGAAGCTTGGAAGATGAAAGATAATTTTAGGAGACTCTTTGAATGGAATTTTTTTCAAGGAGGGTACAGACTTCCCCTTATGTGGATTCCCTAAACTATGGTACGTCTATATTGACAAAAACATAAAACCAGGGTTGGAAATCTTCTTTCAAGACAGTAACTCTTGGGTCGAAGACTATAAATCTTAAGTGCAATCTCTCACCGAGCAAACCATGTCAATTACCAAAGACTCAAAGGAAAATGACTTCGAATAATTCTTTAACTTGTAGAGACTTGATCAAATTAGATATCTCACCATTGGACCCTTTCGCTAAGATCACGATTGATGACATACCTCTCCTTAACTGGAATGCTGTACCAGTTAAAACTGCTCAAATTCAACTCAATCCTATTGTTTAAACTATTCAAATCTCTTAAGCCGTTATTATTTTTTATTTTCTTGATATCAATGTAACTGGGACCTGTTTTGCGAGGTTCTCAATGCTTCCTGAAAATGAAATAAACGAGGATTTTGAGTATCTTGTTATACCTTACATTAATTGTGTTGATTCTAATTAATTTTTTTATGATGATTATATTGAAAATGAATAATTCTTAATTGATCTCAATAAGGAAAATAACAAACAACATAACCTCATTCAAACTAATGATGATAAGACTCTTCTTATTAATTTCGGTTGTAGTAGTCACCAGTGAGAGATTAGGATAGGGTCCACCTTAACGAGCATGAGTGTGCGTAAATTGAAGAACTACTGAAAGAATTCATGGACATATTCGCATGGTCTTATGCTGACATGCCCGACATTGACCTAGAAATAGCTCAGTATGAGATCCCGACATTCCCAGAATGCAAGTCGATCAAGCAGAAGTTAAGAAAACTTCGTATCGAATGGACACTCAAAGTTAAAGAGGAAGTGGTCAAATAGTTGAACGTGGGTTTTATTTGTGTGGTCTAATACCCAACATGGCTCACCAACATAGTTCCCGTGACGAAGTCACGAGAAAAAGTCCGCATATGTGTCGACTACTAGGATTTGAATAAAGCATACCCAAAAGATGATTACCCACTACCCAGCATCGATATAATAGTGGGAAATACGACCAGCCATGCCCTCAAATCATTTGTCGATGGATTCACCGGATATAACCAGATCAATATGCACCATGATCATCAAGAGAAAATCGCTTTCAAAACCACATGAGGAACCTTTTGCTATATTTTCATGCCATTCGGACTCAAGAATATTGGGGCCGCCTATTCACAATGGCATCGAGGTTTATATGGAAAACGTGATCATTAAATCTATGACTTGGGAAGGTCATATTCTTGCCCTTCGAAAGTTCTTTGAGCGGCTGTGATAATATCATATGCGACTAAATCCATGGAAGTGTGTTTTTGACATCACTAAAGGAAAACTCTTAGGATTCATAGTCGGTGAGAAGGGAATCGAAGTGAACCCTGCAAAGCTGAAAGACATATTTGAAAGGCCACCATCCCAAATGAAAAAGGAAGGCTGAGGATTCTTGGGAAAATTGTAATACATCAATCTATTCATCAGCCAACTAACTTCCATCTGCAAACCCATTTTCAAACTTCTCCGAAAGTATTTAATCAAAGTCTGAAGTGTGGTCTGCCAAGAAGAATTTGATCGAATTAAGCGATACCTTACTCGACCTCCGGTGCTCATGCCTTGGCAGCCAAGTCTCCCCCTCCTCTTGTACATGACCATTACATATATCGTAGCAGGGGCTTTACTAGCCCAATACATTGAAGAATCTCTCAAGGAAAAAGTCATATATTACTCTAGTCGGAAATTGGTCGAGTACGAAGTCAACTACACTACTTTAGAAAAAGAATGTGTCGCCTTAGTTTGGGTCACATAGAAGTTATGAGACTACGTGTTGCTTTTCCTATCCGACTAGTTACCTGAATGGATCCCATCAAGTACCTTCTAGATAATGACCCATTAGTTGATGTTATTAGTTGAGTTCGATATGACGTATGTTACGCAGAAAGCCATGAAGGGGAGAGCAATCTTCGACTACCTTGTTGATTACCCCATGGAAGGAGCCGATGTTTGGGTCTCAGAATTCCCGGATGAAGATATTCTCTGCACCTCTCAGGAAGACCTTAGATGGAAAATGTTCTTTGATGGAACTACCAACAAGAAAGGATACGGCATTGGGATACTCTTGATCACCTCTGATGACTCTCACACCCCCATTTCCATCATATTAGTCTTTATTTGTAACAATAATATGACTTAGTATGAGGCATGCACTCTAGGATTCAAGATCGCCCTTGAAAAAAGAAGTCGGCACCTAGACGTCTAGTGGGACTCTACCCTCATTGTCTTCTAAATCCTTAGAAAACGGAAGGTCAAAGATGATAAGCTCTTGACCCTCCATGACCACCAAGATGAGATAGTTGCCCAGTTCAAAGATGTCACTTTTCACTACCTACCTTATACAAAGAACAGTCTGG
Organism: Sambucus nigra; assembly: GCA_949130495.1. Classification (NCBI taxonomy): domain Eukaryota; kingdom Viridiplantae; phylum Streptophyta; class Magnoliopsida; order Dipsacales; family Adoxaceae; genus Sambucus; species Sambucus nigra. The sequence continues at coordinate 554,848,350 of OX422208.1, forward strand.
TCCACGCCCTTGATACTTTGGCCTTCATGGTTGACATGCCTGAGGGAATAATAATAGCCCCTTTTCGGTACAGAAATAAGCTATGCCCAATCATTGTTACCATAACGAGATCATTACCAAGGAAGATTCTGATATGGTCGGGTTATGTTACTATGACATTTGGCGCCTCCTTAAACATAATAGGTATACTTAAGACGTTGATAAGAAAGACCGCACAACCCTTCGTAAACTGGCTGCCCAGTGCATTATTTATTATAATGCGCTTTTTAAAAGAAACTTTAATAGAACCCATTTTCATTACATAACAGGGGACGATATTGAAGGAATGATTCAGATTATCCATAGTGGGGAACTTAGTCCCCACATGAATGGTTATATGCTTGCTAGGAAGATCATTCGTCAATAAAACTACTGGACCACCATGGTTTAATATTGCACTGCCTATGTTTTAAGATTCCTCAACTGCCAATAGTTTTCTAATATCCAACACTTACCTCCTCGATAATTATACAACATGAACTCCACCTGGCCTTTCTCCACCTATGGTATTGACATCATAGGGAAGGTCACACTCAAAGCCTCAAACAGCCATGATTATATTCTGGTCGCCATTAATTACTTCATCAAATGGGTCGAAGTCGAGTCATACGCAATGATGAATGCTAAAAAAGTAGCTAAATTTACATAAAGAATATCATTTGCTAATACGGGGTTCCCATTAGTTAGTATCAGATAATGGACTCCACTTTGAAGCTGAGGTCACACAATTGGTTGATGAGTACAAGATTCATAGACATAAATCTTCTCCCTACCGACCCCAAATTAATGGTGTTGTCATAGCTGCCAATAAAAGCCTTAAAACCATCATCAGCAAGATGATCGAGAGTTACAGAGATTGGGCTGACAGGATCCCATGCACCCTCTGGGGCTATCACACTTCAATCAGAATACCTATTTGTGCTACCCCTTATTCTCTGGTGCACATCATGGAATAATTCCTACCCGTTAAGCTAGAAAAACCTTCCCTACGCGTCATGCTCGAAAGCAAAATTAGAGAAGAAGACTGGCATCAAAGTTGCTTTGACGAACTATTACTCTCGGATGAAAAGAGACTTAAGGCTCTATACCATATGCAGGGGTACCATTGCCGAATAATATGATCATTCAACAAAAAAGTCAAGTACCACGGTGTCTAGTAATGAGACCTTGCCCTCAAGGAGATAGTAGAATCCATCTAGGACCCCAAAGGTAAATTCAAACCAAATTGGAGTGGCCCCTACATTGTGAAGAAAATTGTGTCATGCGGCACTGTCGTGTTCATAGACCTCGATGGAGAATATATAACGCGCCCAGTCAATCTGAACCGTCTCAAGAAATTTTATCCTTAGTCCAAAATATTGTTGCGCTACGACTCTTCTCATCCCATTTATATTTTAAAAAGAAAGGAAAAAAATATCTTCTTTTCCCCTACCCATAACTACGTGGGACCTGATCCTCTCAAAAACATTTCTTTTCAAATTGAAACTCATAAAAATTTTAAAAATCCCAAGAGGTATGTTGGCAACTCATATGCCATATATGGGTATAGTTCCCTTCTTTTTCACAAAATGTTATTTTTTCAAACCCCCGAGAACGGCAGTTCATCTTATCATTTACATGAATAAAAGAATTATGTATGCCTTAGCGATTGGTATAGATTATTCAAATGCAAAACTCATCAAATGGCACACAAAATATGTTCAAAATCATTCTTATTTCTAATAAGAGAATACATCATCGTTACATGAAGTATCAGTTAATGGAGCTAAATAGACCACCCCCTTTCACTGATGAAACCATCTTAAATACACCTACCTAATCCTTACCAGCTTCAAAAAAATTATCCCTAACCCCATAAAAAAATTCCAAAATACCCAAAACACAACATGTTACCCCAGCTTCACAGACATAGTCCTTGACTTCTAAATGGCCCCATTTTGGCATCATTTCCTACCCTCGAAGGTCCATAAGTCTCCCACTACTTGTTAACACTCTTTATGTTCTCCATGGAGTGATAAGCCCTGATAAGTTTGGATGAAACCACAATACCCTACTCCATGGTGTCAAAAGCGATAAACCACCGTTGCCCAGTCTCTTCCCCCATAATATTATCCACTACCCACTTCTACAACCACTCCAGGTAGTACCCAGAAACATGCCAGACCCCTCATAGAGATTATGACGGATAGGTATACGGCCGGTGGCGCTGCCACAAAGAACCTAGTATAATTCGTAATGATTCAGTTAGGTTTTCTATCGAGAAGAAGTTTGTTATGCGAGGAGGCACCATTTGTTCCCACTTAGCTAACTGACAAGGAAAATGAAAGGAGGTCGGACGAAGGCCAGCCAACTTCACATACTGGTACTCTCCTAACTGCAAAGTAGACTGCAAGTCTCACCACCATGACACCGACCAACGAAGACACCGGGCTCCGTGCTCCATAAACTAGTTGACCCAGTTCTCTATCGATGGGACGAAACTAAAAAAATAGACGAAGAAATTAGGCACACCCGTCAGGGGATACTCAAGAGGGTCCTCCAAAAACAACCTCTCTACAAGCCAAATAAACAACATCACCGGACTCCCTCTCAAAAAATAAAAGCATCCATCCTTCCAAGTATCGAGAGCATTCAGGGTCTCTGCCACCACCCCCGTCGTAGGACTACGATAATAAGACATCCATGTCGCTATCACAGCCATTTGGGGTTAGTCGTCAAGTTCCCTATCACCAGTAATATCCTCGTAGTCAGGCCCAAAGCAACATCTTCGATAAATCATGCATCTTCAAAGCCCCTCTGACGCACTGAATGCACATAAATAGTTCTCCATTAACCAACAGTCGTGCCGTCGAAGGGGAAATATGGAGTAACTTCGCTAGAAATGCCTAGGGAGAACAAGAAAAACCAGGCATAGCTGCCACAACACTAGGGCTAAGCCTCAACATTTCTTAGAATTCCTCATAGCTAGGACAGGACTCATCCAGGCCAAATCGAAAGACATGGTCCTCAAGGTACCAAAATTGTGCCGCTGCTACTAGCAAGTTCCACTCTATGGTCTGATTCCACCATAGAGCAACTCGACGCAAGCTGAAAGTATCATGATCAACATTGTAGAGGCACGTGTACTCTAAGCTTTCAACATAAGAAGAGAATTCTTTGTACATTAGAAGAGCCATTTGTAGAATAAAAAAAGAAAAGTCAAGAGAAGAAATATGGATGTTGGTGAGAAAACACACCCTATACACTCTCCTTTTATACCCAAAAACCCATGCAAACAAATAAATTTTTTGGAATTTCATTCAAACCCCGACCCTACAAATGTACACGAGTATGCTGAAAAGTGCAATCAAAGCCTAGAGGTGATTTGACTTGACCCGTATGATGATAGGCACATCAAGGGGTATGTCAATCGGCAACCCCCCCACTTTAGAAAAATCTCTTTTTACCCTTTTGCCCAAAATTAATTTCCAAAAAAAATCTTACTTTGAAAAAGTTACCCCCGGGTTATTCCTCTTTATTACTCCTCTTTTTAATAATAAACATTTTCTCAAAATCATTTTCATTTTCATCTCTATCTTCGCAGTATAAAACAATCTCAGTAGAAAACTAAAGTGCATTTAGAGTAAGACACTAAATCAAGATAATCAAACAAAAATATGCATTATTTTTACATTCTTGAGTCTTTCTTTTTAGGTACAAAGCCGTTAAATCAAGCATACAACATGATCAACGCCAAGCTCCTCCGATCATAATGACATAACTGTAAGAAAATCTCGAAGGAAAGAACCATATATGGATGTCACCTCATTCGCCTCACCACCTCATACGCCGATAACCTCCTTATCTACACCTTCATACCCGTAGCCCCTGCGACCTAAGAAGGAAGACTCCAAGGATATAAGGTCACCTGCATTCCCAGCAAAGAATTAATAATCCACCCATAAGCAAAGTTCTGAAGCCACATAAAAGATGAAGGTCGACAGTGTCCTTTTCCATTCCCCAAGAAGCACAAGATTCCATGCATCCATCGATTGACACCTTCCCACACCTGCCTATCACCAACCCCCTTCAAATTTTGCAGTGAAAATGTCAAAAAAATCCAAAAATTATCGAAAACAATCCCTAAAAATCCTTAAAAAATATGGAACATTATTTTCGCTCAAGAAAATAATTTTTGAAGAACAAAGCCTCTTTAAAACTTTCAAAAACCCCAACTGGATTAATCTTACACTCTTATCCCCAGCATACTCCATAGCATAACCAATTATGTGCTCGCATCCAAGTCCATTACATTTCCCTAATCGAAACCTCAAAACTAAACTTTCCCTAGTGAAATTTCAAGACAACATCATCCCAAGAAGAATCAATGGTGAGCCTAAGTCAAAGTCCTTCACGCCTTACCCAATGAAGTTATCCCCCTCCAAACTAAAACTTTAGGTACTTAAAATTGGCCTCAAATCATAGAATTGATCGTCACAATCCAAGGTCCTCAAAATTGACCTCGACCCTTTGAATTGGTCATTATAACCTCAACCCGCAAAATTGGTTATCACAACTTTAGGTCCTCAGAATTAGTCCAAACCCGCAGAATTGGCCTCGGCCCATAGAATTGGTCATCATAACTTTAGGTCCTCATAATTATTCTTGACCCATAAAATTGGTCGTCACAACTTTAGGTCCTCAGAATTGGCATCGGCCTACGAAATTTGTTGTCACAACTTTAGATCCTCAAAATTAACCTCGACCCTCAGAATTGGTTATCACAACTTTAGGTCCTCAAAATTGATATCGACCCACAGAATTGGTTGTCATAACTTTAGGTCACCAGAATTGACCTTGGCCCCCAAAACTGGTCATCATAACTTTAGGCCCTCGAAATTGACCTCGACCCTCAAAGTTGGTTGTCACAACTTTAAGTCCTAATAATTGATCTCGACTCGCAGAATTAGTCGACACAACTTTAGGTCCTCAGAATTGACCTCGACGTACAGAATTAGTCATCATTACTTTAGGTAACCCCAACCAAAGGTAATCAAAATTAACCTCGACCCTCAGAACTAGTCATTATAACCTCGGCCCGCAGAATTGGTCATCACAACTCAAGGCTCTCAGAATTGGTCGATACAACCTCGACCCACAGAATCGGTCATCCCCAACATAACCTTAGGTCCTTAAAATTTACCTCAACCCAATGAATCGGTCACCATAGTCTCCTTAGGTCCTCATAATTGACCTCGATCCGTTGAATCGATCATATTCGTCTCCTGAGGTCCTTAAAATTTACCTTAACCTGCTGAATTGGTCATCTTCATCTCCTTAAATCCTCATAACTGACCTCGACCCGCTGAATAGGTCACCCTAGCCTCTTTGAATCAACCCTAGAACCTCCTCGACCTGTTGAATCCGCCATCTTTGTCTCCTTAGGTCCACATAATTGACTTCGACTCATTGAACCAGTCACCTTCGTCTCCTTAGGCTCTCAATGACCTCGACCCTATAAATCGATCACCTTCATCCTCTAGGTTCACAGAATTGACCTAAAATTATATTCCCTAACATCGATGTGGTGTTTATCATTCAAATGCCTTCACTTATTCCAAGCTCACCCGTCGAGGGGATCTCTTTAGACACCCCATCCTAGGAACCCTTAAGCACCTCCTTAGGTCCCTAGAACTCAGTCGTTCACCATAAATCCTAAATCATACTCTGAGTATAGATTTAGAGGTCAACGAGGGCACCCGAGCCTCATTTGGCTTCGATCAACATTCTTTCCTAAGTAAAAGCTCAATAAATCTTTGAAGGGCTCTGAATCCCCTTCCAACGGTTCATCTCATGCGTGAATTGGACTTAGTTTTGGACAAACAATCCGTTTCACTATCAAAACTGATCGAGAGGCCACCGGGCGCTCCCAGGACCCGTTTACTCCATCTAACTTTCTCGCCTAAGTGAAGTCTCAATGAATCTTTGAAGAACTCTAAATCTCCTTTCCAATGGTCCACCCAGTGCACGAATCGGCCTTATGGTTTGGATGAACGAACCACTTTATCCCAAAACTGATATGGAGGCCACTAGGTGCTCTAGGGCCCTATATGACTCTGTTAAACTCACTAGCTTGAGAAAATATCAATTAATCTTTGAAGGGCTCTTAATCCCCTTTCCAATGATTTGCCCCATTTATGAATCAACCTTACGGTACGGACGAACGACCTATTTTATCCCGAAGGGTCAATGGGCGCTTCGAGGCCCGTTTTACCTTCGTCAACTCTCTAAACTGAATAAAGCTGAATGAAATCTTGAAGGTCCCTAAATATCCTTTCCAACGGTCCATCCCGTGCTCGAATCAGCCTTACTGTTCGGATGAACGATCCATTTTCCTCCAAAAACTTCTTGGCTAGTGACCAGAGGGTGCTTCTGAGCCCCGTTTGACCTGGGTCAACTTTCGAACCTGAGAGTGACTCAATGTATTCTTAAAGGGATTTGAATATCCTTTCTAACAGTCTTCCCCATGTGTGATTTTGACTTACAATTTCCATTTTACGACTCCAAAAAACCTATTTCGGACTGCCAAATGGCACCCCAAGGACCCTGCCTATCGTCAGTGTGATAAGGTGCTATGTTGATAGGCAGGACCAGGACCATGCCGATCAGTAATCCCTTTGTCCCTATAAATGGAGACCATGAACTCACTTTGAAAAGTACCACTGAACACCCCGTTCAGCAATTAAGAGAACGTTCTCTCGAATTCAGAGTTTCCTCTCATAAAAAACCATTTTCCCACATTCCATTCCATCACTTTCTTGCCTCACTTGGTAAATTCTCTCTCCCCCCCCCCCCCCACACACACACAACCCACAACCCACACACACACACACCTCTCCATACCACTTTCATACCATTGCAAGATCAGCATATCTACATTCAAGATCAACATCAAGCATTCATAAGGAGGTTCAATTCTCCATTCTTTTCTCTAATTCTCTCATTTTAGTATTACTTGCTTTAATTATACTCTAGCATTTTGTTTTATTATAGCACATATATTAATCTCAAATATTTATTAGTAGTATTTAAACATACTATATTTTCATTTTAAAAATAATAAGAAAACAAGGGTTTATCTATAAATTTCAAAATAGGGATTCTCACTTCACATTCTCACTCTTGAAAAACATTTTTCTCTACACATACACATAAGTGAAATCCCCCGTTTGGATTTATGGATTAAACCTCACCCTATGTTATCTTCCAACTATGTGGACTTTGATGCCCTATGGGCTACGTAAACGTCTTGTGTTAATCCCGAGATTCAAGTCCTCCTTTAGATATGTTTATATGTTTTCCTCCTATCATATATATATATATATATATAAGGCCAGGCTCTCCGACGGGCTAATTTAATGGGCTTAAATGACGGGCTTAATATCGTCCACACGATTTTGGGACAGCTTTTATCTTTTGGACCGCCTTTTGGGGACCGCTTTGTCTTTTTATGTCTTTGTCTTTTTCTTAATGTTATAGGAATATAAATTTCTACCCTAATAAATTCTAGAGACTTAAGCTTATTTTTAACGTCTAAATTAATCTAGGAGTCTAAAAGAAGTTTCAGAGCTGCTACTTCTCCGACTTCTTTCGTCACTAACGTACTGAAATTTTGAATAGTGGGGATTATCTATGTAAATATTTTTCTCAGGGACTCTAGAAATTGCAAACGGTTTTGATGGAAAATATTCTAGTCTTAAATACCTTATATGGTATTATGGTTTTATCAGTCTAGTTTCTTTATATATCTGATTAACTATATCAATTATATCGTTATTAATAAATTCATTTAAATTATTATCACCATAGGATGACAAAAATCTACGATATGTTCTAGGGGTAGCTGTTTCAACGTTTTTAAGGAGGGGACGGATTCCTCCGGCTCTAATTAAAATAGTTTTGGTTTCTGCTAATCTTTTTCGTCTAATAAATTTTAATACGTCTATACTATCTTCAAGTATTCTAGTATATTCTTGATATTTTTTAGGTCTTGACAGTTCTTCTGCAAAATCTTCAGTTCTTAATTTTTGTCTAAAGAGATCACGGATCCATGTTCTAATTATTTCTATTCTAGGTACTTCTCTTACTAACCACTCAATAACTTGGTCTATATATTTGAAAGTACCACCCATATATATTAAAGCAGATTCTATAAGTTTTTTATCTTTAGGGTCTGTAAGAGTCCAATCTTGGATTTCTCTTATTAAGTCTGGATTTGTTTGGTTAACAAATGCTAAAAAGTCTAAAGCGATTTGTAGGCTCATGCAAATTTCTTTGGATTATAACAATAATATGTAAAATATCTAGGGGTTTGGTTCAAGTTTATACCTTCCTTCTGGTCTGCAATATCTTTATCTTCTTTCCTTCGTCTCTTCAGCTTTGTTACTATTCTTCTCCGATCTCGGCCTCCTGCAACTCTTTCTTTATGTGTCGCACCTCAATCCACTATTTTGGCATTGTACCTGTTTCCTGTTTGTACACCTTCACGCCTAATGCCCACCTAGCTAACGGCTCATGGAAAATCGGCACGTGACGGCGATTCAATAGTATAACACCTTGTGTTCTACACCAGAGGTTCCACACAATAGTCCTCTATGAACAAAAAGTTGGAGACAATTTAGAAAATAATAACAACTCAACATAATAGATTTCTGGAAAAATAAAATACTTTTATTGCATTGAATAAGTAAATACAACTCTCCCATATCCCCTAACTATGAGAGGTTGACTCACTCATGTACATATTACTCTTTAAGCTTACACTCCCTCTCTAATATATGATACTAGAAGTCTTAACATTGATGCCTTTCAACACAACTCTCACATCCCTTTTATAGCACAAGGGAGCATACATATGACTTACTACCGGAGGCTAAAGCTAACCAGTTAAAGAAAAAAACAAATATTTAAAGTCTATAGCTTTATCTCTTCATATAGTAATTCGTCTTCTTGTGGCAGGTCTTTGTCTGAATGGGACCATCTGATGGCCTGTAAGTCTGTCGTCTTGTGATAGTGCAAGAGAATCAATCAGCCAACGTCTTTATCTTTTTTTTAGTCTGGGGCCCAAGTGGGGCAGGAATCTTTTGCTTTATGGAAAGAAGAGTCTAAACAATTGAGTCTTTAGTCCTCAGTAATTCTTTCACTATGAAAGGGCCCTTCTTTATTGTATCTATGTCTTCTTTAGTCATGTCTTTATCTGGGAGAGCATTATTGTTGAAAAATGCATCAATGAGGCCCATAATTCTAAAGCTAGTTGGCAAAGCTATCTCTACCATTTCTTTGGCTTCTTTAGTGAGCCTTCCATTGAAGGGATCATCTGATTGGATTATTAGGTCTTCTTTTTGGTAAGTAGTGTACCATCTGTCTTCGCCTGTTAATAATTCCATGATTTCTATCGTCTACATAGCTTGGGCAATCTGGAGTTTAGACTTATCAACAATTAAATCTTAAGTCTCGTCTTTAGATAGAATCTCAACGTCTTCAATTATATAATTGGAAAATCTAACCAGTCTAAATCCTTCAACTCTCATTCCTTTACAGGAACTTGGAGCAATCTGATAGATTCTAGCAAATAGAGGAAAGAAGTCTTCTACCTTATTAACATACTCGTGGACTATTTTTTCAAGAGCAATAGAGTCTTTTATAGTCTTAATTTGGATGAGTCCAATGAACCCATAGTCTGCTAAGGTTATTTGAGTTATCTCTGCTTTTCCAGAAAGATAAATTTTTGGAACATCTTTGAAGAAACCTCTCATCATTAAGGCATCTCCATTAGTCTCAGATAATAACATATTGAAATGTTCAATAATGCTCTTAGCGTCTTTCTGATAGTCTTCTTCTATTGGAAGATTATTGTGACCAAAAGGTATAACAATCTTAGTCTTAAAAGTATTTTTCTGATAACAAAAATTATCAGCCGGTCTAGTTTTGGAGGATTCTCCAAGAGTCTGAGCATAAGTATGATTCTACGATCTAGGAATAGCAGTACCACTAAGTTAGGTGACTGCAAGTCTTTGAGTTCTCATGAACCTGGCAATAGCTACCAAATTCTGTTTGAATTCTATCCATAGTTTATTCTTCACATTCCACCATATAGCGTCTAAAGAGTATTTTCATCATCTAAAAATTCTCGTCTAATTTTGATCAAGTCTGGATATCTTTGATCAGGTCTGTATTAGGGGAAATACAACTTCCCAATGAGTCTATTCTGAGTAATAATCTCATGTCTAGATTTTCTAAGATGAACTAAGATATCATCAAAGTTCTCTAGGATTGGTCTTTCTTGAGAGTCTTGAATATGAGTCTGTCTTTATATTATACCAGCATTTGGTCTTACGCGTCTAAGCTAGTTTACAATGTCTTCTTTATTTAGTCTATGTGTTTCGGAGGAACTCATGTTATCTAGGTCTTCTGTTTGCAACATAAAATATAAAATCATATTAGTGTTGGCAAACATTGGTTCTCTTGATATAATGTGTGGAATGGTATTTTTACTTCCCTTAATATGTATAACAGAGAAGTCATAACCATTAAGCAATTGTTGCCATCTAATAAGTCTATTAGTCCTTGATTTGGACAAGTCTAAATCTCTGAATTTTACTGCATAAGAAGAGTCAGTATACACAGTAAAATGTTTAGGTCTAAGAAAAAGCATATATTTTTCTATTACCCTTTCTATGGCTAAAACTTATTTTTCATGGGAAGTATATCTTATTTCTGGATCTATAAAGGTTTCAGAACTATATCTACAAAGTTTCTTCTTTTTTATCTGATGATCAATGTCAAAGTATACTGCTCCCCATTGTTTATCAGAGGAATTTGTTTCTACTATAAACTGGTCTTCTGTATTAGGCAGTTCAAGTAAAGGAATATTCTTGACTGCATCTTTAATTTGTCTTATGACTTCAAAATCATCTTTTGTCCAATAAAAAGGATTAGTTTTCTCTGTTCTTTTTAATTTGGCAGTTAAGCTTTGTCTTTTTGAAGCAAGGTCTTTAATAAAGTCTGCAGCACAATTAAGCAATCCTAAATATGATTGTAATTATTTTCTATCTTTAAGTTGGTCTGAAATTTCAAGAATCTTTTTAGTTATGTGTTCTGCTAAGGATATTTTTCCTTTATTTATATGCATTCTTACAAAATCTATTTTAATCTGAAATAGTTGCATTTTGCTTTCGGAAATAACAATACCATGTTTGTCTAACTCTTAAATAACATTTTTAAGATGGTCTACATGCTCTATCTCAGTCTTACTGGCTACAAGAATGTCATCTACGTAAACAAGACAAAATTCTATATAAGGTCTAAATATATTATCCATTCTGCTTTGGAATACTTGAGGAGCATTCAAGAATCCAAATGGCATTACAATCCATTCGTATTTCCCTTAGGGCACAGTAAAGGTTATCCAATTAATACTGTCTAGATGCATCTTAATTTTCTAGAAGCCTGATTTGCAATCAAACTTGCTGAATATAATTCTTTCTTCAATCAAATTGATTAAATTGTTCTTTTCTGATATCTTATAAGAATCAAATTCATAATTCTTATTTAGTTGTCTATAATATATGACCATCTGTCTTTTTCCTCTTTTTCGTTCAGATTCATTTTAAACGTAGAAGGCGAGGCTATTATGTCTAATTTTTCATTCTCTAATAATGCCAAACTTAAGCATTTCATCTATGTCTTTTTTAAATTCTTCCCTGTCTTCTTGTGAATATCCTTTCTTATAGGTTCCACCATTAATAGTGGAATCTAGTTAATAGGGATGATTTCACAATAACTTTGGTCTTTATCCCACTTAGCGATGGGATTTTCTCCTAAAGTGGGTTCTACTAATTTCCTAATCTTTTCTTTTTTACATATATATCCGTTTTCTTTTATTTGGATATAGCTTGAACCTGTAATAAGGTGTGCTGGGCTTGATCTAGAATATCTTGTTGTATAAGCGCTATTTTCTTATAACACTTTTGGTCTAGACACTTACATTCTTTTTGTAAGGGTTTAGTAATTTTTAAGGCTTCTTGTTGGGTTGTAGTTCTAGGTCCACCATGCTCAGCTGAAGAACTTTGATGTTTTATGGGTCTATAATTGGGTTTGACCTGCATAAGGTCAAAGGCAGTCTTGTGATCTATTAGAGGGGCTTTAATATTAAATTCCTCTCTATCACTAATTAATATCTTATCGTTATACTGAGTATAAGTATGATATTTACTAATAAAGTCTTGTCCTAAAATAATGTTTCCTGTGAAATTGGGACGAGGATCCATGATCCAAAATCGATGATAAACGATTTTGTTGGTCTGATTTCCTAATTTAAAATAAATAGGAATAGTCTGGAAATATAAGGTAAATGGATCTCCATTAGCCACTTTACCATAGATTTCTTGAGTACTTTCTAAAAAGTAGTCTTCAGGGAAGGCATTAGCCTTACAAATACTCTGAGAGCACCCTGTATCGATAAAGGCTGAAAGTCTTTTAGGATAGTCTTTATGTTGAACAAATAATTCTACAAAACAAGCATGTGGTTTAGTAGAAATTCCTAAATTATTCTTTTCTAAAATAGATATTCCTTTCTGGGGTTTATCTATAAAATCTAAGTGTAATTGTTCTTCTGAACTATCATCAGAATGGTATTGTTCATTGATATGAGCTAAATGTCCAGCTCCAAAGTATTCTGATGTAAACAATTGAATATATACTTCAATTGATCTTTCTTCAAGGTTCTCTTTTATCTTTTCAATCTTAGCTAAGGAGTCTTCATTTGTAGCCTTTCTTAAACTATCTAAATAGTCTTTTACAATACCTCTAATGGATTTCTCAACATACTGCTTACATGAAGTTGCATCCCATTGTTCATTAGATGCAAAGCACATGTTCATCTGATTATGCCATTCGTCTAAGGACTTCTTCCTATCTTGGACGTTGTCGAAGTTGAGGTATATCCCAACTGGATTTATGGCTTGACTTTCCATGGTCTTAACAGGAGTAAAACTCTTGTCACTAGTTGGAAAGTCTTTGATATAATCAGGTTTAGTCTTTACCAACGTATTTGAATAAATGGGAATGTTTATTCATATTAGTTTACTAAAAAGTCTAGGAGCATATTTTAGCCTACTACTACTTCCTATCTCTTGTTTATTGGGCTCTACTTGTGTAGTTGACATTAGTCTTTCTTTTCCTTCTTCTATTAGTCTAATGTTTCTAAGAAGTTTTTTAGTATTCTTACATTCTTTTAATTTTAATATACGGTCTTGAGCTATCATATTAAATCTTCATCTTTCTTAAAATCTAACATAATGACTTTTCTTAAGGTGATCTTTAAATGTCTTCGTGTCCAATTCTGAGGGTTCATGTCCAAAGTTTTGGATCCAAAATTTTTCTCTAATTAAGTATTTTTGTTCAAATGATCTTCTAGGTCTAATTATCGGGGCTTGTCTTAGTGAACCAGAACTAGTCTTACTACTATATTCTCCTTCTGAAGGATCATTGATTATGGCTTCTCCCATATTCCTAAATCTAACTTCTTCAATCTGGATATTCTTATTGATAATCTTAGGAGGGCCAAACTGGATAGTAACATTTCTAGTGACATCGTCTTGGTTAATAAACAAAGGTTTATTTTGTATAGTCTTAGTTTCTTAAAATTCTGGAAATTGCCAAAGGGTCTTAGCTTTTTCTTTCATAGATTCAGTATTCCTAATACTGTAAGTATGATTATAGTCTGAAACATTAGTTCTAACTAAAATTTCTTCATTAAGTCTACCGCTAGGAATTCCCGATTGCATTCCTTCATAAGGAAACTGGGAGAACTTCACATAGCTTTAGAATTCTATATTTATATTAGCGTCTGGAATAATATAGTCTTCATATACACTAACATATATGATTAACTTAAAATGTTTGGTTATTTCTACGGTTACTGTAAATGTCGGAATGACATTAAAGTATCATATGTTGTTTGACATTTCTAATTGGGCTATCCCAATAAGGCTTTTTTCAAAATCTTTTCATCTTTTATCTACTAAACAACATAATATGTTGATATTATTTTGAGTTCTATGTAATCCTTGGATTCTTGCTTGAAAGAGTCCAAAGGTTAGGAATTGGAACTTCCTGTCAGTTCCTCTAGATCTAAGTCATTCTGAGTCAAAAACTTGAAGCTTAGTGTAGGATTTATCTAACCCATGATTCCTATAATGGTAAGTCATGTTATAATTAGGAGTATTATAAGTGGCACCTTCTTTAAACAAGTCTATGTATCTAACGGCTAGAAGTTGTCCATTATGAATGGAATCTTCAACAATCTTCCAGTCAACTTCACCCCATTCTTTTCATTTGAGAGTATTGGTGAAATTTCTCTCCTTCCACCATGTTCTAACATTGGAGGATAAATCCTTAAGTCTTTGGAGCATACAATTACTCTGTCCACTATTTGGGATAGAGCTAACTATCTTACAAGTCTTATCTAATCCATCATTTATGATTCTTCTAGTTATGGCCTTTCCTTCCATAGTTCCTACATACGGAGATTCTCTAAATTTACAGGTGGTTACCTATTTTTATTCAAGTCTTTTTTCAATTCTTTCTAAGGTGTCTGAATAATCTTTTTGTCTTTTTAGCTGCCTACGGATTTCTTCATTAAATGTCTTATTCTCTTTTCTTGCATTATTGTTAATATCTTCATTATTTTTAACAAGAGAATTAGCGATCTTATTAATATAGTTTTTTACCTCATCTTCTTTTTCTTGTTTATGTACAGATTCGTGTGCTATCCTAGCTTCTATGGTTTCTACAGTTTTTTCTATTTTATCCAAACGAGTTAAAATAAATGGAGAGTCTAATTCGGCTTGGGAAGGTTTATTATATATAAACTTAATTCCCTTTATAATTTCTTCGTATTTTTTTCTACTTGGGCCATGTCTAGTCTAAGTTCATTAATAATACTATCCATTTTTTTATAGGTTATGGCTTTCCATGTTATTAAGATAATTTGCTAAATTTTGTTGGAATTTAACAAAGTCTGTGTAAAAGGTGGTTAATCCTTTTGTCTTAGCTTTTAAATCTAAATGTAAGTCTTCAAAGCTACTGTTATAGTCTTGGGTAGCTGCTATAGATGTAAAACTTAAATTTAATCTTTCTAATATGAGTTTAGTTGCTTTAGCAGCATTGGTAGTCTCATTTTCATTTATCTGGTAATAAAATCTTTCATCATTTATCTTTTCTAAAATTCTTTGATAAAAGTCTGCTAGGGTGAATGGAGAGGTTTCCAGTAACCTCATTCCAGTATGATCTAATTATTTCCATTGGGTAAACAATTGTCTAACCTAGGAATAACTTTAGTTTGTTCTTTGGTGAGTTTAATTAACTCACTGTCTTGATACTTTGTCAAAGTTTTAATTTCTAAAACGTCTTTGTTAAGGACTTCTATATGATTACACTTAATATTTATTTCTTGTAGTACTTGTACAAGGTCTATTGGGATTTTATTATCTATTTTTAGTAGTCTGTTAGAGATATTTTTTATCTCTATTTCTAGGGTTTGAGTGTCTTTTATTAATTGTCTTGAAATAAGGAGTATACACTTATTTTGGTCTATTATGTTATTGATAGCACTGGCGGTAACTTGTCTACTATCTGCATGAAAGGATGGGATGTGTTTAGTTTGTGAACAGCCATCTATGTGTGAGGTTAAGCAAACTTCTGAGTCTAAATAAGTTATGGGTATAGGTTGGTAGTTTGGGTTGGTTCCAAAAATATCTTTGTAAATATGAGGGATAAATTCCAAGGGCATTAAAGTCTTTTTACTATAAGTCTAAAAGGAGCGTCTTGGCTCTGATACCACAATTAGGGTTTGGTCAGAATTTGGTGCTCTTAAGGTCTTGATACCAATTTGGGTCTAAACTATAAATCTTTTAAATATATAGTCTTAAATTAAGGTTTTAATATAAGACAAAAGGGGGACCATCTAAGGAAAGTAACAAAATGTCTTAGGGACCACGAGGGGACCACAGCCGGATAAGGACAAAAGCCCGTTAATCCGTTTTTTAAGGAAGTCCGTTTAAGAGAATATATATATATATATATATATATATATATATATATATATATATATATATATATATATATATATATATATATATATATATATATATATTCTTTATGAGTGCATATTTTTACATGCTTGTATTTCGTCCAATATATAAATTCTTTTATCCATTGCGA
This sequence comes from Sambucus nigra, assembly GCA_949130495.1. NCBI lineage: Eukaryota > Viridiplantae > Streptophyta > Magnoliopsida > Dipsacales > Adoxaceae > Sambucus > Sambucus nigra. The sequence continues at coordinate 554,864,652 of OX422208.1, forward strand.
CTTGTGATCTGTCAAACACTCGTATCATATTTTGAATTATTATTTTCGGGAACATTCCTAAGGATGAATACACTCTGCCATTTTTCATGTCACGAGTTGAATGATTCCATTCTTCAACTCTATTATGCACGTGAGCACACACTTCATGAAGTAATATTAACACATTCCCATGAGAGATCAAAAGGGTGGGATGGGTACCAAACATCTTTCCATTCTGTAACTTAGTCTCTGGACCTTTAAACTACTTGGTTTCGCAAGCGTCAGTATTATCCTTGATGTCGTTCTCTCAAGGCGGAGACATTTCTTTTGCCTATTTTGTGCAAAATAAGATGGCGAATCTATCTTTACACATTATCCCACACATTGACGATGGCCAAGCACCTCGAGAAAGGGTGCAAATCCCGCGCGCGTGCCGGAGGGAATTCAAAAAGGGAGGCCCCTAGATGGCCACAATAAGGTTTAGTCTTAATTTGACAATTAAATTAATTTTGAAAGTAGGAATTAGATTATACAAAGCAGGTTATAATATGATTAATTCAAATTCCAATGAATAATCATTGCCTTAACACAAACTCAAATCAAATTCCTAATTTATGTAAACTTTCCTTAGCCAATTTGGGTGACTTCCAATCTTCCAACCTCCCAAGTTCCTCATCTCTTGTGTGCTTTTTGTCTCTAAAGCCTTAGGGTTTATCTTAGTGAGCCAGAATATGTTTTAAGTTATTTCTTATAACCTACTAATGTTGCTTCCCACGAAATTAGCCTTAACTCCGATAGGAGCCTTAACCCAATGAGCCCAAAGAGCATTCCAAAAGGACCAAAACTATACCCAAACCATATATTAACCTAAAAGACCTAAAATCGGCTATTTTACGTCAAAAAATAGACTTTTTAAGCATTCTAAAGCCAACATGAAATATGATAAAATCTAATAAATTAATTATCTCATTAAATTAATATACTATCCGGTATGAATAAAATAAATCAATTATGTAATTATTAATTAGTTATGTGTAATACGATATTATAATAAATTACTTCATTATTGGTGGGACCCGACAACGAGAGGATAATCTGAACAAGGAAACCCTTATCACCTAGTCCCAGACCATTACATAGTCACCCATACTACTAAGTCACTTCCAAATATTTTATTAGTGTATTGCCGTGTATTAAATCCAATTTCACATATGAATTATATAACTCATATAAAATATAATAAGTGACATCACATATCGCAATAGGAAAAATAATTAAATTACATAATTAAAAAATGCACATAAAATGCAGGGTATTACAAGAATTTATAAAAGAAACTAAGGAATTAGTTTTGGGGTTCAGGGTAATACCCCGTCAGTTTGGAAAGAATTTATAATTAATTAATTAAAAGAAATGAATTGATTAAATGATAATCGAGATCGATTATATAATTAAACTTGTGAATTTAAAGTCAAATTATGAGAATTTAAAGTTAAAATGGATTAAAATAGATTTATGGAGTTTATTTTGTAATCTGATTAAGTTTTATGGGCTTAAGTTTAATTACTATTAAGATTGGGACTTAACTATAATTATTGTAAGTTGTAAATTGATTTGGACATATGGGGAATTTTGAGAAAATCATGAGAGAAAGTTGTGTTACTTGGAGAATAAGTAGGGTTTGTAGGTTTAAATTAGTAGGAAGCTTTTAGAATAAAAAATTTAACTGCCATTGAATTTCAGGGATGCGACCTTCAGTTAAAACCATGATAATTTAAGCCTCTACCGTGGAAGCAGATCCTTTGTCGCAATAATAACAAGTCACGACTGCGGTAATTCCAAATCGTTGTTGGGTCATGGCCTTGTCCCAAGGCCTTTGGGTTTGGGTTTTGTTTTATACCTTTTTCAAAGATTAAATTCTCATTTTAACATCCACCACACCTATGTTTCCCTTTTCTTCTTCACAAAAAAAAACTAAATACTCTTTAAACCTTTCCTTGAGCAACCATTTTCATAAACCAAAAGAGACTTCGGAGGCTATTTCACGTGGAGATGGTTTCCAGGCTAATTTTCATGGACTTCTTATATCCTATTCAAATAAAGTTTTTGGTTCATTTTAGAGGAAAGTTACTAGTATAATCCTCTCATTTTATATATACAAATTTTTTATATGACATAAACCCTAACTCTAGGGTTAAAATTGTTTAGTAACATTTATGGTTTCGAGATCCCTAATTATGTTACCCTATATAGGTGAAACTAGATAACCTGGATTAAATTAGGATTTGACCTTAATTGATGTATGAATTTGGAATTCGGATGACTAGTTAGTAGATCTACATATTATGGTTTGAGATTAAATACTCGACTCATTATTTGAATGAATAATGGGTAATGAAGACCTACTTGAGATTTAATTATTACTGAGAATGCATGTGTTAAATAAAGTTGAGCTTGACAGGTGATACCTTAGGTAGAAAATTCCTAATTAATGGGATTCAAAAAATGATGTTTTCACTTAAAGTTCAATTCCACATGTAAATGTATGAATAATGAATAGTCCTATATTTATAATCTTAAATTGCAATTTCTCCTCTTTAATTAACTTATGCTCTTGAAAATTGGAGCTAATTACTTTTGAAATTCATGTAATCCCATGGTTACATTCCTTATGTTATTGGAACTGGAATACATGACTAGTTGGATTGGAAGCAGTAGGGGATAAATATCGTTGGCTTATGTTGGTTTCTGTTTGTCCTTGGTTTGCATTGATGGTTATGGTAGGAAATGGAAATTGGTTATTTAAATTCATTTAACCCTTAAATTATTCCACATTAATCATTCCTTAACTAATTTTGGTATCTTAATAACTACTATATCTAGATATTAAGTGTATTGGGGGGGATACTTGTTTAGATTTCATTTATGAGATGTCAAAAGCATGGAGTCTAGAGATGGGTAGGTGTGAGGAACTTATAAACTTTATAATTAACATTTATCTTATATTATGATGTTTTAATTGAGGAGTTGTCACATAAAATCCCTTTAGAGGTTAATGAAATAACATAACGTTTAGTTTAAGGACTAGTTTAGAATGGCCAGAAAGGTAGGTTCAATGGAATATAACAATGTAATGATAAGTGATAAGATAAATATGGAATATGGAATGATAATAAAATGATAATGTTATTGATTAAAATGAGATGGCTAAATTGATGTGGTTATGCGTATGTAACGAGAGAGAACATTATTACTTATGCGTGCTGAGGGAGTATGGTTTTACATGTGAGCCATGTCTTATATTGTTTATCTCGGCCACGCTATCACAAGGTAGTGCCCCGATGGCGTGATGATATGAGGTTTTGGTAAATCAAATGGTTTTGTTTATGCCTATAGTTCCGTCAATAAGAAAGAAAGGTGGTGTTCGAATTTGTGATGATATTTAATTATGCGGCACGCGATTTTATTCATGTGTATATTTCCAGTTACGCGAAAGAAAAGTGGTGTTGGGTTGTGTGACAATCTTTATGTGTGCATACCACGTATTATTGAGATGGCCAAGGAGAAGGGGCACATGTTGGTTACGATTTAGTTAATAAATAAATTAATTAATTATTAAAACTATTGAGTTAATCAAAATGGATAGTCAGGTCATGTGGCATATGATTAGTTATCATTGTAGATTAGATAAATATGAACTTATCTCTTATATATATGATCGATTTTGAATTGTGTAGCATTGGTAACTTATTAGGTTCTGAGTTGCGAGTATAATTCCGCATGAATAGATTCTTATCCTGCTAGCACAAATCATTATTTTCTCTCCTTTCCAGTCATCATCATCAAGAGCATTGATGTATGTTCATCTCTATGATCCACTATTTTTTATTTTGGTTATATGATTTGAGTATTTTGGATATTAGTTGGATTGTATATTCAGGCAGGAGAGTTGGCATATATATTTTATATTTCAGTTGAGTTAGGTATCGTAATGAGATTATATCAGTACACTTTGAGGCTTGAGGTGTAGTTTTAGAGATATCTATTTTATTATTTTAGTTTATGGTGCATTTTATGAAACATCATTTGTGGTTATTCATATCGAATTCATATATTGTCATTTGTTTCCATACATGTTACGAATGATATTTGAATTGTTTTAACATGTTGTATATTTTAATATTAGGAAGTGATTAACCTTAATGTTAAAATACACGAGTTGTTATAGTTGGTATCATAGCATGGTATTAGGACTCGAAGGTTATAGGTTCTTATAGACTTATGCATAACATTATTTAATATGTGTCTTTCTTGTACTATTATTTATGTATGATTACATATATGACTTTATCTTGAATTTGGATGCCATCGAATAGGATAACACGATCAGTTAGGGCGCGCACGGGATAGGCTGACCCCACAACCCCACCTTAGCATGCACCGGTAGTACCAGCATTAAATTCACAGTGGAATTATCATTTCATCCTTTAGGAACTAGCCGATCTCATCCGCCAGTCTGTAGTGATATGGTTAGAATTGGGACGCCATGATAAGTCTCAATATATAGTTGATCAATCATTAATTCAAATGATGACATGGGACAAAGTTAAGAGTTATTTCATAAATAACAACTCAATTACATTTGCTCGTTCCTCAAAACCGACACTAGATTATTAGTGGCATCATTATATTGAGTGTCATTTGAGGTTGTTGGACTGCAATAATGTGACAAGGAAGATTTTGGCGACTTTTGACTAATTCGGGATGTACTCCAGAGGTGGGGGAGTGTGATGACTCCAGCTGAGAGATAAGTTTTTACGAATAAAAAGTATATGGTGAGGTCTAAGAAGAAGTATGTTCCTTATTTATTAGGGGTGAAGAAGAATATAGAGTTCCTTATATTGCATCGTGGATCTTATATGATGCATAAGTACGAGAGAGTGTTTAAGACACCAAATATGTTTACGCCATAGGAGGTGAGAACCATATAGCGAAAGATTGAGTATTTTATCGAGGTCTTGACATGGAATATCAGGCAGGTGTGTAAGGACATAATTTTATAAATGTCGAGGATAGAATCTAGGAATTTTCTATTTGTCCGAGATCACAGTATGTATGTCTGATACCGCTACATTTGGCACGTCAACACGATCATCCACGACGGCCTTGATCCGAATCCATGCATCCACCATCTTCACACGTGCATCATGCTACATGCGATGTGCTTCTCAACCGTTCCCAGTACTCCACTTCGCGTAATTGGTAAAATGGTTTATTGGAGTTTTAAATATTTGCATAAATATTTGGGAATTTTTTAGAAAATATTTTTCGAAGTCTGATTGGTTTTTTAACAAAAGCATAAATTTTTCTAAGTTTAGAAGTGGACTTTTCTCGGTCGTCGAGCTCGTTCAAACGACATCGCTCTGTCGTTCAAGTGACATGAGCATGTCGCGCGATCTAGTTCGAATGACATCTCTCTGTCGTTCGAACGACATGAGGATGTCGCACGATCCCGTTCAAGCGACGACGTCGCCTCGATTTTCGTATAAATATCTTTATTCATTCTACACTTTTTTCTAAGTCTTTTTCGCACACTTTTCTGCATTTCACAACCCAGAAAATAGATTTCAAGTTTGTAAGGTTTTATACCTTTTTTGATTCACAAAACCATTCCCATATATGTATGTGAATCTTTAAACCTTCAAAGGATTGTTTTACTCATCTGGAGTAACTTGTGGAGAAGCCGACTCTTTTCCATTGCTACCCATCTGGAGTTCTTGCAGGAGATTCCAGCCGAAGACATCGGAACCGACACCTGAGGGTATTTCGTATGTCACTTTTATTTTCATTGTAATATGTGTAAATCATTCTTCACAAATTATAGTGAAAATATAAAGGTTTTTCCCCTTTGGGGGATTTTTCCTCATTTGTGTGTTTGTTTGTGATTGAATGTTCTTGTATGATCATATTGTCTTCAATCACACCTAAATGCATGTTTTAGGATTTAATTAAAAAAAACTGAGTTTATTTAAATAATTTCTTTGTTTGAACAAAAGCGCATTCTCAAATTGGTATCAGAGCCAATTACACCGTGTAATTTTTCGCAAAATTTTTCTGAAATATTAATTTTTGAAAAAATTGATTTTTGAAAAAGGGCGTGTTCAATATGGAGAAATTATATAATAAAATGCTAGTTTTTTATGGGACAAATTATGCTTACTAAAAAGCCTGTATGAAATCTTCTCTAAAAGACATAAATGAAAGAGTTTGGGTTTTGGTTGAAAGAAGGTGGACACCTCCCTCAATCACTGTTGATTTATGTGTGATTGAAGACAAATTATTTCTGGATCCATCACTCCTGACGAATTTCAACGGATAATGACGTGTACCATGTCAAAAGAGGCATGGGATGTTTTACAGCTTACCTATGAAGGAACTAATGTCGTGAAAGAATCAAAATTGCAAAACTTAACAACTCAATTTGAAACTATCACCATGCTTGAGTCTGAATGTTTTGATGAATTATATGCTAGATTATCTGATATTGTTAACAATAGCTTTAATCTTGGTGAACACATTCCTAATGCTAGAGTTGTTAAAAAGATTCTAAGATCACTACCTAAGCATTTTATCCCTAAAGTCACTGTGCTAACTTCTATGGGTAATTTAAACACGCTTAAATTAGAGGAATTGGTTGGAGACTTGCAAACCTTTGAAATTGACATGTTTCCTAAGTCTGTTAAATCAAAAGATAAAGGAATTGCACTTAATGCCCAAGATAGGAAGAATGAGGGGTCGACAAGAAAGAGAGTAGAGTCATCTAGAAAAAAGGAGATAGAAACGTCAGATTCCGAGTGTGACCTTGATTTAGATGATTTGGCCTTGTTTATAAAAAAATTCAAGAAAAATCTCAAATTTAAGAAAAATGGAAATTTTAAAGATAAAAAGAATTTTGAGAAAAATAAGTTTGAAAAGAAAATTGAAAAAGATTTTAAAGACCCTCCTAAGAAAGACGGTGAGAGGTGTTATGAGTGTGACGGTAATGGTCATAGAGCTTTTGAGTGTGGTACTAGGTTGAACAGACTTGTTAAAGAAAAGGGCAAAGTTGTCCTTAATGCTACCCTTAGTGACAACAGTGAGGTCGATTCGATGGACTCTAGAAACGAGTCATCACATGAGTGTAACTTTACTGCATTCATGGCCAGTCATGCGATTACCTCTAGTGCTCCTCATGACGATGAGGATGCTACTTCACAGGGACACCTCGATAGTGAAAATGAAGTGAGTGAGGGTGAGGATGCTTCAAGTGAGAGCGAGAGTAATATTCAATGCGCCTACGCTAAGTTATATACTGAGCCATTTAAAACCAAAAATCGTAACAAAGCGTTAGTTCTTAGGATCACCACCTTAGAGGAAGATTTAGAAGAAGCGATAGAGAGAGATTCCTCCACCTACACTACCTTGAGAGAGAGAGAGAGTCTGCCTGTGTTGAGAGAGAAAGTCAGTTTAGAGAAAGAGAGAGACTATTTGGGGAGAGAGAGAGAGGTGTTTTGAGAAAGAGAAAAGGGACTTGACTAATCAAGTGGCTAGTCTTACGACTGATCTCCATTCCTCCCCGGAGACTCGGAAGAAACTTGAAGCCCTTGTAGCCCAGATTACTCATGATCTTTAGAGAGCACGGGAAGTCAACGTTCAAATCGAGGACATATCTAGAAAGATGGGAAAGATGTTCCTCGGTACCGCTTTAGGTTTTGGTGATAGGCATGGAATAGGTTTTGATGGCGCCTCCTCATCCCAAATAGCACCTGGACCAGTTCCTGAGTTTACTACGACTCCATATGGCCATTATCAAAAACCATGAAGGAGAGTTCGACCAAGAAAAGCAAACCAAAGTCCGCCTAAGACTGTGTTCTTTTCTACGTATTGCAAAATAAAGGGCCACCTCGGGGAGTTTTACTGTAGTTTGGGTCGAACACGACGTACTACTGCTCCACCACATCATACTAACGATTTTACCAGTCTGAGAGAGCGTGTTGAGTTTTTAGCCACCACATCACAGAGTTTGATGGAGGAATTCCGACTGATGTCTTTGTCGTCAATGAATGCTTCCCGCATCCCGGCTAAAACTAACAACAACAAGGGTAAACAAAAGGTTACCACTTCTTGGGTACCTAAGAAAGACAAAAAGGCCCTTGTTGTTCATGTCGCTCTCAAAGCACATAATACCTCACAGTGGTATTTCGATAGTGGGTGATCCAGACATATGACCGGTGATGTTTCATTTTTTACCTACCTAGAGGATTATAAGGAAGGTAGGGTCACCTTTGGAGATGAGAGCAAGTCTAGTATCGTAGGACAAGGTACAGTAGAGCTACCAGGATTTCCTAAGCTAGAGAATGTTTTGTACGTCAAAGGTTTGAAAGCAAACCTTCTCAGCATTAGCCAGCTGTGCGACGCTGACTTTACCGTAAACTTTGATCGAGATGCATGTAATTTCTATAATCAAGTCGGTAAACTTTTAGTGCAAGGGGTGAGGACAGAGGATAATTATTATGGGACTATGCCCAAGTCCTGACTTGTCTGCAATAGCACCACGATCACTCCTATAGATCTGTGGCACCAACGTCTAGGTCACGTGAACTTTAGAGATTTGACGCGATTAGTTAAAAAGGACCTAGTACATGGCTTACCAACACTTGGAAAGCCAACTTCCACGGTTTGTGGACCCTGTCAGTTGGGAAAGCAAATCCATAGCCCCCTCAGGATGTTGAATTCCATTACCACTTCACGAGTACTTGAGTTGATACACATGGATCTTATGGGTCCTACTCGTACTGAGAGTCTGGGTGGTAAGAGGTATATCCTAGTGATGGTAGATGATTTCTTCAGATATTCGATTGTAGGTTTTCTGAGAGAGAAATCCGATGCTGAAAAGTTTTTAACGACCAAGTGTCGTATCCTACAAAACCAACACGGAGTCACTATTAATAGAATGCGTAGTGACAACGGCACTGAATTTACGGATCAAAAAGTAGATCTTTACTGTGATAGACTAGGAATCAAACGTGAGTTTTCTGCTGTGAAGACTCCTCAGCAAAATGGGATTATTGAGAGAAAGAACGTGACGATACAGAAAATGGCTAGATCTATGCTTTTAGGTCGTAAATTTGATTGGAGATTTTGGGCTGAGGTAGTGTCTATTGCATGCCATACGGTGAATAGGGTTTACCTTCGTCCACACACACTTAAAACTCCCTATGAATTGTAGACTGGAAAGAAACCTAACCTTGCATATTTCCGTGTTTTGGGGAGTAAATCCTACATCCTACGGGATAGAGAGCAATTATGAAAGTTCGACTCCCAAAGCGACGAGGGAATATTGTTAGGATATTCATCATATAGTAGAGCGTACCGAGTTTTTAACCTGAAGAGATCTAAAGTGATTGTAAGGACATAATCTTATAAATATCCGGGGTAGAATCTAGGAATTTTCTATTTTCCCTAGATCACAGTTTGTATGTCTAATACCGCTACATTCGACACGTCCTCACGATCATCCACGATGACCTTTATCCGAATCCATGCATCCGTCATCTTCACACGCACATCATGCTACATGCTACAGGCGACGTGTTGCTCAGATGTTTCCCACTATTCCACTACGTATTATTGGTAAAATGGCTTATTGGAGTTGTTTATATTTGCATAAATATATGGGAAATTTTTTAGAAAATAATTTTTGAAGTTTGAAATATTTTTATAAAAAGTAAAAAAATTTCTAAGTGTAGAAGCGGAGTGCCTCGGTCGAAGAGCTCGTCCAAACGAGACTACACTGTCGTTCGAGCAAGATTAGTATCTCGCATGAAGTCATTCGAGGGACACGATTCCTTCGTTTGAGCGAGATGCCTATCTCGTTCGAGCGACACCGCCGCCTCGATTTTCATATAAATACCAGTGTACCTTCTACACATTTTCCCATGTCTTTTCACAACACGATTTCTGCAAAAAACTTCCCAGAAATATAGACTTCACTTTTTAAAGGTTTTATACCTTTTTGATTCATAAATCCATTCCCATATATTTGTGTGAATCCTTAAACCTTAAAGAGGAACATTTTTACTCATTTGGAGTATCTTGTGGAGAAGCCATCTCTCTTATTCATTGTTGCCCTCCTAGAAAGGAAAAGTTCCAGTCGACAAACTTGTGGAGAAGTCGTTTCTCTTCTTCATTACTGACCACCTGGAGTTCCTGCGGGAGATTTCATTTGAGACATCGGAACTGACACCTGAGGGTATTTTGTATGTCACTCTTATTTTCATTGTAATTCGTGTAAATCGTTATTTACAAATTATAGTGAAAATAAAAAGGGTTTGCCACTTTGGGGGATTTTTCCTGAAATTGTTTATTTTATCCTGCATACTTTATTTTATTGGATAAATCATCTAGATGCATGTTTTATGGTTTAACTAAAATTTAGGAATAATTAAAATTGGATTTTATTTGAAAAGTCGTAATATTTCCGCTGTAGCGATTCTATAGTGATGGAGTAGATAAACGTTAATGTGTAAGATGACGAACCATCGACGTCTGTTTACTCCACCCATTTGAGTGAGGATGACACACTCCTTTTTGATGATCCCATTGTGTCTCCCACATCCAGGGTGGACCCTACTCCTGCTCTAGGGGACACGCCTACTTGGGTTCGCAAGAGTCATGATCCTTTCGCCATTATTGGCGATCCCACTTTAGGGGTCAAGACTCATGCTCAGCTAGAGAATGTTGTTAACTATTTCTGCTACACATATAAAGTCGAGCCCAAGAATCACAAAGAAGAACTCAAGGATGAACATTGGATATCTGCTATGCAGGGTGAGTTGCTTCATTTTAAAAAAGAACAATGTCTGGGAACTTGTCCCTCGACCTAGTAAGACGAATGTGATAGGTACCAGGTGGATTTTCAAGAATAAAATGGATGAAAATGGTACCATAATCAAAAATAATGCTAGGTTGGTCGCTCAAGGATACACACAGATAGAGGGTGTATATTTTGGGGAGACATTTGCTCCTGTTGAGAGGTTTGAGTTCGTCCACTTACTACTCGCCATTGCATGTCATTTGCGCTTTAAGCTATATCAGATGGATGTCAAGAGTGCCTTTCTAAATGGCATTCTACATGAGGAAGTTTATGTGGAACAACCAAAAGGGTTTGAAGAAAGCACCTCATGCTTGGTACGAGAGGCTTACTTCTTATCTCTTAGCCCGTGGCTTCAAGAGAGGGGGAGTTGATATGATGTTGTTCGTCAGGAGAGATGACGGTGCTATTTTGGTTACCCGTGTCTATGTGGATGACATAGTATTTGGATCCACGTGCTCCCAGCATGCTCACCACTTTGACGAGGAGACGAAAAGTGAGTTTGAGATGAGCATGGTAGGTGAGCTTACTTTCTTCCTTGGTCTCCAAGTTCGTCAGTTAGAGGATGGGATGTTTATTTCCCAATCCAAGTATGCTAGAGACCTCATGAAGAAATTTGGTTTAGACTCCGCTAAGCATGCACGTACACCTATTAGTACTTCTATCAAGCTTAGTAAGGACACTTGAGGCAAGGATGTAAAGAAAACCTTATATCAGAATATGATAGGTAGTCTTCTCTACTTGACTGCCAGTCTCCTCGACATAGCCTTTAGTGTTGGAGTCTGTGTGCGATATCAGGCGTCCCCAAAAGAGTCACACTTACTCGCTCGAAAACGTATTATCGAATACGTGAGTGGGACTCTCCTACGGTATTTGGTATTCCTTTGTTATCAACGACCATTTATCCGCCTATTCGGATGCCGATTGGGTCGGGGATGTAGATGGTTATAGGATCACTTCTGGTGGGTGTTTCTACTTTGGTTCTACTCTTATCTCCTGGCTGAGCAAGAAGCAAAACTCCATCTCTTTGTCCACTGCGGAGGCTGAGTACATCGTCGTCGGGAGTTGTTACACGCAACTCTTATGAATGAAGCAAATGTTGGAGGATTATGGGATTTCACAGGACAACATGACCCTTTCCTGTGATAACACGAGCGCGATACACATATCTCGTAATCTGGTCCAACATTCGCACACAAAGCACATAAGGATACGCGAGCATTTTATACGTCAGTTACTTGAGGAGAAAGTCGTATCCTTGAGTTGCGTACCCACTGACCTTCAGTAAGCCAATATTTTAACGAAACCTTTAAATTCCCTTAGATTAGAGAGTCTTAGGAAATCTTTAGGAATTTACACAGTTGACTGAGGGGATGGTCAATGTCTATGATAGGTTGCATTTTCATGTTCATATCATATGATTCCTATTGCTAGTTTGTACTATTTATATTATTATTTTTTTTGCTTTGTATATTTTTTTAAAAATCCAAAAAGATTTTCATTTCATAAAAATTTTAGAAAATCACAAAAAGATTTTTGTATTTTGTTTACACCTCTTATGGATGAGCATTTAAGATAGTCAAGTCACAACTTCCTTTTCCATTTTTCATGTGACTGTTTGATAGTGATTTGAGACGCTACATCAACGCATCCATGTGCTTTACATTGTTTGGAGTCTTTGAGATGTGATTATTGATATCTTTCTACATGTTTGGCTCCTTATCTCTTTTATTTCACACATGCATGGCTTTATTTGATTATTGTACTTGTCTATCACATATTGCCTTGAGTGTTTCCATCTCAATTCTGTCTATACAACGAACCATATGTGATAAAACTTGATAAGAGTGGAATGCATGTAAAACCAATTGGTGAGATTGTGTGGTATTTTATTAACGGTGAAGGGCTATGAAAGGTACTCATTTATCCTTTGCGATTAAGCCTCCGTTTAAATTGGACCTGAAAAAATTGAGGTATTTTCATTATTCGGGGTCCAAAGAGGTTAAAAGAGCCCGAAAAATTTTAAGACTATAAAAATCAATACATGTCGAATATGGGACATTAGGTTTCACCATCAATTCTCCGACGTTTGAGAATTTAGATCACCTCTAAACAAAATATAAATCTGAGGGAGTTTGGTTGGAGAATTTAATCGGGTTTACACTTCCTTGAAAGTCCTGAAAAAGCATTAAAAAGTTTTAGACGTTATTGGTGTGGAAATCACTTTGAGCTTTGATTTGCTGATTTGATTGAGTCAATTTCTTATAATTCCATCTTTTTACACCTAAGGAAGATGTTGAGTACATTCTTTAGGAGTATCCAATATTCATCGTGCACATATGTTATGTTTTTATGCATTGATTTTACTATCTAATTTGCTCACACCCCTACATTTTCACTATCATCGACTTGGTTATTTTTGTGTTCTTTCATGGTGTGAGTATTTGTTCTATATTTTGTGTGAATTTTTTTTTTAAATTCAAAAATAGAAATTTTATTACCTTTTGACATTCTCCATTTGCATTTATTTGTGCTTCTCATATCTGTCTATTTGGGGACAACATAAAAAGAAGGAGAATGAATTATGGGGGAGAATTGTTTGGTTGATTTATCAATTATTTGCTTAAGCTTAATTGATCTTTGATTTATGCATGTCATTATATTTCAATATATTGCGTGTCATGGGTGTCTGCTTTATCTCATGTGTGTAGGTACAAAATTGATGATTATTGGATTGCACACCCTGATGAGAAAAGGTGAAGATTTGAAGATGTTGAAATTTGGTTGACGACATATCGTTAGTATTCTCAGTTTGAGGGTTTAATGGGAATATTATCTTATATGTCATTTACTTTATGGAGATAGCATAATTCGGATTTTTTATGTATGTACCGGCATAGACATAGGGGGAGATTTGTAAGGACATCATTTTATAAATGTACGGGGTAGAATCTAGGAATTTTCTATTTGTCCTAGATCACAGTATGTATGTCTGATACCGCTACATTTGGCACGTCAACACGATCATCTACGACGACCTTGATCTGAATCCATGCATACACCATTTTTACACGTGATCATTCTATATGCGACGTGCTGCTCAACCGTTCTCACTACTCCACTTCGCGTAATTGGTAAAATGGTTTATTGGAGTTTTTAATATTTGCATAAATATTTGGAAATTTTTTAGAAAATATTTTTCGAAGTCTGATTGGTTTTTTAACAAAAGCATAAATTTTTCTAAGTGTAGAAGCGAACTTTTATCGGTTGTCGAGCTCGTTCAAACGACATCGCTCTGTCGTTCAAGCGACATGAGCATGTCGCGCGATCTAGTTCGAACGACATCTCTCTGTCGTACAAGCGGCATGAGGATGTCGTGTGATCTCGTTCAAGCGACGGCGTTGCCTCGATTTTTGTATAAATATGTGTGTTCATTCTATACATTTTTCTAAGTCTTTTTCGCACACATTTATGTGTTTCACAGCCCAGAAAACAGACTTCAAGTTTTTAAGGTTTTATACCTATTTTGATTCACAAAAATATTCCCATATATGTGTGTGAATCTTTAAACCTTCAAAGGATCGTTTTACTCATCTGGAGTAACTTGTGGAGAAGTCGACTCATTTCCATTGCTGCCCATCTGGAGTTCTTACGAGAGATTCCAGCCGAAGACATCGGAACCGACACCTAAGGGTATTTCGTATGTCACTCTTATTTTCATTGTAATCCGTGTAAACCATTCTTTACAAATTATAGTGAAAATAAAAAGGGTTTGCCCCTTTGGGGGATTTTTCCTCATTTGTGTGTTTGTTTGTGATTGAATGTTCATGCATGATCATATTGTCTCCAATCACACCTAAATGCATGTTTTAGGATGTAATTGAAAAAAAACGGAGTTTAATTAAATAATTTCTTTCTTTGAACAAAAGCGCACTCTTAAGGTGATCATGGGAAACCCAGCGTATTTAACTTATGCATGGGTGGTGGATGTCGCCTTGATGCATTTTTAGGATTGTCGAGAGCACGAGGGCAAGTTAGGGAAGATGGGTCATACCAGTGAGCCCAAGTAAAAGGTCAGTCCAGGTGGACATATGAGAGATTTTCAAGGCCAAGTCCAATGGTTAATCTTCATACCAAGGCATCAAAGATCCTAGCAACAGCTGTAGGAAATCCCTTAGGTAGGGCAAGGGTATCAGTAGCTAAGACAGCAAGGGACACCTTTAACCCCATTTACGGGATTTTTCTTTAGAGTGCAAGGATACAAGGATAGTAGTGGCACGATTGGCATTAGGGTCAGGTCCAGTAGGGTTTCAAGCCTTAATACCAATAATAGAAACAATATTGCCCTCAATGGCTCCCAACATCGAGGACATAACTTATAGAGGCACTTACAACACCCCTAGGCACATAACAAAAACCTCAACTTTAGTATGGAAGAGTTTATCAGATCGTGTAACCCCAGTATGAGGGACCATGGAAAGTTTAGGAAATGGGAAGTACATATTATGTTTATGGCACCCAGTCTAGAGTTTTATTTGACATTGGCGCTAGACACTCTTTCGTATCATGTAATTTTTTGAATACTTATGGTTTATTGCCTAGACCATGTGATAGGTCCTTATCGATAGATACTCCTTTGTATGTGTCAACTTGTATCTTAAATACATATGAGGATGTTGGGATAGACATCAGCATATTGCATTTTGTGGATGATTTGTTAGTTTTAAATACCCACTCTTATGATGTGATCTTGGGTATAGATTGGTTGGTTAGATATGAGACTCATATATACTGTAGGGATCGAGAAATTATTTTCACAATAATGGGTTAAGAGATGTATATAGTGGATTTACGTAGGCTAGATATGGTTCCATGAGTCACTTGTATTTTATAGATTAGGATATTCAGGGGGAGATGCTTATTCATTTAGATACGATACCATTCGTTCGTGTTCTCGCCGATGTATTCGAGGAGGTTTCGAGTCTATACCAGATCGAGAGATTTATTTTTTTATTGACTTGACTCACGACACAAAGATAATTTCTATGGGCACAGTATCGGATGGCTCCTTAGAAGATGAAAGAGTTACGGGAGTAGATTAAGTAATTGCTGGAACAGGGATTCATTCGGCGCAGTAGTTCTCTATGGGGAGACGCAATTCTCTTTGTGAAGAAGAAATACGGTTCACTATGGTTATGCATTGACTACCATGAGTGGAATAAGGTGATAATGAGGAACAAGTACCCTTTGTCAAGGATCGGTGATTTTTTATTCAGCTATAGGGTGCTTCTTTATTCTCTAAAATAGATTTTCATTCGGTTGATCATCCGTTAAGGGTAAGGAAGGAGGACGTACCAAAGACTTCATTTTTAACTCGTTGTGGTTTTTATGAGTTCAGTGTCATATTATTTGGTTTGACCAATTGTAACAACCCGCGTAATTTTTGGGCTATTTTAATTAGTTTAGGAAAATGGAGGAAAATAAAGTTTTTGATAAAATTATTTTTATTGCTCAAATATGTTGGTTATTATTTTTAAAGGCGAGAATTTCAAACGGTTTCGAAAAGGGAGTTAAAATGGATTTTAAAATAATTTTTAAATGTTTTTAACTCTTGGAGTTGTTTTGACTTCCAACTTTTCATTTCTTTGCCTTATTTAAAGGAGTCTTTTGGATTCCAACTCTTCATTTCTTTGCATTATAAAAGGAAGTCATGGGCAAACCTTTTAAACTACTTTTGGCACAAATTTTGACAGAAAATATATTTTACATTCCTCTTCTTTTTATATACACTTTGGCCCTTGAGATTTGTGAGTTGCAACCTTAGATTAGAGGTGTTCTTTGGGCTATTTTTGTTGGAGGTTCTTGGAGGAGCTTTTGTAGATCTTTTGAGTTGATCTTGAGGATGTGATCGTTGGTTTCTCATCGTGGTTTGAGGTATGGGGTTTTACACAATATGCTCCTTAAATCTCGCGAGTGTCATTCTCTTTGAATTCTTGTTTAATTGAACTCATATTTGAATTGATAAATTCATTAAAATCTGGAAAATAATTGTTGAAATTATTTTGATTCATGTGGTATCATTATATTGTTATTGAGCACGTTGTCATGAGATTTTAATATGGCACGGATGTTGTGAACCCGCCAAAATACTTATTCCCGGGCTATGGCTTGATAAAGCATATGCGAATGGGGTGAGGCCTGGTTACCCATTGATGTGTTGTTGAGAAATTATATTGATAAATGCTTTGAGATCTGCATTTTGATTTGAATATTCGTACTCGTATTGTTACGTTTTGTTCATCGCTAACATATATTTGTTGAGCATCTTTCTTGTCGTATTGTGTACTTCCCCATATTTTCTTTTAGTGGCAAGTTAGCGCGGATTTTGGGGCGCTATGGAGATTGATTTTAGCGAGGATTGTTTGGAAAATATTTGTATTATTTTAATGTATAGAGCTTTGGAGATTTGTATTTTTATTCGAGTTAGATAGCTGTAATTTTAATTCGATAGACTTGTTGTAATTGAAGAGATTGAGATTAGTGGATTTATATTATTGTGGTTTTATTTAGATGCTCTATACCTTGTCTCTTGTGGATTTGGATTTATTTTATCGCATTAGCTCTCCGTTCGCTCTCCCCGGGCGGGCAGGGTGTTACACCAACTCCCCATCCGTGTTGATGGATTTTATGAATCGGGTGTTGCGGTCGTACTTAGATTAGTTTATCATAATCTTCATTGATGACATTTTTATTTATCTATGGATAGATGAGGAGCATGTTGAGCATTTGAGGATTTCACTTCATATATTGTGGGTGCATATGTTTGATGCTAATTTTAAAAAGTGCGAGTTTTGGAAGTGTGAGGTGCAATTTTTGGTCCATGTAGTCTCGAAGACGGGATTATATATGAATTCAACGAAGGTGTTAGCCATGTTAGATTAGGTGTAACCCACGACACCTGCAGAGGTTCATAGATTTTCGGGATTGGCCGATTACTACATGAGGTTTGTTCAGGTTTTCTCAAAGATGGTATGGATGTTGATCGAGTTGACTTAAAAGGGAATTTAGTTTATGTTTATCGAGAGGTATGTAATACTCCACTCTACCACCATCGATATTACCCCCAATTTAATTGCAGTTCACAATCGTATGGGGGTTTATTCCATCTAACATCCAAAAAATGGTCCCAATGGGATATGAACCCCTAACAAGTGGTGTTATAAACCACTTTCCTGACCAGTGGAGCTGAAAAAGCCTCGGTGTTAGAGGATTAAAAATATATATATATATAAACCAAAACTTTCCCTCACCCAGGCAATATGGGATGTAACTCTCTGGCTACCAAATCAAGCATGACACCAATCTGTTACAATCCACTCCCTTAGGGGGCCAACATCCTCGTTAGGATAAAATCAACAATCCCTCAACTCATTATAACACTTCTTATGACTGGATACCTGGATTTAATACCATTTTTTAATACCCTACTCTACCTCCATCAATATTGTCCCCAATTTAACCATTATTCATAACGGTATGGGGTTTTATCCAAGCTCATATCCACTAACTAGTGCTAACGGGGTTTCAACCTATAACATTTGGTGTCATAAACCACATGCCTTACCAATTGGGCTGACAATGCCCCAGTTTTAGAATAGTACAAATATAGATATATGAACCAGTACCTTATTTCACCCAGGCAATGTGGGTTGTAAATCTCTGCCTACCAAATCAATCATGGGACCAGTTTGTTACAAGGTGCTAATAATCCTTCAACATTCTCAAGGAGAAGTTAACTTTAGTTATAGTTTTTCTCTATCTAGAAATTGGGTTGAGTATTTAATATAAAATGATGCTTACTGGGATTAGGTGGGGTGTTCATGTAAGAGGATCGCTCTATTGCATATGCGTCTCGAAAGTTGAAACATCATGAGGTTAATTATTTGAACCACGATTTGGATTTAGCAGTGATAGTGTTTACATTAAATGTTTTGAGTGTTTGGGAAAATAACTTGGGATTGACATTTAAAATGCAAAAAAAAATTCAACCCTTAAGATCGTTGATTAATCATGTATTGAAAAGAAAATAAGAACTAGGTTTTAAGGTAAAAAACAGGATTCAAGAATACAATACCATAGCAAATCATGTTGTGATTTGTATGAGGAGACAAAGGTTGAAGAAGATGAAATTCTTCTTCCACTACAAGGCCTCCAAAAACCTTTTAAGAAACCCCAAACATTTCAAATCTTTTAGCATAAGATCCACCAAAAGTAAGTCTTGTGTGGGGACACTCTTCGAGATGACACCGTGGGGAAATATGAGAGAATTAACCTTAAATCCCCTGACCCCTTCACAAAAAGGTGAATAATATTTGTCCTCTCCCTCTCTAACCCTCCATAATGGACCCTTAGCCTAAAATCCTATCTTTCACCAATATATATAGGTATGGTCCAAGGGCTTTAGTCAAATTGGTCTCTTAGAGAGTTTCGGTCCTACGACTTGGGTAATGGACTATACTCTAACACAAATAATTAAATTGGCTTCCATAAATACTCAAAAATCCCAATTACCATTACCGTAATTATTTCATTTCTTTATTTAATTCTGATTAATTCCACTAAATAGTCCCGACTGCACTCTAATTTAATTGCCTTTAAATTATTGGAATAAAGAAATAATATTTGCAAAGTTGATTATGGCACATAATATGATTCCCAACATTAAGTGTCTGATACCCTCTTTGTCAAATCAATTTATTTCTAACCACCTTGAACCAACATTTGATCAATTTTCTTGATTCTCACACTTAACTTATTTTCTACTCCACTAGGATTATAAGATAATCCACCGGCCAAGTTTTACTTGGTAGAAACAAAACATATGAGTCTATCAAGGGGGTATCGCAATCCATGGTATCTTCAGAATGTTGATTCCATGGTATCTCAAACCTAATTACACAATTATCACCCAATATATGGTGAACATTTGACCCGATATAAACCCAGATCACACCCATAGCAAATAAAGTGATATTTGCGCAAGCATTCCAATCCTAATTATTCTCGAGATTAAAAATATGTGCATCATTTGCAAATGTGTAAGAGAGCCTAAGTCTAATAAAGAAAACCCTTAGACTCAAATATCATGGGTGTCCCTATTCAATACCATAGACACCCCATCGTAGTAACCCACCTAAGCACGTCCTTAGGTCCCTGACACTCCTCCACTCACCATATACCCTAGGTCATACTCCGAGTACTGATCTAGAGGTCATGGGGCATTTTTAATCCCCGTTTGACTTTGGCAAACTCTCCTAACTTAGATAATCTCAATAAAACCTTAAAAGTATCTGAATCCCCTTTTCAACGGTCCATCACGTGCGCGAATCGGCCTTAAGGTTCTCACAAACGATCCATTTTTCCCCGAGTACTGATCTGGAGGCCACCAGGTGCACCCGGGCCCCATTTGACTCTGATTAACTCTTTGACCTTAGTGAAGCTAAAAAAACCTTAAAGGGCTCTGAATACCCTCTCCAACGGTCCACTTCATGTGCGAATCAACTACATGGTTTGCATGAATGATCCGTTTTACTCCGGAAGGCCACCGGATACTTTCGAGCACCGTTTGACCTTGGTCAACTCTCCAAACTCAACGAATCTTAATAAAATCTCAAAGAGACTTGTATTCCCTTTCTAACGGTCTATATCATGCGCAAATCAACCTCACGGTTCGTACAAAATGACCCGTTTTACTCTGAAAACCCCCTATCTAGTGACCATTGGGCACTTCCAAGCCCCGTTTGACTTTGGTCAACTCTTGAACTTGAGAGTGGCTTAATGGATTTTTTAAGTGATCTAAATTCTCTTTCCAATGGTCTTGTTCGTGCACGATTCGGACTAACAATTTGTAATTTATACCCATTTTTTTAGAAAAATATCGTTCCTGACTGCCTAATGGAACCCCATACCCCTTGCCAATGGGCAGGGTGTGTGACACCCCGCCTAATAAAATACCGGGTGATCAGTCCTATACCAAATTAAAACAGGAATCTCAGTTGGATCATCCTTAGCATCACTGTCGAAAACTTTTTAAAACTTACTAACCACATAGTATTCCAAAAACTGGTGTCAATTTTAACTTTTTAAATTAAACCAAAACAGTACATGCGGAATTTAAAATATAAACCATTCACACAACTGAATGAAAATAAACTGAATCATAATTACACAACATGCCGAATAAATCACCATCCACTAAAGAAATAATCCGAATACAAATATTCAACACCTGAATAAATTACACCTGAAAACTGTACCGAGAAGTCTGGGCGACAAGCCCTAAATAAAACTGAAATTGATACAAGATTCCTACTCTAGGAATGAATAAATGATGCGTCTAATCCAAACTCTTGCTAGCATCCACATATGCTGCAACTCCGTATCCCTGGAATAGAATATCAATCCTGGCGTCCCTGTGGCTGGACACCTAAAAGGTTTTGAAAATAGTTTTATAGCAAGGGTTAGAACCCAAAATATTTTGAAAATATTTAGCAAGTGAATTAACTGCAGTAATTTAAAATGCATGAATGCGCTTCATATTTAAGTTAGTGTCGCACTCCCTTGTGGACATTCTCACCCCTTCATTGTTGTGCACACCTACCGGTTACCTTAACCCCACCTAGTTGTACTACCCCGTCCAACTAGTCCTGGAATGACCTTCACTTGCCATACTACTCTAACCCGAGTAATATGATTCTTTAAATTATAAGTTATTTCACAACCAACTTAATTAATTCCCCGTAAATAGTAACATATAACCGTATCACGAGTTATATAAAGTAAATACATCACCCACTGTATTATTTCCACAAATAATTAACTTAATTAATTTCCCATTAATTAACTGCATATAACTATAACCTGAGTTATATAAAGTAAATACATCACACACTGTATTATCATCTACATATAATATTTACTACCATATTATACGTACCTTTACTAACAACCACACATATATCATACGTATATCCATCCTTCCGAGTTTACCCTCATCGGATGATTCCCTCTAAAATGCTATCTCACTAGGTGTGCTCGCAAAACCTAGTTTCCCCAAGTTAGAATCGCTCACCAACTTGGACTAAAATATAACGAAGTGGAGGCGGTCATATTCCTTCCCTGAAAGTGAGATAAATCTCTCACCCATATATACCGGACGCTATGACCTGGGGATATACTCGCCCTACTCCTCAAGCTAGGGGATTCACCCACATCGCGCAACCTCCCTTGATAGCATTAGAGTATATAAATTTAAATAAATATCTAATCACTGATATTTAGTATCACGCACAATAAATACACGTATATATATATATACTATCACGATACCGTATATATATATATAATATAAACGCAGGCTTTACCGTGTACTCAAAATCCCGTACACTGCCTGTAATTTTCCGAGTCTGTGGCCCGACTCAATGTAGTTAATTTTCTCACTTAATAACTTATCCCCTTCCCGAGTCTATGGTCCGACTCTAATATAATTAATTCACACCTTAATTAATATAATACTCTCCCTGAGTCTATGGTCCGACTCTCCTTAAATTAATTGACACACATTTTAATTTAATACCTCCCCGAGTCTATCGCCCGACTCCAATTAAATTAATTAACAAATTAATTAATCAACCCAAATTCCGAGTCTGTGGTCCGACTCTAATATAATTAATTACCACATTAATTAATAAGCACCCTTCACTAGTCTACAATCCGATCCTGATTAAACTAATTATCCCACCCATTAATTTAATCATACCCGAGTCTACAAATCGACTTTAATTAAATTAATTAACACCTTTATTAATTTAATCCTACCCGAGTCTACAATCCGACTCTTTTTAAATTAATTATCACTCTTATTAATTTAATAACTTGGTGTCACTCAACCATTGTCCCCGGACTCACTTACTTGGCCCGTAACTTGATATTTCCCGAGTCTATGTTCCGACTCCAAATTAATTACTCTCTCTCAATAATTAATTTAATACTTTGGTGTCACATTACCAACATAACCGGACTCACTCACTTGGTCCATTTTTACATCTCATAATTTATTTCCCACATTTTTCGCCCACAATGTGTCGCACATTTATTTCCATAATTTCCCAATTATATTTACCTATAATTATCAACATACTCGGACTCACTCACTTGATCCGTACCTCACTATTTTGGAATAAAGTCTCTCAATTTTATCAATTAAATGCCTCACCTAAATTCATCCTAGTCCCAATTACTTTCCCCCATAATTGCTAGGAATATTTGTTTCACAATTATTTATCACAATAAATGTATGGAAATTTAACTTCTAAATTAATTTCCCCTTTTATCTCACCCAGGCCGAACTGGGCAGAATTTGCCACCATCGATCGATCGATTCCCCCGATCGATCGATCGACCCCTTCGTTATAGGTCTGCCTCCCCCTTGTTTTCCACCATTAACGAACCTCAAGGTTTCTAAACCAGAATTTAAACCTCTAATTACATCATCCCATCATCTACACATGGTTAATCCACATCCTATCCAATCATAGAGACCATTAAGACAATCAACTTCTCTAATTATCTCATAATTTTCGAAATGGGTCTTACCCCATAAAACTTAGTTATCTGTTTTAAATCCCAAATTCCAGATTCAATTTCCACTCTTTTATGTTCTGAAATTTTCGTTCAAATCATATATACATATTAAGATATCAATCACCCATCTAAATCTTACTTTGAATCTCATTCAAGTGTTTCAAAAACAAAACCCCAATTTGTACCCATTTACACCCAAAAACGGATTTTCATACACACATCACTATGATATGAATTGATTATCATGCTTATACGAATCAAAACAGTTAACCACTTGCCTCAAAGTGTTTGTAGTGTCTGATCCGTTGTTGCCGTCCCTCAATTTGGCTCCAATAACCTCCAATTTGCCTTTTGATTGTTTTTCCCCCAATCTCCCTCTCAAACCCTAGGTTACAATAATGTTGGCTGCTCATTTTCCTTTTCTTAGGTTTAGGTTTAAAACATAAATCCCGTTTTTCACCAAATGGGCTTAATTAAAGTGGCCCAACTCACCCCGTGTGGGCCCGGCTATGCCCAAAAATATCCCGAGACCCAATTGCTACCCCCGGGTACTCTTTTCTGACTATCTCGACCCATTCGAACTCAACCGCGCACTCAGAATTGGCATCCGAATTAATTTAAAAAAATCCTTATCTCACACCCAATTTAGTCTATACCGACTCCCGGCTGGAATAAGTGCATACCCCGTCATTAATACCCGAAATGACGTAATTAAATTATTACTATTCACTGAGTAAATCAATTTCCCTAAACATTAACCATTCACTTCCCGATTAATATTTAAATAAATATATTGTCATAATTAATTCAATTAAAATTACAACACACCAGTAATTTAAAAATCCCGAATTAATTAAATATTAAATGCACAAAAATACGGGGTGTTACATACTTCCCCCCTTACAAAGGAATTTCGTCCTCGAAATTAAGATAAACCTAGTGTTCCAGTATTTACATATTAGTCACTAGTCAAGTGCCTCCAAGCCCGCTATCTATCCCATCCGATTCTAACCATATGTTACACAAGTATGCATTTAACTTTACCAGGGCGCCCACACACCCTATACCCGCGCTTAACCGCACAAAATTTTTGCCTTAATTAACCCGGGTGCCCATACACCCTATCCCCGCGCTCTACCGCACGAAAGTTACCCGACTATGCTATTCATAACCCGTAGTATAATCTTCGAACCCGTAGTCATAACACATATACATATTTACTTATATAATTACTGCCCGGGTACTCAACCCATGCTACGTCCAACTATCTCCCCATAAATACTTATCTCTCAACACAAAAGAATATACGCTTACCCTTATGCTACCGAAGACAACCTGAAATACCGCGCCCTTACTACCACTAGTTCTTGCGCAAAATAAATCCCGAGCTATCTCTCTTTACTCGAAAATAAATTCAACCACCCTGATTCACTTCAGTAAACATTCCCATTTACCGGGATAAAATGTGAGAACACAAAACCTCACTATGTGCTATTGCACCACCTAATACAACATATATACCCACATATATATAGGTTATACGCCCTCTCCGGTGATACCTAGTACCAACCATACCCTGGTGTCGCGGACACCAAAATTTAACTCCACTATCCACAATAGTTAAATTCCATCGCTATCCAGCCGATGTTTAAAAAGTATTATCAACCCTATTCCCATAATTCTCGAAAGTAGTAATCCCTCGCATAATTCAACCAATCACTCAGTGTACGCCTCCACTCTCCCATGAAGAACACTAAGGAACTCCGCTACCCTACGGAAAGTTTACCCACATGCTATGGCTGCTACCGCCAACGCACCCACTAAGTTCGACTCACCTGCGAACTCTAGTGAAAAATAAGTCTTATACTGTGACATCCTCTTTGTCACTCAACAATATACCCCATGCCCCTAGGGTAAAATAATTACTTCTATACTTCAGCTGCAACGGCTGGTTCTCGATTTCCGGAGCAGCTTCTCCCTGCCCGAATGCACCCGTGATTTGCTTTAGTGGTTGTAAATCCAGGACCTCGTCCTGTAGTTGACCCCTGCCTCGCTTAAGGCAATATCTCTTCATGTGTCTCGCTTTTCCCACAAACTAAACACTTTCTAATATGTTCACCCTGCCACTGATCCCTTCCATGCCAACCTTGTTGGAATTCCTGGCCATCCCGCCAATAGCCTCCAGTTCTAGATCGCTTGGCATGATTTCATTGCCGAAAATCCTGCCCCTGATCTCCCCCAGTCTGCTGCTGTGATACCCCACTGGTATTATTCCCTTCTGCCTCATCCGACTAGTTAGTCCCCACTCCCTTCCCGCTTCCTTTCGCGTGGAAGCGATATTCCCAACAGTGACGGAGTGTTACGTTAATGACATCAGTATAATCTACTAATGCGAAATAATCAATTAGATGTTGTCTGATTCTCCAGACTAACCCATCCCTAAACTTTGCTTTCTTTCTCTTTTCCTCGCTTACCTCATCCGGTACCAAATTTTGCCAACGAGTGAATTCTTCCTCGTAATCGGCCACTGAACGGTCTCCCTTTGAGTCACCTCACAAAATTTTCTCCTCGTTTCGGTCTCAACCGCTGAAGGAAAAATACTTGCGATCGAACCGCACCCAAAACTCTGCAGTAGCTAGTGTGTCCCTTTCCTCAACTGTGGTGATCGACTCCCACCACTGTAGCATCGCTCCCACTAACTACAAGTGGTTAGCATTTACTTTCGCACCCCATCGCAATCTCCTATGCGTAGGTGACGCTGGATTCTCTCTTCCTTGATACGCTAGTACTACACCTGAACCCCCTCGCAATTCTGGTGGGTTCCCGCTAAAATAACCTCTCTTTATTGTTTCCACCCCGACGACCCTGTGTGAGTCTGAACATCCGACGCCACTAACACTTGTGGCTGATCCCGTGGAAAGTACCCTTCCGTTGTGACCACCGTTGCTCCAACTGCCTGTGCCACTATTTCAGTGACCTATGCCGCCAAATTCATCCCTGGCCGTTGCTACGGTATCTCTTGCTCATAACGAGCCTCCTTCGTCTCATCTCCCCCTGCTGCCCTAGCTGCTCTCTCTCTCCTGGGCATCATCTGGAATGAGAATCGAATTTTGTATGAGTTCACTATCAAATATCAATTTCGCGGAAGAACGTATATGCGCATACGTATGAGAATACAACAATCCTATAATAGGGCTCTATATCAAAGATTGTCAAGCAGAAACGTGAAAAGCCGCACAGATCCTAAGGACACTAGAACCTGATGCTCTGATACCATCTGTGACACCCCGCCTAATAAAATACCGGGTGATCAGTCCTATACCAAATTAAAACAGGAATCTCAGTTGGATCATCCTTAGCATCACTGTCGAAAACTTTTTAAAACTTACTAACCACATAGTATTCCAAAAACTGGTGTCAATTTTAACTTTTTAAATTAAACCAAAACAGTACATGCGGAATTTAAAATATAAACCATTCACACAACTGAATGAAAATAAACTGAATCATAATTACACAACATGCCGAATAAATCACCATCCACTAAAGAAATAATCTGAATACAAATATTCAACACCTGAATAAATTACACCTGAAAACTGTACCGAGAAGTCTGGGCGACAAGCCCTAAATAAAACTGAAACTGATACAAGATTCCTACTCTAGGAATGAATAAATGATGCGTCTAATCCAAACTCCTGCTAGCATCCACATATGCTGCAACTCCGTATCCCTGGAATAGAATATCAATCCTGGCGTCCCTGTGGCTGGACACCTAAAAGGTTTTGAAAATAGTTTTATAGCAAGGGTTAGAACCCAAAATATTTTGAAAATATTTAGCAAGTGAATTAACTGCAGTAATTTAAAATGCATGAATGCGCTTCATATTTAAGTTAGTGTCGCACTCCCTTGTGGACATTCTCACCCCTTCATTGTTGTGCACACCTACCGGTTACCTTAACCCCACCTAGTTGTACTACCCCGTCCAACTAGTCCTGGAATGACCTTCACTTGCCATACTACTCTAACCCGAGTAATATGATTCTTTAAATTATAAGTTATTTCACAACCAACTTAATTAATTCCCCGTAAATAGTAACATATAACCGTATCACGAGTTATATAAAGTAAATACATCACCCACTGTATTATTTCCACAAATAATTAACTTAATTAATTTCCCATTAATTAACTGCATATAACTATAACCTGAGTTATATAAAGTAAATACATCACACACTGTATTATCATCTACATATAATATTTACTACCATATTATACGTACCTTTACTAACAACCACACATATATCATACGTATATCCATCCTTCCGAGTTTACCCTCATCGGATGATTCCCTCTAAAATGCTATCTCACTAGGTGTGCTCGCAAAACCTAGTTTCCCCAAGTTAGAATCGTTCACCAACTTGGACTAAAATATAACGAAGTGGAGGCGGTCATATTCCTTCCCTGAAAGTGAGATAAATCTCTCACCCATATATACCGGACGCTATGACTTGGGGATATACTCGCCCTACTCCTCAAGCTAGGGGATTCACCCACATCGCGCAACCTCCCTTGATAACATTAGAGTATATAAATTTAAATAAATATCTAATCACTGATATTTAGTATCACGCACAATAAATACACGTATATATATATATACTATCACGATACCGTATATATATATATATAATATAAACGCCGGCTTTACCGTGTACTCAAAATCCCGTACACTGCCTGTAATTTTCCGAGTCTGTGGCCCGACTCAATGTAGTTAATTTTCTCACTTAATAACTTATCCCCTTCCCGAGTCTATGGTCCGACTCTAATATAATTAATTCACACCTTAATTAATATAATACTCTCCCTGAGTCTATGGTCCGACTCTCCTTAAATTAATTGACACACATTTTAATTTAATACCTCCCCGAGTCTATCGCCCGACTCCAATTAAATTAATTAACAAATTAATTAATCAACCCAAATTCCGAGTCTGTGGTCCGACTCTAATATAATTAATTACCACATTAATTAATAAGCACCCTTCACTAGTCTACAATCCGATCCTGATTAAACTAATTATCCCACCCATTAATTTAATCATACCCGAGTCTACAAATCGACTTTAATTAAATTAATTAACACCTTTATTAATTTAATCCTACCCGAGTCTACAATCCGACTCTTTTTAAATTAATTATCACTCTTATTAATTTAATAACTTGGTGTCACTCAACCATTGTCCCCGGACTCACTTACTTGGCCCGTAACTTGATATTTCCCGAGTCTATGTTCCGACTCCAAATTAATTACTCTCTCTCAATAATTAATTTAATACTTTGGTGTCACATTACCAACATAACCGGACTCACTCACTTGGTCCATTTTTACATCTCATAATTTATTTCCCACATTTTTCGCCCACAATGTGTCGCACATTTATTTCCATAATTTCCCAATTATATTTACCTATAATTATCAACATACTCGGACTCACTCACTTGATCCGTACCTCACTATTTTGGAATAAAGTCTCTCAATTTTATCAATTAAATGCCTCACCTAAATTCATCCTAGTCCCAATTACTTTCCCCCATAATTGCTAGGAATATTTGTTTCACAATTATTTATCACAATAAATGTATGGAAATTTAACTTCTAAATTAATTTCCCCTTTTATCTCACCCAGGCCGAACTGGGCAGAATTTGCCACCATCGATCGATCGATTTCCCCGATCGATCGATCGACCCCTTCGTTACAGGTCTGCCTCCCCCTTGTTTTCCACCATTAACGAACCTTAAGGTTTCTAAACCAGAATTTAAACCTCTAATTACATCATCCCATCATCTACACATGGTTAATCCACATCCTATCCAATCATAGAGACCATTAAGACAATCAACTTCTCTAATTATCTCATAATTTTCGAAATGGGTCTTACCCCATAAAACTTAGTTATCTATTTTAAATCCCAAATTCCAGATTCAATTTCCACTCTTTTATGTTCTGAAATTTTCGTTCAAATCATATATACATATTAAGATATCAATCACCCATCTAAATCTTACTTTGAATCTCATTCAAGTGTTTCAAAAACAAAACCCCAATTTGTACCCATTTACACCCAAAAACGGATTTTCATACACACATCACTATGATATGAATTGATTATCATGCTTATACGAATCAAAACAGTTAACCACTTGCCTCAAAGTGTTTGTAGTGTCTGATTCGTTGTTGCCGTCCCTCAATTTGGCTCCAATAACCTCCAATTTGCCTTTTGATTGTTTTTCCCCCAATCTCCCTCTCAAACCCTAGGTTACAATAATGTTGGCTGCTCATTTTCCTTTTCTTAGGTTTAGGTTTAAAACATAAATCCCGTTTTTCACCAAATGGGCTTAATTAAAGTGGCCCAACTCACCCCGTGTGGGCCCGGCTATGCCCAAAAATATCCCGAGACCCAATTGCTACCCCCGGGTACTCTTTTCTGACTATCTCGATCCATCCGGACTCAACCGCGCACTCAGAATTGGCATCCGAATTAATTTAAAAAAATCCTTATCTCACACCCAATTTAGTCTATACCGACTCCCGGCTGGAATAAGTGCATACCCCGTCATTAATACCCGAAATGACGTAATTAAATTATTACTATTCACTGAGTAAACCAATTTCCCTAAACATTAACCATTCACTTCCCGATTAATATTTAAATAAATATATTGTCATAATTAATTCAATTAAAATTACAACACACCAGTAATTTAAAAATCCCGAATTAATTAAATATTAAATGCACAAAAATACGGGGTGTTACAGGGTGTACTTTCGCTGCCCAACAAGGTAGGCACTGTGTTTATAGGTAGGCCAAGAGCCATGGCTATTGGCACCCCCTAACCCTAGAAGTGAACTATTTTAGGACCCTATAACCTCTAAGGAGGACCCTTTCAATAGTCAATAAACATTCCCTCAAAAAGAGCATTTTCATTACCAAAAGGCCTATTTTCCAACTTTTCCCCACCACACTTTCCTACTACATTTAGTCACCTACCTCATCCTATCATACCACTCTTATACCACTATAAAAAGCAGCCTACATATCTCCCAAATTCGGCAACAAAATTCTCCTAAGAGGTCCATTCTTAACTCTATTCTAGTTTATTCCCTTAGTGTTATCATTCACTTTATTCTCATTTTGTGATATATTTTAGTTTTGTTTCCTCATCTCACATCAAGTCACATCAACCTTTTTATTATTAGTATTTCACACAACTTATTTTCATAAATACCCAAAAAAAGATAAAACGGAGGGTTTACTTATAAATTCCAAAAGTAAGACTTCCTCATTTTCTCACACTTTCATACTTGCACACATTTTTCTCAAAAAACTCAAAGAGGAGTCTTCAATTTGGGTTTATGAGGTGAACCCCACCCCTAGGATATATTCGAACAACATAGACTTTGATGCCCCTTGGGCTACGTAGGCGTCTCGGGTTAATCCCGAGATTCGAATCCTCGCTTTCTATTTTTATGTCTTTCACATCCAACTATATCTATTTTTGTCAGTCTTGAATTCCCATGTGTTTGTCTCATGCAACATGAACATTCGCTTTTTCATAGTGATTCGTTATTCGACGAACACTTACATCATATGTTTATGATTATTTTTTGGTACACTCCTACAGATGATTGCCTTCTCCCGTTATTTATATTCCACACATGTACACACACCTCACTCTTTGGAGAAAAGGATAAGATCAACATATCCCATGAAAGACCGAAAGGGAAGAATGGGTGACTAACACCTTCCCATTTCGTAACTTAGTCCCCGGACCTTCGAATCATTTGGTTTCGTATGCATAACTTAGTCCCCGGACCATCGAATGAGGCTGCTACATTCTTTTTCCTGTTTTAATCAAGATAGGTTAGCGACTCCATTCCTCATGTTATCCTCTTTTGACGACAATAAATTTTATATCTGAGGCAGGCCATGAAGATACCGGCATGAGTGGCGAAAAGAAGACCTTGATATCCTCGAATCACTCGCACACGCATAGCAAGGGAAAGCGAGGAGGGCCTTTTCCCCTCCCATCTCGATTTCAAGTCTGGCCCATGATGGAGGAATCCGACCCGGATGGCCACAGTGGCGACTCCGCTGGGGACTTTCTAGAGGAATGGACTCTATTTTCACATGGGTGTTACTTATTTACTCTCCTTCTTTTCTACATGCGTACATATGCCGCCACTTGTACGTTCCCCTTTTACTCCTACGCTTACATCTTATATATTTATCTCATGTTATCTCTACCATGCTCTCTTCTCATATATATATATATATATATATATATATATATATATATCACTCTTAACTCACTTGTATATGTTCACCATATTACACCTTATACTTACTTGTATATATTCACCATGCTCATTTCACACACTCAGACTCATATATAGTCTCACCTTTACTTACATGCTCCACACACCACATATAGATTATTCATGCTTAGATTAACTAGCACGCACCCTCAATTTTTCTCACTTGTATATATCTCCATGTTCACTTACACATCTCACACACCACTTATAGATTATCCATGCTTTGTCTCACTAGCTCGTACTTTCACTTGTATATATTTACATGTTGTTTCACTCACACTATTCCCATGTCACTCTCTTACTTTGCACATATGTCTCACTTATTTATATATCCCCATGCTTCACACTCTATCACCATGCTTTATATAGTCTTCATGTTCCATGCTAGCTTTACTTTCCATGGTTATCCTCTTATCTCATGCTATTTGTATATTCTCCCTCGTAGCGGTAATACTCCATTTACTTAGCATATAAAAAAAATCTCCGTAAGATACTAATCAAGACTCATGCATTTTTTGCACAAACTATATCACCTGAGCATGGAAATATTAACCAAATTTTTTTCCTGTACTGGGGGGTCACTTCGAGATGGGTGACGGTCCTATAAGGAACAATTAACCTAAGAGATATGATTCTCACATTCCATTGGCCTCGTACCTTCGACGTATATCGAACGGTTCCCCCCCGCATCGTACCGCTTGACTGAACTCACAATGGGAGATATATAGTAGGGAACTCGTTCACGTACATCGAATATATTAAATTTGCTCTCACATGTTCCGTCCCCGCGAGGTATATCGTGAGGCATTCATGTACACTTAGGTATATCAAATCGCTTGTCCACACATATCGATGAATGATTGCCCTTATAGGCAAGAGGTATATCGTGTAAGTCATGCTAAAGGGAGGAACCCTTCCACTAACTTGCCAAATGCATAAACCTCATATAGGCATCTACCTTAGAACACTCATATCTAGTTTGTCGATTACAATGCAAAACTCTGCCGAAATTTTGGGTCGTCAAACCACCCGAATTTTTGCGCTATTTCACCTATTTTTAAAACAGGACCCCGTCCGTGAGCCTGTAAATAAGTCAAACTGTGTCTTACATTTTATACCCTATTTTTTCCCCAGTCTCGGGTCATGTCCAACATTTGTTCTTGCATTTAGTCAAACATTATACAAGTGTAACCTAATAAAAATAATCAGGCTAAGGAGTTTCCCTTTTCTCTCTTTCAAACAAAAATACCAAAAACACATCTTCCATTTTTCAAGAAGAAAAATACCAAAAATACTTCCTTTTTCCTCCAAAGATAAACCAAAATCATTTTCCCCTCTCAGGCTGATCGCATAAGCAGATTTTGGACTAGCTCCTTATTAGCTTCGATCTTCCGTCAAACCACCTCGAATCTCTACTGCTTCCTCTGTTACTTCCATAAAATTTGAGATCTACCTTCCCAATTTATTCATAGAGAATGCAGATGAAGCACCGAATGTCCAACCAGATTTGATGGCCATCCTAGCTCAGTGAAGTACTAAGACCAACAAGCCAGAGTTTTACCCCTCTACCCAAATCATGCATGTCAAAATACCCAGCACATCTATAATCTCACCCAAGCCCCCTCAAAGTCTTCCCGTCCTTTCTCCTACATCCCATGATCTTCACTGATTAAGCTCTCTCTCCTCACATGAGCCTATATTACCGTCTACACTAGATCAGAGGGGGAGCATAGAACTACCTGAAGTACTAGATCAACTCCGAAGGTTTGGGATGAAATTGCCCCAGAGATGACCATCGATAATGAAAGGTGCAATGGACTGTTTATGGAAGATAGGAAGTGGGCTCGAGAATCAAATGAATGGGTGGCCCATAGATAAAATCATCTTAGATGACGTTGTATAGATCGTGGCATATGTGTTTCTCTAAAAAGGGGAGATATGCAGCATACTTGAGTTGCTCACAGCCTTGAAACTCCAGGGGCATATGGTCACTTCACTCATTCACTTCCCCACTGAGTGAGAAGACTTATATGATGAAGCTACAGAGGTTTTTGAATGCATTTACTACTACTGGAATGAATATATTTCCATCACAGGATGGGATGATGATTTTAAAAGCTCAAAATGGAGAATCAGAGGGCGATCACTTCCCTTTTTGTGAATTCTCTGAACCATGGTTTGACAACACCTGGAGGTCTTCTTCCATGATGACAACACCTGGGGTGAGGAATGGAAGCATAAAGTATAAGTTTTTACTGATAAGACCATGGAAAACATTGAAAACACTAAGGGTATCGATACTGGGAGTTATTTGACCTGTAGACACTAGGGCAGAGTCTCTGCGTGATTCGTCAAAAAGTTGCGCTGTTAGACCCGTCCATAAAGATTGTCACTGCTAAAGCAAACCTCCTTAACCGGCATGCCATTCTGTTCAAGCCTGCTCAAGCCTAACTAAACCTTGCTATCCACCCCATTCAAGAAATCCCTAAACTTGTTGTCATTTCTCCTATTTTTTATTTCAATGTAAATGAGGTCTCTTTTGATGAGGTTCCCAATGTTTAATTTCCTGATAATGAAATAAATTAGGATTCTGAGAATCTTATTATGCTTTACATTAATTGGATTGATTCTAATCAAACTTTTGATGATGATGACGATTTAGTAAATGAATAATTTTTAACTGATCTGAGAACACACTATATATTGATTCAATTGAGCCTGCATATATAGGAGTTCTAACTAGTTTGGATATGTAGACAAAATAGGTTAGAATAATTTGAGAACTCCATCTCCTTAAAGGTACAAGCTCCATGAAGAAATCCAGTCCAAAAGAACCTTCAAAGGGAAGTTAATTCTAACCCTAAAACCACAAATAGGACACTTGCACTGCATCATACATATCACCTATTTGTTTTAATGGTTTTTCAACACTTCAAACTTTTTTAAATCAATTTAATAAAATGCAAATCATTTTATATAATTTAAAACGATTTTCAAATGATTTTTGAATTAATTAAAATATGTTTTTAAAAGTGTTGTGGGTCTAAGTTGAAGTTTAGAAACTTGTTTTATATGTTGATTGTTTGCCTGGGTAGAATCTGAAAGCGCCAGAGAATTGGAGGTGTGTTGTGTAATTATTTTCAACACGCGTTTTTGTTTACATCTGGTGCGTACACGTGTTGGTTGCATATCAGTTGAATTTGTATTTTCTGATAGACACATAATGTGTACACATCCTCACCCCTGGGATCATTTTGATCAACGTACTATATGCGATTTAACTCAATCCATGTGAACCCAGTGATACGACGCAAATATTGCATATTTCATCCCTCGAACCTATGCATTTTAGCCCCCTCGAGTATCTTATTCCTTATATTTATGCTCGTTAACCATACAACCTCGTATTTCTATGTTAACATGCTTTGCAGGGGTTAATTGAGCTTTTATAGGTATTTGAATGCTAAGTGTGAAGTTCGGACGCATTCCGCTTGACTTCCGTACATAACTGTACGTTCAAGGGCATTTTAGTCAATTCACATTTTGGGCACTGGCCCATCATCTTCACGAAAGTTGTATCCCTCCTCGCAAGCTTCGCGTGGCCATATATAGTACGCGATTTCGATTCAGAACGAAGAAGTTACGGCGATTTCAGAGGATGAGAAAGGCAAACATCCCAAAACATCAAGTAGCTTGGTTGATACCTGCTTGATCGGTCGATCGACCAAAGGGGTCGATCGATCGATTCTTCAATTTTCAAAAATCGTGGGGAGACAGTGGGCTTCAATTTTGAGCATCGATCTATCGAGCCCAAGGGATCGATCGATCGATCCCCTGTTTTCTGAGATATTTTGGGCTTTTCTTTTCTTTTCCCTTTTCTTTTCTAATTTAATTCCTTTTACTATATAAAGGATTTTTGTTGTAAAAACATATATAATCGATTTTAGATAGTTTTAGAAGATAGTTTAGGTCAAGGTTTGGGTTTTTGGTTAGTTCTTCTTCATTTCTTCTTGGATTGACACCCTTTTGGGTTTGTAAGTTGACTATTCATTCACCCTCTGCATTTAATATAGTTGTATTTCCATTATTCTTGCTTTCTAGTGTAATTTACATGCTTTCATAATTAGTTTACATGCTTTGATTTCCTTGCTTTGTAGTGTAGATTTACCGCGTTTATTTATTGCATTTCATTTATCGCTTTTTTAATATGCTTTCTAGCTAAATTAGTCTAAATTGTGTTTGAATGGAACTCACTCGAGTTGACACGTTGCTTGGCTTTGGTGATGGCATTTACGGGTTTATTTTGGGTGCGTTATCCTAGTTAATATGCCTAGGAGATTTGACGAGGCATATCATGTATGTCACGTGCTTACGACCTTGCGTGCGCAATTTCCGGGGTATTTGTTGATGCCAAAATCTTATTAGGCTTTTATGCGGATTTAGGGGCGTGACAACCCTTGGTACAATTAACTGTCGAAACGAGACACGTTCTTAATAACACATCGACCCATGTATCCATTTTATACAAATTAACCCGGGTGAGGGATATTCGACATAATCTATAGTTTTTACCGCTTTGTTAATCTAATTTCATTTCCCTCGCCTAATTAAACATTTCCCTTTTATGCATCTTTTCTTTTCGTTTGTAATTCACATTTTACACTTTTATTTCAGAGTATTAAATCATATAAATTCTAGCAAATCATCCCTGTGGATTTTCGATACCCGACTTACCGCTGTGCTTGCCTCGCAAGTGTAGTCGTAATTTAGGTTTGTTTGATTTGAGTAGGCGAAACGAAAACAACGATTGTACACCTTACACGAGCACGCATTTCGTACTCGATCACCCAGCCTTACCCAATCAGTGATCATTTAACCCACCGCCTGTGTTTAACCGTTAGATTTAAGTCAACTCATTTATACTTAATCTCGGCCATAGGATTGAAGTTGAAGTTCTCGATCCTTCTATGCTTAGTATAAAAAGGGATCAACCCACAACAGTGAGAGACTTTTTTCATTTCGTTAAGTTTGAGAGAAAAGAGAGAGTAGAGAGAAGAGAGAGAATGGAGAAAGAGAGGGAAAGTATAGAGAGAGATCAGAAGAATAAACCCTAAGTTTGCTTCGTAGTTCAAACCCTTGAGTGTTTCTCCCAAAACCAAACACCAAAACCAAATTTGTTCCAAACACCATCCATTTAGGGTTTCTGTGTTCTTGGTGTTGTGTTTTCATTTTGAATACCTCTTCAAAATCTTTGATTCTACAGAACTCAACTCTAAGAAAGTCTTAAGTTTCACTGTTGAAACTAAGTTTTTCTAAAAGAGAACATCTCATGTTTAGTTTATGTTTCTCTTTTTAGATCTGATATTTTAGATCTATTATGTTTCAACGAGTTTTTGAAATAAAATCTTTTAGTTTCAAAATAATTTTTCAGGTCTTGTGAGTTGTGTGTTTCTAATTTTTATTTCATATTCTATGAAATACTGGTGTACAAAAATAAAACGAACACGAAAGAACTCTTGCTAAAGTTTTAAGGCATACAGATCTGAAAATAAGTTTTATATCAAAACTTGTTGAATCAATCTTTGCATGTTAAGTCTGAATCTGTTTTGTTAAAGTAGATTTCTAGTCTAGTTTGGATCTCAATTGGAAGTTTACAATTTTAAAAATATTTTCAAAATCCATAAATTACTTAAGACCTTGAATCGTCTTCTGAGCAAGGTATCCTTGAGATCTGTAAATATATACAAGATCAAGAAGTCTTTGCTTGAGAAATCAATATTCAGAAATAACTTTCATTTTAGAACTATTGTAATTTGTTAGGAAAGTTTGTATAAATTTTGAGAGGGTGAGTTGCATGTTTGCATGTAGTAGCACATCACAAACACTATCTCACAACGAACACGAACGCTTAGACACTGTGGTTCTGTCTGAGAATCTTGAATTTAAAAGAGTTGCTGGAATCAGAATTCAAAGAGAAGGAGATCAAGGAAAAGACAAAGAAGCAGCAAGAAAAGATCAAGTTACAAGTCAGAATACCTTTGGAGTGGAGAATCATGTGTAGGTACATTCTGAACTTAGGTTAGGATCTTTGTGATTTGCTTAAGTGTTGTAACTTGATTTTTATTCTAGTGGATTTTTTTTTGTGTCGTAGAGGGCATCGTAGATGTTTCCCTTGTTTAAGGGTTTTACCACGTTAAAATACATGTGTCTATTTCTTTGAATGTTCTTAACTGTTGTTGTGATTGGGACTGCATGGTAACATTAGTAGATGTTTATTAAAAATTAAACAGAAGGTAATCAACTATCGAATTTAATCCATATATTCAGAAAAATCTTTTACAACAGATCTTGTGTTTTTCGAAAAGAGTTTTGCCCAAAAAGTTTATTCGGAGTATACTCAACTTATAACTGTTTGTTATTAATCTTGTAAACAAAGCTTTTAGTATTAAGGTTATTTTTCAATTGGTATCACAGTAGGAACACCTTTTGTGATCCTGAAACTTGAGAAATTATTTTCCAAACTTATTTCTGGAAAAATTACTAAGTGTGGAAGAAAAATTAGAGAAGTTAGGTAACCTATCCAGACCACCACTCTTTAATGGGAACAATTTTTCGTACTGGAAAGTGAGAATGAATTTTTTCATTCAAGCAACCTTGGGTGATGAAGTCTGGAAAATGATTAAAACAGGGTTTGAACATCCTACTAAACCTACTTCAGCCACTGATCCAACAAGAATTAAGAAACTTCTTAGTGAATTTACTAAGGAAGAGAAAAAAATGTCTCTTGATAATAACAAAGGGAAAAATGCCATCTTTATGTCCACAAATGAACATGAATTTAAAAGAATATCCATATATTCCACTTCTAAAGAGGCATGGGACAGTTAAGTCATTGCTCATGAGGGTGATGAACGTGTCAAAGATAGAAAAACTCAAATGCCCATTCAGCAATATAACACCCTCATTATGAATGACAATGAAACTTTTGACAATTTATACATAAGGTTAACTGATATGTTTACAAAACTTCATGCAAATGGTATAACCTACAGTAGAAAAGAATTTTTGTCAACGATTCTTAGGTCATTGCCATCTAAATTTGACAAAAAGTGATATGCAATTGAGGAAATGAATTACCCTAATATGACTCATGAATTACTTAGCAGTAAACTTAGGACTGTTGAATTGGAACTAGACTTTAAAAAGCAATTGACCAGACAGACTAATAAAGCCTTTAGTTCAAATATTGTGTTTTCATCTAAATTACCAGTGCCTAAATTGAACCCTATAGACTTTTACACTGACTGTCTTGAAACCTGTGATTTGAAAAGTCTTGACAATGAAATAGCTATTATGAGTAAGCATTTCAAAAAGATTTTAAAATTCAGAAATGTTGTAGCCTCTAAACAAGGCAAATTAAATTATTAAGGTAATCAGTCTCACAGACCTCATGACAGAGACAATACTAAATACACTTATGACAATAGGAGGAATTATGACCCCGACATACCTAAACCTGACATAAAAGATGTTAAATGTCATCATTGTGGTAAACTTGGTCACTATGCTATTAAATGTCCAACTAGTTTTTACAACAACACCAAGGCCAATATATGTAAAACATGGGACGACTCTAGTGATTCTGAAGAGGATGAAACTGAGTCAACCCAAATAAATGAGTATTGCATGTCTTTCTTTGCTAAGATAATATATAATGATGATGCATGCCTGTCTTCTCATGAACTTGATATGCCTATTGATGCCGTTAATGATTCTGCTGATTATTCTGTTCCTATTACTGCTGAAAGATTGTGTGTGAGTCAAAGTGAGAATATTGATGACAAATTGAATGTGTGCGTGAGTAAAGAACCTATCAAAAACTTAGGGGACAATTCACATGATGCACATAGTGGCTCTGATGATGACCTGCCTGATTTACATGAATTATACACTAAAACGGTTAAGAACAGGGCTCGCCCAGAAAAGATGATAAAAACCTTAAGTGAGCGTATCGATTTGCTTAACCAAACCATTAGGAAGAACACTAAAGATTATACTGCACAATGTGTTTCTCATGAGACTGAGATTGAGAATTACAACTTGAGAATAAATTCTTTTATTCAAAAGAACCATGAATTTGAACAAAAATATAAGGCAAGCCTTATTTAACTCGAAGAGTCAAAGCAAAAGGTTTCAAATGTGTTTAAAAAATGCCAACACTTTGAAACAAAGACCAAGACTTATGAAAAAATTGTTATTGGAATCAAATTTGACTCTGAAGATAAGTCGGGCCTAGGTTTTGGAGAAATAGTGCATACAAGTAAGACCAAAGTTTCTCCTGAAAATATTACTTTTATAAAACAAGGCCAAACTTCTCAAAATGTTCAAAAAGGTGAACCTATTCTCAATATCTCTCAAACAACACATAATCAGTACAATCAACAATTGAAACTAAATAGTCAAACCAAATATATTTGTCCTTCTGCCAGAGACCAAATATAGAAAACTAAATCTAATGACAACTGGACTATTGTACACAATAGATCCAAGCCAATTTTCAAAGACTTTAGCAATAAAGTCAAGTCCTATACCCAACAATACCGTTCCTATTGTGATACTTTTGGCCATACTCTAGATAAGTGTTTCTAGAAAAGGACATACACTCCTACCTACCAGAACTTTAACTATTCTAAGAAATCCAAAAATACTTATATACTTCCTAGACAGTCCATAAATAACTCTAACTCTAAAAAGAAAAAGGGAGGGTACAAGACTAAGAAAAAATTATTTAGAAATACCCCTCAAACCTTTTCTAAATCAAAAGGCCACAAAAATTTTAAAACTAGGCCTATTTAGGTTA
Source organism: Sambucus nigra (assembly GCA_949130495.1). Classification (NCBI taxonomy): domain Eukaryota; kingdom Viridiplantae; phylum Streptophyta; class Magnoliopsida; order Dipsacales; family Adoxaceae; genus Sambucus; species Sambucus nigra. The sequence goes on from OX422208.1 coordinate 554,905,428, forward strand.
GAAAAGATGATTTACTACCCAACTCAAGTGCAACATTGTCATTTTTGCTTTAAAGGCACAAATCACTTCAACTGGATGGTATTTGGATTTCGGATGTTCTAAACATATGACCGAGGACGAAACTAAATTAAATAATAAGAAAAACTTCCTTGGAGGTAGTGTCATGTTTGGAGATGGTGTTTCATCTCAGATCATAGGTAAGGGAACATTGAGTGAGCAAGGGCTTCCTGAACTGAATGATGTTCTGTTAGTTAAAGGCCATAAAGCCAATCTTTTAAGTATATCACAATTTTGTGATTCCAATCACTCAGTTACCCTTTCTAAAAAAGATTGCAAAATTATTGATGAAAAGGGTAATTGTATTTTAACAGGAAACATAACCCCGAAAAACTATTACACAGTAATTCCAAATTCTGAACCTTATAATATTGCCAGATTAGAGGATGATGATCTATGGCACAATAGATTGGAACACACAATTATGATAACCTTAGAAGATTGAGTTCCCAAGAGATCGTTAGAGGTTTACCTAAAATTAAAAATTATTTTACTCCTGTATGTGGACCTTGTCAGGAAGGCAAAATAAGTAAATCCCCACACAAGAAAGTTAAAGATATCCTTACTACTAAGCCTAAAAAACATATCCACATGGACCTCATAGGTCATTTGAGAACTGTTAGTTTCTGTGGAAACTCATACATCCTAGTTAAAGTAGACGACTATACGAGATATACATGGGTAGCTTTTATGAAACATGAATCAAAAACCTTCAATGAATTCTTAATAATCCTCTTGAAAACTGAGAATGAGAAGGATACCCAAGTATGTCGAGTTAGGAGTGATAGAGGTGAAGAGTTTAAGAACTCAGGAATTTCTGAGTATTGTGTAGATAATGGCTATAAACATGAGTTTAGCGCTCCCAAAACCCCGCAACATAATGGTATAGCTGAACGTAAGAATAGGATTTTACAATAAATGGCTAGGGTTATGTTACATGCTAAGAATCTCCCTAGATATTTTTGGGTAGAAGCAGTCCAAACCGCGTGTCACATTATTAATCGTATCTACCTCAGAAAAAATTTCAAAGAAACATCTTACGAGTTATGGTTCCATAAAAAGCCAAACCTAAAATATTTTTAAACCTTCGGTAGTATCTGTTATATCTTCAAAGATAGGAAGCATCTTTCAAATTTTGATACCCAAGGAGAAAAGGGAAATTTTCTTGGCTATTTCCAAAATAGTAGGGCATTGCGTGTTTTTAACTATATAACCAAAACTATTATGGAATCAATTAATGTAATTGTAGATGACACAAGTGTTAGGAGTAGTGACAGTCAACCAGTAACATTTGATGAGGATGAACATGTTTTATCCCCTGATTCTCAAGATGATGCCAATTCACTGCCACCTGAGAATCCTTCTGTAACCACTTGGGTTTATAAAGATCATCCCACTGAAAACATTATCGATAATCCTTCGGAACCAATTAGAACTAGGTACTACCTTCGACAAGTGGCACAATTTTCTTGTTTTGTTTCTCTTGAGGAACCTAAAAATGTTAATGATGCCCTTACTGACTCATTTTCGATAAGTGTTATACAAGAAGAGTTAATCCAATTTAAGAGTCACGATGTTTGGAATATGATTACTAGAACAAAAGACTCGAAGGTTATTGGCACAAGATGGATTTTTAAAAACAAAACTAATGAAAATGAGGAGGCCATTAAAAATAAAGCTAGGTTGGTTGCACAAGGATATTCCCAGATTGAGGGAATTGATTTCGATGAAACTTTTGCACCTTTAACTCGTCTGGATTCAGTTCGTCTCCTCCTTGCAATTTCTTGTCATATGCAATTCAAAATATTCCAAATGGATGTTAAATCCGCATTTTTAAATGGAATTTTATATGAAAAAGTTTACGTAGAATAGCCCAAAGGATTTGTTGATCCTGATCACTCGGACCACGTCTTTAAGCTTAAGAAAGCTTTATACGGGTTGAAACAAGCTCCTAGAGCTTGGTATGAGAGATTGTATACCTTCTTAGTGTCTCACAATTTTTTCGCGACGAAAAGAATCAAACATTGTTTATTAGAAACGAAAATCAACATGTCTTAATCGCGCAAGTATATGTGGACGATATTATTTTCGGTTCCACCTGTCCCAAACAAGTAGAGAATTTTTGTGATATCATGCATACCGAATTTTAGATGTCTTTAATGGGTGAACTACAATATCTTTGGGGTTTATAAGTAAAACAATGCAGTGATGGTATTTTCATTTCTCAATCCAAATACGCTGCAGATTTAGTTAAAAAATTCGGCTTAGAAAATGCTAAACCTTCTAGAACTTCGATGAGTACTTAAACTAAACTTGCTAAGGATGATATTGGAAAAAGTGTTGATTCCACCCTTTATAGAATTATGGTAGGGAGTTTTCTATATCTTACCGCGCCTTGACCTGATATATCCTTTGTCGTGTGTATATGTGCTAGATATCAAAGTAACCCTAAAGAATCTCACTTATTAAGTGTAAAAAGGATTATTAAATATATTAAGGGTACTTTAAAATTTGGTATTTGGTACACCAACGATACGACTAGTTCTATTGTAGGATACACCGATGCCGATTGGGCTGGTTGTTCTGACGATAGTAAGAGCACTTCTGATGCTTGCTACTACGTAGGCAATAATCTCGTAGGTTGATCGTGTAAGAAATAAAATTGCATTTCATTATCTAGCGCTGAATCTGAATATATAGCAGCTGGTAGTTGTTGTGCTCAATCACTATGGATTAGACAAATGCTTAGTGATTATGGTCTCACAGAAAAATAATTAACCATGTTTTGTGATAACCAAAATGCCATTAATATTTCCAAAAATCATGTACTGCACTCACGAACTAAGCATATTAAGATTAGACATCACTTTATCCGTGACCTTGTCAAATCCAAAGATCTCATTATTGAATATCTGAACACTCAAAAACAGCTTGCAGATCTCCTTACCAAACCATTAGATAACATTCGTTTTGAGTATCTGCGCACAGCTATAGGCATGATAACTCTCAATTAATCTCTACTTTCTTTTGTGATTCATACCCCTTGTATATTTGAGAAAAATTAGGGGAGAAGATCTTGAGTATTGTTTAGTGATTTTACTATCTATTCCTGATTCTAACTCAACTAATATGTTAATTTAGTGTTTATCTTGTTACAGGCATTTCAGACCCGTTATACATATTGTTTATACTTTGTAAGGTATTGGTCTGTACATAGTTGAGTAATGAGTTTTCTTTACCTTATTTTTTATTCAAGGATGGAAATGGGTAGTTAGAATTTTTGTATAGGACACATAGGATTACTTTTTATTTTGACCCAAGAATACTGAATACTCAAGGGAATTTTGTCTCTAATATCCAAAGGGGGAGATTGACAACACACTATATATTGACTCACTTGAGTCTGCATATATAGGAGTTCCAATTAGTTTGGATATCTAGACAAAATAGGTTAGAATAGTTTGAGAAATCCATATCCTTAAATGTATAAGCTCCATGAAGAAATCCAACCCAAGAGAACCTTCAAAGGGAAGTTAATTCTAACCCTAAAACCAAAAATAGGACACTTGCACTACATCATTCATATCACATATTTGTTTTAATGGTTTTTCATCACTTCAAACTTTTTTAAATCAATTTAATTCAAGGCAAATCATTTTATATAATTTTAAATAATTTTCAAATGATTTTTGAATTAATTAAAATATGTTTTTAGAAGTGTTGTGGGTCTAAGTTGAAGTTTAGAAACTTATTTTCCATGCTGATTATTTGTCTGGGTAAAATCCGAAAGTGCTAGAGAATTGGAGGTCTGCTGTGTAATTATTTTCAACACGTGTTTTTGTTTACATCTAGTGCATACACGTGTTGGTTGCATATCGATTGGATTTTTGTTTTCTTATAGACACATAATGCGTACACATCCTCATCCCTTGGATCATTTTTATCAACGTACTGCATGCGATTTAACTCAATCCATGTGAACCCATCCTTACCCAATCAGTGATCATTTAACCCACCGCCTGTGTTTAACCGTTGGATTTAAGTCAACTCATTTCTACTAAATATCGACCATAGGATTGAAGCTAAATTTCTCTATCCTTCTACGCTTAGTATAAAAAGGGATCAACCCATAGTAGTTAGAGACTTTTTCCATTTCGTTAAGTTTGAGAGAAAAGAGAGAGTGGGGAGAAGAGAGAGAGAAGGGAGAAAGAGAGGGAAAGTATAGAGAGAGAGAGAGAGATCAGAAGAAGAAAATCTAAGTTTTCTTCGTAGTTCAAACCCTTGAGTGTTTCTCCCAAAACCAAACACCAAAACCAAATATGTTCCAAACACCAGAAAACCCTTTTTCAAAAGTTAGATCCATTTAGGGTTTCTATGTTCTTGGTGTTGTGTTTTCATATTTAAGACCTCTTCAAAATCTTTGATTCTCTCAGAACTCATCTCTAAGAAAGACTTAAGTTTCACTGTTGAAACTGAGTTTTTCTAAAAGAGAACATCTCACGTTTAGTTTCTGCTTCTCTTTTTAGATCTGATATTTTAGATCTATTCTGTTTCAACGAGTTTTTGAAATAAAATCTTTTAGTTTCAAAAATAATTTTTCAAATCTAGTGAGTTGTGTGTTTCTAATTTTTATTTCATATTCTATGAAATACTGGTGTACAAAAATAAAATGAACACAAAAGAACTCTTTCTAAAGTTTTAAGGCGTACAGATCTGAAAATAAGTTTTATATCAAAACTTGTTGAATCAGTCTTTGCATATTAAGTCTGAATCTGTTTTGTTAAAGTAGATTTCTAGTCTAGTTTGGATCTCAATTGGAGGTTCACAATTTCAAAAATATTTTCAAAACCCATAAATTATTTAAGACCTTGAACCGTCTTCTGAGAAAGGTATCCTTGAGATCTTTGAATAAATAAAATATCAAGAAGTCTTTGCTTGAAAAATCAAGATTCAGCAATAACTTTCATTTTAGAACTATTGTAATTTGTTAGGAAAGTTTGTATAAATCTTGAGAGGGTGAGTTGCATGTTTGCATGTAGTAGCACATCACAAACACTATCTCACACGAACACTTAGACATTGTGGTTCTGTCTGAGAATCTTGAATTTAAAAGAGTTATTGGAATCAAAATTCAAAGAGAAGGAGATCAAAGAAAAGATAAAGAAGCGGCAAGAAAAGATCAAGTCAGAATACTGTTGGACTGGAGAATATCGTGTAGGTACATTCTGAACTTAGGTTAGGATCTTTATGGTTTGCTTAAGTGTTGTAACTTGATTTTTATTCTAGTGGATTTTTGTTTTGTGCCGTAGAGGGCACCGTAGATGTTTCCCTTGTTTAAGGGTTTTACCATGTTAAAATACTTGTGTCTATTTCTTTGAATGTTCTTAACTGTTGTTGTGATTGGGACTGCATGGTAATGTTAGTAAATGTTTATTAAAAATTAAACAGAAGCTAATCAACTATCGAATTTAATCCATACATTCAGAAAAAGCTTTTACAACACATCTTGTGCTTTTTGAAAAGTGTTTTGTCCAAAAAGTTTATTCGGAGTTTACTCAACTTATAACTGTTTGTTTTTAATCTTGTAAACAAAGCTTTTAGTATTAAGGTTGTTTTTCATGATCTTAATAAGGAAAATAATAAACAACATAACCGCGTTCAAACGAATGATGATGAATTTATTGTTATAAATATCAGTTATAGTAGCCATCTACGTGAGATTAGGACAGTGCTACCCTCAATGAACATGAGAGGTCTTAATTCGAAGAGCTTTTGAAAGAATTCGTGGATGTCTTCGCATTGTCCTATGATGACATGCCCACTATTGATCCAAAGATAGCTCAGCACGATATTCCCACATTCCGAGAAAGAATATACGTCAAGTAGAAAATAAAGAAGTTTCAAATAGAGTGTTCATTCAAGGTCAATGAAGAAGTAGTGAAACAGTTGAACGTGGACTTTATTTGCATAGTCGAATACGCTACATGGTTTGCAAATATCGTCCTCGTGCCGAAATCAGGAAGAAAATCCCGCATGTGCATCGACTACGGGAATCTAAAAAAAGCATCCCCGAAGGATGATTACCCTCTGCCTAATATCGACATGATCATAAGCAACACGGACAGCCACGTCCTCAAGTTATTTGTCAATGAATTTACCGAATACAACTAGATTAAAATGCACCCTGACCACCAGGAGAAAATTGCCTTTATCACCCCATGGGGAACTTTCTACTACACAGTATTGTTGTTTGGACACAAAAATGTTGGGGCTACCTACTAAAGGTCTGCTACAACCATGTTGTGCGACCTCATCCATAAATAAGTCAAGGTTTATGTTGATGACATGTGTAAGAGGGTACTTTAGATAAGATAAGATGGAGGCGTAACCCCTATTTGAGTATGGTAATGATAAACTAACTTGGACAAAGCTTTGGATTAATAATAGGACACATAAACACAAATCAGGTGAAGATAAACTCAATTTAAACTAACAAGACTCTCGTGTATAACTCAGGAAATAGTAATGAACCCTAGAAGTAACTTAGCTAGAGGGAGAGAGAAGTAAGCACCCTAGATACACCTTGGTAGGCAGGTGGAAATACCCCTAATACTCTCAAGAATCTCTGTCAAGTATTAAAAGCTTCGCAATAAGTAACAATGGTGGGTGGGTAAACCCTCTAGTTCGCCATAACTCTCTCTCTGATGTGTATCTCTAGTAATAACTCCAGAGTTCTCCTCTAAGATCCCCTTCCTCAAAGGTGGTTGGAGTCCTTAAATACCCCCCCACACCGCCCCCGAAGTGACTCAGTCATTAAAGACTATAAAAGACATCCCTCATACTTTATGTCACAACATTAAATGCCTGATGCACTAGTTGTCTCCACGTCATAAACATTAAATACCGAGATATGCCTTTTGCCCAACCATTGTATCAGGGGGCTGTTGTCGCAGAGGTGGCTCACCGACTGCCTGACAGCCCCAAATACCGCGGTGGTTTACTCGAGTGCAGGTCTGACATTGTTTAGCTGGCTAGTGACATCACCTACAGTAGATGTGACATTAAGTAGAGTATTATTTGGTTCACAACTCAACGCCCGATGGAACTCGAAGCTGCTCTCCCCGAGGTTCCACGGTCAGGGTCCTTCGGTGTTTTACCAGGTGTATCTAAGATGGTTGGGACAAGCCCCAACGGTGCCTCACTTCTCAATCCTCCCAACCAAGTCCCTCTAAAGTTCCCACGACGAGGTCATTCGATAGAGCATGAAAGCTCTCTCAGGCCCTGCCAAGCTTGGTCTCTCGCGAGTACCGTTTGACCTCATACTAAAACTCGTTATTAATCTCGTTATAACATTACAACCGTTATAGCTTATAGTCAATATAAATAAAGATACAATATGACTAACATAACAAGTTGAATATGAGTTGCCACGCTAAGCTGCCTCCTCGAGTTGCCACGCTTGAGCTGCCTCGGCTGCTTAATCTCAAACACTATTGCCAATTAGGGAATTATCCCTAATCTCAGGAATTCCTTCAAGCCCCCTCTACATTTGCCCCTTCGTGGAGAGATTTGTTGGAACAAGAAATGTTTGTACGAAACTTCTCAATCCGATGAACCTTCTTTGCGTGAAAAAATTCTGGCCTTCTTTCCCCCGTTAGAACCACAACGATATAATCTCCTGAAAAAAGTAAAATTATCCCCGATTTACCTGAGCCGAAGCGCCATTCTCATTAGGGCTTGGGCGAAGGGACATCGTCATTTTTTTCTCGTGCTAAGCCTCAACTGATTAGGCATAAATTCTTCCCAATTTATCCCCTAATTTCGGTACTTTAATCACCTCGAACAATGTAATTGGATTGACTTTATCTCATAATCTTGCTATTGACTTATCCTAACAAGTACATCGAGTTTCTGGTATTTCGTTATGATTTTACAGGTATCTAATGTCAAGAGATGGAAGAAGGAAACCGGAAGAATAGAGAAAGTCAACAAGAAAAGTCAAAAGGGTAAAAGAGTCATTTCTACCCAAAATCCGGATGAGGTACCTAAAGAGAAGTTGAAGGTATCATCCTCACAAGCACCTAGGAAGAAACGGCACCTCAATCGGATACCCGGAGAAAAAGATATGGACAGTCAAAGTTTGAAGGAAAAGTCAAATAGGCAGACCGGTCCGCCCTCAACCCGGACCGGTCCGCTGTGCAAACTCCAGAGAACTGCGAATCGAAGGCGAACCGAAGGAGGCAAAAATTAAAAGAACCGATCCGCCCCCGGACCGGTCCGCCTGTAAAATAAAAGAACCAATCCGCTTTAGAAGCGGACCGATCCGCCTAAGGGCCGGACCGGTCCGCCCATCGAGATTTTGTTTTCTGATTCTCCTCTAAAGACTCCGACTTATACTCAACTTCTTGGAATTTCATGTAGGGTATAAAAACCCGAATTATTTTCATTGTAAAGTAGGCAAGAACGGGTGGGATTAGTTTAATCTTTCTTATTCTTCCATAAACCCTAGTTTTAGATACAATTTCCTGTTCTATTCAAGGTTTGAAGATTTATTCAGAGTTGGTGTGATTACCAGTTTTATTTATTGCTGCGATTATTCCTTGGGTAATTTTAGTAAGTTGTTCGTCTTTGTGATTCTATTCTACAGTATTCCATCAATTGTCCTTAGATTAATCATGAACACTTGCATCTTAAACATTGTTTTCATCACTTTCATCATGTTAGGCTAGATTTTTTAAGGTTGGGTTACATGAACCCAACCTGATGTGGTCATTGCACATATAAAGTTAATCCTCTGAATTTAGTAATTAATTGTGACCGTATTGCGTAGGGATACAACAATTGTAGGTCTAAATATCTCGTTTGCCCCTGGGTAACCGGGATGATTGAGAATACAATTCGAGTGTCACTATTGTGATACTGATTTACTCATCCTTTGATTAAGTATGACGCGGGCTTGAACCTTGTATACGTAATGCTTGGGAGTACTAAAGACTGGGTCAAATTAATTAGATAAATTTACGATTAATATTATAACTGCAGTACACTAGGGTTGGGGGATTGTATTCCCGTCCTATTTTCTTCATCATCTCATTTAAAAGTTCAAATCAAACTTTCATTCACATTTTTAGTTAAGTTAGTGTAATTGCACATTTTCATAATTACATAATTGCATTTAGATTAATCATTCCCAAAACCAAAATCAAATCTTTTTCATTTTTTTTAGAGTCATCGTTAGGATTCCTCCGTCTTATCCCGTCGTCACAACTCTCGTTGTCCTTTTTCCCTGAGGATCGATACCCGACTTGTCGGATTATTACTTGAACGACAGGCTTGCACTTGAGCCTAGAGAGTACACACTTTTGAGACACATTCTGAGTCGTGTCAAGTTTTTGGCGCCGTTGCCGCGGAATTAGGTAGACGTAGGATTAGATCGAGTCAATCCAAAGCTTTGACCAAAAATTCAAAAATCCAAAAACATAAAAACAAAATATATAAAAAGCACAAAAAGATTCACCACCATCTCTCACAAGCTTAATGCAAAATTATGAAGCCACTCCCACACCCCATAATACTCCAACCAGCATTCACGAAAATCCACTTGTTGAGTATAATCCTGATAGTCCTCACACTCCATAAGCCCTAAAGTTCTGGATCCCACCTCCCACACCGTCACACTCAGTCTCTAGCAACACTCCCTTCTCCTTCGTAGGACACACGTCGTGCACACCCAGTGAGAGCACCGAATCGTCAAGTGAGATAGAGATGTCGCAGCACAGTAATGCAACTACTGGTGAGGAAGAGCCTCCGTACCTCCCATTGAGAGAATTCTTATATCCCGAGCGCACTGTCACTCCGGGATGCATTATACTCCCGTATAATGCCGGGCAGTTCCGATTTAAAAATGGGATGATCCAGATGCTACCACACTATCACGGTATGGATTCAGAAAAGGCATACCTGCATATAAGGGAATTTGAGGACGTGTGTGATACTCTCAACGATCAAACTTGCACACAAGAGGTGATTCGCCTCAAACTCTTCCCATTCTCGTTAAAAGATAAAGCTAAGACCTGGCTATGGTCTTTACCTCCGAGCTCGATTCCATCCTGGAACGAGTTACAATCCAGATTTCTCAAGAAGTTCTTTCCACCACATCTAACAATCTCCATAAAGGCTCAGATTCAATCGTTCAGGCAATTGGATAATGAGCCATTCCATCGATGTTATGAGCGTTTCAATGAGTTAACTGCTTCGTGCCCCCATCATGGATTTGATACAGCTCAAATCATTTCCTTCCTCTATAATGGGTTGAACTTTAACTCCAAGCAACTCATTGAAACCATGGGTAGTGGTCCGTTTATCGAGCTAGATTGCCACGATGCTGAGCTTCACCTGAGGTATGTCGCCGAGACTACCCAATCATGGAATATTTCTGATCCTAATGCTCAGAATCGAAATCGTCAAGCGACCGCCACTCCATCGGCGTCCGGCCTATACCATGTAGATAAAACCTCTATGTCGGACTGTCGGATGGACACCCTTGAGAAAGGATTTCGAGATTTATGCGAGGTAGTTGGATCTATCAAGAATCCCGTCAAAAAGGTGTGTGCGATTTGTGAGGCGGGACATTCAACTGAGGAATGCCCGACGATACCCGCCTGCAAAGTAATGTTGCAGGAGCAAGTTAGTGGTATAGGAGGCTTTAAGGGTAATTTCGGTGCCCCGCACGGGAATTCATACAATCCTTCGTGGAAAAATCATCCCGGATTTAACTACGGGCAACAACATGCCGCAATGAACCCTCCTTCGCATGTTGCCCCTCCTCCTCCACAATAATTTCAACAAGCTCCACACATGCAAGGACATGTGCAAGCACCACCACCTCACGGAAATTATATCCCGCCACAGCGGAGAACTCTCGAGGATACGATGAATCAATTCATCACTAGCCAGACCGCAACCAATGCCAAATATGATCGTCTAATTGGCGACATAAATGCGAACCTGTCCAAAATTCAATCCTCGTTGAGCGTTCAAGAGAAGGGCAAGTTTCCTGCCCAGGGTCAAAGACCTCCCCAAGGTCAAACTAGTGTTAGCTCCACTTCTACTGATCATCAGGAGCAATGTCAAGCTATGACTACTCTTCGTAGTGGGAGAGTCGTTGATTTATCACCTCCCCCACACGACACAACCAAAGATAAGGTGATTTCGCCCGGAACGAAAGAGGCCGAAGATGTCCCCTCGAATGAGAGTGATAAAGATGACACTAGTGAGCCCGAGGTAGTAGTGAAACCACCCTCCGCGGCATCGTTTCCTCAAAGGTTGATTCCTTCCCAGAAAGTAAACCCACGTGATGACGTGCTAGAAACACTAAAGCAGGTAAAGCTGAATTTACCATTCCTCGATGCCATCAAACAAATTCCAGCTTATGCAAAAGTCATCAAAGATTTATTTATGGTAAAAAGGAAGATGAAAGTAAAGAAGAATGTCTTCCTAGCACAGAACGTGAGCTCCATCTTACTCAATGAGCTCCCTCCTAAATTCAAAGATCCCGGTGCACCAACCATTTCCTGCATCATTGGAGAGAACAAAATTGAAAAAGCCTTACTTGACTTGGGAGCAAGTGTCAATATCCTCCCTTACTCCATCTATCGGCAACTTGATTTGGGCGACCTCAAGCCCACAAGAATCACTCTCCAATTAGCGGATCGAACTATGAAGGTCCCACGAGGTGTAGTAGAGGACGTGATCGTTCAAGTTGACACTTTCTACTTCCCGGTAGACTTTGTCATTTGGGACACGGAGCCTTCCTTAATCTCGACCAATCATGTTCCCATCATTCTCGTGCGCCCATTTTTAGCGACAGCTAACGCTATTATTAACACAAGGAATGGGCGAATGCAGCTCACTTTTGGGAATATGACATTAGAGACCACAATCTTCAACATAGCTCAACATACGGGAGAGGAAGATGATATTCACGCGGTGAGTCTCATAGATGAGATAGTAGAGGAGTACATTGAGGAGAATTGTTGTGGCGATGCCTTAGGATATTGTCTGGTTTCGAGCAATGAGAGTGAGGGGACGTATACTGAGTACGAGAGGGAGATTGGGGAGTTAAGAGAGTTACTCGATGAGAGAGCGTCGGACGAGGACGCGAGAGATGTGAATTGGGTTTCTAAATTCGAGGAGTTACCACCACGGGACACACGCATTGTTTCCTCCGACGAAAAGTTTCCAACTCTTGAATTAAAGAAACTCCCCTCCCATATCAAATATGCATACTTAGGAGAGGATGAGACATTTCCTGTTGTTATCTCCTCTAGCCTAGATGACGAGCAGGAGGGTAAGTTGTTAAAAATTTTGAGGAAGCACCTAAGTGCTTTTGGTTGGTGTATAGCTGATTTGAAGGGGATAAGTCCTCTGATTTTCACCCACAAGATTCACCTCGAAGAGGATGTCAAGCCCTCTAGAGAAATGCAAAGAAGACTGAACCCCAACATGAAAGAAGTTGTGAGAACGAGATCATTAAACTATTAGATGCCGGGATTATCTACCCAATCTCGGATAGCAAATGGGTGAGCCCTATTCAAGTCGTCCCGAAGAAGTCGGGTATGACTGTGATTGAGAATGCTAAGGGAGAGCTTGTTCCCCAACTCACCACCACCGGTTGGCGTGTTTGCATTGATTACCGAAAACTCAATGCGGGAACAAGAAAAGATCATTTCCCCTTGCCATTCATTGATCAAATGCTTGAGAGAGTTGCGGGCCACCCTTATTATTGCTTCCTTGATGGTTATTCCGGATATAACCAGATTGAGGTGGATGTACTTGACCAAGAGAAGACGACTTTCACTTGCCCTTTTGGTACGTTTGCCTACAAACGTATGCCATTCGGCTTGTGTAATGCACCCGCGAACTTTCAAAGGTGCATGTTGAGCTTATTTAGTGACATGGTCAAAAGAGGACTTGAGGTGTTCATGGACGATTTCAGCGTTTTTGGCACCTCTTTCGATCTTTGTCTAGAAAAATTGGAACAAGTACTTGCTCGGTGTGTGGAGAAGAACTTAGTGCTGAATTGGGAGAAATGCCATTTCATGGTCACTGAAGGAATAGTTCTCGGCCACATAGTGTCATCTAAAGGCACAGAGGTTCATAGGGCTAAGATAGATGTCATAGCTGACCTTCCCCCACCGAGATCGCTTAAAGACGTGCGCTCATTCTTGGGTCACGCCGGGTTTTATCGAAGGTTCATTAAGGATTTTAGTGCTATCGCTAAACCCTTAAGCAACCTTCTCATGAAGGACAACCCGTTTGAGTGGACCGAGGCATGCCAAAGCTCCTTTGACAAATTAAGAACATGCTCGTGTTCGCTCCCATCATGCAAGTTACGGATTGGTCCCTACCATTTGAACTTATGTGTGATGCAAGCGATTACGCGATTGGGGCCGTTTTGGTCCAACGTCAAGATAAACAAGTTCATGTCATCTACTACGCTAGCCGGACCCTTACCGGAACTCAACTCAACTACTCTACCACGGAGAAGGAGTTTCTAGCAGTAGTCTTTGTCCTTGATAAGTTCAGATCATATCTCATTGGTTCTCCTATAATTGTCTTCACCGACCACGCGGCTTTAAAGTATCTACTTGCGAAGAAAGACGCCAAGCCGCACCTCATAAGGTGGATCCTACTCCTACAAGAGTTCAATCTCTCTATCAAGGATAAGAAAGGAGTAGAAAACGTCGTCGCCGACCATTTGTCTCGGCTTTCGTCCGACGTACCTAGTGATCCCATTCCTATAGACGAATACTTTCCGGATGAGCAACTTTTTGCTACCTCTTCTTTACCTTGGTTTGCGGATATAGTAAACTACCTTGTCACGGGAGCCGTCCCTCCCGACTGGACACCGCAAGATAAGAAGAGGTTTCTTACTTGGTCGCGCATGTTCTTCTACGATGATCCATTCTTGTTTAAATATTGCGCCGACCAAATCATCCGACGATGTGTACCGGATGACGAGATCCCGAAAGTCATCCAGTTTTATCATTCGGAAGCGTGTGGAGGCCACTTTTCCACGAAAAAGACAGCCGCTAAAATTCTGCAATCCGGTCTATATTGGCCCACCTTATTCCGGGATGTGAACAATGCTTGAAAATCTTGCAATAGGTGCCAACGGATGGGAGCCATTACTCGACGAGACATGATGCTTCTTACCCCCATACTCATCATTGAGATCTTCGACTGTTGGGGTATTGACTTCATGGGTCCCTTTCCCCCTTCCTTTGGTTTCCTATACATCCTTGTTGCGGTAGATTATGTTTCTAAATGGGTAGAAGCGATAGCTACCAAAACAAATGACAACAAGGTGGTGATAAAGTTCTTACAGGAACACATACTTTCCCGCTTCGGTACTCCGAAAGCGATAATTAGTGATAATGGCAAGCACTTTTGCAATTGGCCATTCGGGAGGCTTATGAGAAAGTATGGCGTCGTTCACAAGGTTGGAACGACGTATCACCCACAAACAAATGGGCAGGCCGAACTAGCGAATCGTGAGATCAAGAACATTCTCGAGAAGACTGTCAATCCTAACCGGAAAGATTGGTCAATTAGACTTAACGATTCGCTATGGGCCTATCGCACCGCATACAAAAATCAGCTTGGCATGTCCCCTTTCCGCTTCGTGTATGGCAAACCTTGCCATCTCCCCGTAGAGTTAGAACACAAAGCATATTGGGCAATTAAGGAACTCAATCATGCCATGGATAAAGCCGGTGAAGCTCGCAAGCTTCAAATAAATGAGTTAGAGGAGATACGCAATGATGCGTATGAGAATGCCAAAATTGTTAAGGATGAAACTCGCTCACGATAGCATCATTCGACGCAAAGAGTTTCTTCCCGGGCAAAAAGTTCTTCTCTATAACTCTCGGCTTCATCTCTTTCTGGGCAAGTTGCGGTCGCGATGGTCTGGCCCGTTTGTTGTCAAGAATGTTTTCCCCCACGGAGCGGTCGAATTAGAAGATTTAAAAGGGGGAACTACATTCAAAGTGAATGGACAATGCCTAAAGCCATATCTTGAGGCGTGCGAAGAGGAAGTCGACACCGTTTGGTTGTCGGACCCCGTTTACGGGGTAGAGTGAACAGTTTCAGTTAGGTCGTCGCACCCCCGACGCGTATGGGGTGAGAGTCGTGTGCGTTAGTGAGTGTCGTTAGGATTTTGGTACATTCAGGTTTAGCATGTGCATGTTCGGGAATTGGGTCAATTCGGGTGACCGGTGTTATTGAGAGGTCCTTAGTCTATATTTGGTGAGGAGCGCGTTTTAAAAGTGCAATATTTCGAGGAAGAGAGGTTGAATTCCAGTCTTGGGGGAATTCCAGCCAAAAATCTCCAAGCCGGACCGGCTCCTTTAATTTAAGGCCGGACCGGTCCGCCATCGGACCGGTTCCTTTAATTTTAGGCCGGACCGGTCCGCCTTCTGCAGATTCGTTGAATCCCCCCCTCCCATTCACCCCCCCTTCCCCCCAATTACCATCCTTCCCTCCCATTCGGTTTCCCACATCCCCATACACCCTTTCCCTCCAAATACCTTTCCCTCCAACCACCTTTTCCCTCCAAATCCTTTCCCTCCACTATAAATTCAACCCTACCCCTCCTCTTCTCTTCACACCTCAAATAAACTTTCTCTCCTCTCCCTCTCCAGATTTTTGTGAGTTCTATCCTCTCTGTCTCCATGCCCCCCCGTGCTGCTCCCACAAAATACGCATCCACCGACATCCTACACTCCGGGAGCAACGAGTTCCGCTCCCGCCAAGAGGAGCGATGGTGCACCAACTTCTTCGGGACAAGCCGAAAACTCCATATGGAGCGCGCGGTTCAATGGAACGCGCTGCCCAATTCTATCACGTCCCTATTCATGGCCTGGGGGTGGTGTCGTTTCCTCAACGAACCCCATGACGCCGTGTGGGCTTCCGAGGTCCGGTTATTCTATGGCACGCTCGTGCGGACGGACCAATTTGACCTCACGGCCAAATTGGCCACCTTTGGTGTCCCGGACCCCTAAGACTTCACATATCCTAGGAACGTTCCTCCGGTCGCTAAGGACGTCATCATGGAGCGAATTGCTCCAAACGTGGCTTGGGCGGGCCAAACCGTCGCTGTTGGACGACTCAATGAAACGGCGCGCCTTACCTTCCAAATTGTATGCGCCAACATTCTTCAAACGTCCAACGATTCCGCCATGAGGCCTCGGCAAGCCACCTTGACCTACCATCTCTTCGATACCCAAACCTCAATCCATTTGGCCCGCACATTGTATGCCGACATCATCGCTGCTTCTTTGGATGAGAATGGTACCTCCCCTTTGCCCTATGCCCGTTTGATCACATCTATCCTCCAAGACGCCGGCATTGAGGCCCCTGCCGACCGCACCCGGATTCCCGGTCCCTTTGGACAGGGCACTCGCACTAAGAGTTCCACACAGCTCACCATAATCCGGGCACGGCGGGGGCATGATAGCGAGGAAGAGGCTGCCTCGAAAGAAAGCGCGGACGAGGAGGCCGCCGAAGCGGACGTTGAGATGGGTGACGTCGGTGCCGACGACGAGTCGGCGGACGAGGAGGACGACCCGGACTTTGAGTGGGCGGGTACCGATATCTCGACATGGTTGTCCACCCTTGAGAACCGATTCGAGACCTTTGAGAATCGATTCGAGAACTTTGTGATCGACTACCAACGAGATCAGAATCGAGCGGCTCGAAGGCAAGCGGATATCTACCGCCGCTTAGGGGACCCTAATGAGCCACTACCATCACATTTTCATGACCCCTATGGCCCCGACGCGCCCAGCTCATCCCATTTCCCTCCCCCGTGATGTTTTGTTGATTATGGACTGTTTTGATGTATTCCTTCTCATATCCTACACATGATGTATTCATGTTTGTACCACAGTCTTATGATATATAAAGTTGCATTTTTTTCTATATTTGTTTGTTTTAATTATTGCACTTATTATTTTGCCTTATTCAGATTTTAGTCCTTTTTGCTTGAGGACAATGCAAAAGTCTAAGTTAGGGGGGTCACAAGTGCATATTTCTAAAACTTCACAAATTTTCAAAAATGCCCAAAAAAATTCCAAAAAAATCATAAAATTTTGAAAAATCCAAAAATATTTTTGTTCAAAATAAATAAAAATTGGAATTCAAATTTTTCAAAAATATAATTAAAAGTCAAATTGGAGTCTCAAAGTGTAAAAAGTCAACATACACAAAGCCGAAATTGACCAAAGATGGAAATTGTGCAAAAATTGACGACTTAACGAATAAATGTGGAGATTAACAAACCCGCTGAGATTCGAGCCTATCACGTTTTGCGAGATTTTAAATCAATCCGAGTTAATTGTTAACTCAAAGTCCTTTTTAGCGCTTAATAAGTTGTCAAGGATTTCAACCCCTCCATTTTGATCGGTTTTGAAAAATGTGTGCAATATTGCCTTGAAAAACGTGCTAAATTAGTCTCTAGCTTAAATCCACCTCGAAACGCATATGGTAACGCAATTAGCATTTTGGACAATGAAGTAGGCCCTTGTTTGTCACCCCAAAAATATTGGCCAGAAAAAGATGCGAAAAATCACCCCTTTTGCAACCCAAATTGAGCCGAATAATTTTCCCTTTCGTTTGACAACCCGAAAAACCCAAAATAGCCGAAATTGCGAAAAATGAGAAAATTCAGAATTTAAGTCCGAAAAGTGCAACAAAAAGGGGGCAAGAAAAAAATAGAAGAATGCTCAACAAAAATAGCAAGAAAAGAAAAGAAATGAGAAAAAAATTGAGAAAGAAGAAAAAAATGAGCAATAGCCCGAAAAATGCACAAATGGACATCACGAATGACTTTTCCAATTCCAACCTTCCATACCGCCTTCATTTTACCCATTGCAACCTTCAACCCGAAAAAGTCCTAACCGAGTCCAAATTGCGAAAATTGAGTACCGCGTGGAGAGCTAATACACCAAAAGATAATATAAGAGGTTAAATGCACGAAATAAGAGGCAATGTTCCCGTTTTTAAAACCGTAATCCGTTGAAGAGATCCTTCTGCCATAAAATTTCCGTCTTTCTAATTGTATGCGTGATTTTGCGTCCATTATATTTACTCTTTATATCACGCATACCGAGAGAAAATCCATATTCCGAGTGGTTCGTTTGAGAGAGCTTCCCGTGAGAATTTGAAATCAAAACGAATTTTCGGATAAGTAACGTAATGATTAATCGGTGGAAATCGGCAGTTATATTTCTGGCTTCGCACACACGCACTACAGTTTGAGACTTGTAAACATGACTTAATGATGACTATTTTCTGGAAAAAGTTTGAATTATACAATTTTTGGTTATTTTGAAGTTCTTTGAGTCGAATTTTGTGGGTATATTCTCTGCAAACCCTCACGAGACACAACTCGTCCCACTAGGGTAACCTAGGGGTTTAAAGGCTTGTTGCATACGCTAAATGCAATCGCGTGCCCGCGAAAGAGGTATTTTATCCCAATAAAAAAAAATTCAAGAGTTGAGCCTCGCTAGAATTCTTTTACATTGCTCGGGACGCGCAAAGTTCTAAGTTAGGGGGTTTGATTAGGCATAAATTCTTCCCAATTTATCCCCTAATTTCGGTACTTTAATCACCTCGAACAACGTAATTGGATTGAATTTATCTCATAATCTTGCTATTGACTTATCCTAACAAGTACACCGAGTTTCTGGTATTTCGTTATGATTTTACAGGTATCTAATGTCAAGAGATGGAAGAAGGAAACCGGAAGAATAGAGAAAGTCAACAAGAAAAGTCAAAAGGGTAAAAGAGTCATTTCTACCCAAAATCCGGATGAGGTACCTAAAGAGAAGTTGAAGGTATCATCCTCACAAGCACCTAGGAAGAAACGGCACCTCAATCGGATACCCGGAGAAAAAGATATGGATAGTCAAAGTTTGAAGGAAAAGTCAAATAGGCAGATCGGTCCGCCCTCAACCCGGACCGGTCCGTTGTGAAAACTCCAGAGAACTGCGAACCGAAGGCGAACCGAAGGAGGCAAAAATTAAAAGAACCGATTCGCCCCCGGACCGGTCCGCCTGGAAAATAAAAGAACCGATCCGCTTTAGAAGCGGACCGATCCGCCTAAGGGCCGGACCGGTCCGCCCATCGAGATTTTGTTTTCTGATTCTCCTCTAAAGACTCCGACTTATACTCAACTTCTTGGAATTTCATGTAGGGTATAAAAACCCGAATTATTTTCATTGTAAAGTAGGCAAGAACGGGGGGGATTAGTTTAATCTTTCTTATTCTTCCATAAACCCTAGTTTTAGATACAATTTCCTGTTTTATTCAAGGTTTGAAGATTTATTCAAAGTTGGTGTGATTACCAGTTTTATTTATTGCTGCGATTATTCCTTGGGTAATTTTAGTAAGTTGTTCGTCTTTGTGATTCTATTCTACAGTATTCCACCAATTGTCCTTAGATTAATCATGAACACTTGCATCTTAAACATTGTTTTCATCACTTTCATCATGTTAGGCTAGATTTTCTAAGGTCGGGTTACATGAACCCAACCTGACGTGGTCATTGCACATATAAAGTTAATCCTCTGAATTTAGTAATTAATTGTGACTGTATTGCGTAGGGATACAACAATTGTAGGTCTAAATATCTCGTTTGCCCCTGGGTAACCGGGATGATTGAGAATACAATTCGAGTGTCACTATTGTGATACTGATTTACTCATCCTTTGATTAAGTATGACGCGGGCTTGAACCTCGTATACGTAATGCTTGGGAGTACTAAAGACTGGGTCAAATTAATTAGATAAATTTACGATTAATATTATAACTCCAGTACACTAGGGTTGGGGGATTGTATTCCCGTCCTATTTTCTTCATCATCTCATTTAAAAGTTCAAATCAAACTTTCATTCACATTTTTAGGTAAGTTAGTGTAATTGCACATTTTCATAATTACATAATTGCATTTAGATTAATCATTCCCAAAACAAAAATCAAATCTTTTTCATTTTTTTTAGAGTCATCGTTAGGATTCCTCCGTCTTATCCCGTCGTCACAACTCTCGTTGTCCTTTTTCCCTGAGGATCGATACCCGACTTGTCGGATTACTACTTGAACGACAGGCTTGCACTTGAGCCTAGAGAGTACACACTTTAGAGACACATTCTGAGTCGTGTCATCAACCATTCAAGCTTTAATATTTGAAATTCTCCCGAAAGGCCTACTGACCTTCTCAAATACTCGTTGCACAACCGATGTATCTGAGTCACCCTTTAACAAGGTTTTTCCGAATCGTTGGAACATATTGTTCGTTGGGCCCTGATGGATAAGTCTGACACTAATTTTGGTGCCAAAATAGAAATTTGGTGAAGAAGGCAACCCCTTCTATTCCCTAGAAATCTTTTTGTATTCGACGTAACATTATCTTTTCAGCTGTCAAGACCCTTCTCGATGTGCCACGTGTTCATTTGAAATGATTAGGGGCCGCCCTTGCACGTGCGCTCATTGGGAATGTTAACCGTCGAGTTTGAAACCCATCAAACGTCTCTTTTTTTATTTCAAACTCTTCTATATCTTTGTCTTCTTCGTCTTCCTCAATACTCCCCGCTTCTTGTAGAGAGAGAAAGCTTTTGTGACTCCATTGTTACCCTATTCTTTGCTCAGACTCCTCTTTCTCTTATCTTGTGCACCACCACGTACGGTTGTGCTCTTCTCTTCTTGTTCTTAGCCCTGTTCGCCCATCTACGTCATTTTCTCATGGCTTCTTCCAGTATTTCCAGGGTTGCTGCCCCTACCCAGCCTGGTTCCCCCTGCCACTGCTGGCACTGCCACCACCCTTAGAGACACTGCCCTGGTCGCTGCTCGTCGAGAATAACTACGCTTCTATCGCCGTGCGCCCATTTTTGAAGAAGAAGCTGATAAGTTTTCTGAGGCGTGTAAGACCTGCCACTTCTCATCCAAGTTCGATCCATTACTGCTGGGTGATGAAGAAGTGGATTCGTCGAAGTGGGGCTATCTTCCACCCGAGGGGACTATGCGCTTTCGTCTGGATCGTGGTGACTTTCCCTATTCCCATATCGAGTTCGAAGAACCTGGGGGATCACCAGCCCATTTTATTGCGTGGCACACACATATGCAAATCTCCCACGCTACTGCTCTTACGAAGGTTGGGCTGCATCGAGCCTACTGGTTTGGCGAGTTTACTCGCTCGAAGCACAACGCGGCACTTCAAGTTCTAGTCTCCCGATGGAACATCACAACCCACACCTTCTTTGCTGCGTGGGGGGAGTTTACTGTTACGTTAGAGGATGTCTGCGAACTCTTTGGGTTTAGTACACTTATCACGACGAGCCTCTTGATGTCGAAGAGGCTGCTGATCGGGTTGAGCTGGATCGAATCTGCCGCTGTTGCATCGGTCCCTCAAACAAATCTACCTTTGCCCCTCTTATTAATTATTTTTTCGAGGCTCCGACGCCGAAGTATGCTAGTGATGTAACAGGTCGTGGCAGAGGTACCTCCCTAGAACTACCGGCCTACATACTCATACTACTTTCACGCTTCTTTCTTACTAGAAAGCCCAATGATCAGCCCAGGAGGGACCTGATAAACATCTCCGTTCGTTTGGCCAGAGGATTCAACCTACCTCTGGCCGCCATCGCCTTGGGGTCCCTCTACACTTGGTTGGATTGAACCCATATTGACATGGAACGGTCACTGGGCCGCTATAATTTGCCAATTTTACCAACACCATCATCTTAACGGGCTTCCTCTATACCCGCTTTCCTGCCATTTCAGCGAAGTCAGTTTCTCTGCCTGTGAGCCAGGGTATCAAGCCCCCACGCCTCATATGTTTCCACAAGAAGCAGAGTCGAAAGGAGATAATGGAGGTTTTTGACCATTCGGACTCCTTCATAATGAGGCTATACAGTGAGCCCACCTTCGCCCATACTGGGACTTCTTTCCTACTGCAGCCACAACGGTTAGATTTAATCCGGTTGTAGAGGATCCCTCGCAAGTCGTAGTGCTTCTTTTTACCCCGGGGTTTCTCCCCTCTTACATTGAATGGGGTTATGCTTTTGAGCCTTACAACCCTGATAGATGCAGCAGACAATTTGGGTTTGACCAAGGGGCTCCTCGACCCATATTCCAGAACAATCATTCCAGGGACACCTTTGTTGAGGCATGTACTTTTTATACTGCCGTTGTGGTGCTTGGCGTGACATCCACCATTGATGGGCGTGTCGCTCTCTCGGGTGCCACGAGGAAAGGAGACGTATCCACATCCTTTGCCACGAAGTTCCATCCGGAGCAATTGGCCATGATTCGTGAGTATATTCAGTCCCCTCCTTGCTATCCCCCAGTCCTTTCCTTTTCTTCCTCTGAGTTGGGTCTAAAGGGGAACTCCGTGCTTGGGGTTGAGTTTCCCTTAAGCAAGACTGTTAAGGAGTCTCGTCATGAACTACCTCCTCATTGCCCCATGGTCCCAACCGCTACTCCAAAACCCAAGGCCGCTGCGACCCTCAAATCGTCTGTTCCCGCGACCGAAGCTGCCATTGGAGAAGGACCTTCTGAGCCACCTGCCAAGAGGGCCAGGAAATATAAGTCTAAGAAAACCAAGGTCAAAGGTCAAATGGGGACTCCACTAGAGGCATTCCTAATTGCCTTCATTCCCCCTCCTATATCCCCGGAACTAGCTGAAGAGTTGAGGAGGCGGGTAGAGGCCGAGGTTGCCCGAATAAATGATGAGTTCGAACGGCGCGCAGTTGTCGTTCCTCCTTCGAGTGCATTCCCAAAAATAGTGGTGGATCCCAGTGAGCCCCCTACAAAGAGAAAAAGAAGGTCGAAGGTGCCTGAAATTGGGGGGGCCACGGGATCCAGAAAAAAGACGCTGGGTATCAAACCCCAAAAGAAACAAACATTTGAGCGTGCTTCATCACCAGCTCCTTCTGTCCCTGCCTCTTTGCCATCTTCACCAGTAGTTGTATCATCTCGTTCTCCCTCCGGATTTGAGGTATATGTGCATTCTTTATCTCTCACTCTTCTCTTGACGTGGCATTTTTTTTTTACTTATTGCCTGATATCTTTGGTGCAGGGAGTTGAAGAAATGAGCGTCAGTCCTCCCAGTCCTCCCAGTCCCTCCAGTGAGTCGTTTCGTGGGGGGATGTTGTGGTGCTCCTCCAGCCACTGCCTCCCTTCCCTGTTCTCCTTTAATAAGCCTTACCTATTCACGTCGTTCCTCCTCCCATCAGGCCAAACATGCCGCCGTGGGTGCCGTTAGGATATTTGACCAGCCCGAGGCACCTGTTCCAGCCTCCTCTGAGTTACCTTTTGAGCGGGAGGTCTCTCTTCCCCTAGTTGTGGTCGAAGAGAGTGTGCCATAGGTAAGTGTCTTTTCGATCTTTGCATCTTTTATTTGTCCCAATTATTCCCTAATTGTAACATGTTGGGCTGTTTT
This sequence comes from Sambucus nigra, assembly GCA_949130495.1. NCBI lineage: Eukaryota > Viridiplantae > Streptophyta > Magnoliopsida > Dipsacales > Adoxaceae > Sambucus > Sambucus nigra. Next base: position 554,928,985 of record OX422208.1, read on the forward strand.
AGGTGGATGTGGCGTCGCTGATAGCCAACATTCTCATTCCTCCTGTACTGTCAAGACCCCTTGCTGCAGTTCCTCTCTTTTGTGCCATAACGGGGGTAAGCTAAGTGCATTTCTGTCTCTTGTCCCTTTTCAATTACTCTTTTTATCTAACCTTTGTTTTTATCTTTGTATCTCTCTCCAAGACTTTCTCCGCCTTCCGCGCTGAGTGGCCTTATCCTTTCTCAGGCCCAGGTTGGAGTAGCTACTCCAGTTGGGACATCTCTCGAAGGGCTAACATCTCCTTCTGATGATGCGCCCGTGCTTGCCATAATTCCCTATACTGGCGAGGGAGGTGTTCCCTCCTTCGAGGCTTCTACACTCAAGGGCTCTGTTGAGGCTGCCGAGGTAATGAGCCCGCCTCCCACGGTTTCTGGCATTATGACCCCCGTGGTGATTACCCTTGCTCCTGCTGCTGCTGAGGTGCTTCTCAAATTTCTCTATATTTCTCGATTTCTCGAAATCCACCTTTATGGGTGACTTGATCGAAGAAAGCCTTTTTAAGTTATTTTTCATAAACTTCGCCTATAACGGTGACTTAACAACGAAAGCACTTGTTAAGGTTTTTAATAAACTCCACCTATAACGGTGACTTAACAACGAAAACACTTGTTAAGATTTTTTTCATAAACTCCACCTATAACGGTGACTTAACAACGAAAACGCTTGTTAAGATTTTTAATGAACTCCACCTATAATGGTGAATTAACAACGAAAACACTTGTTAAGATTTTTAATAAACTCCACCTATAACGGTGACTTAACAATGAAAGCACTTGTTAAGGTTTTTAATAAACTCCACCTATAATGGTGACTTAACAACGAAAACACTTGTTAAGATTTTTTTAATAAACTCCACCTATAACGGTGACTTAACAACGAAAACGCTTGTTAAGATTTTTAATACTCCACCTATAACGGTGACTTAACAACGAAAACACTTGTTAAGATTTTTAATAAACTCTCATTATTTCGCCTCTGTTTCCAGGTTACTCGGGAGGATTCGCCGCCAGTTCCTTCACCTGTTGCCTCGCCACCTCGTGAACATGTATCCTCCGAAGAATCGAGTCATAATGGTCAAGGTTCCACGACAGGTGCTGCCGCGGATAGCGAATTTGGGTGCGAGCTTCCTCTGCCTGACTTGGCTCCTCCCGCCTTCTACCTGATGGTACTCCAGCGTTCTCCCCAAATTCCTGCCAACCATCGTTTGGTCATTGAACGACTCGTGAGCCATCATCCTGGGACCTTTACGGTGGATTGCCTTCCAACATCGCAGTTATGAGTCATGGGCTCCAAGGCATGGCCACCGTTTTTGCTGATATCGTAGGCACTCCGACTGTGAATGTGACCAGGCCCCTCCTTAATCAGTTCTTGGGCTATTTGAGGGAGTTGGGTCATAAAGGGTTCTATTTTGATTGGCTCATTGCACACTTGAAGACTCTGAAGAGCCAGCAGTTGGACAGGCAATGGGAGCTTTTGCAAAAACATCAGGAGGATCAGAGGGCCAAGGAAGCCAAGCTGGACGAGCTAGTACCTCTCCTCTAAGCTGTTGACAAGGAGGTGGAGAACCTGGAGGGAGCTCTGCGTTTGGCGAAGTCAAAACGAGAGAAACTCCTAATTGAGCGTACACAGTCGCATACAAGGTTAGAGGTTTCTATCAGCGCCCAATGGTCCTGTCAAGCAGCCTCTGCGGGTCTCCCTGGAGATTTCTTTTCTTCCCCTGATCTGTGGTTCCTCCTAGGTTAATGAGCTTCTTGTATATGTATTTTTTTTTCTTTTCTCCTATGTAATCATTGGGCGATTGTTCCCATTTTTGTAATGCCCCAAAGTATATGAATGGAAAAGAAAACTTATTCCCATGTTTATCTCTTTGCGTTACAGTCGTTTACATAGATCATGATACGAAGTTCTGTAGTTCTTTTAACTCTAGAAAGAAAATAAATAAACCAAAGTGGACCTTTATAAACAAAAGGAACTCGTATATTCATATTAGTTTACATTGGTGACTCCAAACGTAATAGCCTATACGTGATAGACCTTCAACCATTTGTTGTTAATCTTAAATGGCATGTCTTCTTCTATTTTAGAAATTAAACAATAACCTGAGTCATGAGCCTCCTTTACGATGAAAGGTCCCTCCTAATTTGCTGCAAACTTAGGTAGATGAAGTCCCCTAATATGTTTAACTGCTGCCTTTAACACGAGATCTCCTTCCACGAATTTCCTTGGTCTCACCAAGTTGTCATACGCTCTGGATAGCTGCTTCGTATACATTTGAAAGTGTTGCATCGCATTATCCCTGTGCTCATCCAACACTTCCAACTGTACGTGTCTATTCTGAGGGAGCATGCTGCTTCGCAGAACATATCGAGCCGAGGAAACCTCTAACTCTACTGGGAGAATTGCCTCAGCCCCATAAACAAGAGAGAACGGTGTATACCCCGTAGGCTTTCTCTTAGTCGTTCGGTAGGCCCATAAAACGGTTGGTATCTTATCATCCCACGATCCTGGGAAATCCTCCATCATTTTGGCCAAGATATTGACTTAAGTCTTATTAGTTTCTTCGGCTTGGTCGTTCCCCTTTGGGTATGCCACCGTTGAAGTGTGGTGGATGATGGAGTATTTATCCGTGAGCATCGTTACCTCTGAGTTGACGAAAGGGGCTCTATTATCTGATAGGATGATCTTTGGGATCTCGAAACGATAAATGATGTATTCTCGAATGAAGTTGCTCACTACCCCTGCAGTCGCCCTTCTCAACTGTATCGTTTCGGCCCACTTTGTGAAACACTCTGTTGCCACTAGGATCCATATTTTCCCCCTCGACGAGGGGTGTATTGCCCCTACTAAGTCAAATGCCCATGTGTGAAAAGGATAAGGCATTGCCAGGGAGTGTAGGTCCACTGACGGGGCATGGATCATATTTCCATGAAGCTGGCAAGCTTTGCACCTTCGAACGAACTCGGCAGAATCTTTCTCCATCAATTGATCATACCCCAATGTCATCAATTGATCATACAACTTGGCCCCTCCTATATGAGTTGGGTCGTGTGCCTGTTTGAGGACCTCAGTTGCTTCTTCCTTTGTGATGCAACGCAATGGCCAGTTGAAGTATCCCCTTCGGCAGAGCTGCCCCTCCTGGATATAGAACCTTGGGGCCTTCTCTTTAGTCCCATTGCATTAATTTTTTCTGTCGGGACAACTCCATCTTTAATGAAGTCAACATAGGGTTGCCTCCAATCAGCCTGAGTTTCAATTAAATGACATTCAGCTGCTTCAAAGAAAAGCTGACACTTATCGCACCTTCGTTGTAACTCGGTCGCGTCCTGCTTCATCCTAGGCCAGAAATACCCTTCCCTTTGAATTCTTCTATAAAGGGTAATCTCCGTCGTTTCGCAGTGTTCTTCGTGCATTTTTTTAATTTTTTTCCCCGCTTCTTCTGGGCCGATGCACCTTGATAGCCATCCTCCTGCATTTCTGAAGTAGACATTTCCCTGGTTTGTAAAATATTGGGTCAACTCACTTAGCCCCATTGCCCCTTCGCCAGGCTCTAGCTGCATCCTAATCTCTCCCCTCCAGTCCGCGTCCTCCTCCATTGGTAGAATTTATTGCACTACCGAAGGAGTTGTTCTTCATTGGATCATGATGATAGTTGTATCGTTCCTCATGACCATTTTCTGGGCAATAGTTGCGTACGTATCTGGGTGGCGATTCATCGTTCTGGGATATCTCTTGATCTTAGTCCGATGGATCTGGTTGAGGAGTCTCTAGATGATTGTTCTGTATGGTGAAAGGTTCATGTGCTTCAACACGTATTCTCCGTTTACTTGTTGGATCACTAAGTTCGAATCACCCTTAATGCAGAGTGAACGAATTCCCCCTTCGAAGAGCTTCTAGTAACCCTAGCACCAATGCCTCGTACTCTGCTTCGTTATTGGAGAAAGGGAAATCTAACTTGTAGGAAAGGCAAATTTCTTCTACTCCCTTTGAAAGAATAACCCCTACCCCTCCCTTCTTCTCTATCAAAGATCCATCGAACTGCATCGTCCACTCCTCCTCAGTTGCACCCAGATAATTAGCTTGTAGGTCGTCTCCCGGAATGTCTTTTTTAGGTGGTTCAAACGTTCCTGATGGAAATATTGCCAATAGATCGGCATACGCCTGGCTCTTGATTGTGCGAGGAACTACACACTTCAAGTCATATTCCGAAAGGATGAGGAACCACCTAGCTGCCCTGCCAATTAATATAGTTCTTGCCAACAAATACTTAATGGGGTCACATTTAGTCACAATATGAATTGTAAAAGATAGCATATAATGCCTAAGTTTTTGTGCTACAAAAACTAAGTCCAAACAATGCCTTTCTAGGCTGCTATATCTAATTTCTGGCCCATGTATGATTCTACTGAGGTAGTAGACTGGTCGTTCTTACCCATCAATCTCTTGTGCTAGCAAAGCTCCAACGAACCTCGTGGTAGATGTAAGGTATAACAGCAACGGCATTCCTGCCCGTGGAGGAACCATGGTCTGTGGTGAAACCAGCAGCTTCTTCAGTCCAGCGAAAGATTCTTGGTGAACCTCCCCCTAGTTGAACTTCGTGCTCTTTCGCAACAGCTGCATCAGCAGGTGTGTTACTTCGGCCAATCCAGGCACAAATCTCCTAAGGTAGGAGACTTTACCAAGGAAGCTCTTCAACTCCCTCGTTGTCTTAGGGCTTGGCATTTCTAAGATCGCTCACCGTTTATCCTGGTCTATTTGCACCCCTTGCCGATCAACCACAAAACTCAAGAATTTTCCACTCGTTACTCCAAAAACACACTTCAATGGATTCATCTTTAACTTATACCTCCTGCAACGAGAAAACACCTTCCTTAAATCGCTCAGGTGGGACCCCTCCTCCTTCGATTTGATGACCAAGTCATCCACATAAAATTCTATAAAATTATGGAGGAAGTCATGAAAAATGGCCATCATTGTTCTCTAGTAAGTCGCCCCAGCATTCTTGAGGCCGAATGGCATCACCCTGTACATGAAATTGCCCAACGGTGTTCTGAATGTCGTTTTCTACACATCCGAGGGGTCCATCTTGATCTGATTATACCCCACATATCCATCCATGAAGCTATACATCTCGTGACCAGCCATTGCGTCTATCAGGCTATCGATGGAGGGTAGAGGGAACTCATCTTTAGGACAAGCTCTATTTAAATCTCTAAAGTCCACACAGATCCTTATCAGGTTTTTGTCTTTCTTTCCCACTGGGACAATACTGGATAACCAGAGTGGGTGTTGTATCGGCACGATGAATCCTTCCGTTAGTAGGCGCTGGACCTCTTCTTTAATCTTTAGATCCAGCTCGGGCTTGTACGTTCTTGTTGTCTGCTTCACTGGAATAGCTGAAGGCATTACGTTCAACTTGTGGCAACTTACTTCCTCATCTAGCCCTTCCATTTCCATGTATTTCCACGCGAAAACGTCTATGAACTCCCGAATCAATTCGACAAAGGCCTCTCATTTTTTAGCGCTGAGATCCTTCGAGATAAAGATGGTTCTTGGGTCCTCTCCCTCTTTTTCCAGGTTCAATCGCTCCAATTCTTGCGCCTGTGGCCTTGGTCTATCTGTCATGCAATCAGGCTCTTCGGCCACATCTCCCACAAACTCTTGTATATTGGAGTTATCTATCACCATACATTGCCCTTTTTGATCTACCAGAAAGCATTCATAAATCGGGTCAGCCTCAGCATTGGTTTCTTCGACCGCCCGTTCACACCATCACAAACGATAGACCACCTTTCCTCCTTCGGTGATGACCTTCTTGCATTGTCTGTCGGTCGTTATGACTGCCTTCTTTTTCCTTTCTCTGAAAGCCTCAACAACCCTTTCTCTTGAAAATCGACTCAGCACGCTCTGTCGCTGGGCCTCGTGCTGCATTGGGTCCATTCTCTGTATCATCCTGTCTTTAAGCTGGTTCGAGATGCCCTGGGGTCGAGGGATCACCTGCTGAGATTCCTCGGGTGTTTCCCCTGGGTCGCTCTGCATCTTCTGTTCATTTAAAGGCCCCATCCTTTCTTCGATCGACGGAACCCATGCTCCCTCCATTCTTCTTGTTAAGATCCGGACATCTTCCTCTAGCTCCGTGTAAAATGCTGCGTCCACCAGGTGAGCTTCTTCAACCGCGAAGGGCCTCTTTGTGGCCCTAATGTTTACCTCTGTTCCCTTGACATTTTCCTTAGCACATTGGTGGTATGTAGAAGGAACCAGGCCTTGGTTGTGCATCCACACCCTTCCTATTAACATATTATAGGAAGTGGCACTCTCTATCACGTGGAACTTTATATGGGAACTAAAGCTTCCCATCATGATCCCCACATTAACATACCCGATGGATTTGGAGGATTGGTTATCATACCCCGAAATTACCAAAGGCATGGGGACCAGTATTTCTTCTGGAATATTTGTCGCGCGAAAGGAGTTGATTGGCATAATATTTATGGAAGCTCCTCCACCCATAAGAGTCCTTGCGAAGCTAACTTCGTTGACCCTGGCAATCACATACAATGGCCTGTTGTGAGGGAACCTTACAGCCCTATCTGCGTCGCTGAAGGTTATCTCTGATAGAAACCTTCTCACCAACCTAGCCATGGGTCCCTTCCATCTCAGCGAAGGGGCAACGTTCTTTTTCGAAATATCAAGTATCGCCTAGGTTATCTCCATCTTACTCTCCTTTAGAATCCCCACTTGTTCGAAGAACCAAGTGAACTTCGGGGATTTTGAAACTGCCCCATATTCTAAGGTCGGGTCTACCTTTTCGCTTTCGGCATCATATACATCCTCCACATCCTTAGCGCTTGCTTCATCGTAAGCTAACACGACGTTATCCATTCCCCTGGTGCAAATCTCCAAAGCTTCCTCGTACTCCTCTCCTTCTCTCTCCACCTCTTCATCATAGTCCACCACGAGATTGGCCCCATGTGCTGGTAGCGAGTTGTTGTTAACGTTTTGTGGGGGAATTTGCAACGTTCCCGCCTTCATGTACTTGTCAATAATTCTTCTTAGCGTGAAACAGCTCTCCGTTGGATGCTGGATCTTCCGATGAATCTAACAATATTTAGGATCTGTCTTTGTTGCAGCATCGGGTTCTTCCATCGGAATGCCTTTCGATTCATAAATTTTCCCCCTTGGACCATCGCGTCATAACAACTCACAGCCTCTTCTATCGTGCAAGGCAACAGTGGTGGGTCTTATCTGTCTCTTCCAAACTTCCTCTTATTGCCCCTCTTCTTTGCTTTTCCCCTATCTTCCCCCTCGGCGTACCCTACCCGTGGGGGCTGAGACCTCCCCCCCTCCCCCCCGCGGGTTGCATCGGTTGCCTGAACATCATGGGTGCTACCACCGGATTGGGTCGCACCACCAAAGAGATATTTCTTGCTGCTTTCAAGAATGCCGCAAAAGTCCCCTCGCGCGTCTCGTTGATAAGATGGCAGATGTATTCAGGAAGCAGTCCCTCAGAACAAATTTGTAATAACTTGGACTTTTTGGCCTCCTCCCTCATATCGAGGGACCTTTCCCTGAACCTTCAAATATAGGCCGCCACTTCTTCCCCAGGTCTTTACTTCTCCCTACCAAGTTAGGTCAAGGTGAACTCGTCTTCTGCCAAAAAGAACTTTTTGACGAACAATACATGCATATCCTCCCACGTAGAAACGCTGTTGGGAGTTAAGTGGGAGTACCAGGTGTATGCCTTATCGGTTAGGGATTTGGAAAACTCCCTCAATCGAAGCTTCTTATCATTGCAATGTGCTCCCAAGTGTTCAACAAACCGCTTAATGTGCTCCTTCGGGTTCCCACCTTTCCCTATATATTTTTTGAAGATAAGAGGAATATAGTCCTTTGGGTAAGGCTCATCGTTGTATGCTTGAGGATAGGGTGTTCGAAAATCGTCATAAACTGAAGCCACCTCGCCAGCTGATTGTGAGGAAGCCTGCATGAACTTCAACATCTCCTTCTGCATCTCTTTTCTCATTTCTTCCATGGGCGAGGCCACAGGGGCCACCAGCAATGGGGCCACGTGTCAGGCGCTCATTGCAACTGAAACGAAAGTTACTGGTGGTGCCGTTGAAACTCCCGAGGTTCCCACTGCTGGATTTACCACAGAGGGTATGCTTGCTGGGATCGTTCCTGCAATACCTGCACCTGGTGGAGCTATTCTGAGTGTTACAAAAGTATTAGCCTCTAATCCTCCCAGCATAGTTGAAGCTACTGGGGTTTGCAAAAACTCATGAAACATGCTCATGAGGAGCGCGATCTGGGCGGGTCCCAACCCTGCGCTCGTGGAAGGTTGCGTCTCCCCTGGAACGTCAGACGTCGTCGGAACCGGAGGTACCCCCACTCGAGAAGCCCCAGCCCTCAGGGCCTCTTGATCCCTAGCGACTTATTCTTCATTATGCTGGATATCATCAAAGTTGAGTCTTCGAGTGGCATTATCCTGTGCCATACTCCTTACCTAAGAGAATGCCTCCCCAGCAGAGTCTCCAAATGTAAGAGGGTACTTTAGATAAGATAATATGGAGGCGTAACCCCTATTTGAGTATGGTAATGATAAGTTAACTTGGCCAAAGCTTTGTATTAATAATAGGACACACAAATGCAAATCCAATGAAGATAAACTCAATTTAAACTCACAAGACTCTCGTGTATAACTCAGGAAATAGTAATGAACCCTATAAGTAACTTAGCTAGAGGGAGAGAGAAGTAAGCACCCTAGATACACCTTGGCAAGCAGGTGGAAATACCCCTAATACTCTCAAGAATCTCTGTCAAGTATTAAAAGCTTCACAATAAGTAACAATGGTGGATGGGTAAACCCTCTAGTTCGCCATAACTCTCTCTCTGATGTGTATCTCTAGTAATAACTCCAGAGTTCTCCTCTAAGATCCCCTTCCTCAAAGGTGGTTGGGGTCCTTAAATAGCACCCCACACCACCTCCGAGGCGACTCAGTCATTAAAGACTATAAAAGACATCCCTCATACTTTATGTCACAACATTAAATGCCTGATGCACTAGTTGTCTCCACGTCATAAACATTAAATGTCAAGACATGCCTTTTTCCCAACCACTGTGTCAGGGGGCTGTTGTCGCAGAGGTGGCTCACTAACTGCCTGACAGCCCCAAATACCGCGATGGTTTACTCGAGTGCAGGTCTGACATTGTTTAGCTGGCTAGTGACATCACCTACAGTAGATGTGACATTAAGTAGATGGTTGTTTGGTTCACAACTCAACGCCCGATGGAACTCGAAGCTGCTCTCCCTGAGGTTCCACGGTCAGGGTCCTTCGATGTTTTACCAGGTGTATCTAAGATGGTTGGGACAAGCCCCAACGGTGCCTCACTTCTCAATCCTCCCAACCAAGTCCCTCTAAATTTCCCACGGCGAGGTCATTAGATAGAGCATGAAAGCTCTCCCAGGCCCTGCCAAGCCTGGTCTCTCGTGAGTACCGTTTGACCTCACACTAAAACTCGTTATTAATCTCGTTACAACATTACAACCGTTATAGCTTACAGTCAATATAAATAAAAATACAATATGACTAACATAACAAGCTGAATATGAGTTGCCACGCTAAGCTTCCTCGTTGAGTTGCCACGCTTGAGCTGCCTCGGCTGCTTAATCTCAAACATTATTCCCAATTAGGGAATTATCCTTAATCTCAAACACTATTGCCAATTAGGGAATTATCCCTAATCTCAAGATTACCTTCAAGCCCCCTCTACAACATGAACACCAAATCCAATACTCGAAAAGGTCATATTTTGGCGTTGAGAAAATTCTTTGAACGACTGCAATAATACCATATACGTATCAACCCATAGAAATGTGTTTTCGGCATCACTAAAGGAAAACTCATTGGATTCATGGTCACTTAGAAAAGGATTGAAGCAGACCCTACCAAACTAAAATCCATACTCGAGATGCCACCCCCCGAACAGAGAAATAAGCATGGGTATTCTTGGGCAAGCTAAAATATATCAGTCGGTTCATCAGCCAATTGACCTCTATCTGCGAACCCATTTTCAAACTTCTTCGAATGGACTCACCCAAAGTTTAGAATGAGGCGTGAAAAGTAGCCATCGATCAGATGAAGCGATACCTCACCCGATCTTCAGTGCTCATGCCTCCACAGCCAGGTCTCCCTCTCCTCCTATACTTGATTGTCACCGATACTACATTAGGGGATTTATTGGCCCAATACATTGAGGAATCTTGTAAGGAAATAGCGATATAATAAGCTAGTCGAAAGCTGTCAGGCTACGAAGTCAACTACACTACCTTAGAGAAAGCGTGTGTCGCTCTGGTCTGGGTCATGCAAAAACTTCGGCACTACATGCTTGCATTCCCTATCAGACTAGTATCCCGAATGGATCCCATAAAATACCTGCCAGAGAAACCCATTATGTTAAGATGAATGGCCCGTTGTTCGATGTTTCTAGATGAGTTCGACATTATGTACATCACACATAAATTCATGAAGGGGAGGGCCATATCTGATTATCTTACCAATCATCCCATAGAAGGAACTGAAGTTTAGGTCTTTGAATTTTCGGGCGAGGAGATCCTCTGCACCTCTTAGGAGGACCTCATGTGGCAGATATTCTTCGGTGGAGCTGCCAACAAGAAAAGGTATGGTATTGAGATACTCTTAATCGTTCTTAATGATTCTCACATCCCTATTTCTATTTAGCTGGATTTCCCATTGCACTAACAGTATGATCAAATAAGAGGCATACCCCGTAGGGCTCAAGATCGCCCTCGAGAAAGGAATCAAGCACATGGACATCTATGGGGACTCTACCCTCATTATCGGATAAATTCTCAGGAAATGGATAGTCAATGGCGAGAAGCTCCTACCCTTCCATGCCCATATAGAAGAGTTAATCTCCCAATTAAGAGATGTCACCTTCCATTACCTTCAGCGTTCGAAGAATAGCCTAACCGACGCACTAGAAACCTTGGCCTCCATGGTCGATATGCCTGAGGGAATAACAATAGCACCTTTTCTGGTTCAAAAATAAGTTACACCCACCCACTGTTACCACATCAGGTTCATCGCCAAAAACGATTCTGATATGGAAGGGTTATGGTAATATTACATTTAGTGCTTTCTCAAACATAGTAGGTATCCTCAAGATACGAACAATAAATACCATGCGACCCTTCGCAAATTGGCTACCCAGTATATCATCTACGAGAAAGCGCTTTTCAAGAGAAACTTTGATGGAACCCACTTGCATTGCATAGAAGGGTCTGGACTTGAAGAAATGATGCAAAAAATCCATAGTGGGGAATATTGACCCCACATGAACGGTCACATGCTTGCTAAGAAAATCATCCACCAAGGGTACTACTGGACCACCATGATCTAAGACTACACCGCCTATGTTCGGAGAAGCCTCAAATGCCAACTGTTTGAACCTTCAACGCTTGTCTCTCCGAAAGTTATACAATATGACATCTCCCCTACCCTTCTATACTTGGGGCATAGACATTATTAGAAAGGGCACTATCAAAGCTTCAAATAGGCACTAATTTATCCCGGACATCATTGACTACTTCACGAAATGGGTCAAAGTCGAGTCATACACAGTCCTGAATGCGAAGAAAGTGTCTAAGTTTATCAGAAAGAATATCATTTGTCGTTATGGAGTTTCCCATGAGTTGGTATCAAAAAACAGCTTCATTTCAAGGCTGAGGTCACAGAATTACTCGACTAGTATGGAATTCAAAAACACAAGTCTTCTCCCTATTGGCCCCAAACCAACGACATTATCGAAGTAGCCAATAAGAGCCTCAAAACCATCATCAGCAAGATGACTGAAAGCTGCAGAGACTGGGCCGATCGGATCCCATATGCCCTCTAGGGCTATCGCACCTCTATCAGGACACCCACTGGGGCTACCCCTTATTCTCTGGTATATGGCATGGAGGCAGTTCTCCCCGTCGAACTAGAAGTGCCTTCCATGCATGTCAGGTTCAAAAGCGAGGTCAGTGATGAAGACTGACATCAGAGCAGCTATGACAAATCCTCACTCCTGAATGACAAAAAGGCTAAAAGATCTGTACCACATATAAGGGTACCATCGTTAGATCACCAAATCATTCAATAGGAAAGTTAAGGACTGTGGTGTCCAAAAAGGAGATCTTTCCCTCAAAAAATTGAAGAACCTGTCTGGGATCCCATGGGAAAGTTCAAACCCAAATGGAGTCTCCCATAAATTGTGGAGCAAATCATGTTAGGTGGTGCTGCTATGCTCACAGATCTCAATAGAGAAGATATGGCACACCCAGCCAACCTGGACCGTCTTTAAAAATTCTACCCTTAATTAGAACTCTCGTAGCGCTACGATGATTCTCATACCCCTTTTATTTTTTTTTAAAAATCTCCACATTCCTCTCTACTCAGAACTACATGGGACGTGATCCTCTCAAAATACCCTTTTAAAATGAAGCTCACAAAATTTTCAAAACCCACAGAGGTACGTAGGCAACCCATAAACTACACATGGGCGCAGTCCTTTTCTTTCTCACAAAATGTTATTCTTTTCTTCCCCCAAGAACGACGGTCCATCTCATCATCTAAACGAACAAAGGGATTATGTATGCCTTATTGATCGGTATAGAGTTCAAATATGAAATTCATCAAAAGACACAATAAAATATGTCAAAATAACTTTTCTTTTATTATAAAGAATATGGTTGTTACACGAAATATCAACAAAGGGAGTCAAACAAACCACTCCCCTTCTAACCCTCACAATTCCCCTACATTAAACAAGATTCATAAAAAAATCCAAAGCACGTACCAAACACCTACCCAAACACAAATTCCCCCCAACAAACATAAAACCAGCTTCTTAAAATTGTGTTCTCGGCTACTAGATGGGATCGCCTCATCATCATTACCTACTCCTAAAGGCCCCAAAGTATATCATTCATGATTATTTCTCCAGATGCTCTCCATGTGATAGTGGACCTTAATAATCTTTGACGAAACCACAATACCTTCCTCCACGGTATCAAACATGGCAAGTCATCTTTGCTCAGTCTCCTCCACCAAAATGTTTTCAACCACATGTTTTCATAACAACTTTAAATAATCTCTATATACAAACTTGGCCTCTCCTACGGATTATGATAGATGGGTAGATGGTCGGTGGCGCTTCCATAAAGGCCCCAATATCATCCTCAAGGACTCGGTCAAGTTTTCCACCGGAAAAAAAATTGGTTATGTGGGGAGGCACAATCTACTCCCATCCCACTTGGTGCAAAAGACACTAGGAAAAATAGAAGGAAGACTCGTAAAGACCAACTAACCGCACATATTGGAATTCCCCCAACTACAAAATGGGCTACAAGTGTGACGACCCGAATATAATTATGATAAATCATGTTTAAATCATGCTTACCTTATGTGTTATGAATAATGTGTTATTAGTGTGTATAATGTTAAGTTATTATGTGTAGTCCAATCCTACCTTCATAAGTCATGAAATATCGAATTAGTTACAAATACAGGATTTTGAAGTTTTCGGTAGGAATGTTCATGTTAGAGACTAGTTTTAACCCTTATAATATAAGAATTGACTTGAGATGAAAACAAAATAGTTGTATATATATGTGTTAAGTTTGTAACATAATAAATGGTGGGTTAAACGGAGGTTCGAGTAAGAATTTATATCAAAATTATGAAACAGGGGCAAAGTTGTCCATTCGTTAAGTCGTATTTTGTCGTATTAGTATGACAACTGGTTTATTTTGATTGGTTGAAGAAGGAGGTGGGTTTAGCCGACTTTAAATAATTGAAATAACCTCCTCCTTAAGCATATTGCATGCATTAAATAGTTTTTCCTTAAGAGATATAGAGTCGGGAAGTTTAGGAAGAAGAAAAGGTGAGTAAAAGTTGGAGAAAAATCCGTAGGAAATTATGAAAAAGTACCTAAGGTAATTCTATACATAAATATTGTTATATGTTTGGAATTACTCATTGAAATGGTAGAAATAATTTATTGTTTATATAAATTTCGTGTCTTGGTGTATATGTATGGATAGACACGAGTTTAAGCAAGTTGAACATGTAAACCCTTGAAATTGATTCGTTTATAAGCCTTGTATATTCAAACTTCTATATCTTTTTGTATACTTACTAAAATTGAGTAATTCTGGCTGGAGATTAAAATAAACTCATATATGTATTACATATACGAAAATTATGTAAAAATACCAAGAAATGAATCTTGGGGGGTTGTTTGAAGTTCAGGTATAGAATCTGCCCCAAAAGAGTAAGTATGCACACCATGCGTTCGATGTTTTGCTTGACATAACTTAAATATTATGAAACTTTAATTTTGTATTATTCAATATATTTATTGATATTTAATGGCAGATCATAGAATGTTATGATGTATAAAATTATGATAATTCCTGGAAGTTGACTGAACGATAGAGGAGCCTATAGGGAGGATTTGCTATGTAGTAAAGAATTGGGCATATCTTGCTCAAGGAAACTTGAAATGATGTCTCTTTTTTGTATTAGAAATCCAATATGATAAATATTGAATTGTAATTGTTTATTATAAGTTATGATATTATTTGGATATGTTAAATATCTTGACACGAATGTGGATGGGACTTCATTTATGATAAATCATTTGAAATGGATCATAAGATGCTTATGAATTGAGTTACGTTTAAGTTATTATTTGGATTGTTAATATTCTTATGATGATACTAATATTGTAAGAATGATAGGAAGGAAATGAGATTCAGTTGTACAAGTGCCAGATAAAGATAAAGTAAAAACACATTAAATGGCCAAGGTGAGTGTACTCACTAGTAAGAAGCATTTATACATGGTTATGGATAAGATCAGAAGATTACTCACTGGTAAGATGTATTTATGCATGGTTATGGATATGATCATAATCTTATGAATATGAAACTATTCATTTCATCTTACATTAATGGGAGGTTACTGCCCGACCCGGAATGGGGGAGAATCGTCTATTGTAGATAGGATATGTGAATCGTGATTCGAAAAGTTGGTCATTCTTTATGAATTAGCCGGATAAGTATATAATTGCTCATTATTTATGAATGAGCTGGATAAGTATATAATTGGTCATTCTTTATGCATGATACGGATAAGTATGTAATTGGTCATTCTTTACTAATGAACCAGATGAGTATATAATTGGTCATTCTTTATGAATGAATCAGATAAGTATATACATATTACCACATGGATATGATTTATTGAATTTAATTTTATGCAATAATGCAGTAATGATGCATTCGCTGAGCTATTTTGCTCACGGTAACTATGTTTATGTTTTTCAGGTATTGTGATATCACTGTCGAATCTAGGAGGTCGGTGGGGCTAGCCAGGGATGCATAAAACCATGATTTTGGTCAAACATAAATGGGGTACTTTAAGCCTACTTATCCTTTCAGTAAGTTTGAATAAGCATAATTACTTTAAAATTATGAAAAGTTTTAGTTTTATGGTTTCATGTTAATAACTAAAAAAGGATACTCGTATTTATGGTTTGGTTAGGTTAAGGTAATTATGATTTGACTCACTTTGACTTTCAAACTTAATTATAAGTAACTGGGTTGGGGTGTGTCAGTAGGTCCCCCCACTATGGTATTGACCAGCGAAGGCATCGAGCCCCGTGCTCCACAAGCCATTTAACCCAGTTCTCCCTCGAAGGATTGAAATTATAAGGGTCTAGTAAAAAAAATTGGGAACATCCGACAAAGGGTACTCAGGAGGGACCACCAGGTGCAGTTTCTAAGAAAGGTACATAAACAGCATGATAGGACTCCCCCGCAGAAAGACAATGCGATCTTTCTTCCAAGAATCTAAGCCATTCAAAGTTATCTCTAATACAATCATCGTAGGACTACAATCGTAGCACAACCACACCGTTATCATGGCCACATGAGGGTCAACGATCAGTTCGCCCATCACCAATAAAATCCTAGCAATTAAACCCAGGGCCACATCTTTGGCAAAGCCATTGTCAGAAAAATCCCTCCGGCACATCGAATTCATGACTGCCAGGAGGATGATATTTCCTCCATGAACCAGAGATCGATCAGTTGAAGGGGAGATATGAAGTAACTCCACCAAAGAAACCCGAGGAGAATAGTATAAACTTGGCATAGTTGCGACTACACTAGGGCTGACACCTAGCATCACAAAAAACTCCTCGTAAGTGGGACGCATCTTGTTTAGGCCAAACCAAAAAAAATGGTCTTCATGGTACCAAAAGTGTATCGTTGCCTCTAGAAGATTCCAGTCTATGGTAAAGTTACACCACAAAGAGATCTGGCACAAATTAAAGGCTTCATAGTTGACATTGTCGAGGCACACTGAATCTAAACCCTTGAGGTAGGTAAAATAGTCCTCGAACACTGGAAGATCCATCTGCAGAGAACAAAAGAAGAAAGATACAAAGGAAACAAAGTGGAATGTGGTGATGAAAACGCCTCCAAAGGACATGTTTATACTAATAAAAATCCATAAGAAAACAAGTCATTCAAAGCACCATCGGTTCCCCCGCTCCAAAAGTGCCAAAAGTACGCAAAAAGTACAATCAAAGCCAGGGGAGTGATTTGGACTTGACCCTTATGCCGATAGGTAGGCCCAGGATATTCCTTATTTCCTCTTTTACACATATCAATTTCAAAAATAAACATTTGTGTTGAAAAATTCAATCTCCGGGTTGTTCATTTTTTAAATCCTTATTTTCTCCTTTGTAGATAATTCTTAAAATAAACATTTTCCTTTTTCTTCGAGTCCCTTTTTCATTTTATCTCTATTTTTGCAAAACCACGACAATAAATTAAAGAGCATATAGAATAACTCATTAAACCAAGATAACACCCAAAATAAAATGCATTTCTTATAAATATTTCTGGGATCATTACATTTCTTGCAGGTACAAAATAAAAGAAAGAAAAATACATCGAAATGCAACCCAAATCCCTCTAAACCTCTCAAACCTAACCTTCAACCCCCCGCGAGGGACGCGCTTTCCCCTGCGCCGGGCAGTATACCCTCCACTACCAGAGCCAGAACCCTCGCCAGACGTGACTGGCGACACCAAACAGGCGTTGGCTGACTTCCTCATATAGGCTGACATCGATGCTATCCAATCCTTGACATTCTTCAGCCAGGTGGTTGACATACGAGCAGTCTACAAGAAAAAGGAACAAAAGCACCAAATTGAGTAAGTCAATAAAGAGAAAAATAAGGGAGGGAATATGAAATAAAAAAAGGAAGAAAGGATTATACATCACTTTGAAGAGCATCCTCGGAAAGATTCATCAACCCTTCCACCGTCGCATGAGACGGTGAGGCACCGACACCATGTCCATGCCACTCAACCAAAAATAATAAGAGGGAGTGGAGATTTAAAGAAGCAAAGCCTCCCCCGCTACCACAGTCACGCTTCATCCGAAACTATGGGCCGACGTCATCGATACGATAGTATTCTCCCCGATCCAATGGTAGGTGGAGGCATATAATCCACATAATATATGCATGACGACATCAACCAGCAGGCCGAAAAATCCAAATAGTCATAGCCCTCTGTTATATCTGTATAGTATGTATAGGGCTCGCCCTCCATCATCACCACATTAGCTTCATCCGTCATCTCCCTCACCTGCCTCATATACGCTGGGGGTGATGATGATGGGATCTCCACCTATCCATCCATAATATGTCTATAACTCTCTCCCCGAGGTACCAGACCTACACAAACTCATGCACCAATAACCGCCTCATCTTCGAGCGCACGCTCGTAGCCCCTGCAGCCCTAGAAGGTACACTCCAAGGGTAAAAGATGAATGGTAGGGATGACCCTCCATTAACTCTCAAGAAAGACGATGGAGGACTTGCAATTAAAAAAATCAAACTTGGTGGATTATTTCCCTCGGCTAGAATGAGGGTGAATGGTAGGGACGACCCTCCATTCACTCTCAATAAAGACGAGGGAGGACTTGCATTTAAGATATATCATTAACTTGGTGGATTATCTCCCTCTGCTAGGATGAGGATTAATGGTAGGGACGACCCTCCATTCACTCTTAAGAAAGACGAGGGAGGACTTGCATTTAAGAAACATCATTAATATGGTGGATTATCTCCCTCGTCTAGGATGAGGGTGAATGGAGTGGACGACCCTCAATTCGCTCTCAATAAAGACGAAGGAGGACTTGTATTAACTCGAAAAATGGTCGGTGCAAGTTACTGTAAAAATAGCAGACAGAAAGACATAAATGGAAAAGAAGGGTATTCTCTTTAAATATGTAAGAAGTTACAATATAATGAGGGGATTATACCCAAAGTGTCCAAAACAAAGGTAAAAAGAATACAAGACAAAACAAAGTTACAGAGAGAGGGTACAGGCCACAGACGGCCACCCTAAGGAGCTGTCTCAAAGGGTAGAATCTTAGCATTCCCTAGCATGGTATCTTTAGTGGAAGGCTGACCCTCCGATGTACCAGTTCCCTTAACAGCTGTCCGAGACTCCACATAGGACAAAGCCTCGATCATTAAGGGGTCTTCAATATCTACAGCCTCAAAAGCAGGGCGAATGGATGAAACCGCCTCGGTAAACTTTAAGATGGCCCACCGACAGGCCGTTTAATTCCCCTCTTCATGTACTCAAGGCCGAAGCCTTAGAACTCGTCAGCGAGTTTGTAAGCCTCCACGGTAATAGTCCCATCCCTTTGAACAACTGCATCAAGGTTTGACTTGAATTGTGTTGCCTGAGTGGTCAAAACCTTATCCTTAGCCGACATAAGCTCATACTTTTGCCTCAACTGCGCAGTATAATCTTTGTTAAGCTCATCAAGAACCCTCAGATGGTCGGCTTCACATCCTCTAGCTCTTTCTTCACATTTTCCAGCTGAGTTTTCAAGTCGGCCTCATTTTGAATGGCCCTCTCCGCCTCTTGGAATTTTGGATAGTTCTCAGCCATCCATTTCATTGCTGAGGTAAAGGTGCAGATAGAATGAAAAAGACTAGAGAAAAGTTAATGATGAAAAGATGAGGTTATAGTCGATATTTTTTTAATTGTGAACAAAAGGGATGTGAGAAATGTACCTAATCCAGACTGTGAATCCTAAAGTTGTAGACTCAGGGTGGGGGCATCTCAGCCAAGAAGTCGTAGTCAGCCGATAATGGAGTGGAGAACATGGAGACCTTGGCAGTCTTCAGGTGGGCAATCAGAGAGGAAGGATCGGCCTTTAGCATGGCCAGATTGGCCGACCAGAAGGCATCTAGAGACGAGGAAGAGCTTGTCCCGTCAGTGTGTATTTTTGGAACCTCCACCCTTATCCTCGTAGGGCCATCAGGCCGACCATTAGTAAGAGCTTCTGTCTGCATCCTTTTTCTCAAAGCCTCAGTAGTCGGCCTCTCGACCTTTGGCCCCACAGCTGTTGTCTTCTTGTGGATTTATTGGGGATTCTTGCCCTTCTTCTTGCTCAGACCAGCCAATAGACTTGGGGAAGGCATTTCTCAATGTGAATCAAATACGTTGGGTGGCCGATATGCAAAAGTAAGATGACATGTTAGATGAAAAAAGTAAAGAGGAAACACTTGAAGAATTGAAACAAAAACCACTCACATAGATCTTTTAAAGGGTCGACCCTCAAACCAGCTTCTCTGAGGAATTTAGGGGTCATTAAATCTTCAAATTGAGGAAGGGCACCATTCTCCCCTTACTCCCTCAGATAGTCAGCTATAGCTCTTTCGTCTAAGTTAAGTCCAGGGTCTGACCTTGCTCTCATGGAAGGGTTGGACCATGCTCGAGAGACCCTTGGGCTGTCTTCAGAAGGTTCAACCTCGGTGGGGAATTACCAATACCCGGAGACAAAGAAAAATATCTTCTTCCGGTCATGATTTGAAGTTTATGCAACTTGGAGAAGTATCTTATCAGACCTTCTAGAACCTATATGGAAGTACCCAGCTTGTTTGGATGAAGAGGTTATATTGTAATAGCCCAAGAACAGACCGATCGATGGCTCGTCTGTGAATGTGTTCTTCCAAAGGGAAATGGAGTCGAGGATGATCCTCGAGGAGTTAGGAGGAATTTGGGTAGGAATAATGCCAAGAGCAGAGAGTATGTTAACTATGGCAGGATGAATAGGCAACCTGACACCGACCCTAAATATCTGCTCGTACGTGGAAAATTCTCCCTCTCTCCCCTGGTAGACCTTCTCATCTTCACCTAGGATCCTCATAGTGATGTTGGGCTGTACACCGAAGGAATGACTCCGTAGTAAGAGGTCACGATCCTTAACATATGAGACAAAAGACGAGGCTCCTGAGGTGTCACGACCCCGTCCCAAAATAGTAGTGGGGAGCGAGTGTCTTAACATGCCACCGAGGCAGCAAATATTCTGACTTAAATTGTTTCCTTAATTAAATGCAACAAAAATACAATTCCATGGTTATGAATCGTAAAATACTGAAATTAAAGGAATTACGTCATCAGAGCTTTCTAAAAGGAAACTTCATTCATATTACAAGTAACGACGAGTTACAACTTAAAACGAAATTTAAAACTTATTACAAGAGAGCCAAACATGCTCGATATGATCTAACAAACTTTTTACTTAAAATAACAAAAAGAGCTCTAAAAGTTGGATCTTTCACATAGTCCTTTTATGTTCCCTCCAAGCCTACTTATTTCCTGAAAAATGGTTAGTTATACAACATCAGCTAAAAGCCGAGTGAGGTTCAATCTCTAGACATTCCAAGGTTTTATTCAAAAAATTGATACCTATTCAAATCCAAAGAGCAGACATATACATATATGGATAGGAATTTGTTGTATAAAATTTAAGATGACAGTATATAGAAATGAATAGAACAGAATATAACGTATACAACAAATCAATTTTCAATATCTTTTTCTTTCAATCATATCATTTTAATGGCCAAGTACACTCTAATACCGTATTCTTCTACCGTATTATTCTCCGGTAGTTGAGGATCAATCGAACTTGTTCGTCACAACGCCTTATTTAGGGCACACCAGCGATAACCCAGCTGGGAAGGTCAGTCAGTAAGAGAGTTCCTTTAGGCCAAATATTATTTCCAATATTAAATATCATTTTCAAAACACTTTTTCATCAGTATGTCTATATGGACAAATATAAACATATCACAAGGAATCAATCATCGGTATCAGATGAATTTTGAGAATAAAATCATTTCACAAAATATATATGGTTTGCATAATATCATATAATTAAAACGCACAAGGAATGTCAGAGTACTCACCTAAAACAAAAGTTCGAAGTTATAGAAACAGAGTCTTGGATTGCTCGTTAATCTTGAGACGAAACTTCTTCTTACTTTCCCCGCACTTTCTCTCACTATTTCTTTGTAAGCTTTTATTATAACTTCGTGTAATGGATGATCCAAGGGCTTTATTTATAGTTTCCCAAAGTTATTTAGGTGTTGACACGTGTCTGAGTGATAAGGCTTTCACTTTGGTGAGTCACCGTTCACGTGTCGTGTAACGGATCAGCCTTGCAGTCTTGGTTTACCAAATGGCGACACGTGTTTTGACTTTTTCTAGAGGATTGACATGAGTTTTATCCTCTCCTATAAAGGCGACACGTGTGCGGTGGAGGTGTCCAAATGAAAGCACGAGGTGGAAAGCAAGAGGTGGAGAGTTATTAAGGGTATAAGGGTCATTTTACACCTGAAGGGTATTTTAGTAATTTTACACCATATATTTTCAATATTTCTTAGAGGTCCTTGAAAATATTTTATTTACAAAATTTTCCTTTATATATTTTCATTTTAGTCCCTGAAACTTTCTTTATTTAAAAATTAAGTCCCTAAAGTTTCATAAAATTTCATTTTCTACCCCAAAACTTATTATTTAGCTTAGGATATTCCATAAGACTTTGATTTAATCAATTTTGATGAAAAATGAGGTTATTTCAAAGTGTTTAAGTCGGCCTAACTAGCCTCCCCTTCAACAAATCAAAATATTACACATGGTGTGGTAATAGGACAAAACACATCTTAAAGCATGGACAGATTTGCCCTTATTTCGTAATTTCGGCATAACTTCTTGCTCGGACCTCTGTTTAATGCATCGTTTGTTGTGTTACAAACCTTATTTATATATATATAACTTTTTAGTTTTTATCTCAACTCAATTGTTATATTATAATGGTCAAAACTAGTCTCTAATATGAACATTCCTACCAAAAATGTTGAAATTTTATCTTTGTAACTAATTTGATATTTCATGATTTATAAAGGGATGATTAGACTAAAATAACTAATTTAACATTATTCATATCACACATGAAATAATACAATGTTTAAAACTATATATAAAAGTGGGGTCATCACATCCTACCCTCCTTATAAAAAGTTTGGTCCCCAACCTTTACTTACATTAATTCCCAAACAAGTATGGATATTTCTCCTTTATTTCATCTTCCCTCTCCCATGTTGCTTCTTCAATGGAATGATTACGCCATAACACTTTGACTAATGGAATTACCTTGGTTCGTAATATTTGATCTTTATGGTCCAAAATTTCTACTGGATGCTCAATGTATGACTTCTCTAACTTGAAGAGGTTCGTGACTTAGGATATGCATTGGATCTGGAACGTATTTCTTCATCATTGACTCGTGGAACACATTATGCACACTAGAGAGTTCAGGGGGTAAAGCTATTCTATAGGAAACAACTCCTATCCTTTCAAGGATTTTAAAAGGTCCTATGTATCTTGGGCTCAATTTCCCTTTCTTTCCAAATCCGATTACTCCCTTTGCTGGTGATACTCGTAAGAACACATAATCTCCTCTTTGAAATTCCAACTCTCGTCGGCGATTGTAAACATAACTCTTTTGACGTCTTTAAGCGATTAGAAGTCGGTATTGTATCAATTTCACTTTCTCTGTTGTGATCTGGATCAATTCTGATCCCAATAATTTTCTTTCTCCAACTTCTAGCCAACATGCAGGGGAATGACACCTTTTACCATAAAGTGCCTCATATGGAGCCATTTGAATATTTGCTTGATAATTGTTATTATATGCAAATTCCACTAACGGTAAATGGTCATCCCAAACCCCTTTCAAATCAAGTACAAATGCCCTAAGCATATCCTCTAAGGTTTGAATGGTTCTCTCAAATTGTCCATCCGTTTGAGGGAGAAAAGTGGTGCTGAAATTCAATTTTGTTCCCATGGCTGCTTGTAGGCTTTTCCAGAAGCGAGACACAAATCTAGGGTCACGATCCGAAACAATTGAAATTAGGGTTCCATGAAGCCAAATAATTTCCCGCACATACAACTTAGCTAACTTTTCTAAAGAACGGGTAATCTTAATGGCAAGAAAATGAGCAGATTTAGTTAACCTATCAATAATCACCCAAACAGAATCATTACAATTTGAACACCTCGGTAAACCTGTCACAAAATCCATAGTAATATGTTCCCATTTCCACTCAGGGATAGGTAGGGGTTGTAGTAATCCTGATGATTTTTTATATTCTGCCTTTACTTGTTGACAAACCAAACATTGAGATATAAATTCTGCTATCTCCTTGTTCATTTTATTCCACCAAAATACTTCTCAAAGATCCCTATACATTTTTGTACATCCGGGATAAAATGTGAATCTTGAGTAATGACTTTCCTCCAAAATTTCCCTCTTTAGTTGGACATCACATGGCACACACACTCTATTTCCAAACCTCAATATATCATCTCTTATCGCAAATTCAGTTCTCTTAACCTCGATGACTTCTTCTCTAATCTTCTTCAGTTGTGGGTCATTTACTTGTGCAATTTTGATCATTTCCATCAACATGGGTTGTACTTGTAAGTTTGCAATTATTCCTCCTTTACTATAGATACGTACATCTATTTCCATACTTCTCAAATCCCTTAACAAAGGTTCCTGATTTGTAATGAGGCATGCTAAATTTATTTTAGACTTCCTACTTAAAGCATCGGCTACAACATTAGCTTTCCCCGGGTGATAGTGAATATTTACATCATAACCCTTCATCAATTCTAACCACCTCCTTTGTCTTATGTTCAATTCTTTCTGAGTAAATATATATTTCAAACTCTTATGATCGGTATAAATCTCACAAGTCTCACCATACAAATAGTGTCTCCAAATCTT
This sequence comes from Sambucus nigra, assembly GCA_949130495.1. Classification (NCBI taxonomy): domain Eukaryota; kingdom Viridiplantae; phylum Streptophyta; class Magnoliopsida; order Dipsacales; family Adoxaceae; genus Sambucus; species Sambucus nigra. The sequence continues at coordinate 554,953,263 of OX422208.1, forward strand.
AAGAGCAAAAATTACAGCTGCTAATTCAAGGTCATGGGTTGAATAATTTTGTTCATGGGTTTTTAATTGTCTCGAGGCATAAGCTACTACTTTTCCACTTTGTATTAGGACACATCCCAAACCATTTTAAGAACCATCACTATAAGTCACAAATCCTCCTGTTTCGGAAGGAATGGTCAAAATTGGGGCAGTTACTAATCGATTCTTAAATTCTTGAAAACTATTATCAACTTCCTTAGACCATTCATATTTCACCTTCTTTTGTGTTAACCTAGATAGAGGTTTGGCAATAATAAAAAATCCTTCAATAAATCTTCTATAATAGCTGGTTAATCCAAGGAAACTACGAATCTCCGTTACGTTAGTTGGTCTAAGCCAACCTAGTATAGCCTCGATCTTTTGAGGGTCAACCAACACTCCCTCCTTAGAAATGACATGTCCTAAAAAAGAGATGCTAGGCAACCAACACTCACACTTCTTTAATTTTTCATATAATTTCTCCTTCCTAAGGATTTTCAACTCTATCTCTAAATGCTTTCCGTGTTCTTCAATACTTTTGGAATAAATAAGGATGTCATCAACGAAAATAACCACACACTGATCCAAATACTTCCCAAACACCCTATTCATTATATCCATAAAAGAGGTTGGTGCATTAGTTAGTCCAAATGGCATCATAAGAAATTCATAGTGACCATATCCAGTACGAAAAGTTGATTTTGAAATATCATCTTCCTTAATCTTCAATCGGTGATAGCCTGACCTTATGTCAATCTTTAAAAATACTTTTGCACCTTGCAGTTGGTCAAACAAATCATCTATACGGGGTAAGGGCTATTTATTCTTAATGGTCACCCTATTTAGTTCATGATAATCTATACATAACCTCATCGTCCCATCCTTCTTTTTAACAAATAACACCGGAGCACCCCAAGGGAATATACTTGGTCTAATAAAACCCTTATCTAACAGATCTTGTAATTGAACTTTTAATTCCCTTAGTTCTAAAGGTGCCATGCGATATGGGGGTTTTGATATTGGCATAGTTCCGGGAATAAGGTCAATTGTAATCTCTATTTCTCTACTGGGAGGAAGACTAGGTAAATCATCAGGAAAAACATCTGGAAAATGTTTAGCTATAGGAATATCTTCTAACCTAGGCTCTTTTGTTTGCAAATCAATAACACTTGTAAGGAATCCTTGACATCCCTTCTTAAGAAAACTACAAGCTTTCATTGCAGAGATAATATGTAAGGGAGATAGGATCCCAGTTCCTTCAAAACTAAATTCTGGATGGTTAGGAATTTGGAAAGTAACTCTCTTCTCAAAACAATCTACCTTAGCATGATACGATGCTAACCAATCCATCCCCAAAATGACTTCAAAATATTTTATGTCTAAAATTATCAAATCGGAAAATAGTTTATGACTACTAACATCTATAGGGAAGGACTTATATACTAATGTTCCCGTCAATAACTCACCCGAAAGAGTAGAAACGTGTATGCTATGATTCAAGGGTTCAGGAATATTAGGAAAGCGATTAACAAAACGTACAGACACAAATGAATGGGTAGAACCAGGATCAATTAAAACTTGAAAAGGTTGTGCACATATAGAAAGTGTACCTGACACTACTTCATTAGAAGCTTTTGCATAAGAAAGATTAAAAACTCTACCTTGTCTTCCGTAATCCTTGTTGTCATTAAATATCTTTGTTGGCGCCTTCCCTTTTTTAGGTCAATCTTTCATTTTATGTCCCTTTTGGCCACACCTAAAGCAACTTCTCATCTCCAAGTAACATGGTTGCCCTACCACATCGTTGGCATCTATCACCATTAAAGGGTTTGTTTACTAAAGGTCGTCCTATATTAGGTATAGTCCTAAAGGGTTTCTTATTGGGGTTCCTTCCTCTTTATTCTCCAAACTTCCTCTTCCCCTCGCTAACCTGATTATATTCTTCACTATCCTTCTCAGCTATTGTTGCCCTAGCCACCACGTCATTATATGATGTTAACTTTAAGATGGAAATTCGACTACAAATATTCAACCTCAACCCACATTCAATCTTCTTAGCTTTTAAAATATCGGTTATCACAACATGAGGTGCAAAACGGGATAACTCAGTAAACTTTGCCTCATATTGACTAACCGTCATATTTTCTTGAACCAGACTCATGAAGTCAACTGCTTTTTGGTCTTGCACTATTTAGGGAAAGTATTTCTCTTAGAATATCACTAAGAAGTCATTCCAACCTATGGGATTATTCTTATCCCCGTGTATTCTCTTAGTCATTCTCTACCAATGTTCGGCTTCACTTTCTAACATGAACGTTCCAAATGAAACCCTTTGTTCATCTGTATACTTAAGAACATCGGACATCTTTTCCATTTACATCACCCAACTTTCTGCTTCATTGGGGTTAGGAGTACCTTTAAAAGATGGCGGGTTCAATTTCTTGAACTGTTCAATAGTACAACTACTTGGTTCAAGATTCCTTAGTGCTCCATTATTCACCTGATGCTCCACAATTCTTTCTAGGCTTTCAATTGCCTTGTATGCACCTTCCAGTCCTTCCATATTTGAGCCACTATTTACCGCAGTTGATCTCATCTTGGTCATTTTCTACAGTCATGGCTAAACATAAGACGTATTATACTATCTCAAGATTGCAATTTAGAAGAACAATTGTATATAAACAATTATATGTAGACTGTAAGACATATGGAGGGTTATCACATAAGTTGAATATTTAATCCTATATCGATAACGTTCGAAACTTATGTTCATTAGTCTACGGATTCATAGCTTTGCTCTGATACCACCTCTGTCACGACCCGTCCCAAAATAGTAGTGGGGAACGAGTGTCTTAACATGCCACCGAGGCAGCAAATATTCTGACTTAAATTGTTTCCTTAATTAAATGCAACGAAAATACAATTCCATGGTTATGAATCGTAAAATACTGAAATTAAAGGAATTACGTCATCAGAGCTTTCTAAAAGGAAACTTCATTCATATTACAAGTAACGACGAGTTACAACTTAAAACGAAATTTAAAACTTATTACAAGAGAGCCAAACATGCTCTATATGATATAAAAAACTTTTTACTTAAAATAACAAAAAGAACTCTAAAATTTGGATCTTCCACATAGTCCTTTTATGTTCCCTCCAAGCCTACTTATTTCCTGAAAAATGGTTAGTTATACAACATCAGCTAAAAGCCGAGTGAGGTTCAATCTCTAGACATTCCAAGGTTTTATTCAAAAAATTGATACCTATTTAAATCCAAAGAGCAGACATATACATATATGGATAGGAATTTGCTGTATAAAATTTAAGATGACAATATATAAAAATGAATAGAACAGAATATAATGTATACAACAAATCAATTTTTAATATCTTTTTCTTTCAATCATATCATTTTAATGGCCAAGTACACTCTAATACCGTATTATTCTCCGGTAGTTGAGGATCAATCGAACTTGTTCGTCACAACGCCTTATTTAGGGCACACCAGCGATAACCCAGCTGGGAAGGTCAGTCAGTAAGAGAGGTCCCTTAGGCCAAATCTTATTTCCAATACTCAATATCATTTTCAAAACACTTTTTCATCAGTATGTCTATATGGACAAATATAAACATATCACAAGGAATCAATCATCGGTATCAGATGAATTTTGAGAATAAAATCATTTCACAAAATATATATGGTTTGCATAATATCATATAATTAAAACGCACAAGGAATGTCAGAGTACTCACCTAAAACAAAAGTTCGAAGTTATAGAAACAGAGTCTTGGATTGCTCGTTAATCTTGAGACGAAACTTCTTCTTACTTTCCCCGCACTTTCTCTCACTATTTCTTTGTAAGATTTTAGTATAATTTCGTGTAATGGATGATCCAAGGGCTTTATTTATAGTTTCCAAAAGTTATTTAGGTGTTGACACGTGTCTGGGTGATAAGGCTTTCACTTTGGTGAGTCGTCGTTCACGTGTCGTGCAACGGATCAGCCTTGCAGTCTTGGTTTACCAAATGGCGACACGTGTTTTGCATTTTTCTAGAGGATTGACATGAGTTTTATCCTCTCCTATAAAGGCGACACGTGTGCGAGCACGAGGTGGAAAGCAAGAGGTGGAGACTTATTAAGGGTATAAGGGTCATTTTACACCTGAAGGGTATTTTAGTAATTTTACACCATACATTTTCAATATTTCTTAGAGGTCCTTGAAAATATTTTATTTACAAAATTTTCCTTTATATATTTTCATTTTAGTCCCTAAAACTTTCTTTATTTAAAAATTAAGTCCCTAAAGTTTCATAAAATTTCATTTTCTACCCCAAAACTTATCATTTAGCTTAGGATATTCCATAAGACTTTGATTTAATCAATTTTGATGAAAAATGAGGTTGTTTCAAAGTGTTTAAGTCGGCCTAATTAGCCTCCCCTTCAACAAATCAAAATATTACACATGGTGTGGTAATAGGACAAAATACATCTTAAAGGATGGACAGATTTGCCCTCATTTCGTAATTTTGGCATAACTTCTTGCTCGGACCTCTATTTAATGCACCGTTTGTTGTGTTACAAACCTTATTTATATATATATAACTTTTTATTTTTTATCTCAACTCAATTGTTATATTATAATGGTCAAAACTAGTCTCTAATATGAACATTCCTACCAAAAATGTTAAAATTTTATGTTTGTAACTAATTTGATATTTCATGATTTATCAAGGGATGATTAGACTAAAATAATTAATTTAATATTATTCATATCACACATGAAATAATACAACATTTAAAACTATATATAAAAGTGGGTTCATTACATGAGGTGTCAAATTTCTCGTTATTTGAATCCTCACTCTCGTCATCGGTCCCATTGCACTCGTCCACATTTCTCTCATCCCCAGATCTCTCTTCCTCATCGTTTATTGGAGGGACATCTGGAAAAGTGGCTTGGAATGCAAGGGGGGATATGGCTGTCACAGGGATAACCTTAGGATGAACTGATCCCTCGGCTTATCGACTTGGGCTAAGGGTTGATGGGTCTTCTCTCCCAGAAGTCCCAGCACCCATAGGAGACGATGCTCTAGCGTTCATTTCTTCTTCTTGCCTCTGACTCTCGACTGGACAATAGGACGACCCGAAAGGATCTGAGGGTGATGGTAAAATTATAGTTAATGGAATTGGGAAAATGGGTCGTACCCAGACGGGGTCGGCCCTACGTCTAGACTCGCACTCTTTTTATATCCTCCTAATCTATATAAAATAGCTCTCTCTCAAAGTTGTAAACTCCTCGGCTAAATTGTAAAGACTTTGGAGCATTAAGAGAAAGTCCCTACACGTGAGGATTTTCTCAAGCAACTAGCAAACAAATTAAATAGTTAACCAAGTTGATTTTAGATTGAATCTAGAGAAATGAAAGGTTTTATGGACGAACAGCCAAGAACAGGAAGAACAAGGTTCACGAGAGAAGAAGACCAAAAAGTCACCAAAGAACCGTGAAATGCCAAAATTTTAGACAGAACCACCATAAAACGGTGGAGGAGGAACTAGGGAAAGCCTATTAGTTGATGTTTAGCCCTACAACCTCCAGTGGATGGCAGGTTCACACGCCAAAAAAAATATAAAACCACCTAAAAAATGTGCAGAAGCTACCCAAAACATAAACTAAAGAAAATGGAGGATAAAAGGGAAAGGATGATAGAGAAGTTACCTGGGAAGAAGACTGAAGGTGAACAAAGCTTGGAACACTGAAGAAAAGGCAGAAATGGCATTTAAACTGCTAAAGCTAAAGAGAGAGCATGCACGCGAAGAAGAAGCAGAAGAAAGAGAAGAAGTATTTCCAAAAAATTTAAATACTTTGTCATTATTGGGCCCAATAACCTAGGCGGTGCACAACCCACGAGGAGAATCATCATTAGGGCACAAAGTCCCAAGTGTGATATGTAACCGTCATTTTTGGTGAACACAAAAACGATGATTGACACCTGATAAACGTCAACCAACTTGACAAGTATCACTTATCTTCCTAGCCACTCATCAACTCAACATCTAAAAACATTATTACCCCTCAGCCACCTCGACTGCATCGATGACTAAGGGCTAGGGGGAGATTGATATACCAAAATATACCCTCGGCCAGGCCGAGGGTAGCCTCGTTTAAGATTAGGTCTCAGACGTACTTCTACCCCCAGGTGATCATACTAAAGATAGGGGGTCGTCCTGGCCGACCCCACCATTGGCAACACAATACAGACGACTATACGATCGGTCGACCCTATGGAGGCCGACCCCACCATTGACAAGTATGTTATTTGATGGCCTAAATCATCCCAAGCCCGTGCAGATTGAAGCCTCGGATTGGGGGCAGTTCATACGACCAAGCGACCAGCCGACCCTATGGAGGCCGACAGTACAAATGTCCTACGTTCAACAATCAAGGCTTCCACAAGGTTAGCATCAGCCTCGACCTGTCAATATAAGCCGAGGGTGACACCATCATGGCACGTGGTTTGGGAGATGCGTGGAACAGTGCACGTGGGACTCATGTAGCACGTGGACTAAACCGTTACAAATTCCCTCATGTGAGGGAATATTATATCATCATTACCTACAAGAGGCCCAGTCAGGTGTCAACAGGGGATTGGTTAGATCATCATTCACATGCTCAATGCATGCTTGGGGGGTACATTACACCCCCCAAGCCCTATATATACTTGTCTCCTTAAACCTTATAAAGGGATCGATAATTGTAACCATAGTTGAAACTCTGTTTTGTACACACAGTAGAGAGAGAAAACTTATGCATTATATTTAAGGCCTTTAGTGCCCATATTTAGTTGAACACACACACTCACAGTGGATGTAGGTCTGATTGGCTGAACCACTATACATCATTTTCTTCATTCTTCTTCTACTCACCTCCTTCTCTATGCATACATACATATATAACTCTATTGCTGCTACTGTTGCTACTGTTTGAAATCTATCATCACTTATTTAGTGGTGCTAATCATAGCATCATTGATATTGATAACAATATACTTTCTTAATGTTCCAATTCAATTCATTAGATTCATATGTAACACCATATAATCGGATTTACATAAAATACCATAAAGAAATTCTAAATCTTTCATTCCATATCATTACATTTATATCATTGAGGATTATATATATTTCATTTTTATAATTGAAAATTCAAATTGTTTCATCCTATATAATTAGATTTACATGTGTAGCCATTACAAATTTCATCTTAACCCTAAATCATAAGTTTTACAAATAAAAAAAATTGGTACATGAATAATTACTAGTACTTTAAGCATTATATACTGTGACACCCCGACTAATTAAATACTGGGTAGCTACTCCTTTATTCAAATTAATACAAAATATCATGTTGGTTCAGTTCATAGCATCACTGTCGAAAAACATTTTAACAAATACTAGCCACCTAATATTTAAAAAGTGAGTTGTCAATTTTAATTAAATCCGATTTACATACAACTAAAGTAAATTAAGAAATACTGATACCACAATCACATCACAGTCGCAATAAGATAACAATGTAATAAACTGAATCTGGAGGAATACACCTCACAACAATCCGAATACTAAAATAAACAAAATACAAAGCCTGAACCATTAATTAATTACAACCCAAAATCTGAAATAGAACTGAATAAGTAAGATGTCTCTAAAAGAAAAGGGGCGACATGCCCTACAGATGAGTAAATCTGAAGTAAAGTCAAGATAGAAAGTGGAGGCGTCTACTATCGAGGTCATGTAACTTCCACAGCAGCTACAGCACGTCACAGGGATGGAACTCCTATGCTTGGTGTCCTTGTGGCTGGGCACCTAAAAAGGTTTTTACAAAAAAATAGATTTGAAAGCAAACGGGTCAGAACCCGATTGTGAAAACAGTTTAAAATACAGCAAGTATTTAATATCATTAAACAGTGAATATAAAATACATGATAGTGCGTGCACTCACATGAATTACTCACCTCTCAACTAAGTGTGCACTCCTATCGTACCCGTACACATTCCAGTTATTCCCCTATCTAACTATTCCAATACACAATCTAACATTACTATACGATTACCGATTCAATTCTCGACATCTTAATTTAAATAGAGAGTTGTACTTTTCTTCTTAGTTTTCAAAATTAGTAATACTCGTCACTAGGGATTTTTCCATTTTTAACTCTACAAAAATGTTACTATTATTCACTTACATTTATACATGACAGTTCATTTCAATTAACAGTATATTATTCTCATCATAAATATACAATACTGGCACCCCGAGGCTAAGCTGCGGTACATACATACTCTGCTATCGAATCTCGGTGCATCACGTACATAAGGACCACGTATTCCAAATCTCTCAGTAATCATTTCGACAAGTCACAAACACACACAATGGAGGCGAACATAGTCCACATCACATGGGTCACGCGCATACCTACGCTCCCATGATCAGCAGACTTATTAACTTCTCAATAAGTCCTTCTCTGACCTATGTCCTCGAGGTACCAATCTAAATCCCCCTGTAGGCACACAAAGATTAGATGGCCCTGACCGAACGCCGACCTTCTGTGATAGCAAGTATGGTAGGTATGTTATACACAATTGACTATATATACCAAGCATTCACACATCTTAGATATTCCATAATATTAATAGAGATATATTTCTCGTCTTTATACCGTCATTTAATGTTGTACGTTTACAAGTCCCCTATTAATACACATTAAAGTTGTCAACTCTTCTCACGTCGTAATTTTAGGTATTGGTTTACTAATCCATAAATGTCATCCGATTTACTACACAAATCTAAGTTTTACTCCTCAATGTACTCCAATCCCACAATTATACCCACTATTCAATAAGGGAAGGTTAGTACTCCAATAAATAAGTCTACGGGAAGTTTGAAATAAAATCAGGCCAAAAAAGGCCATTCTGTCAACTCGTTAGAAGTCTCATTCGAACAAGGTCGTTCGAACGAGTGTCGTTCGAACGAATGGCTTCGAACGAACTACTAACTCGTTAGAAGGGATACTGTCATCTCGTTAAAAACTCGTTCGAACGAGGTCGTTCGAACGACCTGGGCAGGTCTTCTAATGAGATGGCAGAATACACCCAGAAATTTCCCCAACTCGTTTTTCTTCAATTCCCCTTTCAAAAATCCATTCTAAGATTATCCCAATTACATTTTATTGTTTGTAAACTATTTTTAGTCACCCTAGATCATTCCTTAACATACTTTTGGGATCAAATCTTACAAATTAACATGCCAAAATCATAAATCCCCAATTCTTGTCCCAAACCCTATGAACTTGAACCCATAATTTAATTTCATAAAAAGGCTCCTTATTAATCCGTTTTCAGATCATCAAAAGTTATGTTTTGTATATTAAATTCGTCCATAATCTTTCTACATGCAAATTCCTACCCAAAACCACAAGTTTTCACAATAATTCCATTGGGTGTTCTTCATCAAAATTTCCAAGACATAAACAGTTTTCTACACTACACATGGAGGAAATATTCATTGCAAATAACGACATCAAAACACTTTCCTTAGATTTGTTCTTCAGATGTGTTGCCGGTGTTTCAAGGTTGATTCTTCCCTCTTTTTGGTCACAATCTCTTCCAAAATGATGGTGGTAAGTGTTTTTGTTTGGAAACTCTTTTCCCTCTTTCTAACTTCTCTCAAAAACTTCCGTAGCCCACTCTCTCACTTTTTGGCTGATAATTAAATTAGTGTCTCTTTTAATAATAACTAAATTAACACTAAAATTCGTGGGTTTTAATCCCTTAATTTTTAAAATTACCAAAATACCCTTCTAGGTTGTCGATTTGGCCTAAAAATGCCCCGGGACCCAAACTAAACCCCCGGCTAGTGTTTTCTGACTATTTTGACCCTTCTAGACACGTTGGCGCACTCAAAATGATCATTCAGTTGATAAAAATATAATTCACTTTTTAATTTAAATAATTTCGTTCCTGACGCGACTGACACGCGCGTCCAAACTAAATTCCCCAAATTGTCGTATTTCTGACTCGCGACAATTTTAATATTTTCAATACTCATATATTACCATATATACTCAGAAATATTCAATTTTATATCGTAATAAAATACTAACTCGCATCTCGCTTGTATTTATATCCGTATTAATTTCCAATTAATTCTCATATAATTCAATTAATCCCTTAAATAAAAATCAATAAAATTACGGGGTATTACATACTTCCCCCCTAATAATAGAATTTCATCCCGAAATTCGAAACTAAAGAGTACCTGGTAAAAATAACTCTGGATAACGCTCGCGCATCTCATCCTCGCGCTCCCATGTGAACTCCTCGGCATTATGATGTCGCCACTGAACACGTACTAATGGTACTATCTTTGACCTCAGTTTCCACTCGGTTTGGTCCAAAATAGCAATCGACCCCTCCTCGTAGGAACTATCAGGCTGAAGATCGATGTCCTCTAAAGCAACATGAGTATGGGCCAAATCGTCCCTAAGATATTTCCTTAACGAGGAAATATGGAACACATCATGAATTCTATGCAAGTGCTCCGGTAACCCAAGTCTAAACGCAACTGGCCCAATCCTCTCGATGATAGGAAATGGCCCCACGTATCTTGGTGCTAGTTTCCCCTTCTTCCCAAAACGCATAATCCCCTTCATAGGAGATACTCTCAGTAACACCTGGTCTCCCACTTTGAATTCTCTGAAGAACCTCTTGGCATCAGCATAGCTCTTCTGACGGTCCTGAGCTACCCGAATATGGCTCCGTATCATCTTTATCCTTACCGAAGTGTCCTGGATCACTTCCGGCCCAAGGAGTTTGTTATCCCCCACTTCTAACCAACATGCTGGGGAACGACAAGGTCTACCATACAATGCCTCAAATGGAGCCATGCCAATGGTGAACTGTCAGGAGTTATTATAAGCAAACTCCACCAGTGGAAGGTACTGCTCCCTACCACCTCCAAAGTCACACATACGCAGCATGTCTTCCAATATTTGATTTGTCCGCTCTGTTTGCCCATTAGTCTGCGGGTGATATGTCGTACTCAGTCGTAACTCTGTACCCATGGCCTCCTAGAAACTCTCCCAAAATCGTGAAACAAATATCTTGTCTCGGTCCGACAAGATATTTAGAGGCACCCCGTGAAGTCTCACTATCTCCGCAACAAAAATCTGGGCATATTATCCCGTAGTGTAGTCTGTCCTCACGGGTAGAAAATGAGCAACTTTGGTCAACCTATCCACAATTACCCATATGGAGTCGTGACCCCTCTGTGACGTAGGTAACCCCGTGATAAAGTCCATGGATATGCTCTCCCATATCCACATCGGAACCTCTAACGGCTGTAGAAGTCCTGCCAATTTCTGATGGTCCACCTTTACTAGCTGACAAGTGGCGCATTTAGAAACGAACAAGGCGATATCTCTCTTCATCCCGCTCCACCAGTACTATCGTCTCATGTCTTGGTACATCTTATCCCCACCAGGGTATACCGTGAGCCGTGCGACTCTGTCATTACCTCGTGTCGCAAGTCTTCCCCTTCCGGAACAACCAGTCTCCCATTGAAGCGTAATCCTCCGTCTGAATTAACGGTATAGGACTCGGCTCCCTCTTTTAGTAATCGAACTATCTACTCCTGACAGAACGAGTCATTTGTCTGGGCCTTTATCACTCTCGTAACAATCTGAGGTGTAACAGTCATCACAGACATGAACGATCGGGCCACTGCATCCTGGTGTCCCAACTCCTTCCACTTAGCTTTTCACACCTCGGCCACCTCATCTACTGGCCTACGGCTCAACGCATTTGCTACCACGTTAGCCTTCCCGAGGTGATATTGGATATCAAACTGATAATCCTTTACAAACTCAAGCCACCGACGTTGACGCATATTCAGTTCCTTCTGCGTGAAAAGGTATTGTAGAGACTTGTGGTCTGTGAACAACCGAAATTTCTCCCCCAAGAGATAGTGTCTCTAAATCCGAAGAGCGAATATGACTGCCGCTAACTCCAAGTCGTGGGTGGCATAATTCTTCTCGTGAGGCTTAAGCTTACGGGAAGCATAAGCTATGGCCTGACTCTCCTGTTGTAACACACCTCCAAGTCCTTGTAAGGACGCATCGGTGTAGACTAGATACTCAACTCCCGATCTGGGCAATGCTAACACAGGTGCTGAGGTCAACTTGTCCTTCATCTCATCAAATGTCAACTGAAAGGCATCGCACCAGATGAATGGCACACCTTTACGAGTCAGATGTGTCAAAGGACCCGCTATCTTTGAGAAATACCGAATAAACCTTCTGTAGTATCCTTCTAGGCCCAAGAAACTATAGATCTCAATCAGTGTCGTGGGTTGTCCACACTCCCTCACCACGGATAACTTCCCCGGATCGATAGATATCCCCCGGTCTGAAATGATATGCCCCAAAAACTGAACCTCCTTCAGCCAAAACCCATATTTTTCGTACTTTGCATAAAGCTCGTTCTGACGTAGCGTCTGTAAAACCTGTCTCAAATGTTCAGCGTGCTCCTCTTTTGTCTGAGAGTAAACCAGAATGTCATCAATAAAGACAATGACGAACTGGTCTAGGAACTCTCTGAATCCCTATTCATTAAGTCCATAAACACGGCTGGAGCGTTGGTCAAGGCAAAAGGCATAACCCGAAACTCATAGGAACCATATCTCGTCAAGAAAGCAGTCTTCGAGACGTCCTATTCCCTGATACACAACTGATTGTATCCCGATCGCAAGTCAATCTTTGAGAAGAAGGAAGCTCCTCTCAGCTGGTCGAATAAGTCATCGATTCGGGGCAACGGGTACTTATTTCGTATCGTGACTTTATTCAACTCCCGATAATCTACACACAACCTCGACGATCCATCCCTCTTCTTTACGAATAACACAGGGCACCCCACAGCGAAGTACTCCTTCGGATAAACCCCTGACCCAACAACTGCTCTATTTGATCCCTTAGCTCTCTCATCTCCGCTGGAGCCATACGGTAAGGTGCACGGGCAATTGGCCGAGTGCCCGACGTCAAATCGATAATAAAATCTATCTCTCTACTAGGAGGTAATCTAGTTATATCCTGAAATACGTCAGCAAACTCCCTAACGACTGTAATCGAATCGAGTGGTATCACCACTTCCTTAGAGGTCTCCTCCTCTATATAGTACAAGTGAGTGGACGATCCACCCTCGGGGTAAGGCATCACCACTAAAAACATCTCCTGCCCGGGAATGGAAAAAATGATACTCCTACTGAAATAATCAAGCATGGCTCGGTACGCAACCAGCCAATCCATACCAACAATCGCATCGTACTCGGTCATCTCTAATACTAACATATCAGCAGGTAAAGTAAATCTCCCGATCTCTATACCCACACCTCTACAAATAAGGGAAATCACGGAACCCCTACTCAACGGTGAATCTACGCAAGTAATCGTGCTCTCTGCAGTGTCTAATAACCCCAAAGTGCGTGCAAATCTCGTGGCAATAAAACAGTGTGTGGCCCCCGTATCAAATAAAATACGCCCCATAGTCCCCTGAATAGAGAACATACCCTCAATTGCAGGTGGATCCTATGGGACTGCGGTATGCTGGAGTTGGTAAACTCGCCCGTACTGAAGCTGTCCCTGCTGGACTGGGACTGTTGGGATTGGTGGCAAAGCTGGCATCTGTGGTGGTGCTAGGAGGGCGACGGGAAACATAGGTCTCTGGGGCTCATGTCGAGCACCCTGTTGCTGCTGCTGTGGGGCCCTACCCCTATCAGGACACTCCTGGCGCTTGTGGTCAATCTTGCCATAAATAAAACATTTCCCCGAAAAGTTCCCCCCTCTCTGACCCTGCTGCCCACGGCCCTGGTGGACGTTGCCATTCCTCCCCTGACCGTGCTGGCCCTGATGAAACTGCTGTTGTTGGCCATGCTGGCCGTGATGTCCCTAATGGTCGTGCTGTCCCTGCTGGTATTTATATCCGGATTAATTTCCAATTAATTCTCATTTAATTCAATTAATCCCTTAAATAAAAATCAATAAAATTACAGGGTACTACATATACTATATATGTAATAAAAACAAACTTAAACATCGACAATTCATCCCAATTTTCAAGCCATAGTTCTCCCCATTTGAAGAATTATCGGCATATCCTTTATGGCTACCTCATCCAGGTATATATATTTGAAGGATTGAATTCATTAATAAAAATAATATTGCCCACACTTTCGCTTTTGAACACAATGTTACAAAATAGTTTGGTATCAAAGGAATGAGACAGTCTTCCTTTATCTCCAAACGCACAATGTGCATTTAAAACATTACATATGCACACCATGTCTTGCTCCGGAATATCCTGGTGGTGGTATAAAATTTAACAAATAAAATAAGGGATAATTGTGTATTTATACAACAAACTTTGCTCTTTTTCACTTTGGTCACAATACTTTTTTTGGGTGGATATAACACTGAACTTTCATTCTATTTCTATTAAGTATACAGTGGTAGTGTTGATGAGGTGTCCAATTGTGCCAAACTTATAAATAAAATATTTGATGTGGCATATATGTGTATTAAAGTTTTGAAAAATATATAATATTTCATGTGGCAACCAACTCTAATTTATACTCACTTAAAATGTGCCTTAAACAAAATGGTCCACTTTGTACCTTTGAACCCTTAAGAACAAAAAAAAATCCCAATCAACCCTTATTGAGCAACCTACATGAATTCCAACTTTCCATAAAAATACTACAACCAAAGCCTTTATTCATCTCCCCTTTATTATATTACTCTTCAACTCTCTCTGTCTCTATATCTCTCTCACTCTCTTCCTACATAACCAGAGACTGTATTCATCTCCCCTCACCTTAAATTATGTTTTAATTTTGTTTTTAATTAGAAAAAAGACACCTCCAGTCCTCCATGAAAATCTATAGACCTCCCACATCGCTCTCCATACATGTTACAACCCCAAGAACTTAACCATATATTCACTTCATCCTTAGTTAATCATTTATTTCTCATGTTCATTTCATTTTCCCCTTCTTTTTACAAAGAAGTTTTTTCTAGTCTAAGATTATAGTTTTTTATAAAGTGCTTTTTTAGGTTTTGATATGTGTGATGAATTAGGTATTTGATAATTTATTTAGGCTTGTTTATCTTTGTTTATATGTAATTGGGTCTGAATCGCACTCTTAACTGGAGATTTATTTTGACTCTAATCCATTGATTTCTAAATCATTAATTAATGAAGTATTTAATTTATTTATGACAAGGACATGTGATTGATTTTGGATACTTAATATTGTTTTCTAGTATGATTTTAATCTATTTATTTTAAATTTGTGGTGGTTTACATTGTGTATGCATCTAAAATAATTTTTTTTTATTTTCTTGATTAATCTCTTCAACTCTCATAATCATTTTTTGTACATGTTTGTGCGAAGTTTGTTTTGTTAGAAAATTATAGGGTTAATTACGTATTTATGTAACTAACTTTCCACTTTTCTACTTTGGTTACATAACTGTTTTGGGCATATATAACACTGAACTTTCACATTGTTGCGAGAAACTTAACACCGCTAATAAATAACTTTCGACTTACTGACATGGCATCCTATTCTACTATATATTAAAAAGTAAAATATATGATGTGGCATCTACGTGGACCTCCGTATCACTGTAAAATCCGCTTCAAATGGTAATACTTCATAACTCACACTAATACCTCACAATGTAAAATAAAACATCCAATTAATTAATTTGTGCATAACCACATAGAGTCCGAGTTAATTGATTACAACGATTAATTAAATGTAGCATGCGACATAAACAAATCACATAAATTGCAATTTAACCACCATATAAATACGCAGTAACTTATTACCAATTTTACCAAGTAACAAGTAATTCCAGATTATTAACTTAATCTCACAATAATACAAAAAATACAGGGTTCTACATGTAAGGTTTACGACGTATGCTGAGAACATGGATTCATGAGATAATGAAGACTCATTTCCCAAGGATGTCACTCAATTTACAAGGAAAATATCCACTCACCAAATGTGCAACTCTCACATCCAGACAACGAATGCAAAGGATATTAAATCACACATAAAAAACATCACATGTATGTGGTTTTACAACGTGCCTACATCAATGGCGATGTTATAGTTTTATTAATAATGTTGACGTTAGAGTTATGTAAATTTTTAATACTTACAACATCTAACGTGTTCACCGTAAGTGTTGGTGAGTGTTAAAATCGTATGTGACTTTAGATCCATGGGTTCTACTATCTTAACCTCAACCATGTAAGAGGAGAGGAGCGTTAATGTAATGTAACACCCCGTATTTTTATCAATATCTAAAATGGGATTAATTGGAATTTAATTGGAGTAAATCCGTAATTGGAATTTAATTGGAATTAGTCAGGATATTTAAAATGGGATTAATAGAATATTTATTATGATGAATATAATTGGATATTACAGACAGAATAAGTAATATGCCATTGTATGTTTAGTCGTTAGTGAGAAATACGACACTTATGATAATTTAGTCAGGGCAAGCGTATGACTTATGTCGGGACTTAAATATGGGGATTAAAATATAAGTGAAATATAATTAACTCCTATGGTCATTTAGAGTGTGTTGAAGTGTCCGGAGGGGTTGAAACTGTCAGAAAACTATATTCGGGTGTCAGTATAGGGTCTCTGGTCACTATTGGGCCAACTCGGCATTCCAAAAGTCATTTTTAGGTCGTTGAACTTCTAGGCTAAAAAGAGATACGAGATTCATCACTTTATAATAGACTTTAAAGTTAGAGAAAAGGGTTATTGGAAGAAACAAAGAAGAGGAAGTTTTAGGTGAGGCATAGGAAGAGCCTCAAGAGGAATTTGAGAGTTTTTAAGGAGGGAACCACTATTAGCACCACCAACCGCCTTCCGAATCGAGAGAGGAGCGGGGAAGCACCTACACCATTATCTAAATGTGTAATTCAGACCTTCATTTTAAGGCAAGTGCTTACTTGTTTTAATTATTGAGTTCTCAAAATATGCAAGCTAGACTAAGATGCACTTTTTATGAAAATCATGATTTTTAACAGGATTACATTAAGATAATTCCATGTTGTGATGTAAAAATAATGATAGGGATGAATCATATATTTCAAATCTTGAAATTAGGATTATAACATATATTTAATTGGAGATTAAATCTGAGTTTATAATTGAGTGTGATTCTTGAAAAAAAATAGGATTATTTTGATGGAAAGTTCATGGATATCATTAAGGGTTATTCGAGAATGATATTAAAGATTATTGAACTTTATTCATGATAAGAAATTTTTTAGAGAATAAATTTTATGAAAGTGGAATTATGGGTTTTCAAAGTGATGAAAATGGATATTAATATTAGATTTGTATAGAAAGATAGTGAAAAAACAAAGATTTGTTTGGCGAGTATAAGATAAAAATCTGCCAGAATTTTTTATGCGACTTCAAACAAATGCCATTTTCAGTGTACTTTGAATTAGAGTGAGAGATAAACATGGATGGAAAGGTCTGTGTCTTAGATTTCCATTGAGCTTCTAATCAACTCATTTGGACTTCAGTGGAGTGAGAAGTCATAATTTTACAATAGGGTGTTTAATCTGTCAAAAAATTTACGACCCGATTCGGTTGCTCAAAAAATGAAAATTTTGTTAGTTTAGGTGTAACACTTTAATTAATTATTGGAACCATAGCTTGCATAGTTTGGGGTTATGGAAAAATCAATGGAATACCAGTAGTATATAATTGAGATATATGGGTCGTCGAGGGGGCAAAATTATAGACTAGAACCTATCGAAAATTATTGAACGTATTTGCATATGGGAATCAAATGGAGATACGTAGAGAATTGAGATGAACCCGAGATTTGGATTAGTAGAATAGTGTGATATTAACTACCAAAATTATAAAATAGATGATTAGAAATCTTCGAATGCGAGTGATACTCGTAATAAATGGGAATAAAAATAAAATGTGAAATAGTAGTAAGTTGAATAATTGAGATATGTATGGGACATACTATGTGAGCATATATGGGTTGTGTGAATGCCTATTATGTATGATTCGTATGTGTATATGCATACCTACGTTGCCTGTTATCATGAGAGGTCACGCGCAATGGGAGATCCCACCTTGGCAATGCCAGTAAGGTCTGAATGTGTTCCCTATAACATGGAATTTACGGTTGACCACTATTTAAGTACAGTGTGACCAGTCATTTGGGTGCGTTAGGTATGTGCATAGCCCAAAGGCTTAGAACTATATTCGTCTCCATTATGTGCTTATTGATTTATGGTTCGAGGTGACATTCTGAACCGGTAGTCCTTATTAGTACGTGAGGTGCATATGAACTCAATAGTAAAGTATGTTGCATCGTGAATTCTATCTCTAGGGATGTTGTAATAGTGTGTGTGTGTATATATATATACATGTGTGTGTGTGTGTGTACACTTGTGATTATTCTACTCTATTGTGCGTAGTAGAAAATACAGATTGTGAATATTTAAATTGGAATTAAGTATGTGAAACTTAATAAATAATGTGGTGATTATAAATCTGGTAAAAAGGCAAGTAATCTATTTACGTATCATATGGGAGATACGAGTGGGATATATGACTAATAGGGATTATTAGTGGAGTATGTGGGTTAGTTAGGCAGGTAGCTTAACTAAGAAGCATATCAGGAGACATTAGATGGGCACAATAGAATGAGAGGTGGGGACTCGTGTGAGAGAACGCACGTCTAATATGGATATTTATATTACTCAAATTTATTAAATTTAAACACTTGCAAAATATTTTTAAAATGTTTTAGGGCTTGACCCGTTGCAAATATTTTTTAGAACATTTTAGGTGTACATCCACAGGGCCTACCGAATTTAGCAATTCATTCCGGGTTAACGTGTTGTAGTTGTTGTGGAAGCTGCAGGACCTCGTGATTAGACAATTAAATTTCCTATTCATTCTAGAATAATTTCTCACGTATTTCATTCAAGCATATTTCTCCGTGTTTAGTCATAAGTTATGACTCAGTATTTTCATTTGTATTTCAGACATTTTGTCTCAGTAATTCTTTAGGGATATTGTATGGGTTTGGGTTATGAATTTAATTTAAATGATTTATCCGGTTATTATTCAGTAAATGTTGTTACTATTGTGAATGTGGTTGATAAATATTCAATTGTATAATTGTTAATTTAATATTAAAAAAAAAGTTTTTATAATTGACACCGGGCTTAATAGGTTATTAGTACTTAATATGTTTTCAACAGTGATGCTAAAGATTATCCTATTTTGTAGCCTATTTAATTATAATAATACGCTGAACTCCCAGGGTTTTAATTAGTGGGGTGTCACATGTAAGATAGAAAGATTTAAAGTAGTTTGGACCTCAGGAGATGGTCATACGTCCACTCTACAAAGGTATTATGATTGTTTATTAGAATATAGGTGAGTATTATAGTCTAAGCGACCCCTTGAGCTTTGGTCAAGGGAGTCTGTTTATCAATTTATAAATACCGCAAGTGCACAGGATATTATAGAATAGCGAGTGTAAGTACGGGTCGAACCCACATAGATTTGTCAATTTTTCGTTCAAAGTAATTGTGACTGTCCAACAAGACTAAATGGGATAGAGAATGATTATGAACTACAATAAATAAAAGCAACTACGATAAATGAGGATAACATAAAATATTTGTAAACAATTAGGAAATAATTAGGATTCGGGGTCCATTTATCACGTAACTAATATTGCACACCAATTTAATGTTGTCATTCTCTTTTTATAACTCAAATTAAACCGACTATCGTCGCGTTTAATTTGAAAAATATGACGGTTACGATCAAAATATTTTTAACATCTCTAACAGACGTCTAAAATCCCTATTCCCTTAGAAAATACAAGTTTTAAAGTTCGCAAATGTATGTAAGCATGGACTATCAAAACAATCGAAGTGCAATCATAATCCATAAAAAATTACTAGTTTTAAATCTCAAAACTTGATTTGACAAAACAATTTTGAAGTCGTTTTAAAGTGAATACCGAATCTTTGATAACAATTAAAACAAGTAGGGAATAAACAACAATCAATTTAACATGAAAATATTAGCTAACTATGATAAACTTCACTATAATCCTAATAGAATAATCAAGCTATCATAATGAAAGAGAAATTGCAAGAATGAGTAGAGATTTTCATTAATAAATCAAACTTACAAATAGTTCTCTCAAAACAATCTTCAATCCTCTAAAAATAATAAAGACTTGGCCCTCAAATTAAATATAATCCATACAAATATTACTCTCTCTAAAATTCTCTCTACAATTCCCCCTCCCCCCCCCCCCAAAAAAAAATAATAATAAATAAATAATGAACCAAATGGTCTTATTTATAGGTTTAGGAATGAGGTGTTTGAGTTGGAGTGAAACTCTCTTTGATTGGTTGTATTTGAGTTGGTAATTATCTCATAGAGTCTTGGCAATAGTTGGAGATAACTGAGAAGTCTTTTTTTTTAAATAATTTTTCCCAAATTCGTCATTATTCACGTCACCAGCTTTAATCGCATTTTTGACGCCCGAAAGTTCAAAATCTCATTTTTCGTTCGAACTTCAAAGTTGTGAGTCTTGTCAAGACCTTTTGGAAAAGCTATGGCACGAGCTCAACGGACACTCGAGCGATTTTATAAAAAATATTTAGTACAATTGTGTCAACCGTGTCATGTCGTATCGCGTCGCGACGTATCCTGATAATTTATTGCACAACGACTCCTTTGTTGTTCAAATTTCTGGGGTACCTGTAAAAATAAAAAATAAAATAATTAATTCAAATTTAGGATCATACATATTTAAAAATTACAAAATTACCCATCTTTGCATTTTAACCCTCGATATTCATTAATTGCTCATTTTAACCCAGAAGTCAACCAAATTTCAAAGAGAACTTTATTTTGCCTAGATAAGCATTTAGAAATTATTTTCAGGCCCATAAAATTTCTGAAATTACGATTTCGCTGGAGTTACTAAAATTGTATTTTTAACTCAAATTTTATTCAAACTTGCATTTTTCTTTTATTTTATGAAAACAACTCTAAAAGCTCATTATTTATAATACAAAGGGCCTAACAATGCCTAGATTTGGGCATAATTTATACAAAAATATGCACTCATCAGAGTCTGACGTTTTACGTACTTCGTCAGTAGTCCAAATGACCTTAGGAAGTAACTTAATGAATTATCTGAGGGTTCTACTTTATGGCTCAACAAGATTTACAAATGGAACAGATAATGGAATTAATCCAAGTCATGATCATAATCTCACAACAGTGAGGCGTGAGTATGGAATAGAGTGAAAATGCTCGTGAAATGCTAGAAGTCTTGTATGTCTGATAGTTTGAATGCTCTAATCTCTTTTAAAGCTAGAGATCTATCCCCTTTAACCTCCCACCAAATTCCTATTTATATCAAAACACCTATAGAGAGAACGAATGAGCTGTCACAACATGGCTTTGACAATTCTAAAGTCTAATAATGTTAGGTGAGAGATGGAGTATTGGAAAAAGTATCTGGAGGTGGCGTAAGATGATTATTGAGTTCAATAAATGGCGACGAAACAGTCAACACAAATAGAGTTTTATTATGGGAGTAGGTGGAACAATGCTCTCTTTTCTACCTGCTTTGCTAACTGGTCGAGGAAGCTCTAGCGAGGTCTTTTGAGCTTAGGACCTATCATAGGCTGGTCTTGGATTATTTTTTGGACATTTTGGAGTATTATACCTTGGTGCCGAGGGCTAAGTATTCTGAAGAGGTCATTATTCTTTAGACCGTGGTATATTCCAAGCGCCAGACTTGACAAAACTCCGGTTATGAGGTCCTAGAGCTTTCTTGGGGAGCTATGATGGATCGACTAACTTTTACATGAAGAATGATGTATTACTAAGGTATGTTGTAGTACCATAGCTTAGCCTTGAGAGTGATATAGGTTCGTGGGTCCAAGTGTCACTATGTATGAGGACTACGATCAATCGATGGGAATATTCTCGTATTCGAAGGATCATAAGAGGTTTCATTAACTTTGGAAGGTTAAGGGTGTAATAAGGTATTATCAGTATCCCGTTGTTGCATTTGGTAAGAATTATAAGGGGCAACACTTGTCCCTTTTCATTTAAGTTAGGGGTAATGTCGTAATTTGCCACTAAAATACCTATTATAGCTAGATTCCATTAGGAAAGAGGATTTGAATGGTTGATAATATTGATGGGAAATTATTTGGGGAATGGACATACTAAAGCGTTAGGTTTTGGGGTCTATAAAGAAGCCCTTTACTTGAGCTTGGGATTTTAACCATTCACATAACATTTCCTCTGTATTTCGAATTGAAAGTTATTGCTTTCCTCCATTTTTTATCCAAAAATATCTGCTATAAATGCCTCCCCTCTGAAATCTATGACATAAAGACCCTTGTTTCCTTTGGCCCCTCATATTTCCCTTCACCAGATCGAAAATGAGGGTGTTGGGACCCTTGAGAGGGCGTACTTGGGGGCGAATTACCTTAAATTCACTAGTGGGACTCACTCCGCTTCTCAAATTACTAACAAGTACCTCATGACCATTAAGAGGATTTACCAGATACTTAACTTTATGATTTTGAGGGCCACCAAACCTGATAAAAAGGGCTTACTCATTGGTCCCTCAATATATCTGGTTTAATGAATGCTTCTTGTAGTGTGTGTATCCAAATTACCCCTGCTTCTATCGGTGCTAAGATTCTCAGAGCCATTGGTTGTGATCTTTCCCAATTGGTAGACAATTGTTTGAGCTCACCGATGTCCACAATCTTGGAGTTCACCATGGACATGTGAGAACCCTAGGGAATCCTAAGGCTATTTCTATTCCAGAGGACTTGTAGCCCTTAGTCTCAATAAGAAAATAAAAAGGAGAATGTTATTTTTCCTAAAGAGGATGAGGTTCTGAAGAAGGGTGCTAAGACTCTTAGTCATTTTGAGGGGTTGGTCTCCTATGAGAAGTCTTCCTAGCCTCCATATATTGAGGAGTTCAACTCTTATGCTTATCTGGTGGACATTCTCCATTCAATACTAAACCGAGGACCAATACTAAAGATCTAGTCCTATTATTGAGCAAGGTACCTTCACAACTACTCTAACTTTCTCTCATTTCTTTTACATTATGTGTGATTTCTCTTATATTTCCTTGCCATTTTGTAATCTCCTCACTTGATTGAGGCTTTTCTGGTTGACGCCTTGATGGCGGTAAATGGTGGGATAAAGTTATTGAGATGAAAGAGGGATAAAACCTCACCAAATGGAACTAGATCGGAAAATCAATGATCTGAGAGTGAAGGTCGACACTCTTTAGAGCGAGAAAGATGCCCTGAGGACCCGACTCATTATTATAGAGCAAGGCAAAATTTTGGAAGCGAAGAATCTGAGGGGCAGTGTTTTCTTACTTGTTTCTGCAAAGGATCTCTGGCAAAAGTAGAGGAACTTAATGCCCTTAGTTAGATTGATCTTATAGATGTGTACGAGACTCTATGAGTCCATAAAACAGAGGTCCAAGACTTGCAGGATGGACTCCATCATGCTGATAATAAGGTGGAGTTGGTAAAATACTCGGTCTGAGAGCTTACTATTCTGGAGGAGTATTTGACCTTTAGGGGTCAGGAGCCTTAGAAAGAGCATGGCAAGGTTTCCTCGATTTACTCCACTCTTTAAGGGGATATCCACTATACTATTAAGAAATATACGGTTGCCTATCTCAGGTCTGATCCGTTTAAGAGGTACCTCTTTAAGAATTATCTCTCTAGATTTAATGCCTGCAAAGTGAAGATCCAAAGGTGGTTAACTAAAGTGGATGCTTTTTTCCTGTTTATTGAGGTCCTCGAATCTCATATTGAACACGGGTAGGTTCCACAAAGGCTTCATTAATTAAACTCTGAACTTAAAAAAAACACTTCAAGTCCCACAAAGGGTCATAAGACCTCTCATATACTGTTCCAAAAAACCCGCTTAGGCTCCACCTAGGCTAGAGGCTTGGGAGAAACGCCCCGCCTTACGCTTTGCACACCTTAATCTTGGTAAAACCCTTAAGGTGCATTTTTTTCTAAAAACAACAATTCTTTAGTGAAACAATATCACCTTTAGAAAAAAAAATTACAAACCGAACCATTATCTCATCCAAAATAATCAAATAGTATTTTAATTTGCATATATTCAGACATATTTTTATGATATGTATAATTTTAGTATTTTAATAGCCTTGTTATGGTTAAAAAATATTAAAATATATTACGAAGACCTAAACCCTTTTTCACGCCTTTTTACGACTAAGGCCGGTGTAGTACTTCGTATTTTTATGGCTTTTAATTATGAGATTAATTAAATGAAATTGCTTTTAATTATGGGATTAATTAAATTAATATGGGATAATTAAATGGAAATTAATTCGTGTGACACCCCGACTAATTAAATACCAGGTAGCTACTCCTTTATTAAATTAATACAAAACGCCAAGTTGGTTCATTTCATAGCATCACTGTCGAAAACGTTTTAACAATTACTAGCCACCTAATATTTAAAAAGTGAGTTGTCAATTTTAATTAAATCCGATTAACATACAATAAATGAATTATGAAATGCTAACATAACCACCACAACATAGTCACAATAGAATAACCATCAAATAAT
The DNA here is from genome assembly GCA_949130495.1 of Sambucus nigra. Taxonomy (NCBI): domain Eukaryota; kingdom Viridiplantae; phylum Streptophyta; class Magnoliopsida; order Dipsacales; family Adoxaceae; genus Sambucus; species Sambucus nigra. The sequence goes on from OX422208.1 coordinate 554,978,095, forward strand.
AATGAGTCTGGAGGAATACTCCTCACAACTATCCGAATACTGAAATAAATTAATACCAAGTCTACATCACTAAATTAATTACAACCCAAAGTCTGAAATAACTAAAAAAGTGAGATGTCTCTATGGGGCAACATGCTAAACAAATGAGAAAATCTGATAATGGAGTCAAGATCGAAAATGGAGGCGTCTACTGTCAAGGTCCTGTAACTTCCACAGCAGCTACAACACGTCACCTGAATAGAACTCCTATGCATGGTGTCCTTATGTCTGGGCACCTAAAAGGTTTTACAAAAATAGATTTGAAAGCAAACGGGTCAGAACCCGATTGTGAAAACAGTTTAAAATTTTGCAAGTGTTTAATATCATTAAACAGTGAATATAAAGTACATGATAGTGTGTGCACTCATATGAGTTCCTCACCTCTCAACTAATTGTGCACTCCTATAGTACCCGTACCCATTCTCGTTATTCCCATATTTAACTAGTCTGATACAAAATCTAACATTACTATACGATATCCAATTAAATTACCAACATCTTCTATTTAACAGAGTGTTATGCCTTGCTACACAGTTTCCCATATTAGTACTACTAATTACTAGAGATCTTTCATTTTCACTTTACAAACCGTTGCTGTTATTTATACACATTTATTATTGACAATGCATTTCAATTAACAGTATATTATACTCATCATAACTATACAATACTAGCACCCCGAGACTAAGCTGCGGTGCACACATACTCTGCTATCCAATCCCGGTACATCACGTACATAAGGACCACGTATTCCGAATCTCTCAGGAATCGTTTCATTAAACAACAATCACAAACAATGAAGGCGAACATAGTTCACATCACATGGGTCACACACATACCTACGCTCCCATGATCAGCAGACTTATTAACTTCTCAATAAGTCCTTCTCTGACCTATGTCCTCGAGGTACCAATCTAAATCCCCCCGTAGGCACACAAAGATTAGATGGCCCTGATCGAACGCCGACCTCCCATGATAGCAAGTACGGTAGGTATGTTATACACAGATAACTACATATATTAAGCATTCACACATCTTAGATATCACAATATTTCATTAGTGGTATACTTCTCGTTCTTATACCAACATTTAGTGTTATACAACTCACAAGTCCCCGGTTTATAAGTATTTAAATTATCAATTCTTCTCACGTCGTGATTAGTTACTCGCTTCCCAATCCACAAATGTCATCCGGTTTACTACAAGATCCTAAGTTTTAGTCTTCAATGTACCCCAATATCCCAACTATACCCACTAGTTAATAAGGGAAGGTTATCTCACCATTTAAATAAGTCTACGGGACACTAGAAATAAAATCAGGCCTAAAAGGCCATTATGTCAACTCGTTAGAAATCTCGTTCGAACGAGGTCGTTTGAATGAGTGTCGTTCGAACGAAAGGCTTCGAACGAACTACCAACTCGTTAGAAGGGATACTGTCATCTCGTTAGAAGTTCGTTCGAACGAGGTCGTTCGAACGACCTGGGCAGATCTTCTAACGAGATGGCAGATTCAGCCCCGAAATTCTTAAATCCGTTTTTTCTATATTCCTCTCTTCTCTAAATCCACTCTTAGGTCACCCCTATAACATTTTAATGATTCTAAACCACTCTAAATCCTCTTAGGTCGTTTCTTAACATCTTTATGGGTTCAATTACTCCAAATTAACATACAATTTACATAAATTCCCAATTTCTCATTCCAAACCCTATGAACATAAACCTAGAGTTTAAGTGCAATTAAAGACCCCTTATTAATCCGTTTTCAGATCATCAAAAGTTATGTTTTGTATATTGAAATCGACCATTTATCACTCTACATGCAAATTCCTACCCAAAACCACAAGTTTCACCATAATTCCATTTGGGTGTTCTTCATCAAAATTCCAATATATAAATAGTTTTCTACACTACATAAGGAGGAAATATTCAATGCAAATAACGACATCAAAACACTTTCCTTAGATTGTTCTTCAGAATTGATGTTGGTGAATGAAGGTTGATTTCTCCCCTTTCTCTACAAATTTTCTCCTAAAGTTGAAGATGGTGATTGGAGGTTTCTTTTGGAACCTCTTCAAACTCTCCTATAACTCTCATAGCCCTCTAACTCACCTAATGTAGATAATGGGCTTAGTGGGTTCATAAATAATATAAAATAAACCTCTAAAATTCGTGGGTTTTAATTCCCATATTTTTTAAATTACCAAAATACCCTTCTAGGTTGCCGGTATGGCCCAAAAATATCACGGGACCCAAACTAAACCCCCGGCTAATGTTTTCTGGCTATTTCGACCCTTCCGGACACGTTGACGTACTCAAAATGACCATGAGATTTATAAAAATAAGATTCACTTTTTAATTTAATTAATTACGTTCCTAACGCGACTGACACGAGCGTTCCAATTAAATTTCTCAAATTATCGTATAGCTACCTCGTGACAATTTAAATATCATCAATACTCATGTATTACCATACATACTTGAAAATAATAAATTTTAACATCATAATCAAATACCAACTCACATCTCGTTAGTATTTATACCCGGATTAATTTCTAATTAATTCTCATTTAATTTAATTAATCCCTTAAATAAATATAAATAAAATTACACGGTATTACAATTCGGATTTAAATAACTAGCGGGATGAGAGGTAGTATTTGATTATGATGATAATGTTGCATATTACTGAGTAATTATGGTAATATATGATTATTGAATTTATTAAAATTGTCGTGAGTTGAAAATACGACAGTTTGGTAATTAAGTTGGGACGCGCGTGTCAGGACCCAATTTAATGAATTTAAAAATAATTTATTTTTATGTCATTCGTATGATCATTTTGAGTGCGCCAACGTATACAAAAGGGTCTAAATAGTCAGAAAACATTATACGAGGGTTTTGTTTGGGTCCCGGGACATTTATAGGCCTAACCGGCAACCCGGGAGGGTATTTTAGTCATTTTAAATTTTAATGAATAGTAACCTACGAAAATTTCGTGTTATTTATCAGCCAACCTTAGGGCCATTATCTGTAAAAACAAAAGAGTGGGCAACGTGAATAGAGAGGAGAAGTTCCAAGGGTTTCCAAGGCCATAACCACTACACACCTCCACTATCGCCGGAATTGAGATCGAAAAAGAAAGAGAACCAACCTTTATCGTCTTCAAAGGATCAAAATCTTCATTCTCAAGCAAGTGATTTAACTTATTGTGATTCAACATATATATATTATCCATGTAGTTTAGAATTGTAGACTAGGCTTGGAAAATTAAGAATTTTATAAATTGGGAGAATTAAACATTGAATATGGGTAGGTTGTGCATGTAGATGAACTTTTGGTATATAGAGACAACGTAATCATAATCCACGTGTACAAATTCACTAATTAATGTTGAGAAATTTGATGTTCTTGAAGAAATTTTAAAGAACAAGGTTTAGAGGAATATTTATGACTTTTGATCCAAGAAACTATTAATTCACGATGGTTTAATGGTTCTAAAACATTAGAGATTGTGGAGACACGTTGGTGTAATGAGTAGTATACTTGGTTGGGAATTTGGGACATTGTAATGGAAGATTTGGGGTGTAAATTTGGAGAGCTCGTAACTGTGTAAAGAATTTATGGGCAAACACCTGCTTGATCGATCCATCGACTCAAGAATGTCATTCGATCGATTGACCATTTGCCTTCGATCGATCGACCCCTCCTGATTTTTGAAAGTTTTTCCCTTAAAAGTTTAATATAAATTCCAAACCTATAATGATTCTTAGGGTGATTAATATAGTATTGTGGGACTTAGTTAAGGTCATTAGGGTCTTATTTGATGCCGGAAGAATGGTTTACCTTATGGAATTGAATATTATCACTTACGAGGGTCTACCGAGTGAGGTACGGATATAAATCGTTTGAATTGACACTATAATGGGAATGAATGATGATGTGAGGATAGGAACAGTAACAGAGGGACTTTAAGTTACTGAGATAACATTAGAAACTAATATTAGGCCTAGTAACCTTTTGGAATAGGTTTAGGTACTCAGATTGACACGATGAGAGAGTTATCAAGCTAAATATATATTACGTAGAATGTTCGGGATAAACTTAATACGTATGAGACTTATAAGATGGAATGTGTGAACACCTATATTGATATATTATTACTTAGGTTATGTGAATGCCTAGTATATGGATTCCTTATGTGTATGACATACCTACCATACTTGCTATCACGGGAGGTTGGCGTTCGCAAAAGGACCATCTGATCTTTGTGTGCCTACGGGACGATTTAGATTGGAACCTTAAGGACATAGGACTGTGAATGACTTATTTGTGAGTTGATAAGTCAGCTGACAATGGGAGCGTAGGTATGTGCATGACCCATGGGTATGTGAACTATGTTCGCCTCTAATATGTGTGATTTGTATTAAGACGGTTCCTGAGTGATTCGAAACACGTGACCCTTACATACATGATGTACATGGGTTTGATAGTAGAGTATGCGTGCACCGCACCTTAGCCTAGGGGTGCCATAGATGTATATATGTATTGAGAGTGATTTATATATATACTTGTGACTGGTTCACTGTTGCTTAGTATATGTGTATAACTAAGATATTTGAATGGGCTACGAATATGAGAATTTAAACAATACTTGTGATAAGTAATTTAATGAATGTGAATGCGAGATATAAATATAACTTGTTGTGTAATACGAGTAGACACCTTATATTAGAATGTGATAGCATGGGTTAGTACGGACTAGTTAGATAGTGACATAACTAGGATGGGTTAAGGGTATACGTTAAGCGTGCACGTTAGTTGAGAGGTGAGAAACTCATGTGAGAGTACGCAACTAACATGTATATTATTTTTACTGTTTAATGAAATTAAACACTTGCTATATTTTTAAACTGTATTCACCTTGGGCTCTGACCCGTTTGCTTCCAAATCTATTTCTTTTTTGTAAAAACCTTTTAGGCGCCCAGCCACAGGGACGCCAAGCATAGGAGATTCCATTACATTGACGTGTTGTAGCTGCTGTGGAAGTTATAGGATCTCGGTATTAGACACCTCCACATTCTGCACTTGATTCTATTCAGGGTTACTCATCTGTTAGGGCATATCTCCCATTTCCATTTAGAGATAGCACCCTCAGACTTTCAGTTTTATTTCAGTTTTGGATTTATTTACTTATTCAGACTTTTGTATTGGGATTTATTCAGTATTTGATTTATTCAGGGGAGTGTTACTCCATACTCATTTTATGTATTCCATTTTATTCTGTTGTGGTTATGATGTGGATGTTGTATGATTGGCTTAATTTAAATTGGTTGCATGTTAATTCAATTTAATAAAATTTAGCAACTCACTTTTTAAATATTAGGTGGCTAGTAATAAATTAAATGTTGTCAACAGTGATGCTAAGACTGAACCAACTTGATATTCTGTATTTATTTCATAAATGAGTAGCTACCCGATATTTAATTAGTCAGGATGTCACAGGTGATATCAGAACATCAGGTTCTAGTGTCTTTTAAGATCTGTTCAGCTTATTATGCTTCCAGCGTAGCTTTCTTTGATATAGAGCCCTATGTTTAGGATTGTTGATTTCTTTGGTGATATTCCATTCTCCTTCTATAATGTATAGGATAGTGAATCTTAATTGCATTCGGGTGTGTTCATGTGCCAAACAATGCAGTATGTCAGGCGAGAGCAGTTGGGCGAATAGCAGGAGGCAAGGCTTAGTTGAGGTTATTAGGTATATTCAAAAATAATGACCGTAGTTGAGGTCACCCCTATTATGGTACGGAAAGCCAGGAAGGTAAAGGCGGTTTGGGTACAACATATGACTTTCAGGTACCGCTATAGTATAAAGGGGAGCCGAATTAGACTCATCTAACAAGGTTGGATTGGGAGAATGTCAGACGAAACATTGAAGAGAATCGGTAGTGGAAATTCTAGGAGTGCAAAAATTGTGTGTGTTAGCCAACAAAGGTAAAATATCCAAAGGCTTGGGCATATGTCGGAGTGTGGCTAACCGAAAGTGAAATTTGGGGTAAGAATTTCTTAGCTTACCAGAGAAAAGTTATTATGGTAGGAGTCAATTACCACATTTATTAGTGGAATGTTGTGTCAACGAAAGGATACTAGGTACTATTTAACCTCAAGTTCCTTTATCAGATGTTCAACACAAGATGCGAACGTTGTTCTGAACTCATACTAGAAGGCCAGACAGAGGTCCCTTGTAAAGAGGAATTTAATTAATTAAGCAAACCTTGTATCGGATGAAGTAGGTATAATGGAGAAGAGGATTTTAAAGGGGAAAAATTAACTCATAAAAAGAGTTGTTAGCGCTTATAGGGAATTCTTCTTAAACGAAAATGCAGATGGTAACAATGTCGCATTTTGTCAACATGGATGTTAACACTTCATTGTGAGGGAAGCTTCAAGAATCGGAGAATTTAGTCAGAGAGTAAGGCTGGGGAAATGGTGTTAGTGAAGCACAACAAGGGGGAGAACCATCAAGGGACTCATTTAAACGATTTGGATAGCTGAATTTTTACCAAGCAATGGTGAATTCAGTAAGGGTTGTTGAAGCCAGTAGCATGTTCCTTAGGGCCATCAAAGCTAAGGGAACAGCGGAGGTAGCCATAAGAGTCAAGACTACCAAAGTCCAATGAAGGACAACCCTAACATGGCCAGTATGACCGGAGATAAGTGGAGTATGTGTAGAGGTATTTTATGGGAGTGAAACCCCATGCGTTAAATTTTCTCGAAGTGAGTAAAGGGATAAGGGTATGATGCCAAGCAAAGGAAATAGTTATTATAATTTTCGATTTGGTTAGGACAGGTATGTTATATCCAAGGACCATTTAAGCAACCAGTACGATTGACAAGGTAGAAGCATGAACTTTATACTTAGATGATGAGGAGTATTTTATGTGTCACGACGAGTTACTACATTTTTATTATTGCTATATTCGCATGAGAGACGAGTTTAGTGCGTATATCGGCGATGTTATTATTTACGTGGATATTTTTCCCTGGTATAGTGGGGTTACCTTTAGTGTTATCCACGGAGGATGAATGGGTGTATCGATAATGGTATATACTTTATTGAAATTACTCAATTTAGTGTTGTGTTATACGAGTATAATATTATCCTGATTATGATTTTATAATAATGATTAAACCAATAGTGTGCGGATATTGCAAGTCTATCGGGGTGACTACCTTAATGTAGAATATTTTGTTCTGGCGAGACCCCATCTGCGAGAGGGTCAGGCTCACGTTTATACATCTATATATATATATATATATATATATGTTAGAGACCTCGAAAGGTATAATGGTTTCGAGATATTCGATCCCGGTATGTGTAGGGACTTTATTGATATGATTCAGAGTGTATTTGGTTTACTATTCAACGGAAAGATTTAGCCGGTTATTATAATTAACGCTCAGGACGTGGTAATAGGAAGAGTGCATTGTTATATCACCCTTTAGAGACGTGGAAGTTAATACTCATAGCGGTATGCCTGGGGACAGGATTTCAAGAGCCCCGATTATATGCGCCTGATGTTATGGACTGTGATTACCACCAATGTGAAGTGACGGTGTCTTTTGAAAGAAGTTCCTTATTTAAGTGAAATTACGGAAGGAGATGTAACTTTGTTGTCAAGAGACGGGAATATAGGGGTACACGTTATGGACTGAGGGCTTAACGAATTCCGATGACCGACAATGCTAGGTAGTAGTGTATCGAAGGGGTTCCTTGTTTGGATTTCGCTTAGCGAGACATCTAGTATATTGTTATGATGTTAGTAGTAGAATTCTGGGACAATTGGAACTTGGAAATATCGATTTGGTGTAATTTTGGTGATGAAACCCGTAACTGCATTCTGCAGAATTTTGCCCAGACCTGCTTGATCGATCGATCGAAGGTTCGATCGATCGAGCCCCAAGCTTCGATCGATCGACCCCTCCTGGCAGACTCCTAATTCCCTCTTTAAATGCGTTCAATTCTAATTGTCGTGATATAATTCTTGGGCATTCTTGATAAATTGATTTGGGAGACATTGAGGACCAGTAGGGTATATGAATAAATGTTGGAACCTTTAATCTTCAACGAGAATGGTATTTATGGGATAATTACTTTAGGTTGGTAGATTTATGAATTTAAAGGGTGAGGTGCGTAAGAGAGTTACATTGGAACCTAATAAAGACACTTACTGAAATTCAGATTTGTGAGGATATAGCCCACGAGTGTTAGGTAATAAGTGAGAGAACCCTTCGAGTTAAGGTTAGGAATGAAACCTTATACGTAATTCTATAAATGTGAAATTAAGGATAAATAGTATAATAATGGGTGACGAGAAGAACCTATATTAATATGATAAACTGGTATATTTATATGATTGTGTGTACATATATTATATACTTGTGAAAATTCAGGCCCACGCTACTTGCTATCCCTGAGGTTACCACGCTGGGGCAAGTCTTATCTCGATGGGACCTTTATGGGGGATATTGACTTGTACCCTAGGAGATAAATATCCTTGGTACAGGCTATCGATGTGATAGTTCAGACGGTCCTAAGAGACGCAGGTATGTGCCATCCTCTTAGAGACTTGGAATCTATGCTTCGCCTCAATATTGTTTGTGTATTCATGTTAATACAATTCGAGAGTGATTCCGATTGTATTCCCCTTAATATGAGTGATATGGGGTTCTGGATAGTAGAGTATGCACGCACCATAGTTTTATGAGGGGTGCTGTTATTTTATATATATTATACGAGTAGTTAATATATATATGAGATTTTGAAATTTGAAACTGCCTACTGTGATTTGATAAGTAGGACATGGTTGATGACTCTTATAGTAAATACTTATTTGCGAAAAACAATATGTCACCGAGGAACTTTGTATATTAATAAAAAGCTAAAACGAGAGTTGTGCTTCTAATTGGAAGTATTCTTTGTAAACAAAAATATAGTTTGGTTTTGAAATCTTACGAGTAAGTAGATACGCTAAATTATTGGGAAGATTAGTATAATAAAATGCTAAGATAAAACCGTTGGGAAGGTTAGTGCGATAGGTGTGCACATTAGAATAGAGGTGAGTATTTCTCAAGAGAGTGACGCACTAATATGTTGTTGCATTGGCCTGTATCAATTTAAATACTTGCTAAACGTATTTTAAAATCAAACACACTTTGGGCTCTGACCCGTTTCCTCTCTCTCTCTCTCTCTCTCTCTCTCTCTCTCTCTCTCTTGTATATATATGTATGTATTACAGGTGCCCAGCCACAGGGGAGTCTTGATTAGGATCTCTTGGAAGGAACGCGCTACAGCTTAGGTGGGAGTTGCAGGTCTCTGGATTAGACGACTTCATTCATTCGGATCTACTCTTAGTACTTTCACCAGTTGAGCATGTGTATCTCTCTCCGTTATCCCGTTGTTATTGGGACATTTGTATATCAGTTGTTTTCAGTATTGTTACTATGGATTTTATTCAGTTTGTATTGGTGACTTTAGTTTTCTTATGTTAACATTCGATTGACGAATGTACTATATTATTTGGTTTACTGTGATGTGATTCTAAGTTGTAGAAAAGTTGTTTTTAAATAAATGAATATTTTTCTTTAATTAAAATTTGGAAAGCATGTATGAAAATGGTTTTGACACTTAGCTTAATTATTTAGGGTGTTAAATTGGAAAATGTATTTCTATCGACAGTGATGCTGAGAATGAACCAACTGTTTACCTTGATTTAATTTAATAAAGGAGTGATCGCCCGGTATTTAATTAGGCGGGGTGTCACAGGTGGTATCAGAGCATCAGGTTCCAGTGTCCTTAGGATCTGTACGGCTTATTATGCTTTCAGCGTTACTTTGTTTGTTATAGAGCCCTATGTTTAGGATTGTCGATTCCTTTGGCGAGATTCCGTTCTCCTGCTATAATGTGTACGCATTAGTGAATTCTAATTTCGTTCGGATGTGTGCGTGTGCCGAGCGATGATGGATGTCAGAACAAGACCGTTAAGCGTACATCAGGAGGCAGGGCTCAGTTGAGATTAGGAAATATATTCGAGGATGACGACCGTAGTCGAGGTCACCTCCATTATGGCACGAGAAGCCAAGACTTGAAAGGAGACTAAGGTGCAGCAATGATTATCAAATGCTTTTATAGTCAAATGAGGTACGGGGGTAAACTTACCCAACGTTTTACAAAAACGTGTAAAGACTATCAACGGGAAATTTTAGAAATGCGAAAATTGTATGTGTCTTTACCTAAGGCGGTAACGTATCTAAAAGCTTAAATGTAGAACGGAGTGTGGCAAACCGAAAGTGAAAATTTAGAGGAAAATTTTCTTGTCTTTCGGGACGAAATTATAATGGTTGGAGACAACCACCAATTTTAGAAGTGGAATGCTATGCCTATAGGAGAACTTGAGGTACAGTGTTGCCCGTATGTTCCTTCCTTAACTGTTCAGGATGAGAAGCAAATGTGGTTCTGAACTCTTCAAGGGAGGGCATATTAGGGGTCCATTCGTGAATTTGAATCTTAACCATTAGCCCATTTGTGTTAGAAGATGTAGATACAAGCGGGGGAAACAACTCCAAGTGGAAGACCAACTCGTAATAATAGTTGATAAAACTCGAGGAGGAAATTCTGATGGACGAACGATCCAGAGATTGACATTGTCATATTGTGTCAGAGTAGATGATAACGCTTCTTTGTGGAGGAAGTTAAAGGAATCGAAGAATTTAGTCGAGAATGAGACTGAATGCAACGGTGGTGGTATAGCACCACAGAAGGATGTGGATACACATCAGGAAAACCATTTAAATGCATCAGACAGTTAAATTCTTACCAAGTGATGGTAAATTCAGTAAGTACTAGTATGGATAGTAACATGATCTTTATGGCCTAAGAAGGCTATGGAACAACCGGGATGGTTAACAGAAATCGAGTCTACTAATGTCCGAGGAAAGAACAATCCTAACCTAGATAGTAGGACAGGTGATAGGTGAATTATATGTTGAGGTATTTTATGCGGAGTGAGATCGCTCACGATAATATGTTCCAAAGTAAGAATAAGGGCAAGAATACGGTGCCTAGTAAAAGGCAACGAGTAAAATAATTTTGTTTTGGTTTGGGCAGACGTGTTACGTCCGAAAACCATTTGTGCAGTCAAAACGATTGCCAGGTTGGAAGTATAAGTTGTATCCTTAAGATGCGGCGTGTTTATGTGACACGAGCGAGTCACCATATTTTGTTTATTGCTAGATTGGCATGTGAGATAAGTTTAATGCATTTCATTACAAATGTTACCATTATGTGAATATTTCTCTTAGTATAACGGGATTTTTCTTTGGTGCTATCCGCGGGGGATGAATGAGCATATTACAGTGTTTTAAACTTTATTGAGGTTACTCGTTGTAGTGATACGATACACGAGTATGATATTATCCTTGTTAAAACGTTATAGAAATGGGTAGTATGATAGTGGGCATTTATTGAGAGGCTATTGGAGTAGTTTCATTGGTGCAACATGTTTCATGTTTGCTTTGGCGAGGCTTACCTGTAAGGAAGTTGGACTCGCACTTATATTATCTATCCTAGAGACTTCGGAGGAGATAGTGGGCTCGAGATATTCGATGCCAATGTATGTATAGACTTTGTTAGTATAATTCCGTATGTATCGGGATTTACCGTTGAGTGAAAAGATTTGACTCAGTATTATGTTGAGCACTCCGGGCTTAGTGATAGGAAGAGTGCATTGTTATATTTAACCTTTACAGATGTGGGAGTTAATATTTATACCCCTATTATTAGGGAAAGAAATTTCGAGAATTCCGATTGTATGTATTCGAGGATTATGGAATGCTATTACCATCAACCAATACGGTAGTGAAATTGGTGAAACGTTCTTTATTAAGCATAATTACGGGAGAATTGTAACTTTTCTGTCAAGAGACGGAATAAAGGGTACATACCACAGACGGAGGACCTAACGGATTTCAATGACCGACAAAGCTAGGTAGTAGTGTATCGGGGGGTTCCTTGTTTGGATTTCGCTTTGCGAGACATCCCACGCATGAAACTTAGCGTAAGGTTGGAAATAGGGAGACGTTTGGTCACTATTCCACGAGTTTGGTACCCTGGTCGAAATGGGATCAAGTAATTATGTATGTAAGTTGGAAGTTGAATTTTATTTTAAGGTTATTGGAGCCAAATCTTGTGGTAGGAAAACATTGAAAGTTATCCCCACAAGTTGAGGGGTGTCACAGGAGAATTTAAGAATTCTGATTTCTAGGGTGATTGAGAGTACCCGAATATCATAACCGCGTATAGAATACAAAGTGAATAAAAAGTTGGAATGATTTTTAGCATGGATTATCTGGAAAGAACTTATTACAATACATAAGAGATGACCTATAATTATTCTGATGAATAGAGCGTTAGTGATTTACTTTAGTTGTTGTACCTATTTGGGAAAAATTGTTGTACTTATCTGAGGAAGGGGGAGATTATTATTCCTCTTTTATTGTCATGAAATTTGGATGCCCTATTTCTTCTATTCCATTGAATTTAGTTAGTTCTACAGATGAGTAGCACGCCGTTCGCTCTCCCAGGGCGGTTCAAGTGTTGCAAAAATGTGGGCATCTTGGTTAACTACAGTTAAAATGGTCCGAATCGGAGGGACGTGGAAATAGACGTGTGAAATATATATTTGTGGGAATAGTATGACGAAGTGGAAGTGATAGAGTGGATTAAACGTCACATGAGGGGCGATAATCCATACATAAGTGTGCAATTGAATAGCACGCCCTAATTTGATTGGAAGGCTGTGGAAGCCGTTCAAGAATTGGTATTCCTTGAATATAGTAGAATTTAATGATTTTGAATAACACCCGGAGCGGAGTTATTATTAGTCAAGCATGAGAGCGACTTGCGCATACAAAGAGTAAGGATGTTAGTATGGTATAAGAGATCCAGAAGTGCACATCGTAGAGAGAAGAGCCCGGGTCGGAACTTTTGGCATACTCCAAGGAGGAAGGGGAGTATTACGTGTCACTTAATGTAAGATATCTCATGGGGAGAATCGATGTTTAGCGAGACGTAGTGAGTAGTCTCTACATGCACCGCCCTTAAGTAAGGTTTGGTTGAAAGCGGAGAATCAACCAAAGAATTTTGTGTTTATCGACAATTCCTGAAATTAGAAGAGGTCGGAAAAGTTGGTACAGTCCTTGGATGGGTTACCATCCTCAAAACATGATCAAGGGTTTATCCCGAACTTGTGAATTAAGTCGCCGAGAAGGAAATGATTGATATTCCTTTGGGCTGGCTTACAATATTAACTCGTATGCCCCAGACTTCCTTCAAAAGAAAGAATCGCGCCAGTGCATGGTCCGGCGCAGTACAAATTTCTGAATCAGGATGAGATTGGTGAATCCCACCTTCATCTAGGATTTCAGGAACCAGCGGAGTTAAGATTTCATTTCGAGTAGGATGTATCACCCTTAGCCAGGGAATAAGCGCATGGTGATTAAAGATTTGGAGAGCCATGTGAAGGAGATTTTGAAATCTTGGTACTATGATTTCAAGCATGCTCGGTAGGAACACTCGTACCTGTTTGTCGCATACAAGGTACTTAAATAAATTTTTTTGGATCGGTCAAGAGAACTTCCGATAAATGTGGTAGAATTCCACGACTGTATTAGGCGAGCTGGAGTGATCAAATGTTCGTAATATTTTCTCAGAATGGGAGTTTTGTATGTGAATGATCCGAGTATTTGTCTATAGTAGGGTGCGTCCGCTTAATGTTAGTGAGATAATGAAATGTATAACGTATAAGCGTGACTTATGCGAATGTTGTCGGTTGGGTGCACAAGGTGAAGTATCCCTAATGTGAATGTAAAACAATGTTGCTGTGAAGAAAGGGCTATAGTAATTGAACGCCATAATGTGTAGTTAGTTTGTGTACGGAAAAGGATATCCAGAATTGTGCTATCGGATAGGCCTTATTTTCCGAATTTCGGGACGAAATTCAGTTATTAGGGGGGAAGTATGTAATACCCCGTATTTTTATAGCTTTTAAAATTATGGGATTTATTAAATTTAATTGAGATAAATTAATTTAATTTTAATCCGGAATGTTGCTTTGAATATTTACTAGCGTGACGAGAGTTAGTAATTATTGGAAATTTGTTATTTGTGGCATATTACTGGATGAGTATAGTAATATATGAGATTTATTTTTATAATGTTGTCATGAGTGAATTAAGTGACGATTTCGAAAATTTAAGTCGGAACGTGCTCGTGTCACGTCGGGACTAATTTGGTTAAATAAAAAGTGAATATTTTATAAGTTGTCCGTATGGTCATTTTGACTGCGCCAACGCGTCCAGTAGGGTCGAGATAGTCAGAAAAGTGTACCCGGGGGTGTAGTTTGGGTCTCGGGGTAATTTTAGGCTTAATTAGTACCCCGGGAGGGCATTTTAGTCATTTTACATAATTGGGTAATTAAACCCACGAAATTCAGCAACCTATATCAGCCATTTAGGTTAGCTTTTAGGGTTAGAATATCCAGAAATCAAGTGACGGCCATTGGAGAAGAGAGGAGAGAGCTCCAAGGCAATTCAAGGCCAAGAAACCACCGGTTTGCACCACCGCCACCACCACCGCGTAGATCGCGAGACGAGGAACGCAGCCATACCAAAACCAGCCGTGAATCAGAATACCAAAAATCCCAGGCAAGTGTTTAACTTGCGTATTTTCGTTAATGCAATCTTCATATTGGTTTAGGATTGATTAGAGATGATATATATGGAAGAACACCCAATTTGTGTTAGGAAAATGCATGTAGAAATGATTTATATGAAATTCTGAAACCCTTGTCATGTAGAGGAAATTAAATCACGAAATTTTGATGATCATAAGAAAGGAATTCGGGAGAAAGATTGATTAGAAAACTGTTTAAGAAAATTCTAGGGTTCTTGATAATTGGAGACAACTTTACGTGGAAAATCCATGTTTAAATGATGTATATGAACATGACTTACGTTAGAATCATCTAGTATATTGTTATGATGTTAGTAGTAGAATTTTGGGACGATTGGAACTTGGAAATATCGATTTGGTGTAATTTTGGTGATGAAACCCGTAACTGCATTCTGCAGAATTTTGCCCAGACCTGCTTGATCGATCGATCGAGCCTAGAGCTTCGATCGATCGAAGGTTCGATCGATCGAAGGTTCGATCGATCGAGCCCCAAGCTTCGATCGATCGACCACTCCTGGCAGACTCCTAATTCCCTCTTTAAATGCGTTCAATTCTAATTGTCATGATATAATTCTTGGGCATTCTTGATAAATTGATTTGGGAGACATTGAGGACCAGTAGGGTATATGAATAAATGTTGGAACCTTTAATCTTCAACGAGAATGGTATTTATGGGATAATTACTTTAGGTTGGTAGATTTATGAATTTAAAGGGTGAGGTGCGTAAGAGAGTTACGTTGGAACCTAATAAAGACACTTACTGAAATTCAGATTTGTGAGGATATAGCCCACGAGTGTTAGGTAATAAGTGAGAGAACCCTTCGAGTTAAGGTTAGGAATGAAACCTTATACGTAATTCTATAAATGTGAAATTAAGGATAAATAGTATAATAATGGGTGACGAGAAGAACCTATATTAATATGATAAAGTGGTATATTTATATGATTGTGTGTACATATATTATATACTTGTGAAAATTCATGCCCACGCTACTTGCTATCCCTGAGGTTACCACGCTGGGGAAAGTCTTATCTCGATGGGACCTTTATGGGGGATATTGACTTGTACCCTAGGAGATAGATATCCTTGGTACAGGCTATCGATGAGATAGTTCAGACGGTCCTAAGAGACGCAGGTATGTGCCATCCTCTTAGAGACTTGGAATCTATGCTTCGCCTCAATATTGTTTGTGTATTCATGTTAATACAATTCGAGAGTGATTTCGATTGTATTCCCCTTAATATGAGTGATATGGGGTTCTGGATAGTAGAGTATGCACGCACCATAGTTGTATGAGGGGTGCTATTATTTTATATATATTATACGAGTAGTTAATATATATATGAGATTTTGAAATATGAAACTGCCTACTGTGATTTGATAAGTAGGACATGGTTGATGACTCTTATAGTAAATACTTATTTGTGAAAAACAATATGTCACCGAGGAACTTTGTATATTAATAAAAAGCTAAAATGAGAGTTGTGCTTCTAATTGGAAGTATTCTTTGTAAACAAAAATATAGTTTGGTTTTGAAATCTTACGAGTAAGTAGATACGCTAAATTATTGGGAAGATTAGTATAATAAAATGCTAAGATAAAACAGTTGGGAAGGTTAGTGCGATAGGTGTGCACATTAGAATAGAGGTGAGTATTTCTCAAGAGAGTGACGCACTAATATGTTGTTGCATTGGCCTGTATCAATTTAAATACTTGCTAAACGTATTTTAAAATCAAACACACTTTCGGGCTCTGACCCGTTTCCTCTCTCTCTCTCTCTCTCTCTCTCTCTCTCTTGTATATATATGTATGTATTACAGGTGCCCAGCCACAGGGGCGTCTTGATTAGGATCTCTTGGAAGGAACGCGCTGCAGCTTAGGTGGGAGTTGCAGGTCTCTGGATTAGACGACTTCATTCATTCGGATCTACTCTTAGTACTTTCACCAGTTGAGCATGTGTAGCTCTCTCCATTATCCCGTTGTTATTGGGAAATTTGTATATCAGTTGTTTTCAGTATTGTTACTATGGGTTTTATTCAGTTTGTATTGGTGACTTTAGTTTTCTTATGTTGACATTCGATTGACGAATGTATTATATTATTTGGTTTACCGTGATGTGATTCTAAGTTGTAGAAAGGTTATTTTTAAATAAATGAATCTTTTTCTTTAATTAAAATTTGGAAAGCATGTATGAAAATGGTTTTGACACTTAGCTTAATTATTTAGGGTGTTAAATTGGAAAATGTATTTCTATCGACAGTGATGCTGAGAATGAACCAACTGTTTACCATGATTTAATTTAATAAAGGAGTGATCGCCCGGTATTTAATTAGGCGGGGTGTCAAAGTATGGAGATATCTGGCCATTCGTCCATGAGTTGGGTACCTCGGTCGTTATGGAAGTATGTAGTTATAACTGAAAGTTAAAGGGTAATTTACGATATAAGGCTAGTAGAGCCAGTTATGTGGTGAGGAAATACTTAAAATTTTGTTTTATTCTGGCGGGTTGAAGGATGGAATGATGTTTAGGAGGATTTAGAGTTTCAAATTCGGGGGTGATTGAGAACGCCCAAGTGGTATAGCCACGTTGCGAATGAAAGGGCAGAAATAAAGAGTTTAGAGTATGAATGAAGTGTATATTATGTTTAAAACTGTATTCCCGATTTATAGGGTGTATGGACACTTTGGTTTGCTGGTGTCTGGATCGCCGGAAGAAGAGACATGGAAATAGATGAGTGAAATTTATGCTTGTGAGACTAATATTACCGAATGGTAGGGGTAGAATGGATTAAGCGTTGTAAGAGAAGGATGATAATTAGTATATTCGTGTGCAATCAGAGTAGCACGTCTGAACTTGGTGGAAATGCAGTGGGAAGCCATCTAAAAAGGGGGTATCCCTTGAGAAGACAAATATTTAACTATTATGGACAATTTAGAGTGGAGTTCCACCCAATCAAATATTAATGGTGACTTACGCGTAAATAGAATGATGATGTCAATAAGATATAAAGATTCCAGAAGTTCACATCGTGGTGAAAAGTGCACAGGTCAGAATTTTTGGGAATACCCCGAAGGAAGAAGAGGATTATTAAGTACCACTGAATGGGAGAAATTATAAGTGAAAGTCGGTATTGAACGGGACATTGTAAGTAGTCTCCACGTGCACCGCTCATAGATAGAAAATAGTTGGAGTAAGAAGATCAGACAAATATTTTGTATCCAACCGACGATTCCAGTGATGGTAGAGTCAAATAGTAAATTTCTTTTATGGGTTGCCAACCTAAGATAAGTAATGAGTTCCTTCGAATGTGTGGAATAGGTTGTCCGGAAGGAAAGTAATTGTTATATCCTTGGGTGATTTACACTATTAGATAATGAACGCGCTGATACGTGGTCCTACCTAGTATTATTCTGAACTAGGATGAGATCCCGAAATCCACCTTCAACATAGGGTATCAGGAAGTAGTGGGGATAACGTTTCATTTTAATAAGGGTGTCTAACCTATAGCCCGAGGAGTAGGTGCAAGGTGATTGATGACCGATGGAGATGTACGAAAGTAATTTTGTACTCATTACGATCATTTCATTTTCACAACGGGTATAGCTAGCAAGTGTAGTGCAATATGTAATGGGGAGAGGATATTACCTAATGGTAGAGTTGTGTGAATACACCCGTACCGATTTATAGTGGCCAAGGTCCTTACAGAGGTTTTGTGTAGATAAACCTTACTATCCTCCCTCTGGATGTTTAGAACTGAGCGGATTATCAGAGTTTTGGATCAGTCAGAAGTTAGAGTCTGATGACTAAAATGGGATAACCACAAACAGTCTTAGGTCGCTTTTTCCTTTTGTAAAAGTTACATCGCCGAGAACAGAGATTCGAAGAACGAACAAGAGTAGTCAGATGTTCTATGATTTCTCCTAGGAAGGGAGCTTTGTGTTTAGATAAACGCGGGAGTTGATACGAAGTGAGGTGCAGCCTCCCAATAATATTGAGATGATGCGGCCAATGATGTATAGGCTATTCTTATTCGAATATTGTCTAGTAAGAACACAAGGTGAGGTGCATTTAGTGAGGAGTAACCCTATAACCGATAAAGTATCGAGAGTGTTCAACAAACTTATTGTGAAGCGGGGGTTGTAGTGATTGAGCCTTACTTTGAATTTTGTTTTGAGTACTGGAGGATACCCAATTTTTCCACGAATGCCTTACTTTTTCGAATTTCGGAACGAAATTCCGTTATTAGGGGGGGAGTATGTAATACCCCATATTTTTATGACTTTTAATTATGAGATTAATTAAATGAAATTGCTTTTAATTATGGGATTAATTAAATTAATTTAGGATAATTAATTGGAAATTAATTCGAATTTAAATAACTAGCAGGACTAGAGGTAGTATTTAATTATGATGATAATGTTGCATATTACTGAGTGATTATGGTAATATATGATTATTGAATTTATTAAAATTGTCGTGAGTTGAAAATACGACAGTTTGGTAATTAAGTTGGGACGCGCGTGTCAGGACCCAATTTAATGAATTTAAAATTAATTTATTTTTATGTCATTCGTATGATCATTTTGAGTGCGCCAACGTATCCAAAAGGGTCGAAATAGTCAGAAAACACTAGACGAGGGTTTTGTTTGGGTCCCGGGACATTTATAGGCCTAACCGGCAACCCGGGAGGGTATTTTAGTCATTTTAAATTTTAATGAATAGTAACCTACGAAAATTTCGTGTTATTTATCAGCCAACCTTAGGGCCATTATCTGTCAAAACAAAAGAGTGGGTAACGTGAATAAAGAGGAGAAGTTCCAAGGGTTTCCAAGGCCATAACCACTACACACCTCCACTATCGCCGGAATTGAGATCGAAAAAAGAAAGAGAACCAACCTTTATCGTCTTCAAAGGATCAAAATATTCATTCTCAAGCAAGTGATTTAACTTATTATGATTCAACAAATATATATTATCCATGTAGTTTAGAATTGGAGACTAGACTTGGAAAATTGAGAATTTTATAAATTGGGGGAATTAAACATTGAATATGGGTAGGTTGTGCATGTAGATGAACTGTTGGTATATAGAGACAACGTAATCATAATCCATGTGTGCAAATTCACTAATTAATGTTGATAAATTCGATGTTCTTGACGAAATTTTAAAGAACTAGGTTTAGAGGAATATTTATGACTTTTGATCCAAGAAACTATTAATTCATGATGGTTTAATGGTTCTAAAATGTTAGAGATTGTGCAAACACGTTGGTGTAATGAGTAGTATACTTGGTTGGGAATTTGGGACGTTGTAATGGAATATTTAGGGTGTAAATTTGGAGAGCTCGTAACTGTGTAAAGAATTTATGGGCAAACACCTACTTGATCGATCCATCGACTCAAGAATGTCATTCGATCCCTTTGCCTTCGATCGATCGACCCCTCCTGATTTTTAAAAGTTTTTCCCTTTAAAGTTTAATATAAATCCCAAACCTATAATGATTCTTAGGGTGATTAATATAGTATTGTGGAACTTAGTTAAGGTCATTAGGGTCTTATTTGATGCCGGAAGAATGGTTTACCTTATGGAATTGAATATTATCACTTACGAGGGTCTACCGAGTGAGGTACGGATAGAAAACGTTCGAATTGAGACTATAATGGGAATGAATGATGATGTGAGGATAGGAGCAGTAACATAGGGACTTTAAGTTACTGAGATAACATTAAAAACTAATAGTAGACCTAGTAACCTTTTGAAATAGGTTTAGGTAGTCGGATTGATACGACGAGAGAGTTATCAAGCTAAATATATATTACGTAGAATGTTCGGGATAACTTACTACGTATGAGACTTATAAGATGGAATGTATGAATACCTACATTGATATATGATTACATAGCTTATGTGAATGCCTAGTGTATGGATTGCTTATGTTTATGACATACCTACCATACTTGCTATCACGGGAGGTTGGCGTTCGGAAAAGGACCATCTGATCTTTGTGTGCCTACGAGGGGATTTATATTGGTACCTTAAGGACATAGGACTGTGAATGACTTATTTGTGAGTTGATAAGTCAGCTGACTATGGGAGCGTAGGTATGTGCGTGACCCATGGGTATGTGAACTATGTTCGCCTCCAATATGTGTGATTTGTATTAAGACGGTTCCTGAGTGATTCGAAATACGTGATCCTTACGTATGTGATGTACATGGGTTTGATAGCAGAGTATGTGTGCACCCAGTTTAGCCTAGGGGCGCCATAGATGTATATATGTATTGGAGTGATTTATATATATACTTGTGACTGGTTCACTGTTGCTTAGTAGATGTGTATAACTAAAATATTTGAATGGGCTACGAATATGAGAATTTAAATAACACTTGTGATAAGTAATTTAATGAATGTCAATCCGAGATATAAATATAACTTGTTTGTGTAATACGAGTAGACACCTTATATTAGAATGTGATAGCAGGGGTTAGTTCAGACTAGTTAGATAGTGGCATAACTAGGATGGGTTAAGGGTATACGTTAAGCGTGCACGTTAGTTGAGAGGTGAGAAATTCATGTTATAGTACATAACTAACATGTATATAATATTTACTGTTTAATGCAATTAAACATTTGTTATATTTTAAAAATGTTTTCATCTTGGGCTCTGACCCGTTCGCTTCCAAATCTTTTTTTTTTTTGTAAAAACCTTTTTGGTGCCCAACCACGTGGATGCCAAGCATAGGATATTCCATTACATTGACGTGTTGTAGCTGCTGCGGAAGTTACATGATCGCAAGATCAGACGCCTCCACATTTTGCACTTGATTATATTCAGGGTTACTCATCTGTTAGGGTATATCGCTCATTTCCATTTAGACATAGCATTCTCAGACTTTCAGTTTTATTTACTTATTCAGACTTTTGTATTGGGATTTATTAAGTATTTGGTTTATTCAGGGGAGTGTTACTCGAGACTCATTTTATGTATTCCATTTTATTCTGTTGTGGTTATGATGTGGATATTGCATGATTAGCTTAATTTAAATTGATTGCATGTTAATTTAATTTAATAAAATTTGGCAACTCACTTTTTAAATATTAGGTGGCTAGTAATAAATTAAATGTTTTCGACAGTGATGTTAACATTGAACCAACTTGATATTATGTATTCATTTCATAAAGGAGTAGCTACCCGGTATTTAATTTGTCGAGGTGTCACAGCCCACCTAGGCTTCTAAGGCTTAAGGCTTCATCTTCACGCCTCGATCACTCCCGACATTTTTTAGAACTTTGCTCTCAACTTAGGTAAGTTTTATCGTGAAGTTCCACAAATGGTCTCAATACCTTTGAACTTTAGGAAAACTTGTAATATGAACTCCTTATAAGGGTCTGGCACCTCCTGACTTATAATTTTTTTTACTTGAACCCACAAAGGGTCATAAGACCTCTGAACTTAGGTAAGTTTGTAATTTGAAGTCTTTATAAGTGTCTGAGGCCTTCGAACTTAGAATTTTTGTTACCCGAAGTCACACAAATGGTCATAAGACCTTTGAACTTATGTGAGTTTGTAATTTGAAGTCCTTATAAGGGTCTGAGACCTCCGAACTTAGAATCAATTAAAAATTTGAAGTCTTTATAAGGGTCTGAGACCCTCGGACTGAATTTTTTTGGAATCTGAATTCCTTATAAGGTTCTAAGACATCCGGACTTAAAAAAATTTGAGGGTCGTATTGGGTTAAAAAGCCTCTAGACATTAGCTCCCCACCCCAAAAAAAAAAATTTAAAAACATAATTTTTTCTTAAACATTTTCAAAAATTAAGTCTAATGGGTATAAGGTTTGTACGTCTTGTTTGTGTAAATCCATGGAAAAGAAAAACATTTTCAATCGCCCGCGCCATTAGTTCGGTTACCTGTGCTGCCAATATTATCTTCGGCAGTTGCTGGCCGTAACTCTTACTCCTGACGAGCCTCCCTCGTCTCACCTCCCCCTGCTGCCCTAGCTGCTCTCCCTCTCCTGGGCGTCATCTGGAATGAGAATCGAATTGTATGAGTTCACTTTCAAATATAAATTCGCAGAAGAACGTATATGCGCATACGTATGAGAATACAACAATCCTATGATAGGGCTCTATATCAAAGATTGCTAAGCCGAAGCGTGAAAAGCCACACAGATCTTAAGGACACTAGAACCTGATACTCTGATACCATCTGTGACACCCCGCCTAATAAAATACCGGGTGATCAGTCCTATACCAAATTAAAACAGGAATCCCAGTTGGATCATCCTTAGCATCACTGTCGAAAACTTTTTAAAACTTACTAACCACCTAGTATTCCAAAAACTGGTGTCAATTTTAACTTTTTAATTAAACAAAACAATACATGCGGAATTAAAATATAAACCATTCACACAACTAAATGAAAGTAAATAGAATAATAATTACACAACTTGCCGAATAAATCACCGGCCGCCAAAATAAAAATCCAATACAAATATTCAACACCTGAATGAATTACACCTGAAAATTGTACCGAGAAGTCTGGGCTACAGGCCCTAAATAAAGTTGAGACTGATACAAGATTCCTACTCTAGGAATGAATGATTGATGTGTCTAATCCAAACTCCTGCTAGCATCCACATATGCCGCAGCTCCGTGTCCCTGGAATAGAATATCAATCATGGCGTCCCTGTGGCTGGACACCTAAAAGGTTTTGAAAATAGTTTTATAGCAAGGGTTAGAACCCAAAACATTTTGAAAATATTTAGCAAGTGAATTAACTGCAGTAATTTAAAATGCATGAATGCGCTTCATATTTAAGTTAGTGTCGCACTCCCTTGAGGACATTCTCACCCCTCCACTATTGTGCACACCTACCGATTACCTTAACCCCACCTAGTTGTACTACACCGTCCAACTAGTCCTGGTATAACCTTCCCTTGATGTACTACTCTAATTTGAGTATAATGATTCTTGAATTATAAGTTATTTTACAATTAACTTAATTAATTCCTCTTAAATAGCAGCATATAACCGTGTCACAAGTTATATAAAGTACATACATCACACACTGTATTATCCCCACAAATGATTAACTTAATTAATTTCTCATTAATTAACTGCATATAACTGTAACCCGAGTTATATAAAGTAAATACATCACACACTGTATTATCACCTACATATAATATTTACTACCATATTATACGTACCTTTACTAACATCCACACATATATCATACGTGTATCCATCCTTCCGAGTTTACCCTCACCGGATGATTCCCTCTAGAATGCTATCTCACTAGGTGTGCTCACAAAACCTAGTTTCCCCAAGTTAGAATCGCTCACCAACTTGGACCAAAATATAAACGAAGTGGAGGCGGTCATATTCCTTCCCTGAAAGTGAGATAAATCCATCACCCATATATACCGGACGCTATGACCTGGGGATATACTCGCCCTACTCCTCAAACTAGGGGATTCACCCACATCGCGCAACCTCCCTTGATAGCATTAGAGTATTTAAATTGAATAAATATCTAGTCACTGATATTTACTATCACACACAATATATACACATATATATATACTATCACTACCCGTATATATATATTATGAACCCCGGTTTTACCGTGTACTCAAAATCCCGCACACTGCATGTAATTCCCGTACACTGCCTGTAATTTAATGTCACACACAATACATACACGTATATATATATATATACTATCACTACACCGTATATATATATATATATATATATATATTAATAACCCCGGCTTTACCATGTACTCAAAATCCCATACACTGCCTGTAATTTTCTGAGTCTGTGGCCCGACTCAATGTAATTAATTTTCTCACTTAATAACTTATCCTCTTCCCCAGTCTATGGTCCGACTCTAATATAATTAAATCACACCTCAATTAATATAATACTTTCCCCGATTCTATGGTCCGACTCTCCTTAAATTAATTAACACACATTTTAATTTAATACCTCCCCGAGTCTATCGCCCGACTCTAATTAAATTAATTAACACACATATTAATTTAATACCAATCCGAGTCTGTGGTTCGACTATAATACAATTAATTTACAAATTAATTAATCAACCCAAATTCCGAGTCTGTGGTCCGACTCTAACATAATTAATTATCACATTAATTAATAAGTACCCTTCACGATTCTACAATCCGATTCTGATTAAACTAATTATCCCACCCATTAATTTAATCATACCCGAGTCTACAAACCGACTTTAATTAAATTAATTAAAACCCTTATTAATTTAATCCTACCCGAGTCTACAAATCGACTCTAATTAAATTAATTAATACACTTATTAATTTAATACTACCCGAGTCTACAATCCGACTCTTATTAAATTAATTATCACTTTATTAATTTAATATTACCCGAGTCTACAATCCGACTCTAACTAAATTAATTAACGCATTTATTAATTTAATAACTTGGTGTCACCCAACCATTATCCCCGGACTCACTTACTTGGCCCGTATCTTAATATTTCCCGAGTCTATGTTCCGACTCCAAATTAATTACTCTCTCTCAAAAATAAATTTAATACTTTGGTGTCACATAACCAACATACCCGGACTCACTCACTCGGTCCATTTTTACATCTCATAATTTCTTTTCCACATTTTTCGCCCACAATGTGTCACACATTTATCTCCATAATTTCCCAATTATATTTACCTATAATTACCAACATACGCGGACTCGTCCACTTGGTCCACAACTAAATATCTCCCGAGTCTATATCCCGACTCAGAATTTATTTAGTTTATCTCCAAACTTAATTCACTACCTTGGGGTCGCATGACCAATATACCCGGATTCACTCACTTGATCCGTACCTCACTATTTTGGAACGAAATCTCTCAAATTCATCCATTAAATGCCCCACGTAAATTCATCCTAGTCCCAATTACTTTCTCCCATAATTGCTAGGAATATTTGTTTCATATTTATTTATCACTAATTAATGTTTGGGAATTACATTTTTTAATTAATTTTCCCTTTATATACAAACTGGGCGAACTGCCCAGAATTCGGAATCATCGATCGATCGAACCCCTGGGTCGATCGATCGATCGTCCCTGACTTCGTCTTCTCCAAGAAGCAGTCCCACCATTAACGAAAACCTCCAACTTTCATTCTTTCCCCTGGACTAACCCAAGCCCAATCAACCCTATTTCTACATAAGAATAGGATCAAAGTACCTTGTAGAACATCAAACTGAAATTAAATCTCACGATTTCTTATTTTTTCCCGATTTGGGTATTATTCGGGTTTGAAATCCCCAATCCGAATTTCATTTATTTTAACAGAAATTAACCATCTTCTCTTACTGGTTTTAACATCTGATTCAGTCCTCTACATTCTAGAATCATAAACACGATCAATCTCCCCCTTAATCTCATTAAAGTATAAAATTTACAAAAACCCAATTTGAATTTTGGTGACACACCCAAAACGAATTTTCATACACACATCACTATGATATGAATTGATTATCAAACTTTTAGAAATCACAACAGTTAACCACTTGCCTGTAAGTGTTCGTAGTGTCTGATCCGTTGGCGTAGTCCCTCAATTTGGCTCCAATAACCTCCAATTTGTTCTTGATTTGCTTTCCCCCAAATCTCCTCTCAAACCCTAGGTTTAGAGTTATGTTGGCTGCCATTCTTTAATCTCCCCATTAGGTTAAAAACCCTTAATCCCGTTTTTCACCTAATGGGCTTAATTATAGTAGCCCAACTCACCCCGTGCGGGCCCGGCTATGCCCAAAAATACCCCGAGACCCAATTACTACCCCCGTGTACTCTTTTTTGACTATCTCGACCCATCCGAACTCAACCGCGCACTCAGAATTGGCATTCGAATTAATTTATAAAAATCCTTATCTCACACCCAATTTAGTCTATACCGACTCCCGGCAGGGATAAGTGTATACCTCGTCATTAATACTCGAAATGACGTAATTAAATTATTACTATTCACTTAGTAAATAAATTTCCCTAAACATTAACCATTCACTCCCGATTAATATTTAAATATATATATTGCCATAATTAATTCAATTAAAATTACAACACACCAGTAATTTAAAATTCTTGAATTAATTAAATATTAACTATATAAAAATACGGGGTGTTACATACTCCCCCCCTTACAAAGGAATTTCGTCCTCGAAATTAAGATAAGCTTAGTGTTCCAATATTCACATATTATTCACTAATCAAGTGCCTCCAAGCCCGCTATATCCATCACATACGCTTCTAACCATACGTTACACAAGCATGCATTTAAACCTTGTCAGGGCGCCCATACACCCTATACCCATGCTTAACCGCACAAAATTTGTCTTAATTAACCCGGGTGCCCATACACTCTATCCCCGCACTCTATCGCACGAAAGTTACCCGACTATGCTAGTCGTAACCCGTAATATAACTTCGAACCCGTAGTCATATTACATATATATATATAATTACTGCCCGAGTTCTCAACCCATGCTACGTCCAACTATCTCCCCATAAATACTTATCTCTCAACACAAAAGAATATACGCTTACCCTTATGCTACCAAAGACAACATAATACCGCGCCCTTACTACCACTAGTCCTTGCGCAAAATAAACCCCGAGCTATCTCTCTTTGCTCGAAAATCAATTTAACCACCCTCATTCACTTCAGTAAACATCCCCACTTATCGGGATAAAATGTGAGAACACAAAACCTCACTATGTGCCATCGCACCACGCAATACAACATATATATCCACATATATATAGGCTATATGCCCTCTCCGGTGATACCTAGTACCAACCATACCCTGGTGTCGCGGACACCAAAATTTAACTCCACTATCCACAATAGTTAAATTCCATCGCTATCCAGCCGATGTTTGAAAAGTATTATCAACCCTACTCCCATAATTCTCGAAAGTAGTAATTCCTCGCATAATTCAACCAATCACTCAGTGTACGCCTCCACTCTCCCATGAAGAACACTAAGGAACTCCGCTACCCTACGGAAAGTTTACCCACATGCTATGGCTGCTACCGCCAACGCACCCACTAAGTTCGACTCACCTGCGAACTCTAGTGAAAAATATGTCTTATACTGTGACATCCTCTTTGTCACTCAACAATATACCCCCTGCCCCTAGGGTAAAATAATTACTTCTATACTTCAGCTACAACGGCTGGTTCTCGATTTCTGAAGTAGCTTCTCCATTCCCGAATGCACCCGTGACTTGCTTTAGTGGTTGTACATCCAGGACCTCGTCCTGTAGTTGACCCCTGCCTCACTTAAGGCAATATCTCTTCATGTGTCTCTCTTTTCCCACAAACGAAACAATTTCTAATATGTTCACCCTGCCACTGATCCCTTCCATGGCAACCTTATTGGAATTCCTGGCTATCCCGCCAATAGCCTCCAGTTCTAGATCGTTTGGCATGATTTCCTTGCCGGAAATCCTGCCCCTGATCTCCCCCAGTCTGCTGTTGGGATACCCCACTGGTATTATTCCCTTCTGCCTCATCCGACTAGTTAATCCCCACTCCCTTCCCGCTTCATTTCGCGTGAAAGCGATATTCCCAACAGTGCCGGAGTGTTGTGTTAATGACATCAGTATAACCTACTAATGCGAAATTATCAATTAAATGTTGTCTGATTCTCCAGACTAACCCATCCATAAACTTTGCTTTCTTTCTCTTTTCCTCGCTTACCTCATCCGGTATAAAATTTGCCAACGAGTGAAATCTTCCTTGTAATCGGCCACTGAACGGTCTCCCTTTGAGTCTCCTCACAAAATTTTCTCCTCATTTCGGTCTCGACCGCTGAAGGAAAAATACTTGCGGTCGAACCGCACCCAAAACTCTGCAGTAGCTAGTGTGTCCCTTTCCTCAACTGTGGTGATCGACCCCCACCACTGTAGCGCCGCTCCCGCTAACTAAAAGTGGTTAGCATTTATTTTCGCACCCCATCGCAATCTCCCATGCGTAGGTGAGGCTGGATACCTCTCTTCCTTGACATGCTAGTACTACACCTGAACCTCCTCGCAACTCTGGTGGGTTCCCACTAAAAATAACTTCTCTTTCTTATTTGCACCCCAACGACCCCGTGTGAGTCTGAACATCCGACGCCACTAACACTTGTGGCGGATCCCGTGGAAAGTACCTTGTCGTTTGCGACTACCGTCGTTTCAATCGCCCGCGCCATTAGTTCGGTTACCTGTGCTGCCAAAATTATCTTCGGGAGTTGCTGCCATAACTCTTACTCCTGACGAGCCTCCCTCGTCTCACCTCCCCCTGCTGCCCTAGCTGCTCTCCCTCTCCTGGGCGTCATCTGGAATGAGAATCGAATTGTATGAGTTCACTTTCAAATATAAATTCGCAGAAGAACGTATATGGGCATACGTATGAGAATACAATAATCCTATGATAGGGCTCTATATCAAAGATTGCTAAGCCGAAGCGTGAAAAGCCGCACAGATCTTAAGGACACTAGAACCTGATGCTCTGATACCATCTGTGACACCCCGCCTAATAAAATACCAAGTGATCAGTCCTATACCAAATTAAAACAGGAATCCCAGTTGGATCATCCTTAGCATCACTGTCGAAAACTTTTTAAAACTTACTAACCACCTAGTATTCCAAAAACTGGTGCCAATTTTAACTTTTTAATTAAACAAAACAATACATGCGGAATTAAAATATAAACCATTCACACAACTGAATGAAAGTAAATAGAATAATAATTACACAACTTGCCGAATAAATCACCGGCCACCAAACAAAAAATCCAATACAAATATTCAACACCTGAATGAATTACACCTGAAAACTATACCGAGAAGTCTGGGCTATAGGCCCTAAATAAAGTTGAGACTGATACAAGATTCCTACTCTAGGAATGAATGATTGATGCGTCTAATCCAAACTCCTGCTAGCATCCACATATGCCGCAGCACCGTGTCCCTGGAATAGAATATCAATCCTGGCGTCCCTGTGGCTGGACACCTAGAAGGTTTTGAAAATAGTTTTATAGCAAGGGTTAGAACCCAAAACATTTTGAAAATATTTAGCAAGTGAATTAACTGCAGTAATTTAAAATGCATGAATGCGCTTCATATTTAAGTAAGTGCCGCACTCCCTTGAGGACATTCTCACCACTCCACTGTTGTGCACACCTACCGGTTATCTTAACCCAGCCTAGTTGTACTATCCCGTCCAACTAGTCCTAGTATAACCTTCCCTTGATGTACTACTCTAACCCGAGTATAATGATTCTTGAATTACAAGTTATTTCACAATTAACTTAATTAATTCCTCTTAAATAGCAGCATATAACCGTGTCACAAGTTATATAAAGTACATACATCACACACTGTATTATCCCCACAAATGATTAACTTAATTAATTTCTCATTAATTAACTGCATATAACTGTAACCCGAGTTATATAAAGTAAATACATCACACACTGTATTATCACCTACATATAATATTTACTACCATATTATACGTACCTTTACTAACATCCACACATATATCATACGTGTATCCATCCTTCCGAGTTTACCCTCACCGGATGATTCCCTCTAGAATGCTATCTCACTAGGTGTGCTCACAAAACCTAGTTTCCCCAAGTTAGAATCGCTCACCAACTTGGACCAAAATATAAACGAAGTGGAGGCGGTCATATTCCTTCCCTGAAAGTGAGATAAATCCCTCACCCATATATACCGGACGCTATGCCTGGGGATATACTCGCTTTACTCCTCAAGCTAGGGGAATCACCCACATCGCGCAACCTCCCCTGATAGCATTAGAGTATTTAAATTGA
Organism: Sambucus nigra; assembly: GCA_949130495.1. NCBI lineage: Eukaryota > Viridiplantae > Streptophyta > Magnoliopsida > Dipsacales > Adoxaceae > Sambucus > Sambucus nigra. Next base: position 555,008,808 of record OX422208.1, read on the forward strand.
ATAAATATCTAGTCAATGATATTTACTATCATACACAATATATACACATATATATATACTATCACTACCCGTATATATATATTATGAACCCCGGTTTTACCGTGTACTCAAAATCTCGCACACTGCCTGTAATTCCCGTACACTGCCTGTAATTTAATGTCACACACAATACATACTCGTATATATATATATATATATACTATCACTACACCGTATATATATATATATATTAATAACCCCGACTTTACCATGTACTCAAAATCCCATACACTGCCTGTAATTTCCTGAGTCTGTGGCTCGACTCAATGTAATTAATTTTCTCACTTAATAACTTATCATCTTCCCGAGTCTATGGTCCGACTCTAATATAATTAAATCACACCTCAATTAATATAATACTTTCCCCGAGTCTATGGTCCGACTCTCCTTAAATTAATTAACAAACATTTTAATTTAATACCTCCCCGAGTCTATCGTCCGACTCTAATTAAATTAATTAACACACATATTAATTTAATACCAATCCGAGTCTGTGGTTCGACTCTAATACAATTAATTAATCAACCCAAATTTCGAGTCTGTGGTCCGACTCTAATATAATTAATTATCACATTAATTAATAAGTACCCTTCACGAGTCTACAATCCGATTCTGATTAAACTAATTATCCCACCCATTAATTTAATCATACCCGAGTCTACAAACTGACTTTAATTAAATTAATTAACACCCCTATTAATTTAATCCTACCCGAGTCTACAAACCGACTCTAATTAAATTAATTAATACACTTATTAATTTAATACTACCCGAGTCTACAATCCGACTCTTATTAAATTAATTATCACTCTTATTAATTTAATATTACCCGAGTCTACAATTCGACTCTAACTAAATTAATTAACGCATTTATTAATTTAATAACTTGGTGTCACCCAACCATTATCTCCGGACTCACTTACTTGGCTCGTATCTTAATATTTTCCGAGTCTATGTTCCGACTCCAAATTAATTACTCTCTCTCAAAAATAAATTTAATACTTTGGTGTCACATAACCAACATACCCGGACTCACTCACTCGGTCCATTTTTACATCTCATAATTTCTTTTACACATTTTTCGCCCACAATGTGTCACACATTTATCTCCATAATTTCCCAATTATATTTACCTATAATTACCAACATACGCGGACTCACCCACTTGGTCCACAATTAAATATCTCCCGAGTCTATATCCCGACTCAGAATTTATTTAGTTTATCTCCAAACTTAATTCACTACCTTGGGGTCGCATGACCAATATACCCGGATTCACTCACTTGATCCGTACCACACTATTTTGGAACGAAATCTCTCAAATTCATCCATTAAATGCCCCACATAAATTCATCCTAGTCCCAATTACTTTCTCTCATAATTGCTAGGAATATTTGTTTCATATTTATTTATACTAATTAATGTTTGGGAATTAAATTTTTTAATTAATTTTCCTTTTATATACAAACTGGGCGAACTGCCCAGAATTCCGAATCATCGATCGATCGAACCCCTGGGTCGATCGGTCGATCGTCCCTGACTTCGTCTTCTCCAATAAGCAGTCCCACCATTAACGAAAACCTCCAACTTTCATTCTTTCCCCTGGACTAACCCAAGCCCAATCAACCCTATTTCTACATAAGAATAGGATTAAAGTACCTTGTAGAACATCAAACTGAAATTAAATCTCACGATTTCTTATTTTTTTCCCGATTTGGGTATTATCCGGGTTTGAAATCCCCAATCCGAATTTCATTTATTTTAACAGAAATTAATCATCTACTCTTACTGGTTTTAACATCTGATTCAGTCCTCTACATTCTAGAATCATAAACACGATCAATCTCCCCCTTAATCTCATTAAAGTATATAAATTTACAAAAACCCAATTTGAATTTTGGTGACACACCCAAAACGAATTTTCATACACACATCACTATGATATGAAATGATTATCAAACTTTTAGAAATCACAACAGTTAACCACTTGCCTGTAAGTGTTCGTAGTGTCTGATCCGTTGGCGTAGTCCCTCAATTTGGCTCCAATAACCTCCAATTTGTTCTTGATTTGCTTTCCCCCGAATCTCTTCTCAAACCCTAGATTTAGAGTTATGTTGGCTGCCATTCTTTAATCTTCCCATTAGGTTAAAAACCCTTAATCCCGTTTTTCACCTAATGGGCTTAATTAAAGTAGCTCAACTCACCCCGTGTGGGCCCGGCTATGCCCAAAAATACCCCGAGACCCAATTACTACCCTCGGGTACTCTTTTCTGACTATCTCGACCCATCCGGACTCAACCGCGCACTCAGAATTGGCATCCGAATTAATTTATAAAAATCCTTATCTCACACCCAATTTAGTCTATACCGACTCCCGGCTGGCATAAGTGTATACCTCGTCATAAATACTCGAAATGACGTAATTAAATTATTACTATTCACTTAGTAAATAAATTTCCCTAAACATTAACCATTCACTCTCCGATTAATATTTAAATATATATATTGCCATAATTAATTCAATTAAAATTACAACACACCAGTAATTTGAAATTCCCGAATTAATTAAATATTAACTATACAAAAATACGGGGTGTTACACCGACCTCGTGTTATCTTCGAACTACGTGGACTTTTATGCCCCTTGGGCTATGTAGGCGTCCTGGCTAAATCCCTAGACTCGAGTCCTTCCATATACATTTGTTACCTTGTTCTTATTATCTATTCTTAATATATATTTTATATGCTTGTTTGCTTGTGTCTGATGCGATATACTCTATCGTTCTCCTATAATGACTTGTGAATCGACAAACACTTATATTATACTTTGAATTACTTTTTTGGGAACATAAGCACACACATCACAGAGTTTAACAAGAGATGATTAACACGTGACCATAAGAGACTGAAATGGTGGGATGGGTGCCGAACACCTTCCTATTCCGTAACTTAATCCCCAAACCCTTGAACTACTTGGTTTTCCAAGCATAAGTATTGTCCTTGATGTCGTTCTCTCAAGGCGACAACGTTTTTTTACCTGTTTTGTGCAAAATAGGTTGGTTACTCTATCTCTACATATAACACGACATCGACGACGGGCGAGCGCCCTGAGAAAGGATACAATCTCCCATGCACGCCAGAAAAGGGGAAGGAAGTAGGGATCCACCTTGGGAGATACCCCCAAACCCTTGGACCCTCAAAATGTCTATAGTGGCGACTCCGCTGGGGACATTTTAAGAGGACTAAACTCTATTTTTGCATGGGCGTTATTCATTTCTACATGTGTGCGTATGCACCTACCTATATGTTCCATTTTCTCCTCTATTTACCCTTTTGTATATCTCTCTCTCATGTATATATCACTTTCCACTCACTTATACACTTCGCAAACTTGAATGTACTCTCCATTTACACTTCACACACTTACACTTAGCTTCACTTTATACTTACATACTTCACACACCACTTAGAATATTCATGCTTAAGCTTCACTAGCACACACCCACACTTCCTACACTTGTATATATTCTCACTTACACATATCACACACCACTTGTAGTTGATCCATGTATAGTCTCACTACCACACACACACATTTATATATATTCCCATGTCACTTACTCACTCACATGTATCCATGTGTAGTATAGTCTCCATGCTAGATTTATTTTTTATAATACTTGTACGTGCTCCCTCATTAGTGTAGCACTCCCTTTACTCGTCATGCCAATAAAAAATGATAAAAGAATGCACTATATCTATAATAAAGACTCGTGCATTTTTGCACACTACATCACTAAGAACATGACAATATTGACCAAAATTTTGTCTTGTACTCGGGGGTCACTTTGTGATGGGCATTGGTCCTGCGGGTCGTAGTTAGCCTAAGCGATATGACTCTCATATTCCATTGGCCTCATACCTTCAGCGTATATCGAATGGTTCCCCCCACATCGTATTGCTTGAACAAACTCACGATGGGTGGTATATAGTAGGGAACTCGTTCACGTACGTCGAGTATATCGAATTCTCTCTCACACATATTTTCCTCACGAGTTATATAATGAGGCAATTCACGTACACTCAGGTATATCAAATGGAAATTCACCTGGGGCACTCATATTTAATTTTATGGTTACCATGCGAAACTCTACTAAAATTTCGGGACGGCATACTCCCCAATTTTTTGTACGATTTCGCCTTTTTTTTCAAAACAGACCCCCGCCCGTGAGCCTAGAAATAAGTCCAACTGCATCTTTCAAACCCTATTTTCACAGGCTCGGGTCTTGTCCGACACTTTTTCAGCATTTAGTCAAACCTAAAACAAGTGAGAATCTAATAATAACATTAATAATAATCACGCTGAGACTCCTCTCGTTTTCCCCTCATTTTTCAAAAATACCAAAAACATTTGTCTCCTCCCTATGAAATATGAAATTTTTTCTCCCTCCTTTTAAAAATAAATTTGAACCATTTTCCTTCTCAGGTCGATCGCATACTCGATTTTGGCCTAGCTCCCTATTGGCTTCGGTTTTTCGCCAAATCGCCTTGAAGCTCTGCCCGTGCTTCTACTACTTCCTCCGAGTTTAGGATTTACCTTCATGATCTCTTTATGGTGAACACTAATCAAGCGCCGAATGTGCATCCCAATCTGATGATCATCTTATCCCAGCTCACTTCCAAGATTGACAACTTTTAAACTGAGGTCCATGAGATGCAGCATCATCGGTCCCAGATTCTCGAAAAACCTAAAGTTATCTTTCCTCATGCCATAGGTCCACCCGCTCCCGAGCCTGTCTAGTTCCCAAAAGAGTATCAGCATGTTTTGTGTAGCCCACCTTCCAATGGGCTGCTGCCAGCTCAATTACCTATTTTGAACCTTACCCAACCAGGGGATAACCTTTCAGTATCCACGGATCCTAAGAAGGAGGAACTGAACAAGGTCAAGGAAGACCTCAAGATGCTGTCAAAAAAGTTTGACCAAGTCAAGATATCCGAAAACTACATGGATTATGCCCATATGTCTCCCTATCCCAAAGATAGACTGTCAAAGAAGTTTAAGATACCAAATATTGATAAGTTTAGGGGAAGCTAACCCCCAATGGTTCACCTTCAAAGCTATAACCCTCCTTGGTGCCTCCAAAGAGATAATGGCCTAGATGATCCAGTATATCTTGAAGGAAAGCGCCTTCAACTGGTTTCTATCCCTCGAAGAATCTAGAATTCGTAATTAGGAGGACATAGCACAAAAATTCATATTTCAATAAAACTAGGATCTAGAGGTTATGCACCAAGATCTAGAGCTTCTTAAACAGAACCCTAGGGAAACAATCAGTAACTTCATAAGAAGGTGGAGAGAGAAGGATGTTACCACGACTAACAGACCCTCTAAGGAGGAATAAGTCAGTATTGTGAAGAAGAACTTCTTGCCTCATATTTGAGCATCCATGGGAGGATAGTATTACCCACACTTTCGAGCCCTTCGATATGATGAAGTAAAAATTGAGGAAGGCGTTACCAAAGTCAAATATGAGCCAAAGAAGCTGACTGGATAATTCACTCCTCGGAAGTATGAGAAGCCCGTCAGTATTACAGTCTCAACGATCAATACTATTTCCCAACCCGTTACCTCTTAGGCAAAAAACAAATAGTCCTGATCCTACCAAGAAAGAGTACACTGAGCTCCCTGCTCCCCTATCAAAAGTCTACCAAGCCCTGTTAAGTCGAAACCTCATCAAACTTTTGGACCTCCGTCCATTACCAAATTCACTCCCTAAAAACTTCAAAGACGATGCTCGTTGTGATTTCCACCAGTCTGTTAGCCATACTACCAACCAGTGTTTCCATCTTAGGAATGTGATCCAAGGCCTAATTCACTGGGGTATCATCGCCCCACCAACTAATCCTAAACCTAATACCACTCATAACCCACTTCCAACCCATATAAATGCCATATTTCTGGAGAGTGACCTAGAATTTGAACTATTTGTTCAAATCGTGCCCATTAAAGCACCCATCATACCTATAATCTCACCTAAACCGCTCAAATTTTGCCTATATTTTCTCCTACACCCTACATATTTCATCGATCAAGCTTTGTCACTACTTACAAGGGCCTGTATTGTCGTTCATACCCAATCTGAAAGAAAAGACACGGAGTTACCAGATGTGTTGAACCAACTCTTAGAGGTTGGGCTAAAATTGCCCATCGAGATAACTATTGATTGTCGTAAATTAAATTCAGTGGATTATTCATAAAATTCCCAAAATGGGGTAAAAAATCAAGTGGATGGGTGGTACTTATTGAAGAAGTCAGCCTAGATGATGTGGTACAGATAATGGCCGGTGAATTTCGACAGATAAGTAAAATTTGCAGCATTAATGAGCTACTCATTGCTTTAAAGCTTCAGGGACAGTTGGTCCCTTCACTCCTGCACCTCTTCGTTTAGTGAGAAGATTTATACGATAAAGCTGTCGAGGTTGTTGAATGCAATGATTTCTCTAAGCAAGACGACATAGTCGCCACTGGATGGGGGTGACTTTGTCAGTTTAGATGATGAACCCAGTCAGAAAGAAACTAATCTAGTAGCCAACTTATGTGGAATGATATCCTTCGAAGATCTATTAGGGAAAATCAACAAGGTGGCCATTCAGCCAGAGGTAGATGGAGATACGAGATTTTTATTCTTCCCCGCCTCAGTAAATTACATAACCAGGTCAAGGAGACACTATAAAGATTCGATTCCTCATGTGACCAAGACAGATAAGGGAAAGGGAGCTGCTAAAGACCTTCTCATGCCAAATATGACTATTGAAGAAAGTAAAGTCCTTGACCAACTCAAAAAAACCCAAGCCAATATCACCCTATCGGGGATTTTCATGTCCTTTCAGTTGCACTAGAATGCTCTCATAAAACTCATCACCGAGCCTATAGTCCCTCCTTCTACTACTCCTAAAGAAGCCATAAATATGGTTGGGTCCTCGATCTCTTCCAAAATCCTCTCCTTTTTCGAAGCAGAGATACCAAAGTTCAACCTTGACTATAATTATGCTATCAACATCTCAGTTAAAGTCATGCGAAAGACAGTCCCACTATCACTTATTAATAACAAATTTGCTCTCAATGTTTTTCCTCTGAAAACTTCAATTATTTGGGTTTGAAAGTCAGGAATCTCACTCCCACTTTTGCCGCCATGCGTGCTTATGACAATACTCACCAAGTAATGGGGTCCATAAAACTCACAATAGGGGCTTGCCATGATAACTAAGACTTTTGTGTATCGTTGTCGTTGTTGAAAGCCAAGTTAGTCAAAATCATCAAATACCTACAAAATATAAAACAAACTCAAGTGTAGAGTGGCAAGTAAGGATGTCAATCATAATCTAAGGTGTGAGCATGCTTAAAAAGAGAGTATTATGAATATAATTCACTTGATCCTTTTTTTTTTACTTTTGGGTTTTTCTAATTTTTTTTATGTTTTTCAAATATTAAAACAAGTAGGTGAGGTGAGGTGAATTAACTCTAAACTAATTTAAGAGATGAAATTAACAAACTAACTAGTGTGCCAAATAAGAACTAAGTAATAACAATTGAGATGAACTTAAATTTTAGAAATATTCGAGGAATGAAACTTAACCACCACTTTATCAATTAAATGTGTTAATTATTCTAGTAAACTAATTTTCCAAATATTAATTCATCTTATCAATTAATTCTCATCAATTGACAAAACAAACTAATATAATTTAGTTAATCTTATTTTCATTCCCACAACTCAATTGAATAATTGAATTAGAAGTATTATATCAATCACTCGCTAGAATAGATCCATATAATAAATCTTAAATCAAACAAAATTTTAATGTATGAGTATAATAAAATTTAATATAATCTAATTAATGGGTCAAACTATCTCTAGTTTGAATCCACAAATTAAGAGTATATTAGATTTTAATCCTTTCTCAAGGATAGTTTACCATTTCTCAATGCATAAACTCAAGTAGGAATGAAAAGAAAAATTAACTAAATGAAACAAAGTAGACTAGATTAATTAATACATTCAATTAATTATATGGGGCTTCATTTCACTCTTTGAATGAAGTGATTAGCCAACCATAGTCACAATTCAATTATTAACAATCTAATAAAACTTACTAAAAAAAATTAAAGAGAAAGATATAAGAGATTCAAACCAACATATAGGAGAGAAGCAATTGCACTTATATTCAATCCAATATTCACTCAAGTGTGTACAATTTTTCTCTACTATTTTTTCTCTCTAGAATTCACTAATTTTTCTATCTTTATCCTCCAACTCTATCTCTCACTCTATGTAAGGACAATTTGTCCATCATTTATTAATTATGTCATACGCCGTCACACTGTGTCGAATTCTGTAGTCGGTGGCTGGAAATATCCCTTTCCAGGAGGGTTGCAATGAAGAAGAAGAAGAACGGTCTTCTCCACAAGGGTTGAACAGCAACTGGTTGTGTTCTAGGGTTACAAGCAGATTCACAAATGTATGAGAGGTTGTGTGAATTAACAAAAACTGGAGTCTTGGGACTCAACAGGTGAAGACTTAGAGTTTTTTGTACTCTGAAAATCGTGTGGAAGTCTCACTAAACCAACTCCCTGTAGTGGGATTAAATAAGAAGTCCTGGGCCTTGAAAATCTGACCACGATCTGTTTTGAGTTTATCCCAAAGCGGACTGGTCCGGGTCTAAGGCGGATTGGTCCAGGTAGGCGGATCGGTTCTTTTTATTTTAGGCATCTTCGGTTCGCTAGCAGTCCGGGGTATTCTGGATTTTCAGTAGGCGAATCGGTTCGGGTATGAGGCAGACCGGTTTGCAGGCGGATCGGTTCTTTTATTCTGGGCGGATCGGTCTGGCTCTGCAGAAATCTGATTCCTTCTTCTTTTTGATATTCGGATCCGTTGACGTAGATTCGGGCTTGAATATTCTTTAACGGTGTGACGGCGTATGACATAACTAATAAATAATGGACAAATTGTCCTTACAAATCTCCCCCTATGTCTATGCCGGTACAAACATAAAAACATCCGAATTATCAAGTATGAAATTTCCTATACAAATCTACCCTTCCATGAACCCAAAACTGAAAAGGTACAATTGAATAAGACTTCATCGTTTGTTCTTCAACTCTTCAGGAATCTTCAACGCTTTTCTCATCAGTGTGTGTATTTCACTGATCATCAATGTAGTACCTACACACATGAGACAAAGCTAATACCAAGTGACGTATCGAGTTTGAAATGAGATAAAAATATATAGCAATTTATGAGAAAACTCAAAAGTTCAAAAACTCCCCCATAATATGATAATTCATTCTCCCCCTTTTTATGATGTCCGCAAATAGACAAATGAGAGAAATAATGCAAACAAGCAATGACGGGGTGTCACAAGGAAATACACAACTATTTTTTGATTTTTTTAAAAAAATTTCAAACAAAATCACACCATGAATAAACACAGGACAACCAAGTTGATGATAACGGAAATGAATGGGTGTGATCAAATTCGATAGGAAAATCAATGCATACAAACATGACATATGTGCACGATGAATATCAGATATCCCTAGCGAATGAACTCAAATGCTTCATTTGGTGTAAAATAATGACAATATAAGACATTGACTCAATCCAATCAACAAATCAAAGCTAAAAATGATTTCTACACCAATAACGTCCAAAACTTTTTATGCTTTTTCAGGACTTTCAAGGAAGTGAAAACCCGTTTATATTCTCCAACCAAACTCCCTCGGATATATATTTTGAATAGAGGTATTCTAAATTCTCAAACTTTGGAGAATTGATGGTGAAACCTAAGTGGCCCATATTTGGCATGAAGTTCTTTTTATTGCCTTTAAATTTTTTGGGCTCTTTTAACCTCTTTGGACCTCGGATAATAAAATTCCTCCATTTTTAGGTCCTTTTGAACGGTGGCTTTTGCGCAAAGAAGAGATAATTACCTTCCGCAGCCCCTCCCCGTTCTTAAACAAACACTCAGTCTCACCAAAACGGTTTTTACATGCATTCCAATCTTGTCAAGTTGTATCGCATATTGTAAGTTGTATAGACAGAATTGAGATGGAAACACTCAAGCCAATATGTGATAGATAAGTGCAATAATCAAATATAGTCGTTCATGTGTGCAATAAAGGAGATAGGAGTCAAACATGTAGGAAAATATCACTAATTACATCTCAAAGACTCCATACTATGTAAAGCAAATGGATGAAATGATGTAGCTTCTCAAATCTCTATCAAACAGTCACATGGATAAATGGAATGAAGGTGTGACTTGGCTATCTTAAATGTTCATCCATAAAAGGTGCATAAAAAATACAAAAATCTTTTTATGTTTTTCTTGAAATATTAATATACAAAAAACAAAAAAAAATCTTTTTGGATTTTACAAACAAAATAAATAGCTGTACAACAAAAGAATGATACATATAAAACATACTAGCAATAGGAAGCATATGATATGAACATGAAAAAAAACCATCCTATTCTAGACATAGACCAACCCCTCAGTCAACTGTGCAAATCCCCAAAGACTTCCTAAGACTCTCAAATCTAAGGGCATCTAAAGGTTTCGTGAAATTGTCGGTTAACTGACGGTCAGTGGGAACGAAACTCAGGGATACGACTTTCTCCTCAACTAGCTGTCGTATAAAGTGCTCACGTATCCTGATGTGCTTGGTGCGCGAATGCTGGACTGGATTGCGGGATATGTGTATCGCGCTCGTGTTGTCACAGGAAATGGTCAGGGTGTCCTATGAAATCCCATAATCCTCCAGTATTTGCTTCATCTACAAGAGTTGCGTGCAACAACTCCTGACGGCTATGTACTCAGCCTACGCAGTGGACAAAGAGATGGAATTTTGCTTCTTGCTCAGCTAGGAGACAAGAGCAGAACCAAAATAGAAACACCCACCAGAAGTGCTCCTACAACCATCTACATCCCCGACCCAATCGACATCTGAATAGGCGGACAAACGGTCATTAGTATCAAAGGAATACTAAATACCGTATAAGAGAGTCCCACTTACATATTTAATAATACGTTTTAGATCAAGTAAGTGTGACTCTTTCGGGGACGCCTGATATCGCGCTCAGACTCTAACACTAAAGGCTATATCGGGACGACTGGCAGCCAAGTAGAGAAGGCTACCTATCATGCTCCGATATAAGGTTTGCTCTACGTCCTTGCTTGAAGTGTCCTTACTAAGCTTGGTAGTGGAACTCATAGGTGTACGTGCATGCTTAGCGGAGTCTAAACCAAATTTTTTCACTAGGTCTCTAGCATTCTTGGCTTGGGAGATGAACATCCCATCCTCTAGCTGATGAACCTGGAGACCAAGGAAGAATGTAAGCTCACCAACCATGCTCATCTCAAACTCACTTTTCATCTCTTCCTCAAAGTGGTGAGCATGCTGGGAGCATGTGGATCCAAAGACTATGTCGTCCACATAGACCTGGGCAACCAAAATAGCACCGTCATCTCTCCTGACGAACAATGTCATATCTACTCCCCCTCTCTTGAAGCCACGAGCTAAGAGATAGGAAGTAAGCCTCTCGTACCAAGCACGGGGTGCTTGCTTCAAGCCATACAAGGCTTTCCTCAGATAATAAACGTGCTCAAGGTGCTTAGGGTCTTCAAACCCTTTTGGTTGTTCCACATAAACCTCCTCCTGAAGAATTCCATTCAGAAATGCACTCTTGACATCCATCTGATATAACTTGAAGCGCAGATGACATGCGATGGCAAGTAGTAGACGGACGGACTCAAGCCTCGCAACAGGAGCAAATGTCTCCCCAAAGTCTCACCCTCTATCCGTGTGTAGCCTTGAGCGACCAACCTAGCCTTGTTTCAAATTATGGTACCATTTTCATCCATTTTATTCTTAAAAATCCACCGGGTACCTATCACATTAGTCTCACTAGGTCGGGGGACAAGTTCCCAGATATTATTCTTTTTAAACTGAAGCAACTTTTCCTGCATAGCAGATATCTAGTGTTCATCCTTGAGTGCTTCTTTATGATTTTTGGGCTTAACGTTGGACGTGTAGCAAAAGTGGCTAACGACGTTCTCTAGCTGAGCACGAGTCTTGACCCCAAGAGTGGGATCACCAAAAATGGCAGAAGGGTCATGACTCTTGCGAACCCAAGCAGGTGTGTCCCTTAGCACAGGAGTAGGGTCCACAGAGTGCGAGAGAGGGACAAGTAAATCACTGTTAGAAAAGTCTTCATCCTCACACTGAAGGTTAGGATCAATAATAGTCGGAGGTTCGTCATCTTACACAGTGACGTTTATTGATTCCATAACCTTAGAGTTCTTCAGGTTAAAAACCCGGTATGCTCTACTAGTCGATGAATATCCTAGTAATATTCCCTCGTCAGTCAAACTTTCCTAATTGCTCTCCATCTCGTAGGATGTAGAATTTACTCCCAAAAATACGAAAATATGCCAGGTTGGGCTTCTTGCCAGTCCACAACTCATAAGGTGTCTGAAGTGTGTGTGGATGCAGATAGACCCTATTCACCGTGTGGCAAGCAGTAGACACTGCCTCTGCCCAAAATCTCCTAGAAACTTTACGACCTAGAAGCATAGATCTAGACATTTCCTGGATCGTTCTATTCTTTCTCTCAACAATCCCATTTTGCTGAGGAGTCTTCACAGCAGAAAACTCATGTTTGATCCCAAGGCTATCACAATACAAATCTACCTTTGCTTCCTTAAATTCAGTGTCATTGTCACTACGTATTCTGTTAATAGTGACTCCGTGTTGATTTTGTAGGACACGGCACTTGGTCGTTAAAAACTCTACAGCATCGGATTTCTCTCTCAGAAAACCTACAATGGAGTACCTGGAGAAATCGTCTACCATCACTAGGATATACCTCTTACCACCCAGACTCTCGGTACGAGTGGGACCCATAAGGTCCATGTGTATAAGCTCAAGAACACGAGAGGTGGTAATGGAATGCAACTTCCTATGAGGACTGCGAATTTGTTTTCCCATCTGACAGGGTCCACAAACCGTCGAAGTTGGCCTTCCAAGAGATGGTAAGCCACGTACTAGGTCCTTTCTAGCTAAGCGAGTGAGATCTCTAATATTTATGTGACCTAGACGTTGGTTCAACAGATCCATAGGAGTGATCGTGGTGTTGTTGCAGACAAGTGAGGATGTGGGCTCAGTCCCATAGCAATTATCCTTTGTCCTCACCCCTTGCACTAATAGTTTACCGTCTTGATTATAGACCTTACAAGTGTCCCGGTCAAACTTTACTGCAAAGTTAGCGTCGCACAGCTGGCTAATGCTGAGAAAGTTTGCTTTCAAACCTTTGACGTACAAAACATTTTTTAGCTTAAGAAAACCAGGTAACTCGATAGTACCTCATCCTATAATGCTAGAATTTCTCCCATCTCCAAAGGTGACTCTGTCGTCCTGATAATCCTCAAGAGATGTAAAAAATGAGGCATCACCTGTCATATATCTGGAGCACCCACTGTCAAAATACCACTGTGAGGTATTATGTGCTTTGAGAGCAACATTAACAACAAAGGCCTTTTTATCTGTCTTAGGTACCCAAGAAGTGGAGACCTTTTGTTTGCCTTTGTTGTTATTGGTTTTAGCTGGAATGTGAGAAGCATTTACCGACGGCAAAGGCATCCGTCGAAATTCCTCCATCAGACTCTGAGAGGTGGCAGCTAAAAGCTCAACTCGCACTCTCAGACTTGTAAACTCATCAGTATGATGACGTGGAGCTGTAGTACGTCGTGTCCGACCAATGCTATAGCAAAACTTCTCGAGGTGGCCTTTTCTTTTGCAATAGGTACAAAAGAACACAGTCAGAGGTGGACCTTGGTTTGCTTTTCTCGGTCGAACTCTCCTTCGAGGTTTTTGACGATGACCATAAGGAGTAGTAGTAAACTCAGGAACTGGTCCAGGTGCAATTTGAGAGGTGGAGCCACCATCATAACCAATTCCCTGCCTATCACCAAAACCTAAAGCGGGGCCGAGGAGCATCTTTCCCATTTTCCCTGATCTGTCCTCGATTTGTACCTTGACTTTCCGTGCTTTCTCAAGATCATGAGTCAGCTGGGCAACAAAGGCTTCAAGTTTCTTTCGAGTCTCCACGGAGGAATGGAGCTCACTCGTAAGACTAGCCACTTGTTTAGTCAAGTCCCCTCTCTCTTTCTCAAAAGCACTCTCTCTCTCTCTAAACAAACTCTCTTTCTCGACACAGGCAGATTCTCTCTCTCTCAGGGTGGTGAAGGTGGAGGACTCTCTCTCTCTCGCCTTTCTTAAATCTTCCTCTAAGACGGTGATCTTAAGAACTAGCGCTTTGTTACGTTTTTTAGTTTTAAAAGACTCAGAATATAACTCACCGTAGGCGCGTTGAATATCACTCTCGCTCTCACTTGAGTCATCCTCCCCCTCACTCACATCGATCTCACTATCGAGGTGTCCCTGTGAAGCATCATCCTCATCGTCGTGAAGAGAACTAGGAGTGCTCACTTAACTGGCCATGAATGCGGCGAAGTTACACTCATGCGGTGACTCATCTCCTCAATCTACCGTCTCGACCTCACTGTCGACGCTAAGAGTAGCATTAAGGACAACTTTCCCTTTCTCTCTATTCAGACGAGTGGCACACTCAAAGGCTCTATGACCCCTACCATCGCACTCAAAGCATCTCTCACTTTCTTTCTTAGGAGGATTTTTGGAATCTTTTTCATTTTTCTTTTCAAACTTATTTTTCTCAAATTTCTTTTTATCTTTAAAATTGCCATTTTTCTTAAATTTGAGAATCCTTTTGAATTTTTTTGCAAAAAGAGCCAAATCATCTAAGTCAAATTCACACTCTGAATCTGACGTGTCAGTCTCTCTCTTTCTAGAAGACTCTTCCCTCTTTCTAGCCGACCCCTCACTCTTTTTCTCTTTGGCATTAAGAGAAATTCCCTTATCTTTAGACCTAGCAGTTTTAGGAAACATATCAATTTCATAAGTTTGCAAATCTCCTACAAGTTCTTCCAATTTTAGCGTATTTAAATTGCCCATAGAATTTAGCACAATGACTTTAGGGATAAAACGCTTAGGCAAAGAACGAAGAATCTTTTTAACAATCCTAGCATTAGGAATATGTTCACCAAGATTAAAGCTAGTATTAACAATGTCAGAAAAGTCTAGCATAGAAATCATCAAAACATTCAGTCTCATACATGGTGATGGTTTCAAATTGAGTTGTCAAATTTTGCAATTTAGACTCTTTCACAGCATTTGTTCCTTCATGGGTGAGTTGTAAAACATCCCATGACTCCTTTGACGTGGTGCACGTCATGATACGTCGGAACTCATCGGGAGTGATGGAACCGGAAATAGCACTCAGACCTTTAGAGCTAAAAGAAGACCATCTAAATTCATCTTCGGTCCAAGAGGTGACAGGTTTTAAATTAGTCACGTTTTCCACAGTGACGGAGGGAGGTGTCCACCCTCTTTCAATTAAAATCCAAACCCTTTCATCTATGGCTTTTAAAGCCGACCTCATGCGGGCTTTCCAATAAGCATAATTTGTCCCGTCAAAAATAGGTAATTTATTATATGATTTCTCCATTTGAACACGCACTTTTTCAAAAATTAATTTTTTCAGAAAAATGATACCTTAGAAAAGATTTTGCGGAAAATAGGAATACGCGATAGATTATCGTAACCTGCTCTGATACCAATTTGATAGAAGTATGCGCGTGCGCTTAAATAAGAAATTATATAATTAAATTCAGTTTAACCCAAATAAACCCTAAACAAGCAACTAGGTGTGATTGAATCAAGAAGCAGATCATGAAGATTAATCAAACACACACAATTGAGGAAAAATCCCCCAAAGGGGAAAAACCATTTATTTTCATTATAATATTGTAACTGTACAATTTCGGATTACAATGAAAATACAAGTGACTAAGAATTACCCTCAGGTGTCGGATTCTGTAGTCGGCGGCTGGAAATATCCCTTTCCAGGAGGGTTGCAATGAAGAAGAAGAACGGTCTTCTCCACAAGGGTTGAACAGCAACTGGTTGTGTTCTAGGGTTACAAACAGATTCACAAATGTATGAGAGGTTGTGTGAATCAACAAAAACTGGAGTCTTGGGACTCAACAGGTGAAGACTTAGAGTTTTTTGTACTCTAAAAATCGTGTGGAAGTCTCACTAAACCATTTCCCCGTAGTGGGATTAAATAAGAAGTCCTGGGCCTTGAAAATATGACCACGATCTATTTTGAGTTTATCCCAGGCGCACCGGTCCGGGTCTGAGGCGGACCAGTTCTTTTTATTTTAGGCATCTTCGGTTTGCTAGCAGTCCGGGGTATTCTGGATTTTTAGTAGGCGGACCGGTCCGGGTATGAGGCGGACCGGTTCGCAGGCGGATCGATTCTTTTATTCTGGGCGGACCGGTCCGGCTCTGCAGAAATCTGATTCCTTCTTCTTTTTGATATTCAATCACACCTAGTTGCTTGTTTAGGGTTTATTTGGGTTAAACTGAATTTAATTATTTAATTTCTTATTTGAGCGCACGCGCATACTTCTCTCACTCTACAAATTCCTATCTAAAAGCTTTTTTTTCTAAATGGGGTCTTCATCTTCATTTTATACTATGCATGGAATACATGGGGCTAAGGTGTATTTTGGGTAGACAAAGGTGCAAGAGGGTGTGTAAGGTATAGGGTGAGGGTTAATTTAGGAATTTAATGGAGGGTGCATGTGGTTTGGGTGTGAGGTTATGTGAATGAGAATAAAAATCTGATATGGTGAGGGGTAATTTTGGAAATTGGTTTTGAGTGGTTAGTTGGGGGTATAATAGGGAAAGGGGGTAAAAGGTATTAAACATGTGGGTATTGTTTTGTGTTGGTCTTGGCTTGGAATTTGGCAGGTCACGTTTTTGTCATTTGTGGGGAATATGGGTTTGGGGTTTGATGTTTGGTATGGATCGGAGGTTTGGGTCGGTATAGGAGGTCGATGACGAGGAGGGAATGCCGGCAGAGGCGCTGTTTGATGCCGGAGATGGAGCTATAAGGGGGTAAGGAGATGGGGTATGGCGGTGAGGTTGTTTCGATGGTGGTCGGAATGAGCAGGTGTCCGCGGGTGGGTGCATTTTTTCGGTGTTGGGCTGCCGGTGCAGGGGGTATGAGGTGTTGGTTGTTTGGGTAGCAGGTTGGGGACGCTGGCCGATGATGGTCGCCGGCGGGACAGATCGGGGGTGCTGGTGGGCGACGGACATGGGGTTGAACGGAGGGATTCCAGCAGTAGGCTGGCCGGCGAGGGGGTTAGGATGAGGTGGCTCAGGTGGCTAGCAGGTTGTTGAGTTCCTCGTCGGCGGGCTGGTGGGTTTAGAGGAGTGGAGAGAGAGAAGGAAGGTTGGTTGGTGATGGGGTTTTGGTTAATGGAGGTTGGCAGGAGAGAGAGTATTGGGAGGTTGAAGAAGGGTAGTTTTGTTAGAGTGTATGAGGGTGTAGGGAAAGTAGGTGAGGATGAGGGGTTGTTTTGGTGTGTGTGGGTATATGTTAGTAGGATGTGGATGAGGGTTGGGTATGAGTGGGTTTATGTGTAGAGGAGTTGGGTGTAAGTGAGTTTATGTGTGTGTTTAATTAAGACCCTTAAAAAAATAATATTAACTAATAAAAATAAAACTCTAAAAAATAAAAATCCTACTTCTAATAAAAATAAAGACTCAATTAAAAATGAAACTAAAAAGAGAAATAAAATAAAAATAAAATCTAATAAACTAAAACTAAAATCCTAAATAAATGTAAAATAAAATAAAACTAAAAAAAATCTTTAAAAAATCTAATCCTAATAAAAATAAAAATAAACTAAAAGCTAATAAAAATCAAAATAAAATAAAATTATATTAAATAAAAAGAAATTGAAAAATTGAAAAATAAATCCTAGAAATTCTAAATAAAATCTAAAATAAATCCTAAAAATAAAAATGATTCAAACTAAAAATCTAAAAAATAATAAAAGGACACAAACAAAACACACACAGGGTTGGGGTAAGTTTAGGCTAGGTTAGGGTCGGGTAAGGTTACGGGGTTGGTAATTTAACTCCATTTTAACTGCAAATTGCTTGAAAATATAGCTTTTTACACTCCAGCTGCAATTAAGCCTGCATATTGAACAATTAAGTGCATAAGACCCATATTACCGAGAATTAGCAACTAAAGTACGTATATTTGGGGTATAATATGTACAGTTTTGGGTGCTTATCACGCCATATCAATCCCTTAACTGAGTTCCAAGTCATTAGCATAACTACATGTTTCAATCTACTCCTTGGTCGTCTATGGCTCCACAACATTAAAGGGGTATCTTCTTCTTTTCATCGAAAATTGAAATTCTTCTCCAAGGGCCAGAAATCACTATCTTGGGGGATGACGATAGTACAGATAATGCCAGTACTAGAAACCCAGTATTGGAAATTCATCACGGGACGAATGATATACTCCTCTCTGGCTTCAAAGGTTATCCACTTCCTCTTCCAGCAGGAGATAATTTCAAAGATCGAGTCTGTCCAAAACACAACCTTCATGGCAACGTCAATGTAATTCATATGTTCAAGAACACGCACTTCATTCCTGGAATGGGTTTAGGGTGATGTGAACAAGGTATCCTTGAGCCCATAGTCCTGAAGGAGGCCTTTCCCCACGATCGAAAAAAATCTTAGAAGAGACTCTTTAAACGAAAAGTTTATCAAGGAGGGCGAAGGCTTCCCTTTCTGTGACTTCCCTAAACCATGGTATGACCATATCGATAAAAAGATGAAACTAGGGATGGAAATATTCTTTTAAGACAACAATTCTTAGGCCAAAGACTGCCAACGTGAAGCACAACCTCTTACTGAGAAAGTCGTGATAATTATCGGGGATTCTGAGGAAAATGATTTCGAAGACTTGTTCAACCTGCAAATAATGGGGTCGAGTCTCTACATGATCCACTCAGAGCCACGTCGTTAGACCCGTCTATTCAAATCAAAGTTGCTAACATACCTCTCCTCACCTGGAATGTTGTGCTTGTCCAACCTGCTCAGATTCAACCTGACCCAGCTATTTAACCTATTTAACTCTCTTCATCTTATGTTGTTGTTCCTTTTTCTGATATTAATGTAACTGAGACCTCTTTTGACGAGGTTCTCAACTCTGTTTTGTCCGAAAATAAAATAAATGAATATTCCAAGCATCTTGTTGTGCCTTGAATTAATTATCTTAATTCTAATAAAACATTTGATGATGATGAATTTACAAATGAACAATTCTTAACTGATCTTAATAAGGAGAATAACAAACAACATAATCGCGTTTAAATTAGTGATGATGAGGTTGTTATTAATATCGATTCTAGTAACCATCAGCACGAGATTATGATAGGTGGGTCCACCCTTAATGAGCATGAGCGGGCACAATTTGAAGAACTACTGAAAGAATTTGTGAACATCTTTGCATGGTCTTATGATGACATGATAATATTGACCCATAAAGCTCAGCACGAGATACCAACATTACCAAAATACAAACCGGTCAAATAGAAGCTAAGGAAGCTCCGCACTTAACGGTCGCTCAAAGTCAAAGAGGAAGTGGTCAAGAAATTAAATGTAGGTATCATTCGCATAACTGAATACCTTACACGACTCACGAATATCGTCCCCGTGCCGAAATCGAGAGAAAAAGTGCTCATGTGCGTCGACTATCAAGATCTAAACAAAGTATACCCAAAAGATGAATACCCATTGCCAAACATTGATATGATCTTGGACAACACAACCAGCTACGCCCTCAAGTCATTTGTCAATGGATTCACTGGATATAACCAGATCAAGATGCACCCTCACTATCAGGAGAGAATCGCCTTCATCACCCCCTGGGGAACTTTTTGCTATACTGTCATGCCATTCAGACTCAAGAACGTCGGGGCTACATACCAAAGGGCTGCCACAACCATCCTGCACGACCTTATTCACAAAGAGGTCGAGGTCTATGTAAATGATATGATCATCAAGTCCAAGACTCGAGAATGTCATTCCTGCCCTTCGAAAGTTTTTTGAGCGACTGTAGTAATAACAGATGCAGCTAAACTCACAGAAATGCATTTTCGATGTCATGGAAGGAAAACTCTTCGGATTTATGGTCAGTGAAAAGGGAATCGAAGCAGACCCCACTAAGCTAAAAGCCATACTTAAGATGCCACCACCATAGAAAGTCCGAGGATTCCTAGGTAAAATTCAGTACATCTGTCGGTTCATCAGCCAGCTGACTTCTATATGCGAACCCATTTTGAAACTTCTTTGGAAGGATTCAATTAAAGTCTGGATTGATGCCCGCTAAGAAGCATTTCACCAAATCAAGTGATACCTTACCTGAACTCCCGTGCTTAGGCCTCTGTAGTGAGGTCTCCCCATCCACTTGTACTTTATCATTACAGATACCGTAGCAGGGGCTTTACTATCCCAATATATTGAAGAACACGAGTTGAAAACTGGATGGGTAAGAATCAGCTACACTGCTTTAGAGAAAGCATGTGTCGCCCTAGTCTGGGTTACGCAGAAGCTACGACACTACATGCTTGCCTTCCTTATCAAACTAGTATCCCGTATGGATCCTATTAAATACTTTCTAGAAAAGCCCGCTATGTCCAACTAAATGTCCCATCGGTTGATGTTGCTAGTCAAATTTGATATTGTGTACATAATGCAGAAATCTATGAAAGGGAGAACCATCTCCGATCACCTTGTTGATTACCCCATGGAAGAAGTCGAGATTTAGGTCTCTGAATTCCCTGATGAAGATTCTCTACACCTCTCATAAGGACCTTAGATGGAAAATATTATTTGATAGAGTTGCCAACAAGAATGAATATGATATTGGGATACTCCTAATCACCCTTGATGACTCGTACACCCACATTGCCATCAAACTAGACTTTTCCTGCACCAACAACATGATTGAGTATGAGGCATGCACTGTAAGCCTCAAGATCGTCCTCAAGAAATGAGTTCGACACCAAGACGTCTATGGAGACTATGCCATTATCGTCGGCCAAATCCTTAGAAAATGGAAAGTCAAAGACGAGAAGCTTATAACCTTCAATGCCAACCTAGAAGTGTTGGACTCCCAATTCAAATATATCACCTTCTACTACTTTCTCGTGCAAAGAACAACCTAATTGATGCCCTTCCTATCCTAGACTCCATGATCGACATGCTTGAAGGAATCAAAATGGCCCCTTTCCTGGTTCAGAAATATTCTAAGCCCACCCATTGCTACCACATTGAACTCATTACCAAGGAAGATTTAGATATGGTCGAGTTATGGTACTATGAAATTTAGCACATACTCAAATATGGTAGGTATCCCCAAGACACCAATAAAAAAGACCGTGCAACTCTTCACAAACTTGTTGCCCAGTATATCATCTGCGATAAAGCACTGTTCAAGAAAACTTCGCTGGAACCCATTTGCACTATATTGTAGGGGCTGATGTTGAAAAAATGATACAGAAGATCAACAACAGGGAATGCGGGCCCCACATGAATGGTCGCATTCTTGCCACAAAATCATCCATTAAGGGTACTATTGGACCACCATGGTTCAAGATTGCGGTGTTCGAAGATGCCTCAAATGCCAATATTTTGCCAATCTCTAACACTTTTCTCCTCGACAACTATACAACATGACCTCTCCCTGTCCCTTCTCCAACCGGAGCATTGACATCATAGGTAAGGTTACTCCCAAAGCTTTAAACGGTCACGAATTCATCCTGGTTGCTATTAATTACTTCACCAAATGGGTCAAAACTGAGTCATACATAATATTGAATGCCAAGAAAGTGTCCAAGTTTATCAAAAAGAACATCATCTATCGATACGAAGTTCCCCACGAGTTAGTATCAAATAATGGGCTCCATTTTGAAGATGAGGTCACAGAACCAGTCGACGAGTATGGGACTCAGAGACACAAATCTTCTCCCTACCGACCTCAAACTAATGGTGCCGTCAAAGTTGCCAATAAAAGCCTCAAAACCATAATAGTAATATAACTGAGAGTTACAGAGATTGGGCCGACCGGACCCCATATGCCCTTTGGGGCTACCGCACTTTGATAAGAACGCCTACTGGGGCTTACCCTTATTCTCTATTATACAACATGGAGGCGGTCCTACCCGTTGAACTACAAATACATTTCCTCCGCGCCCTATTCTAAAGAAAAATTAGCGAAGAAGAAAGGCATCAGAGCCGTTTCGATGAATTATCACTTTTGGATGAAAAGAGACTGAAGACTCTATATCATATACAGAGGTATCATCGTCGGATAAGTCAAAGACCACGGTGTCCAAGAAGGAGACCTTATCCTCAAGAGATCATAGAACCCGTTTGGGACCCCAGAGGGAAATTCAAACCAAATTGGAGCGCCCCTACATCGTAAATAAAATTCTCTCAAGTGGCGCCGCTATGCTCACAGACCTCGATGGAGAAGAGATGGTACGTCCAGTCATACTGGACCGTCTCAGGAAATTTTACCCTTGGTTCGAAATCTCGGCTTACTATGACTCTTCTCATCTCGCTTCAATTCTAAAAAAAATCTTCATATCCCCCTACCCATAGCTATGTGGGACCTGATCCACTAAAAAATATTTTCTTTTCAAAATGAAGCTCATAAAAATTTTCAAAACCCTCAGAGGTACGTAGGCAACACATACGCCATACATGGGTCCAGTTAGGCCTGTAAACGGGTCAAATTCGGACCGGATCAAGCCAATCCAAATCCGAATCCGTTTATGTTAAACGGATTCGGATCCGATCCGATCCGATTATCCGACGGATTATCTCTTAGCGTTCCGAATCCGAATTTGTTAAGAATCCGTTAATCCGATCCCATCGGATTATAATATTATAAATAACTATTATAAATTTCAAAATACATTATATATTATAAATAACTATTATAATATATATTTCAAAAAATATATTTAAATAACTACTATAATATAAATTACTATTATAAATAAATACAACATATATATATATATATATATATATATCGGATCGAATTATTAACGGATCGGATCATATGAATCCAAATCCGCTCCATTTAATAAACGGGTAATCGAATAATCGGGTAATCGAATTTCAAATGTGATCCAAATCCGTGTAAATGGATCGGATTCGGATTCGGATAAAATTCGATCCGTTGACAGGCCTGAGTCTAGTCCCCTTCTTTTTCACAAAATGTTATTCTTTTCTAACCTTCGAGAACAACAACCCATTTATCATTTACAAGAACAAAAGGATTATGTATGCCTTAGAGATTGGTATACATAATTCAAATGCAAAACTCATCAAGAGGCACAACAAAATATGATCAAAATCAAATTTCATTTATAATAAGAAATACAACATTGTTACATGAAGTATCAGTGAAGGGATTTTAATAAATCACCCCATTCTATTGACTGAACCATTCTTAAACAAAACTAACCCTGAACCAAGTTACAATAAAAATTATTCCAAACCCAAAAATATAAAACACCAAAATTAATCTAGCTTCACAAAAATCACTCAAGCTTCACAAAATATTGCCTTCAACTGTCGGATGGCCATGCATTATCATAACCAAGTTTACCACTCCTTGTTGACATTTCGTATGCGCTCTACAGAGCAGTACGCCCTAATAAGCCTAAATAGAACCACAACACTATCTTCCATTGTGTAGAAGGCAAAGAACCACCTTTGACCAGTCTCTTCCGCCATAATTTTCTCTACTACCCGCTTCCATAACCACTTCGGGTAGTTCCCGAACATATGCCAGACCCCTTTCACAGACTGTAACGGATAGATAGACAGCACTGATACAAAGAGCCTAGCATCATCCTTAGAGATTCAGTTAAATCCTCCACCAAGATGAAGTTTATTATGCGAGAAGGCACGATTTTTTACCATCCGACTTGACACAGGAACCGCCAGGGAAATATAAAGAATTATGTCGAAGGCCCACCAACCGCACAAACCGATACTCTCCAAACTACAAGATAAGTAGTAAGTCTCCCCACCATGGCACTGACTAGTGAAGACACCGCACTCCATGCTCTACAATTTAGTTAACCCAACTCTCTACAGATGGGCTGAAGCTGAAGAAAGGTCGGATAAAGAAATTGGGCACAACTGCCAAGGGATACCCAGGATGGGCCGCTAAACGAAAGCTCTCTGCAAGCCACATAAACAACATTATTGGGATCCCCCTCAGAAAGTTAGAACGACCCTCCTTCCAAGCATCCACACTGTTTAGGGTCTCCTCCAACACCATCGCCACATGATTATGGTGGTAAGACGTCTAGGTCATTATCGCAACTGCCTTAGGATCTGTTATTAATTCCCCCGTCACCAGTAATAGCCTCGCAGTGAGGCCTAAGGCGACAGCTCCGGTAAAGCCAATATTATCAAAACCCCTCAAGCGCACTGAATACATAATCATTCGAAGAGAAGTATCCCCTCCAATAACCAGCGATCGAGCTGCCAAGGGAGAAATGTGAAGCAATTGCGATAAAAATACCCTGGGAGAACGGGAAAAATCAGGCATAGTCGTCACCACACTTGGGCTGACACCCAACATGGCCGAGAACTCCTTATAGATGGGAAGACCTCGTCCAGGCTAAAACGGAAGACATGATCCTTATGGTACCAAAATTGTACCGCTGCTTCCAACAGGTTCCAGTCTATGGCTCGATTACGGCACAAAGAAACCCGACAAAAGTTGAAACCATCACAATCGACATTGTATAAGCAGATGGCCTCCATACCATCAAGGTAAGAATAAAATTATTTATACATGGGCAGAGACTTTTAAAAATATGAAGCAAGAAGAGAAATGTGGGTATATGTGAAGAAAGCACATCCCACACCCCTCTTTTTATACTCAAAACCCTTGGCAAAAGACAAAAGCTCTGGAAATCGGATTAAATGTCAGCCCTGCAAAAGTACTCTGATGTGTATAAAATAGCAATCAAAGCCTAGCGTGATTTGACTTGACCCCCATATCGATAGGCAGGTCACGGGGTATGCTGATCGATAACCCACTCTTTTTAGAAAAATATATATTTTCTCCTTTTGCACAAAAATCAATTTCCAAAAACACATTTCTCCTACTTTCTTCTCGAAATAAGCCCCTCCAAAGGGAAAACTCTTTGCAACCAAGGCTCCAAAGCTTTCCACTACTCAAAAAATTCCAAAAAACACAATTTCCTACTTTTTATCAAAACAAAGCCTCAGCCGTAAATTAAAGTGCATGTAGAGTAAGCAACTAAATCAAGATAATCAAATAAAAAAGATGCATATTTTTTTTGCATTTTTGAGTCTCTTTTCAGGTGCAAAGCCATTACATCAAACATGCAATATGATCAACACCAAGCTCCTCCAGTCACATCAACGAACCTGCAAGAAAATCTAAAAAATAAAGAATAAAAAATGGTTATCACCTTATCCATAAGTCCCGTCGTGCCCCGAGACTAAATGCTGGAAGAAACAATGTTAGTTTGCAAAATAATAAGATGAAAAAACCTTCACTAGCACAAATAAGAAAGAGAAAAATGAAATAAAATACCAAAGGTCACTGTACTTACATAGCCACTAGGGCTCCTCACCCTAGACGAATGGTGGTACGCCAGCTCGCATAGCAAGATACGCTCTTCATCTACAGGCTCGGACAAATCAAAAGCATTTTCATTGCCCAAAGTAAGGGGCACCCTAGACTGCCACTTTAGGCCAGTTCAGTCATCGATGGCTAGCCACTCGTTGTTGTACACCTCACTTGAAGAACTATCTATTTAAAGTCTTATATTAAAAAGGACTTATAAACGATTTTTAGAGGGAGAAAGCAAAAGATTCAAACACTTGGAGGTGTGAAAATTGGGAGGGTTCGCTCCCTTTTATAGAAGGCTAAGGGGCCTACCGATCAACAACCCCCTGATAATAGTGATCTGTAGCTATCTTTTTTTCTTCCCAAGGAAGCCCAGGAGTCCATTCTCTTGTCGATTGGAACCCTCCCAAGACTGCCTATCGGCACCCCCTTTTAAATTTTGTACAAAAAATGCCAGAAAATTCCCCAAAAAAAATAAAAATTGCTCAAAAAATTCCCTGAAAAATATGGAACATCAATTTCCGTAAGAAAATCATTTTTTGAAGCATTAAGCCCCTTGCAAACTCTCGAAATCTCCATCCGGATTAATCTTACACTCTTATCCCCAACATAATCCCCAGCAGGATTGATCTTATGATTCTTCAGCCAGAAGCTCATAACTAAACATCCTCCCACTGGAGTCTCAAAACAATGCAATCCCCAACGAAACCATAAGCACACCTGTACCCCCAAGATAACTTAAAATTACCCAGGAGAGCAATTCCCCGCGCTACAACTTAAGGTCTTCAGAATTAACCTCAACCATCAAAATTGTTCAGCATAACTTAAGGTCCTCATAATTGACCTCGACCCTCAAAATTGGTCGTCACAATTGACCTCGACCTTCAAAATTGGTCGTCACGGCTTAAGGTCCTCAGAATTGACCTTGTCCCTTAGAATTGGTGGTTTAGGTCCTCATAATTGACTTCGGCCCTCATAAATGGTCATCGCGACTTAAGGTCCTCATAATTGATATCGCCCCTCAAAATTAGTCGCCGTGACTTAAGGTACTCAGAATTGACCTTGACCCTCATAATTGGTCGTCACAACTTTAGATCCTCATAATTGACCTCGGGCCTTAGAATTGGTCATCACAATTTAGGGTCCTCAAAATTGATCTCGACCCACAAAATTGGTCGCTATAAACTTAGGTCCTCAAAATTAATCTCGACCCATAAATCGATCTCCACACTGAAGTTCCTCATAATTGACCCCAGCCCTCAAAATCATTCATCACAACTTTAGGTTATCATAATTGACCTAGGCCCTCAGAATTAGTCATCACAACCTACGGTCCTCAGAATTAACCTCAACCTTCAGAATCGGTTGACCCTCATAATTGATCGTCACAACTTAAGGTCCTTAGAATTGACACCGGCCCTCAAAATTGGTCATCACAACTTAAGGTACTCATAATTAACCTCAACCCTCAGAATGATCGTCACAACTTGAGGTCCTCAGATTAACCTCGACATAAAAAATAGTCGCTATAACTTAAGGGCCTCGGAATTGACATCGACTCTCAGAATTGATCGTCACAACTTAAGGTATTCAGAATTGATCTCGACCCTCAGAATTGGTCGTCACAACTTAAGGTCCTCAGAATTGACCTCGACCCTCGGAATTAGCATCATAATTTTCGATCCTCAGAATTGACCTCGGCCCTCATGAATGATCATTACAACTTAAGGTCCTCAGAATTGACCTCGGCCCTCAGAATTGGTCTTCACAACTTCAAGTCCTCAGAATTGATCTCGATCCACATAATTGGTCATCACAACTTTAGGTTCTCAGAATTGATCTCGACCCTCAAAATCGATCGTCATAACTTTAGGTCCTCAGAATTGACCTTAAACCTCATAATTGGTCGCTACAACTCAAGGTCCTTAGAATCAAACCTCGACTCGTTGAATTAGTCATCCTCAGCACAACTTTAGAGTTAACCTCGACCCACAGAATTAATTACCCCCAACATCTCTTTAGATACTTAAAATCATCCTCGGCCCGTTGAATCAATCAACCCCAATATCTCTTTATGTCCTCAGAATCGACCTCAACCCTCTGCATTGGTTGCCCTAGCCCTTTAGAACAAATCTTAACACATTTTGACCCACTGAATCGATCATCCTCATTTCCTTAGATCCTCAAAACTGACCTCGACTCGCTAAGTCGATCGTCCTTGTCTTCTTAGGTCCTCAGAATTAGTCAAAAATCCTCTCTCCTAATGTCGACGTGGTGTCTATTATTCGTTGGTCTTCACTTATTTCAAGCTCACCCATCGAGAGTCTCTTTGTAAACACACCATCCTAGGACCCCCTGAGAACCTCCTTAGTACCCCAACACTCAATCATTCACAATAAAACCTAAGTCATACTCTGAATACCGATCTAAAGGCCAACGGACGCTCCCGAGCCCTTTCAACTTTGATAACTTCCTCCCCTGAGTAAAAGCTCAATGAATCCTTGAAAGACTCTGAATTCCCTTTCTAACGGTCAGTTTCGTTCACGAATCAGCCTTACAGTTCGGATGAACGGTCCGTTTTACTATAAAAAACTAATATGGAGGCCATAGGGCGCCCTCGGGGCCCCGTTTGACTCCAGTCAACTTCCTCGCCTGAGCAGAAGCTCAATAAATTTTCGAAGGGCTCTAAAACCCTTTTCTAACAGTCCGTCTCATGCATAAATCAGCCTTACAGTTCAAAAGAACGGTCCATTTTTACTCAAAATT
Source organism: Sambucus nigra (assembly GCA_949130495.1). Lineage (NCBI taxonomy): Eukaryota > Viridiplantae > Streptophyta > Magnoliopsida > Dipsacales > Adoxaceae > Sambucus > Sambucus nigra. The sequence continues at coordinate 555,037,322 of OX422208.1, forward strand.
TATTTGGAAGTCACCAGGCCCTCCCGGGCCTTATTTAACCCCGATAAACTCTTCAGCTTGAACAAAGCTAAATGAATCTCTAAAGCGCTATGAATATATTTTCTAACAGTCTGCCCCCATGTGTTTTTCAGCCTTACGGTACGGACGAATGATCAATTTTACTCTGAAGGGTCATTGGGCGCTTTCGAGCCCTATTTGACCTAGGTATACTCTTCGAACCGAATGATGTTAAATGAAATCTCAAAGGAATCTGAATACCCTTTCCAACGGTCCGACTCGTGCACAAATCGGCCTTAGGATTCAGACGAATGATTTAATTTCCTCTAGAACTTTCCTGTCTAGTGACCAATGGACGTTTTTGGGTCCTATTTGACCTCAATCAACTCCCGAACTTGGAAGTGGCTCAATGGATTCTTAAAATGATATAATACTCTTTCCATAGTCCACTCTATGTGCGATTCTGACTTACGATTCGCGCCTTACGACCATTTTTTCTAAAAAATTACCTCAAACTGTCGAATGGCACCCTAGGATCCTGCCTATCGAAAAGTGTGTTTAGGGTTCTATACCGATAGGTAGGTCTAGGACCATGCCGATCGTCACTCCCCTTGTCCCTATAAGTAGAGTCCATGACCTCACTTTAAAAGGTACTTTTGAACATCCCTCTCAGCAATTCGGAGAACTCTCTCTCGTATTCATAGTTGTTCCCCCCTTAAAAAGCCCATTTTCCACATTCCTTCCATCCTTTTCGTACTCTTTTGAGTATATTCTCACCCATCTACTCATACCACCATCATCTCATCGTGAGATCAGCACATCTAAAATCAAGATCCATTTCAAGTCTTTATAAGGAGGTTTAATTCTTCCCCCCTTGTCTTTAAATTTTCTAATATTTTGCATTAGTTACTTCATTTCCACTTTAGTACTTTACTTCATTACATCACATATATTAATTTCAAACTTTTTAATATTAGTATTTGCACATACTTTATTTTCATAAGACCCCCCCCCCCCCCAAAAAAAAAAGGGTTTACTTGTAAATTCCAAAGGGAAAATTCTTATTACATATTCTCACAGTAAAATGCCTTTTTTCTACACATACATATAATCAAATCACCGATTGGATTTATGGGTTAAACCCCACCTCGTATTATCTTCGAACTACGTGGACTTTGATTCCCCTCGGGCTATGTAGGCGTCTTGAGAAAATCCCTAGATTCGAGTCCTCCCATATACATTTGTTACCTTGTTCTCATTATTTATTCTTGATATGTATTTTATATGCTTGTTTGCTTGTGTCTTGTCCGATTTACATAATCATTCTCGTATAACGACTTGTAAATCGGCAAACACTTACATTATACTTTGAATTACTATTATGGTAATACTCCTAAGGATGATCTCACTTCGCCTTTATCCATGACGCGAGTTAAGCGATTCCATCCTCCATTTATATTATGCACATAAGTACACACATCATGGAATTCAACAAGAGAATATTAACACATGCCCATGAGAGATTGAAAAGGCGGGATGGGTGCCTAACATCTTTCCATTTCGTAACTTAGTCCCTAGACCCTTGAACTAATTGGTTTCGCAAGCATAAATATTGTCCGTGATGTCATTCTTTCGAGGTGACAAATTTTTTTCTGCCTATTTTGTTTAAAATAGGCTGACGACTCTATCTCTACATATCACCCCACATTGATCGAGCATCCCGAGAAGGGATGCAATCTCACGTGCACGTCGAAAAAGGGGAAGGAAGAAGGGATCCACCTCAGGGGATACCCCCGGACCCTTGGGATGGCCACATAGGGAAATGGTCTGTTTATGGGTCCTTAAACCTTAGCCTTTTAGAATTATGGATGAAAGTCTTAATAATTCCCTCAGTCTTTTATGGGTCTGGAGGTCTTTGGCTAAGTTTTTTTGGGGTTGTTTAAATCTGAGGACTGTAGTTTTGGGGGGTCATAATACCTTTGACGGTTAGTCTTAAGCCAAGGCTAAAATCCTTGTAACTTAAATACTAGGTCCTAAGACTTTAACTCTTAATGAATAATGATATTGAATAATCGTGAGTAACAAAGGTTTTTTTTTTTCATTTCGTTAGAGCATTGAATACATCGTAGTAAATTTTGTAATGATTTATATTCCATGGACGAGGGAGTTCGTATCCTTCCACATCTTTGAGGTAGTAGTAACCAAGTCTTGCAATCTTAGTCACCACATATGGGACTTATCATTTGCGACCTACTTCCCCCTCATTAGGGTTTCTGGTTACGAGAAAGACCTCTTTTAGAACTAGGTTTCCCACCTTGAATTCCCTGTGCTAGACTTTTTTGCTGAAGTATGAAGTTATTTTCTACTTGTAGGCTTCCATTCAGACCAATGCAACCTCTATTTTCTCTTCTAACTCGTCTAGAGATGACTTTAGACTTTCTTCATTATTTACTAGCACAAATTGAGATACCCTTTGTGTGGGTATTTTGATCTCAATTAGGATCACACCTCAGTGCCAAAAGTCAAGGAAAAAGAAGTTTCTCTCGTTGGACCTCTGATTGTGGTCTTATAAGCTCACAAAATTCTTAGTAGTTCTTCGGCCCATAGTCCATTTGACTTCTCAAGCCACTTCTTAAAATGTGGAAGATTTTTCTGTTAGTAACGTCAATTTGTTCATTGGCCTGTAGGTGACCTAGGGATGAGTAATGATTATTTATGCCACAGCTTGGGCAGAATTCCAGGAATGTTGGGTTGTCAAACTGCTTGTTATTTTATGATATTATGGCCTTTAGTAGGCCAAACCTACAAATGATGTTCTTCCAGATGAAGTTGGTGGTCTTCTTCTTGGTAATGGTAGCCAATGGATCAGCCTCAGCCCACTTAGTAAAGTAATTAATGGCCACGATACATAATTTATTTTGACCTTTGTTGAGAGGCAGAGGTCCTACTGGGTCCACTCCCTATTGAGAAGATGGTTATAGACTTAGTATCATATTCATCTTCTTCGTTAGCTATTTTGGAATAAAGGCAAATCTCTTGCATTTGTCAAAACGTTGCATTTGGTCCTTGGGTTCCTTCCCCAATGTTGGTCAGAAGTATCCTTGCCTTGGGACTTTGTAAACTAAACTTTTGGGGCTTGTGTGGGCACCACATATACCTTCGTGGAGGTATTTGAGGATGTAACTAGCTTCTGATGGGCTTACGTATCTCTAAAGTGCTGAGCATTATCCGTTCTTATATAATACTCCATTTTCTAAGTAGTACATCGAAGTTGTGGACTTTACCCTTTTGGCTTAGAGCTTGTCTTTGGGCATATCACTATTTTTTAGGTAGGTGTTGATGGGAGTGGTTCAGTCTGAGCTCTGATCGACCTCTGTAGTGTTGATGCAACTGTGTAATGCTTGGTTGATCTAGAGTGACGACTAGGACCTATGGGTCTATCTCATCTGATGATGCCACTTATGCAAGATGGTTTGTCTTCGAGTTCTCAGTTTGGTAGACTTTTTTTATGCAAAACTTGGGTATTCTCCTGATGAGGTGTCATACAATTGCTAGGTATCTTGCCATCTTGTCACCTTTAGCCTCTTAGATTTTAGTGACCCGATTAACCACCAATTGAGAGTCATTAAATTCCTTCGCATATTGGGCTTTTAACTGGACGACAAGGCCCAAGCCCGTCATTAAGTCTTCGTACTCTGCTTCAATGTTAGAGGCTTTGAACTTAAAGCAAAGAGTGGGAAAGATAATACCTTCTTTTAGCATGGCTAGGTGGAGCCTGACCCATTGCCAGAGATTTTTTAGGATTCATTCACGTGAAATATCTAAATAGAAAAGTTGGGGTCCAATTAATGGAATAAGGGATGCCTATGCTCTTGGGGGGCTGCTATGAACTTAACCTCAAAACTAGTGGTTTTTTCTTCTACTTCCTCTAGGTTGTTGAATTCTATAATGAAGTTATCTAAGGCCTGACCTTTGACAACACTTTGAGGTTGATATCTGATATCGAACTCGCCCATTTCTACAGACCATTTGACAAGCCTTCTTAAGATGTTAGACTTTTGGAGGACATGTCATAGTGTTTTCACGATAAAATAGGATTGAAAGTAGGGCCCCAATCATTTTGCTAAAATGATGAGGCAGAAAACTAACTTTTTTATCCTTGGATAATTGCTCTAAACCCCTTGGAGGGCTCAGTTTGACGTAATACATGGGGTATTGTACCAAAAATTCTTCCTTGATGAGGGCAAAGTTGAGTGTTGTGGGTGAGGTAACAAGGTACATATACAAGTCTTCCCCTACAATCGTCTAGTACAGTAGTGGTGCAGACCCTAAGTAACTTTTGAGATTTTAAAAGGCCTCCTCAGCCTCACGAGTCTGCTCCAAAGCTTTCTTTAGCACCTTGAAGGATGGTAGGCGCTTGTCTGTGGCCTTGGAGATGAATCGTTTGAGGGCAACAACACTTCCAACTAGGATTGAGACTTTCTTTACTGTTCTTAGAGATTACATATCCAATAGGGCTTGGATTTTTTTAGTGTTGGCTTCAGTGCCCCGTATGGTGACCATTAACCCAAGGAACTTGCCTCCATTCACACCAAAAGCAGACGTCTTCAGTTTGAGTATTATTTGGTTCCTTTGAAGGAAATCAAAGGTCTCTCTGAGGTTTTGAACGTGGTGAGCCTCTAAGATTTTAACCAACATGTCGTCGGAATAAACCTTTATGGTATTACCAATGAGATCTTTAAAAATGGAGTTCACCACCCTTATCAGTAAGGCCCATTCTGATATGGTTATACATGGAATAAGCATCCATAAAGGATAGGAGCTCATGGCCAGCTATGGAATCTACTAAGGTGTCAAGAGGATATAAGTCCTTTAAGCATGCCTCATTGAGGTCGGTGAAATAAACACACATTCTCCATTTCTTGTTGACTTTAGACACAAGTACCACGTTTGAGAGCCATTTTGGGTACTTGACCTCTTTGATAAAGTTAAAGGCCTAAAGTTTGTCAACTTCCTCTGCTGTGACGTTATTTCTTTTCGGTCCGATGAACCTCTTCTTTTTTCGGACCGACTTATGATTTGGATCACGCTCAGGCGGTGGACCATTACTTCGGGGTCTACCTCGATCATGTCGGAGTGTCTCTATGTGAAGACATCCTTATTCTATCTCAAGAACTGGATGAGTTCTTCCTTGAGGGAGAAACTAAGGCCTGCCCCAACTTGGACTTATTCAGTTGGATCCTCCACATCGATGCACATGGTGATTAGATCCTCGACGAGATCACTCCTTTACTCATTATTTTCATCTCGCGGATCTAGAGTGTCCACATTTACCAATTCTATGATTGGGCCTTCTAAGGGGAGCTCTTTTTCTCGGGCTTCTATACCCGTGGGAGAATGATTTTTAATAGTACTAGTTGGCATATTGAGGAGAGCAAGTTATGAGTTTTAAAATGATGAAACTTGTCGCTCCCACTGATGGCGCCAAATTGATGAATATTAAAATTTTATGTGACTTTAGACCCACAGGTTCTCCCATATGAACCTCAAACACGTAAGAGGATACGAGTGTCAATGTAAGAGACAAAGGTTTAAAGTGATTCAAACCTCACGAGAGAGTCCTACGTCCATTGTACAAAGGTGTTATGCATGTTTATTAGAATATAAGTGAGTATTACAATCTAAGAGAGCCCATAAGCTTTGGTTAAGGGAGTCTGAGTTCTTGCGTCCTTCGTCAGTAATCCAAAAGACCTTAGTAAGTAACTGAATGACTTATCTATATGTTCCCGAGTGCTAATTTAGGGCTCCACAAGATGTATAAATGGAGTTGGGTAGTGGGGGCAGGTGGAACAGTGCTCTGCTGTCTACCTGCTTTGCCAGAACGACCGAGGAATCTCTACCAAGGTCTTCTGAGCTTAAGACCTGTTATAGGTGGTCTTAGATTATTTTTGGGATGTTTTGGAGTAGTATACCTGGGGTTCAAGGGATAAGTAGTTTGGGTAAGTCATTACCCTTTAAATCGAGGTTCGTTCTGGGCGCTAGACTTGGCGAAACTCTGGTTCTGACGTCCCTGAGCTTGATTGGGGAGGTATGTTGGAGCGGCTGAGTTTTTTCGAAATAATGATTCACGAATAAGGTTTTCTATCGTACCATGACTTATCCTTAAAAGTGAAATAGGTTCGTGGGACCAATTATCACTTTGTCTGAGGTCCAAGATCACTCAATGAGCCTCTTCTTTTGTTCGAGGGAGCTTTAAGAGGTTTAAGTGACTTTGGAAGGTTAAGGGTTAAATAGGGTATCATCAAGGGCGAATCATCTCCATTTGTATGAAAATAGATATGTTTTGATTATAAGTCTCTCATCGTGTTTAACGAGACTTAATTTAGTGTATATATCTCCTTATAATGATATCATCGCATCCTGGTTTGTTGGCTATTGGAAGATGGGTTCATGTTTTCATATAGAATTGTCATTTGAGCAAGCCCAACATCATGCTAAATTATGAATACATATAAGTTAATTAATTCATTATTATGAGTTTGTGGGTTATCATTGAAAATGAGAGTATAAATCTCCCCCCTCTCTCCCTTTAATTATATTAATTTTTTTTATAGGGGTGACAAATATTTAACATTATATTTTCAAATAAAATTATTTCAAAAGAAATCTACATTCTTTGTCTCCATGATATATTAGCCCCAATCAAATGCTTTTCAAATAAATTCCATATGCAACATTATTGTATATATAATATGAACATATAATTAAAAGTCATAAGGCATTATCTTTCTCTCTTAAGATTTGTCTTAATGCTTTATTCATTTTCTTTTTTAACTTTGCTTAAGGTCACATTTATACAACTTGATCTAGATACAAGTACGTGAGTTCATTATTTGACATATATAAAAATATGACATGATTTTTCAAGATGTATAATAAACATGTCAAGTTAGCATCAAATACAAACAACTTAATTTTCAAACTCACAAAATTATTTAATTATTTCCCTAATTGATTTCATATTGTATAGAGTGTCTATTGATATACATTTGATCAAATTAATACTTACAAAATTATACTATTTACATGCATTTATATATGGCTGGTGTGAAAATAAAAGGGTCACTTCACAAATTTATTAATATGACACACACACACACACATGTTATTAATGTCGCGTTAAGCTTAAAATTGTTTATTACTCTACAAATACCACAATTCAAACACATCGTCTTGTTAATTTATCAAATTATAACCTCATTAAGATATATATAGTTAATTATGGATTAGTTTCATATAATCATATAATGTATTTGATGAATGAATGGATCAAAGTTGGATTGATTATAATCCGACCTTTTGAGAATTTGATCCACTTTGGTATATTAAATAAACAACAAATTATAACTTACACACTAGAGAATTTTAATATTCTCTATTTATTTATAATATCTTATGATTATTATTACACTTATAAATAGGTATTACATGTTAACAATATTTGTTTTACTTATATTATTTCACATTTATTTTTATTATATAAAAATTAATATGTATATTTAATAATTCAATCACGTCGGATAGTATTTGATCCAATTTAATCCTATTAGTGTTGGTTTTAGATTATAGTTTTGATGGTTAATTATAAGATTCAAATACAATCATATAATTTTCTTATAAATTGATTCAGATTCACCTTTTGCTCATAAAACTATAAACATAATACAAAAAATTTCTTTGAAGAGATGATGCAAATTGATTGACCACTATATATTTTTAAATATAAATTTCTCTCTCTCTCTCTCTCTCTATATATATATATATATATATATATATACATATATATATATATATATATATATATATATATATATATATATATATATATATACATATATATATATATATACATATATATATATATATATATATATATATATATATATATATATATATATATATATATGTCTATCACTATTCACAAATCTCTCTCTATTTGCTTATGCCTATCATTTTGTATATTATTACGATGCAAGACATATATGTTATGTATCATGTTTGTATGCATGTTCATATACTGTAATATAATATACACATTGTAAGAGATTATACAAGATAATAAAAGGTCAAAAGAAAAAATACAACAAAAAATGTAAATTTTCTATTAAATATAAATAAACAAAAATAAAAAAACTTAGGGCACTTCTGACAATTTTTGGATATACTGTGATGACATCCAAGATTGCTTGGATAACCCAGGCTCTCTTGAGGCTTTGGCAACTTTCTATTGAAATTCTCATGACTTTCGAACAACACTCCACTAGAACCGGAAAAGTGGCGAGGGTGGTGATCCAACTCTACCCTTTCCCAAAAGATAAAATATAAAAGGAGTTTCAAAAAATAAATGTCAAATGTAATTATTTATAAGGGCTAAATTGTCCTTTAGATATATATCTAATTGGCATAATTTTTATCCCTTCCTTTTGGGTAACAAATGGCCAAGAATAAATAAAACAAAACTATCACACATGTTAAACTAAAAAGTTACTAAACTATCAACAAATCCAACACAAACAAAACAATCAAAGCTGGTGAAACCCTAGCAAGCCACAACTTCCCTACAAAGGAAAGGGTAAATTACTAATTTCTTATTTTAACTTTCACTTCACTTTTAACATTCAAATTGTGTTTGGGCTTTTGGTCTGGGTTTGAAAACCATCGTCATCTCTGATCTAAATTTCTCTATCTCTGGTAAGAATTTTCTCTCCTATCCCTTAGATATGCAGAATTGCATGTATATATCCACGCACACATATGTATGCATATGTAAATGTATTTGTGTGCAGGCTAATTTTGTTAGGGAGAAAAGATCATAGGGTTTGCAATTGAATTCCGGAACAATTGTGTGTGATTCGACCTAGCTGGTGTTTTATATGATTAAAGAATTTGAATTTTGTTGATGAATGATTAATCATTTTGGAAACCCTCGTGTCCTTTTTGTTTATATGAGAGAAAATTTGTAATGCATTGTCTGTTTTAGAAATTTGTTAACTCTGTTAAAAGACATGAGCACATTGTTTTGAAGGAATTGGGTATCAAAATTGACTTGTAAAGGAAGAGGATAATAATCACAATCACATTACTTTACGCCCTTCACTCCATTTAATACCCGAGGGAACAATAATTTTTAGCCTTTTGTATTACGATTAAAAGTAAAAGCTCTATCAAAGGGAGAGAGAGGAGGGCTGGGTTCTTTGAATTCCCAATTTCTTTTCTGGTCCTGAATTTTTAGTCCTAATGATTTGTCCCGTACATTTATTGCAAAGACAATTACATTACCAGATAAATTGTTAGTGGGATCCCCAGTTACATAAACTTCTTTCTGACTGACTAAAATTTGAGTTTGCATTTCGTATCAATAGTTATGATTTCTTCATTCCCTTAGGCGTGCACCTCTTCGAAGACCCCTCGTCCAGCCCAGGCAAGGCGTTATAGGTGCGCCTTAGTGAACTTTGACAACAATGCTTGATCGCAAGAGTGCATGTGCCATTTCTTACTTACATTCACCACTAGGGAGTTTCTTTAGTTGTGACCTTTACTCTATGAACTTTCTACTATAATTGGAGTTCAAATCATGATCATTTGTTCAGGAGCCAAATAGGATAGGTTTAATTATTCCGTGGCTAAAATTTGCATTGTGCTTATTACGATCAAAGAAACTTACAATTTTTTTTCCGGGTTTTCTTTATATATAGGGTGTGGGATTTTTATGGGTAGTTGCTTGTCATAAATTCACATCCTTCAAATTGTCTTTCTCTTTCTATATAATTATGGGTTTGTGACCTCATAATTAAAAGCACTATCTTAATTTAATCAATCACAATATTTTCCCCTTGTTTTTAACTAGATATTGCATTTGGACATCACAGTGATTTCGAATTTGTAGGAAAGATTGGACGAAACTGTGGGATGCTGAAAAGGCATGACTAATGTAGCATGCTTTCGATGTCTTTAAGATGCAAATGGAGCAACAGGTTTCCTTGGACCGTGAGGCAAGCCCTCATCCTGAGAATATATTGTTTGAGGCAGGGGATTGTGCTGTAATCGCATCCTCACAAATTTATGATGTTCCAGTTCAGCCAGGTATGTTACGAAAATTTCAATTTTGATTATCATATAACGTATTTGGAACTAGCTATACTTCTTATTGACATTCTAATGATTAAAGCAGCAAAAAAAAAAGCAAAAAAACAAACACGGCAATGGGCTGCTTGGACACGACAAGAGGAGGAAAGCTTCTTCACTGCACTACGCCTAGTTGGCAAGGCAAGTTTTTATTGCCATGGATTTGGCATATGGCTTCCTAACTTCAAGAGTTATTCAGAGCATGACTGAATGTATTTTGTCTGTTTACCAGAATTTTGAGAAGATCACATCCCGTGTTCAAAGTAAAAATAAGGATCAGGTGACTTGCTTAAGAAACAAGTTTTGATTATTCTTATCCAGTGAATCCTTTTTCTTGACTGCTCATCTCTTATCAAAATATATTCTATTGCTTTTGCAATAACCTTTTTTTTTTTTGGTTTAATTTTGGTAATTTTCCAGGTCAGATACTATTACTATCGTCTTGTAAGGCGTATGAACAAGTTGTTGGGTCCAGAACTTTTTCTTGATGCCAAGAATTCTAAATTCACCAATGCTGCGATGCTTCGATGGTAACAATCAGTTTGCACCTCTCTTTTCTTTTAACTCGTTATACACGTGCGTAACTTATGGTATTTTTCTTGAGATGGCAACCAGTGTGTATTTATAATTTTTTTTCCGTTTTTGACCATCTCCTTGGTGATACTTCAGAACTGATGTAGTCGCATTGCTTTAAAAAAATGATTTAGATAGTACTGTAATGTTAAAAACGATATCATTCTACTTGTAGCATGGTAATTTTCCCTCGTCCACTCGCCCACTTACTCTTTGCACGCTAATGTAAAAAAATGTATGTCATAGAACTCCACACTAGCTTTATTACTCCCAATCAGATACAAACTTGGGCCCATGATGATTTAACCCAACATCTTGAGGTAGGGCATGCATCCGCTAGAGGCTAAAATGAGAGGTGAAGAAACTAGAATGTAACAATAATTACGGGCTGATTTTCAACCAGACCATTCAGAAGAGGTAGTCGGTAAGAAGCATGCGACATGACATGACATTTTAAAGAAATATCGACACGGGGACACGTGAATATAATATTTTTTTAATATATTATTCCAATTGCATACTTCATTACTCATCATCTCATCATTTAGTTAAGATTCTAATCTAAGTGAAAATTTACCAATTCACAATAAAATATTACAATAAATAATAACAATATTAATTCATACATTCAAATTATGAAAACTGAAATTCCATTGTTAACATCGCAATACCTTATTATCAAAATCAACAATTCCATCCTATCATCATCATATAGACTATATGGAGCTTCTCAAAGACTGCATACAAATTTAGCTACCCCTTAAAAATAAAACCAAAAGAAACCAACCCACCAACTTTATCTCATTATTAGATCCAACTTCAATTGCTTCATCATCGCCTTCACCTACATCACAATCATCAGTAAAAAAAAAACATGGCCTCCATATCCTGGCATCATGTGAGAGGTCCGCTACTTTAAGTATCCCATCATTTTCAAACGGGTTGAAAGTATATCAATTAATATCTCACGTATTGCTTCTTGAAATTATAATTAATATATATTAAAAGCATGTCTAATCTTTAACTTTTAAACCCTCACTACATCCCTTTTTTTAGTAGCTCTTTTGGTTTCCCAAGGATAGTTTGTTGGGGCAAAACCCGCTTTATTCGCTCCGCAAATGAGAGAGAAACTCAGGGTAAGATCCTTTCTTTCTTTACGTGATCTGAAAATTAGAGAACCATAACATTCTTTGGGCAACCATAAAGCAACATTTTCTTGGTAGAGTTCTAGGCGGCAAGAGGCTTTAGGGCTTTTTGGAACTGCTGATTGAGGCATTCAAGCCTCAAAACCCTCGAAGCCTTCCTTCAAACCTTTAAACCCTCGAAGCTTTTAAGCCAATAAGCCCTTGAAGTTTTTGTTGCGAATATGAACTCGTCGCAACCTAATTTTGTTTTCTCTCTTGCGAGGCAAACTCTAGTCGTGAGGCAAACGATCCTCTCTCTCCTTTGTGATCTCGAAAGTTTTACCCTTTGCAATTTATTCTGATTTATTAGGCAAATCTCAAGCCACCATCTCACCTAAAACCATTTTGTGTTAAAAATAGGAGGGTAAGCTATTAATCTTTTTTGGGTTCACTCAACATCATTATCCAGGGGCAAGGCATTTTTATACTCCCATTCCAACACAATCCTTCCAACAAATGACACGGACAAGAGTTGGACCTGTGATCATTGGCTCTGATACCACTAGACAAATCTCAAGCCACCATCTCACCTAAAATTAATTGGTGTTAAGGAGGGTAAACTTTTAGTCTTTTTACGGGTTCACTCAACATCGTTGTCCGGGGGCAAGGCATTTGTTGTACTCTCATTCCAACAGACTTCTTCTAAAAGGTTTTGCATTATCAATTTACCCGTTGTTTGGTTCTAATTTGTATGAATAGACCTCATCGTGTCCCAAAACTGCCCCAGAGTGTCTTAGAATGTGTGCAAAAATATATAAAAAAAATTTGGACACTTTTCAAAGTGAGTCTGACGTGTGTCATACTTTATCTTGGAGACCACGAGAGAGTCTTGGTGCTTCCTAGGGTAGTAGGTTTGCTAAAACATGCCTATATTGAGCCACGAGAGGCTAAAAGTTCATAATAAGGATGTGGCAATGAGTTGGTTCCATTTTTTTAGAACGACCTAAATGGGAACAAGTAAACTCTCTTCTCCTTCGACTGTTATTGATCTATGCAACACAAAAGTTTGGAATGATAGGTAGAGGATAAAGCTATTGAGTTGGTTGATGAGGTTGGTGCAGTGGACACTTGTTGGGCGGAGGAAGTTGCGGCATGGATGGAGACTTTGACCGGTTTAACATGTTTTTAGGTCTCTTACGAGGGCAACAAAAAGGAAGCCTTCTCCATGTTTAGGAGAATTAAGAAAAGAAGGAGAAGAGGCAATAAGAAAGATGTTATAAAGGCAGGAGCGAGTTCCAACAATAAAAAGGAAAGGAGGTGAAGAAAATAGAATGCTAGCAAGAGGGAAAGAGTAAAGGTGAAGTAGTGGCCTAAAATTATTTCATGGAATGTGAGGGGTTTAAGGATGGTTAAATATTCTTTGCGTATTTGGAAATTGGACGTGGCTTGCATGCATAAGACCAATTTATTTTCGTTTTCCTCAAGGCTGGTTTGGAGTCTATGGCATAATCGGTGGTGTGGCTTTAGATGCTTAGAGGCACGTGGAGCTTTTGGAGGTATAGTGATTATATTAAACAACTGGGTGTTTAGCTGCACGGATTGGCTTCAAATAGCTACTCAATATTGTATCTCTTTTGCAACATTGGTTGCGATTTTAGGTTGAGCTTTTTAAGGGTTTGTGGGCCAGTTATTGAGGAGGACAGATAGGATCCTTTGGGCTTATGGGATGTACCGTGGTGTGTATGCGCGGGTGGTGGTGGTGGGGTGTTTTAAATGTAGTTCATATTTCGTATGAGTGGTTCATTTATGACTTGGTTGATTTTCTCTTCGAGGCAACCGATTTATGTGATTTAGTTTGAGCGTCCTCTGATTGGACTTTTATAATTTTAGCTCCATGGGAGGAGATGCTTATAGGAATTGGGTAATCTACTCTATCGTGATTAACACATCACATTTTTATCATGCTGTATTGTGGAGTGATTAAGTAAGGTTCGACTCCGCTCTAGTTTGAAAGTACACGGCTCATAGTTTTCGGATTTGAATGCAAAGTTATGGAGTTGTGGCAGAGTTACTTAGACAAAAGTCGATTCCTCAATAAAAAGTCATAAGTTATTAAAGGAAGATCCAAAGGAGAACAAATATTTCTGGTAATGTTTAGGACTTTTGCCTTGGGTTTGGCAGATGTTGGGTTAAATAGGTAGGAGTGTTCCCCCGGGTAGTGGTGGTGGTGTTATCGGAGCTTAAAGGAGAGGTTGCATCTAAGTTATAAGATGAGGAAATCTCGTGCAGACGAGAATCCATGGCCCTTTGGCTGGAAAAAAATGGGATACACCATGAAGTTTTTTCAAAAATTGGGAAATTCGCACACAACATTTGTATTATTTCTTTAGATGGTGTGTAATTGTCTGTGTATAAGATAAGGAGGTGATGAGAGGCGTAGTAAAGTTTTCTAAGAGTTTTTTTAAAATAATAAATGGAGGGTAAAATCTCGTTTAATTGCTGTTTGATGCATTCCCGAGGAGGATTGGGCTTGTTTGGAGGAGCCATTTGTGGAGATATTATGGAGGCTCTTGGGTCTTGTTGTGGGAATAATTTTCCACGCACAAACGTTTTTTCTCTTTTTCTGGCATTCTTTCGGGTGGTGTGGGAGGATGTGATGACAATTTTTTAATGGCATTCTTTGGGGAGGTGTGGGAGGATATTATTTGAAGGAATATTCCCTTATTTTACGAATAAAATTAAAAATCACAATTTAAAATATTACTCATTCTTACGCTTGACTCCTTGCGTGCGCCATCTCCTTATTCCCTCCATTGGAAAAAGCTCGTCCTTGAGCGTGAGGGTAAGATTGCAAACATCAGAATGTTAGAATTCAATTATGGCCCCTACAAGTTTAGGGGTTTATATTTATACTAAGGAGGAAATACATTGGGGGACCAAATTACTTTTATGGTCACTTACATATATAACATACACATTCCAACACTCTCCCTCAAGCTAGCGAGTAAATTTCGACCAGGCTAAGCTTGCCAATAGAAGTGCGAAGAAGAGGACTAATAGGTGGTTAGAACATCTGCAACTTGTTCTTCTGAAGAAACAAATGATGGAGTGATGATCTCATGACGAACCTTCTTTATGAGAAAATGAACGTCTATCTCAATGTGCTTTGTCCTTTCATGAAGAACTGAATTAGAAGCAAGTTGGATAGCCGATTTATTGTCACAATGCAGAACAAAAGAAGCCTTATCAGGAAAATCCAACTCGCCAAGAATAGAACGAAGCCATATAATCTCACACGTGCCCAAAGCCAAGACCCTATATTATGCCTCTGCAGAATAACGTGAAACGACTGCTTGCTTTTTACTTTTATGACTGCCACGAAAGTTATAAAAACCAGTAGTAGAGCGGCCATCACAAGCTCCTTCATAATCTAAATCAGTGTAGCTATGTAATTCTCAATTCTCGAGGCTGAGGGCTTGCTGTATAAAATAATCCAAGTTCAGGAGAAGATTTAAGATACCTCAAAAGGTGATGTAGTGCATCCAAGTGAGTTTGACAGGATTGTGCTGACTAACTCTTTCAACAACAAATGATATATCCGGTTCGGTATTTGCTAAATAAATTAGACGACCCAGCAAATGCTCTACATAGACGGATCTTTCAAAAGTTCACTACTATCAGCTACAAGCTTTAAATTATTAATCATAGGAGATAAAGCTGGTTTGCACTCATTCATCTCTGTATCCTCCAGAAGATCCAAAACATACTTTCTCTGTGAAAAGAGAAATCCTATGACGAGACCTATAACTACTTCAATGTCCAGGAAATATCGAAGTTGATCGAGGTCTTTCACATCAAACGCCTTTCCAAAATTAACTTTAACTTGTGTAATTCCAACATAGTTATCTCTAGTAATAATTATATCATCAACATACACAAGTAAGATCACACTCTTCCTATATGGATCTCGTCTAATGAAAGAAGTATCATCAGAATGGCACCGAGTAAATTCGAATCCAATGATAGCCTCACTGAATCTTGAAAATCAGGCACGTGGTGACTGCTTTAGCCCATATAGAGATTTCGAGAGACGACAGACTTTTCCAGCATACTGCCTCTCACCACGAAAGCCTGGTGGAGAATCCATGTGGATGATCTCGTTAAGGTCGACACAAAGAAAAACATTTTTGACATCAAGCTGGTGAAACGACCAAGAGGACGAAGCAGCCAAGGAGATTAATAAGCGAACAATATTGAGTTTCGCAACTGAAGCAAAGGTAGCACCAAAATCTTTTTTCGAAATCTGAGTAAAGCCTTCGCAACAAGGCGAGCCTTATACCTATCCACTATCCCATCAGCTAAGAACTCGAGGGTATTGACCCACCTACGACCAACTGTCTTAGCTCCTTTCGGTAAAGGAATCACGTCCTAGGTATGATTACGTTGTAAGACATCCATCTCACACTGCATAGCTTTAACCCAACATGAAGCCTGAAAAGCTTCAGAAACAGTCCTCGGGATCCGAGTGGAAGAAGTAACCATAACAAAAGCGCGATAAGGACTTGACAAACTCTTATAAGAAACAAACTTTGAGATAGGATGTTTTGTAGAACAGACATGACCATATCGAATGGGCTTTTCATGCTCCCGAGGGGGTATCAAGGCTTAGGGTCTGGAGCAACAAGGTCATCATCAGTGTTTTTAAAAGAGCGCTATTGCCTTTTGCCCTGGAAAAACGCTATGTGGCGCAGGTTTATTTGCGGAATACCCCAATAGCGTGCGCTATTAGCTGACGTTTCACGCGAAAGTGCGCGAAATTGCGCAAAAATGCGCTATTCTGCGCAAAAAGCGCAATAGCTGCGCAATCGAGCTTTAAAGGAAAAAAAACTGTATCGCCCTTAACCCTTGATAAAACTTACGGGCTGTAAAAGTTGGAGTGGCAATTCGTGTTATTGGGTCGTGTTTTCGCCTAACACGACACGACACGACAACGAAACATTAAACACGAAAACGACACTACACGAATTCGTGTTTTTTTTAACGCCACGAACACGAAACACGTGAAAACACGACACGATTAACATGATTTTTTCGAATTGCCACGATTTGTCCAAAATTACACGACTAACACGAACCTAGTTTGAACCATTTTTTTTGTTAAAATTAAAGGTATAATATAACACACCAATCATTATAAAAGCCAAATATGTTAAAAACTACTTTTGCTTATAACCTGTTAAAGATGCCAAATCTGTTATCATTCAAGTTTCAAGACCAAGGGACATAATCTATTTAACCAAGTCAAAATGCTACATGTCTCCAACCAAATATGTTAACAGTCTCCAACATAAGATCCAAAAAAGCTACACATAATTACAGCCACACCCACACATATAATAGCGTTTAAGCTTGACAAAAAGAGTGTTTAAGCTGGGCAAAACAACAACATATCTAGTGCTTAAACTGAACAAAAAAATAGCAGCGAATCAACCCTGCATTAAATTAGACGTAAGTAACTATTAAAAAAAAAATTAAAATTTCTTAAACATGTGATAAAAATTATCAATAGAATTACCTAGACAATGGTTTCTCCCTTGGTTTCCAATTGAATTATATCTTCGGTTAATTCCAGTAAACTTAATTCATCATCACCTACAAAACATGAGCACACCATCGACAGTACGAGCATCATCATCTTCGCAAGAACTGTCCTCTCCAATCCCCTCCTCCTCCATCTAAAACAACAGATATGAAAAGATAGTTACTAATCACAACGGAAATGAAATAAAAGATGACCATCAATCACAACAGCAAACCCAATCATAGAAATAAAACCTATTGGAAGTAACAAGCCTTTTTTTATTTAAAAAAAAAAAACTCTCAACAAAATAATGGTTTATTTTCAAAACTCTAAAAAAAAAACTCTCCAGATAAAAAAACAGCAGTCAATAACGTTTTTTTTCAAAAAAAAACTTTCGAGATAAAAAAAACCAACACAGTAGCAAATCAATATTTTTTGAATCCTCAACAGCAAAACTTTTTATCATAGCAACAAATCAATATGGGCTTACAAATCAGTTGTGGGTTTTTGGACTTTGGGGATGTGGGGTGGGGCGTGTAGTAGATGATGGTGGGGTGGGGCGGTGGATGATGGTGGGGTGGGTGGGCAGGTATGATGGTGGCGTCGCCGTGTGGGGCTGCTGAGGTGGGGTGGGGGCGCCGCGTGTAGATAATGGTGGGGTGGGGTGGTGGATGAGGGTGGGGTGGGGTGGGCGGGCGGTTATGATAGTGGTGTGGCTGGCCGTGTGGGGCTGCGCCACTGAGAGAGTTAGAGAGAGAGAGAGACGTTAGGGTTGAGAGAGTTAAGAATGGTTGCCTGATGAATCGTGGGGATATTAGACTACTTAGGGTTTTGTGGTAAAATGGGATATTGGTTAATCTTTTGACAAGTGTAGGTGTAAGATGTATTTAATTTTAAATGGTCTAATTGGGTTTACTTGGGGGTAATTGGGTTGTGCTAATTAGGTTGAAGTCGTGTCAATTTCGTTTCAATTTTTTGACACGAACACGACACGACACGACACGACTTTGTGAAAAAAAAACACGAACACGAACACGACACGAAACACGACAAGTCGTGTTTTTCGGGCCAATTTCGTGTCGTTTCGTGTTGTCATGCCGTGTCAAAATTTGCCTCCCCTAGTAAAAAGCCGTATCCCACCCTTAACCCTCACAGAAAGAGATAACCTTAAAAAAACCCTAAAAAGGCTCCATTCCTGTTGCCGATTGAGCTCGAAGTCACCTTGTTGCTGCCGATGTTTGGGAGCTTTTAACACATTTTTTTTTTGTTTCTCAGTATGTTTTTTTCAGTCAAGTCTTTTTGGTTGGGAGCTTTAAAAAGTCACTTTTTTGTAACTTTTTTTCAATAACTCTCACATTTTTATTTATATCTCAGTTAACTCTAAAATGTTATTTGTTTTATATTTTCAGTTTAAATATGTTAATATTTTTAGAAATTTCAGTTTAAAATGTTACTTATTTACGAAATTTCAGCTTTAAATGTTACTTGTTTTTATATTTTTCAGTTTAAAATGTAAATATTTATAATTTTCATTGTAAAATGTTACTTATTTACAAAATTTCAGCTTAAAATGTTATGTGTTTTATAATTTTTAGTTTAAAATGTTTATTTGTTTCAGTAAATATCAGTTTTAAATGTTAATATTTTATAATTATCAGTTTAAAATGTTACTTATTTTTAAAATTTCAGCTTAAAACGTTATTTGTTTTATAATTTTGATTTTAAAATACTTTTTTTTTTATAAATTTCAGTTAAAATGTTAATATTTTATAATTTAACAGTCTAAATGTAACTTGTTTACAAAATATCAGCTTAAAATGTTGTTATTATTATTTTTTATAATTTTCAGCCCAAATGTTAATTTTCAGTTTAACATGTTAATTATTTTACAAATTTCAGTTTAAAATGTTATTTTATATGTTTTTCTAACAAAAAAACTGAAATGCATGAATTGCTTGCGCGATGCACGACACGACCTCGGAGCCAAAACGCGACACCTTGCGCGACCGCAATTAAAAACATTGGTCATCATCATTAGTAGTCTCAATAATAGACTCAACAAGATGTTCAATTGAATGAGATGGTCGACGGGAATACACCTGGAATGGTTAATTAGCTGGAGAGACATGATTAGTATAATTAAACACAGGTATAGGGTAAACAATATGCGAGTCTTCAGGAGGTGGAGTAGAAAAATGCACAGTAGTAAAGACACCGAAGTATGACGTATTTTCATGGAATGTGACATGTAAAGTATAATGCATACGACATGTGATAGGATCATAAGAATATCCACACTGGAGATGCAAAATGCCAAGAAAATTTGTATCTTTATAAATTGGACTCTCTGTACTGGTGAAGTTAAGCGAGCAAATTCTGTTGTTCAATTTGTAAGGGTTCCGTAAAGATACAAGTTGGGTAGAGAATTTGTAAAGGGTAAGTTCGTAAGGGTTCCTACGAACTTACTTTCTTCGTAAGAATTCTTACGAACTTCAGAAGTTCGTAGGAAGTATTATTACCACATTAAAAATCTAAATTTGGGTTCCTACGAACTATATTAATTCGTAAGAATTTCCTACGAACTAATGTAGTTCGTAGGAACTTATCTTACCTTTTCACCAGTGCATTTGCTATATGTAAACGAAAGGTAACTGGCGTTTTGAGTTTGTATACTTACCATTCGTTGAAGGTCACCAATACAGATGCTCTAACAACGTTACTCTTTGGACATATTAGAATATCCTATAAAAATACAACGAATAGCTTTATCATCAAGCTCAGTACAAGTAAGAGAAAAAAGCAAGTGATGCCAAACACGCGCGGAATTACAGAAAAAAGAATCTTATTAGGATAAATAAGTTGTGATGGGCTTTATTCTAAATGACCCGACATGGAGTACGATTCAAAAGATCAGCGTCCGTTAAGACAACTAAGTGCTAATAAGATTGAGGAACTTGCATTCCCCGTAATAGACAACGGACCACCCTCATGAGACTTCCTTTTTTTCTTTCAGCAATCCCATTTTGTTCAGGAGTATATGGGCAAGTGAGTTGCTGAAAAATACCCTGTTTGTCAAGACGCGAGACAAACTTATTAAAGATGTATTCTTTAGCATTATCGAATCGAATCCCTTTAACAATAACGTTAAATTGAGTTTTGACAAGTTGTAAGAACCGTGTAAAAAGGGGTAGCGTATCTGATTTTTTACGAAGCAAATAAATTGAGGTACACCTCGAGTAATCATCAATAAAAGTGACATAATATCGATGCCCAGAAAAAGCTGTAATAGGTAAGGGGCCTCAAATATCAAAATGTATTAGATAAAAAACACATGGTGTTCGATTCATGCGAGGGATTTAATTAGTCCTAGTATGCTTAGATAAAGAGTAGACAACACATTGAAATTTTAAAGAACTGCAAACTTTAATTAAGTTGGGAAACGACATACAGAGATTGAAAATTGACATGTCCTAAACGGTCATGCCACAACTGTAATGTTTGAAAAGAAAAAACATAACGGCCTGAATCAAGTAACACTAGCATGAAAAACGGAAGCGGAAGGTGGAATTAGTGGAATTAGTGGAGGATCCTCAAAGTAGTAGAGCCCGTTGCGCTCATATCCCCTACCAAAAATCTTCCCCGTACGCAGGTACTGAAGATAACACCAATCAGACAAGAAAATAACAACACAATTAAAACTTCTTGCTAAACGATTAAGAGATAACAAGTTCATAGCAAGATTAGGTATTAGTAAAACTGAGTGCAAAGTAATGTCCGTAGAAAGATATATATCGCCTTTGCTGGGAACCTATTTATGGAAGGGTTGGGTAGATGAAGTAAAAAGATCCGTCTCACCCGTCATATGATCACTAGCACAAGAATCCATAATCCAAGTAGGAGTGTCAGTTGTGTGAGCAGAGGAGGCAGTCATAGCAGTAGGGCTACTAGAAGGAGCTTGACGATTACCCAACAAATGAAGGATCCTATCCATTTTGGAACTAACAGCTTGCTCGATCCTGGCATTCAAATCATCAGGAATGATTGGAATGAGAATCATTGGAACCTTCAATAACGACAGCTATACGAGTTCTACCCTTCTTATTTCTCAACTCAGGACCTGCATGCTCCTCTCTACCGCAATGCTCACAGACCATTTTCTTCTTTTCAGAACGTGCACCCTAAGACGGAGCAGAAGAACCCAAATACCAACTCCTTATATTAGCTACAAAAACCATTTAATCAGCTGCAGAAGGAGACTCAGATATCACTGCAGATGAGGATGTAAGTTTGAGGCGCCGCTCATGCCTCTCACACACTGCATACACTTCACTTAGTGGAGGAAGGGGTGAAGTGCTCAAAATCTAGGTCTGAGGAAGCTTAAAAGTAACCATCAAGAACCGGTAAACCTTTTGCCTCTCTTCCTGAGCTATCACAGGCGGTAAGACCCACTATGTCAGCTAAAGGACTATATGAAGCATACTCCTCCCATCTCTGAGTGAGATAGCTATAAAATGTCAAAGCCAAATTGTTGCCTCGAGAGGCATGCGATATCTCCTTACAGTCTCATTGTGTGAAGGAGACTACATAGCAGTCATACCCATCCATAAGAGCGGAACAAACTCATTAAACAAAAAAATCTCATAAACACTTGGCTCCATAGAGTTGAGCATCCATTCTGGAATAGTGCAATTGGAAACAACCCATTGACTGAAAATTGGATTAGATTCCTTCGGTGCTGGAATCTTCCCAAGAAGACAATCAATTTTACCTTTTGTACCATAGAATAAACAGAACAATCGAGCCCACGACGAAAAAATTCCGCTGAGCCTTGATTTCGACAATTTCCCGTGGTGAGTGGTCATCAAATCAGATGATGGATTCTCAACTTCGACAATTTTCCGTAAGATATTGTGCACCAAATCTGCAATAATACCAACAATTATGAACGAACGACTGATAACAATTATTCGAAGCAATCCACAAAAAAAATCCCTAAAAAACAATCACGTGGTCACCAAAAAGATATTGGAGCAGCAACAACGAAATCTTTAGATCACAATAGATGAGAAATGAGTGAAGTATACCTTCAATTGCATACAATCAATGAAGAAAGAACTTCAAATACCCATAAAAGCGCGCTGTTCCAAATAATGAAAAAAGGTACCAATAATCTACCACATCATAGGTTAATAATAAAAGTCTCTTTAGACGAGAAATCAGCCCTCCAAACGCAGAAATTCGCTCAAAAAATCCAAACGCGAGGCAGCTTGAAGTTGTAACCCAATACTAGGGTTTTGCGGTGCAAAGGGGAGGGGCTGGCCCACAGAAGGGCTGCAAACCCTAGGGTTTGCTCGCCTAGGGTTGCACTACTGGTGGGGGTGCCGGAGGTGGTCGGGTTAGGGCTTAGGGTTTTGTGGAAGAAGAAGGAATGGGAGGGCAACAAATTTCTCCATTTTTTTTTTGTGTTTTTAGCTCTGATACCAACTAGAATGTCAAAATTCAATTATGGCCCCTACAAGTTTAGGGGCTTATATTTATACCGAGGAGGTAATACATCGGGGGACCAAATTACCCTTATGGTCACTTACATAAATAGCATACACATTTCAACACAAACGGCCGTGCCACCAAAATAGAAACATGGAATAATTTCTTCCTTTCAACTTGGGCCTAAACTAAATTTGTTTAAAAAGTATTAGCCTCCCATTTAGAAGATGTAATAGTTGAATTTTTGGAGTGGGATCGAATGGTTTTAGCCCCTCCAAATCAAGGGAGCTTGACAAATATGTCCTAATGATATTTCCTAATTAGTCCCATCAAAAGGAAAATTTCCCAATAGGTCCTATTACATGTTTTTCACATGTAGTAAATAATGGCCCGTATTGAAAAATACGCCAAAGTCGAAGATGTAATCCATCTTAATGCAGGGGACAATGGTCGCACGAAGACGAACAAAGGGACAGAGAAAAATGATTCTCAGAAAAAAGGAAACAAGAATGGGGGCATGAATGGCTCCAAAAACGACAATAAGAACGATCCATCGAAAGCGTTCCAGTCTGTCAACACAGTCTTTAAGGAATCGATATACAAAATTCTCAGCAAGATCAAGGAAGATCCATTTGTCAAATGGCCTTGGAAGATGGGAGGAGACCCTATAAAACAAAACAACGCACTGAGATCTGCATTCCACAAAGAGGGCGGTCACAGGACTGAACACTGACCTGCCGAAGACCCCTTCGAAATAAATGCCTTAATCGAGTGACATCCCTCTGGAGACCAACAACGATCACATAAGCTCGCCTAACGTCTCCGTAATCCCCCTCCCGGAAGCTTGATTGTCAGTTTAAGCAACTATAGTTGATGATGAAGAGGATCCTCGCAGCACCAAAGGGTGACCAGGTGGAGTGTTTTCCTTAAGACGAGCAATTTTTCTTCTCAAGGCATCATTCTCCCTCTGCAATAACTCCCCCACCTGGTTAATTTCGGATGCATCCAGAAGCTTTGCCTTCAAGGCGTCCATCTCCTCCTGCACAGAGGCACTAATTCCCTCCATCTCCTCAAGCCTATCCTTGAGCTTAGCGACTACCTCAGATTGATCTTTATAATCCTGATTTCTCGCCCCGAGGGATTTACAGATCTTTACAAAAGCTCGGCGTGCTTGAGCGCTTATGTTCGGACCAAGAACTTGGTTTAGACGGGAGTTAGCAGGAATATAATCATCTAAATCAATGTGCTACAGCCAACAAAACAAGCAACAAAGGTAGCAAGAATCAATAATGAAACATAAAATTTGCTTTTCATTTAATCAAAAGGCCTAGGCCAGTACAAAGGAAGGGAAGACGCAAAAATACAACAGATGAACAAAACAAGAACAAAGCCCAAATTCCTAGCAGGACTTTAGGAGGCCTCAACCTGGTATAAAGAGAGAAGATCTCACCAAAGCAAGCTCTTGAGCAGATTTAAGGGCTAACTGGTCTGCCCCCATGCTAGATGAACGCTCGCGGTCGGCTGCGAGCATTGCTTTCTCCAACAGCAAAGGGGCAAGTTGAGGAGCAACAGCCACTACGGCCCCTTCAACAGCAACAATAGACGACACCATCGAGGCCTTTGAGGCCCCTTCAATAGCAACAATAGAAGGCACCATTGAGGCCTTTGAGGCCTGTGTCCTTCTCTTCTCTCTCTCTCTCTCTCTCTCTCGCTTCTCCTCTTCTCTTTTCTTTTTCTCCACCTCCTTCTCCTGAACCACCGCCTTTGAACTACCAATAGAGCCTCCAGCGTTCTGCTTAAGGACTTCATCCTAGGGGTGTCAAAAAACCGATTGGACCGACGGACCGAGCCGAACCGACTACTTTTTTCGGTCTTTTTTCTTAATCGGTCCGGTCTCGGTTTATTTTTTTGGAGGATCGACCTAGTCGGTCCGGTCCACGGTTTACAAATTCAAAAACCCTGTTAGGACCGACCCGGACCGACTATATATAAAATAATATATTTTTACATATATATGTATATATATAAGATAAAAAAATAATGAAAATATTTATTTTAATATTTGATTAGTTTAAATTATAGTTTAATCCAATACTAGTTTTGTTTAAAGTGCAAATTTTGATATTTTTTAGTTTTTAATGTTTGAAAAAAATAGACTCGGGTATATTTTTATTATTATAAATGATGTAATTCATTAATGTGAGGACCGACGGGTTAGATCAGACTGACCCTATAAAAAACCGAACCGACTAGGGTCGGTTAACCGACATTATCGGTCCGGTCTCAGTCCATTGTTTAGAAGACCGACCAAGTCGGTCCGGTCCGAAAAAAACCTTAAAATCGAACTGGACCGGACCGCGAACACCCCTACTTCATCCTGCTGGACAACAGATTATGATCATCGTCATCATGGGTCAAGTTTCTTCTCCTCGGAGGGGCCATCTCCTCCTCGCCGGACTCCTCTTCGCTGGACTCTTCCTCGCTGCTCTCACTTTCACCACTTTCTTCCTCGCCGCCTTCTACTAGACCCTCTCTCGAGCTACTTTCTTCCTCGTCCTCTACGTTAATGGGTTCAGAAGTACCACCAACTCCTTCTGGAACGTTTAGATGAGGGATTATGTCTACTGGGCGAGCAATAAAGCTGGAAGTAGTGTTCCCGTACTCCAGCAGATTGAGGATGTTTCCCCTTAGCAACAGTGTCTATTATCCTCCAAGCTTTCAAGAGTTTAGCAGCTCAGATCTCGCAAGCAGGTTCTTGATTGTTGGCTTTTGCTGTAAAAGAAAAAGAGAGAAATATCAGAAAAAAGGTATACAGAGGCAGGCAAACAAATAATGAAAAAGAGATGGTGATAACAACCTATGTATTCCTCCCCAAAAGTAGGGATCCGAGGTTCCCTGTACCTTACGCCATCTGATTGGGGAGGGTATTGCCAATTCATGGCGATGAAGCCTTCAGACCAATAATCTTTGCGGGAATCAAGTAGGTTTACTATCAATACCCTATCAGGACTTCTCACTTTCAAATACAAAAGACCCCCACTTGTGCAAGAGAATGTATAATAGTAGCAAATCTCAGCTAATCCTAAGTTGGTACCATAGAGCTGGTTTATCCTATGAACTCCATTAACAATCTTCCACGCATTTGGAGAGCATTGGGCAGAAACTATGTCGAAGTATTAAAAAAAGTGTAAGAACAAAGGGTTAGGGGGAAATGTTAAACCCCTTTGGGAAACCAACAGAACATGAATCCAGTGACCATCTTCTAGATCACAGACATTTTTGGGGACCGAGGTGCACTCTCTGTCTACCTAATCAGGAATATTGTAGCATTTTCTAAACTCAGGCAAAGACTTATTATCAAGCATCGCCATGAGAAAAACACTAAAAGCCCTAGCTACAATAGAAGTATAATTCACAGAAGACGAAAACTAGAAGAAAAGAAGAGCTGAAACTTACGAGATAGAAATGGAGCTTGAAAGCCTTGATTTTGAAGAACGAGAGCAATAAATGAAGCTTGAAAACACTATTTGCGCAAGTACGACCAAAAACGATGAGCTGACGGTTAAGTTTTGCTCAACTACTAGTTTCAAGCACTCGTATGATGTTTTACACTTCTCGAGAAAGAATTGGCGCTTCAATTTCTTGCAAGAAGACAAGCTCGTTCCCCTTATTTTAACAAATTACGAGCGTGCCATTGCAGAATTCTCAGACCCATTTAAAATCCATTGGCCCAAAGATTTTAGGGGCAATTGTGGGAACCAATTTTATTTTCAACCCACGAGAGTAGCCGACCAAGCCCAGTAGGCCTAAAATGGTGTCCGACCCAAATCGTGGAATAAAGATATGTAACCAATCTAGGATGTGACCAAGTCTATCCCCAAGAATCTCGAGGAGATATTTAAGGATTCATGGTTCGTCATCATGGACATCGCGGAGTTACTTTGACGACTGAAATTCTACATCTATAAATTGTAACCCTTGGCTCGGGGCATGTAATCAAGCATATTGAGAGATAATAAAACAGTAGACCTTTCCGTGGACGTAGGCAAGTTGCTGAACCACGTATATAGTTGTGTGTGCCATTGTATGCTTTCTTGCTTGATTGTGATTGTTCTTCGTAAATTCTTTATTGTGATATTTTTTGATACCATAAAGGGGAAGAGGACAAATTATATTCTTTTGTGGGTCTTCCTCCAAAAAAACCCTCGGCTCCATCTTTTACGAAACATGGCCAGGTAACAAGGATGTCGCCAATATCCCCAGTTTAACTGTCGACTTCGGCTAGGACCTCATCACCCCCCCTCTGGTCGTAATCTCAGTCCCCATCCTCATATCATCTCTAATTGTCTCTCTTCGATCCTTGCCTTCTGTAAGGCTGTGACCCGCGACAAAACTGACAAGTCCTAAATCGTTTAAGTAGTTGATATCTGCTTTCCCCCTAGCTTCGCCTTGTTCTTGCACTCCACCATCCTTTATTTTGTTACCGAGGTTAATTAATTTGTTGCTTGAAGCGACAACCCTTGTTCTTCGTCTTCGTCTCGCCGACAGTGACTATGCCACGCTGAACTCTTCCATTCTTACCACTTCCATTCCTTCTTCTTCTGCTTGTGTTTGGTCGAGACTGGCTTTCCACCTTCTGAGCTCTTCTCAACCGAACCCTCTTTTGGGTGACGAGTAAACTCCGCCGACCACGTGTTGAAGTGGGTGACAGATGGCGGTGAATCCCTAAAACATAAATTTATTCATGGCTCTGGGTGGGAGGAGTTTTTTGGTAGGGGATTTGTGAGGGGAGCAAGTTGTTTGGGTTGTGTGGAAGCAATATGTATGGTGGAGAAGGTGGCATTAGACTGTCTTGGCAACGAATCGCCCGGCTTGGGGCATTGCACCGATGACTTCGAACCCGTGGGGTGTTGTTATGGTATGGAGCAACTCTTCATCAAAGAGTTATTTGGATGATGGTAGGGTGGAAGGATGAATAGTAGGCCCGAGTGATAATACGTTGGATAGTGGTGGGTTGTGTCAAAGGAGTGGTTACCATAACCGTGGCGATGGTTAAAGGGTGGTACCATTGTACCAAAAGCTATAACTGTAATAAAGGCAAAATTTTATTCCCATATACAATATAAAAGGAGTGAGTATGCCCCATAGAGCCCAAGTCCTCGGCCCATTTAGGTTAGAATATGTTCCTGCATCATTGATGATGGGACAAACGCTTATTATTGTACCAAATGCTATAGTTGTTAGTAAAGGCGCAACTTTATTTTTATATACAAGAGGTGAGTCTACCTAATGTAGCCCAAGACCAACGAGCCTTTACCCATTCTGGTTCGAATATGCTCCGCATCATTCTCTCAACTGAATAGGTTGCCACTCGAACCTATGACTTCTCTGATACCAATTTGATGCGACGAGGAAACAAATCATAACAACAACAATAACAACTAATTAATAAGAAATACTCAAACTATAATTCTCAATTTCAATCTCTAAAACATGTGGTAATTAAATGATTTTCCCAATGGGCTGTACACACACACACACACACACACACATATATATATATATATATATATATATATAGAGAGAGAGAGAGAGAGAGAGAGATAGAGAGAGAGAGAGGTTCCCGTGGATACTAAGTTTGCACACGTGCTGGCGCACACCAATTTTTTTAGAATATTTTAAGAAGTATTTTTGAGTTGATTTTTTATGTGATATTTAAACATTTTAACGAACCCATATAAAAAAAATCAGTTAAATTTTTTTTTTTGCTATTTTTAAAAAATCGGTCAAATTTTCGCAGTTTTTAAAGTGCTTAAAAGCAACGAAAGTTTGATCGATTTTTTAAAAATAGCAAAAAAAGATTTTTTGAGCTGATTTATTTATATGGGTTCCTTGAAATGTTTAAATATCACACACAAAAAAAAACAACTCAAAAATATTTTTTTTACTATTTTTAAAAACTGATGTGCAAACTTAGTGTGCACAGGAGTCTGCCTCTCTCTATATATCGCTTAGGTATGAGGCTTGGGAGAAACGCCCCGCCTTAAGCCTTTTACACCTTTGTAAAAGGCTTGGGGCACACTTTTTTTAAAAACAAAAACGCTTTAGTGAAACGATATCGCCTTTTGAAGACTTTTTTAAAAAAATCGGACCAATATCTCATTCAAAACAATCAAAAGACAAATGGTATCCCAAACCTATCTGCCTCTCGTAAAAAAAAAACGCGCTTTTTTTCTTTTTTTGT
This sequence comes from Sambucus nigra, assembly GCA_949130495.1. NCBI lineage: Eukaryota > Viridiplantae > Streptophyta > Magnoliopsida > Dipsacales > Adoxaceae > Sambucus > Sambucus nigra. Next base: position 555,066,513 of record OX422208.1, read on the forward strand.
TTTTTTTCTTAGTATTTAAAAAAAATAGTATTTTAGTTTGCATAGATTTAGACATATTTTAAGGTGTGTACCATTTTAGTATTTTTAATAGCCTTGTTATAGTTAAAACTATATTAGAAAAGGCCTAAACGCCTTTTTACGCCTAAGGCCCGCCCAGACTTCTAAGGCTTAAGGCTTGGCCTCGACGCCTCGGTCACGCCTCGCGTTTTTTAGAACCTTGATATATATCTATATCTATATAATAAATCAGGGGATGTGGATGGTGAAATGTATGCATGGCATTTTTGCTTTCATATGTATGATATTTTATGTACTTCATGCATGCATAACATACATATACATGGATGCATAACATACATACATACATAACAATTGGGCTGGGCTAATGGGTTGGGCTTTTATTGGCTTGGGCTATAAAAATTGGGCGGGGCTTTTATTGGGATCGGCTAAAAATTTGGGCCGGGCTAAAAATTTGGGCCGTGCTTTTAATTGGGCTGGGCTTTGATTGGGTTGGGCTAGAAAAATTGGGCAGGGCTTTTTATTGGGCTGCGTTACAAATAGTGGGCTGGGCTAAATCGTGCCATAGGCACGGGCATGGGCTAGTATATATATATATATATATATGAGAGTGAGAGGGGAATATTCCGAAGATATTCTAGTTGCAAATGGAAATGTTCTAGGCCCTAGTGATGTCATGGGTGACATTACTAAAGTAGTGACATAAACCATGACCTCGTTAGGAACCTACTACATTCCATTTATTACATATGGACCAAAATGTCCCTTCTAGCTATCAAGTATGGAAATATTCTTGAACGGAATCTTCCTTTCTTTTACAAACAATAAAAGAAATTAAAATTTACAATTCAAAATATTCTTCATTGTTGGCTCGACTCCGTGCGTGCGCCGCCTCCCTGCATACATTCTATAAAGCACAGATGCTCTCCCTAAGGCAACGAATCCTGTGGCATTAGACGACTAGTGCGTTAACTATAAGCACTAGCTATTAATAGCTAGTGTTTGACACGAGTACATATAATATAAAAGGGCAAACCCAGTGCACGAGGCTCCCGCCACTGAGGGGTACTGGGGGGTTGGATGTACGCAGCCTTACCCCTACATACGCAGAGAGTCTGTTTCCGTGACTCGAACCCGTGACCTCCAGGTCACAGCGGGGGCAACCTTACCGTTGCGCCCGGGTTCACCCCTACGAGTACATATAATATATATATTTTTAATTAAGCACTAGCTATTTTTGGCATTAGACGGACTAGTGCATTGATAGTTTTAATACTCGCCAAATCACGCAGTAATGTGTTGGTGGCTCATGATAGACTTAACATATGTGACTTAATCCAAAGGAGAAAACCCTTCATGAGCATTTCCTCAAATTGGCGTTGTCTTTGTAAGAATAATGAGGAAACCAATCTTCACATTTTTTTTCACTGTTCCTTTTGCTGAATTTTAATGGAGAAAGGTGCTTGAAGAGTTTAATAAATCCGATTGATATCCTTCTTTGGGAATGAGAGTCTTCAAAGGTGAATTATTTATGGACATGTGAAGTCTTTAACAACATTGTGGAACACATGGAGTGATCACAATAATAGAATTTCAAAGCAAAAGAGGAAGGCAAGAATTTTTTCTGGGAGGAAGTCAAGTTTGTAGCATTGCTACGGGCGTTGGCGTCTAAAACGTTTGATAGTATCCCTTTATCTTTGATCTCTTTCTGCTGGAATAATGGTACTAATTAAGCAATTGGACTGCAGTTTTGGTCCACATTTAGGCATTTAGTAAACTGTTTTGGGATGTATATTCTCTCTCTTCTTTTTCTGTTACCTTTTTTTTGGTAGTCCTTTTTCTGTTACCTGTTGTTGTATCATGAGGCCTATTGTGGTCTCCTTAACCACGTACTGCTTTACATTCTATTAATAAATCTGTTATGTTAATATGAAAAACAGTATAGTATTACACGTTTCTGCAAACTTTCCTGTTAAGAAATGCCTCTTAGGTATTAATAGTTGGTGAAATTTATTAAGAGCACAATTTAATAATGCCTTTTACACGTGGGAGATGTGTACAAGTAAAATTAACTTTTTGATGACAATATTTTGGCATTTTAATCGTTAATTTTGGTGGAGAGCAACTCATATATTGGCATTTCAAGTGTACTATATACTTGTAATGTTGATTTGGAAAAAAAATATATATTTGACCCTTGATCAATATTTCCTAATGTAATTATGGAGATCAAGTATTACATAGCTTGATTAACGTCGCTTTTATTTATGTGTGACTTATGCCACAGGTGGTCTTTACTGGAAAAATATAGCTGCAAAGCCTCAAAGCTTCATTTGAAGCCTCGGACGTTTAAGAGATTCATAGAGGCCTTGGTTAGTCTAGACTATCAATTTTTTTGATGATATATTGGAAGTAAAAATCGTTTTTATCTGCATTTGTTGACTGAGTAGTGTATGTTGTCATGAAGGAGGACCAACTTAAGAAAGACCGGAAAAAACATATAAGAACAAGACATTTTCAAGGGGAGAACTGTTCTACAACAAGTGGCTCAAATCAAGCCAGAGCTTCGAGGTTTGACACCAATGCAGTCAATGTGGCTCTTGAGAATCTAAACATTCGGAAGTTAACTTCTGGAAAAAGATCTTCGTTGAGGCGTAATGCAAAAATAGGCATAAATCGGAGCAACTGCAAAGGGGACTCATCTCCTGTGAAAATAGCAAGGCAGCGGCGGAAAAAAGGTGATTTCTTAGTTATTTATTGCAAGTTTGAGATACAATTATCACTTTTGTTTAAAAGTAAATCAATGTTTAAGGCGAGGCGAGGTATTTTGGCTCCAACAAGGCGAGGGGTAAGCCTCACCCCCCACCCCCCCCCCCCCCCCCCCAAAAAAAAAAAAAAAGAAAAGAAAAAGAGCAAACTAATATTAAAAAAATACTAATAAAACCATAAAAAATAAAGTAACAAAGAAATATAAAATAAAACTGCAAAAAAAAAAAACATCTTTGAGCACTTTCTCACATAGTTAAACATTTTTTTATTCCTCCCGAGATGACTTTTTTTTTCCTTAAATAATTTGATAAAATCAATTTTAACATATTGGGTATTTTACAATATGACAATAAATCAATCAATGCAAATTCAATTTTTTTTATTATATACATATTGTTAATTTTATAATATGACAATAAATTAATCAATGCATAATTAAATTGACAAAATCAGTTTTTTAGTTTCATTCACATATTGGTTATTTTATAATATGACAATAAATTAATCAATGCAAAGTCAAATTGACAAAATCATTTTTTTAAGTTTCATTCACATATTGGTTATATTATAATATGACATATTGTATTTTTTTTAATTTTCTTTCTAGTTAGTATAAGATAAGTACAATTTTGAAAAACAAAAAAAGGAAAAAGAGAATAAGAGTTGGTAGATTAAAGCAACAATTTTTTAAAGTTAAATGCAATTTTAGAAAAATAAAAAGCTATTTAACCTTTAAAAAAACATTGAATTTGAAAAAATATATATATAATTAATTGATTAGTATGTATATACTCAATTCAACAAAGCCTTTTCCCAATCATTTGGGGATTAGTATGTATATATAATCAGAATATGTATATGTATGTGAGTGTGTGTAATAAAATAAGTATAATTAATTGTTGCACTATCTTCAAAGTATGTATATATATATATACATACCAATTGTCGACATATTTTAAAATAATAAAAAAAGCAGAGTTCGTGATGGAAGAACAACATTGTTTTTTTTTTCCGCGTCTCGGCAAAAAGGCGTGAGGCGTAAGCCTCAAGGCGATTTTTTTGTGATTCGCCTCGAGGCTTATGCCTCGAGTGATTTTTAAAACATTAAAGAAAATGCAGAGTTACGGGTTTAGGTTAACCCTTAACGGGTTTCATCCAGAATAATATGACCCGTTAGACATGATGGCCCAAATGGGTGCTACAAACCCTGCTATACATGACAAGAGCCTGCTATATACATATTAATAAACAACTTGAATCGATATGAAACCAGACTAACAATGCAGGGTTTGTGAAGGGTCGAGCGTGTGTTAGAGAAATTTTTGACACGCACAAACTTATGACACAACCAGTTGTTAAGTCTAGTTAAAATTATTAGAGTAGGAATGGCCCTGAACTTTGGTGGCACTTAATGACGCTGAAGCACATTGTTAAAATGGGAACCCTACTAATTTCGTTATCAAAGATAAAGTAGAAGCAATAGTTTCAGATTTTCTTTTGGAGTTCGACAAAAGTTGGTCTATCCGTGTGATATGCACTTTGGGAAGGAGAGAAAAATACGCTAGGAGAAGCACCAATTTTTGCTGTCGTGTGCACCCTATACATAGAAAACTTCACATCCTTAAGTTTGATTTCCATCATCTTTTTGTAACTTAACCAGAATACATCTTCCTCTTAGAATATAAAAAGATAGACCATCAGCCACCATAAGCCTAATATCTAAACCAGTGTTGCCACATTAATACCTATCCCTACCTATGATGCCTATGAGGCAGGGTGACTACTGTAACACCCCGCCTAATTAAATACCGGGTGATCAGTCCTTTATTAAATTAAAAATCAAGGTGAACGGTGTGGTTCATTCTTAGCATCACTGTCGCAAACAATTTCCATTCTAATCACCCTAAATAATTAAGCTAAGTGTTAAAACAACTTAAATGATTTTATTCATTAAATTTCGTGGTAAAAACTTTTTTTTTTTAAAATAAACAATTTTATGAATAATACAAATGATAAAGATATAAATTATCTAACGAAACATGCCAACTAGATTACTCAAATCCAAATAAATAACCACAACTACTGACAATGTGATAGATAAAACAATCTCAAATGAAAACAAAATCCTTATCAAGTCTGAACAAGAGTCTGGAAGTGGGCGGCACATGCCCTAACTAAAAGAACTAAACAGAAAATGTGAGGAACCAAATGAGGAAGCATCTACTGCAATGACTTGCAACTCCCGCACAAGCTACAATACGTCCAGTCAAATGAATCTACACCTGACGTCCCTGTGGCTGAGCACCTCCCCTGTGGCTGAGCTCCTGTAATATATATATATATATACATATATATATATATATATATACATATATATATATATATATACATATATATATATATATATTTATACAAGAGAAGGAAAATGACAGGAAACGGGTCAGAGCCCGAGTGTAAAACAATTTTAAAAATAGTTTAGCAAATATTTAAAATGCTTACCGGCTAATATAACAACCATGCTAGTACGCGACACTCTCTTGAGAATTCTCACCTCTCATCTAGTGTGCACGCTTATCGTACTACTAAATACCTCATAAGTCTCTCTAACTCGTATCCCATAAATTCTATTTCGAGAAGTCACAAGACTATGATGTTAGTTTAGAGATCAGTCTCTTGGTGACTACTTACGTTACTTATGTATTTCTCAATACTGTTTAAAGTTCCCGAGCACTTACTAAAATTAGGAGCATTTATTCAAATTACTTATCTACTTATACGCACAGTAGAAGTATCTCAGGTATAGGTATATATATTAATCACTCATACAATATATATACTAATAGGCACCCCACATAACATCTATGGTGCTGACATACTCTGCTATTAAGTCCCCGTATACCTCCTACAAGGGAAATACTAGTTCGGAATCACTATCGAACTGTATTAACATAATACATACATAATGGAGGCGAAGCATAGTTCCAAGTCACTAAGAGGTCAGCACATACCCCTCACGTCTCTTAGGACCGTCTGAATATCATTCTCAGATAGCTTGTACCAAGGAATCATATGTTCTAGGGTACAAGTCAATATCCCCCATAAAGGTTCCATCGAGATAAGATTTTTCCGGCGCGGGAACCTCCGTGATAGCAAGTAGCACGGGTATGATTAGACACAAATGTATACATTCAATATATTTACACAATCACCTCAGTCAAATATTCACATTTTCCAATTAGGTTCGCCCACGACCTACAATAAAATTATTAACCGTACGTAATACAATTTTACCCAATATCTTACGCATAAAGAACTCATCTATTTTTATTCTCAATTAACCATTACATAATTACTTCTCGTCCCCCGAAGTATGCTCTCTTCCTAAAGGTAAATTCAGTAGGTACACCCTCTCTAACATACTGTTCTAAGTCATTCACGAATCTCTCAATTCCTTAGCTAACGTACGCACGATTCCCAATACGTGTCAAAACCCCCGTTAGTCCACGGTTACATCCATATCAGATTATATTAAACGGAATCTACTTATACCTTACTGGTCCTCTTCATGATCCATTATGCTCTTTGAATGATAATCAAGGGTTCTTACGCATTTTATCCGAATTAATTAAAAAGGGGAAAATTAATCATTTTCCAGGAGGGGTCGATCGATTGATGAAAGGGGGTCGATCGATCGATCAGTCGATCGATCGACATTCTTGAGTCGATCGATCGATCGAACAGGTATTCCGAATTCTGCCATTGTTAACTACGGGTTTCCTTCATCAAACTCAACCAAAACTCCATAATTGAGTCCCAAACTCCCAACCAATTAAACCAATAGTTATATTAACCCACCTACATGATTTCCTACGTAAAGCATGCACGAATTTCATCAAAAGTATAGTATTAAAGGGGTCAATTCAGCAAAATTATCAAGAACCCAAGTTTTGTATTAATTTCCAAAATTCTCATTCTTCCTCTAGATTTCTTCCTATTAAACCAATACAAATTCATGGGTAATCCTCTACATATGACAAGATGTCCAGATTTCATGATTTACTCCCAAAACATGCGATTTAAATATTCTAAATTATATGATTCTTTCATAAAAATATGTATTCTTAATCCTACTCTAACATGGATGAAATACCAACTAGGAATTTGCAAGATAGATACTTGCCTAGGAATCGAAGGTCTGATCTGTTGGTGACGAAGATATGGCTGCGTTCCTTGTCTTACGATCTATATTCCCTGGTGGTGTTATTCTTGAAAAAAAGTGTTACAGTTTGTGATCAAGTCTTGAAGAGTTCTCTACCTTTCTTCTCTAATGTCCGTTCTATGTTTCTGTGATTGATAACCCTAAAAGGTTAACTCTAATAGCTGATATAACTTAGGGAAATTCGTGTGTTTAATTACCCCAAAATACAGAATGACTATAATACCCTCCCGGGATGCCAGTTAGGCCTAAAAATGTCCCGAGACCCAAATTAACCCCCCGGGTGCACTTTTCTGACTATCTTGACCCTTCCGGACACATTGGCGCACTCGAAATGACCATACGGGGGACTTATAATTTATTCACTTTTTATAATAATAATTTAGTCCCGACATGACACAGGCGCGTCCCGACTTAATTTCCATAATTGTCATATTATTTATTTGTGGCAATTTTACTAAATTCAATTATACATATTACTTTACTCATTAAGTAATATTCAACAAATTCCCAATAATTACCAACTCTCGTCACGCTAGTAAATATTCAAAATAAATTTTCGGATTAATATTAAATTAATATCTCAATTTAAATTTAATAAATCCCCAATTTAAAAGCCATAATAATACGGGGTATTACATACTTCCCCACTAATAACGGAATTTCGTCCCGAAATTTGGAAAATAAGTCATACCTGGTTAAAATAGATCTGGATATTTTTCGCGCATATCTGCCTCGCGCTCCCAAGTGGACTCCTCCACGTTATGATGCCCCCACTGGACCCATACAAGTGGAACTACCTTTGATCTCAATCCCCTCTCTCTCGCTATGGTCTAGGATAGCCACTGGTCTCTCCTCATAAGAACTGTCGGGCTGCAAGTCAATCTCCTCTATCGCGATGTGAGTGTGGGCCATATCATCCCGAAGATATCGTCTCAACGACGAGATGTGGAATACGTCGTGAATACGGTGCAAGTGCTCTGGCAGCCCCAATTTGTATGCCACCAGCCCTTTCCTCTCGATAATAGGAAATGGCCCTACGTACCTCGAAGCCAACTTCCCCTTCTTCCCAAATCTCATTACTCCTTTCATAGGAGACACTCGCAGTAAAACTTGGTCCCTCAAGCTAAACTCTCGGAAGGGCCGCTTTGCATCGGCGTAGCTTTTCTGCCGGTCCTGGGCTACCCGAATGCGACTCCTGATTAGCTCAATCCTAGCTGACGTCTCCTGAATAATCTTTGGTCCGAGCAACTTGTTCCCCACCTCTACCCAACAAGCGGGAGAACGACAAGGTCTGCCATACAAAGCCTCAAAACTGATAGGAGTTATTATAAGCGAACTCCACCAGTGGAAGATACGGCTCCCAACCTCCTCCAAAATCGAGGACACATGCGTAGCATATCCTCCAGCATCTGATTGGTACGTTCTGTCTGTCCATCCGTCTGTGGGTGATAAGCTGAACTCAATCTCAACTCTGTATCCATGGCCTCCTGAAAGCTCTTCGAGAAGCGCGACACAAAAATCTTGTCTCTATCAGACACAATATCCAGGGGCACCCCATGTAGCCTAACTATCTCGGCAATAAATAACTGTGCATACTGGCCCGTGGTGTAGTTCGTCCGCCCTAGCAGAAAATGAGCTGCCTCGGTCACCCGATCCACTATAACCCATATGGAATCGTGACCCCGCTGTGATGTAGGCAGCCCAGTAATGAAATCCATGGAAATGCCTTCCCATTTCCACGTAGGTATCTCCAACGGCTGAAGTAACCCTGGCGGTTTCTGGTGGTCCACCTTTACCATGTGACAGGTCGAACATTTGGACACGAACTCCGCAATGTCCTTCATCCCACTCCACCAGTACTGTCGCCTCATATCCTGGTACATCTTATCCCCTCCGGGATGTACCACAAATCTAGACCCGTGCGACTGTGTCATCACTGCATGACGTAAATCATCTCCCTCCGGGACCACCAATCTCCCATTAAACCTCAAACCCCATCAGAACTCCCTGAATAGGATTCAACACCCTTAGCTAGATCCTGACAAAAAGTATCTGCTGCTTGTGCCTGTATCACCCTCGTAACAATCTTGGGTGCGACTGACATAACAAATATAAAGGAACGGGCTACTGCGTCCTGGTGTCCCAACTCTTTCCACTTTGCTCTCCATACTTTCACTACGTCACCTCCCGGTCTACGGCTTAACGCATCAGCAACCTCGTTAGCCTTCCCCGGATGGTACTGTATCTCGAACTGGTAGTCTTTCACGAACTCCAGCCACCTGCGCTGACGCATGTTCAACTCTCGCTGAGTGAACAAGTATTGCAGCGACTTGTGGTCTGTGAACAAGCGAAACTTCTCCCCCAACAAATAATGTCTCCAAATCCGCAATGCAAACATGACCGCTGCTAACTCCAGGTCGTGGGTGGGGTAATTCCTTTCGTGAGGCTTAAGCTTGCGGGAGGCAAAAGCTATAGCCTGCTCCTCTTGCTGAAGTACTCCCCCGAGTCCATGTAGAGAGGCACAGTATACACCAGGTACTCCACTCCCGGCCTGGGTAAAGCAAGAATTGGCGCCGAAGTCAATTTATCTTTTAGCTCGTCAAAAGCCAATTGACAAGCATCATCCCATACATACGGTACTCCTTTGCGAGTCAGATTCGTCAATGGACCCGCTATCTTCGAAAAGTCTCGAATGAACCGCTTGTAGTACCCGGCTAACTCCAAGAAACTACACACTTTTGTCGGTGTCGTGGGCTGTCCCCACTCCCTCACCGCCGACACTTTGCTTGGTTCAACCGATATCCCCAATTCCGACACAACGTGCCCCAAAAACTGCACCTCCTGTAACTAGAATCCGCACTTCTCATACTTAGCGTACAACTGGTGCTCTCGTAGAGTCTGAAGAACCTATCTCAAGTGCTCGGTATGCTCCTCTTCAGTCCGTGAATAAATCAGGATGTCATCTATGAAGACGATGACAAACTGATCCAAGAACTCTCTGAACACTCGGTTCATCAAGTCTATGAATACGGCGGGAGCATTTGTCAGCCCAAACGGCATGGCTCTGAACTCATAGGACCCATATCTCGTCAAGAAAGCAGTCTTCGACACATCTTGCTCCCTAATCCGTAGCTGATGGTATCCCGATCTCAAATCTATCTTCGAAAAGAAGGCTGCTCCTCTCAGCCGGTCGAACAGGTCATCGATTCGGGACAACGGGTACTTTTCCGTATCGTGACCTTGTTCAACTCTCTGTAGTCCACGCACAACCTCAGTGAACCATCTCTCTTCTTCACAAACAACACCGGAGCGCCTTAAGGCGAGGTGCTCCTACGAATGAAGTCCTGGCCTAACAACTGTTCTATCTGATCCCGCAATTCCCTCATCTCCGCTGGAGCCATACGGCATGGAGCACGTGCTATCGGCCGAGTGCTCGACATCAAGTCTATTACAAAATCTATCTCTCGATTGGGAGGTAGGCCCGGTATCTCCTGAAATACATATGAAAACTCACGAACAACTGGAACCCAATCCAGGGGAATCAATCTCCTTAGATGTCTCCTCCTCTATGTAATACAGATGGGTGGAAGATCCTCCCTCTGGGCAAGGCATCGCCACCAAAAACATCTCCCGACCTGGAATGGCGAAGATAATACTCCTACCGAAACAATCTATCATGGCTTTGTATGCAGCGAGCCAATCCATGCCAATAATGGCGTCGTGCTCATGCATATCTAATACTAGTATGTCGGCAGGTCAAATCAGGCTACCAATCTCTATATCTACACCCCGACATATAAAGAAAATCAAAGACCCATTCCCCAGTGGTGAGTCTACACATGTCACTGTACTCTCTGCCGTGTCTAATAACCCTAAGGCCAGTGTGAAGTGAGTAGCTATAAAACAGTGCGACGCCCCAGCATCAAATAAAACTCGACCCATAGTGCCATGGATAGGAAACGTACCCTCAATCGCGGGTGGTGCCTGAGGTGCTGCGGCCTGATGGACGTAATAGACACGTCCGTACTGCAATTGTCCCTGCTGAACGGGGGATGGCTGGTAGGGCTGGCATCTGAGCTGGCGCTGGGAGGGCGGTTGGAAAGAGTGGCCTCTGTGGCTCATTACGGGCACCCTGCTGCTATGGGGCCCTATCCCCCTCAGGACAATCCTGACGCCTATAGCCATTCTTGCCACATCCAAAACACCTGCCCCTGAAGTTTCCTCCCCTCTGTCCCTACTGACCACGACCTTGTTGGCCGTTACCACCCCGCCACTGGCCCTGCTGATGCCCTGCTGTTGACTCTGCTACTGATGGTGTTGGCCCTGTTGGCCATGCTGACTGGACTAGCCCTGTCTAAATCCCCCAAATCCCTGTCTGGAATCACCGGATCGGAATCGCTTGACAGGATCCCCCTGATGGGAACTCTGCTCACTGTGACGGGTCTGCCCTTGGGATGCTGGTGTCCCACCAGTACTAGTGCCCCTGTCCGGTCCTGCTGGTTGGACTCCCCTGCTCGTTTGCTTCCCTGTTGGGGGAAGCGGTGATCCTGGCAGAGCAACAGAGCGGCGTTGAGTACATCAGTATAAGTACCCAACGATAGATTACCTATGAGGTGTTGACGAATCCTCCAGGCAATCCATCTAAAAACAACAATATCTTCTTCTCCTCAGTGGGTGCCTCATTCCGCACTATAGTGAGAAGTCTCGTGAACTCCTCATACTCAGCAATGGTCATACTCTCCTGCTTAAGATTCAGTAACCTCCGCCTCATCTCAGTCTGCACGGCGGATGGAAAATATTTGCGGTCAAACCGCACCCAAAACGACTAAATCGATATGCTGTCCCTCTCCTCCAAGGTGGTGGTGGACTCCCACCACTGCAAAGCGGCCCCCACTAGCTTGAAGGAAGCCAGTAACTGTCTCTGCACGTCAGTGCACTCATACATGCGCAGATGGCTCTGAATATCCTTCTTCCATTGGCTGACGATCACAATGTCCGAACTACCCGGGAACTCGGGGGATGCGCCTTCTGAAAGGCATCCCTGACCCTCTCCCATGCTGTGGGAAGCTGTGCTGGCACTGGCGCTACTGAACCTGGGGTGGAGCCTGCTGACCCACCGCTAGTGCGACTTTCACCGCCTGAGCAACAATGGCGGCTACTTCAGTTGCATTCATCATTCCCTGAGCCAGAACTGCTTGCTGGCTGCTCGGGCTGGGCATTCCTGTCTCGGGGTGCTCGCCTCGAAGGCGAAGAAGGTTTATTAGTCTACAGTTATTATTAAATCTCAAATAGCTGAAGACGTAAGCGTAAATACAAGAATACAACACTCCTAAAAATAGGGCTCTATATCAAAGACGCTAAGCTGAAAGCGAAATAAGCAGTATAGATCCTAAGGACACTAGAACCTGATGCTCTGATACCACCTGTAACACCCTGCCTAATTAAATACCGGGTGATCAGTCCTTTATTAAATTAAAAATCAAGGTGAACGATGTGGTTCATTCTTAGCATCACTGTTGAAAACAATTTCCGTTTTAATCACCCTAAATAATTAAGCTAAGTGTTAAAACAACTTAAATGATTTTATTTATTAAATTCCGTTGTAAAAACTTTTTTTTAAACATAAACAATTTTATGAATAATACAAATGATAAAGATACCAATCATCCAACGAAACATGCCAACTAGATTACTCAAATCCAAATAAATAACCACAACCACTGACAATGTGATAGATACAACAATCCCAAATGAAAACAAAATACTGAAATGATAGAAGTATATGCAATCCCTATCAAGTCTAAACAAGAGTCTTGAAGTGGGCGGCACATGCCCTAACTAAAAGAACTAAACAGAAAATTTGAGGAACCAAAGGAGGAAGCGTCTACTGCAATGACCTGCAACTCCCACACAAGCTACATCACGTCCAGTCAAATGAATCTACACCTGACGCCCTTGTGGCTGAGCACCTGTAATATATATATATATATATACACAAGAGAAGGGAAAATGATAAGAAACGGGTCAGTGCCCGAGTGTAAAACAGTTTTAAAAATATTTTAGCAAGTATTTAAAATGCTTACCGGCCAATATAACACTCTCTTGAGAATTCTCACCTCTCATCTAATGTGCACGCCTATCGTACTGCTAAATACCTCATAAGTCTCTCTAACTCGTATCCCATAAATTCTATTTCGAGAAGTCACAAGACTATAATGTTAGTTTAGAGATCAGTCCCTTGATGACTACTTACGTTACTTATGTATTTCTCAATACTGTTTAAAGTTCCCGAGCACTTACTACAATTAGGAGCATTTATTCAAATTACTTATCTACTTATACGCACAGTAGAAGTATCTCAGGTATAGGTATATATATTAATCACTCATGCAATATATATACTAATAGGCACCCCACATAACATCTATGGTGCTGGCATACTCTGCTATCAAGTCCCCGTATACCTCGTACAAGGGAAATACTAGTTCGGAATCACTCTCGAACTGTATTAACATAATACACACATAATGGAGGCGAAGCATAGTTCCAAGTCACTAAGAGGTCAGCATATACCCCTCACGTCTCTTAGGACCGTCTGACTATCATTCTCAGATAGCCTGTACCAAGGAATCCAATGTTCTAGGGTATAAGTCAATATCCCCCATAAAGGTCCCATCGAGATAAGACTGTCCCGGCGCGGCAACCTCCGTGATAGCAAGTAGCGCGGGTATGATTATACGCAAATGTATACATTTAATATATTTACACAATCACTCAGTCATATATATAAATGTTCGCATTTTCCAATTAGGTTCGCCCACAACCTACAATAAAATTATTAACCGTACGTAATACAATTTGACCCAATATCTTACGCATAAAGAACTCATCTCTTTTTATTCTCAATTAATCATTATATAATTACTTCTCGTCCCTCGAAGTATTCTCTCTTCCTAAAGGTAAATTCAGTAGGTACACCCTCTCTGACATACTGGTCTAAGTCATTTACGAATCTCTCAATTCCTTAGTTAACGTACGCACGATTCCCAATACATGTCAAACCCCCGTTAGCCCACGGTTACATCCATATCAAATTATATTCAACGGAATCTACTTAGACCTTACTGGTCCTCTTAATGATCCATTATGCTCTTTAGATGATAATCAAGGGTTCCTACGCATTTTATCCGAATTAATTACAAGGAGAAAATTAATCAATTTCCAGGAGGGGTCGATCGATCGATGAAAGGGGGTCGATCGATTGATCAGTCGATCGATCGACATTCTTGAGTCGATCGATCAACATTCTTGAGTCGATCGAGCGATCGAACATGTATTCCGAATTCTGCCATTGTTAACTACGGGTTTCCTTCATCAAACTCGACCAAAACTCCATAATTGCGTCCCAAACTCCCAACCAATTAAACCAATAGTTATATTAACCTACCTACATGATTTCCTACGTAAAGCATGTACGAATTTCATCAAAAGTATAGGATTAAAGGGGCCAATTCAGCAAAATTATCGAGAACCCTAGTTTTGTATTAATTTCCAAAATTCTCATTCTTCCTCCAGATTTCTTCCTATTAAACCAATACAAATTCGTGGGTAATCTTCTACATATGACAAGATGTCCAGATTTCATGATTTACCCCCCAAACATGTGATTTAAATCTTCTAAATTATATGATTCTTCCATAAAAACATGTATTCTTAATCGTACTCTAACATGGATGAAATACCTACTAGGAATTTGCAAGATAGATACTTGCCTAGGAATCGAAGGTCTGATCTGTTGGTGACGAAGATATGGCTGCATTCCTCATCTTACGATCTATGCCCCGGTGGTGTTATTCTTGAAAAAAAGTGTTACGGTTTGTGATCAAGTCTTGAAGAGTTCTCTACCTTTCTTCTCTAATGGCCGTTCTATGTTTCTGTGATTGATAACCCTAAAAGCTCAACTCTAATAGCTGATATAACTTAGGGAAATTCGTGGGTTTAATTACCCAAAAATAGAGAATGATTATATATCCCTCCCGGGATGCCAGTTAGGCCTATAAACGCCCCGAGACCCGAATTACCCCCCGGGTTCACTTTTCTGACCATCTTGACCTTTCCGGACACATTGGCGCACTCGAAATAACCATACGGGCGACTTATAATTTATTCATTTTTTTTAATAATAATTTAGTCCCGACACGACACAGGCACGTCCCGACTTAATTTCCATAATTGTCATATTTTTTACTCGTGACAATTTTAATATATTCAATTATACATATTACTTTACTCATCAAGTAATATTCAACAAATTCCCAATAATTACTAACTCTCGTCAGGCTAGTAAATATTCAAAATAAATTTCTGGATAAATATTAAATTAATATCTCAATTTAAATTTAATAAATCCCCAATTTAAAAGCCATAATAATACGGGGTATTACAACTACCTTCTACTATCACCGCTTGGAAATCCACACCACGCCCAACCTCAATATCACCCAAGTGATTATTTATTTACTACCAAATCGATCATTCATGACATGTTGCTCCTCTTTTGCGTGTCACCTAAGCTGACAACTCCAACTCGATCACGCAATTAGCACCCACCGAGCACATTCCTCCCCTCGCATTATTTCCTCTTCTCTTTTGTCCCACAATCCCCAATAGGACTTGGCACAATGAGACACGACACGGTAACATGATATGAATGACATGGAATTATCAATTAATGGGTCGTTTCGGGTCATAACGGATGGCTCGTTAGATACGTTAACACAATTAGGTGACAGATGCGGTCATATGACATGAACCCAATATGTATAGCGAATACACAATTTAAAGACGATATGAACCCCATATGATATCATGTGGTTTAATCGAAGATATTGCACTGGACAGAATGTAATGGAAAAATAGGATTCATGTAGCCGACCCCAAATAATTGGGAAAAGGCTTTGTTGAGTTGAGTTGAGTATGAACCCCATATGATACGACGCTAATTATGCTCGACCCTTAACGAATGGGGTATGGGTTGCGCAATTTTGAAAATGGATCCGATATGACATGACATGAATACAACACTAGACAGCCGGTTGACAAGTCCCATACCTCAAATGGAAAAACAGATTCCTATTGCCAATACATCCCATCATGTTGAGCCCACAAAAAGTATACATGGGATTTTTGCTAATGAGTTTCTCTTTAAGAAGCAGACAAGAGTAGTAATTATTATTTAGAGCCTTCGTCGTAAATTCTTAGCCTTTTACTACATGAAGTTAAAGAAAGCTTCAATTATAGCACAATGTGCATGGAAATTGCTCGCAGAAAATTGCAAGAGCTTAAGATGGCCATGGGGGAAGTCAGTGTTCTCGAAGCTGCCAAAAATAAATTGATGGAGCAAGTTGAAGAACTGGCTTGACAACTACACAAGGAGGAACTCATATGAGGGCTGGCATAAAAGAAGTGAGCAAACAAGAAAATGCAAAACTACAACACGCTTGCAAGAGATGCATCCTCAAATCAAAGGAACTGATGTAATCTTCATTTCAAAAAGTGGAGACTGATTATGACAGGAAATTGAAACAACCCGCATATTTTAATATTAGGGTTGATCAAGTCCAAATACAAATATATCAGGATATGCAAATTGCTATACAATTAAAATACCATTCTTAGCATGTGACAAAAATATGAGACAATTTAAAACTTGTCCAACAATGATACAAGATGCAAATAATGCCACTATGAGTAACAATCAATTCTAAGATCCAACAACAACAAAAAACAACTGTGGAATCATAAATGACCTATAAAGTGCTGTTTTCAAATTCCAAACCTAGAATATCTACACAGTTTTGCACTTCCTAAATTCCCAACTCTTAACCTTCTCTAAACTCCATGCTTGGGATGTCTCATAAAGAAATCCAAACAAGGAACCACCGATACACTTTTGTCTAGATTAGATAGTTGTCGAGAGCTAACGGTTGTTAAACCTATTCTTTTACATCCTAGTGCGTCTAACCCTTATCCTCAACCAGATACTACACGTTATCACCCGATAGATTCATATTAATTCTGCCAACTCATTCCAACTTATTCGCACACGTTTTTCACTCTTCCTAAAACCCTAGCTTGATGCCCAAGAATAATCAAAAGACCTCTTCGACCCCAAGGTTTCAATCTAATTCCCACAATGTACCCTAATTAAATAAAAGTCCTCTTTATCCATTTATTTAGTACAAAATCCACAAAATTAATATAAATAAAGCTTTATTCACTTAGTTTATTTTCTCCCATCATAATTCATCTAAGATTATATTCTCACTAGTAATTTAATTATATAAATTCACTAATTAAAAATTACATGTATTACATAAATTGTTAAGTATTTGGAGCTAAAGGATCAAAGAAAGGGCCAATATTTAAAGAACGACCCTATAAACTCATTGAATAGTGGCTAGAAGGCCCGGTTCATGAAGACCGAGCCACTGTAAGCAACAACGAATTCTTAGTACGTAAGGCCCAATATAGGGAGAATTCCAGTTGGCAAAGGAAAGTGTCGAGACTTCGGTATTGAGCCGGTGGTGGACTTACTACCAAGCCATTGGGGAATAATAAAAAATCAAACCCGGAGTTCTGTTTTTTTGATGGGTCAAGGGCTTACAATTGTACCAGAAGCTATAGCTGTTAGGAAAGACGCACATTATTCCCATATACAAGAGGTGAGTCTGCCCCATGGAACTCAAGCCCAGCGAGCCTCGGTCTCCTGCAACTCGAACCCATGATCTCGCTCTAATACCAAATGATGGGTCAAGCGTTTACTGTTGTACCAAAAGCTATAGATTTTAGTAAAGGCGCAACTTTATTCCTATATACACAAGAGGCGAGTTTGCCCTATGGAGCCAAGCCTAACGAGGCTCGGCCCATTTAGGTTAGAATGTGCTCTTAGTCTTCGGTAGGTCCCCGCTGAAGTCTTGGTATATTCCAACCACGAAATTTCCTAATTTTAAATGTTTCTCTTTGTTTTTCTTTTCCTACTTTTAGTTTTTATTTCTTAATTTTTTGCTTCCTAATTAAATTTATAGAAAATAGCTTCTACCATGTTAGTCATAATTGTCTTATTTGCTTATTTGGTTGATTCGACGTCTAATTGAATTAGGATTATGTTTTCTTAGTTTCAAAGATTTGTTATTTCTATATAAAGGAGATAACAATGGAATTTGGTACTTATTTATTACTATCAATCAAAAGCATAGTTTTCTCTCCATTCTTGTTCTACGTCTTATTTTCCAAGCTTTCGTTACTTTATAGGATATGTAAACAAAGGCAAAGTTTATCCAAAGAATTGTTAACATGCATTAGTAAGTTTGTTGTTGGATATCTAACAGGTACTGCCTCAACTGCTGCATATAAAAAGTGGGAGAAGGCTGCAATTGCTGGGGTTTCTTTGGTTGCTGATGCTGCTGAGCATTTGGAGCGATCAACTGTGGAGAAAGTAGCTGAACATGTGCAGGATATACAGGGTAAGTTGCCAATGCCACATTCTAGTATATTTAGACATATTTAGATTTTTGCGATCTAAAAATCTAATCTGCTTTTAGGGCAAAAGGATTTTGACCCTGTTGGAAAAGATGGGCCATCTTTGGCGTCCTCTTCGCCAAATATGTTTATCGAGAACAATATACAAACTTCAATAAAACTCAAGCTTCAGTTGTTCCCAATCGATGAAGGTACACGAAGAGCCTTGGAAACGGTAAGTACAGGAGATGAAATTAGTTATATGAGTTTTCCATAGAATAAGATATTAGAATTGATTAATTGAGTTGTTCTTCGAACATCTAAAAACTATTTGGTTCTCAATTTTCACAGGATAATCATAATCCACACCTGGAGCTCACTTTAAGTACTCGGAAGAAGATATCATCTGTTCTAGAACATCTGAATCGTAAATGGGGAAGCTCAAGCATAGCTTCTGGAGAACTAATGCTTTTCCCTTACTTCGTAGAAAAGGAAAACACAGCGAGCTGTCAAAAATGGACTCAGGACTCGGTTCTTAGTGCAGCAGATGTATATGCCCTGATTGGAAGCCCTCCAGTTTTCCGCCTGAGGTTCTTCCTCATATCTTTTCAACTTAATGCTATGTTTGGTTCGAGGTGAAATATTTTTCTCCCAGGTGATAAGTAAAATGGCGAAAGCATTTCCACATATTTGGTGGTTACAATTTTGTTCTTATCGAATTATAAATAAGTGCTCACAGTATAATTATGTGATGCTGGACAAAATTTATGAACAATATTCAACTCTAATCGGTGAAAGTATTATTCACCATCTTACTTTTCACTTAGGGAAATTATATTTCACCCTGATATGAACAGGGATCAAGGGTAACATTTATTTGATAAACGTAATGAGAAATTTTAATCTCTTTTATAGGTACGGTTGGTTTTCCAATGCTAAACATGGATCTGCGATAGTTGAAGAACCATTAGCATCATTTAATATTTTCGGTGAGCATAAAAAGAGTACGAATGATAAGGAACCATTTGTGGACTCGATACTGCCTACTGATATAGTTTCAGCAACAAACATTGCACCTTCTTTCATTGGTGTCCGTACTGAGATTGTTGGATGTGTCATTGCAGATTCCGGCAAGAATCATTTGGAGTCTTCTGAACATTCACAAACTATACCATTGCAAAGACGAGAGGTTGGAAATGGATCCATCCCAAGACAAGTGGAATATATGGTAATTTTTCCTCTCTTCTAGGCATATGCTTATGAACCTGTTTAGTTCAATGCTCTTTGTATGGCATTGAGTGCATGTTTTCCGAATTGGTCATATACTTCAGAGTGCACATTCTGATTTTAGTTAAAACCAGCTTAAGTTGAAACATATGTGCAGACCACATGTTTATAACCTACTGTTAAATATTTATTGACATAAAATTTGTTTTCCTGTTCAAGCATGCTAATATATATATATATACACCCGCACGCACGCACACACACACACACACACACACACATATGAAGCTCAAGTTTTCAGCTCCTCTGATGTGAGGCATATCTTCTCTTTTAGCACCTTCAGCTTACCAACATCCGCACACAATCTCACCCATCACTCCCTCCCTTTTAGAATTATAGCAATCAATATTATTTGCTTATCCCCCATCCCCCATCCCTCTACTCTCTTTTCTTCTTGTTCATTTTACTCATTCTTCTCAATATATACCGTCTTTGCTAACCTGTTTTAGGGTAACTTACACTGCCCCAATCAACTATATAAAGAATTTTATTTGGACTCCTCAATTACCAGTTTTGGCAATGTGAACTTTTAGCATTGATCCAATTGAGCCCTCCCGTTAATGACTCACTGTCAGAACTGATGGAAAATGGTGATGTCATACTCACAGGACCATTTAGTATGTATTTTTGTGATAAGAAACATAAATTTAATTACTGAAAAGAATAACAACTGGGCAGGCTGCCGCCTTCCTAGCGAACATGTCCTGATCATTCAAGTTTCTTTTGAGAGATAGGTTCCATTAAACATGGGGGGTGGGGGGAACCAGCCAAATACCACAAGCTATAGAGGCAATTTGATCCGAGGCTTGAAAGGATGTTTCACTCACTCAACCGTCTTCTTAAAAACGGATTAATGAACCATCCCCATACTCGAGAAATTATGGAAGAAAAAATCAAGAGCCGGGAGCTATTATCTATAACCTTAAAGTACCATCCATCACTTTTTAATCCATATTTGCGCTTTTTAGTTGAGTACCATAAAGACTTTTCTTCAAGCCTTAAAGTACCATCCATCACTTTTTAATCCATATTTTCGAAACCATTTACCCAATTGGTGATTTCATTTTATCTAGATGGAAGGGTGACAGTGTTAAACTTGATGTGCAACGTATTTGGAAGGCCAAATTTAAAAAAGTGTTAGATTTATGAGATAATAAATTTACATAATAAAGGAAGTAGAAGAGAAGAGAACAAGAGAAGAAGAAATCAACAAGAGAGGAAATGAATGAATGAATGCCTTAATTCTCCCCATCACAATAAGTTTAAAAAATTACATAAGTACCCTACATAACACACCTGACATAACACACCATAACTATTACAAATAAGACCCAACAACAAAAAGACGGGCCAAATTATTTCAAGGGGTAGGGTTCTGGGGCACTAGTGTACTTTACCCAAATGAGTTGTTTGTTTTCGTGCAAGTAGAACTGATTTGCCTATTTTCCACATGCCAAGTGGCCAGCCTGTACGCCGAAAATAGGGGAAGCCAAACAATTTATACCATTCTAAGAATCAACGATAAATAACAAAAACTAAAATCATCCACAACAGTAAATAAAAGATGCCAATAAAACGATACAACCAATATGAGTCTAAAAGAATCAACAAACTTAATAAGTCTCCACAATAATAAAGTCTTAACTGATCCAAAACTAAAATGGAAACAACTTTGGAACCCACCACGGGACCATAAATAAAATCCCTGAAATATACAAGGTCCAACTACGAAATAAATATGGTAAGATAACTTTACATGATGTAGAATAGGGTTTTATTGTTTATTGTTAATTGTTAGTATGAAAAGGAATAAAAAGGGTTGAGGCCTCTTTAGAATATATTAGAGCGAGTGAAGGGTATCTTAGTCTTTTAATGCTTTCCTAGTTAGAATAGTATAAATACCGGTATAAATAGGTATTGATGTAATAGAGATCTCATTAATATGTGGCTTCTTAATTAAAATTCGGATTTGTGCTCGTCTTTTTCCTCCTATTTGGATCCAATTTTTGGTATTTGCATCAAATTGGTATCAAAGCTTGGCAACCATCTTGTGTGTGTGTGTCTCCCAATTGCATCTCCATTAATGGCTCCCAAGAAGAGAATTAAAAAGAAAATCGTTTGACAACACCCTAGAAAAAATTATTCAATTGAGGACTGAAATCAAAGATCAAATGGTTGAGATGAAGAATCAACAAGTCCTATTCTTATTAAAACTTTAAGGCTTGGAAGGAATATCTCGAATTCAAAATTTCAAAGTTCAAGGTCCCAAGTCGATCTAGCCCTAAAAGTGTCAATTTCCCAAAACGCTCAAGAACCTCACAAACCTTAATTGTAGCAAACAAGACCCCCCATGAATTATATTCGTAACCTCGCAAATCAAATTTGTTGTTGCTTAAACAAACTGAACCCCTCAATGTAAACAAAAGGAATTTGTGGCCTAAGGCTACGATAATGAAGCAGAAAAAGAAGAGTAAAATTCCAATACCAATTAGACCCTAGGGAAAAATTGGAGAGAAAGAAGAGGAAAGAAATGAAATCAAATAAGGAAGGAATTCGATTGACCCACCCAACTGTCGATTTGTCCGGCAGATGACCAGCCTTGTCATCACGATTCGTCAACATCCAAACAAGTTGGATGTAACGATGGAATTCTTGGTCCATGGCGTTAATAATACAATTTGGTTTTCGACCCCGGGGGTGTCTGTCCAGTCGAGATTGAGATCGAGATCAGAGGGGTCGGTGTGAGCCTAAAGGCTTTGCTTGGTAGCACATGTTGACCTTGCCTAAAGCGGGGCCCAAATTTGGGCATAAATGAGATGTGTTGGAGCTTATTTACATCATAATTCTGTCAATATTTGGGCTGAAGCATGATTTGATTCCCTTTTTTTGGAGATTAAAATTTTGGGCCATCCCAAATTTAGACTTGGACTAAATTATTTTCGGGGACCTCCAATTTTTTTCTTTCTCGGTTACTTATTTCTAGAGATTTACACATGCATCTCCAACATTTCAAAATTTACGGACGAACTTTTTCAATGAAGGAGAGAATGATGTGGAATAGGGTTTATTGTTTAGTTTTGTTTATTGTTTGTATGAAATGTAATAAAAGGGGTTTAATCCTCTTTAGGAAATATTAGAGTAAGTGAAGGGTATCTTAGTTTTATAATGCTTGCCTAGTTAGAGAAGGATTACTACTCGTATGAATCGGTAATAATGTAATAGTGATCTCATTAATATTTGGCTTCTTAATAAAAAATCAGATTTGTGCTTGTGTTTTCTCTCTGATCACTGGATAAGACTCTGATCTCGCAACCGGTCCGCTCACCCCTTCTATTGCAACGGCCGAATACCTGAAAAAGAGTTTAAGAAAATATCGTCTGCTAGACCTCACATTTTGCAAGAAATAACTTACTTTACTGAACTATATTAAATAATATTCATTTACGTCTCATGTCTCCCCCGCCGGCACTCACACCAAAACACCTAATCTCACCTCCATTGAAGGTGTTCCTAGCCATATATCAATCCCATTCCAAACAATGTAAGTATTCAAGTCCCAAGACTAATCGTGTAATCAGCGTAAGTCCCACCTCCAACTTAGATGGAATGTGATCACCGATAAACAAACAATAAGCCAAAACCAAAACCCGAAGTATCCAAAGCAACATTGTCACTAATATCCCTATACCATTCGATACCCAACTAGTTTAAAGCCCTATATATGGACTCACTGTTACCCTGTATAGTACTAACGCTAGCTCCACTCATTACTTGGTAAACTACGGTACTTCCCAAATATCTTGGTAAGTCATACCCGTATAGTCTAAGTGCTATTTCATACAATGCTCGTACAAACAAAACCTTTATTGTCTGGGTTATAAAACTCACCATTCTCTAGTAGGTCATGTCCCTCACTAACTAACTTTCCTACTATACACAACATAAGTAAATGTTAAGCTTGACAGAACTAGCTATAAGTCACTACCCAGTGCTACATCATCACATCATAATCACTAATCATACATGTATACGTAATACCCATATACTACATATCTTATAAATCAAACATATCACAGTAACCGTATAAGCACAATCCAGTATTCCCGTATAAATTATGTCCATCGCCGAGCTAGCCATACATATAAGCGCAGTCCAATGGCATCAGTTTTTATCAGTACACCAATACCCCCATATACTACACCATATAAATTATTCTCGTTTCGTCTATTTCTTTCCTTATTTTGGTCCGTGCTAGCAGCACCATCGCCGGAGCTGGAAAAGAAGGTTTTTGCTGGAAAATTGGAGATTTTACAGGAACAATAAATTTATCTCTATCGATTTTTTGTCAAAAAATATTGAATATGGGTGTTGTTTGATATATCTTGACGAGTAGATTCAAAATATATAAATTTTGTGAATTTTGGATTTGTAGATTTGAAGTTATGGACTTTTACAGATTTGATGGTTTTTTTATGTGAAAAACGAGATAGTTAGCTCCCAAAGATATTTTGGGTGTATGTTGGTCATTTTAGTGCGTTGAGTTGGCAAAATAGGACATTTGACACCATTGACCCAGTCAAATGATATTTGCATCATTGACCAAGTCAATGGGACTTGGTACCTAATAATCCTTTTTAATACCCGATGAATCGAGTTTTCCCAAAATGATATAGTATTACAAATTTCAGTCCAGATTATAATTAAATCGATTTTTTTCATACCAGATTGTAATTAAAGGTTCTCCAAACCTATAATCAGTCCCAAAGCAACCAAAATATCATCTATAAGGATCCTTAACATGCTTCTAACCATATATAATCATTAACAAGATAAGGGCTTAATTATCAATCTCACCATGTTTTTCATATGGGTTCAACTTAATTACAGATTAATCAATTAACATCGGATTTAAATCGTAACAACTCAACCTAAGCATGTGAATCATTATTATAAATTAGTCCTACAATGAATTTAAACAGTTCTATGCATTAAACATGATTAAATGTAGGTTCTATGCATTAAACATGATTAAATCTAGGTTCTGCCATGATTTATAATAAGATTCACTTGAACAATAAATCTAAATCGTATTTAACGATTGAACATAAACAAGTTACAAGTAATATTTAGTAAAACAAGTTATTCCTTGCTAATAGATGGAATCATTTGTTAAGTTCCTCAACACTCTCCATAGGCTCCCAAAACTGGGGCCCAACCTGGCATAATAAAAACACTATTCCGGACCTATGTATCCCTAGAGCCCAATTTAACAGTACACACGTAATACAAAAATAAATAACAATGCTTTATTAATTTACGAGGTGTTCATATGCTCCCTCCGTCCCAAATTAAGAGTCCTTATTCACTTTTTGTATAAATTAAGGATACCTTCAATCAAGGCCAAGATTAACACATGTCCAGTATCAATAAATTTGGATCATTGATTATGTCCAAAAAAGGAAAGTGGACTGCTAATTTGGGACGACCTAAAAAGGAATAGTGGACTCTTAATTTGGAACGGATGGAGTATAATTTAAATTCTCGATATAAGTTCACTTATAACACGAAATCAATAATTTTAATAAATTACACAACCACCAAACACAAGCAAATTTAAAATAATTATTAAATAACTATTTATTTAATTAATTAAAAATACGGGATATTACTTGATTTCCTCACAAGGAGCTTCACTCATGAAACTGCAAAGGGCTTTTTTATTAGGTTTTCAATAATATTGAACTTTTATCCCCATTATTTTAAAAATTTCGTTTGGCTTTGTATATAGGATTACCTGAGGATACGCAATGGTAACACATTGTCAGCGGTTGAGTGGGCTGATAGCCTTACTAACATAAGCGTTGGTGATCTACTCTCTGAGGCATCTCATAATATGGATGCCGTCTGTGTTGACCCGGCCCCACCTAGCAGCTCTCAATGTCTCCAGCAGGTTCCTTTCACATGCGATTCGTTTGATGCTGCAATTGCTGCTCACATACGTAAAAATCAAGGCAAAACTGCATTCCAACCGACTCTTGAAACCCATTCATCTTCTATTTGGGAGGCTGAAGAAACATGTGATGGCTTCTCTTTCCACAAGAATTCTGTTTTCTACCAGAAAGTTGAGAGAGCACCTAGAGATGCTTCTAAACACAGTACTAAGGATTTTCTGGCACCAGCCACTGCTGTTGAGGTTGTATTTGATGATCATAACTTTTTTTGTTTGTTGACAGAAAGAAGTATGCAGTTGTGGCAATAAACCCCTCAGAACTATTTTTAATCAGAAGAAAATTGAACTATGCTTTTTGTAGTAAAAATCCCCCCTAAAGAGGTGTCCCAGGGGGGTGGGGTGGGGGGGTGGGGGGGGTGGGGGGAATGTGCTGCAATAAAAATAGTTTAGGGGGTTCTAGGAAAAGTAGTATAGTTCATTTTCATTTTCACTTTCCCCCCATCTTCTGAAGCAATCACACTTGTTGGGCGACCTTATATTTGCTAGCTAAGTGAAACTGTATATGACATGCTTCGGTTTTTTTGTAGGAGTTACCTGAAGTAATGAAGCCTAGGGATGCTGATCTTGCTAATGGAGACCCAATGCATGTGTGTCGTCCTGGTGACAACTCTGTAAAGGATCTCAGAGGGCTTACTGATATATATTGGGTACGTTTTTGTTTTCTAATACTTTTTTTTTCTTCTAATTATTTTTCTTTCCTGGTTCACTTTTTGAAAAACATCTATGTAGTTATAACTACAGATACTTGTATTTTCTTTGCGCCTGTTTGGTTGCAAATTTTAGAATTGAGTTTAGGTAATGTAGTTTATGAATGCAAGTGGTTCGAACAGTAGATCATATGTTTATATTCATTTCAAAATTGGAAAGATACAATTTTTTTTTTAAAATTTTGGAACTACCAAACGGGCTCTTCTCCTATGAGGAGAATTCTTAGGCAGATGACCTAATTCCATCTTTTCCTCATTGCAGCCCGACTCTTTAGGACAGTTAGATTTGGAAATACCTTCTTGTAGATACCAAAGTGAGGATCAAATTTTAAGTGATAGCCTCGGGGGTTTGAATCGCCTTATTGCCAGCAGTCTTGACGCCTTTCAGAATTGTGCCTTCTTTGGGTTGGACAAGAGAGAACCAGTATCATCCATTGAAACTCGAGAAACTGCTTCCTTTTCCGAGCATAAAGTTGGCAGTGAAGTTTGAGATTTTTACACTAGGGTGGAATCTCTATGAACTACATTGTTGGAAAAAGTTTACTAGTTTAACCGACTTAGTGGGTCGAAGAGAAGGGTCCGTTTGTGTTCGCGAGCTGAAGAATTCTGGCAAGTGTGAAGCGTGTTTCCTGATCGAAGTTCCCCCGCTGTTGTACAAAAAAGAAAAAATAGATGTGGATAAACTTTTGAGAGATTTCTGTCCCCAATTCTGATGTTATTATGTTAGTTATGTTTTAATAGGTGCTAATGTTCATGTTCAAGCCACGAATATGAATACCTTCGTTTTCTAAATGACACTTCTCTAGGAAAGTTGACTTTGATGGTTAACCTGGATGCTTCTCAATGGCTTATATTGGTCCCTTTTGAACAATTCATGAAATTGTATTTATTTACCCCTTCGTAACTGTATTTGAACCCCGTTTGCGATAAAGATTATTTTCAGTGGACTTTGAATTATAGATAAAGCTAGTTTTACTCACTAAAAATTCGATTTATAACTTAAAACAAGGGGCATATACCAAATAGTCCCTCAAACATTTTTTAATACACGTTTAGTTCAAGTTTTTTTATTTGTTTCAAAAGATTCCTCAACATGCCGCTAGCGCGGACTTCAAAATAAGAGAATATTGCTTAAATGGGTGTTTGAGAAACTTTTTAGAACAAAATAAAAAGATTTGGACTAAATGTGCATTAAAAAATGTTCGAGGGACTTTTTGGTATTTGATCCTTAAAACAGTCTCTTCAAATTGTGGCCTGTCGTATGGCAGTAGCCTTGAAATCTCTCTTCATCCCTGGTTTCTGTAACTTGCTAGAATTAGCAGCGACACCTACACCTTACCTTGGTTTTTGAAATAATTGTTAGGGTACGGTTAGATGGTCAACTTTGGAATATCATTTTCAACTAACCCTGTATTGTTAACACTGTTGATTTTTGGAAGGAAAAGTGGGTCCTGTGCCATGTTACATGAGAGTATTTTGTCCAATCCAAAATAAAAGGTCATATTGATTTTTTTTTTTATATTATATAAACTACAAAAACCAATGTTTTAAAATTCAGAGGCGAAGCACTAAAAAATCGCCTTGAGGCTTAAGTATCAGGGTTGACACGCCTCACACCTTTTTGTAAAGGGGTGAAAAAAAAAATTGTTCTCACAACACGAATTCTTTTTTTTTTTTATATATGTTGACAATTGGTATATATACATACTTTGGAGACAGTGCAACAATTAGTTATATTTATTTTATTACACACACACACACACACACACACACACATATATATATATATATATATAGAGAGAGAGAGAGAGAGAGAGAGAGAGAGGTGCTTCTGTTTGAGATCCCTGCATGAGGTTCATTTTTTTAAAATAGTAAAAAAATTATTTTGGAGCTGATTTTTTTTCTATGATTTTTAAACATTTCACTAGGATCAGGGGTGTTCACGGGTCGGTCGGTTCGGTTTTGACCGGGTTTTTTGGGCCGAACCGACCATGTCGGTTTTTGGAGGAGGAGAACCGAACCGAAAATGCTAAAAAACCGAACCGAACCGAACCGAATCGGGTCGGTTTTTGACAGGGCCGGTTTTATACAGGGCCGGTTCGGTTTTTTCCTTTATTTTAATAAAAATATATTTTTTTAATACCTAATATAAATATAAAATTAAAAAATATAATATAATATGTCAACACTAGTATAAATATAATATAAAATATAAAATTAAAAAGTATAAAAATTAATTCGTTCGGTTCGGTTCAAAATCGGTTTTTTTATGCCAAAATCGAAAATCGAACCGACCCTGTTGGTTCTATACCTGATTAAACCGAACCGAACCGACCCTCAAAAAACCCGGCCGAAAATTTTCTGTTCGGCTCGGTTTTGTCGGTTTGTCGGTTTGGTCGGTTTTTTTGCACACCCCTAAGGATCATAAAAAAATAATCAGTTCAAAACGATTTTTTTTACTATTTTAAAAAAATCGGTCAAACTTTTTCATTTTTAACAACTTAAAAACTGGCACAGTTTGATCGATTTTTTTAAAATAGCAAAAAAATTCATTTTCGAGCTGATTATTTTTTTATGGTCGTATTGAAATGTTTAAAACTCGTAAAAAGAAATCAGCCATAAAATATTTTTTTACTATTTTAAAAAAATAACCTCATTCAGGGTTCTCAAACTGAGATCTCACTCGATCCTTTCCCCTATATATATATATATATATATTCTGATTATATGTACATACTAATCAACTAATTATAAATACATATTAAAATCTTTTTTTTAAATTCACTGTTTTTTAAAGGTTAAAGAGCTCTTCATTTTTCTAAAATTGTTGTTCTAATCTACTAACTCTTATTCCTTTTTTTTTTCTTTTTTTCTTTTTAAATTGCACTTAACTTATACTATTTACTATTTTAACTTAATATTTTTTTAAAAAAATAACCAATTTGTAAAATAACAATATGTTAATTTATTTTATCAAATTATTTAAGGAAAAAAAGTCATCTCAGGGGGACAACAAATATTTAACTATGTGAGAAAGTCCTCAAAGATGTTTTTTTCCCCTTGCAGTTTTATTTATATTTCTTTGTTATTTTTTTTTTTATGATTTTATTAGTATTTTTTAGATATTATTTTGCTTTTTTTTTATGAGGGTTACGCCTCGCTATGCTGGCGCCAAAACGCCTCGTCTCGCCTCGTACCTTTTTAAACATTGCTAAAAACAATTAAATTATATCTGAAAAATACTAAAAAAAAAACTATTAAAAAAACTTGAAAATGACAAAAAAATATAAACATTTGGAAATTAAAAATTTCATTTAAAAATTCTAAGAATTACATAAAGATATTTTAAAAACTGGAAAATACTAATTGATATTAAAATATAGAAATTACAGTATATACATAAAAAAATTAAATTTTTTGAAAATTATAGAAAGAACATTTTAAAAGTTTAAAAAAAATATTTTTTTAAAAAAATATAAAATATTGAAAAACTTATTTACAATATTTTCAATAAAAATAAACTCTTATTTATAACAACAAAAAACTTACAGCAAAAACATATTTATCGCGAAAAAAAATATTTACCTTAAAAAAAATCAACAAAAAAAGACATTTTTAGGAAAAAAAAACTTTCTAGCAAAATGAACTATTATTTACAACAAAAAAACTTATAGCAAAAAAACATTTACAGCAAAAAAAAAAAAAACATTTACAAAAAAGACATTTTCAGTTAAAAAAGAAGAAGATATTTTCCATAATAAAATTTCTAGAAAAAAAGAAAATTTATTTCTCAGAATTTTTTTTCCAAAAATCGTTATAAAAAATTCCACTACTTGAAAAAAATTATACCACAACTGGATTTTTTTTAGTAGCAAATGTAAAAAAAAAAACATATCCAAAGATTCATCTTCTTCAACAAATCAATTTCAAATCCCTTCTTTTTCTGCTTGTTCTTCAACAAACCCATTTCAAAAACCCACATTGTTCTTCAATAAACCCATTTCAAAAATTTTTAAATCCCACTTCTTCTCCAACAAACTCATTTAAAAAATTCACGTTCTTCTCCAACGAACTCATTTCTAAATTTTCAAATCCCTCCTTATTATTCAAGAAACCCAGTTCAAACTCACCTTCTTCTTCTTCTTCTTCTTCTTCAACCCCATTAATGGTATGTGTGTTTCCATCCATTTTCCAGTCTGGTGTGTGTATGAGAAACGAGAGGGATAACCTTGGTGGAGGGGGTGAGGTGGGGCAGGGTGGGGGCGCATCCTTGGCTATCAAGGAGGGAGAGAGTAAGAGAGAGATAGAGGAATGAGAGAATAATCCCCCCCCCTTTTAACATATGAGGTTAAAGTACCAAATACCTCTTTAAAAAGTTGCATGCCATGCACATGATTCACTTTTTTGTCAAAAAAATAACGGTGTTAATGATAGGGGTTACTTGTAGTCGTTTTTAAAGTTTAGGGGTTTAAGTTCAGAAAATGGAAGTTCAGAGGGGAAGTTATTAGATATTATTGTACTCTTAAGATGGTTAGTTTGGAATATCACCTATTTTTATACACTATTTATAAATACGTGACTCTTAATATGGATAACCAAAACGAAAAAAGACTTGATTTGGGATGAATGAGCATTGGTTATTATTATTATTTTTTACTGAAGCATAAAAGGACAAAAATTAATAACTTTATTTAATAATTTTTTATGTTCTTCAATACCTATAATAATGTTACAAACCATTAGAACATAATAATATCGGGATCCATTAAAATATTGTCTTTTCGACGGTAATGATCTACAATCACATAAGTTTAACCTATAATGATTAATAGATAAACAATTTAATGGGGTTGAAATGGGATTGAACCTTAGTCTCACCAATTGAACCCCTACATATAAGATGAGGTGTTCTCAGATTAAAGTGATAAGGATATAAGGATTTATAGTGGTTCAATACCTCTGCTGAGGTGCCTACGTTCACTGTTAAGTTATTTATCTATTGTATATTAAATGTTAAACAATACAAATATGACCATCCTTAGGCTTTGGCTAAGGTGATATTCTGAGATCTTTATAATAAAAAAGAGCTCTTAGATTGTAACTTATTGACTTCTCTAAGTACTTCTAATCCACTTAGGACTCACAACAATTATATAACTCTAAGAAGGTCGAGTGTGACCCTTAGAATACAATGTGAAAGAAGAAAGTAGTCCAATCCCTTTAAGAATATGAAAGATAATAGTCAACTCTCTCTAGTGATTGAGAATGACTTGGAATCGACCCATGTTATTTTCCCCAAGTGTCCAATATATAACCTATTGCTTTGGGTTGGTGAGATGGGACATTTGCGGCATAGCTAACCTTGCCTTGAGCTTTGTCGCTATAGTGGAGTGGAGGGGTAGAGTGTTGATGGCAGGTGTTGTAGGCCGGTAATGGTAGTTGTTGGGAGTCATAGTTGCCATTTTATGCTCTAGGATAACCTGTAAGGTGAGTGGGGGTTGATGGAATAGTGTACGTACTTTCTCACCAACGCAACAATTTGGACGGAGTGCCCCTACTAGGCTATTTATTAATATTCCTGACCCTGAGGATGGAAGATGTGACACCCCGCCTAATTAATCCCGGGTGATCAGTCCTAAATCAAGTTAGAAAAGGTTTCTCAGTTGGTCCATTCTTAGCATCACTGTCGTCTTTTTAATTACTAACCACCTAAGTGAGAAAAGTAGACTGGTGCCAATTTTTTTTTTCTTTCAATCAATTAAATAAAACTCATGCGGGACATACAAATACACAATCACAGTTAATTAAAATAATCATCCACAATTAAAACACCTAACCGAATAAACCATCGGTCCAAATATCCAATACAAGTAAATATCAGAAAACATCTCAACAAGTCTACTACTGATAAATGAACTGTGAGCGACAAGCTCAGATAACTATTAGAGAGTCTCTACAAGAATGGAAGAAGGAGGCGTCTATCAAAACCCCGCAACATCCACATGTGCTGCAGCAAGGATACCTGGAATGGAGTCAAGCTTGGCGCCCTTGTGGTTGGACACCTAAAAGGTTTTAAATTTTTTATAGCAAGGGTTAGTACCCAAAAACATTTGAAAATATTTAACAAATGATTAACTTGCAGTAATAAATAAATATGCATGCTCTTCATGTTTTAGTTAGTGCCGCACTCTCTTGAGGACTTCCTCACCCCTCCTCTAATGTGCACTACTAACGCTTCCATTTAATTTACTAGGTCCTACGCTCTTGACCCAATACTTATTTTAACCCTTGAATTTTACCTACTCTAACCGAGTATGGCTTAATTAATGATTTTAAAGTTATTATAAACGTCAACTTAATTGAATCATTACTCCTTTTAATTTCATATAACATTCACACATGTTATGCACATAATACATTTTTCACTATGTATTAATTATCCCCTATATAATTATTTACCTAATTATATATTTAATCATATTACAGTATTCACAAACATACTGGAATAACATTTAATACAAACTCTCTACCGAGTAAGGATACTCACGAAATATAAATTTTCCCAAGTGCTCTCCCACTAGGTGTATTCACGTAACCTAGTTATCCAAGTTAGATTCGCTCACTAACTTAGTTTAACATACGAATTGGAGGCGGTCATATTCCTTCCCTGAAAGTGAGATGCCCCTCACCCATATAACGGACGCTATGACCTGGGATTATACTCGCCCTACTCCTCAAGCTAGGGGATTCATCCACTACGCGCAACCTCCCCCTATAGCACTAGAGCATACAATAGTAATATTCAATCTCTGATATTTACGCACACACTATATATATATATATATATATAAATATAAAACGTCCCGGCTACACCATGTACTGAATCCGTAACACAAGCCTATTTAATTATTAAGAGTTTATGGTCCAACCCTAATTATTAATTAATTTGCACATTAATTAATTTAGTCACCTTTGGTGTCGCCCCCACCATAAATTTGGACTTACTCTTGTAGCCCGAAATAACCTGACTCGAGTCTAAATTCCCGACTCCCGAATTTATAATCATGACGTGTCACCCAAAAATTTCCTCAAATCCTAATTAACTTTACTCATGATTAATTAGGTTTAAACTCATGTATTAATTTACCTATAATTAATTACATAAAGATTTATTATATAAATTTTCTTTGATATACATAACTGGGCAGAATTGCCAAAATCTGCCGACCTTCGATCGATCGACCTCAGACCTTCGATCGATCGATCGAGCAGGTCTTCGTCTTCTTCGCGAAGACATAATTAGCCATGGACGAAAATCCTCAAACCCTAATTCCTTCTACCAGTAACTTCAAGCCTTCTTAGCATTAATACATGTTAGAAACCTTATTAGGGACCTCCAGAATGTCCACCAACATCATTAATTCGTCCATTAACTATAATTTCTGGATTTGGGGAAAAATTCATCTTTAACCCTTAACCCATTTACATCCCAAATACCTTCACCAAATTCGTTTCTAATTATTCAGATATCATCCTACCAGATATGTATCAGTTTATAAGATCAGATTTCTACCAGAATTTTCATTCAAATTCGTAAATCAGATTATTACTTTTCAAAACCTTATGTTTATGCCATGAACACCCAAAACGAATTTTTGATCAAACACATCACATGAATATGAATTTCAAAACAGATTTAATACTATTGCAAGTTACCCACTTGCCTTAGGTTTCGTAGTGTCTGATTCGGAGATGAATTCCAAGGTTGAAGATGGTCCTTGTTGTCTCTCTAGTGATCCCAAAATTGCCTTTAACTGCTATTAGGGTTCCTTAATCCACTTAGCCTTTTTCTAAAACTCTATCAGCCTTTTTCTTATTCCTTCTAATTCCTTAATTTACCTAAATCCCATTTTTTGCCTAATGGGCCAAGACCAAGTGACCCAAATGCCCCCGTGTGGGCCCGACTATGTCTAAAAACTCCCCGTGACCCGTTTACAACCCCCGGGTAAACTTTTCCGACTATCTCGGCCCATCCGGACTCAACCGTACACTCAGAATTGGCATCTGAATTAATTTATAAAAATGTTTATCCCCTCACCCCTTTAGTCTATACCGACTCCCGGTTGAGATAAGTGCATACCCTGTCATTAATACTCGAAATGACTTAAATAAATAATTACTACTCACTTAGTAAATAACTTCCCGTAAATATTAACCCTTTACTCCTCGATTAATATTTAAATAAAATTTTCCTTAATTAATTCAATTAAATTACGACTCACAAGTAATTTTTCAATTTCCGAATTAATTAAATATTTAATGCATGAAAATGCGGGGTGTTACAGAAGAATGAGGGTCTGAAAATGTTCTTGCTTTGGCCAAGTAGGCCTCAGTACCACTGAGATCTAAGGGTGATGACTACGGTGGATATTATCTTGAGAAGACTTAACTGAGCTTCTATTGATGCTTTTTGAGCTATAGTTACTCTACACTACACCAAAATGGTCAAATTGACATCTTTCAATCGGCCAGCCTTGTCACGGTCATTGACCGTGACAAAAAAATGCGCATTTTTATCACGATCAATGATCCTGACAAAGATTTGTCACGCTTATTGACCGTGACTAGGCCATGACAAGTGCAGTTGTCATGGACTTGTCATGGTCAATGACCGTGACAAATCTTATAAACTTGTCACGGTCAATAATCGTGACATGTCCGTGACAATTCTGTCAGTAAAAACCATTCCCTCTTCTTTTTTCCCACCGATTTCTATTCCCCCAATTTCTCTCTCTCTAAGCGATTGCACTCTCTCTCTCTCTACGATTTTGGTACGTTTTCTCTCTCTATTTCTCTTCCATTTGTGTATATGTATGTGTATATGTGTGTGTGTGTGTGTGTGGTGTATATATGCATGTGTGTGTGTGGGGAGGGGGCAGGGCTGGGGGGTGTATATGTGTGTGTGTGTGTATATATATATATATATATATATATGTGTGTGTGTGTGTGTGTGTGTGTGTGTGTATGTGCATGTGCGTGTGTGGTGGGCAGTGGTAGTGGTGGTGGTGGGGGAGGGGGCAGGGCTGGGGGGGTGGGGAGGGGGGCAGGGGGTGTGGGGCTGTGTGTGTATGTGCGTGTGTGTGTGCTTGTGTGTGTGATGGGAGGGAAGGGGGTGTGGTGGGGCAGGGAAAATGGGGCGGGGGGTGGGGCTTGTTAATTTTTTTAATTAAATTTTTATTGGTTTATTAGATATTGCCCCTCATATGCAAGTAGTGCCCCTTGTAAAAGAATTGATTGATTAAATATTGATTGGTTGTTAATTTTTTTAGTAAATTAATAATTAGTTCCCCTTTCATATGCAAGTAGGATTGCCCCTCATTGTAAATTAGTAAATTAATAATTGTATACTTTAATTGATGAAAAGAATTAATTAAGTAGATGAATTAGAAGGAGTACGGGATACACATTTGTTGTTGCTATTGCGATTGGATTATAGTGGATCGATGTTCGGTTGGTTAATTTTAGAAGTGGCATGACCATTGGATTATTGTCCATATGGGGGTGGGATTTTCAACTCTTTTTTAAAATTACTTTTTATCACGAACAATATATATAGTATGATAATTAAATGAAACATACTTGAAATTACATATAGTGCGCATAAATACTAGCCTTTTAGTTCTTATGCGTACGCATTCAATAGCCCTTAGACCTGTTCGAAGAGTCATTACCCCTGTAATGAGATCTCTCGAATTGTCCCGTTTGGACAGTTTGGGACTGCATAATTTCTGTATAATAATATTCTTAGTGGCTTAAAGTACTTACTTTTGGAGGATGTTCTGCAGTCGTATCCTAATGTTCTCCGGGTACATACTAGATTGACAAGTGTGACTGCTATTTCAATTGATCAATTGAAATAACACTCACACTTGCCAATCTATGTTGTGTACTTGGAGAACTACAGGGATATGCTGTCGATTTTTTCTCAAATAGTAATAATGTTCTTGAGCTATTAAGTATATTACAGAAATATGCGGTCTTGAATGGGATATGACCACTCACCCTTTAGCGCTCTTGAATGCCGAATTTAAAAATCGAATAAATAAGACATAATTAAATGAAACATACTATAAATCTAAGTTCTATTTATACTAATCCATGAATATACGCTTCTTACCTTTAATAGGTGATTAATTGTGGTAGCTTGTGATGGGATATCCTAAATACAACGAGTGGATGGGTGAGACAAATAGAATGGGGGATGTGTTTCGCAGAGGTGCTAATGAATTTGTGAAATAAGCAAAGAGATGTCATAATGATGAAGAGTTTTCGTGTCCGTGTGCTAAGTGTAAGAATGGCAAGGTTTTTGAGCGGAAAACAGTTGAACTACATTTGTTAAGATGGGGAATGCAAGATATTTATCGATTTTGGAGTTTTCACGGTGAATTGAAAATTCATTTTGTCCCCGAACAACCTTAGGATAGATGTAGAAGGGGACGACGTAGATCATAATATGTTAGAGGATTTAGTTGATGATACGTACGGAGTTTATGAAACGGAGGAGAATGAGGTTACTGATGATGTACAAGGTTCAGGTGCTCGTGAAGATATCACGATAAACCTTGACGATGACTACCCAAGTTTAAAATTCAAGGCGACCTAATTGTTATACTCTAGATGTGAGAAAGATCAAACAACTTTACATGCCACGGTTGGTTTATACAATTTGAAGACGCAATACGGTTTGTCTGGAAATAGCGTGACATGAATTCTGAATTGGGTGAACGACTTACTACCCAAGGAGAATACACTTCCAAATAGCTATTCTGTTATGAAAGAACAGTTTGAAAGGTTTGGGAATGAAGTATAAATCGATTCATGCTTGTGTGTATGATTGCATACTATACCAAAAGGAGTATGAAAATCTTGTTCGTTGTCTGGTATGCGATGAACCTAGATATGTCCAATCTACTGGAAAGGAAGGCACAAGCTCAAAAGTGCCTCAAAAAGTGTTGAAATATTTTCCCGTTGGGCCTAGATTAAAGCAATTTTTCACAGTACCATAGATAGCGGAGGCAATGACTTGGTATGCTAGGGCAGAAGTAGGGGGTAAACTCATGCGTCGTCCTATTGATTCTACAACTTGGAGGAGGATGAATTATGAGTATCCCGATTTTGCTCGAGAACAGCGCAACATTCGTTTGGATATATCAACATATGGTTTCAATCCATTTGGAAATCTAAGCACCAATCAGAGTGTATGGCTAGTGATCCTAGCTCCACTCAACCTCCCTCCTTCATAGTGTATGAGGCCTAAATTTTTGATGTTGACTTTATTGATACCTGGGCCAAAGGCACCAAGTGATGACATCGACGTCTACCTGTCTCCTTTGGTAGAAGAATTAAATGAGTTGTGGGAAGAGGGTGTGCAATCATTCGACTCTTTTAGAAAATAAGAGTTTACGCTAAAATCTATGTTGATGTGGGCAATTCATGATTTTTCAGCTTATGGGACATTATCCGGTTGTGTAGTACATGATTATTTGGGGTGTACTATTTATGGAGAGGAGACTGAATCTCTTCGCTTATCCTCTAGCTCAAAAAATATATACCATTTCCATAGGAGGTTTTTACCCCCGGCTCATAATTTCAGATTTGAGAAAGGTTCCAATTTTTTATCGGGCGGGGTTGAACATAGTATACTGCCGAGACAACTTTTAGGTTCAGAAATTGAAAGAAAATCTTCTGAATGTGGCTCTAATATGCCAGGTGAGAATCCCAAATTTAAGAATGTCAAGCATAAGAAGACCCCAACTGGGAATGTAACTGAGACAAGAAAGGCATGGTCAACGAGGTCAATTTTATTTGACTTGCCTTATTGGAAGAATAACCCGGTGCGTTATGTATTGGATGTGATGCATGCAGAGAAGAACCTCGCTTAACATATTGTGGTCACTTGACTTGGGGGGAGTCATTTGAAGGATCGAGAAAATGCACGAAAAGACCTTAAATCGTTAAAACTTAAGCCACAACTATGGTTGAAAGAAGATAGTAGGGGAAGGACAATAATTCCCCTTGGTGCGTTTACTTTGACGAGTGGGGAAAAGAATTTTCTTTTGGATACAATATATAACTTGCAAAGGATTGTGAATTATGCTACTCATGATTTACGTAAGTGTAAGTCCCACGATTGCCATGTGATCATGCAATTGGTTCCTCTATTGTTTAAGCACTGTTTCTCCAAGCACAAGGATTTGTGGAGGGCTATTATGTAAATTAGTATTACCTTCTCACTTTTGTGTGAGAACGTAGTCAATCAAGAACACATAGTGGTAGCAAAATTGGTGGTGACCGAAGCGATTTGTGTGTTGGAGAAGTACTTTTCCCCAACATTCTTTGACATAAGTGTTCACTTGTTGGTATACCTATTCGACGAGGCACTTCTTTGTGGTCCAGTTAGATATCGGTGGATGTATCTGTTTGAAAGATTGATGAAAGTTTTTAAAGATTACGTTAAGAATACACGATACATTGCAGGATCAATTGCAGAGGAATACATCACTGTGGAGTCATCAATCTATACTCGGGAATATATGCCTGACTCGATCAGCGTTGATGACACTAATGAGTTCGTTGATGATGGTGGTCATGTGATGGAAAAACGAGTGAAATTAACGAGTTTGCAACATGAACAAGTAACTCGTTATCTATTTGACACACATGAAGATGTCGAAGAATGGAAAAAGTAAGTTTAAATTATTTTAAGTTTTATATTATTTTAGAATATTTTAGATTATTTTATACATGATTAATTTTGTAATATGCAGAAAATATGAAGCCTGTGAGAACAATAAAAAATGAAAAACAATGGTACAATCAGACAACGAATTTAGGCTGTGGTTGTCACAAGAGGTAATTACAATGAAAATGGCCGTTATATAATGTTACATTACACTAAAACTTTACAACTAACCTAATTAATTTATCTATATTCTCAGCTCTTAAAGACAGGTGATGCGACATCAAGGCTTGCTCGTCTAGCCACTGGACCCTTGTTCATGGCACAAGAGTACAAAAAGTATCGATTGAACGGGTTACATATTCGGCGCAAAAATGTACAAGGAAAGTACAAATGTACAGAACTCGGGCATTTCATACAAGGCTCTTACTTTCTTTCGAGCGAGCGCAAAAGATAAAAACCTCGTTGAAGCTCAAATGACTTACTATGGTGTAATTCGAAATATATTTGAATTGGATTATATAAGCTTCAAAGAGGTTGTATTTTACTATGACTGGGTAAGAGTTGAGGATAAAAATGCTTGTAAAGCTGATCCTGGCGCCAATTTGATCATGATTGACTTGTCCAAGTTGAAGAGCAACGACCACATGAGCGAGGAGCCGTTTGTTTGTGCATTTCAAAAGGTCAACCAAGTGTTTTACTCGGAGTATATCAACAAAAAGCCGTGGTCAATTGTCCTACATGTGCCAAAGCGTCTAAATATTAGTGTGGATGACTTGGCTGCTCCTACCGAATATCAATCCATTTTTGACGATAACCCAAATTTGAAACAATTTTTTAATTTGTAATAAATATTCCAATTTGTACTTTATCAATCCATTTTTAATGCTTTTAATTGATTTTCACTTTATCATTTTCACTCTTTTTCTCTCTCTCTCTCTTTCCTTTGTATATGTATATGTGTGTGTGTGGGTGGGGGGTGAGGGGTGAGGGTGGGGGTGGAGATGTTTCAGATTTTTAGTAATTGTACATATTATGAGTTAGATGTTGTTGTCTTGGAATTCATAATTGAGGTGTTAAACAGTAATAATTCATTTGGATTTGTAGTAATTGTACATATTTGTATGTCTTCTTCTAATTCATTTGGATTTGTACTAATAATATTTTTTTTTTACAGAAAATGTCTCCTTCAGGTATTAAAGTGAGGATGCTGATGCTGATTATGGTGGTAGCGGAGGCGACGAGGGCACCTCGTCCCCTAGGCTCCTCAAATGGGGCAAATTGGGGATGGCCGTCGAGAACAAGACGGGGCTATTAGAGAGATCCCTCGAGCATGTAAGGACGATCATCTGCCCGAGGTACACTAGTTGGAGGGAGGTGCCAAATGAGCTCAAGTTAGCTATTTGGGCAGCACTACAGGTAATGTATTTATATTTCAATTTCAATTTCAATTAATATTTATATTTATAATTATTCGCAACTAACATTGTATTTGTTGGACAAGAACGATTCAGCCTGGAGCCAAAACTACACGATTCCGTCTTGGAGAAGTTGAGGGAGCAACACAAGACGTGGAAGAAAAATATGTGGACCCGATACTTTGGGAAGACCCGAGACTCCGTTATCTGAATGCGTGACTCCTTCCCGCTGAAGGAGCCGATCTCATTGGCACAATGGCAAAAGTTTATTGACAATGAGATAGGGGAGTGACAATTAGCATCTCGCCAATCGGGGAGGGAAAATCGAATGAAAAAGACGGACGTGCACTACTCCGGTTGGACGTCTTACACCGAGGTGGATCATAAGATGATGGTAAGATTTAATTTTTCTATAATTACAAAAACATGTTATTCTGCATTATTTTACTTTGCGGGGTCGATACTAATTTTGCATTATTTTATTTTAGGAGACGGGGAGTTGCCTTGGGGGTATGCCACATAGGCTCGGTACTTATGTGTCTATTCGGAAGAAGAAGGGGAAGGACAAAGAGGTGGCCCCGATTTTTGCGTCCACGATTGTAAGTAATCCGACAGTTTACTTTTTGTTAATTACGTTATAATTTTTTTATTTACTTATTTAACTAATCATGTGCTTTTTGTCGTTTCAGGCAAAGCTTAAGTAAGTGCATAAGTTGCAGTCTGATGCCGACAATGCATCTTTATCGATAGACGCACTCAGCCAAGTGCTTAGCGCTGATCGCGAGGGGAAGACAAGGGGGTGAGCTCGCGGGTGGCCAAATCTAAGATTATCGGATTGGAGACGAGTAACATCGGGTTGGCTCGAATGGTGGACTCTTATGATGCAAAGCTATCCTGTTTGGAGGCGACAGTCCAATATATGTTCTCATTCATGAAGTATTCGTTGGGCAAAAACCGTAAGGGGAAAGGGAAGGAGAAGGTGGTGGAAGAGGAGGTGCAGGAGGGCGAGGATGTGGACCTCGCTGCTTTATCGTCGACACATGCGGACTCTGGTGATCCAGTCCCCTATATGGCTCCCTTCGATCGATCGATGTCGACACTTGATTGGCCGAGCATGTTTATGTAGGACATATTTGATGGCCAGCGGATAGGGTGGGGGTTGAGGGACCCGAATACCGTCTAGGGTATGCCAGTTCTTGGATG
The DNA here is from genome assembly GCA_949130495.1 of Sambucus nigra. Taxonomy (NCBI): domain Eukaryota; kingdom Viridiplantae; phylum Streptophyta; class Magnoliopsida; order Dipsacales; family Adoxaceae; genus Sambucus; species Sambucus nigra. The sequence goes on from OX422208.1 coordinate 555,108,403, forward strand.
TGTGCTTCAAGACATCGAGGCCAAGGTGCTCGTAACGCATGTGATACCCAGGAAGGAGAACTCCCCATTGTGGTTGCGCAAACAATGCAGCATGATGAATATACAATGGTGTATGAATTCGTATATCGTGTGGCCTATCCACCTCCTTAAACCTACCCCAAACATGTAGTGACATTATTTGAATTGAATTGATTTAGGTTGTTACATTTGAATTATATCGTGATGTAAATTGTTTTGAATGTATATTTGCATTATCTCTATTTTATTTAGATATATTATGTTTGGACAGGTACAACGTTGCTATAATAGGTACAAATATATTGCTCGGCAGTGGCAGTGGCCATACTGCCCAGCAGACTTTTTTTCAATTCTTCCCAGAATTCTCACGATCATTAACCGTGATAATTTTAAAAAAAATTCCACTGACTTGTCACGATTATTAACCGTGACTAAGCTTATCACGATCATTGACCGTGACATGACCGTGACAAGTCTAATGAACTTGTCGCGGTCACTGACCGTGATAAGTCCATGACAACAAACGTTATCACCCCCAGACTTGTCACGGTCATTGACTTTGACAAGTTGGACTTATCACGATCAATGACCGTGACAATCCGGCAGATTTGGTGTAGTGCTTATGATGTCTAATAATTTTTCCTTTAACATTTTCATAGCTTGACTAACCACTGCAAGGAATTGCTGAGGTCTTTGCTGTGCAATGTAGACTTGGATGTTGAGATCTGAGGTTCAACATGTGTGTTGTGCCTTGGGGGACCTTTTGGGGACTCCCTCAGCTTGATTATGGGGTCTTCCATGCTAGCAGAGTCTAGGTCAAAAGGGTGAGGTCATTTGCCTCTCATTTAAACCCCTATATACAACTTATAACTTCTCCAAAAAGATTAATATCTGAGATCTTTCTTGATATTATCAGTAGCTCCTATTGCTTTTTTTATAACAAGGAAGGGGAAATAGTTAGTGAGATAACTTATATGGGTATTGTATTAGTTTATCTGCAAATTCAGTCATAAATGATATTTAGTGGAAGATCAGGTCGTTAAGTGGAGTAGGTGAAGATTCGGGTCGATTTGATGGTTGGCATGATTGGGGGAATGCATGGCGTTTATTCTCATCCTATAAGTACATGCCTCGGGTCTTTGGTTTTCTTTACACTTCCTTGCAATTGCAAATTCTCGAAATCTGGAGTTTTTCATTTCCTTTATATCTCTTCCTTCTTTCTCTCTTAGCCTCTCATAGTTCCCATAGCTCCTAAGAAGTTTATTCTTTAAGTCTTAAATTGAGTATGTCTGGAAGTGGTTGATTCTTCGTTTAAAGAAGTCCCTAGACTGACTGTTAGTCATGACGGACAAGGGAAGAATATCCCTTTTCTCAATTTTGCAAAGATTCCATAATCCAACTAGCCCCCTAACACCGTGGTGCAGAACTAGACCTTAAATTTTATGGCAGAGCCCATAAATCCTCTATCATTACCATTAAGGACCTCAAGGTCTCGAGATGAAAGTACCATATACCAAACTGCGTAGATCTGAGGCATGTTGATCCCCATGAGAGGGCTTGTTCACATGTTCACAAATTTACTTTCTCAATGAGTACTTCTTGGAATACGGAGACTGATTCCCCATTTCTTATGTAATAGGGGATATCTTAATCAATGTTAGGTTGACCCCATCCAAGATGGTGGAAAAATCATGGAGACCTCTGATGGTTGCGCTTTTGTCCTTTAGGGAGACGAGAAATGGTGAGTTTGACATGAGTCCTGCTTAATTTTTCCAACTTGTACCGCTGAAGAAAAAGGGTCTTCCTGTATTAATCTTGGATCCTAGAGCGATGAGGTGGGTCTTTTTAAATTATAAGTACAATGCTACGAAGTAGTGGAAGAAGAGTTTTTTCTTCATTCGTAGTGATTGGGTGGCCATAAGTAGCATTAGGGTAGGGATTCTTACTCTTTGAAATAACGTTCCCTCTGTTGGTGATATCCCCGTCTCCCCTGATGAAATTTTTTAGACTTCATAATCCTTGGGGTTGGTTGGGGTCCCTTTCAACACTCTACTGACCCCAGAAAGACTCTTCAAAATTGGCCTAAGGTAGATCTCAAAAAATAAGGCGCCCGCCCCTTGGTTCCTGCTGTTGTCGGTGGTAGAGAAGCTAAGATACACACCTTAGATAGGGTTAGGCACATGCTTGATGGGTCCATTGCTTATGAACGATCTGCCTCGAAAGTTGAAGTTATTGAGGCCAACAAAGGTGAAAATGTAGCGATTGAAAGATATCCCACTCTTCCCACATATTTTGATGCGTTCATGAGTGGCATAGTGGAGAATATTGTGGCCTTAACTGTGTAACCTGAGCTTAATCTTAGTACATTTTATCTATCACTATCTAATTCTTTTTTTAACCTTTTATCAACTTCACTTATATTGTTATCTCTTTCCTGATAACCTTCTATGGATGAGGAGATCTGAAAGTGCTTAGGTATCCGTCTTAAAGGTCCAGATTGAATTAATCAATTAACAAGTTAAAAGGAATTTAAAATACATTTTAATTCGAACTAAATTTTAAATTATCGAATAAATAAATTTTAGTCCAAATTGCATGCAGTGGGTGATTAATCAATGGAAACAAATGTAAAAAGAAATTATACAAAGCATACAAGATTTAGAATGGAAACCCTCGTGAGAAAAACCACTATCGCACCCCGCCCACAACAAGTCCACTAGTACTGAATGTATGAATACAAGACTTAACAAGATATACATATACTACAACGATGACCACCACGATGTCTCTCCCTTGTGTTATGCTCTTCTGCCTCTGCCCGTATTAATGATGGACGTTCCAATCCAGGTTAATCGTCGCACAACCTCAACGTCCTCGGTATCCATCGATCTTGGTTGGTCAACGATAACCACACGTAATCCTACATGCTACCCTTATTGATGTTAAAGATCACTAGATAGTTTTAAATAATCCCAAGGTGGTCAATTTTATTGATACAACTTTTAAACAAAATTCTCCCAATTAAACTTAGCACCAATTAAACCTTTCTTGTGAAAACCGATTCACCAAATTTTATCTTTTTACCCTAAACATGCATCTTGGTGATAATAGATAAATTAAATAAATCAAACCACAAGATGCCGATGTATGAGAAAACGACTAAGGTAAAAAACCTCGGACGACCCAACCAAAAAATCACTATGATACGGTTTACAAAGAATGTACATTAGACTTACCCAACGACTCGATTCCTCACAAGCCTTGATGATATTTTATCTTCAACCACTCCTCCATAGTGCAACTTAGGAGTCCACCTATGAAAGTGTCCAAAACACACGAGTCTACGTATACCTCAATATCCACTGATGCAGCTCGACAACTGTCTATGATTAAGAACATGGAGTCCACCGCTTATTCACCGTAATCAGCACGTAAAAAGTCCACTGCATGAAAACAAGTTCTTTCAAGATGAAAAAAACAAACTAGGTGCCCAAACAATATCTCAAAGTATATGATTTATGAATCTTGGATCTTGTAAACAAAAGGGAGAAACTTGGGTAGATGGAACTTTTGAAAACATGTATGTTTTTCATTTTCGTCAAAAGTCATCTGAAAAACTGAGTCTGAAAATCCTTTTATAGAAAAACTAAGGCGGTGCATCATTCGAACGATTTGAAGCAGTCATTCTAACGAGATACCGATCTCGTTCGAACGAGAGTTCATCTCGTTTATAACGATGTATCAAAAACCAAAACAGAAATCCTCGCTTGATGTTCATTTAAAAACATAATTCGAACGACCTAGCAATGTCATTCCAAAGACATTGAGATATCGTTTGAACAATCTAAACGAAAAATTAAATCTCCGCCTACAGTAAATTTAGAAAACATATTTTCGAAAAAATTAAATTCCAAACGATTTTAAAAACAGAACACCCTTATTAAAAATTCCAAGGACTCATAAACTATATACGTTCATACCCGAGAGACCCTCAACATATGTGAAGACAAACGTGGCACGATAAACATGACTTAGAATATCCATTATTTGAAGCTTGGTTGCTATGTCTTCATCAAACAACGTCATAGGCTCTTGGGATCATCAACTCAAAGTCTATCCTATAACTCAAACGTTTTGTTCGGAACTACGCCAATTACATACCACTCAAAGTCTATCCTATATCTCCCCCTAAACAAGTAAGACACCAATTTTGAAACGAGATTGATACCACGATTAAGCATAAGGAGATGGGAATAAAATCATGCAACGGTGTAAAGTGTAGCAAACACATAAAATGACAACTCAAGCATAAATAATCCAAAAGATCAAGCATGTGATAAAATGGACTAAATATAAAACGTAAAGACTCAAAACACAATACCATATATAATATATGCAAAATATGTTAAAGAAAATTCGGCACACATATACAGGTATAAAGGACACAAAACATGACACAAAACACATAAGCTTTACACACTACCATAGTATCGATGTGTCCAAACATGTGGGATGGAATGAATGGGTGTAAACTAGTTACAAAAGAATTATAACCCAAACACTCAAATATGTTCAAGAAGTTTAATTGATTACAAAACTTTATCAAACTAAGCTTTAGACTCAAATGACAAATAAGGTTGAACTTAATGAACAAAAAAAGCACAATGCACACAAGCCTAGAATATTGATGATTCTACAAATCAATAGCATCATGACAAAATAAGCATAACTAAGTATCATTATGCAAACCCATTGATCTTCAAATAAACACCCTCAAAAGATAAATATGATCACATTTTCTATTCTTTTGAAGTGATTTCTTTTGCAAGATCAAACAAACTAAACTATTTGGCCCCCTTTTGGCATATTTTTCTTCTTATTGCCTTTACTTTTTCTTGGATTCGTTTCAAACGGTGGCTTTCACAACGAGTCAACTTGTCACTCACATCCCTTTTTTGTTTTCATTCATATTTTTTAATAAGCAATACATATCCTCACGGTCAACGGTTCTTACATGCACAAATCCACCATAATCAAATAAAGATGTAGACGATAAAATTGATGGGAGAACATCTCACCAAGCTCAAATGTACATAGTGAAGTAGAAATCCAATAAGCTCGTGCATGTGTGTGCAGAGAGGCATATACAAAGTCGAATCCATCAAGAAAATAAAGTTCGAAACAACTCCATAAACTTGGTTAAGAACAATCTAAGTATCTAAAGTCATACCAAATGTCCTAGCCGCATGGAACTTGCGTAGAGAATTGGATTCAAACACACCAATATTCCACACTAAATGTGTAAAACTAAAATACACAAAAATCGAAAATCTTTTTGTATTTTTTTAAATTTTTATTAAAACAAAATATTTTTGTATTTAAAAAAAATATCTAATGAAAACTTTTTGTATTTTTCAAATGACTCAATAAAAAATATAATACAAAAAGATACACATGTCATAACACTAGCAAACATATATCATGAAGCACAAATTAGAGTATGACAAACAAACTCATACAAGCAATCAACGATAAGAGATAGCATGCAAAGCATAATGTGCAAGCATATGAGAATCAACCAATATAACATTTAGCGTCTCCAAAACTGGTTTCCTAACCCCAAATAGGTGCATAACTAAATCGATGGGTTTCGGGAGTCGAAGGGACACTCAACTTTAACTTCCTAGGACCTCTTCCATAATCAAAATAAAAATGCCTATGGTGATCTTTCCTACCACAATGTGAACATGTGTAAACAGGAGGAATGTTACCTATGGGTTGACCTTTTCTAACGTCCTTGGTTTTGGTTGACCCTCTTAAATAAATAATGGTATTGGCTTTAACAACAGAAGCGTTAGAACAAGACGATCCACTACCATTACTACAAAACTACTCGAGTCTTTTACATCATCTTTTAACTTCAAAATTCTCAAGCAAAGAATTTGACTCTTCCAATTTTAGGAACTCATATTTTCAATAATTCCTAGAAGGTTATATTGCTCCCCCTCAATATGAGAAAACTTATCCCTAAGAGTCTTCTCTTGTGCCTTAAAATCAATTATCAAAATACTATCCTCAATGACACAATTACAAACCCTAGAATTTTTCAAGTCCTCTAATTCTTTCTCTAAAAATAGAACTGTATCATCACTCTCCTTTATGGACACTTTTAAATATTTAAAGTCATTGTATAAGGCAACAAACTTCTTACGAACGATATCTCTTCGATTTTGAACAGTTTTCAAAAGTTCCAAAACATTTTTAAAACGAGAATTTTCTTTTTTCAAGAATTTTAATTTTTTCGATAAACTTTAAATTCAAATGAGAATCCATCGAGAGACAAAACAAAACAATCCAAGAGAGATGAATAAACAACCATTTATATAGCACTAAACATGATCAAACACAATAACTTAGTGCAAACTGCTCTGATACCAAGTTGTAAACGCAAATAATCCCAAGGTGGTCAATTTTTTTGATATAACTTGTAAACAAAATTCTCCTAATTAGACTCGGCACCAATTAAACCTTTCCTGTGAAAACCGATTTACCAAATTATATATTTTTACCCTAAACATGCATCTAGGTGATAACATATAAATTAAATAAATCAAACCACAAGACGTCGATGTACGAGAAAACCACTAAGGGAAAAAACATCGGATGACCCAACCAGATAATCACTATGATATGGTTTTACTAAGCATAGACACTAGACTTATACAACGACTCGACCCCCCCACAAGCCTTGATGCTCTTCTATCTTCAACCACTCCTCCACAGTGCAACGTAGGAGTCCACCTACGCAAGTGTCCATAGCACACGAGTCCACGTATGCCTCAGTATCCACCGATGCAGCTCGACAATCGTTTACGATTTAGAACACACAGTCCACCACTTCTTCATCGCAATTAGCACGCACGGAGTCCACCGCACAAAAATAAGTTCTCTCAAGATGAAATAAACAAACTAGGCGCCCAAACAAGATCTCAAAGTATATGATTTATAAATCTTGGATCTTGTAAACAAAAGCGTGAAAGTTTGGAAGATGTAACTTTTGAAAATAGGTTTGCTTTTCGTTTTCATTAAAAGTCATCTGAAAAACTGGGTCTGAAAATCCTTTTATAGAAAAACTAAGATGGCACGTTATTCGTATGCTTAGAATCAGTTATTTTAATGAGATACAAATCTCATTTGAACGAGAGTTCATCTCGCTTCTAACGATGTATCAAAAACCAAAACAGAAAGCTTCATTTTATGTTCGTTTAAAAACACACTTCAAACGACCTAGCAATGTCGTTTGAACGACATTGAGATATCGTTTGATCGATCTTAACGAAAAATTAAAACTCCGATTATAGTAAATTCAGATAACATATTTTCGAAAAATTAAGTTCCAAAAGATTTTAAAATTAGAATACCCTTATTAAAAATTCCAAGGACTCATAAACTATATACGTTCATACCTGTGAGACCCTCAGCATATGTAAAGACAAACGTAGCATGATAAACACAATTTATAATATACATTCTTTGAAGCTTGGCCGCTACGGCTTCTTTAAACAACGCCATAGGCTTATGGGATCATCAACTCACAGTCTATCCTATGACTCAAACGTTTTGTTCGGAATTATGCCAATTACATACAAATTGGCTCGATTGGAAATTTTTCCTTACACTAGAGTCTACTTTAGTTGAATAGAGTTGACAAGCTTTTCGACACGAAAGGACTCTGTGCAAAACTAAATTAGTATTTTGAAAAAATTGAGCTTTTTCAACTTAAATTTTCATCTAAATGTGTTTAGGTAGTTTTGTAGTAAAAATAAATGCATTTAAACATGTTTTCCATGACAAAGTCCGTCGTTTGAACTAGGGAGCTCTCGTTCGAATGAGAGCTTTTAATCAAGGGGCTCTCAATCAATAAAAACTTTGGTCAATGGTCATTTTGGGTGGAAAGTAAGCGCTCATCGAAATAGTCTTCGATTAAGGGATCCTTGTTTGAAGGCTGGCTTTGATTGAGACCTTACTGTCTAAAAAAGGCTCTTGATCGATACTATCGAACGAGGTCCCTAAAATAAAATCCTTGACAAATTATTATAAAAAAGAGTTGTAAATCTTTTCCAAAATTGGTTTTCATAAAAGTCATGTTCAGTCACTTCCAAGAAATTAAATACATTACGAAGAATCACAAAACTTAGAAAATAGTTACGTTTACTAAATATATGATATGCAATGCAGTTGTCCGATTTAGTCTGGTAAGCTCAGTCACGATGCATTTCTCTTGTCTTCATATGATGTAACAACACTACAAGTTTATATTCTCGATATAAAGATATAATGACTCAAATGTATGTTCCAGAATAAATCCAGCACAAAACTAAAACCTAAAGGGAGTGTAAATTATTCCTTAAAAATCCCCCCATTTTGGCTATTTCGGGACAAAACCAAAAAATGGAAAAGATCCAATAAAAAAGGCCGGATGAAAAATTCCTATACATCAATATACCCAATCCTAATCCTCGCGAAACTTGATAGAGATGTATGGCATCTTTTATCAACGATAACAACATCATGAGCCATGTATGTTCTGTATGTCCCACACACTTAAAACACACCCTCATGAAGTACTGAAAATACAAGATATATATAAAATAACGGAATTGAAAAATGCAATCCATGAAGTAATTAGTCCCCCTAAATATATACTTCCCCTCAATTCCAAAATTTCTCCCCATTTTTTATGTCGGGTATACAAAGGAGGAAATAAAAAAAATTCCATCACAAATCCATCAAATCAAGAAAATAAGATAATTAAATAAACGTCTGTTCAACGAGATAAGTGACAAAATAAACTGCAAACATTAACATGATAACACATATATCTATCTCACCAACTTATCCATATCTTAACATGACTAATGGCGCCATCAATATCATCTAACCTAGATTCCCTAGTAAGCATGTAAATTAAAATGCTAGAATAAGAGACATATCACGATGCAAAAGTAAGAAAATGAATATACTAAAAATCAAGGTTGTGTTATAAATGATAATACCAAAAATAAAATAAATTCCAAGAATCATAGTAGAGTAAAAGAGAAGAAAGAGACACATGAACGTAAATCAAATCTCTCTATTTGAAAAGCACATCATCAACTACAAAAACAATGATATAATATCCCCACCGATCATGCATCCCCTCCATCGCCGTCAAAAGATCTAAATGGTCCAACGCTATCTCTCCTCTCTAGATCCCAGTGCTCACTCAGCCATCGTTGATACCGAGCATCCTCGTGGGGTGCACAAAGTTTTTCCCTCTCTAGCAAAGCTACAAGCTGGGCCTAAAGGGCTACCGTCTTCTGCGCTTGAGGTCGCATCATCTCACTCTTAAAGGATGTGAATTGAGATGAAAATAAGGACTCCTACTGAGGTGGTGTAGGTGAGTTAGTGCTCAAGACTGATGCTCGAGGTGATGGAGCATGTTAGGACTCGACATATATGGTGTCACCCTAGCATCATCTGGCACATGAGGCTCTGAGAGGTGAGTTATCACCTCATTGATCCCTGCGAGAGAATCCAACATCCATTCACCAGGAATGAGAGGAACCTCAGTTGTCTACATAATGCTGGTAAGCAACATCCCGTAAGGAGGAACATGCGTAGTCGAGTATATATATCCATCATTCTGGATGGAAGCCATGTGCCTACAAATCACGAAAGGGAGGTCAATAGTCATGTTGGTACTGATGGCAAGTATAAACCTAATATGCGTGGGGTTATAGGTATTTTGGTTTCCTATCCGATGGAGATTAAAGTTAATTATTTTGTTCAACGGGCGATAGTCAAAATAAAGGTTACTACTCTGCGCTAGCTTATAGTTGTCTAAGGAAACCGTACTAAAATGGACAGTGCAGTAATGATGTAGCATGGGGTGAGATGGTCAGGATGATCGTGGTGATGGGGAGATGGAACCCTAGGTATCTCTAAAATCTCAGCTACGGTGGCGGGTGGGATGACTACGTCGATACCCCTAACCGTGAATACTATGTACTCCTCCTGCACCTTAGCATATAAGTATAACTCCATAACCGTATAAATATAAATTTAACCACACATATGAAGCATTGGGTCCCAACCTCTGTAAGCTAACCACGAGGGATCAAATGTATCCTCGCTGTCCATCAAGAAGTGTGCTATATTGAGGGTGGGTCTACTGTGGAACCTCTTTGACTTTCTTACCCAATGAGGAAGATAACTAGCAAGGAAATGATGGGTAAATGGTGTGGGTAACCTATGTGTAGTCTAAGAACCTAAACTATATCTTAAAAACAACCAACAACAACTCCAAACCCCAAACACAAACAAAATATCCCAACCACCAACAAAATAAAGGTGCATAAACCAGTGATTAATAATATATACCCAACAAGTTTTAATCACTAGTGAATACCCCAAAATAATTTTTTTTAAAAATTTATTCCCCCTTTTTAAAAATAAATCTCTCTCTCTCTCTCTCTCTCTCTCACACACACACACACACACACACACACACACACACACACACACACACACACACACACACACACACACACACACACACACATATATATATATATTATATCACATATAAATTGAAAGGTGAGAAATAGCAACAAACTTACCCAAGAGCCTAGAAACTTTGAAATGGATCCTCAAAGTATGATCTCCTAACTCCAAAAGGACAAACCATAAGCTTGGAAGGAATAAGGAGTGAGGAAATATGGTATGAAGGCCATAGGTTGCCGAAATATAAGGTTTGAGTGTGTAGATCGAAAAAGATACTCCATGAAAACGAAGGTCTTCTTAAACCATAGCCCTCGTTCTATCCATACGAGCCCCCATGAGTTCTCATTTGAACCTGGCAGACCATTATTAGAATGAGAGTAACACATGCTCCTCTCAAAACTAAAAATCCCAGAAAAATAAAATAAAACCTAAGAACTAAAAAATGAAAAAATAATACATAAACACAAATGGCACAGTGCGCCAAGAGATTTTAGAATATAGAAACCCCCCACACATAACCTAAGGGAATGGGAATGGTCTAAAGAACCTGGAAAAACAATGACTCCCATCCAAACTCCACACGAACCCTATAACCAACCTAGTTTAACAAACTATGACACACGTCAATCATACTGAAATTGGTTAAGTTATTTAGGATTCACGTCAATAGAGACCTAAATCTATCCATTTACATTAAATAGTCTAATAAGGTCAAAACAAAATAATATGCTAGACGAAGGTGTGAAAACCCATCGATCTTCCACTTAGATAACGCTCAATTTATGCTTTTTCAAAATTTTCTTTTTGATTCTTTTGAGAGTTTTCCCTTGCATAAATATTTCATTATTTTGTTTCTTAATTGCACAAATACTAAATTTCTAAAGTCTTTTGTTAAAGGTAGTTATCACCCTCCTTAGGTTTCATTTACCAATGCTTCCCTCGTCAATTTTTTAGATTAACTCACAAGCCATGGTTCTTATAAGAACGCCTAAAAAAGTTTAGCATATAAAACATGACCCAATATAGTGAAAATGCACAGTATGAAGGCTTTTAGGATCAATATCGATGATAGACCCTATAACAACTTATGTCAAGTGTCTGCGATATGAAAAAGACTATAACATTATTTTAATAGGTTGTTTATAGGAGAACTTCAAATATAATAATTAAGTGAAGTCTACAATAAGCTCACACTATCCTCCAAAATTCTAAGAACCTATAAGAAGAGAAATAGGTTATATGATGTTGTTCCTATATCTTCTATCATCAAGTCAATAATTGCCCAAAAAATCACAAAATAAATTTTTTTCTTTTTTTTTTTATGATTTTCTTAAAACAAAACAAAACATTTTTATTTTTTCTTGAGGTTTTTAAAAATACATTTTTATATGTTTTTTTTAAAAAATGTCTAACCCAAAAAATATGATACACTCTAGGAAAGATAACATGGAATACACTTGACAAACAAAATCTTAACCTATAGATGATACGAATGACTCACTTGGAAGGGTGAGATGGACGAGAATTGTCACCCTCATCCACTACTCCAAAAACCTTCTTATCTTTAGTCTAGTAGGACACTCACGTGCCAAATTCCCAAAACCTTGGCATTCAAATCACCTCCCAGAGTCACCACCCAATATCTCTTCACTTTGATACTTATAGTATCGTCTGCTAGAAGGATTTTCTACCTTGTTTGATTTATTATTCTCTTCTTCTTTCTTGTTAGTTTTATACTTTTGAGGATCGGATTTGAGGAATTTCTTAGTCAATAGGGAAATCTCAACCTTATTATCATCAGAACTATCATCCGAGAATGAGGGAGAGCTCTTATGTGCCTTCAACGTGATGCCCTTCTCTTTCTTGGGTTACAGATAATTTTCTAACTCAAGGGTTTGAAATGACCCTATGATGTCCTCTACTTTCATGTTATACCTCTTATGACGTTTAAGGCTAATACGTGGGGAATGAACCTAGGTGGTAGTAACCTAAATATTTTCCTAACAACCTTAGAGCTCGGGATGTTTTCTTCTAGATAGAAATGAAAATTCACGATGTGAGATGGTTTTGCATAAAACTCATCAAAGGTCTCCTTTTTTGTATCATTAAAAACTCAAATCGGGTGGTGAGAGGTTGTAGCTTCGATACCTGTACGGTATCGGTTACCACATGTGTGAGTTAGAGAATGTCCCACGCCTCCTTGGACATAGTTTATATAGAGACTCAAGGAACTCTTCTTAGGTTAGTCCCCATAAAATGTCATTAAACCCCCTCGAGTTGTAGTTATTTACCATGTATTTATCCTCGAACGAAGATTCCTCAGGTTTAGGGACAAAATTTTCTCCTAGCAAGGTTGTTGGATATCTTCACCTCTTAACTATGGCTAACCACACCCTCTCATCTTGTTGTTAGGGTTTATTCTTGGAACCATCTATAAAACATTCATTATTGTTAATAACGGATTGTGTTATTCATTTTGAAATAAGAATCAAGTTTGTGAGAATACTTTATAGTTATTTAAAGATATTATTTCATTTTAATGTCGGCCAATAGAACTTAGTAGGAATTCCAGTTACGTGACTTTGGGTTAATCATAAGGATATTGGAATTTCGATTCTAGAACTATTAAAAAGTTCACAACCTAGATATAAAGTTGACATCATATCGGAGTGGTTGTGATTAAATCCTAAGTAGTTTATCTCAAACTAAGGTAACATGTGTGACAATTTGAGAACTTGTACGATAGTTCAACAGAGAATTATGATAGGTACATTCCGAGAATCTACTGAAAAGGACCATCTGTGATATTTGAGTCTAAGGGTTGTCTAGATTAGACTCAAGCAATCTCTCACCATTTTCAAAGGGTTAATAGATTCTTAATTTCGAGAATTACAAGGATTGGAATGATTATATTGTTATCTCTTTGATTTCTATGGGTGTGATTCAATTTTAGATTCCCTGCATATTGGGTCACAATTATATTACTATATCTGAGATCTTAATTCGAAGGAATCTGTGTCTATGGATACCTTGGATTGCGATACCCCTTGATATACTTACATGATTTACTTCTACCAGTAAACCTGATCAATGGGTTATATATAATCCCGTGGAGTAGTAAAATAAGTTAAGTCAAGAATTGATTATATGCTGGTTAAAGTCAATTAACAATAAACTGATTTGACCAAGCAGGTATTAGAAGATTAATGTGGGGAATCATATTATGTACTATAATCAACTTTGAAAATATGACCTCATTATATCTGAGTGATTTTCGAGATAATTAAATTATAGTGGAGTCATAATTATTTAGTGGAATTAATTACAATTAAATAGATAAAGAAAATAAGTTACGGTAATTGTAATTTGGAATTTCCAAGTATTTTATTGGAATCCAATTTAATTATTTTCTTGAGTTCTTAGTATAGTTCATTTACCTAAGTAGTTAGACCCAGACCATTAAGAAACCCAGTTTGACCTAGGCCCATATTTTGTACTTGTATATAAAGGTGTGGGAATGGGGTTTTAAATATATTCATCATCATTAGGATTTGAGAGGGGTGAGAAAAAATATTTTTCTTATTTTTGTGAAAAGGCTTAGAGAGATACCACCATATCTCACTCATAAGGTGGAGTTTTCATATCAAAAGGTGCCAATACACGTACCTAGCTTTGGAGAGGATCATACACTAGAAGATCCAAACTTTTGACAAGTTTAAGCAAACTTCTGGAGATCCAAAACAATGCATCCCTTCATTATCAATAAATACTGTTCTCCGTATCAGATTGCAATCGGATCCACAAATGTAATATTATCTCTATCAGATGTGTTTTGTTCATACCTAATTTTTAGTTTGACCTCTTTCTAGTGTTTGATTAATAGAAGATGCATTGCTGGAAAAAATTTATTCCGCGTATATTGATCCCCAACACTTGGAAGTTAAAAAAAAATTCCATACTCTCTTTCCAGTATGTGCAGTTACTACCATTAAAAAAAAGTGACCATGTGATTGACTGACCCTCACTAGACATACCCCTTGAATGCATAATTAACTCCCGGTCTGATGCTAGTTTGAAAGTGCCTAGGTATACACCTTAAGGGTCTAAATTCATTTAATTAACTGAATTAATTAATTAATAAGTAAAAAAAAAATAGAATCCTTTTTAATTCGAACTAAATTTTAATTTATCGAATAAATAGATTTTAGTCCAAATTGCGTGCAGTGAGTGATTAATCAGCGGAAGCAAATGTAAAAAGCAAGCACACAAAGCACACAAGATTTAAAGTGGAAACTCTCGCGGCAAAGAAAATATTATCTCACCCAACCTACAACAAGTTCACTAGTATTGAATGTATGATTTTGATACTTGACAAGGATTCAAACACGATTTAAATATATGACAATGATTACCTCCACGATGTTTCTCTTTTGTGTTATGATCATTTATCTTGTCCCGTAATAGTGATGGTTGCTCCAATCCAGGAAAACTACCGTACAACCTCGATATCGGTTGGTGAATGATGCCCACACAAAATACTACATGACAACCTTCTTGATTGCAAAAGATCACGAGATATTTATAAACCTAGATTCTACTTTGGTTGCATAAAGTTGACAAGCTCTATGAAATGGAAGGACTCTTTGCAAAAGAAAATTAGGGTTTTGGTAAACTAGGCTTTATTAACTGAAATACACATCTAAATGTGTTTAAATTGTTTGCAGTAAATTATATGCATTCACTCACATTTTCCAACATAAAGTCCATTGTTTAAATTAGGGAGCCCTCGTAGGATTGAGATTTTTTGATCGATGGGCTCTCGATCAATAAAAACTTCGATCGAGGGTCATTTTTTGTGGATAGTAAGCCCTCGTTTGAAATAGTCTTTGATCGAGGGATCCTCTTTTGAAGGAGACTTTGATTAAGACCTTAATGTCTTAAAAATAGTCTCTCAATCAATATTATTTTGATCGAGGTAGACCTCGTTTGAACGAGGTACCTAAAATAAGACCCTTGAGACAAAATTTTATAAAAAAAGATAATAAATCTTATCCAAAAGTGGGTTTCATAAATTTTTTGTCTTATCACTTTGAAGCAATTAAAATACACTACGAGGAATTAAAAAACTTAGAAAATCAATACCTTTATCAAATATCTGATATACAATGTAGTTGACTTATTTGGTCTGGTAGGATCAGTCACTATGCATTTGTCTCTTATTATAATGTGATGTAGCATTATAAGTCAACAAAGTTTCTATAAAGATACAATGACTCAAAGATTTATTCTAGAACAAATCCAACACAAAACTAAAACCTAAAGGGAGTGTAGAAAAAGTGTCCTTACAAGGTCGAGAAAAAGTTGGCCAAACACTTGCTTGAGAATAATCTAGTGTCCCTTGAGACGACATGGGGCAGAATAATCCATATCATTAAGCAACCGAAGGTCTCCCATCCCCCTAAGACCTTAGACAAAGTAAGGAAATGACCCACAATATCTCCCAAAGTTTCTTAGGAGGAGGAAACATGAAGTTTCAAATACTACTGATCCTTCTGCACCTATTGATGAAGATCCAAACAATCACTACAAAGATTGAAGTAGTTTGGTGATTCCCTTAACCTAACCCAAGACGTTACTATTTTAGGGGATGTGAAACCCCTGATTTTAGCAAAAATAATGGAGGCACCAAATTTTCCACTTTTCAACCCCCTGTGGGGGACCTTGGAAAGATAAGATCAAACATCGAACCCTCCCCTTAAACCAGTAGATGGGATGAAAATTTTGCTGAGACATATTCCCATAATGGGAGAGAGTTAGTAAATGTTGAAGAGGTATCTAATACCCTTGAAAAGGGAAAATGGAAGGTTACAGAAGAAGGGGGGACCTATAAGGACCCCTATCTTTTTTTTCAAGTAACATCCCATAAGCTCATGAGGGCCTGAATGCCTATGCATAAGCTGCTGACACTCTAAAGGATGTGGTGAAGGTGGATTAACTTCCCATGGTAGAAGCTCTAAAGTGTAGAGTGTTGAGGCCAATGCAAAAGAACTAGTCCACCTCATGGGGAAAGTATATGTCTCATGCTTTAATTTTCTCACTAATTTGTTTATCTTCACATTTAATTACTAACTCCTTGTTCCTTTGCATGATCAACATCCATGCTAAGGCTTTAGTGGCTTCTAACCTTGAAGGAGATAAGGCCTGACATAAGTCCATGGATTTTACTGGTGGTTGTAAGTGTTATCAAGCGGAGTGGGAGAAATCTGTCAATGACTAAAAGGTTGAGCTAGAGGCACTGGTTATTAAAAGAGATAAGTTCAAGGCCCAGTGATGAATGGTTATAACCTCATTTGAATTGATGTTACCTTTGACCAGGAGTGTGAGTCTCATATGATCAATCCTCAAAAGATCCTTATCGATTCGAGTGATATTCTTTCATACGTTTGGAAAGACGAAAATAGGCTTAAGACAAGGTTTTTTATGACCACAAAGGGATGATGTGTGATTATGAGTCTTCGAACACCAGCTTCATGGAACTAAATAAGGATAACTTAAATTTGGACACAACTGTTGTAAACTTGGTCAGCTTAGAGTCTAGGACGGTAGATGTTAAGCTAAAGAGAGACCAGTACTATGCCCAATCTTTGGACCTCCAAATCCAGGTTACCTAAGTCAACACCAAACTCATATCACTCCAAGATCAATTGAATGATACTATTAAGTCATGAATGACTGACTACTTTAAGTTTGAGGCCTGCCAAACCTCCATATGTGGTTGTTATGCTACTATTTTTATAGACGTCAAAGCCAAGGTGTCCACTTTGCATACTAAGCTTGACATAGATTATTCTAATAGATTATGCTTCTAACGAGGAGTTAAAAGGATTTTAGGTTGATAAGGATCCAGAGTGGGCTAGTCCTTCTGGTACAAAGGATGAAGACAACCAACAACTCCCTTAGATCTCTAACAAAGCTGAAGATATTGATAACAAGTCTACTCAAGCCTCTTGTTCGTTTCTTCTTTTGTCTTTGGAACGTTTTAATAATATCATTCCGCTACTATGAATGAAAATAAACCTTTTTCCTTTGTCTTAGTCTTGTGTTTGGTTTAGAAGTATTCTTTATTTTATATTTGTGCTTTTCAAGAACAAATTTGGAGTTTTTTTTTTTTTAATTTTGCTAAGTTTTTAAGTCACTATAACATTATTTGCTCAACCCCTATTTATTTTTGTCAAAGCATGTCTTTTTTATTTTTTTCCAAACTGATACAAAATTCTTTGCATATTTAGGACCAAGGACTGAATCCTCAGAGTTCTTAATAAATGCCTAGGTTCACGGTCCATAGACCTCAGAAGCTAATGAGAAAAGGATGAAACCCTTTGAACTTTAAAAACATTTTAGAATCATTGGACCTCATAACCTTTTGAGCTAAGGATAAAAGCCTTATAACTTAATAAAAAAATTAAGTTCATGGTCATTAAACCTTAGAACCTTTTGAGCTGAGGACAAAGGCATTAAACTTTATTTTTTTTATGTTCAGGGTCGTTGGACCGTAGAATCTTTTAACATAAAAATAAAAGTCTCAAAACTCTAAAAAATACAATGGTCCAAGGTAATCAATCCTTGTGGTCTTTCAGATCTAAGGTTTACGTCCTTACGATTCCTATAATTTTAATCGATTTACTGTCGTTGGACCTCAGAGCCCTTCAGAGATAAGGAGTAAATCCTTGTAAACTCCTTAGAAAATTTAAGTCAAGGGTGCTTGGACCTCAGGATTGTAGTGTCAAGGATTAAAGCCTTGCAAACTCTTTAAATCTTTTAATACAAGGGTACTTGGACCTCGGGACTATAGAGACAAATAGTAAATCTTTGAAAAATCTTTAAAGATTTTAAGTCAATGGTAAGTGTACCTTGGGACTGTAGGGACAAGGATTAAAGCCTTTCAAACAAAATTAATTCAAGGGTGATTGAGCCTAGAACCAATGATATAAGTCTTGAAATTCTATAAATAAAGAACTTGAACTCAACGATATAAACAAAATATAATTTCATTTCGTTACATTTTGTTACTACAAAAATATTTCTTTCTTGTTGCTCATTGTTCTATTCTTGGGTCTTCTCATATTTTATTATTTTCTACCCATGAACTTATAATGAGGTTTGGGGTTTTTGGTAACACTTATTGTAGCCTTGGATGAGCTTTTAAGTGAAAGGGATAGGGTTTGTGGATCCTCTAGAGACCTTTTCCCAATCATTAATGCTAATATTATAACATTTGAGTGCATTCTTCTAGTCACCATGGAATTCTCATATCCCAAACCGGGCGAGGAAAAGAATTAGCATACATATTGTAGAAATTAATGAATCTAACTCATTGAGGGAGGGTCTACCCATTATAACATTTTATGTTGAGGGTAATACCACCACAAGTAACTTGTTTCTAATGGTGATGCAATAATATTCAGAGTCAAGAGTGAGAGGAATTGTGATGTACCTAGTTGAGTAAGTTCTTTCGCCATCTAAATCTACGAGTGGAGTCATTATAGGTAGTAGTTCTTTCATGGTACGACCCATAACTTTGTAGACTTCCATAAAATTGGTGTCAGCTAAGC
Source organism: Sambucus nigra (assembly GCA_949130495.1). Lineage (NCBI taxonomy): Eukaryota > Viridiplantae > Streptophyta > Magnoliopsida > Dipsacales > Adoxaceae > Sambucus > Sambucus nigra. Next base: position 555,127,578 of record OX422208.1, read on the forward strand.
TACTTGAATCAATGAGAATTATGTGCATCTTTACATTTCCCATTACCATATCGATGACCAAAGGATCATCGTGAGGTAACGGGACTCTAGTGATAATAAGTTTTGGAAAAATAAACATTGGGACCTCCATTCTTGGATTTCTCATAAGGCAAACCTGGTTAACTTCCTTTGAGTGAGACTCTTGTATCAAGAAGGTCGTCACACCTCCAAAAAATCCTCCTAAAATTATATTGACATTAACTAAAATTAACTTTTATTACTTTCATTCATATTTCTTCCAAGTTTGGCCACAAAATTCTTGAGGTAAACTCATTTGATGACTTCTTCATTGGCCTCTTTTAGGTGAAAAAGTCATCGGTGTTGTGGTCATGGTGCTTATGGAATTGATAATACTTGGATTTGTCCCAATTTTCCTCTGGCGACTCGTGGTGTTGGGATCTGATTGAATATTCAAAAACTCCATGATAGAGAAGACCTATTGGATCATAACTGTGAGAGGGGTGAAGTTATTGGCTTCAAGAACCCCAATATTTTTCTCCTTTTGCCTTTAATATGAGTTTTTCCAATTAAGGTCTCTCCCAGGTGAGAGAATAAATATTTCCTCTTCCCCCCGCTGAGGTTAGGAGGAAGGGGAGAGGTTTGACCATCTTATTGAATGTTGTCTTCTGCATTCCTGTACTTCTGAGATCTTTTAAGTAGCTCGGTTATGGATGGGGATGTCCCCTTATTGAAAGATATTAACAATGACTCTGAGTTAATCCATGTAATGAAAATGTCCACACAAATAGTATCATTAAGATCATTCACCTATATATACTCATAATTAAACCTCCTTGTATATTTTCTGAGGGACCCTTTAGACTTTTTCTAGAAGTTGAGGATGGAGCTTACCAACTCAGGCATCAACTGAGCTTTAGTGATGTGACCTATAAAAGACATGGTTAATATAGTATAGCTTTTGATGGTTCCATACTTGAGTTTGGAATGTCGGTATGTCCCCCTCAGAGTAGCTAAAAATGTTATGCAGAGTACCTTATTTGGAGTATCTTACAACACCATAAGAGATTTGTATATTTTAATAATGTAATACCCTGTCCCAAAAAATTAAATGAATTGTATATGGATTATAAATGAGGAGTTAATTATAATTAAGGAAGAATTATGGATAGGAATTGGAGAAAAATAAGATTATGAAATAGGGTCTTTCAAAAGACATTGGGAGGTTGTTTGAATAATAATAAGCTGTCGTTAGTAGCGAGATGAATGTCGTGAGATACAGGTTTCTAATACGAGATGCTATTGACTTACAATAACTAGTCGTGCGAAGGGTCACGCGATCCAGGGATAGAACGACATTAAAGAAGTCGTCCAAATGACATAGGGGAAGTCCTTCGAACAACGTAAGATGGAATTTTAATCCCAGTGGCCCTTGTGCACTGTCACAATTTGGGGAGTTGGATCTTTGAGCTATCGAGCTCAGATCAGCCTAGACGGGGTAAAATGGGGTTTTTGACTTTAGGGAGGGTTTTATTAAGGGATGTTTGGTGTAATTGGATTTATTTTGAGTTGGGAGAAGATGGAAGAAGGAAAGAGAAAGTGGAGAGGTCTTCCACCATTTTCATGGGTTCCACCACCAAACCACTACTCCACCACCATTTTACATGATATTCCACCATGTCCAAACCCAAAATACCCATTTCCACTATTGAAAAAGAAGAACTACGAATTTTTGAGGAAAATTTAGGGGAATATTTGGAGAAGATGAAGGTGGGTTTTCATGGAGTTGAAGTGAGTTTTAAAGGGGGTTTTCTTGGAAGCTTGGAAGAAGAACATTTGGAGATTTTCGGAGGATGCATTTGGTAACCCCTTAGGTCCACCTTTGGAGGCGGGGGTTGCTCTTCCTACACCAACACTTCCACCACCATTTGAGCCATTAGAGGTGGGAAAACCTTACTTTTAGTATAAGACTCTAATTTGCATATTTGTAATCTTATAGTTAGATTTTCTGAGTAGGGTGCATTTGATTAAGTGATGCGATTAATGTGTAGAGAATAATAAATATTTTTATGAAATAAAAATATTGGTAAAATGATATTTGTTGAAAATAGTGAATGAAGAATTATTTCAAAGTTTTGAAGTATAAAAGTGGGTGTTTTATGAAAACAGTGTATTTTCAAAAATATTGATGAAAAATATTTTATGAAATAAAATTTTGGGAAATGAAGTGATTTTGTTGAAAAATTTGGTGAAATAATAATATTTCAAAGTTCTTGCAAAAATGAAGGTTTTATGAAAAATAGGCATTTGTTGAGGTTGAAGAAATAAATATGTCTTCTGTGCCTTAAAAATATATTTTTGCAAGTATAATGATTTTTCATGATGAAATATATGTTTAAACCATGTAGTAAGATTTTTGGGTTTAAAATCCATGTTCTAATTTATATAAACTTCCAGTATTTTGATATTAAATGTATAAACAAGTTTAGATAAGGTTTTGTTGGGTTTAAACATAAAATGAGAAAAGTATAAATTCTTGCGTTTAAAGTGTATGAAAAAGGGGATTAAAAATATAATAAGGATAAAGTGTAAGACTACATGTAAAATGAAAGAAATGGTATTTTCTTATAAAAGTAGTCTTAAGTGTAAATGGATTTCTTGAATAAAGAAAGTAAAGAAATGTGTGTTTGGGGAAATGTTGATAAAAGTATTCATCAAGTGTTAATGGGTAAACATGAAAAAGTTAGTGTGTGTGACTTAGTAATGTTGTATAAGATTAACACTTATGGAATTAAAAGGGGACTAAAGGTGTGAAAGTGTTTTCTATTAAGAAGAATATTAATGCAAGTGTAAAAATGTATCAAAGTGTCAAAACACTTAAGAATCGGTATGAATAACTTAACAGTATTTTTTGGGAAATTAACAGTTGTGAAAATGGAGTAAAAGGTGATTTTGGAAACAAATGGGTAAAATGGTAATTTTGCTTAAAGTGGAAAATTTTTTATGAAATAAAAATGTTGGAAAGGGTGTTACACAAAATGTTCCTAAACGAATATGATTTTTGGAATAAAATCAAGGTTAAAGTATAAAGGACATGAATTGGTAAATTTTTAAAGTGTAACACAAGCTGGGGCGATAAAGTTTAGCTTCGGCAGGGTAAAAGAGGAAAGTGAGTAATGTGGACATTTGTAAAATGTTAAGACACTTTAAAAGGAACTCGTATGACATCGGAAAAAGCAAGAAGGGCCCAGAGCCCTTGGGCTGAAAAACCCTAAACATTGACTCGAGCATATGGTGCACATAATCGGTGGTGTGGAGCCCGTTGAAGTATGCAGTATTGAAAGATTACGAGAAATGATAAAGGAAATATGAAACATATCAAGAAATGGGTTGTGTGGTAAAATGTGTTAATACAACCTAACTTGAATGAACAAATAAATTTTTTGATAAAGGTTAAAATAGACAAGTAAAGGTATAATTGATAAATGTCCATAAGTTAAGGAGAAAGGTAAAGTGTGTGGGTAAATGGGTGATCAAGCAGTCGAAGCAATTAAACCCTTAATTAACACAAGAATGTGTTCTAAAAAGGTTTTCAAAGATTAAATAAGTATTTTCTTACACGATGTTTGCGTGTGTCGAAAGGATGAATCTCAACGAAAATACTAAAGTGTATTGAAATGATTAAAAAAGGGCGATTCTTGTAAAGGAATGTGTTCGGATAAGTCAAATGTAGTGGGTTCAAGTGTGAAACCGTGTGTGTGTTAAATAAAGTGAGGAAATGCTAAGGGTGAGTACATAAAATCTCTATAAGATTAAGGTAAATTAACCTGGACAAGTAAGGTTTTCGGAGGTAAAACGATTAATGCATTGGGACATGTATTTTTAAAAGTATATAGGTACACACTAGAGAGGACTTGTCTCTTAAAAAAGCCAAACTGTTAGGAGCATTAAAGAAAGAGGAGGATTTTTGGTTCCAGAAAATAAGAGGGAGATGGATCATGGAAGGGGAAGCTAATTCTAAACTGTTTCATGCCATTATCATAACTAGACAATCTAAATTGCTTATTCACAGGATTAAAAATGAAGAAGGTTCATGGATTGAAGATCCAAAAGAAATTCAAGAAGAGTTTGTTAAGAATTTAAAATATATTTCTCAAGAAGTGAACATAAATGAAGACAACGACCTGTTAGAGGTTTTAGATGCCAAAGTCTCTGATACTTAGACTCAAATGATGGTTGATCTTCCTAATGAAGTAGAGATTAAGAAAGCTGTAGCAAGTCTTAATGAGGACAACTGTGCTGGTCCCGATGGATTCAATGGCCATTTTTATATCAAATTTTGAGACATCATCAAAGATGACCTCATTCAAGCTATTCTCTACTTTTTCTCTGGTAGTGATCTCCCCAAGAGTTGGACTAGTTCCAATTTAATTCTTATTCCAAAAAATCAGTTTGCCAATACTTGCTCAGACTTTAGGCCCATAAGTCTATCCATTTTTTGTTCAAAAATTATCTAAAAAATTCTTTCTAATAGACTCGCCATTATTCTCCCTCATATTATTGGTAAATCTCAAGAAGGATTCATTACAAGTAGACTTTATTTCTGAAAATATCCTTTTTGCTCAGGATCTTATGTCTCTGATTAGTAGAAAAATTCATGGTCCTAATGTTGTGATTAAATTGGATCTTTCAAAATCCTATGATAGAGTTTCATGTCTTTTTCTAATTAAAACTCTCAGAAAACTTGCTTTTTCTGAAGTTTTCATAGATAGAGTTTGGAGGTTATCTTCCAATAATTGGATTTCTACTATAATTAATGGGCAAGTGGCGGGACTTTTTAAATCCTATAGAGGTCTCAAGTAACGGGATCCCCTATCTTCTGGATTGTTTGTGTTAGTTGCAAAAGTTTTAAATCAAGGCCTTTAAATATTAATGTCTTCTGGCAAGGTAAGACCTTTCTCCCATCCTAGAGGATGCCCTCTTATTAGTAACTTGAGTTTTGCAGATGATACAATAATTTTTTGTAATTGAGCTTCATCTAGGCTCAAGTAATTAATGAAATTTCTACAAAAGTTTGAAAATGGATTTGGCCAACTCATCAATTATGAGAAATGCAGTTTTTCTACTCATCACTCCACCAAAAGAAGAAATAAAAAGGTAATAGAAGAGTTGAATGGTTTGAAACAAAATAATATCCCTCTTAAATAATTAGGAGTTCCCATTTACTAGGGTATACCTAAGCATTCCTATTTTGAAGACCTTATCCAAAAAATCCTAGCCAAAATTCAAGGGTGGTAGTCAAAATTTCCCACATCCACTAGAAGAAGAAACCTTATCAATTCAGTCCTTGCCTCTATTCCTCTCCATACCATTTTTTTAAATCCTCATCTTAAGACCATTAACTCAATTAAAAGTCTGTTCAGTAATTTCCTTTGGGGAACATAAAAAAAGTTTGGGAAAAAACATCATTGGCTCAGTTGGGATAAACTCACATCCCCTGAAGAGGAAGGTGGACTAGGCTTTAAAGACTTATCAGATTCCATCAAACTTTCAGTATGAAACTTTGGTGGAACTATACTAATTCTAACTCTTTGTGGTCTAATTTTTTTCATTGCAGGATGGCAGCAACTTCAGGTTCTAACAGTCCTAATATAATAAGACTGAAGAGTATTAAAGATATTGCAGATCCTCTCATTTTTGAAATTAATTCTTCAAAGTATTGGTGCATTAATTCCAATGGAAACTTCTCAACTAGCTCTACTTAGAATTTCATAAAAAAATCTAGGTCCTCCTCCTGTCTCTTTAAGTTCATTTGGAAGAAATAATGCCCTCCTAATATTTCTGTTTTCTTATGGAAATGCCTGAATTGTATTGTTCCTCTAGAAGGTTTTGTTGGATGATATAGTTGCTATTAAAGATATGGATATTCTAACGGAGTTCAAACAATGCTTGAGAGAATAAAATAGTATGGTAGACAATCTTGCAAATTTTGGATGTCAGAATCAGGGAAATCATTTTTCTATTCATATACGAATCTTCCAAAAAACTCTAAAGGTTGCTACAAATTGGATAAATTTGGATCCCCTTTAATTAGATCTTTATAGTTTTCTTTATCTTCTTATTTGTATCCCTACTTTGCTTTCAAGTTTGTATAGCCGCCTAGGTAGGGCTCTTCTACCTAAATGAAATAAATTTAGGGGTTCTATCCCCCCTCCCCCCCCCCCCCCAAAAAAAAAAAAAATATTTTCGCATGCATGTGGTTGTAGCATATGAGTATCCTTTTTGCCATTCGTTTCTATACTGCTTTTGTATATTCCCACTTGGCATACACTCACACCCTCGCTTGTTATAATGGGTTGGGAGAGATTTTGTATTTTGAGGAAGTTATACAGATAAGTACTTTATTTATTTTTATGTTAGTAGCTCTGTTTACTTGGGCATCGGGGTGCTTCCCATGGGTCCCTCACGTATTTTTTTCTGAAATTTTAATTGCATGCTAAATAAGTGAAACGTTAATTAAAATAAAACTGGACTAACAACATTATATAGGTTGTTTCATCGCACTTCATACCTAATGCTCGTGCCGAATCGGGTTGAATCACGGGTAACCCATAAATCTAGGTTGGCGCATTACAAATGGTATCAGAGCTCTAGGTTCATGGTTCCTTTCGGGAGTGATGTGGTGATAGTTATTAATCAATTCCGCACTTCTGATTAGAATTATAGTAATTTATTGGTATCCATGTTAGCCTATAGTGGTGACACCGTGGTTATTAGTGTGAGGTGCTTGTATTGTATATCTTATGACATAGAATCATTTGAGGTGTCGATAAAATGGAATTACGCCCTTTGGGCAAGTGGCCCGAGTGTAATCAACAGTAGAGGTTGATAGTTAGGGTGTCTCGACTAGGCACTAATGATTGGTGATAAAGGATATGTATAAACCTTAGGTACGGTGCTTATGGGTAGTTAACGTCGGTGATGTAATTAGACAAATTCAATCCTTAGGGTGATATTGCCATTGATGACAATTTGGTGAACATATGAAGTTGTGTAACTAATAGTGGTAATGCCGAAAACCTTTGTATGAGATGTATTGTGAAATCACCTTGGTGATAAGAGTAGCCTTGTTAGTGGAAAAAATGAGTAGTGTTCACTACGACCTATATATAAAGGATGTATATCTCATGTGAGGAGACTAGATAGCTGAATAACATTCATAAGTATTGATTTTATGGTGAGAATGTATTAGTTCCTTTGGCTGAGGACTTAGGTTGGGTGTACCTTGATTATGATGTGATATTGAGGAATATGATTTCACATGGCGTCTGCGGTATGGACCTTGATATTTATAGGCATTACCATATGTCACGTATCCTACCAAGATTTAGATAGTCTTGTAGGTTAACCCATGGTGTGATGTTTACATAGTAAAGCAATTTAGTTTCAAAGTTGAATAGTCAAATGAGGATTTGAGTGAGGCAGACTTTGAGATTTATAGGTTGCAGGCGACGTCATGTATCCTACCATAACCAATAATATCGTTGGTTGAGGTTTGTATGTGGCTTATAGTCACGAACTCTTGGAAGGAAGATGAGATAATTATTTAGGTGTAGAGACTCGTTTTAGTGTCCGAGGTAATCCTAGTGTAAGAGTAGTTCATAGACATGTGAGGTGCCCATAGGACAAATTATCGGTGGCATCATTGAGGATAAATATTGAATGTTGTGATGACTTGAGGTGTCTGATGGTTAAGGTTCACTATAGATAGAAGCTCATAGGTTTGTGTCTTTGCGAGCACCTAGTAATACCATTGTGGGTATCTTAACATTTGTAGAGTGCACCTATGGTGATAAAGGTACGGACGATGAAATACCGTCGAGTTTTGGGACTTTCACATGAAATTTGTTTAGTGTTCTTAGAAGTCCAATTAAGTTCGGTATGAAGGAGCTTTAGCATTCTAGCAACAATTATGTTGAGGGTCAGGTGATGATTCCAAGTTTCGGGTTGTGTAGTGTACGTGTCGGGTGTGGATTACAAATAGACACAAAAGGGTGGTACAATCCCTAAGGTAAGATGACTGTAGTGTCGTTATAGGTGTGATGCTCGGATATCATGGAACGACTAGTATGGGTATTGTGATACTCTATTTCGAGATGTGCTAGGAAATGTATTCAAGACATTGAGTGATGCCGATATGTTGAAATTTGAAATTGGCAATCGAGATGGGGTAATATTGGAACATGATTATTATGTTGGGGTATCGATTGTATGTGCTAGGGTGGCCTTGGTAATGAAAGGAATAGTTCTTGGCACGTCTTGCTAAGTTAGTACGAGTTAGAAGCAGTAGCTCGGTGTGGTACTTACTACCCTTAGAATGCAAACGGCCGTAGGTGTGGTTGTCACATAAATTTTCCTTGGGTAAAAACTGGAGGTATGTTTGGAAGCAATCCAGTGTGGTCAAAGAACACAATTAGGTGAGTGTCTAGCTTGAACTAAGTAATGAATATGGAAGTTTGGGATCTCGATCACGATATGTTAAAACAAATAATAACCTAGGTGTAGTAGGATGGTGACGACATCACTAATTATTGAATAAGGTTGATGTAGATAATGTGTGAGGTATCCACTAATTAGAGTGATATATTTACGCCAAGGATGTGAAAGGTGGGGCCTTGATCCCAAGGAGGGAAGTCGGGCATTGGATTCCTCAAGGACTATCGATTCATAAATTGCATTCGTGATATGAAAATTAATGGTTGAAATTCGATTCATCACGGCTAGTGACCCAGACCAGGGTATATGGTCAGAAGTAGTACTCGATGAGATTTTTGAGAATGAGTGGCATGACTTCAAGTATGCGGTGAAGGTTCACTTCCATAAGCAGAATCGGATGCCTATGGGTGAAATTTCTTGGGACAGTTATTTGTTCATTAAGACTCTTTTGTATTCCTTTTGATTTTAGGAATTGGGAATCAATATTCTCACCTATGTCTTGACTTAGATTGGTGCCATATAATGGTACGGCACGGTGTACCGGATTTGGTTGATGCAGCTTGGTAACTGGGTGTCCCCATCTTAGATATCCTTACTATTGCATAAATCTTGCGTACGGGTGGCTATATTTTTGGCCACATAGTTTTCTCATAGTATCAGTATTCCTTTAGACTTGTGAACTTTCGAATGGCCGGCTCGATAGTCAGTGGCTCGAGTTACGAAGATCTTTGAGGATATGGTATAGTATTGGAAATCGAGAAAAAACTTAACACATGGTGTTGCCTTGCCACGATGAGTGGATTAGAGTCAAGCTCTAGCGAGTACTCAAGGATGAGACTCCTAAGGTAGTGTTAAGTTCATCAAAGTGACACAACAAAAGGTGTAAACCGGGCGTGCACTAATGTTTTGATTGAATTATTCCCCCTGGAGTGAGATAATGACATAGTATGGTTATCAACAAACTCATGCGAGTGATATAGTTAGGATAACCTGAAAATTTGTTGAACACAAGATGTACAGTCCTAAGCTGGAATTGATTATGGTGATATATACGACAGTTGGTTGTATTACGATTTGCTTTGGGTGAGCGTTGACCGCTAGAAAAGGGTTTGCCTATAGGGGTGCTGGTATGCCTTAGGTCTTAGCATAAGTAATGCTAGGATTAGTCTGGACTAGATCATAAGGCGGGTGGAGACTCAAAGTCGACTATGTTAGCAAAATAGTGAGCATTAAAACATGTCGAGTATCAAGCATTGGTGACCTTAGTGTCGCGGACTCCGATGGTTTTTCTTGGATGATTTATGGGACTTGGAATATAAAGTGGTGGACCCCATAAGTTTCATGATTGATGGATAGAGAATTTTTGGAACAAAATTCCCCAAGGAGGGAAGTTTGTAATACTCTGTCCCAAAAATTTAAATAAATTGTATGTGGATTGTAAATGAGGAGTTAATTATAATTAAGGAAGAATTATGGATAAGAAATGGAGAAAAATAAGATGATGAAATAGGGTCCTATAAACGACATTGGGAGGTTGTTCGAATGACAATAGGTTATCGTTAATAGCGAGATGTAGGTCGTAAGATACAGGCTTCTAACAACATGCTACTGACTTACAGTAACAGGTCGCGCGATAAAGGGAAGGAAATACATTGAAGAAGTCTTTCGAACGACGTAAGATGGAATTTTAATCCCAGTTGCCCTTGTGCGCTGTCACGATTTGGGGCGTTGGATCTTTGAGCTGTCGAGCTCAGATCAGCCTAGAAGGGGTAAAATGGGGTTTTTGACCTTAGGGAGTGTTTTATTAAGGGTTATTTGGTGTAACTGGGTTTATTTTGAGTTGGGAGAAGTGGAAGAAGGAGAGAGAAATTGGAGAGGTCTTCCACCATTTTCATGTGTTCCACCACCAGACCACTACTCCACCACCATTTTACATGATATTCCACCATGTCCAAGCCCAAAATACCCATTTCCATCATTGAAAAAGAAGAACTACGAATTTTGGAGGAAAATTTAGGGGAATATTTAGAGAAGATGAAGGTGGGTTTTCATGGATTTGAAGTGAGTTTTAAAGGGGGTTTTCTTGGAAGCTTGGAAGAAGAACATTTGGAACTTTTTGGAGGATGAATTTGGTAACCCCTTAGGTCCACCTTTGGAGGCGGGGGTTACTCTTCCTACACCAACACTTCCACCACCATTTGAGCCATTAGAGGTGGGAAAACCTTACTTTTAGTATAATACTCTAATTTGCATATTTGTAGTCTTATAGTTAGATTATATGGGTGGGGTGCAATTGATTAAATGATGTGATTAATGTGTTGAGAATCATAAATATTTTTATAACATAAAATTTTTGGTAAAATGATATTTGTGGAAAATAGTGAATGAATAATTATTTCAAAGTTTTGAAGTATAAAAGTGTGTGTTTTATGAAAATGGTGTATTTTCTAGAAATATTGATGAAAAACATTTTATGATATAAAATATTGGTAAATGAAGTGATTTTGTTGGAAAATTTGGTGAAATAATAATTTTTCAAAGTTCTTGCAAAAATTAAGCTTTTATGAAAAATAAACATTTGTTGAGGTTGAAGAAATAAAACTGTCACTACACCAAAAAAGCTAAATTGCCACCTTTGAGCCGGCCAGCCTTGTCATGATCATTGACCGTGATAAAAAAACATGCATTTTTTGTCACAGTCAATGACTGTGACAAGGTCGTGACAATGGTTTGTCACAGTCAAAGACCTTGACAGGTCTTTGACAAGCCTTAAAATTAAAACCCTATGCACCTCTTTTTTTCCCACCGTTTCCTTTCCCTCCATTTTATCTCTCTAGCTCGAGCGACGCCTCTCTCTCTCTCTCTCTCTCTCTCTCTCTCTCTCTCTCTCTCTCTCTCTCTCTTCTTTGAGGTCATTTTTCTCTTTATTTCTCTTTTCTTTGTGTATGTGTATATGTGTATATATGTGTATGTGCAAGTGTGCATGTGTGCGTGTGTGTGTGTAGTGGTGGGGCAGGGGGTGATGAGGGGACTGTATGGGTGGGGGTAGGGTGTGTGTGTGTATGTTGTATGGGGGTGGGGTAGGGTGTGTGGGGTGGTGTTAGTTGGATATTTTAGGACTTAAATTAATTGGACATTATAAATATTGATTGGGTATTTTTAGTTTAGGGCTTGCAATTGATTGGTATTGTTATTTGTTAATGTTAATTGGATGGTGTTAGTTGGGATTGAAATTAATAGGTATTGTTAATATTTTGTGAATCTTATTGTTTAGAGACTGAAATTAATTTGACACTATAAATATTGTTTGTGTATTGTTATTCAGGTTTGAAATTGTTTAGAAATTGTTAATGTTGATTGGGTGTTATTATTTAGGGCTTGAAGCTAATTAGGTTTGTGTATATATATATATATCATGAGGGACTTTAATATCTAAAGAATGTTTAGGGGGGCAGTGGAGGTAGTGTGTGTGTGTGTGTGTATAGGTGTGTGGGGGTGGGGGAAGGTAGTGGTGGTGGTGGTGGTGTGTGTGTGTGTGTATTTTATGAGAGTAAAGTCCATATGTGTGTGTGTATTGTTTTTCAATTATACAAAACACAATTGTTTCTTGATATTGAATTGCATTAATGGTATTGATATTGATATTGATATTGATATTGATATTGAATTGAATTGAATTGGTATTGATATTTTTATATTGAATTGAATTGAATTGAGTTGGCCAAGTTGGATTAATTGCACACGTAGATATTTAAATTAAATAGTTTTAACAACTACCTTATCTAAATGAAAGGGTATCGCGCAGGGGGAGGGGGTCATTGTTTGGATTTCACTTCGGTTATACATTCCACGCATAAAGTTTAGTGATGGACAAGAGTGACAACTCAAACCTTTAATATAATTAACATGCTTTTAATGTAGTATCGTATTTCACGACAAGTCACATAGTGTTACCATCCCCTTAGCTCTTTATGAAATGGACTAGAACATTCTATAGTTCTTATACATACTTGAAATTAAATGAAACATACTTTAAATTACATAATTAAATGAAATATTTTGAATTGTGATAAGACATAATTAAATGAAACATACTTTAAATTACTTATAGTGCGCATAGATACTAGCCTTCTAGTTCTTATGCGTACGCATTCAATAGCCCTTAGACCCGTTCGAGAGTTGTTACCCATGTAATGAGATCTCTCGAATTGTCCCATTTGGACAATTTGGGACTGCATAGTTCTGTATAATAATATTCTTAGTGGATTAAACTTGTTACTTTTGGGGGAAGTTCTGTAGCCGTATCTTAATGTTCTCTGGTTACATACTAGATGATATGATGTTAAGTGTTATTTCAATTGATAAATTGAAATAACACTCACACTTGCGATTCTATATCCTGTACTTAGAGAACTATGGGGATATGCTGCCGAATTTTCCTCAAATTGAAACAATGTGCATGAGCTATTAAGTATATTACAGAAATATGCGGTCTTGAATGGGATAGGACCACTCACCCTTTAGAGGAGATAGAGGAAATAAGAATTAATATTATAAATTAATATTTTAATTGGGAAGATCCGGGAGTCCATTCTGAGACAATGTGACACCGTCCCCTCGAAGGAGCCGATCTCATTGCCACAATGGCAAAAGTTTATCTACAATGAGACCGATGAGCGACAATTGGCATCTTGCCAATCGGGGAGGGACAACCGGGCAAAAAAGTTGGATGTGCACTACTCCGGTCAGACGTCTTAAGCCGAGGTGGAGCACAGTATGGTAAGTTTTTATTTTTCTTTAATTTTAGTTATTCTAATTCTGTATTACTTTGCGTTACTTACTAATTCTGTATTATTTTATTTCAGGACACGGGGAGTGGCCCTGGGGGTAGGCCACATAGGCTAGATGCCTATGTGATAATTCAGACAAAAAAGGGCAAGGACAAGGAGGTGGTCTCGAGCGTCGCATCCACCATTGTAAGTTATAAATGTTTAATTTTTTAATTAAGTTATAATTTATTTATTTACTTAATTAACTAATCGTGTACTTTTTTTCTTTTCAGGCAAAGCTTAAGGAAGTGCATGAGTCGCAGTCCGATGTCGACAAAGCATCTTTCGCTTCGGACGCACTCAAACAAGTGGTCGGGCCGGAGCTCAAATATGGGGAAGTTTAGGATCATCGGAATGGAGACGAGCAATAGCGGGTTAGCACATAAGGCAGACGACCATGACGAGAAGCTATCAAGGTTGGAGGGGACGGTCCTAGATATGTACGTCTTCATTAAGCGTCAGTTGGGCAAGGTCAAGTTTAAGGATAAGGAGATACAAGTAGATGAGGACGAGGATGAGGATGAGGACAAGAATGTCACTGCTTCATCACTGATATGCACGGACTTGACACCATATGATGATTCATTTCCCATCGTGACCTCCGTCTAGTGGCCTATGTCAACAATCGGTTGACCGAGCGTGTTTCTACTTGACATATATTGTGGGGAGTCGATAGCAAGGGGTTGAGGGATACGAGCTTCCTACTGAGTATGCCGGTTCATGGACGTACCCTCCAAGACATTGAGGCAAGGATATGCATCACACATGTGGTGGAGGGAAAGGAGAACTCACCTTTGTGGTTGCGCGAACAATGTTGCGTTCAACATATTGAGGCGTGTCTCAAGTCATATGTCGTGTGGACTTCCTTCCTCCTCCAACTGCTCCTTCTTCATGACATTATTTCTATCTTTTTATTTGGATATTTAGATATTGGATTGTATTTGTATTTTATTATTTTGGTACATATTGGTTTGGGTATGATGGATATTTGCATTTCTATTTTATTTGGATATGGATTATATATGCCATGATTTGGTGTATTAATTCTATTTTATTTGGATATATGTTATTTGAATAGTTACAATTTTGCTATAATAGCTACAAATATACTGCTGGCTAGTGGCAGTGGCCACACTGCCAAACAGTTTTTTTTTAATTTCTACCTAGAAGTATCATGGTCTTTGACCGTGATAATTTTTTTTATTTTTGTAACAGGTTTGTCACGGTATTTGACCGTGACAAACCTTGTCAAGGTCAAAGACCATAACAGGACCGTAACAAGTCTAATGAACTTATCACGGTCTTTGATCGTGAAAAGTCCATGACAAAAGAAGTTATCACCTCCAGACTTATCACGATCAAAGATCGTGACAAGTCGACAATTTTGGTGTAGTGTGTCTTTTTTGCCTTAAAAATGTATTTTTACAAGTATAATGATTTTCTATGATGAAATATATGTTTAAACGCTGTAGTAGGATTTTTGGGTTTAAAATCCATCTTCTCATGCATATAATCTTCTAGTATTTTGATATTAAATGTATAAACAAGTTTAGAGAAGGTTTTATTGAGTTTAAACAAGAAATGAGAAAAGTAAAAATTATTGCCTTTAAAGTGTATGAAAAAGGGGTTAAAATGTAATAAAGATGAAGTGTAAGACTACTTGTAAAATAAAAGAAATGGTATTTTCTTATAAAAGTAGTCTTAAGTATAACTGGATTTATTGAATGAAGAAAGTAAAGAAATATGTTTTTGGAAAAATGTTGATAAAAGTATTCATTAAGTGTTAAGGGGTAAACATGTAAATGTTAATGTGAGTGACTTAGTAATGATGTATAAGATTTACACTTATGGAATTAAAAGGGGACTAAAGATGTACAAGTATGTCCAATTAATAAGAATATTACTCGTAGTATAAAAAGGTGTTAAAGTATTAAAACACTTAAAAAGTTAGTAAGAATAACTTAATAGTGTTTTTTGCAAAATTAACACTTGTGAAAATGGAGTAAAAGATGATTTTGGAAACAAATGGGTAAAATGGTAATTTTACTTAAAATGGAACATTTTTTATGAAATAAAAATGTTGGAAATGGTGTTACACAAAAAATTTCAATGATAAATAGATCCCTAATAAACTTTGTCATGACTATTATGCACCCACCACGCCTCATACAATGAAAATCGTGATCTGATGACTCATCAACCTCGACACCACTCATATGCTATCTGAGGCGCTCCACCAATGCCTGCAACACGTACGATTCCTATGTAGCTAATTGGGTGTCCAATTGGATTGCATTCATCTACTCACTTATAAGTTGTACTTCCTTGTGAGTGGTGGTACCAAGAACCTAAAAATGCATACGTCGGCAAGGAAGCAGGACCGACTCTGAAGTTTTAGGGGTCTTAGATAACAATCTATTGTGGGCCTTTGCATAAAAAAATCAAATTAAAGAAAATGTGTTCTTCTCCCATTTTTGGAATCAAAACTATCAATTAAATCATCATATTTAATTGTTGTTAACAAATCTTCTTCGATTGATAACACAACTCATCCATTGAATTATTCTTATGACATAGGAGAACGAAGGTAAGATTTTATTAATTTTCTACATGTTCATTTTCTACACGTTCATTTTTTGCATGTTAATTATCTAATTCTTCAAAATTTTAATGTTCAACAACATTTTCAATATCTAAATATTCTATATTTTGATGTTCAACATCAACATGTTCTTTATCTGTTTTTTTGGTTGATTAAAATATTTATTTTTTGAATCCGCTAATTTTGATGTTTCTTCTTCAATTTGTTTTTGTCTTTTTATTTTTTCGTGACCGTAGGGATATTTTATAGTAGACATATTAATCATACAACAAGTGTAATTTGCAAATGTAACATCCCGTATTTTTGGGAGTATTTAAATTAGACATAATTTAATTAAAAATAAAGTAAATTAAATAAATATTAATTAGAAAATATTGGATTAATATTTATGTGTTATTATATTTACTTGTGGGACAAGTAAATGAAATTTCATTATTTTACAGTACGTCGTAAGTGGATAAAAGCAACGGGTCGACAGGATCTAATTCGGGGACGCGCGTGTGTGGTCTTGCTGAAAATAAGATAGTAAATTGATGACTGGTGAGTCAGATGGTGATTTCGAGTGCACGGATGACCATGATGGGTCGAGATTGTCAGAATTTGATACTGGGGGTCGTAATGGGTTCCAGGGACTTTTGAAGCTATACGAGACTCGTACGGGGATATTTAGGTCATTTTAATGTTGTTAGTTAACCTAATTTTGGGATTAGGGTATTTGAATGAGAGGTTAGGGGCTTGTGTGCAACAACTTCACATAGTCAAACATCTAAGAGAGGTATTGTGGGGAAAAGAGGAGGAAACATAAACAAAATCAGGGGAGGTCAATTGGAGAAGAACTTTTGAAGGAAATTGCTAGGCTTCAATCAACATATAAGGAGGATTTAGAGTCTTCTTTATACCTAAGGCAAGTGAATGACTTACTTAATGTTATTTGTGTAGTTATATGTCATATCATATTTGGTAAAATTGAAACCAATTTTGGGGTGGGATTAACACGTCAAATGGGTTTTGAGAAAATAAATTCGTGATGATTACATATGATCTTGATAGGTTGAACCCCACACGAAGAACATGTTCTAGATAGAGAAATCGAATGAAAGAGATATAATGGTGTTCTTGAATTGAAAATATGATATTTAGGCATGAAAAGATGTGATCTTTAATTATGAATTTTGAAATCATATTAGAATTGAGGTGTAGATTATTCTGGGAAAAATGATGATTAAATCCCATGGTTATGAATGATTTTGATGAATTGGGGCAATCAAACATGTGTCCTTATGTTGGTAATTGATAGGGTAATGTTTACATGAATGGGGATGAAGTTTGGAACTCATTTGGGGGTTATAATTTAGGTTAAACTCATAAATACAGTTGGCTATGTCATTTTGGGTTCGACAGTAGGGGAGAATCGGTTCACCCCTAAGCCGAACCGGTTCGGCACCCCTGTGTCACTCAGTGTTGGTGTTTTGATGGGTTTTGCTTTTGGAATGATCCCGGGTTGGTTTGGGGTATTCGTAACGATGTTTAGGAATACTGAAATATGACTATAGGATATTCTTAAATTATCGTGAAATAATAGGGATAATTCATAAGTCGATTTGGGTGTTTGGGATGGTTAACACTCTGAAAATAAAAAAAAGAATTGGGTCGAAGATTCAATTAGACTTAGTTATGGGCCGGTTGGTAGTTCCGGGTATTTTAAAAACATTATGTAGGGTTAGTTATTTATTTAGTGGATAATTAAATATGCGAGAATCAAGAAGAGACTCAGAGCATTAAGGCTAGTGCTTCGGGTGTTAGGCACGGATTACCGGATTATGTGATTGTATATATGGGTATAGGTTCATTATATATATATATATATATGAATAATAGTATATGTGTGTATGGTATTTATGTGAAATATACCCATCCTAGCGAATATGCTATCGGTGGAGGTTGCGCATCGTGGGAGGTCACTCTGGCAAATCCCAAAGGTAGTACCATTCCCCTAGGTCATATGTCTGTGCACAACCACCTATGTGAGTTTTGGAGTCTCGTGGAATAATGTCATTTGGTTATTACCCATGGACTAAAGGCCATGATCGCCTATGATTTTCATTTTCATTTTGGGTTCGGTGGTGAGATTTTGACCCGATTGCCCACGTTGAGGTAGAAACTCCTAGAGCTTGATAGCATGCTAGTGATTTCGCACCCAGTGAGGAAATGCTCGAAGGGGTTACGATTATACGCATATAACGAGCGATATATGTGTATGTGAACAATATGTGATATGAAAATACGTAGAAAAGTGTGACAATTATATATTGGTGAATAATATCAATACGCGAGTATAGAATAAATAACTGGGGTGAAGTTACATGAATTAATTAAGACGGAATTTAAAATGACTTAGCATGTGTGATAGCTAAATAAGAATTAAAGTATAGAATAAACTTATGTGACACAATTTAGGTAGAAGGTTAGCGTATAGGACTAAGATATGTGTTGGTACTAGTTAGGCAGGGTAGCGTAACTAGGGTGTTTGAAATGTACACGATAGGTGCGCATAATAAATGAGGGGTGAGGGTCGTCACATGGGAATAGGATACCGTTTTGAATATGAAAAAATGATATACATTTTCATTAATGCATTTTATTCACTTGATAAATGTTTTCAAAAGGTTTTGGGATATGACCCGTATCAAATATTTTCAAAACTTTTAGATGTCCAGCTATAAGAACACCAGGTGTGATCACTATTTCCAGGATTTATGAAGTTGCAACAGATGTGGAGGCTTGCAGGCTTTGGATTAGTCGATTCTATCTTTGGTATTCTAGTTAGGTTCCATTTCAGTTGTTAATGGGAACGTCGCCCCTTTTATCAGACTCTTTACATTCAGTTTTTATTTATTTGTGCTAGTGTGGGTTGTATTAGATAGTTTGGTAACCGATGATGTATTCGGTATTTGAATTTGAATTTATTCCATCTCTAGACTTTATACAGTGATGGTTTATTTTTAAAGTGGTTACATTAAATGGTTTTTGGTGAATTGTTTTACTTTTCAGTATTTAATTAGATATTATAATTTGGCACCAACTTGTTTAAATAATAGGTGGTTAATAATTAAAATATTTTTTGGGAGTGATGCTAAGAATGAATTAGATGAGATCCATGTTTTATTTTAGTGGAGGACTGATCACCCATTATTAAAATAGGCGAGGTGTTGCATATGGTATCAAAGCATCAGGTTCTAGTGTCCTTAGGATCTGTGAGGTCAGCGTTGCTTTCTCTTTGATGTAGAGCCCTATGCTTAGGACTGTTAATTCATATTGCGATTTGTGTTCTCCTGTTATTGCTTATAGTTAAAGCGAATCATATACGAGTTTGGTTGGGATTCATTTATCGAATAATATAGGACGACCAGTGAGGGTCGTTTGGAGGACTATAGGAGGAGAGGCTCAGCCGGAGCCACAAAATATTTAGGGAACGATGACCGCAGTAGAAGTCACCACTACTAATTCATAGGCATTTAACGTTGTTATGATCATTAGGGCACATTAGTTTTTCCAAGTACCGCCACAACAGACAATTGCGTCAATTCAAACTCACTTAATGCGGTCAATATGGGAGAGAATCGAAGGGACTTATTAGAAGGGCCATCCGCGAGAGTTTGGGGAAAGTGCAGACGTATGTTAGCTAGCCAATGGAATGAGAACATCCAAAGGCAATTGCGTATGGTGGAATGTAATGACACTCAGTATTTAATTTTGGTTGATTTTTAAGCTCATAGGATCAGTGTTGTAGTAACATGAGTTAATCACCATATTTGAGGAGAGATACCATGAATATCGAGGAATTTGGGATACGTTTGACCGTAAATACTTTCATCTACTTTTTAAACAAAGATGCTGTTGATGTAAAAAATTAGATCACTCTAGTAATTCAATCACAGATAAATAAATGAGACAAAAGATTTTAAAGTGGTTCAGCCTTATAAGAATGGCCTACGTCCACTATTATTTTATTGCTGAGTGTTTGAGAATTCTCGATTACAAGAAATTTCGTTCTGGATCCCAAAGTTTGGATTCAGGATCAGTCCCCTTACAATGAGGATTGTACAATGTATTTATAGCCCTGAGGCTATAATGTGGAAGGGTAATACATTAAATGATATACATATGAAAGGGTAATACATTTAATGCCCTCTTTGCGTGTTCGTCTGAATGATAAGCATTTAATGAATAAGTTGAATTGTTGGTTATCCAGCTATTAATGCTTTGTTCGAGATGCAGCTCGAACCGCCTGAGCTTCTCGGTGCTAATGAGTTCCTCGGAGAGGTCTTGTTCCTCGGAGCATAAGAGTTCCTCGGAGCATAAGAGTTCCTTGGAGCGTATGATCATCACGAAAGTGCTTGTTGTTGCCATGTAGATAGCCATGTGTCTTCATATGGTTGATCCAAGTCAGCAGATTAAATTTGGTATCAACAGAAGCCCCCAATGTTTCATAGTTCGAAATTTGAGGAGTATGGAACATTCTTTCTCGGAATACGGTAGCTTTAAATAGTCTTCCTAATTTTTAGGAGCGTTTCCCTTGTATTTATTTTCTCCTTCCAAATTCGTAGAATCATGCTTTTTTGGACTTTTCTGCGTGCTTCGATTCACGCATTACTTTTTGTCTTTTTGGCCACTGTTGCCCGCTTTGGTTCTCGCGCCACTTTTCATCTGTTTAGCCGCCGATAACGTAATCATCCTTTTTGTAATCATTACTTCGCTAGTTCCCAAGGTAAGGTATTTAAACTTCACAGACACTTCATTCGTCTTCTACCTTTTCAAATTTTCATCTTCGAGTTTTTCATTGTCTTCTACTCTCTCGTGTATTCATCTCTTCCATCGTCTGTCGTCATCAGCTCTACTCTTTTCCTGTAAGATCTTTTTATTTCTTCTTCATTTCTTTTAATCATCATGGTTTACTCTGTTGAATCTCTTGACAAATTTCGATCTGATTTTTCCATTCCCTCTTGGGTTGTCTTGGAAGAGCTTTCTGAGACTTCTAATTATTTCAATTTGGCTGAGGGACATTGGTTCCCCAGTCTCTTTTTTGCTGAGTGTGGATTTTCTTTTCCACCAAATCCTCTGTGTTTGGAATTCTGTCAGTACTTTGATGTTGTTCCTGCACGAATAGCCCCCAACATATGGAGAATAGTTAATGGGGTGCATAAATTAAATCAAGTGCATGGAACTCGTATAGGAATTCCAGAAATCATGTACTGCTATAGATCGGCAGTTAATGATAATATTTATTATTTAAAAACTAGGTTTATAAATAGAGACTTAGTAGTCAATCTCCTTGATGCCAATAGGGATTATCTTGAACACGGGGTTGTCGTAAAAAATTGGCAACACCCTCCATTAACCGGAGATGAGGTTTACCAGGGCCCCAAATGCCCTCCTTATGGCAATGGGATAGGCTATTTTTATTTTATTTTATTTATTTTGAAATCATGTTTATTTTATGTTTGATAAAATGTGTCACTGATAACAATGTTTGTTTATTTGCAGTTGATAGCAAGAGAAGGTGCCCCAAAGAAACAGATGTCAATATAAGGCATTTGGGACTTATCTGGGATCTGCATCAAAGGGTTGCCCACGAGCACATCAGGTCGGCTTCATATCTGCTCCAGTACAAGAGCAACACAACCTCCTTCACTGCTCGTCCAGTGATCATTAAAGCAGAGCCAGTACCAGCCTCTGCAAGTTCATCGCCTGAATCCCACATTCCTTTGAGCGAAAGGATGAAGAAGAGAAGGACTCCTGCACTGTTTGAGAAAACTGCCTCCGGTTCTGGGGAGGTAAAAAGGATTAAGATTGATGTCCCAAAGGAGGGGACAAAGAAGACTGGTGCAACTCCTTTAGCTGCTCCTGTTAAAGTCTCCGAGAAGGTTGCTGATAAGCCCGCAGTGACTCCGAGCAGCTCTGCTGCTCCTGGAAAGGTGATTGTGATATCACCGACCAAGGATTCATCCTTGGTTGAATCTGTAATTGTTTCTCCGAGGAGTCTGAAGAAAAGCTCCTCGGTCAATTTGGCAGACACCACTGCTCAGCCCCCAGCCGCTGGGACTGCAGTTCCCTCTTTTGTCCCTCCGAGCTCTGCCATGAGCTCGGTGAAGTCCCGGACCATTCCCGAGGTCCAGGGTAATGAAGATAATCTTACTCGGTACATGGTTACTTCTTTGGCTGCTCGTCACCTGGCTTCAGTAAGTCTCTTTACTTTAAACTTTTCATAGTTTCCTTTGTCATTTCTTGTTTCTAACTTGCTTTCTTTTTCTGTTCACAGTTGACGAGCAACTTTAACATAATCCTGAAAAAGGATGAAGCCATTAAAGCCTCATGCTCCTCGTCCAGTGTGGAGGGAGCTATGGAAGAGGCTATCAAATATTTGGAAGACTCTCGCCAGCAGTATGCCACTGATAAGGCTATCTGGGAGAGAAAACTTGCCTCCTACGAGCAAGAAAAAGCTCGAGTTGTTGATGCCTCCAAGGAGTTGGAGAAGAAAAAGGCTGCCTTGGAGAAGGCAAATAAAGAGCTCGGAGAGAAGCTCAGGGTTGAAGGGGAGCTTGAGAATAATCTCAAAGTTGCTGAGGAGAGGTTGGTCCAGCTCTAGGAAGTAACTCGGCAGAGAGAGGAAGCTGAACAAAAACTGAAAGCTGCTGATGATTTGCTGTCCGAGAAGCTTGCCTTGGAGAAAGCCAAAGGGAAAGCTGCTGTGAAGAAGTCCTTTAGCTCTGGCTGGGACAAGGGGTGGGATAAGGGGTGTGCTGCCATGGCCTCTCAAGTTACTATGGCAGCCTAAAGTATTTTGGGGACGGATGGGTTGCTGCCCTTCAGGAAATGAAGGTCTACGAGTCATTCGAGCTCTTCCAGAGACACATCCCTGGTCCCCCTCCTACTCCGGAAGAATTAGAAGAGGACGAAGCTACCTTTGAGGAGTCTTCAATGGTAGTGGGAGAACATTCCCTAACCAACCAGCCTGCTGCCGAACAAGTCATTTCTTCTTTCGAGCAACAGCTGGTGCTTTCCGAACAACCCACAGTTCCCTCCGAGCAACCTGCTTCCTCCTCCCAACCTTCCGAGAAGGTTTTGGGAGATAAGGAAAAGGTGTAATGTTGTTCGGGTTTACCTTTCTTTTTTTCTTTCTTGTCAAATGTAACTCAGAATTTGTAATTCCAAATTTCATGATTTAATAAAACTTGAGTTCTTTCTTCCATACGGTTGTATCTTTTCTATTTGTGCTCTGTCTTGATCTTCTTTTTGATGATTGTCTTTTCTTTATCTTCTAGTTTCTGGCCAGGATGGATCTGCTATCTGCCAATGATACAAAGATGATGCGGTAATGTAATGAATATTATAAGGCTGGTCACACAGACCTAAGTGCGTCAGAAGTTGCCGACATCCTTGGTCATGATGCTTCAGAACAGGCAGTTGAAGCATATCAGTACTTGAAGTGTCTGCTTGATCGAGCGGTAGCCAATAATGTGGCCTACTATGAAATGATTGAGGATATCCAGTGTACCCTCGAAGACCTTCAGAATCAGTACAAGGAATCAACTGCCCTGTTGCATGAGGGGTATGAGAAGAAGTATCAGCAGCTTTCTGCCGAGAAGGGCTACGAGAAGCTCTTTGCTGGGTACGATGTCAGGGATAGAACCCTAAGGGGTGAAGTTGAAGAATGTAGACAGATTGCCGAGCTGTTGGAGCGAGAAAATAACAATTTGCAGAAAGAACTAGCACAATTGAAGTATGCAGCCTCTTCTTCAACAACCCTAATCCCAGTGACTGACGAGGGATTTTCATTCTTAGAAGTTGAGAATGCCAAATTGAGGGAAGAGTTGGAGACTTTGAGGAGTTCTGGTACCTCGACATCTTCTCGTGGTCGAGCAAGAGCTCCTCGGGGACGAGCAAGAGCAGCTCGGGTGCTTGTCGAGGAACAGAGGACAGCGTCTGCCTTAGAGAACCAAGCCTTCCAACTAATGGCGAAGAACCAAGCTTTGTCTGATATGTCAAAGAAGATTAGGAACTTGAAAAAACAGCTCTCTGCGCAGAAGTCAGTGTTGGAGAATAATGAGATTTTTATCAAGAGCCTCCACGGGAAGCTTGAAAGGCTAACATATCAATTCCACAAACAGCCTAGGGAGTTCTGGATGGCTGGATACAACGAAGCACTATTTCACTTGGACGACCGTATCCAGAATGCCAACAACGAGGGCTACAAACAAGGCTGGCTGAATGCCTTAGGTGTGCTGAAGCTCGAACAAGGACACTATCTGTGGGACTACCATGATCCCGAGTTGCTCGACTTGCCTGTGCCACCATACAATTTTGAGATGGAATGGATCCCTGCTCGGGCCATTCCTCGGGGCTTAATTTCAAAGTACCTCGGTGACTACAGTCTTCACTCTCAAATTGAGGTATCTCGTCCCGAGCATCTTTTAGATAGACCTTCTGTGATGAACGTCAGGATGCTGAAGGATTTGAACTTCATCAATTCTCCGCAGTCTTTCAATGATCCGCCTGCTGGCGAGGAACCTGTATCGAAAGCTGAGAGGAAAAGACCAATAAAATAGGAATTTTTAATGTAACAGTTAGTATACATATCAATGTAATTTTCATTTTATTATCAATGTAATTTATTTCGAATTTAATGAAAGACTTTCATTTTTGTTTGCAATTGTCGTATAAATATCAAACACTTTACATTTATGCATATCTATTAGAAAGATAATAATATTGTGTTGTTCATCGACCAACTTAGTAATAAAAAAGTTACAAGTATTAGTAATGTTGCTCGATCACTTAATAATAAAGTAATGAGTATAAAAATGTTTAAAATTTTTCCAACCAACCAAGGTTGTTAAATTGTGCTCTTCGACCAACTACAGTTAGTGGGTTCTTATCCCCGACCAGCCATACTTGGTAGATTTTGGAATATTTTCTCCTCGTCGACCAACTACAGTTAGTGGGTTCTTATCCCCGACCACCCATACTTGGTAGATTTTGGAATATTTCGTTTCCTAGCTAAACAGGTTGGCATTTTTAGGAATATTTCTCCTCGTCGACCAACTATGTTGGTACAGTTTGGAATATTTTCTCCTCGTCGACCAACTATGTTGGTACAGTTTGGAATATTTCATTTCCTAGCCAAACAGGTTGGCATTTTTAGGAATATTTCTCCTCGTCGACCAACTATGTTGGTACAGTTTGGAATATTTTCTCCTCGTCGACCAACTATGTTGGTACAGTTTGGAATATTTCGTTTCCTAGCCAAACAGGTTGGCATTTTTAGGAATATTTCTCCTCGTCGACCAACTATGTTGGTACAGTTTGGAATATTTTCTCCTCGTCGACCAACTATGTTGGTACAGTTTGGAATATTTTCTCCTCGTCGACCAACTATGTTGGTACAGTTTGGAATATTTCGTTTCCTAGCCAAACAGGTTGGCATTTTTAGGAATATTTCTCCTCGTCGGCCAACTATGTTGGTACAGTTTGGAATATTTCGTTGAGTAGTCTGCCGAGCTTTTTCGAGTAGTGCATGGCACTAGTATGCCCCGAAATTTTTTCAATAAACAGAGAGACTTGCAGAATATTTTCATTTTATTCATAGTGATGGAAACTGTGTTACATATACATCACTGATAATACTAGCGCAGATGCTCTGCATTCCAGGCATTTTTAAACTCCTCGCCTTCTAAAGTTGCTATTCGATAAGTTCCTGGTCGAACAACTTCTGTAACTCCGTATGGTCCATGCCAGTTTGCCTCCAGTTTGTTATGCTTTTGAATTACTTTCTTCAACACATAGTCTCTTTCTTTCAGGTCGCACTTCTTCACCCTCTTGTTGTAGAACAAAGCTGTTCGCTGCTGGTAAGCAGCATTTCTAATGGCTGCTTCTTCTTTAACTTCCTCGAGTATGTTTAAATCCAGTCTTCTCATTAAGTCGCTGACAGGGGAATTGAAATTCAGTACCCTATGTGTTGGGAAGCCAAACTCGGCAGGTATGACAACTTCACTTCCAAACGCCAGCATGTATGGTGATTCTCCAGTTTCTACTCGGGGAGTAGTTCGGTAAGCCCAAAGTACTGATTGTAGCTCGTTGATCCAGTTTGCTTTCGTACCATCCAATATTTTCTTCAAACCAATCAGCGGCGTCCTGTTTGTCACTTCAGTTTGACCATTGCTTTGAGGATGGCCTGGTGCTGAGTGGACCTTCAAAATATTTGACTGATGACAATAGGCGGGAAACTCCTCGTTATCAAATTGTGTCCCATGGTCTGTGATGAAGGCATGAGGGAGACCATATCGGCAAATGATGTTCTTCCAAACAAATTGGTACACCTTCTCGTATGTCATATCAATGAGTGGTTCAGCTTCTACCCACTTAGTAAAATAATCCACTGCGACGACGAGGTACTTGAACCTTCCTCGGGTCATTGGCAGTGGTCCAACCAAATCAATTCCCCACATGGCAAATGGCCAAGGGGAAGTTATTGGTGACAACAATGCTTGTGGAGTTCTTCAGATGGAGGAAAAGCGCTGGCACTTGTCACATTTCTTAGCATAGGCTATACAATCTGCCCTCATCGTCGGCCAGTAATATCCCTGCGTCATCACCCTTTGTAAAAGTGTCCTACCTACTACATGTGCTCCACAAGACCCTTCATGGATCTCTTCAATCAAATCTTTCACCTCAGTGGGATGTAAAAATCTTTGCAAACCTGCCATAATTCCTCGTCTATATAAAATACCATTAGTTAGTACATACCGAACAACTTTAAACTTTAATTTCTTGGCTGCAAGCTTGTCAATTGGCAATTCTCCCTCCTCGATATATACCCTGGTGGGATCCATCCAAGATGGTCCTAAATCAAGGGTGATAAAGTTCATCTTCAGATCTTCATCTATACTCTGACCAACTAACACTTCAATTGGGATTGTTCGTCGTAGCTCGGTGCAAGTAGCTGATGCTAGTCGAGCTAGGGCGTCTGCTCTCGCATTCTCCATTCTTGGTATTCTGACCAGCTGAATAGCGAAAAATTCTGACAACAGCTCCTTTGCCTTTGCATGATATCTGATCATTAATTCTCCTCTAACTGCATATACTCCCATCATTTGGTTTACAATCAATTGAGAGTCACTGAAGATCACAACCTGCTGCGCCTCCATAATTTTTGCCAAATTAAGCCCTGCAATCATGGCCTCATATTCAGCCTCATTGTTGGAAGCTTTGAATTGGAAACGCAAGGCGTATTCCATGTCGACCTCGTCCGGAGTGCTCAAAACTATCCCCACGCCACATCCTGCAGTGCAAGATAAGCCATCTACATATAGCTTCCATATAGGTAACTCGTCTTCAAATTTTTGATCAGTCAGAGTTCCTCGGTGAAATATTTGCTGCTTCCTTTCATCCTCCCCGGATTTTTCTCCCTCCTCGTCGATCATCTTTTCTTGCCCTTTTACCAACCGGAGTTGGTCTGAGCTGGAATTTAATGACCTCGTAACATCCACTCGCCCTTTTACCAACCGGAGTTGGTCTGAGCCAGTGTTTATTGATCCTATAACATCCACAGGTTGATCAGCGAGCAACTCTTATTCCTCGTCCGGAGTCCTCCCAACTATCTCTGCATCATATCCTGTAACATCCACACGCCCTTTTATCAATCGGAATTGGTCTGGGCTTGTGTTTGTTGATCCTGTAACATCCACAGGTTGATCAACGAGTAACTTTTACTCCTCGGGGGTATCAGGATAGGTGAACTCCGCTATGAAATCTGCTACAGCCTGCCCTTTTAGTGATGATCTGGGTTCATAAATTATATCATATTCTCCGAGCTCTATTGCCCAGTAGATCAATCTCCCTGATTTATCTGGCTTATGAAAGGCTTGTCTCAATGGCACATCGGTGTATACTACTATAGTATGAGCCTGGAAGTATGGCCTCATTCTCCTACTCGCCTCAATCAGCGCTAGTGCCAATTTCTCCAGCCTTGGATATCTGATCTCTGCTCCTCGGAAGGCCTTACTTGTGTAGTAAATTGGCTTTTGTACTCCATTCTCCACTCTGATCAACGCCGAGCTAAATGCATTCTCGGATACTGCAAGGTACAAATACAATTTCTCTCCCATCACCGGCCTGGACAATAGTGGGGGTGCTCCCAAGTATTTCTTCAAGTCTTGAAAAGCCTTCTCACATTCATCATTCCACTCAAAAGTCTTTCTGAGTGTCTTGAAGAATGGGAGACATCTATCAGTTGCTCGTGACACAAATCTATTGAGTGCTGCTACTCGTCCAGTGAGACTCTGTACTTCCTTATTCGTTGTTGGAGATCGTAGACCTAATAGAGCTTTGATCTTTTCAGGATTTGCTTCAATGCCTCGTTGATTGACAATGTACCCGAGAAACATGCCTTCTCTTACTCCAAAGATGCACTTCGTCGGGTTCAGCTTCATTTGATATTTATCTAGTTGATCAAAAGTCTGGCTTAAGTCAACTAGATGATCGACAACTTTCTTGCTTTTTGTCAGCATATCGTCAACATAGACTTCCATATTGTCACTGATTTATTCATCAAAGACCTTGTTCATCAGCCTCTGATATGTCGCACCTGCATTTTTCAAACCAAAAGGCATAACATTATAACAATAAGTTCCCCTAGGGGTAATAAAAGAAGTACTTTCCCTGTCCTCAGGTTTCATTTTAATTTGATTGTAGCCAGAATAAGCATCCATGAAGCTCAGCAACTCGTGTCCTGAGTTAGCATCCACCAGTTGATCAATTCGGGGTAATGGAAAGTGATCCTTTGGGCATGCTTTGTTGAGGTCGGTGAAGTCCACACACATCCTCCGCTTGTTGTTTTTCTTCTTTACCATCACCACATTGGCTAACCAATCTGGATATTTAACATCTTCAATGAAACAAGCTTTCTGGAGCTTCTCGACTTCCTCCTGTATAGCTTGATTCTTCTCGGGACTGAATACTCTTCTTCTCTACTTCACATGCTTGATCTCCTTATTCACATTGATCTCGTGACATAAGAAGTTTGGGTCTATCCCAGGCATATCTTCATGACTCCACGCAAAAGTTTGTCTTCTGCTTCTAAGGAAAGTTATCAATTCCTATTTTAGTGAGGCTTCCAATAATGAACCTATTTGAGTAGTTCGTTCAGGGTGTTCGTCGTCCAGAATGATATTTTCAGTAGCTTCCACCACTTGACCCTTCACGAGTTGCGACTCATCTCGAGGATCCAAAGTTTCGATTTCTGTACCTTCATCCACTTGATAGGTAGTAGTCTTTTTCTTTGATTCTTCCAATTCATCTTGCTCGGCGGATGAATAATATCACTCCCGAGCTACTTTCTGATCACCTTTCATAACTCCTACTCCAAAGTTTGTTGGAAATTTTAGGCATTGGTGCACTGTAGATGGTACAGCCTCGAACTTCTTCAATCCTACTCTTCTCATGATGATATTGTACGATGATTGGACATTATTATCCATTACGAAAAAGCGTATTCTTTCTGTCCGACAAGCAGGCCACGTACCAATGAATATATCCAACTTGATCGTCCCAAGTGGAAATACTTTCTCGCCAGCAAAACCGATGAGGGGTATGTGGTAAGGCTCCAATTGAGATAACTTTAAATTTAAACTATCGAAACACGAGTAGAACATGATGTCTGCCGAGCTACCGTTATCTTCCAGCACTCTTGAAATCATGACCTCCTTCATCCTCATTTTGATCACCAACGGGTCATCATAAGGATATAGAACACCTGCAAGGTCGTTCTTTGAGAACTCAATGACCAACTTCTCCTTGTTCACCTTTCTCGGGCGATCTTCCTCAGCTAAATTTATTCGCTGAATGTACGAGCAAGCTTGAGCCTCACCAAGGTAAGATTTTCTTTCTGCAGTAAGGTCTCCTCCTCCTGCATCTCCCCCTGTAATAACATTACAATCAAATGACCCAAAGCGTATTGAAAATACCTCTCGTTCTGGCTGCCTTGGTTTCTTAGAAAGATCGGGGTCATCATCTGGATTATCTTCATGGTTTCTCTTCTTTTTCTCCTCTGCTCGATGAGGAGATCTAGACCTCTCTCTAGTTCGATCGTTGTTTCTTCTTTCGCCTCCCCTATCAACATACTTTGCTAGCTTTCCTCGTCGGATGAGTGTTTCAGTCTTGTTCTGAAGAGCTATGCAATTTTTGGTCATATGGCCATGATCCTTATGGAACTCGCAATATTTCTCCCTATTCCTCGTGTCAGGGTCTGACTTCATTTTCTTTGGCCAATTTAACTCCTCGCTGTTCTTAATTTCTTTCAGGACATGGTTGATATTTGCCTTCAAAGGCGTGTAATTATCAAATTTCTTCAAAACCTCCCATGATGACCTACTTTGGGAATGTTTGTCACCACCATTGTTCTTATGCTCTTTCTTCTTAGCTTTATCACCTTCCACCTTGGTTTCTTTGGCGTCCATATTCTTCTTCGCAGACATAGCCTCCTCGGAATTCATAATCTTGGACGCTTTTCCCATCAGGTCCGACATGGTTCGAGGTGGATCTTTTGCCAAAGTGTAGTACAACTTGTTCGGTAGCAGTCCACTCATCAAAGCATTAATCGCCGTCTTCTCCTCATAATCAATGACTTCGAGCTTCTCGTTATTAAAACGAGTTATATAGTCTCTATTACTCTCACCAGCTTTTTGTCTAACACTTAACAAATGTGCTACTCGTTTAACTGGCTTTGCTCCAAAGAAGAAATTCCCAATGAATAACTTGGCTAATTGAAGAAAAATTGAAATCTTACCCGGAGGAGGATTATTATACCATATGTGAGCAGATCCGGTAAGAGTTCCCGAGAATGCCCTGCATCTCATCTCGTTTGGAACAACATAGATGTCGGCAGTAGCTTGATATTGTTATATATGAAGGACGGGGTCAGTCTTCCCATCATACTTGGGAGTCACAACAGGTGCTTTGAACTTCGTTGGTGTTGGAAAATCAATAATGTCCTGGACAAAAGGTGTTCCCCGTACAAAGGTTCGTTGTAGAGGGTTCTTAGCCTTAGCCATTTCCCCTAATCTATCCTCCAGCCTTTGAATAGATCCTTTCCATTCATCATTCCCTTCCTCGGGCCTATTGGTTCGAGCAACTGATCGCGTTGAAGTGGCTTCCTGGGATTTATCTCGACGAGCAGCTGGTCGGTCAATAGATCCATCTTGACGAGCAGCTGGTCGCGACTGGGCAGATCCTTCCCTTAAATCTGATGGTCGTCGAAAGCTCCTCGACGCTGCATTAAGAGGACTTTTGTTCCTCCTAGGGCCTAATCGGTCGAAAGGAGAGGCCCTACTTAATCTTTCCAATGCGCTGGCCCTTTTTGGGGAGAGGGTGACACGTTGTTCAGTATCCGTGGCTCGCACAGACGAAGATCGTCCAGGTTGATAAGAAAAATCTTCAAATTCCTCATTACGATATGAATCATTACGCCTAGTACGCGAAGAAGGCGCACAGGTATTTCTTTGGATGCTTCGTGGTCCGGAATGGGGTGATGCACCGCCATGGAGGGTTTGGATGAGTTGTCGCATTGTTTCTTGCATGTTGGTTTGGCCCTGAGCCAGACTTGCCATTATTCCAGTCAGATCTGGAATAATTGGTGGTGCAGATGGATTTGGAGGGGTTCCAGCGTTTCGATTGCTAGATTCAGGAATATCAGCCATTGGTAATGGATTGTTATTGGTGAGAAAACGATATTACCAGTCGTTCCCACAGACGGCGCCAATCTGTTGATGTAAAAAATTAGATCACTCTAATAATTCAATCACAGATAAATAAATGATACAAAAGATTTTTAAAGTGGTTCAGCCTTATAAGAATGGCCTACGTCCACTATTATTTTATTGCTGAGTGTTTGAGAATTCTCGATTACAAGAAATTCCGTTCTGGATCCCAAAGTTTGGATTCAGGATCAGCCCCCTTCCAATGAGGATTGTACAATGTATTTATAGCCCTGAGGCTGTAATGTGAAAGGGTAATACATTAAATGATATACATATGAAAGGGTAATACATTTAATTCCCTCTTTGCGTGTGCGTCTGAATGATAAGCATTTAATGAATTAGTTGAATTGTTAGTTATCCAGCTATTAATGCTTTGTTCGAGATGTAGCTCGGACCCCCTGAGCTTCTCGGTGCTAATGAGTTCCTCGGAGAGGTCTTGTTCCTCGGAGGATAAGAGTTCCTCGGAGCATAAGAGTTCCTCGGAGCGTATGATCATCTCGGAAGTGCTTGTTGTTGCCATGTAGATAGCCACGTGTCTTCATATGGTTGATCCAAGTCAGCAGATTAAATTTGGTATCAACAGATGCGAAGGAAATTTCAATACTTATTACAGGAGAGTCAGACAGTGGACGCGTATGAGGAAGAATGTGCTTGTTTATCAAACTTCATACTCAACGAGGTGGATATGAAGGAGAAAATGGTCCTTATATTAATGATGGACTCATGGGGGAAATCCGGCGTGGACAACTTACGTTGATGTAATCATTATCGTACTTTTATAAGGTCAATATCAATGCATGCAAAGGGAGCTAAGGGAATTGGAGAGTCTAGCCAGCAGAGCAAGACTAGATGCATTGGTGTTAGTGGGACACCACATAGGGGATAACCAGTAGAGGGACCCATTTAAGAGATTCAGATCAAGGGAATTCCAATCGAGTGAATGTAGATTCTGACAAGGCTAGAACTGTGTTCCACAGGTCCAACGGAGTCAAAGGAACAACTGGAGTAGCCATCAGGGTTGAGGATACTAGGGCCAAAGAGTAAGGTAGCCTCGACATGTCCGGTGGGGAAAAAGACAAGGGGTTTCCATAAGGAGGTGTTTTATATGTGAAGAGAAAAACTACATGCATAGATCTTGCCGTAGCGAGATAAGGGGCAAGGGTAATGTGCCCAGTAGGGGCAACAATTACAATAATTCTTGGGATAGTTCATATGCGAGTATTAAGTCCATGAACCAGTTGAGCATCCAGTGCCATTGGTGTTTGAAGGTACGATTTTTATCTTTGGGTAAATGGGTAAGTTTTACGTGACACGGGTGCGTCACCATATTTTGGTTAGTACTAGATTTTCACGTGAAACGGGTTTGAACACCGAGAGGATATATTTTTGTGTATTTAGTCATTTTAATGAGATGCGAGTATGATGTAATCATGAGTATTGACTAATTAGCAATGGTTTGAGCGATGGTGGACTGTTACAGTAAGGCTATCATGTCCACTATTACAGGGTAGGAGATATCATTGTGTGAGGTTTCACCTGAAAGAGGTTCGAGCCAATATATGTACTATATGGTAGTGGAGACTTCGGAGAGTATGGTTATCTCGTTATATTTGATCCTGGTGCGTTAGAACTTTACCGATGTTATTGAAGCTATATCAGGTTTACTACCAAGTGGAGATATTTAGCTCATTATTGATTTAGTGCAGGGTACTATGACTCCTTTAGTGACGTAGGAGTTGACAATTAGACTTATACATCTTGGGATAGGATTTTATGTGTCCCAATTATGTTCTTCACGAAATAAAATTGGGAGTCGGATGATTATTAATGGTGGGTTCATTATTAAGGGACTTTTAAAGATTTAGGAATTTATTTAGATTCCATTTGATTATGTAAGAATTTGTCATTTGAATTACGTTAAAAAGTACCATATTATGATTAGGAATAGTTTAGAATCATTGATTGGGAGTTGGGATGAGTTTCAGACCAATTTGGATGAGGAAAAGATTGGAAAAACGAATTTCGGAAGAACAAGGGTGCTCTCGGAATGTTCGTTCGAAGACTTTCCCAGGTCGTTTGAATGACCTACTAAGAACGAGAATTCCAATGATCATTCTAATGAGAATTTCTGAGTTCATTCGAAGTGGAAGTTCATTCGAACGACCTTGTTCAAACGAGAATCCTAGAATTCTAACGAGATTCTGGAATGCTTATTTATGACCCGATCCAGTTAAAATACTTATAGGTTGGTCCAAGTGAAAGAAAAAAACCTATTCTATCATTTAATGACTTAAATTCCTACTTAGTAGCGAGTTGAGAGCGTGACTCTTCATGGGGGTATAGCGGGGTAATAGTGCCTTAGAGAGAATATTTATGTTAAAGAAATAAGTTGAAGGGTTGCAACAATGTGAATAGTAGAGACGATAATACTATTTATAAACTCGAGGACTTGGGTTGCTAGAATACCTATTGTAAGTATATTAAGTTGTGTGTATTATTATTGAATAAACTATTATGTGTATAACATACCTACGATGCTTGCTATCGAGCGGAGGTTGCGCGTTGTGGACAATCATGCCTTGAGGAGCCTTCGGCTGGGATATTAATTTTTACGACTAAATAACAGAACCTTGGTTCGGGCTATCAGTGAGAACGATAGTGATGACGATCGTATGGGTACGTAGTTATGTGATTAGCCGATCGGCTTGGGACTATGTTCGCCTCTAATATATGTGCTTTGTTTTGATGGTTCACGAGAGGCTGAACCTTTAGTCCTTTATGCAATGAGTGATGCAACAAGACATGATAGCAGAGTATGCAGGCATCACAACTATGTCTCGTGGTGAAATATTGTATATATATAAGATAGAGTGTATATATATACTTGTGATGATATCGACTGTGTGAATTTAGTAGTTGGAATTAATAATGAAATCTAAAATCAATTAAGTAGCGAACACTTAATTATATTAAACTAAAAGTGTCTGTTTATGATAAAGAGGAATTGGTTATATGTATTCTATATTGCGAGGAAAATCCATGGGAACGATATCGGATTATGATTAGTTATTAGATAGAAAGGGCTAGTTAGTGTAGGAATAGAACTAGTGGGAGTTGAATAGTCACTAGGCGTGCACATTAGATGAGAGGTGAGCATTTCAAGGGAGTTTGATAACTTAACATGAAAAATATATGTGCTAATAAATGTCGTATTAAGCATTTGCTGATTTTTAAACTGTTTTCAACTCGGGCCCTGACTCATTTTTCTGTAAATCTCTTTTCTTGTCAAAATATTTTAGGTGCTCAGCCACAGGGACACCAGGCTTAGAAGTTCATCTCATTCGACGAGTTGTAGCTGCTGTGGAGGCTACAAGACCTTGGTAGTAGATGCCTCTGAGTCTATCATTCCTTACTTTTGAGTTGTTTACATCAGTTGGACATGTCGTCCCTTCTTATTCTTATATTTAGATATTTGAGATTTAATTCATTACTCTTCCCAGTTGTTGATTTTCTTTAGTTGGATTACTTTATTGGATTTTTGACTGGAAGTGTTTACTCCACCTCCTTTATATTATGTCAGTTGTTTCTTTTCTTATGAATTTGGATTGTATGGTGAATGTTAATTTATTTATTTAAACGGTTTATATT
This sequence comes from Sambucus nigra, assembly GCA_949130495.1. Taxonomy (NCBI): domain Eukaryota; kingdom Viridiplantae; phylum Streptophyta; class Magnoliopsida; order Dipsacales; family Adoxaceae; genus Sambucus; species Sambucus nigra. The sequence goes on from OX422208.1 coordinate 555,162,962, forward strand.
AATGGAAAAGATAAAATTTGACATCAACCTTTTTAAATATTAGGTATTAAGAATTTATAATAAGTTGTCGACAGTGATGCATAATCTGAACCAACTAGATATTCTGATTTTAATTAATAAAGGATTGATCACCCGATATATAATTAGGCGGGGTGTCACAAGTGGTATCAGAGCATCAAGTTCTAGAGTCCTTAGGATCTGTACGGCTTACTATGTTTTCTGCGTCGCAATCTTTGATGTAGAGCCCTATATTTATAATTGTTGTATTCATTAATTACGCATTTTGCGTCTTTAGCTATTTGAGATATTTATTGTGGACTTATAAATCTTCTCTCTCATTTTAGATGCCTCACATTCTTGCACAACGAGCTAATAGGGATGCCCAGCCCGAGCCTCAGTGTAACAACCTCGGTTTTTTTAAATAGGTATTTTAAAACTAATTTTGAAAAATTCGAGAAAATTAAAAATTTGGATTTAATTATTTTTAGTAATTAAATATTTTGGTTTTTATATATAAAAATAAGGTTTTAAGTGAAATTTAAATTGGGATTAAAATTTGAAATTTATAACTTTTGTATAAAAATCTGGGGAGGATCCGAGCTAAAGAGTATAAAAACAATAGTTTTACAAATCCGACCGTCCGATCGAGCTGAATTTTTCACAGCAGTCCTCCCTCTCCGTTCGCTACAACATACTTAAATTCCAAGCCATTCTGATAATCCGATCGTCCGTAATAATTTTTTGAGTGTTTTTATCTGATTAGAATTCTTTTCTTAATCAAACTCATAATCCTTTATATATCACAACTAATTCGTGGATGGACTTTTCAAATCACTTTTTCTCAAACTTTTCAACCAGAAGACCTTTCCAAAATTACTCCCTTTCATCAACAAACCATAGCCCCAAACTTATTCAAGATTTTAACCTTAGATTAAAAGGCTTATTTGGTGTTTTCTCAAGAGGAGTTAAACCTTCTATTCAGATTTTGATTCAAGTTAATAACAAGCATGAATACTCTATTCTTTTCCTTTAGTATTATGTATTTTAAGTGTTGCCTAAACCTAAATTCAATGTTTTTTTTAAATCAATTAGCAATCTAATTAGAGAAAGTGGACACATAAAACATGGGGCTATTTTTATGAAATTTTTTTAATATGAATAATATTCATAACCCGTGGGTACGTATTATGGGTCTTGTTGGTATAGGTTGCATGTAGAAAAACCTTAGTTTTGTAATAAATGAATTTGGGGGCGCATAACTCGTGTAATTTGTGTTGAGATAATGAAATTGGAATTATGATGTTTTAAATGATGAAATAACGGTATATTTAATTTAAAATAATTAAATGAGATTAATTGGGTGTTTATGACGAGGTGATAATTAAATTAAGATTTAATGGATTGGACTATCTGGTATGTTGATCTATTATGCATATTTGTACGACTTGTTGGTATTATTAAATATTATTGTGACGATGGGTTGTTGGGTATTATTGCTCTCCCTATATTTTAGAATGCCTTCTAGGTATGGGACTAGTAGGTAGGCCTTTTTATGATTTACGCCTTTTAGGTATGGGACTAGTGAGGGTAAATTATCACGTTTTTATCATGTCAGGGGTGCGCTGATTTTTTATTACTTTATCGTTGTTACACTAGCCTAGGTATGAGACTAGGTTGAGATTTATGTTAGAAAATCCTCCTGTACATAGGGTAGGATGTATTGATAACTTGGGTACCCTTAGGTATGGGACTAAGGGGTATTATGAGGATCTCACATCGATAAAAGGGTGGGGTAATTTGAAATTGTGAATTAAGAAAATTGAGAACTAATACCTAAGATAATGAGACTAGTATTAAAAGATATTGGCGAGATAATGAGCGAGGGCCGACAGCTTAAACAGGACAGCCGACGTTTTATGTCGTGTCGTGTGTGGAACCTCATCAATCAGCGAGGGCCGACAGTTTAAACGGCCAACCAACGTTTTGACGAGGTGATGTGTATTTTGGTGGAGAAATCACCCGAGACGGGAGGACCGCCATAATAAACTGAGGAATAATAAAAGTTGGTTAATTTAATTAAATTAACGTTGTGGGACTTGGGAATTTAAAATCATATTGGCTTGCCTTTTTAAATGGGGATTCCTTCGGGCAGTTAGTGATTTATATTTATCGCGTTTAATTATCTCTTTTAATTTAAAATACTCCATTGTGATATTTATTGCGTATAATGCTACTGGCTGGATTCAAGGATCCTATTTGAGGGGAGTAGTGTGTATTCATGCACGAGGATCTGACCTCGTGCGTTGACTAACTTCTTCAGAATAAGTTTGGAGGTGCAGATGGAGTTATTCGTTTCATTTACTTCATTCCAGTTAGACTTTATTTTTAGTCGTCATTCTATTACGAGACACCTTTTGAGTTTTATTGGGCCATTCAGTTCCAAAGTGGTTTAGACATTTTCAGTTGGATGATTCAGTCGGTTTATTATTCAGATTTTATTAAATCATTATTGGAGCTTGGATTTATTCAAAATTTAGCATATGATGGATGTTTATCATTTATTTTATTATTATCAGTTGAGATTGATTTAATTATTTTATCTTCTGGATGATTTATTTATGTCTCGTATATGTCTCATGCTAAGAATGGTATTTATTTAGTTCACGCCCGTTTTAGCTCGATAGTGATGGCTGGCAACCCCATTTGTCGAATTTCGTGGGGTGTGACACTCAGCCAACTCCGGCCCAAGGTACGATGAATGCTGTGGAAGTTGCCACTATTGTAGCATATGCAGAGAATGAAGCATTAGCTGTGGTATAGCAGGCTCCACCACTAGCACTAGCACTAGTTCACACTTTCCCTTCTTTATGGGATCACGTCAGAGATGCCTTTCAGAAAGAACACCCTCCAGAGTTCATGGGGAGTTCAGATGTAGTAAAGGCGAGCCAGTGGAGGAAAGATATACAGAGGCACCTGAGGATGTATGAGTGCATAGAGGTGCAACAGAAGATTCTGGCTACCTTTAAGTTGGTAAGAGCAACGTTATAGTGGTGGGAGTCCATTACCACTTCAGAGGAGAGAAATAGCTTGACTATCCGAGATTTTTGGGTGCGATTTGATTGCAAGTATTTCCCTTCCGCCGTATAGATCGAGATGAGGCAGAAGCTATTGAACCTCAAGTAGGAAGGGAAGATGGTTGCTGAGTATGAGGAAGAGTTCACCAATCTTCTTAATCTAGTTCCAGAAGAGATACCGACAGAGGAGAAGAATATGCAGAGATTCATGGGCTGATTGACTTAGAAGATTCGCCATCACTTGTTAGGTAATCTTTCATTGGCCACTTATTCTGACGTGGTTAAGCTGCCCTACTAAATTGTCAAGACCATGGATTCCACCAAAAGGAGAGTAAACGAGTTGGGGAGTCCAACCAGTAGGGCTGGACATGAGGTAGTAGTGCCGGTGGGGCACCCGCAGCTTAGGGAGAGGTCCGTTAGGGTGAGCAGGGTTTTCATCAGGGGGATCCTGCTAAATAATTCCGTTTAGGAAATTTCAGACAGGGATAAAGAGGCCTTAGGCAGGGCAATCAGGGTCACCCGATCAGCAGGGACAACAGTGTTTTCATCAGGATGAGCAGGACCAGGGGAGGGGAGGTAACGACCATCAAGGCCAAGGGAAGTAGGGACAAAGGGGAGGACACTTTCCAAGGAGGTGTTTTACTTTAAGAAACACTGGCCACAAATGTTAGGACTGTCCTCAGAGGGTAGAGCCCTGCAGCAGTATCCGTAACAGGGCGCTCATTAGGAGCCCCAGCAACCGTTATTTCTAGTCTCCCTCCCAGCACCACCCGAGATTCCAACCTTCCCAGCCATTCTAGTAGCTTCGGTACAACAGGGACAATTGCAGTACGAACATGTCTACAACGTCCATCAAGCCCCAGTTCATTAGGCGACAGCGCTGCTGAGGGTACGTTTCCTATCCATGGGACTATGGGGGGTATTTTGTTTGACACGAGAGCATCACACTGCTTTATAGCTACAAGTTTTACACGAGCCACAGGGTTATTAGACACAATAGAGAGTACAGTGACTTGTGTAGACTCACTGCTAGGGAATGTCTCAAAAAATTTCTTTATATGCCGGGGAGTAGGTATAGAGATTGGGAGTTTGATTTTGCCAGCAGATATGCTAGTCTTAGATATGCATGAGCATGACTCCATTATTGCCATGGGTTGGCTTACTGCTTATAGAGCCATGATAGACTGTTTTAGTAGGAGTATTATCTTGCTAAAATAGGACAGGAGATGTTCCTAGTAGCGATGCCTCATCCTGAGGGAGGATCGTCCACCCATTTATATTACCTAGAGGAGGATACCTCTAGGGAGATAGTGATCCCTGTTGATTCGATTCTAGTAGTTAGTGAGTTTTTCGATGTATTCCAGGATATACTGGGACTACCGCCTAACCAAGAGATAGATTTCATCATAAACATGATGTCGGGTACTCGGTCGATAGCTCGTGTGCCCTACCGTATGGCTCTAGCTAAGATGAGAGAGTTACGAGATCAGATTAAGCAGTTATTGGGGTAGGGCTTTGTTCGCAGGAGTACCTCGCCTTGGGGTGCTCTAGTGTTGTTTGTAAAGAAGAGAGATAGGTCGTTAAGGCTGTATGTGGATTACCGAGAGTTGAACAAATTCACGATACGGAATAAGTATTCGTTGCCCCAAATCGATGACTTGTTTGACCAATTGAGAGGAGCTTCCTTCTTTTCAAAGATAGATTTGAGATCGGGATATCACTAGCTAAAAATTTGAGAGCAGGATGGTCGAAGACTGCTTTCTTGATGAGATACTGGTCCTACGTGTTTCAGGTGATGCAGTTTGGACTGACGAATGCTCTAGATATTTTCATGGACTTAATGAGCAGGGTGTTCAGAGAGTTCTTAGATCATTTCATCATCATCTTCATTAATGACATCCTGATTTATTCACGGACTGAGGAAGAGCATGCCGAGCATCTGAGGATGGTTTTGCAAACACTACATGAGCACGAGTTATATGCAAAGTATGAGAAATATGAGTTTTGTCTAAGGGAGGTTCAGTTCTTGGGTAACATAATCTCTGAGGAGGGGATATCAGTAGATCCGGTAAAGGTGTCAGCGTTGAGGGAGTGGGGATAACCCACTACACCGACTGAGATTCATAATTTCTTGGAGCTGGCAGGATACTATAGGAGATTTATTCGGGATTCTCGAAGATAGCGGATCCATTGATAAATTTAACTCGCAAAGGGGTGCTGTTTATATGGGATGACGCCTGCCATTTAGCATTTGACGAGCTGAAGGACAAGATGACTTCAGTACCCGTTCTAACACTACCCACGGTGGGGTGAGAATACCTGGTTTACACTGATACGTCCTTGTCAGGACTCGAGGGTGTGCTTTAATAGGAGGATAAGGCTATTGCTTATGATTCCTGTAAGCTTAAGCCTCACGAGAGGAATTACCCTACCCACGACTTGGAGTTAGTGGCAGTAGAGTTTGAATTGAGGATATGGAGGCATTATTTCTTGGGAGAGAGATTTTTCCTGTTCACATATCACAAGTCATTGCAGTATCTACTCACGCAGAGGGGGATGAATATGCATCAGTGGAGATGGCTCAAATTTGTGAAAGACTACCAGTTCGATATCCATTACCACCCATGGAAGTCTAACGTGGTAGCTGACCCATTGAGCCGTAGGCCAATAGGTGATGTGGTCGAGGTGTGGAAGATAAAATGGAAAGAACTCGTGCATCAGGATGCAGTTGCTCGTTCATTCATGTCAGCGATGACAATTACACCCGAGATAGTTACCAGGGTGATACAGGCTCAGTCAGCTGATACATTCCATTCGGATCAAATTATCCAGCTTCTAGCTGAGGGAGCAGAGTCCTTCTCAGTAAGATCATATGGAGGCCTAGGTTTTAATGGGAGGCTAGCAGTTCCAGAAAGGGAAGAGTTATGACATGCGATGATGGCAGAGTCGCACGGTTCACGATTTATGGTACATTCTGCAGGGGATAAGATGTACCAGGATATTAGGCGACAGTATTGGTGGAGCGAAATGAAGAAGGACATCGTCGAGTTTGTTTCAAAATGTGGTACCTGTCAGTTAGTGAAGACAGACCATTAGAGACCGGGACGACTACTACAGACATTAGAGATCCCTATGTGGAAATGGGAGAGCATTTCCATGAATTTCATTACAAGGCTACCTACATCGCATAGAGGTCACGATTCCATATGGGTGATTGTGGATTGATTAAACAAGGTCACTCATTTTTTGCCAGTTCGGGCAGACTATACTACGGCGCAGTATGCATAGATATTTATTACCGAGATAGTGAGACTCCACAGGGTGCCCTTTGATATTATGTTCGATCGGGACAAGATTTTTGTGTACAGATTTTGGGATAGTTTCCAGCAGGCTATGGGCACGAAGTTACGGTTGAGTTCGGCCTATCACCTGCAGACGGACGGGCAAACAGAGCGGACGAACCAGATGTTGGAGGATATGTTGCGGATGTGTGTCCTGGATATTAGCGGGGGATGGGAGCAGTACCTTCCACTGGTGGAGTTTGCTTATAATATCTCCTACCAGTTTCATATTGTCATGGCTCCGTTTGAGGCGTTATATGGCAGACCATGTTGTTCTCCAGCATGTTGGCTTGAGGTGGGGGAAAATAAGTTAGTTGGGCCGGAGGTGATTTAGGACACCTCGGCTAAGATTGAGTTGATACGAAGTCGCATTCGGGTTGCTCAGGATAGGCAGAAGTGTTACATCGATGCCAAGAGGTTCTTCAGGGAATTCAATGTGGAGGATCAGGTGTTGTTAAAAGTATCTCCTATGAAGGGAGTAATGCGGTTTGGAAAGAAAGGGAAGTTGGTGTCGAGATATGTTGGGCCATTCCCTATTATTGAGTGGATTGGTCCAGTAGCATATCGACTTGGGTTACCGAAACACTTGCATAGGATTCCTAACGTGTTCCACATATTTTCACTGAGGAGATACCTTTGGGTTGATTTGGCCCACACCCATATTGCATTGGAGGAGATTGATCTTCATCCTGATAGTTCCTACGAGGAGGGACTATTGGCTATTCTAGACCGTAGTGAGAGAAAACTGAGGTCAAAGGTAGTGCCGTTAGTACGAGTGCAGTGGAGGCATCATAACGTAGATGAGTCTACCTAGGAGTGTGAGGATGACATTCGGGACAAATATCCAGAGTTATTCCTACCATGTATACCTTTATTTAGTTATTTTCTGAATTTCGGGATGAAATTCCGTTATTAGGGGGGAAGTATGTAATACCCCGTATTTTTGTTTACTTAAATGGAGAAAGTTGTTTTATAATTAATCCAGATTTTATTGTAATAATTACTAGCGTGATGAGAGTTAGTATTTATTGGCGATAATTATGTTGAATATTACTTAGCGAGTAAAGTAATATACGAATACGAAAATATTATTATAGTCGAGAGTGAAAAATATGGTAGTTGCAATACACTTAGTTGGGATGCATGTGTGGGTCGTGTCGGTATTACTTTATTGGGTTAAAAATATAATTTATTTTTAAGTAACTCGGATGGCCGTTTTGAGTATGACAATGTGTTCGTAAGGGTTGAAATAGTCAGAAAACACTACTCGGGTGTTTTATTTGGATTCTGGGGCATGTTAGGCCAAATCGACCTCTTTTGAGATTTTTGGGAATCAAAATGGACGAAAATAGGAAATTAAAAAGAGAAAGAACGTGGGCATTAGGTTATCTGACAGTTTCAAAACATACGAGAGAGAGAGAGAGAGAGAGAGAGAGAGAGAGAGAGAGTTAAAGAGGGAGAAGAAGAAGAACACACTGGTTTGGGCTAAGAATTTGAGTTCTTCCACTAGAAATCACATCAATGCGTGCATCACGAGGAGAGGATCATCCCCATACCAATTTCTTTCAACGATTCACAGGTTCACGAGAAGGCAAGTGTTTATCTTGCTAAATTTTTTAGTATATGTGTTTCATGTTAACCTTACTTGATGAGATAACCATGATACTATGAATTTGAGACTGATATGTCAATAAATTTTGAAATTTAAAGATAAGTTTGCATGTAGATCAATAACCCTATTATAGTAATGATAATTCTGGAAATTTTAGGTTAAAATCACGAAATAAAATTGGGAGTCGAATGATTATTAATGGTGGGTTCATTATTAAGGGACTTTTAAAGATTTAGAAATTTGTTTAGATTCCATTTGATTATGTAAGAATTCGTCATTTAAATTATGTTATAAAGTACCCTATTATGATTAGGAATAGTTTAGAATCATTGATTGGGAGTTGGGATGAGTTTGAGACGAATTTAAATGAGGAAAAGATTGGAAAAACGAATTTCAGAAGAACAGGGGTGATCTCAAAATTTTTGTTCGAAGACCTGCCCAGGTCGTTCGAACGAGAATTCCAGCGATCATTCTAACGAGATTTCTGAGTTCATTCGAAGTGAGAAGTTCGTTCGAACGACCTCGTTCGAACGATCTCGTTCGAATGAGAATCCTGGACTTCTAACGACATTCCAGAATGCTTATTTATGACATGATCAAGTTAGAATCCTTATAGTTTGGTCCAAGTGAAATAAAGTAACATACGTTATCGTCGAATGACTTAAATTCCTAGTTAGTAGAGAGTTGAGAGTGTGACTCTTCATGGGGGTATAGCGGGGTAATAGTGCCTTGATAGAACGTTTATGTTAGAGAAATAAGTGGAAGGGTTGCAACAATGTGAATAGTAGAGATGGTAATACTATCTATAAACTCGAGAACTTGGGTTGCTAGAATAACCTATTGTATATATATTAAACTGTGTGTATGCTTATTGAATAAACTATTATGTGTATAACATACCTACGCTGCTTGCTATCGAGCGGAGGTTGCGCGTTGTGGACAATCATGCATTGAGGAGCCTTCTGGTGGAATATTAGTTTTTACCACTAGAGCATAGAACCTAGGTACGGGATATCTGTGAGAACGATGGTGATGACGGTCGTATGAGTGCGTAGGTATGTGCGTAGCCCATCGGCTTGGGACTATGTTGGCCTCCAATATATGTGCTTTGTTTTGATGGTTCGCGAGAGACTGAACCTTTAGTCCTTTATGCAATGAGCGATGCAATAGGACATGATAACAGAGTATGCAGGTACCGCAGTTGTGTCTCGGGGTGCAATATTGTATATATATAAGATAGAGTGTATATATATACCTGTTATGATATCGACTGTGTGAATTTAGTAGTTGGAATTAATAATGTAATCTGAAATGAATTAAGTAGCGATCTCGGGGTGCAATCTTACTTTTGAGTTGTTTACATCAGTTGGACATTTCGTCCCTTCTTATTCTTATATTTAGACATTTGAGATTTAATTCATTACTCTTCCCAGTTGTTAATTTTCTTTAGTTGGATTACTATATTGGATTTTTGACTGGAAGTGTTTACTCCAGCTCCTTTATATTATGTCAGTTATTTCTTTTCTTATGAGTTTGGATTGTATGGTGAATGTTTAGTTATTTCCTTAAACGATTTATATTAATTGAAAAGATAAAATTTGACATCAACCTTTTTAAATATTAGGTTGTTAGTATTTTATAACAAGTTGTCGACAGTGATGCATAATCTGAACCAACTGGATATTCTTATTTTAATTAATAAAGGACTGATCACCCGGTATTTAATTAGGCGGGATGTCACACTTTGATGGCTAGTTAGTTTTCTAATCAAACTTTACTCTGGTGGATGGTATAATTATAGTCTAACTGGAAAATATGGTCATCTCTCACACTATATATAGTAGATTGTATTACATCAATAATCTACATAAGAACACACTATATTGGGTAAGATGGAGAAAATTTTGAGATTTTATCATTGTTATTTTCTGTCAAAATGATTAAGGTTATGGTGGAGCAATCATCAAGACGATTTCAAGAGATTTCTATAACAAATTTGATCATGAATTGAATCAATTTAATTATTCTTTTCTATTGTTTAGACATATTTAGTGAAAACATAAATATTCAAGATCGTTTTATTCAAAACAATTATATGTTAAGTTTATTCAATTAAATGTATTCTTGACTAATATTATGATATTTTTTAAGTATGTTTTTACACTTATATTAAATTTAGGGTCAATTACCAAATAGTTCCCAACATAAATATTTGTTTGTTTGGTAAAAAAGACGCTTATTTTTAGTCTAACCCATTTAGTGCTCAAACAACCATTTACACAATATTCTTATATTTTTTAAGGTTTGCGCTAGCCGCATCCCCTCCCCCCACCTCCCTCCCCGCCCTACTCCCACTTTGGATCTCCGGTAGTCCTCGTCGGAGCTCCGGCAGCGGTCATCGGAGCATCGACGAGGACTGTCGGAGCTTTGGTAGTGGGAGGTGGGTTGGGAGTGAGGGATGGAGGGTGGGAGTGGATGGAGATGGATAAATAAGTTTGTGTGTATCTTTGTTTTGAATGTTTTTATATGGTGAGATAGTTTTTAGAATAAAATATAAAAATTGGACTAAAAGTGTATTAAAAAAAATTGGAAAGACTATTCGCTATGTGCCTTTAAATATAAATTTAATATGAAAGTGAGATGAGTACCATTTTCAATTTTATTATGAAAAATGTTAACATGTGTCCTAAAAACACGTGTTTTGAGACTCAAAATAATAAATATAAAACCTACACATAAATATATGTGTTCTTTTAATTATATATCAAAATTTTATTTTTACTATTTTTAAATTTAAAATATGTCCCATTAAAATACGCATTATCAAGACACTTTTCCTATTGATGGGATGAAAAGACGAGCCAGTTTCTTTCAAACATTATCGAGCATCGCATGACATTATGTCACAAGCCAAATGTTGTATATCACAAGAAATCTCACATTTGATATTGAAGTCGGGTTTCGGATAGCAAGTCCACGGACCAAAAATAGTTGCATAGCAGTAACAAAGGCAACATGATGTCCATATTTGTGGACACAACATAGCTATACCCAACGTAACGACAATTTAAGGAGGAAAGCTATCATCATTCCACCTGAATATTTATGCATCCAAAATTGACTGAAAGAACAGTGAACATTGTGTACCTCCTTTAAAGCTTTTTGTCTAGAAGTTATTGACGTCGGTGCTGACACCAGTAACCAAAATATATATATATATATATATATATATATATATATATATATATATATATATATATATTTTTTATGATATCACATGATATTTGGACAGCATTAAGCGCACATCAATTAATTTACATTCGTGAATTGTGAAGTATTATTTTGACAGTATAACTGACAATTTTATACCACTAAACAAGATGCTTGATTACTAAAATATTCCCAACCCATTTTGTATGGGTATATATTTATCTTTGTACATGAATGCACAAAGACGCGTGATTTGTTTTCTTTCATTTTTCATGTTCTGGAATGACCTGGGAGAGTACATATGCTTCTTCGGTGGCTGCTTTGTAGTTTCTTATTCTAACATTTCTAACCAACTGAAAAAGACGCATGATTTGTTTTCTTTCATTTTTCATGTTCGGTTATCTCCTACTCATATTTTATTGTCAGAAGTATAATGTATGAAGAATATATGTTTTTTAATAAAAAAAATATTTACAAAATCATCTTTGTTCTACCACTTTTTTTTTTCCAAAAAGCTGATTTTTCAAATTTATTTGACGATTAAAATTTTTCCTATATTGATTTGGAAATTAAGACTTATAAGTGGTACTTTCTTAAGGTACTAATGTGAAAGAAGTGACACTTATATTGTTAATTGATTTGATATCATTTTTTGGAGGTGAACATATTTGGTAAAGTATGTTGTGTAATATGCTGAGAATGAAATTCTTAATTAACATATTAGATTATCGAGATTACATAATAAAAATGTAGAGTGAGGTTAAATTAATTAGCCAGCAACACTCTAACAAATTAACCCGCAGATTTAATCAAATATTGTTTTATGATTTATCTAGTTTTACTACAATTTAGGCCTTACACGGGTTGAAATATTATTATGCGCAATTTAATATATTGTGCATACTTCGCATTTGATTAAATACACTATACAATACTCTAGTAATGGTTTAATTAAATATTTGATATGCCACCACATATATTGTGACAAGTGGCACCATAAATATTGGATTCTTGGCTTCACATAGAATATGCCACGTGTCAAGCCCATTTGGGGCACTTTTGCTATAAAAGAGGGTCTTCCCCCTCATTTGATGGATGATGGCCTTGGGGGTAAAGTAAGGAGAGGAAATATAGCTCTCCTCCCCACGCACCTTTGTAGATCTGTCACGGGTTTGATAGTAACGAGCGTATTTCTGTAGTTTCATTATACGGTATATGGACATTTGAGAGACGGATAGCCGAATTAGGCACCCCCACGCACCAAAACTACCAAAACTAGGCGTTCGAGAGGCGGCTCGCCGGATTAGGCACCCCCCACGCACCAAAACCAGTAAAAATCGAGATCTCTCCAGCTTATCGTACGGACCCACGAACTACGCAGACTTTGATTCCGCAAAGACGGATACGTAGGTGCAACCATGTTGCTCAAGTCTAAAATACGTTCGACGCAGTGCCTCCTCAAATCTGCACTCACATCTTACATTTGACGACTCTGCAGGTGAGGTATTCGTGATTTCGGTTGCATAACACCTCGTGCGCACACACGGAGAACTCGGTGGAGCTGGAACACTTTTCTTCAATAAAGATAAGTATTATCGTTTTTTATTCTATCGTTTGCTTTGAGAAGATATCCCGTATATATTTTTTTATGATGAATATTACAAATCATGTTTGTTAGAATACATATAAAATCTGTTAGCATTTATTTTCAACTGAAATATTTGAAATATTCAGATGAATAAAATATACGCATGATGATGCTGTTGAAAAAAAAATATTATTGTTAGTTTTCAGCATTAGTTTGGCTAAAAGTTTTATTAGCCATAATTTTGGCCACATGAATAAAGATATTATTTGTTTGTGTGTAGTCCACGAATAAAATTTGGGCAGATTTTAATAGTTTGCATGTGTCAGTTATATTTTATTGACTACACTCTATCAGAGTCCAAAGTAAAAAATATCTGTTGCTGTTGATACCAAATTTAGTCTGCTGACATGGCTCAATTAAGTGGAGACACGTGGCAATCTATGTGGCAATAACAAACACTTCTGAACAACACCTTGACTTCGAGGAACTCAATTTCCCCGACCAACTCAGATACTCCGAGCAGTAGGTGCTCTCCGAGGAACTTTACTGCACCGAGCAACTCATAGATACCGAGATACTTAGGCGGTCCGAGCAGCTTAGGCGGTCCGAGCTGCACCTCGATCAGAGCATTTATTACCAGACAATTAAGAGGATTAATGCGCATTAAATGCAGATTATTATCATACAGATGTATACGCTTATTGAACAGCTATGTATTATCCTTTCACATGTACAGCTTAGGGCTATAAATACATTATATCATCCTCATTGTAAGGGGACTCGAAATTTCTTGGTAAAAACCTCGTTATCGAGAATTCTCAAACACTCAGCAATAACAAAAACAGTGGACGTAGGCCATTCTTTTAAGGCTGAACCACTTTAAAAATTCTTTTGTCTTATTTATTTTATCTGTGATTAAATAATTAGAGATAATCTAATTTTTTACATCAACAGATTGGCGCCGTCCATGGGAAGCGACTGAAATTCTCGTTTTTCACCAAAACAATTTGTCACCAATGGCTGATAATCCTGAATCCAGTAATCGAAACGCTGGAAACCCCCCGAATTCATCCGCACCTCCAAATGTCCAATATCTAGCTGGAATTATGGCCAGTTTGGCTCAAGGACAGACGACTATGCAAGAAACTATGCGACAACTCATGCAAACTATCCAAGGTGGAGCGTCGACCTATTCAGGACAACGAAGTGTTCAAAGAAATACCCGTTTAGTTTCTTCACATATTAGGCAAAGCGATTCATATCGTACTGAAAAATCTGATTATTTTTCTTATCAACCGGGTCGAACTTCATCAGTACGAGCCACAGATACTGAACAACACATCACTCTCTTTCCAGAAAGGACTAGTGCACTGGAAAGATTAAGTAGGGTATCTCCTTTTGATCGATTGGTCCCTAGGAAGAATAAAAGTTCTCCTAAGGCTGTGTCGAGAAACTTTCAACAACCATCTGATCTAAGAGAAGGTTCTGCCCAATCGCACCCAGTTGCTCGATGAGATAGATCTCAGGAAGCGACTTCAACACGATCAATTGCTCGAACCAGCAGGCTCGAGGAGGGAAAGGATGCATGGAAAGGCTCTATCCAAAGGTTGGAGGATAGACTAGGGGAAATGGTTAAGGCCAAGAATCCTCTACAAAGAACCTTTGTCTAAGGGACGCCTTTTGTACAGGCAATTGTGGATTTTCCCACACCATTGAAGTTCAAAGCACCTGTTGTGACCCCTAAATATGATGGAAAAACTGACATTGTCCTTCATATAGAGCAATACCAAGCTGCTGCCGACATCTATGCCGTGCCAGACGAGATGAGATGCAGGGCATTTTCGGGAACTCTTACTGGATCTGCGCAAATATGGTACAATAATCTTCCTCGGGGGAAGATATCAACTTTCTTTCAATTGGCCGAGCTCTTCATTGGAAATTTCTGTTTTGGAGCAAAACCAGTTAAATGAGTTGCACATTTGTTAAGCGTTAGACAAAAAACAGGTGAGAGCACCAGGGATTACATAACTCGTTTCAATAACGAGAAGCTTGAAGTTATTGATTACGAGAAAAAAATAGCAATTACAGCTTTGATGAGTGGACTGTTGCCCATTAAATTGTACTACACTTTGGCCAAATATCCACCCAGAATCATGTCAGAACTAATGGTAAAAGCGGCCAAAATCATGAATACCGAGGAGGCTGTGGCTGCGAAGAAGAACATGGACACCAAAGAGACCAAGGTGGAAGTTGATAAGGCTAAGAAGAAAGAACATAAGAACAATGGTGGTAACAAGAAGTCAAAAACAAAGCCATCATGGGAAGTATTGAAGAAATTTGAAAATTATACTCCTATAAAAGTAGACATAAACCATGTCCTCGAAGAGATCAAGAATAACGAGGAACTAAACTGGCCTGAGAAAATGAAGTCGGATCCTGACAAGAGAAATAAGGCCAAATACTGCGAGTTCCATAAAGACCATGGTCACACAACCAAAAATTACATAGCTCTCCAGAATGAAATCGAAGCACTCATCAGACGAGGAAAGCTGACCAAGTATGTTGATCGAAGAAATGAAAGAAAAAGCAACGATCGAGCACGGCAGAGGTCTAGATCTCCTCGTCGATCAGAAGAAAACAAGAAAAGATATCATGAAGATGATCCAGAAGATGACCCTGATCTTCCCAAGAAACCAAGACAGACAGAACGTGAGGTATTTTCAATTAGTTTTGGATCATTTGATTGTAACGTTATTACAGGTGGAGATGTAGGAGGTGGGGACCTTATTGAGAAAAGGAAAGCTTACCTCAATGAAGCTCAAGCTTGTTCATACTTTCAGCGAACAAATCTAGCTGAGGATGATCGCCCGAGGAAGGTGAACAAAGAAAAATTGGTCATTGGTTTCTCCAAGAATGACCTCGCAGGTGTACTATATCCTCATGATGATCCACTGGTGATCAAAATGAGGATGAAGGAAGTAATAATCTCAAGAGTACTGGTGGATAATGGTAGCTCGACGGATATCATGTTCTACTCATGCTTCGATAGTTTAAATCTGAAGTTGTCTCAGTTGGAACCTTATCACAGGCCCCTCCTTGGGTTTGCTGGCGAGAAAGTTTTTCCACTTGGGACAATCAATTTGGATATGTTCATCGGCACATGGCCCGCTTGTCGAAGAGAAAGAGTACGTTTCTTTGTGATGGATAAGAATGTCCAGTCAGCTTATAATATCATTATGGGAAGGGTAGGATTGAAGAAGTTCGAAGCAGTACCATCTACGGTACATCAATGCCTGAAATTTCCAACCAATTTTGGAGTAAGAGTTGTAAAGGGTGACCAAAAAGTAGCTCGGGAATGTTACTACTCATCTGCTGAGCAGGAAGAACTGGAGGAATATAGGAAAAAGACTACTACCTACCAAGTGGATGAAGGTCCATAGATTGAAACATTGGATCCTAGAGACGAGTCGTAGCTCGTGAAAGGTCAGGTGGTGGAAGATACTAAAAATATCATTCTGGACGATGAGCACCCAGAACAAACAACTCAGATAGGTTCGTTGTTAGATGCCTCACTAAAACAGGAATTGATAGTTTTCCTAAAAAGCAGAAAATAAACTTTTGCTTGGAGTCATGAGGATATGCCAGGAATAGATCCAAATTTCTTATGTCACGAACTCAATGTGAATAAGGAGATCAAGCCAGTGAAGTAGAGACGAAGGGTGTTCAGCTCGGAGAAGAACCAAGCCATACAAGAGGAGGTTGAGAAGCTCCAGAAAGCTTGCTTTATTAACGATATCAAATATCCAGACTGGTTGGCAAATGTGGTAATGGTGAAGAAGAAAAACAACAAATGGAGGATGTGTGTAGATTTTACCGACCTTAACAAGGTATGCCCGAAGGATCATTTTCCTTTGCCACGAATTGATCAATTAGTGGATGCTACCTCGGGACACGAGCTGTTGAGCTTCATAGATGCTTATTCTGGTTACAACCAGATTAAAATGAAACCTGAAGACAGGGAGAGTACCTCTTTCATTACCCCTAGGGGAACTTATTGTTATAATGTTATGCCTTTTGGTTTGAAAAATACAGGTGCAACATATCAGCGGCTGATGAACAAGGTGTTTGCAGAACAAATCAGTTTCAATATGGAAGTTTATGTTGATGATATGCTAACAAAGAACAAAAGAGTTGCTAACCATCTAATTGACTTAGGCCAGACCTTTGATCAACTAGATAAATATCAAATGAAGTTGAATCCCACAAAGTGCATATTCGGAGTACAAGAAGTCATGTTCCTCGGGTATATTGTCAACCAACGAGGTATTGAAGCAAACCTTGAAAAGTTCAAAGCTTTATTAGGGTTGTGATATCCAACGATGAAGAAGGAAGTACAAAGTCTCACAGGGCGAGTGGTAGCACTTAACAAATTTGTATCACGAGCAACGGATAGATGCCTTCCATTCTTCAAAACACTCCGAAAAACGTTTGAATGGAATAAAGAATGCGAGAAAGCCTTTCAAGAGTTGAAGAAATATCTGGGAGCACCTCCACTATTGTTCAGGCCAGTGATGGGAGAAAGATTGTACTTATATCTGGCATTTTCAGAAAATGCAGTTAGCTCGGCATTAATAAGAGTGGAGGATGGAGTGCAAAACCCAATTTATTACACTAGTAAGGCCTTCCGAGGAGCAGAGATCAGATATCCAAGACTGGTAAAGTTAGCATTGGCGCTGATCGAAGGGAGTAGAAGAATGAGGCCATACTTCTAGGCTCATACCATAGTCGTGTATACCGATATGCCGTTGAGGCAAGCTCTTCATAAACCAGAAAAATCAGGGAGATTGATGTATTGGGCAATAGAACTCGGTGAATATGATATAATTTATGAGCCTAGATCGGCACTAAAAGGGCAAGCAGTAGCAGATTTTATAGCAGAGTTCACCTACCCTGATACCTCCGAGGAGCAAAATCCAGATACCGACCAACCTGTGGATGTTACAGGATCATCGAATTTAAACCCCGATCAACTTACGTTGGTCGACGAACAAAATAAGTTGGTCAACGAGCAAGAGAAGTTGGTCGGCAAGCAAGAGAGCTTACCGACGAGCAGCAAGAAGCGCTGGATGAGGACAAAAGGAAGCAGCAAATGTTTCACCGAGGAACTCTATCCAATCAAAAATTTGAATATGAGGTACCTATATGGAACCTATATGTGGATGGCTCATCTTGCACTACAGGCTATGGGGCAAGGATTGTTTTAAACAGCCCGGATGAGGTCGATATGGAATATGCTCTGCGCTTCCAATTCAAAGCTTCTAATAATGAGGCTGAATATGAAGCTGTGATTGCAGGCCTTAATCTGGAAAAAACCATGGGGGCAGAGCAAGTTATTGTATTCAGTGACTCTCAGTTGATCGTAAATCAAATACTGGGAGTATATGCAACCAAAGGAGAATTAACGATCAGGTATCATGCAAAAGCGATGGAAATTTTATCAAGTCTAATGGCAGGTTATATAATTAGAATACCAAGATTGGAGAATGCCAGAGCAGATGCCTTAGCTCGTTTAGCATCAGCCACACGCACCATGTTACGGAGAACAATCCCAATTGAAGTCTTGGCTAGTCGGAGCATAGATGAAGATCTTATGATGAACTTTATTACCCTTGATTTAGGACCATCTTGGATGGATCCTATCAGGACATATATTGAAGAAGGGTATTTGCCAACTGATAAACTCGCAGCCAAGAAACTAAAGTTTAAAGCTGCTCGTTATGTATTAACCAATGGTGTTCTATATAGACGAGGAATTATAGTTGGCTTACAGAGATGTGTACATCCTGGCGAGGTGAAAGACTTGATCGAAGAAGTCCATGAAGGGTCTTGTGGAGCTCATGTAGCAGGTCGGACACTTCTGCAAAGGATAATGACGCAAGGATACTATTAGCCGACAATGAGGGATGATTGCATAGCCTATGCAAAAAAATGTGACAAATGTCAACGCTTCTCCACTGTTCGAAGAACTCCCCAAGCATTGTTAACACCCATTACTTCCCCTTGGCCATTTGCCATATGGGGAATTGACTTGGTTGGGCCACTTCCAATGACCAGAGGAAGATTTAAATATCTCGTCGTCGTAGTGGATTACTTTACTAAGTGGGTGGAAGACGAGCCTCTTGTCGACATGACGTACAAAAAAGTGTACCAGTTTATTTGGAAAAATATCATCTATAGATATGGTCTTCCACATGCATTCATCACCGACTATGGAACACAATTTGATAATGAGGAGTTCGCTGCATATTGTCATCAGTCGAACATACTAAAAACCCACTCTGCACTAGGCCATCCCCAAAGCAATGGGCAAACTGAAGTGACGAACAGGACACTGCTGAATGGCTTGAAGAAAGATTAAATGATGCAAAGGCAAATTGGATCAACGAGCTACATTCTGTACTCTGGGCTTATCGTACTACTCCCCGAGCAGTAACAGGAGAATCTCCATATATGCTGGCATTTGGAAGTGAAGCTGTTATACCTGCCGAACTGGGCCTCTCAACACACCGAGTGCTGAACTTCAATTCCCCTGTCAGCGACTTGATGAGAAGGTTAGACTTGGACATGCTCGACGAAGTTAGAGAAGAGGCAGCCATCAGGAATGCTGCTTACCAGCAATGAACAACTTTGTTCTACAACAAGAGAGTGAAGAAATGCGACCTGAAAGAAGGGGACTATGTGCTGAAGAAAGTAATTCAAAAACACAATAAACTGGAAGCTAACTGGCATGGGCCCTACAGAGTAACAGAGGTTGTTCGACCAGGGACATATATAATTGAAACTTTAGAAGGGGAGGAGTTTAAGAATGCATGGAATGCAGAGCATCTTCGTAAATATTATCAGTAGTCTCATCTCTATGTAATGCAGTTTTCTTCGATATGAATAAAGTTTTGGTTATTTCGCCCAATTCTCTCTTTTTGTTGAAAATTTTTCGGAGTACTAGTGTTACACACTACGCATCAAGCCCAAAAATACCAACTCCGGTTGGTTGGGAAGAAAATCCACCAACTATAAGTTGGTCGGGAATAAAAATTTCCCAGAAATACGAACTCCGGTTGGTTGGGAACAAAAATTTCCCAGAAATACCAACTCCGATTGGTTAGGAAGAAAATCCACCAACTATAAGTCGGTCGGGAATAAAAATTTCCCAGAAATTCCAACTCCGATTGGTTGGGAACAAAAATTTCCCAGAAATACCAACTCCGGTCTGTTGGGAAGAAAATCCACCAACTATAAGTTGGTCGGGAATAAAAATTTCCCAGAAATACCAACTCCGGTTGGTTGGAACAAAAATTTCCCAGAAGTACTAACTCCGGTTGGTTGGGAAGAAAATCCACCAATTATAAGTTGGCCGGGAATAAAAATTTCTCAGAAATACCAACTCCGGTTAGTTGGGAAGAAAATCCACCAATTAAGGCTGGTCGAGAATAAAAAAAAATTACCAACTAAGGTTGGTCGAGAACGAAAGACACCAACTCCAGTTGGTCGGAAACAGTTGGTTATGGCATTTTAAATAGTTGGTAAAAAAACGAAATATCATCAACTCTAGTTGGTCAACAAATGATTATCATCAATTTAAGATAGTCACAATAAATTTTCACCAAATTTAGTTGATCAGCAATTTAAAGTAACACAAAATATTTCTATCTTTTTAGCAGATATACGTGCACATTCATTAGTAAATAAAAAGAAATATTTTACAAAATATTTCCAAGACAATTGAAATTGCAAGTAAAACTACAAGTCTTTCATTAAATCAAGAGGAAAATACATCGAGAATGAAATACATATTAATTATTACATTAAGATTCCTATTCTATTGGTTTCTTCCCCTCTGCTTTTGAAACAGGTTCCTCGCCAGCAGGAGGATCGTCTAAAGCATAAGGGGAATTTATGAAATTAAGGTCTTTGAGCATACTGATGTTCATCACAGATGGACGATCGAGTAGATGCTCCGGGTGAGATATCTCAACATGGGAATGGAGACTGTAGTCGCCAAGATATTTAGAAATCAAACACTGAGGGATTACCCGAGCAGGAATCCAACTCATGTCGAGTTTGAATGGTGGCACTGGCAGGTCAAGCAACCCAGGATTATAGTAATCCCACAAATGGTGACCTTGTTCTAATTGTAGCACACACAAGGTATTTAACCATCCTTGCTTATACCCCTCGTTGTTTGACTGCTGAATCCGGTCATCGAGGTGATAGAGGGCTTCATTATAGCCAGCCATCCAAAATTCTCTAGGTTGCTTGTGGAATTGATAAGTCAACCTTTCCAGCTGCTCATGGAGATTTTTTATGAAAAGTTCTTTATTATCCAAGGCAGACTTTTGTGCAGAGAGCTGCCCATCTAAATTCATAATTTTCTTGGACATCTCTGCTAATGCTTGATTCTTCACCATTAGCTGAAAGGACTGATTCTCCAAAGCTGATTGAGTTTTTTTCTCTTCAATAGTAAGCTGAGCAGCTCTTGCTCGTCCCCGAGAACCTCTTGCTCGATCGTGAGAAGAAGTAGAGGCTCCAGTTCTCTTCAAAGTCTCCAATTCGTCTCTCAAATTAGCATTTTTGACCTCTAAGAAAGAGAAACCCTCGTCAATGACAGGGACTAAGGCGTTCGAGGAAGATGCTGCAGACTTCAACTGAGATATCTCTCCTCGCAGGTTATTATTTTCCTGCTCCAGCAACTTAGCTATCTGCCTGTGCTCTTCGACCTCGGTCTTTAAAGTTCTCTCCCTCACATCATAGGCAACAATCAATCTATCATATCCTTTATCAGCACTTAGTTGCTAATACTTCTTCTCATATCCATGGTGCAAAAGGGATGTAGACTCCTTGTATTATTGTTAAAGCTCCTCGAGAGTGCCCTGGAGGTCTTCAATCATTTCATAATACGCTACATTGTTAGCCACTGCCCGATCGAGCAGACACTTCAAATACTGGTAGGCTTCAACTGCTTGCTCTGAAGCATCTTGACCGAGGATATCAACGATTTGAGCTTCAGTCATATCTGTATGACCAGCTTTGAAGTACTCATTGCATTATCTCAACAATTTTGTATCATGAGCTGACAAGAGTTCCATTCTAGCCATAAACTAGTAAAGAAAAGAGATGGAAAGAATCAATAAAATGCAGACAGAGCGAGAAGAAGAGAATCAACAGTATGAACAATTAAAATTTCAAATTTTATTGCATCATAAAAGAGAAGTACATAGTTCAGAGTTACATTTGACAAAGAAAATAAAACAGAGAGAAAAGTCCAAACAACTCTACACCTTCTCCTTATCTCCCAAAACTTTCTCGGGAGACTGGGATGAAGAGGAAGGTTGCTCGGATGGCACAGAAGGTTGCTCAGTGGGTGCTGGAAGCTGCTCGGCTAAAATGTTAGTTAACTGGAGCTGCTCGGTAGGAGTAATAGTTGGCTGGGGCTGTTCGTAGCGAAGTTCAACAGTAGGTACTTGATCCCCGACCATCATAGAAGAATCCTCGAAGGCAGCTTCGTCCTCTTCTTCTTCCCCGGGAGTAAGAGGGGGGTCAGGAATGTGTCACTGAAACAAGTCGGAGTTCTCATCGACATTCATCTCTGTCAGAGTAGACACCCAACCATCCCTGAAGTATTTGAGGCTGCCATACTCCATTTGTGAGACCATGGCAGCCAAACCCTTATTCCAACCTTTGTCCCAGCCAGCACTGAAGGACTTTTTCACAACCAATTTTCTTTTCACTTTCTCCGAGGAAAGCTTCTCAGACAGAAGTTCTTCAGCAACCTTCAATTTATTCTCCACTTCTTCCTTCTGACGACCTACTTCACGAAGCCTATTTAACTCTTCCTCAGAGATTTGAGCTTACTTTCAAGCTCTCCAGCATTTTGGAGCTTCCCCTCGAGCTCTTTGTTCTTCTCCTCTAAGTCTTTTATTTTCTTCTCCAACCCCTTGGAGACTTCAACAGCGTGATCCCTCTCCTGCTCGGTGGAGTTAAGCTGTTTCTCCCAAGCAGCTTTATCATCGACATACTTCTGACGAGAATCTTTGAAAGACTGCGTCAGACCTACAAAAGCCTCCTCTACACCACCAGAGGAGATGGACGCCTTGATGGCTTCGTCCTTCTTTAAAATTGTATTGAAACAAGTTACCAACTGGAAAAAGAAAATAACTGTAAGTCAGTGCTAGCACATAACATGGAAAAATGAAAGTATAGATTAACAATACTTACTGAGGCAATGTGCTGAGCTGCCAAAGTGGTAACCCTATCCCGAGAAAGATTTTCTTCAATACCTTAGATCTCGGGGATGATTCAAGACTTCACCGAGCTCATGGCAGAGCTCGGAGCAACAAAAGTGGGAACACCACTTCCAGTAGTCGGGGGCTGAGAGATGGATTCAGCCAAATTGGCCGAGGAGCTCTTCTTCAGCTTCCTCGTGGGAACAGGAACATTCTCGATCAAGGATGTCGTCTTGGTCGATGATATAACTATAACCTCGCTTGGAGAGGAAATAACTGCAACCTTGCTCGGAGCCACAGGGGGCTTCTCGGCAACCTTCACAGTAACAGCTGGAGGAGGTGCATCAAGTTGTCTTGTCCCTTCTGGGACATCCTGCTTTCTTTTCTTGGCCTCTCCAGCAACAGAGGCAGATTTATCGAAGAGGGAAGGATCTCTTCTTCTCTTCATTC
The DNA here is from genome assembly GCA_949130495.1 of Sambucus nigra. Lineage (NCBI taxonomy): Eukaryota > Viridiplantae > Streptophyta > Magnoliopsida > Dipsacales > Adoxaceae > Sambucus > Sambucus nigra. The sequence goes on from OX422208.1 coordinate 555,186,517, forward strand.
TTTCACTCAGAGGAATATGTGACTCAGGTGAAGAACTTTCAGAAGCTGGTACTGGTTCTATGTCACTTATCACTGGACGAGCAGTAAAAGACGAGGTGCAACTCTTGTACTGCAACAAGTATGAAGTTGATCTGATGTATTCATCAGCAACAGTTTGATGCAAACCCCAGATAAGTTTCAGATGCTTTAAATTAACTTCTGTCTCTTTTGGTGACCTTCTCTTGCTGTCAATTGCAAATAAATCAAAATTAAAATATCGGTGACACATTTTCTCAAACACAAAGAAAGCATAATTTTAAAAATAAATTAAAATAAAAACAACATATCCCATTGCCATATGGAGGGAATCTAGGACCCTGATACACATCATTTCCACTTAGCGAAGCATGTTGCCAATTTTTTATAACAACACCATGCTCGAAGTAGTCCCTGTTGGCATATGGGAGATTGACGACTAAAGCCCTATTTAAAAACCTAGTTTTCAAGTAAAAAGTACTGTCGCTGACAGCCCATCTATAGCAAAACATAATTTCTGAAATTCCTATACGAGTTCCATGAATCTGATTTAACCTATGGACTCCATTAACTATTCTCCATGTATTGGGGGCTATTTTTGCAGGAACCACGTCAAAATATTGACAGAATTCCAGACACAAGGGGTTTGGGGGAAAAGAAAAGCCACATTCAGCTATAAAGAGACTGGGGAACCAATGTCCCTCAACCAAATGAAAATAATCTAAAGGTTCAGAAAGTTCCTCTAAAACGACCCATGAAGGAATAGAGAAATCAGAACGAAACTTATCAAGCGACTCAATAAGGTAAACCATGATGAATAAAGGAAATAAAAAAAAGAAGGTAGAAGATCTTACATAAAAAGTATGTATCAGTTGACAACGAACGATGGAAGGAATGAATGCACAAGATAGAGAAGAAATGGAGAATTCAAAGATACAGATTTGAAAAAGTGAAGAGACGATAGGATTTTCTGCAACGCTTAAATAGCTTACCTTGGGAAGGGGTAAAAATAATGATTACAAAGGGAGATGTTTACGCTACCGGCCGCTAAAAGGACAAAAAGGGCGCGGAGATCGAAGTAGTTAGAAAAATTCGAAAAGTTTGATTATATGAATTCAAAAAGAAAAATAAATGCAAAGAAGACACTCCTAAAATTCAGGATGACCATTTAATCCCGCCATATTTTGAGAAGAATGTTCCACACTCCTCATTCTCGAATTGTGAAACATTGGGGGCTTTTGTTGATACCAAATTTAGTCTGCTGACATGGCTCAATTAAGTGAAGACACGTGGCAATCTACGTGGAAATAACAAACACTTCTGAACAACACCTTGACTTCGAGGAACTCAATTTCCCCGACCAACTCAGATACTCCGAGCAGTAGGTGCTCTCCGAAGAACTTTACTGCACCGAGAAACTCATAGATACCGAGATACTTAGGCGGTCCGAGCTGCACCTCGATCGGAGCATTTATTACCAGACAATTAAGAGGATTAAATGCGCATTAAATGCTGATTATTATCATACAGATGTATACGCTTATTGAATAACTATGTATTATCCTTTCACGTGTACAGCCTCAGGGCGATAAATATATTGTATCATCCTCATTGTAAGGGGACTCAGAATTTCTTGGTAAAAACCTTATTATCGAGAATTCCCAAACACTCAGCAATAACAAAAACAGTGGATGTAGGCCATTATTTTAAGGCTAAACCACTTTAAAAATTCTTTTGTCTTATTTATTTTATTTGTGATTAAATAATTAGAGATAATCTAATTTTTTACATCAACAGCTGCAAATTGATTTTGAGCAGCATAATACTACCAAGGCCATGCTTTTACAACTGTACATATGTACTTGATAATAGTTTAAATACATTAGAGAAATTATTAAAGATCACAGTCATAATTATTGTACAAAAATATTAAAATATGGGCCCACGAACTTTACATTCTCAGCTTCGAAAATAACACCTACTACACTGGGCCACCGTAATCTTTGAGAATGCACAAATCACAAACCATATTTTTCGGCCAAATGAACCACTAGCTGGTCAAAACTAAAATGGGTTCTTCATTTTCTTTTACACCACAAAAGTCAGAACCAATGCTCCTGCTGAACAAAACCCAAATCGTAAACAAATGGGCAAACCAGCTCAAACGCTGAGATATACAAAAATCAACCCACCTCGGGGCTTAAAATGGGGAAGTTGATATCTGAGACACCATGGGAATCCCGCACGACCAACTTCACTTAGAATCACGATGCATCTGGTTTGTAATCTAAACCACCATAATCATGGAAACAAAGTCCACAAACGGACCACCAAACCATCGTGATACCTATTCACCCCGTCTCACATCATCCATCTCGAAATATGAGGGTCAACTTAGCTAAGAAATAAAATCATTTATATATAGATGTAACCAAGAAGATAGGCAATCCCTAAAAATTCGACTCACCTCAGGCATAAAAACTCTCCGACCGAACCTTCGAGCCACCTCGAGGTTTAACTCAATCTATCTAGACAGGTTATGTGAACGACCCAACATTAAAGATCAAACCAATAACAACACAACAATTTGGGACTCGTTCAAATCGACAAACTTTGAACCACCTTGACCTCCGAGGACCTTGGCATCCGAAGCAATCCTCACCTCCGAGGAATCTTTCCTCCGAGGACCTTGGCGTCTGGGCAATATTGATTTTTAAGGTACTATGACCTGCGAATGAACACCTTCGGGAAGGTAAATCAGAAGAGGCTCGACCTTCGACTCATCTGACCACTGATCTTCGAATAGCTATACATAAAGGGCTTTTACCTGCATAAATCGATCGGAGGGGCTTCAGTCCAATGAACCCTGAAAGCAGACCCAACTCCCATTCAAATATGGTATTATATCTTACACTGATTAGCGAGGGGGTTTTGGGAGCTGATATTCATTTTTCACAGGGGCTTATACGTTTCGTGAATAACTTTTTCTCGGAGCTGCGATTTTAATAGAGGAAATACCCATTTGTACTCGAAAGTCCCAGGATAAAGGGTTTTGTTTCGGTTTAATATTTTATAAAAGGCACTGATATATTAAAGGACTCGAGATATCCCTTTAAAAGCATATTGCCTAAATTGTGAAAGTTTTGGTATTTATTTGTGTGTGTTTTATTTATACACCATGAAAATATTCTTTAAGGTTTAAAAATATTTGTAGCCTCGCACGAATTTGAGTTGCTCGAGTAGGAAAATATTTGTTTATGAAAAAGTCATACCCCTTGAAATTGAGAATATTTTATGTTATCCCACGATGGACCATTTAAAGACTTAGTACGTACATGTACTCAAACAACCTTGCCAAAATAATATTTTTGGGCAACCATGTAAAAAATGACACCCTTCGAACAACCATATCAAAATGATATTTTTCAAGTGCCTTGACAAAACAATATTTTTGCGGAAAATTTTCTCAATTCATAGTACCTCGAGCAAGTGACTCGTGGGTACCTCCTCGAGCAGCCTCGGGGGAACCTCCTCTAGCAGCCTCGGGGGAACCTCCTCGAGCAACCTCTTTGAGCAGCCTCGGAGGGACCTCCTCGAGTCACCTCATTTGGGGTACCTCCTCAAGCATCCTCATAAGTACCTCCTCGAACAGACTCGTCATAGTGACTCGAGCAGCCTCGTCTTAGTGGCTCGAGCATCTTGTCACAAATAAAAATATTTTTTGAAACTTATCATTTTCCTCAAGTCATGGGACCTCGAGAAGGTACCTCGAGTGAAATCATCCATGGTGCCTCGAACAGGTACCTTGAGCGGCCTCGCCCTAATGGCTCGCGTTTCCTCACCCTAGTGGCTCGAGAAGCCTCGTCCTAGTGCCTCGAGCGGCCTCACCCTAGTGGATCGAGTTTCCTCACCCTAGTGGCTCGAGCATCCTTGTCTTAGTGGCTCGAACAACCTCGTCTTAGCAACTCGAGCTGCCTCATTCATGGTTTCTCGGAGCAACCCTTTGAGCAACTACATCCACGGTCGTCCGGAACAACTTTGTGTGCTATCTTATATTCGATTTATCTTAAACTATAATTTATTCACATGATGATGCTATCTACATGAAATTTCAAATTGATATTTAGTATTCACCTCGAGGTGACTGAGCATGCTTATTATTCTACATATGATTTAAATAGATTCAATACTTCTGAGTTTTCACAACTTCAATAAAATAGTGGGAGCTTGAGATAAGTAGCTCACAACATGATATATCTACACCTTATCAACTGGATATTGTAACATATCACATTCGCATCATAAATATTGCACAAAACAATAAGTCTATGATTCCCCGAAGCATGTTTTCAATTTTATTTTTTTCTATTGACATAAAATAAAAGAAAGCGGGAAGATATACCCCGCATGATTATATATAGCACTTTAATATGCCTTATGAGTTACTAATGATTTTTGTTTGAGAATCCGAGTCGATTCTTATCCTTACACATATTGAACACGCATAATCAAATCAAGCTCGAGCAATTATATCATATCTTACAGATGTTAAGGCCAAATGCTCAAGAGATTTATTTTTAATTGGGGGAAAACATCCCGTAAAATGTATTTAAATTCTTTCAACTCTTAGATGGTGTTGTAACCAATTGTTTATTTTTCTTTACTTTACTTTATCTTGAGATAAAATACAAAGCAAAGTAAAGAGGGGGAAAAGTACTGTATAGTATCCCACTTGTAGTTAGGCATAAACACAGGTGATAAGCACGATCGAATTTGGTACCCGAATGACCATCATTGATGAAGCATCCCTAAAAGAAACATTAGAGTTGTCTAGCATAGCCACCGGATGGCTCATATATAGCACTGGCTACATTACATTATTTCTAGCAAAGCAACAGGGGGCAAACAAAATTGCGTACAAAACCTGGAGCATAGATATAGAGTTTGCATACAAACCTTATCAATTTCGAGGTAAGTCGTCCACATAGGTGCATTATATTTATCACAAAACCTTACTAGAATTGTGGTAAGTCGCCCACAGAGGTGCATTATAGTTTTCACAAATCTTACCAGTTTCGAGGTAAGTCGCCCACAGAGGTGCATTATAGTTTTCACAAACCTTACTAGTTTCGAGGTAACTCGCCCACATAGGTGCATTATAGTTTTCACAAACCTTACCAATTTCGAGGTAACTCGCCCACAGAGGCGCATTATAGTTTTCACAAACCTAACCAGTTTCGAGGTACATCGCCCACAGAGGTACATTATAGTTCTACCAAAACCTTACCAATTTTGTGGTAAGTCACCCACAGAGGTGCATTATAGTTATTAAAAACCTTTCCAGTATTGTGATGAGTCGCCCAAAGCGGTGCATTATAGTTATCATAGATTCCAACATTACTAGGTCCCCCTGACCCTCGATTATGGGAGATTTTATGCCAATACGACTTGGCCCGCCTGGCCCTCGATTATAAGAGATTTTATGCTAATAAGACTTGGACCGCCTAACCCTCGGTTATGGGATATTTTATGCCAATAAGACTTGGTTTGCGTGAACCTCGGTTATGGGAGATTTTATATCAATAAGACTTGGTCCGCCTGATCCTTGATGATGGGAGATTTTATGCCAATAAGACTTGGCCCGCCTGACCCTCGGTCATGGGAGATTTTATGCCAATAAAACTTGGCCCGCCTGACCCTCGATCATGGGAAATTTTATGCCAATAAGACTTGGGACACTTGACCCTCAGTTATGGGAGATTTTATGCCAATAAGACTTGGACCGCCTCCACCTTCGGTTATGGGAGATTTTATGCCAATAAGACTTGTCACGCCTGACCCTCGCTCATGGGAGATTTAAAGTCCTATATTAATAGACACTAAAGCCGAATATTACTTGGCACACGTGACCCTCTTAAGGAAGATTTAAAGGCCCTACATTACTAGCCATAAGCCTAATTTACGGGAAACAAAAAGTCTTATATTACTAGGAACACTAAAAACCCCGATTTTTGGGCACAGTTACAAAATATGTTGGTTTAAAAAAAACAGTTCACTCGATGCACTAATGGTTGCTCGACTAAGTACTCTCAACAGGTTTCGATCTTATGTTGCGAAAGATCCACTATACTTAGATAACCATCAATTGGTTGTTTGGGCCAGTACATATGGCAAGTTTGTCGTTCAAAATATTTACAAACACAATAAAATTATGGAGACATGCTCATTCGAGAGGAATGGGGGCAACCCCAAAAATACTCCTCCAAAAATGAAAACAAAGGCAGCAACAATAGACCTCAAAACTACTTACAGATGATATGCGCATATACATGCATGATAACAGACCAAACACGGTTATGTGATGATTTTCTAATCGAACAGGCTTAACGATTTATTTTGTACACATAGTTGATATGCCGAGGCATCAACACAATAATTATGTCTACGAGGGGGAAAATGTAGAGTGGGGATAAATGAATTAACCACCAACACTCTAATAAATTAACCTGAGGATTTAATCAAATATTGATTTATGATTTATCGAGTTTTACTACAATTCAGTCCCTACACGGGCGGCAATATTATTATGCGCAATTTAATATATTGTGTATACTCCGCGTTTGATAAATACACTAGACAATACTCTAGTAATGATTTAATTAAATATTTGATATGCCACCACATATATTATGAAAAGTGGCACCATTAATATTGGACACTTGGTTCCATAGAGAACATGATGTGTGTTAAGCCCACTTGGGGCACTTTTGATATAAAAGAGGGTCTCCCCCCTCATTTGATAGATGATGGTATTGGGGGAAAAGTAAGGAGAGGAAATACAGATCTCCTCCCCCACGCACCTTTGGATCTCCATCACGATTTTGGTGATGAAAGGATTTTTAAAGTTTCATTATATGGTATATGGGCGTTCAAGAGGCGAATAGTCGGATTTGGCACCACCCACGCACCAAAACTACCAAAACTGGACATTCGAGAGGTGGCTCGCCGGATTAGGCACCCCCACGCACCAAAACCACCAAAAATAGATCTCTCTCTGGTGTATCATACGAACCCACGAACTAAACAAACTTTGATTCCACAAAGACGGATACGTAGGCGCAACCACTTTGCTCAAGTTTAAAACACGCCCGATGTGGTGTCTCCTTAAATCTGCACTCACATCTTACAAAAAATAATATTGTAACTATGTACCTGAATTCATAGGAGTGAATAAGATTTGAGGGTTAGAGGTCTTCTACAGTTTAATCCCTCTCTCTTTATAAGTTAGTTCTCAGTGATGAAAAATGAGGAGGAGAGTATGTGCGTTAATTAGACTTGGGGACGAGACCCCTTCTTTATATATGCATCTAATTAAAACCCCATAAATTTTAATTAGGTGACTCTTGAGTAACTAATAGGTGACTCTTTAGTAACTCTTAGGAGAATCTATGGATGTGTGGCTAAAAATGACATGCAATGTGATCTCAGACATACATATTTTCAATTAGTCCTTATTTTATTCTGTGGTGAGATCAAACCTTACTATTTTAAACCTCATGTTATACAATAATTATAAAATAACACATTCAGAGTAAATAATAAAATGAAAATACCATCAACTTTATTCGCATAAAACTGAAACACGCATAAAGTTTCTTAATAGTACAAAGAAAAGAACATTATAACAAGGATAAACTCCCACTAAAACTGCATATCATCAAATAAAACAACGCCCATATGAGCAATGTGCTCATGAAATACCGTGAGTGGTAAGACTTTAGTAAGGGTATCCGCGAGTATGGAGTTTGTTCCTATATGTTCAATAGATACTATCTTACTCGGAACTCTTTCCTTAACAACAAGAAACTTAATGTCTATGTTCTTAGACTTTGACGAGCTTCTGTTGTTATTAGAATATAGAACTACTGAATTATTGTCATAATATACCTTTAGCGGTCTTTCAATACTATCCACAATTCGCAGCCCAGTAATAAAATTTGCAGCCATATTGCATGATTTGTTGCCTCATAGAAAACTATGAACTTCACTGGCATAGTGGAAGGTGCAATGAATGACTTCTTATCACTCCTCCAGGCAGGGACGTAGCCAGGATTCTTGGATTGTGGGTGCTAATTTGATAGTAATTTTTGGGGGTTTGGGAGCGGGAGCCCCTGAAATGATTTTTTAAGGTTATTTTTGAGTATTTACCAAGTAATTACTAAAATATTTATTGAATCTAATGAAAAGTGAAAGGAATTTTATCGACTCATTTATCTCAATATGTGGAATAGGCATGAAAATACTCCAAAATAATTTCGTCTGGTTCTACATTGCTCTCAATATATGGAGTGGATATCAACTCAAATTTTCTTTTAAAAAACCTCTCCATCAATCAACTGACTTAATAACAAAAATTAAGTATATTAGTATCCCCCCAAAAAAGTAATAGCGTAACATAATATCAATATCCCCTAAAATTGATAGCATAGCATGAAATTAAAAACCCAAATTTTAACTCTAAACATTAACTCTAATACCTCTAAAATTAGTAACCCTAACTAAATTCAAATTTAATAACCCTAGATAAATATAGAGTTAGAATCTCAATAGCCAAACAAACACAACTAATCAAACAAATTTAACACATACAAACAACCAAATAAAAAATAAGAGAATGAGTCTAACAACGAAATAAACAAATTTACCTACTGTTTGTGATGAAAAAAATAATGGGTTTGTTTAGTCTATTTATAAAACTCCTCCAAAAACTTTACTAATTTAAATTTTACCCCATATGTTTTTATATACCTATTTTTCTATTTTTTAAAAAAAAAACTGTGAGGGCACAATCCCCCACTCATCCTTAAGTAGTGCCATCCCCGACACCTCTAGACAACATGCAGACATAGCTAGAAGTGAATCTCTTAATGTCTTGCCAAACCGTAAGATAGGCATCAGAATACCCAATGATCTCCAAATTATCTAATTTTCGATAGATAAGCATGTAATCTTTTATTCTCTATAAATACCTCATAACCCGTTTGGATGCTTTCCAATAATCCATCCTAGGGTTACTAAAATATCTGCGCAACATACCCACTATATACGCTAAATCTGGACGCGTACATACTTGAGCATACATAAGACTCCCTACAGCTAAAACGTAAGAAACCATTTTCATTTCTTTACTTTCAGTCTCATTCTTGAGGCATTGATAGAGACTAAAATTATCCCCCTTAGCAACGGGAGTATCTTCTTGTGCCCAATCTTTCATGCCAAATCTAGAAAGTACCTTCTCTATATAGCTCTTTTCTGATAACCCATGGACACTTTGAGAGGGATCTCGGTGTATCTTAATTACCAATACAAAAGAGGCATCCACAAGATCTTTTACTTCAAAATGCTTAGTTAGAAATCTCTTGGTTTTGTGCAATAAGTCTATATCGCTGCTAGCCAGTAGTATATCATCGACGTAGAGCACAAGGAAGATAAATATGCTCCCACTGAACTTATGATATACACAATCATCAACTTCATTAACCTCTAAATCATTTGAAATGTAATTACTTGAAATTGGACTTCTTCTTTCTCTAGTGGATCGCCTTAGTGGCATTTCCTCATGAGGTTGTTGGGTTTTCTCTTCTGGAGCAACTATTTAATTTTGAGTAGGGATGTCCTCGTTATTGTCTTCTTGGACAATGTTTGATAGAGGAATTGATTCCTCTTCAAATACAACATTCTTATTCTTAATCGTATCCTCCCCCTCAAACTCAACATCCTTAAGAAATCTCGCATTTCTCGTCTCGAAAAAGGACTTAGCTGAGGGATCATACAACTTGATACCCCTTGACCATTCAGCGTACCTAACAAAATAACAGCTAATAGATCTTGAGTCCAGTTTTTTCATTTGGACTATAAGGTCTTGCTTCAGTTGGACATCCCTAAATGTGTAAATGCTTAATGGAAGGCTTTCGGCCTATCCATAGTTCATAAGGGGTTTTAACTATCACTTACTAGGTACTATGTTCAGAATATATATCGTAATATTATATGCCTCTCCCCAAGTTGATTCGGTAAAGAAGAATGACTAATCATACTTCTTACCGTGTCCTTAAGTGTTCTGTTTCATCTCTCAGTAATACCGTTGATGCTAAATTGCCCTGACATTGTGTAGTATGGGACGATACCACATTCTTATAGGTATTTGGAAAAAGGTCATAGACATCGTTCACAAGGTTTTATTAGATGAAGCATTGACATTCAATATATATAATTTATCAATTAAGGAACCAGTCGCAACAAGAGTAGAATTAAGGAAAAATGTAATGCCCCGATCTGGATTTATGGATTACCGTGGTCAATCTAGTTTGAACCCAGTGTTAGGTGTGAAGTGCAATGAAACAACCTATATAATGTTTCTAGTACAGTTTTATTTAATTAACGTTTCACTTGTTTAGCATGTGATTTCTATTTAAATCAAGCTACGTAAAAGACCCGTGGAAAGCGTCCCCGGAATCTAATTATACAAAGATACTAGCGTAAAATAAAAAGAATAATTACATGTACAATGCTCTAAAAAATGAAACCGTACTCAACCTTCCATAACAAAGATGAGGGAATGAATTAAATGCCCAGTAAGAAAATACAACAATGCAATAAAGAATCGAATAGCAAAAAAGTGACTCTAACACGTAACAGGTAAATGCTTCATTTACACGTAACTCTAACACGTAACGTGTTAGAGTCTTTTTTCTTCTATTTGACTCTTTATTGCATTGTTGTATTTTTCGTATTGGGCATTCGGTTCATTCCCTCATCTTTGTTAGGGCAGGTTGGGTGTGATTTCGTATTTGAGAGCGTTGTACAGGTAAGTATTCTTTTTATTATATATATATATATATATATATATATATATATATATATATATATATATATATATATATATATATATTTACTTTAATGCATGAAATCATTTTTATTCCAATTAATTTTTCTTAATCTTATAAGAAACCCCGATTTACATAACTTGACATTTATTTCTTGATTGAACACATTCGGTTCGGTTAAATACTTTAAACAAATACCCTTTAATTAAGGAAAATCACTTCTGTCATCAAAATTACCCCTTTGCTCATGCTAAATTTACCTCAGTATTTGATGAGTGTATTATTTTGTATGAATTATGCCCAAATCTGGGCTTTGTTAGGCTCATTGTATCATAAATAATGAGCTCTTAGAGTCGTTTTCAGAAAATAAAAGAAAAATGCAAGTTTGAATAAATTTTGAGTTAAAAATGCAAAATTTGTAACTCGGGGGTGAAATCATAATTTCAGAAACTTTATGGATATGAAAATAATTTTGAAATTCATATCTAGGAAAAATAAATTTATCCCTAAAATTTGGTTGAATTCGGAGTTAAAACATAATAGTTATGAATTTCGGGGTCGAAAATACAAATAAGGGTAAATTGATAATTTTTTAAATTGTCTGGGGCTGAAATTGAATTAATATAAGCTATTTTATATTTTTGCAGACAAATCTGAAGTTTGGAGAAGATCTGAGACCATTTGGTGAAGGTATAAAGATTGTGGGAAGAATTGAAAGAAAAAAAAAATCTTGGGGTCAACGCATAAAAAAAAATTCAGAAATTAGAGTGGTATATATTTTACTGAAGCAGTTTATACAATAAGAAGGCTTCTTGGCCTATTGGTTGCGTGCATGGGACGTCTTGAAGGAGGTCTTGAGTTCGAGTCTTGGCATCTATATTAAATTTGTTAAAGGGAAGCAAATATGTCATATGCCGAGTCATCGGTCCAACAACCGCCCACTTGGCACTCCGCGCCACACCTTCTGCCTAGTCAGCAAGCGCCACATCATTGACCGATCATGAGTCAATTACCAAGTTAGTCAAAGCAATGAAACTTTTGATTCTATCAAAATCTTAAAGGATGAGGATGATTTCAAATCCCAACAAAAGAAGACTTCTACTCACATTTCGTGAAAATTGGTTATGAATTTTAAAATTTATTTTTACCAATTAAAATATGTGTTTTAAACAAACCCAAAGACCTCACCCCTAAGACTATAAATATGACCCCTTAGATTCATTATTTGGAGGAGAATTTTAGAGAGATTGTAGAGAGCCACTTTAGAACAATTTTTTGTTATTTTATTTTTAGTATTTTATTTATATTTGAAGGCCAAGAATTGTGTCTTTATGGGAGGAATTTTGCCAAGTTTAATTGTGATACACAACATTTGTAAGTTTATTTTGTTAATGAAAATTCGAATTCATTCTTGCAATTTTATTATATCTTCAATTATGTCAACTTCATTTCTTTATTAGGACTAGGTGAAATTTATGATATTTGATTAATATGGTCCGTGATTTAAATTCTTCGTTATTCCCAATGTGTGCTAAAGGTTTTAAAAATTCGGTATTCATTTAAAATGACATGAAAGTGTGTTTTAAACCTTAGGTTTTATTTGAAAAAAATCTTGTTATTTTTAAATGTGAGTACTTTTTGATTAATCATGCTTGTATTCGATTATTTTGATAATCCATACTTAAAGACTATACTTTGAAATTTAAAATTTAACTTTTTAAGGGAATGAGGATTTTATCCGTCTAAATTTAGAGACGTTAAATTTTATTGTGAACTTAACCGTGTTATTTTTCGAATTAAATGCGACGAGAGTTGGTTTAATTTGAATGATAAATTTGGGAATGACGAGTTTAGATTATTGCATAGTATTAGTTAAACGTGATAAATGGATCCAACATCCTAGTTTCTCATACACCAGTCTATATCTTTCGTAGTCGCACTTTTCAGTTGTGTTAGTTTAGTTTAATATTACATAACTTCTCTACACTCATTTAGTCTAGTTGAATAGTCACAATTATTTTGAACGAAAAAATTGATAAATCTCTGTGGGTTCAACCCGTACTTACACTCGCTATTCTATAATACCCCGTGCACTTGCGGTATTTTATAAAATTGACAATAAGTTTTTAGCGTCGTTGCTGGGGATTTATTCGATTTTTTTTAAATGAAGTTGTGACTTTCGGACTATTTTTTTATTTTTCGCATTTTTGTTAGTAAAAATTTTCATAAAAGACAAAAAAAAATTAACAACTAATATTTTTGTTTTTTTTAGTTAGTAAAGAAAAAAATTAGATTTTAGCTTTCTTTAGTAAATAGCACTTTAGTATACTTTATCACAAAATACATAAAAAATTTGAAAAACTAAAAAAAAAAAAAAAATTCTCAGAATTTCCAGATTCGTTTTTTTAGTAAGTAGTCCCTAAAAAAAGAAAAAGAAAAAAAAAGAAAAAATTGAAAAAAGAAATTATTCTTTTCGATAGTCGTTCTGTTATTTCCAGAATAAAAATAAAAATTGTTTCAAAAGTGAGCTTTGTTATTTTTTTGTGTTAAATAGACCACTAGTGCGTGTGTCGTGTGATTTTTATTCTTCTCTTTTCTTAATTTTTTTTGTCGCACTTTACGTTTGGTGTAGTTTTTTTTTCTTTTCAGAATCACATTAAAAAAAGAGGAAAGAAGAAGAAAAAAGGGCAAAAGTGAAGAAAAATTCAAAAAAGTGTACGACGGTGCGCGAACGTGAAGAAAAAAATTGTGCAATCTTTCCACGAGCACAACGAACTCTCAGGGACGACTGGAACGTAGGGGATGTTTTCTTTTGATCGACGTCAACTTAAACATCAGTCCGGTAGAAACAAGTGGCCCTAAAAAGTCTACGCCAGAGATACGTTTTTGTGTGATCCTATGTGGTTTAATTTTGCATTTAATTTAGCACGTTACATAAACTGACTTAAGGGCAAAACCCATGTGAAAGTTAAGGTGGGGATTTCATCACCCTTCATCGGCTTGAAAATCACTAATTGACCAAGCATATGCATATTCCGAGCCATCACATTTAATTTAAAATCAAGTTGACATTAACCTTAGGATATGACATAGCTAATAGGTAACCTCTTAACGAGGCTAGAATTAAAAGTTACACCAATGCAAACTTTTCAAATCAATCCCGTTTCACCTTTCATAGGATTGGTGTTTTTAATGAGTCTTCGTACCAACCACCTAGCTGGAGGAAAAAGAGAGATTTAAGGCGATAATCGTAGTTGGACTTCCTTTAAATTCTCCCTTGTCAATAACTAGGAGTTGTCTAATTAGGGAGATTAATTCGGAGACCCCTGCTGTCGTTGATTAATCTCGGGAAAACTATATTTTAAAATTGAAATTATCTTCACCTAAATTAGATAATTCAATTTTCTTTGTATTAGCTACGAATTACATGGTTTAAGTCAAATATATTTTTTTTCTTCACATAAAAAAAAGTAAAAAAAAAGAGATTAAAAGAGAAAAAATAGAAAAATTCGAGTGAGCTAATAGTATGCGAAGTTGATTTTGAGATCATACCGGTCATTTGTTGAGTGTGGAGTCTAGCATTCCCGATACTTACCAAGGTAGGTTTTTTATATTCACCGAAATGGGAGACGAGTTAGCGCCACTTTCCCTTAAAGATTACATTTATCCGACTAGATCTAGTTAACCTTCATGCATCATTTTACCCTATCACAATGCAAACAATTTCTTATTCCATCCAAGAACAATCCAATTGTTACCCATGTTTTGAGGTACCAAAAAAGAGGATCCCTACCTCCACGTGCGTGAGTTTGAAGATATTCATGGGACCATTAAGTACCAACAACTCACCGACGAGATTATCAAACTTAAATTGTTCCCATTCTCGTTTAAAGATAAAGTCAATAGTTGGTTTAACTCGTTAAAAACTGGATCCATTACCACTTGGAGACAAATGAGTGTCGTTTTCCTGTAAAAATTCTCCCCCAACCAAAAGACGGAGTCGATACATCATGCCATCAACACATTTAACCAAAAGGATGGAGAAGCCTTGTGGATGTAATTGGAGAGATTTAAGGATTTTCTACTACAATGTCCGCTCCATGGGATTGATATCGGATGCCAAGTCCAAATTTTATATGAGAGGTTTGATTGTAATACTCGAACTATGCTAGAGTCACTATGTAACAGTGATTTTACCAAGAAAAATGAGATCGACGCGTGGTTATTCCTAAAAGTCGTAGCAAAAAATTCCTAGCGATGGGAACCCAATAGAGAATCTAGCTCCACCACATCCAATGAGGGTTTCGCTCATCAAGTCGAAAAAAGTTATGATTTAAATTCCAAAGTGGCCACATTTTCTCGACTTTTAGAAGCTTTAGAGATGATCAAAGAGGGAAATCGAGCCGCACCTGCGGTCATACAACATGTAGGTTACCCTATGTGTATACTTTGCGACGCATTCGACCACTTAGATGAAAATTGTCCCGCCCTTCCAACCCACAAGGCACGTACTGAGAAAGCCAATGCCCTTTACCAACAAAATAGGCCAAAGTATGACCCATATTTTAATGCGTACAATCTGGGGTGGCAGGACCACCCCAATTTTTCATGGTCCAAGGGTCAATACCAAGAAAGTGGAGGTCAGTCTTCTGGTAACCCACCTTAGAGTTTCCGAAATAATTCCCCCGAACCATCGTATCCTTTATCCAAAAAAATCCAAGATTTAGAGGATACGATGAATTTTCTTGCTTAAAGTACCCTCAAATTCCAGCAGTCGACATAGAGTGTCCTCTAATACACCCAACATATCTTGCATCCAAGCACTAAATCCATAGCCAAACTCGAGATTCAAGTGAGCCAATTAACGAACGCTTTGAGCGAAATAAACAAGGGAACATTCCTGAGTCAACCTGACCTAAAGGTAACATACCTAAATGTCAATATTTTGGGTAAGATAATATTGGTTCATCACACACCCAAGAGGATGTCAAAGCCATCATCACGCTTAGGTCTGGTAAGGAAGTAAAAAAGAATGTCTCACCACCCACCGAGAGAGAATCTGAGAAACATAAGGAAAATCAAGATCCACCCTTGGATCCAACTTCATCTCCGCCATCGTCTTCCGAACCATCTATAGAGACCTATGTCCCAAAATCTCCGTTTCCCCAATATTTAGTTCCACAAAAGAAGAAGGCACAAGTTGATAAGATGTCGGAAGTGTTCAAGCAAGTAAAAATCAATATCCCACTGCTTGACGCTATACAACAAGTCCCATCATATGCTAAATTTTTGAAAGATCTTTGTACCTTTAAGAGAAACACCAATGTGCCCAAGAAATATTTTCTCGCCGAGTAAGCTAGCTCGATCATTTCCTATAAAATTCCTGTCAAGTATAAGGATCTTGGGACGCGGAAGATCTCTATTAGGATAGGGAAACATCACTTCGAGAAATCTCTCTTAGACTTACGAGAAAGCGTGAACCTTCTGCTATACACCGTGTGTGAGAAACTAGGTTTGGGGGAGTTAAAGCCCATTAAGATGACCTTGTCCTAGCCGACCAATCCATTAAGTTTCCTAGAGGTGTTGTAAAGGATGTATTGATTAAAGTGGGTGAGTTTATCTTTCTGGTTGACTTTGTGGTCTTAGACACGCAACATATACTAAACTCATCTGCACAAATCCCACTCATCCTCGGTAGAACGTTTTTGGCCACTTCTGATCCTGTCCTTCGACGTTATAGTGGGTAACTGAACTTGTCATTTGGAAACATGACCATGGGTTTGAATGTGCTTAATTTAGAGAGGCCATCGTCTGTTGATGGAGACACTGGAGTCAAGTACGTTCAAGAATTGCATGATGACACCACCCCATGGGATAGTGACGCAACTGATCTACATACTCGACCACCTGATATGTCTCTAGATATGAGTCTTGGAGATTTTGAGAAAGAATTCGATCGGTTGATGAGGATCTTACTGTTGAAATCCAATCTTTATTGGGTTCTTTTGGTCATTTAGATGAGATAAACTGGGATGATAGGATATATAAATTCCATCTCTGTGAACGATAACCCAAGCCTTTTGAGATTATGCTGACATGTGAGGTTTTATCTATTACTGATGAGATTGAAAATATCATTCTAGCGTTTTCACCTGGTGACGCATGTTTTGTGATACCGCATTGTCCTGTTCTACCACGACCACCTGTGTCATTTAAGTCTTTGTATGATATCAAGGACATGATTAGGGGATCGTCCGATTTAGAGCCCAATTTATTCATTCTCGAGTTTGAGGAAACCTAAGATTAGTGTGTCATTCGGAATTTCATTATGACTCTGTTATAATATGATTGCGCATCTCGATAATGTCACTTTTTCACATTCATTATGTTCCTTCATGTGTATGCCTTTTCGATTGGGTTGACTCTCAATTGTTCAGACTTTTGATTTATGATTAAAGGAATGTGAGATTGGTTGGAAGTTGGTAACGCAAGTGAAAATTTACGGGTAATATTGTACTTTTACTTCTGTACTTTATTTTCTTTGTCCATATTTCTAGTTTGATCATACATTGAGGACAATGTAAAATTTAGGTTTGGGGGTAAGGAAGGTATTTTTGAAAAAAAATTAGAAAAATTTCAAAAATCCAAAAATGATTTTCAATATAATTGAGTTTTGAAAAGATTTCTTAGTATAAAATTAATTCATGGATCTCTCAACTTATGAAATTTTTACACATTAGCCGTATAATATGATCGAAAATGGATATTGAGGCTAAAGTTAATATGCTCAACGAATAAATGAGGAAATTTTAGCCCGGTGAGATATTGTGTCATTTATCATTTTCGAGAGATTTAAATTGAATTCGAGTTAAAACAACTCAAACTTTCCTTCAGTGATAAATTCGTTGATGATTTCAAATTCATTATTTTGTTACTGGAAACAAAATTTCAAAATATGAATCTTAAAGCACTAGAAGTCTTAATAAGTCGTCTAGAGAACCAAATCAACTGAACGAAACTTGAGAAATGAGATTAGGCCATCGTTTGAAAGCTCAAAATTAAGCCTAACTCCACCTTTTTTACATTATTTAGTTGCAAGCCCATTTGAGCCAAAAAAATTAAAAAAAAAATCCCATTATCCTTCCTAACTATAACTAGGAGTTTAAAGTCCATAAAAAGAAGCCATACCCATTTTCTGAGAACGTTAGGTTAAAATAACGGTTGAAAAAAGGCCAAATTTTTTATTTGGCAAAAGAATGATGTGTGAAAAAGAAAGGAAAAAGTAAAAGAAAAAATGGTGAGTTGAAAAGAAAAAGGAAAGAGAAAAGAAAAATGGAAGCAAGAAAAAGTGCAAAAAAGTCAAGATTCCGAAAAAAAACTTTATATTCTCAAAAATTTTGAACTCCAAAAAAAATATTCTTTCTAGCCAAACCCGAGCCTGCAATACAACTAAAGAAAGTCCTAATCAATCTCAAGTGAAGTTAGTTATAGTGTGGAGAGAAGATGAATAGGATCTATGGTGTGATTCAATGTTTTCAAAAAGTAATCAATTTTCCATTCATGAGATCATATTCATCCATTATAAAAAGTTCATTTTTTGTCATGTATATGTGAAATTTTCTCACCTAAATTTACTATTTTATTCACATATACTGAGAAAAAATTACCCATTTCTAAGTGTTCGATTGTGAGTGCATTTTGTGAGATTTTGAATTAAAACGAAATTTCGTATAAAAAAGTTAATGATCAAATCTTTTAAAATGAATGGTTATATTAACTATGCACAGACACACGATAAGTTGAGATTAAAAAGTGAAGTTCTACTATATTTATGAAGTTTGCATTCAAACTTGGTTATATTACTTTTATGTCTTTTGTATTGAGTCAAGTTTTTGAATTTTGTGGGTATATTCACTGCAAATCCTCACGAGACAAAACTCGTCCACTAGGGTAACCAAGAGGTTTAATGACTTGTTGCACATGCTAACTGCAATCGTGATTCCCACGAAAGTAAATTAGATTTTAAAATTTTAGTTTTTCTCGAGGACTAGCAAAGTTTAGGTTTGGGAGTATTTTATGAGTGCATTATTTTCTTTGAATTATTCCCAAACATAGGCTTTGTTAGGCCCATTGTATCATAAATAATGAGCTCTTAGAGTCGGTTTCATAAAAAATTACAAGTTTGAATAAATTTTGAGTTAAAAATGCAATTTTTGTAACTCCAGGGGGTTAAATCATAATTTTTGAAACTTTTTGGGCCTAAAAATAATTTTTAAATGCTTATCTAGGCAAAATAAAGTTATCCCTGAAATTTGGTATAATTCAGAGTTAGAACAGAAAAGTTATTAATTTTGGGATAAAAAAAATAAATAATGGTAAATTGGTAATTTTCTAAATTTTTTGGGGAAGAAATTGAATTAATATAACCTATTTAATATTTTGGTGAAGATCCGAAATCATTTGGTGAAGGTATAAAGAATGTGGGAAGAATTGAAAGAAGAAAAAAATCCTGGGGTCAAAGCATAAATAAAGAAATTTATGAAATTATAGTGGCATATATTTTACTGAAGCAGTTTATATAATAAGAATGCTTCTTGTCATGTTGGTTGCGCACATGGGACTACTTGAAAGATGTCTTGTGTTCGAACCTTGACATCCATATTAATTTTTTTAAAGGGAAGCAGATATGTCATCTGCCCAATCATCGGTCTAGCAGCAGTCCACTTGGTCGTCTGCGCCACACCATCCACCTTGTCAATAAGCGCCACATCATCGACCATTCATGAGTCAATTACCACGTTATTAAAAGCTATCAAACTTTTGATTCTATCAAAAATTTTTAGGATGAGGATGATTTCAAATCCCAACAAAAGAAGACTTTCAGATTTCGTGAAAATTGGTTATGAATTTTAAAATTCATTTTTACCAATTAAAATATGTGCTTTATAAAAACCCAAATACCTCACCCTTAAGCCTATAAATAAGACACGTTGGGTTCATTATTTGGAGGATAATTTCAGATAGATTGTAGAGAGCCACTTTAGAACAATTTTTTGTACCTTTATTTTGAGAGTTTTATTTATATTTGAGGGCCAAGAATTGTATCTTTATGGGAGGAATTTTTCCAAGTTTATTTTTGAGACATAACAATTGTAAGTTTGTGTGGTGACAATGAATCTCAACACAAATTATAAGCAAACGCAATCACTAGAAAAAGGAAAGAACACAAAATAGCTGTAATCACACACGACACAAAATTTACATGGTTCGGCAAAATGGCCTCCGTCCACGGTGGTGCTCTCTGTTTTATATTTCTCTTTTCTCCAGGGGAGTGTTTACAATTGCATGCCCTTTGCCCCGGGCTGGGGGGTTTAATATAAACATGTAATTCTCGAAGAGTGGAGGTATTGGGCACCTCCACGTTGGTCCATAATCCCTATAATATCTCTTGAGAGATTTTAGGGGTTGAATGGGTCATCGCTAAATTAGTTATTTATGAGACCTTAAATTTTGAGCCAAACTTTCCCTATCTTTGATAAGGCTTCACCGGGCTACTTATCTGGGCCGATACATTTAAACGAGGTACCCTTAATTTCCCCTAAAATTTTTGGGTCACAATTTGGGCTCAATGATTTTAAATAATATCCCTGATGGCATTTTTGTGAATTTCATAATGCTTTGGGGATCGAAACGTCTTTTTTCAGCAGATTCAGGCAGCAGATTTGCTTCGTTCTCTGTGCATCATGATTGAGAGGGTTTAAACTTGTTTTGACGAAGCCATTTTTTGGTGTCGTTTCACAAAATCTCGAATTCTCAAGATATCCTCTGCTTCCTACTGCATTTTCTCATATCCAGGTCTCTTCTTTCATCTTCGAGCTCTTCCTTATCTCCCCATCTTCTTTGCTTGTGGCTTTGCATCGTCTCAAGCTGATTCTTATTTCGTAAGTTCTCCAAACCTCTTCTCCTTTCTTTTGTTGTTAGAATTTCTTCATTATCGCTGCTAGTTTTTTTTTTTTTTGGTGGAAAGAATAGGCAATAGGTCAATACTGAGTTTAGTAAGTTTTACAACATTCCAAACTGGGTGGACATTGAATGTGCCCCTGTTCCTCGTAATGTTAGAGACATTGAGGATGGGCATTGGATTCATGTTCTTCTGTTATCTCAGGGGGTCTGACTTTTCCCCCAAATAGCTTGTTTTTGTATTTCTTTATCTATTTTTATATAGTTCTTGCACAGTGCTCTCCAAATGTTTGAAATATTGTCAATGGTGTACATAGAATCAATTAGCTCTATAGCACCAATCTAGGTCTTGCTGAAATTTGTTATTGCTATTCCTTCTTTCGAACAAGATCTGGTCTCCTCTATTTGAAAGCTAGGAGTCATGATAGGGTATTAGTAGTCAATCTACCTAATTCCCATAAGGACTATTGGCAAGAGCGGTTATTGCTAGGAATTGGAAGTTCCGTCCCCAAACTGAAGGGGCGAGGTACAGGAGACCTATGATTCCCTTTTATGGGGAGGAATATATAGGTAGGCATAGATTTTTGTTCTGATCGTTGATTTTCTATTATTGTACTATCTTCCTTATATTTTCCTTTTTTTCTTTTTCAGTGAAGACTAATAACTCAGAACCTGCACTTCGCGAAATTCGAGCTGCCGAGCTGGTCAAGGCTTAAAAGATCAGGGAATACTTGGTTGACGGTGAGCATTCGCGATCAGCTACATTCCTTTTAGAGTACAAGAACATCGGGTCCAGCTTCATCGTCTGACTTGTGGATAGTATTGCTTAGCTAGATATAATAGAATAGGTTGCTGCTGAACCAATTCAGTTAGATGAGGAGGAAAGAAACTCTGGTGAAGAGAGTGGGGGAGATGAAAAAGGTGGAACTGAGGGTGATTATAGCAAGGAGAGTTCAAGCGATGAAGAATCTTCCAGTTCGGAGGAGGGTTGAGAGGTTCTGGAGGACTCAAAGGATTCAAATAGCTCCAGTGAGGAAACTATGGCTCCTCCTAGGAAAAATTAGATCCAGCATGATGATAAAGACAATGTGGCGCTTTCTCATAGGTTGAAGAAATAAAAGTCTGGGAGTGGGGAAACTGCCACTAGCTCCCAAACTGTTGCTCACGAGCAGGAGCGGAAGAAAGAGGAGGTATTGGTGATAGAGAGAGAGAGAGAGAAAGAAATAAGAAGAGAGGAAGAAGAAGCTGAGAGAAGATGAGAGAAGGATATAAGAAGTGAGGACCAAGACGGGGTCGTCTTTGGTGCCCATCTCTGCCCTGGCTAAGGGGGCTTTTATTGATCTTTCCCCTCAATTGGCCCTAGCAGCGCTCGAGAGAGCAGTTTTGTCGACTGACCGCCAGAGGTCATCGAGCATAGGCACTGACCAGTTAGCCCTGAAGGCAAGTTAGGGGCTAGCCTTGGTAAGCCTATTTTTACTTCTTTACCCTTGTTTTTCTTCCTCTAATGTTTTCTTCGCTCAAGGTTTTCTTTCTCTCTGTAGTTTGTGTTTGACTTCACCGTCCTCTATTACAGCCGTGTGGAGGCAAGTTTGAAGGCTACCAGCGCTGCTCAGAAGTCTTTCGACCTTGCCTTGGCTAAGGCTAACAAGGCAAAAGAGGTAACGTCTAAGGACCTCGAGGAATAGAGGCAGTCTTACGACTTGGTCTGTACGAGAAAGCTGGTGGTGGATGGGGAGAACAAAGTACTTGCTGAGAAGGTGAAGAAGGTGGAATATGAGGCTTCAACCCTCAAGGAGAGATCATACGATGCTGGATGGGTTGCAGCGTATGAGGATGTTGAGGCTCAGATTGGATATATTAGCGGTCTCAACTTCAAGAAGGGTTAGGATAGGGCCTTGCTTGCTGTCAAGGTGGATGGTGATTACCCCTCTTTGACGAGAACGACCCTAGCCCTAAGCCTGTTATGGATGAGGTGCCTCCTCCTGCTGCCAATGGCGGTGTCCCATCTGTCATGACCACTACTGCTGATGTTCCCCTTTATCAGGGGATGGTGATTGCTCCATCTGGGGGAGGCGTATCTGGGGCTTCCGTGGATAAGGGGAAGCAACCAGCGTCCTCAGAGCAGACTGAGGTCGCCAGCTAGACTTTTTAGGGACCTTTGTATTTTTATCTTTCTGTCGTTCTTTCTTTCTTTTGCTGATGTACTTGAACTTTCTTTTAATGAAATGAAATTATGTTCCCTTCTACGTACTAATTTATTTGTTTTCTAATGCTTATATGGTTTGTAGCTCATTAATGTTGAGGAATATATTCCTTCTACCTCTCAACTAGGAAAAATTCTTAGTATTGATGTGAGCAATCGAGTTCTCCGTGCCTTCGTAAGAATCTATAAGTATTTTAGGTCGAGGAATCAAGAATATAAGGATCAATCAGATTTCATTGCCAAGCTGAAAGATAGGCTTCAGGAGATGGAGGAGGTCGGCGCTTCTGTTCAAAAAGAAGTGTATGCTCTGAAGGATAAGCTTCTAGATGCCTCCGAGGTTAATCAAGTTGGAGAGGTACTTCAACAAGAGAATGGTGCTCTAAGGAGAGAAGTCTCGTGACTTAGGGAGAATGCGTCGAGCATTGCCCCTCGAGTTCTGTGTGGTTCCTCTTCATTGGTTGTTTCGTGAGCTGAACTGATGATAGTGGCTCTGCTAGGGAGATTGTCGAGCTTCGAGGTGATGTTCGCAGGGCATACGTGATAGCTGTCAATATTCAAAGAGATGTTACCTCTCTAAGGCACCTATTCAAAAAATTTCCTCGGCAGGTGTGGGCTGATTTTTATGACTAGGGTTGGACCGATGGTCCGATGAAATTGAGGGAGGTTGAAGAGTTATCTTTCATAAGAGGGTGTTTGAGTGCACTTAGGGAGCTGCAGGTCCCTATGAACTTTGTCCTCTGGTACCGATATGAGATCTGCCCCTCAACTTTGATGCCGAATCCATTCAGAAAGGACGATTGATGGGTTCCCATAGATGCAATCTCAAGGCAGCTCAAGGAGCCAAATTCAAACGAAGTCGAGGAGGAATTGGCTCCTCACCCAGATGATGGCCGAATAGCGCGAATGGTTAACTATCTTGCTCAGCGACCTAGTT
Source organism: Sambucus nigra (assembly GCA_949130495.1). NCBI lineage: Eukaryota > Viridiplantae > Streptophyta > Magnoliopsida > Dipsacales > Adoxaceae > Sambucus > Sambucus nigra. Next base: position 555,210,515 of record OX422208.1, read on the forward strand.
CTCATTAGGATTTAATTTACTCAGCATATATAACTCCTTGTATATGTAATGACGTAATAAAATAGTTATGTTTTGGGCGATTCGCCGACTAAACATGTGTTGTGTATTTTTACTTCATTGATCTCTTGTTCAGTTATCTTGGGCCCTTCCATCCGACTAGATTTGATTTAGACAGAGTTAGTTGTTGAGTGAGTATCCCCCCAGTCTAGTATGCTTTTCAGTGTACCATTCTGCCTTACTTTACCTTTTAGGTTGTGTCGTCACACTTCCTTAAGCCTAAGTCAGGCAATAACAAGGATACACCTGGTATCGGATGTTCTATCCGAGTAGGATTTTTAAGCCAAGCTATGTTGGCGACTAACCTGGGTTGGCCGTGTTGCCTAAGGTTCCTCTGTAGGGCTTCATGTTTTATCAGGGGCAAGCTGCGAGGTCATTCTTGTTCATTGACGAATGCCTAAGGAGGCCCATTCATAATGACCCTGCTATAATAAGTCTTTCGTGATCTTAGTTTAAGAGGGGAGCCTATGACTTGGAAAGGGTGCATAAATTATAATGTAGAGAGAAAAATCAACACTTCATAGAATGCCACTGCCAAGCAAATCTTTATGAATCAGAAATGAGTTGAAAATTTCAACATTGAGTTTAAAAGGAGAAATGAAAAACTAAAAGTAGAATTTCTTTAAATTGGCTGCATTCCAAGCTCTACGTATCTCCCTGACCTCCAACGTTTCTAAGTGATAGGCTCCTTATAGGTCATCTCTTATCACCTTGAATGGACCCTCTCAGTTTGGCCCTAGCTTGCCATTCGATGGTTTTATAGTGCCAAGAACTTTCCCTAGGAAATAATCCTCTACTTGGAATATTCTTCGATTGACCTTTTTGTTGTAGTGCTTTGCTAACTTTTGTTGGTAGGCTGCTGCGAATACCCTTTGTTCTTCAGCTAGGTCAAGATCAGCGAGCAATGCTGCATCGTTCTGACCTTGGTCGACTAGGGCATACCTCATGGTAGGGAGGACAGCTTCCAAAGGGATAATTACCTCCATCCCGTACGTTACTATGAACGGTGTCTCTCAAGTTGCTCACCATGGGGTAGTGCAGTAAGGCCATAGGATGTGGGGTAGTTCATTTACCCATGCCCCCTTAGCTCGTTCCTAGTGCTTCTTTAATCCATTAATCACTATTTTGTTAGAAGCTCTATCCTGTCCATTTCTTTGAGGATATGCCACAGAGCTGAAGTAGTGCCTGATCCCGTGGTCGCTGCAGAAACCCTGGAAGAGGCCACTTTCAAACTGCGTCCCATTGTCAGTGATGATGGTTTTGGTGATCCCAAAGCGAGTGATAATGTTACTCCATATGAATCTTATTATCTTCGTAACTTTAATGTTTTCCAATGGTTCTGCTTCTATCCATTTGGTGAAGTAGTCTATTACGACCAACAAATACTTGCGATTACCGACTGCAGTAGGAAGAGGGCCCACGATGTCCATTCCCCACTGGGCGAAAGGCCATGGGCTGGTAAGTGACTTTAGGTAACTGGATGACTGTTGAACCATATGTGCGTAAAGTTGGTACTTTCTGTGTTTTCGAGCATAGAGTCCAGTGTCTTTTTGCATGTACAACCACCAGTAACCTTCTTTCATTGCTCAGAAAGCTAGCGACCTGCCCCCAATGTGACTCCCACAGATTCCCTCATGGATTTCATGCAGGATTCGCTCGATGTCCTTTGGATGAATGCATTGGAGGTAAAGACCAGTGAAATATCTCTTGTACATCTTGCCCTCAGAAGATAAGTGAAAGCGAGTAGCTTTGACTCTTATCTTATGAGCGGTCTTTTTTATCGTCTGGTAGTGCACTATCCTTCAAATAATCCCTTAAGGGGTCCATCCAACTGGGGGCCGTTTCAACCTGGAGAACATGCCCCATGCTTGGCAGTTTATCGATCTGGTTGATACTTGGTTGGGTGAGGAAATTAATCGGAATTGTTCTCTTCAAGTCAGAATTAATCGTTGAGCTTAAGGCTGTTAAGGCGTCAATATGGTTGTTCTGTCCTCTGGGAAACTGTTGGACGATGACTTGTTCGAATCTGACCATTAATTCTTTCTCCGTGGTGAGGTAGGCTTCCATCCTCTCATCTTTGGCGTTAAAATCGCCACTTATCTGGTTAGAGACCAACTGCGAGTCACCAAACACTTGGAGTTGCTTTGCTCTAAGTGCAATGGCTTTTTGCAAGCCTATGACCAGTGCTTCATATTCTGCTTCATTGTTGGAGGCTTCAAATCCAAGTCTAATTCCTTGCTCCATTAATGCATCTTCAGGGGTAATTAGCACGATGCCTACTCCTTCCCCTTTAGAATTGAAGGCTTCGTCAACGAATAGTCTCCAGACGCCTGACGCTGGGGGAATTTTATAATGATGGATAGTTTGGGGTTGGTCGCAAGGATGTTCGCCTATAAATTTCATGATGAAATCAGAGAGGACCTGCCCTTTTATGGCATTCCTTGGCTGAAACTGAATGTCAAATCGCCCCAGCTCGACCGACCACTTTGATAGTCTACCTAACAAGTTTATTTTTCTCAGGATTACTTTAAGAGGGTGGGATGTAAGTACGATGCTGGAGTTGCATTCGAAGTAATGTTTCAATTTCCTTGAGGCTACCACTAGCGCAAAGGCGAGCTGTTCTAGTGGTAGGTATCGTTGTTCAGCGTCCAAGAGAGTCTTGCTCACGTAATAGACTGGGTGTTGGATCCCTATTTTTTTGCATACCAGTGCAGAGCTTAAAGCATGACTGGATACTTCAAGGTATAGGTATAGAGAATCATTCTCTTAAGGGATTAAGAGTAAGGGTGGTGTGCTGAGGTAGGCTTTGAGACCCTCTAACGCCTTCGATAAATCCTCGCTCCACTCCACATCTTTGCTTTTCTTCAACAATTAGAAGAACGGCTAGCACCTTTCGAATGACTGAGATGAACCGATATAGGGTGGCGAACATCCCCGTGATCTTATGTACGTCTCTTATCATACAGGGTGCTGCACCCTGTTAATGGCATCGATCTGGTCCAGGTTAGCTTCGATACCTCTCTTACTACCCAAGTACCTAAGGAATTTTCCTGACTGGACAGCCAATGAACACTTCCTCGCATTGAGTTTCATTCGGTACTTCCTGAGGATTTCAAAGGTCCTTGATAGGTCAGGGGGTGGTCATCCTTGATCTTTCTCTTAATGAGCATGTCATCTAGATAGACTTCCATAGTGCTTCCCATTTGGTCTCTGAACATTTTTGTGACCAACCGTTGGTATGTTGCCCCTGCATTTTTTAGCCCAAAGGGCATGACTTTGTAGCAATATAGCCCAACTGTGGTTATAAATGCTGTTTTGTCTTGTTCTAGCTCGTACAAAAGGATCTGATGATACTCGGAGTACGCGTCTAAGAAGCTCATCCTATCGTGTGCTGTAGTGGCGTCCACCAGCTGATGAATCTTTGAGAGGGGGAAGCAGTCTTTAGGGCATGCTTTGTTGAGGTCAGTGAAATCGATGCAGACTCTCCACTTTTCGTTGCTTTTAAGGACAACCATTGGGTTGGATAGCAATTTGGGTAACTGGATTTACCGTATGAATCCCGCGTCCAACAGTTTTTCAACTTCTTTCTTCGCTACCTTGGCTTTTCTCGGAGCAGTATGACGAGCTTTTTATGCAATTGGCTCGAATGATGGATCGACGTGCAGTTGATGACAAGTGATGCTCGAATCAATCCCAGTTAGCTCGTAAGGTACCCATGCAAAGACATATAGGTTACTTCGGAGTAGGGTGACCAATTCCCTCTTTTCGTGGTCGGTGAGTGAGGTTACAATCAAGAACTTTCTTTCACTTGAACTGCTACTGGCTGTGACTTCCTCTAGATCCTCGACGACTCTTTCAGAAGGAAGGAGCCTAGTCTCTTCCACTCCTGGTCTTCCATATCTTAGTTTCTATTTGGAGGGAATTAGCCTCTCCTGCTCTTCATCCTTGCTTATAACTTTCTCAACATTCTTCTCTGGCTTGGGGCGGATGGCTACTATGAAGCACTTTCTCACTATCTCCTGATCTCCGTGGATCTCCACCACTCCTCGTTCAATCACACATTTGAGTTTTTTATGGTAGGTAGAGGGGACGACCTTCATCACTGTGCAGCCATCTTCTACCGAGGATGACCTGGTAGGGCGAGTCAATATCGACCATGAGAAATTCGATCATTTTGGAGATGTTTCCTCCCCTTACTAGTAGGACAATCTTCCCCAAAGAGATAGTTAATTTCGCGGCGAAGCCAGCTAGAGGAACGGTGGCTTCCTTTAGGTCGGCGATGCTTAACTTTAGCTTCCTGAACAGGTCGAGGTACATTACTTCGGATGAGCTACCTTGGTCGACGAGCAACCTGTCGACATCATAGTTAGCTATCCTAAGTGTAACAATCAATGCATCATGATGTGGGGTTCTTACTCCCACTAGGTCCTTATCTGTGAACATGATGTGCTTACTGTAGTCAACATCCTCTGCTCGCCGACACTTTCCTGCTTGCGTTTTGGCCGCTTGCATTACTTCTGTAAGATTTTGACTTCCATTCAAGTTTTATTCCCTTGAATCTATTTGAGGTCGGATGCCCCATGAATTACTGCAAACTCATGGCTGACGTCTTTCTCTAGCACGTTATTGGGTCTTTTATCTTTATTGGCAGCTAACTTCTTTACCTTCTTTTCCACAAATTCGCTCAAGTGTCCATTTTGAGCTAACTCTTCAAGGTGAGACTTGAGGGCTTTGTAGTGCTCGATCTTGTGCCCGCCCTCTTTGTGGAAAGAACATCTCAGTGTGTTGTACCTTTTTGAGGGGTCTCCACCCATCTATTTGTGCCACTTAACGAACGGCTCTTCCTTGATCTTTGCCAGAATCTTGTAGATCGGTTCTTTGAAAACTGTATTTACTGCTTGAAATGATTTCGAGGCATCACTCTTTTTTCCATTCTTAGGTCCGCTCTTACCCCTATTCTTACTTCCTTTCTTTTGATTCTCAGTTTTATCGCTGCCCTTGCCGACGAACTTGGCGCGACCATTTTTTCCTACACTGAGATGAGTCACATCTTCAACTTTGGCGTATTTTTCAATACAAGCCATTAAGTCGTCAATAGTCGTGGCCTCCTTCTTAGTTAGGAACTGGTGTAAGAGGCAAGAATTAGGTAAGACAATCTTAAAGGACGCGACGACGACATGCTCCGAGCAGTCCTCGACCTCGTTGAATAGTTTCCAATACCTCTTCACGTAGTCTTTGAGGCTCCCCTGAGGCTTTTTCTTCATAGTCAACAAAGCATCCATCCTCTTCGGGTGGGAGTTGCTGGTAATGAAGCGAGCTGTGAAGAGCTCTGCCAGGGACTCAAAGTTTCTGATGGATCTGTGAGGGAGTTTCTCAAACAACTTTTGATCCACGTCGTGCAAGCTGGATGGAAAGATTCGGCACATCAATGCGTCCTTGTGGTTCTAGAGGGTCATGTCCTGCCTGTACTGTCTGACATGGTCGATAGGATCAGTCTTTCCATCGTAGATCTTGAAGATAGGCATTGTGAAATTCTTTGGGTCTTCTTCTTCCTCTATCTCCCTTGAGAAAGGGGATTTCATCTAGGTCCTGAGAGCTCGCCTGGATAGCTCTCTGGTCCACCTGGCACCCCGTTGCGCTCGGTGTTGGTCCATTTCTCTCTAGACCAAATTTCGTATCTCGTCGTCTCCTCGGTCTGGGCTTCGATAAAGAAGAGCTAATTATTGTTGTCGGATAAGTCGTCATCTGACATGTGTCCCTCAATTCTTTGAGATCCACGTCTTGGGCTCCTTCCTCGACTGCGAGATTTGCTCGCCTGAGGGTTAGGAGTGCGATAATGACGTTGCCTGGTGCTACAATGGATTTCTATCTCGATCTTTTCCAGTCTTCTCTTGAGGCGAACGTTCTTGTCTTCCTTCTTGGGAGTGGCTTTCTCCCTCTCGTGGAGCATGGACTCATATGCGTCGATCATCCTCGAGACTTGCGTGGATCTAGCTGGTCCCTGACTTTCTTCTAAGTCTTACCGCTCTGGATGAGGCGTTGGGTTTGAGCGTCGAACTTCAGACCTAACCCTACGAGGGATATGTTTCTCTTGAATATCCCTTGCTTGAAGGGCATTGCTGCTGTGACTAGACATTCTAGGTTCTTGTTGGTTAAGACATTCTTAAAGGAAGAACAATCGCTTCCCACAGACGACGCCAATTGTGGTGACAATGAATCTCAATAGAAATTATAAGCAAACGCAATCACTAGAAAACGTAAAGAACAAAAAATAGCTGCAACCACACACGACACAAAATATACGTGGTTCGGCAAAATGGCCTACGTCCACGGTGGTGCTCTTTGTTTTATATTTCTCATTTCTCCAGGGGAGTGTTTACTATTGCGTGCCCTTTGCCCCGGGCTGGGGGGGGGGGGGGTTAATATAAACATGTAATTCTCGAAGAGTGGGGGTGTTGGGCACCTCCACGTCGATCCATAATCCCTTGAATATCTCTTGAGAGATTTTAGGGTTTGAATGGGTCATCGCTGAATTAGTTATTTATGAGACCTTAAATTTTGGGCCGAACTTTCCCTATCTTTGATAAGGCTTCGTCGGGCTACTTATCTGGGCCGAGACATTTAAACGAGGTACCCACAATTTGTTTTATTAATAAAAAATAATATTCATTCTTTTAATTTTATTATTTCTTCAATTATGCTAGCTTAATTCTTTACTAGCACTAGGAAAAATTGATCATGCTTGATTAATATTGTGCGTGATTTAAATTCGTCTTTGTTCTCGATATGTGCTAAAGGTTTTAAAAATTTGGTATTAATTTAAAATGACACGAGAGTGTGTTTTAAACCTTTAGTTTTGTTTGAAAAAATCATATTTTTATTTTTAAGTGTGAGTATTTTTTAATGGATTATGCTTGCACTCAATTGTTTTGATAGTCCATGCTTAAAGACTATACTTTGAAATTTAAAAGTTAACTTTTTAAGGGAATAGGGATTTTATCCATCTAAATTTAGAGACGTTAAATTTTATTGTGAACTTAACCGTGTTATTTTCCTAATTAAATGCGTTGAGAGTCGGTTTAATTTGAGTTATAAAATTGGGAATGACGAGTTTAAATTATTGCATAGTATTAATTAAATGTGATAAATTGATCCAATGTCCTAATTTGTCACACACTAGTCTATATCTTTCGTAGTCGCACTTTTTAATTGTGTTAGTTTAGTTTAATATTACATATCTCCTCTACGCTCATTTAGTCTAGTTGGACAGTCACAATTATTTTGAATGAAAAAATTGATAAATCTCTGTGGGTTCGACTCGTACTTACACTCGCTATTCTATGATAGCCCGTGCACATGCGGTATTTTATAATATTAACAACACTATTTTAATTGAAAATCACCTTTCAATACACACAAGCACCGTGTTAGAAAATACTTATTTTTCTTGAAAACCTTTCATAAATGCACTCTTGTGTTAATTATGGTTTAAACCTCATTAGATTTCTTAATTACCCAATTAATCACTTCACTTTACCATTCCTTTTACTTCATGGACATTAATTAATTTTTTTGCATTACTTGTCCACATTATTCTTTATCGGAACATTTATTAATTTCATTCGAGTTAGGTTGTCTTTTCTTATATTCTCCACACAACCCATTTCATGTCGTGTTCCACTTTTCATATCATTTTTTTTAGAATGTTGCAATATTCGCATGCTTTAATGGGCTCCCCACCGCTGGTTATGCTACCATATGCTCTAGTAAGTATTTTTGGATCTTTCACCCTAGGGCTCCTGACCCTCCTTAATTATTTTTGATGTCACACGAGTCCATATTAATGTGTTTTAACATTTTTCAAATGTTCACATTATCACACTTTTCTTTACCGGCCGTAGCCAAAACTCAGAGTTTCACCCTAACTTGTGCTACACTTTAAAATCATCATTTCTTATCCTGTATACTCTTACATTCATTTTATCCTAAAAATCACTTTCAATTAGGACCATTTTATGCAACACCTTTTCTAACATTTTTATTTCATAAAAATATTCCTTCTTTTCGTAAAATTACCATTTTACCCATTTGTTTCCAAACTTGTCTTTTCCTCAACTTCATTAGTATTATTTCCCCAAAACATTATTAAGTTACACACACTAACTTCTTAAATATTTTTAACTCATTAACACTTATTTGACACTTTGAAGTAACATATATCTCAAGTTTAAATTCTCTTTATTTCTTTACTTTCTTTACTAAGAAAACCCTTTTTTGCCATTTGGAGACTACTTAACAAGAAAGTATTTTTTTTATTTTATCCACGTGTAGTCTTAAATGTCCGTTTATTATATTTTTCACGCCTTTTAACACACTCTAAAGGCTAAAATATCTCTTTTCTTTATTTCATGTTTAAAACCACTAAATCCTTCATTAAACTTATTTATATATTCATCATCAAAATATTACAAGTTTATGTATATGAGAATATAGATTTTAAGTCCAAAAATTCTATTAAATGGGTCTAGCATATGCTTCATTCTAGAAATTTCACAATATTAGCATAAACAAGCTTTTCAAACTAAAAGACATTTTTATTTCTTCAAAACTTGAGTAAATGTATATTTATACGAAAATCCTAATATTCGTAAGAAAACCTTAAGACATTTGTTCTTACAATATTTTCAATAGGAGAAATATCATTTAAAACATTTTGTTCCATGAAATGTTTAGATATCAAGATTTCTTGAAATATATCATTTTTCTCAAGGCTCTTACGATCTGTCATAAATCATCTTTTTCTTTCACAAAACTTTAAGAAATTATCTTCTCAATCATATATGCATTATACTCTAACAATCTCTATCTACAAGACCAATAATATCCAAAATAGATTTCTTAAGCTAAGAGTAGAGTTTTTTAATCTCAAAGAAGCTCCAAAATGGTAGGATGAATGTAAAAGAAGATGACAACCCCTCACCTCCTCAGGTGGCCTAGAAGAGGATGCCTAGCTCCACCAAGATTGACTCTATGAAAGCTCCAAGAAAGACTCCCTTCCAACTCCATTAATCTTCTATGTTTCTTCTTTCAAAGCACCTAACAATATCTCCAAAATTTAGAACTTCGCCTAATAATGATGTAAATGGGTTTTAAAGGCTTAGATTTGGAAGAGCATAGTTAAACTATGGTGGTTTTGGGTATAAAGATGGTGGGGCTAGGGTGGTGTGTGGTGGTTGGAGGAGGGGAAGCTATCAAGATCTATAAAGAGAGAGAGAGAGAGAGAGATGCTGGAACAATAGTGGAGAGGGAACCCACCTTCTCCCTCTTCTTATAATCCTAAAGAAACCTACAAATGAACCAAAAACTCATTCTCCCTGTAAGGTCACAAATTTTCAATTGAGTCTTATATAGTGTTGGCTTAATTCCTGACAAAACCATTTGAGTCATAGGATAGAAGGTTTACCTATCAAGCCAATGACATGTTTGAGGAGTTGAAGACACAACGACCCAGAATTTAAAAGCTTCATCATTGTCGATTTTTGTACCAAGTTTCACGTCATCAATATGTGGATTCCAATGTCTCCTAAAGGTATGAATGCATTAATATATATATATATATATATATATATGAGATTGGAAATTTAATTTGGGTGTTAGTATTTTTTTATTAATTTTTTGGAATTCATAGTTCTAAAAATTTTGTTCTCGGACACCTTTCCGTAGAAAAATCATATCAAATCCAGAAAAATCAGAAAAATACGAAATTGGTGGTCACACGTTCGTATCAAAATTCTCTAAAACCATGGCATGAAATCTCGTTAGAAAGTTCGTTCGAACGATATCATTCGAACGACCTCGTTCGAATGATATTTCAAATAAGATTTCAGATTTTTTTCTTCTGAATTCTCATTGGAAATGTCGTTCGAACGAAACTTCAAACTAAATTTTAGTTCCGTCAGTTTTTTGCCAGTTTTGTTTTTCAACTGCCCACTTCCTCACTTTGTTTTGCCATATTTTAAGAAGTGCGGGAAAAAGTTTTCCTAAGAACTTTTTCCATCTCTAGAGAGTTTTGAGAGCCTAATTCTTCCAAGAAAAAGTTCCCCTGGTTTTTGTTGAAAATGCTTAAACTTTATAACAAAACCAAGTGTTTTACACTAAAAATATTTGTTTAGTTTCTATCCATGTTCTCTCTCTCTCTCTCTCTCTCTCTCTCTCTATATATATATATATATATATATATATATATATATATATATATATATATATATATATATATATATCTTTATTTGGAGATAGTTTGGCACCTGTTTTATTCTTAATCATTTGAAGGAGATTATTTAGGTTTCTTCACTACACTCAAAAGGAAGACATTTGTTTCGCTGCGGTGTTCTCACATGGTGAAAGGCACCATGTGTGGTTGACGGTGGGTTGTGCCTCCATTGGTGGACTCCAAGATTTCGGTGGACTCCAGAGTTATTTGCTAGACAGAGGTATTTACAAGAAGAAGTGTTGGGGCTTGAAGGGAGTCAAGTCGAGTGTAGTAAGTCTTTTGTCTTGTAACTGTAAAACCATAACTAGTGAATTTGTTAGGCCAGGGCCGTCCGAGATTTTTTCCAATTTGAGTTTTCCTCGTACATCGCCGTGTAGTGAGATTGTTTCTTTTATCTTGTTGAACTCATCTAGAACGCATGTTTAAGTTTAATCAAGATAAAATTCAAATTAAATCACATATTGTTTATTTTGGTTCTAATTAAGTTTGGGTATTTGTTTAAATTAATTTAATTCAAGTGAAAATTAATTTATCTTGATAAAATGCAAGTTTAACTTGAATTGGATTAATGTTTGTTTAAGTTGACATTAAAATGTTGGTGTAGTTTAATTTCACTTTTATGTTTAATTTAATTTTTCATGTTTTGATTGTGCTTTGAAAGTAAAGAAAATTAAATAATTTTTAAAAAATTAAAATTTGGTATATCATTGAACCATCTCGTTATTTAAAGTTTAAATTTGGGGGCTTCTGCGATTACACTCCCACATGTTATACATGTTTTTATTCATCAGATGCACTCAAATGTTGATATATCATTAATCCACAGGTACAAAACATGACAACACACAAGGGCATACTGAAATGACCAAATTTAGGTCCGATTGTCTGAACAACTTTTAAGTCTCGTTCAAACGAGATTCGTCAATCATTCGAACAACACTTCCAATGATAAGTTCTAAATAGATCTCAGTGCGCGTGAGGAATGGGTCAAACTCAAGTCGTCAAAAGTCTCGTTCGAGGTTCGAACGAGAATGACCCCTCATTCGAACGACTTTTGTTTCCCTAGTTTCTAATTTTGCGTTGTTAAAACTGCGATTTGATAAGTATAAAGCTACAACGAAGATCAAATTTCATTATTCATACATAATTAAAACTTCACGAGGGAAGAGGTTAAATTAGGGTCACGTTTATTTAAAAAAGACTAACTTTATTATTTTCAAATGAATAGGAAATATCATATTTGCCCATAATAGAAATAAAATTTACATTTCGTCTGTAAAATAGTATAAGTCTCTCTTAATTTAATAAAATGATCAGTCTCAAAAGATAATCTAAAGGTCCCAATTGCTTCAATTGGAACTGTTTTGCCATCGCCCACATAAGTAAATATTTCAGCATCTCTTAGCGGTTGGATCCACACACAACCCTTTCTTTACACACCATGTGTCATACCTGGGACAATCCTTCTTCACATACTCAGGTTTGTTGCAAAAGAAATAGGTAAATTTTGGATCCTTCTTCTTTTGTGGAATTTTGGGTTGTGATGTACTTACTGCAGTTTTCTAATTATCATTCATTTTTTGCTTATTATTCTTTGAGGTAGACGCAATATGAGCACTTTCAATATTAGTTTCTTGTTTCAATATGTCCTTTTCTTGCACACAATGATAAATAATCTCATTAAGAGTCCATTTGTCCTTTTGAGTATTATAGCTAACTATAACCTGGCCATAGTATGCAGGAAGGGAAATTAATACCAGATGCACGAGCAAGTCATGAGACATTTATAAATTTAGTGCCTTAAGTTTTGAAGCGATCTTAGACATCTCCATAATTTACTCCCTTATGTTTTCTTTACTTTTTTACCTTATTTGGATAAGGTTAGCTAGAAGCATAATTGTTTCAGCCTTTTCGTTCTTTACAAAATGATTTTCAATATCAAGCAGGAAACTCTTAGGAGTTACCTCATCGAACATACTGCCTCTAAATTCTTCTGGAACGCTGGACTTTAACATCATTAAACTTAACCGATTATAATGATCCCACTTCTAGAAGTTTGCTTTATCCTCAATAGAACTTTTCTCCGTAAGAGGAGCAGGTTGTTCTTTCCTTAGTGCATTGTCTAAATCCATGCAGCCAAGAACTATCAAAATATTCACTTTTCAGTTCTTGAAGTTTGTACCGTTAAGTATAGGAATTGAGTTCATGGTGGTAGTGATATTAGTAGCAGAAGCAGTAACTTAATACAAAGAACAAATAAATAACATAAGCTCAAATTAAAGTCATGTCAAGATTAAAAAAAATGTAAGTTATTAATTTTGTACAACTGTAATTGTGGACCCTTTTTAAGACACGTAGCACAACATTAACGTTTAGTCATTAGACAAAAACATAATCTTGTAATATGTACTCTTAGTACAGAAATCAAATGTTGATGATAAATCCAGTCATACAACAACCTTCCTTTGGGCTAGTATATTGTCCACATGAAAACTTTATAATCGTCACACATTTATTCTCGCGTGTATATTTATTATTTGGCCAAATAATAACCTTCCTTTGGGCCGGTCATTAATCGCATAAATAATAAACACACACATCTTAATATCTCAAAAAAGATCAATCTACACAAAAGAGGTTACCTTGGCAACATATTGCTTTAATTAATTTATTTTAAGACATAAGATAAATGGGTCTAAATTAAATACCACAATTGGGAGCATGACGTTGGTTCCAAAAAAATATCATGAATCCAAATCATTTGGAAAACATATGTTCCCATGACAGGATTCTTCTTCCTGCCATTAACCATATGAACACCTGATCGTATATCTAATATTCAAATCTTTTTATTGAACCTTTGGTTAATACTAAATAATACATAACATGAATATTAGAACAAACATTTAATGACAAAAAATATATGTAGTGATTTATACCATAAAAAATAATTTATTTCTTCAAAAATGAAATTTTTTGAGTTATCACTACGGTAAAATAAACAATCTCTTCAGGATCACTCTCCAATTCGCAGAATCGTAAAATTATTTTTTAAGAGAGACTTATAAGGGTTGACATTATTACAAAAAATGGTAAAATTACGTTTTTAGGGGTCTAAACGATGTGAAATCATCGATATAGGCTGATGTTGATTATTTAAAATGGATTTTGTTTATTTCGACTTTTCTAGGTGACCATCAAAATTTCGTAAAATTCTGAGTAAGAAAACGAAATGTCATCGAAAATGTCCCTTAAAATTATTTTGATGTCTAGATTCACCTGAAATCATATCAATTCATGGGATTATGATTATGAAAAATCCTGACAAATCATACATAAAATTCTATATAGAATCCTAAGAGTCAAATGGATTTTCAGAAAACAAAATTATTCCTAAATCGTAATCACAATATCAATCCCAATAATCTAATATGAAGAGACTCTGATACCACTTGTTGAGAATGAAATTCTTAATATATTCTTAATTAATATATTAGATTATCAAGATTACATTATAAAAAGAATGTTGGAGATGTGTACCTGAATCCATAGAAGTTAATAAGACTTGAGGGTTAAAGGTCTTTCACAGAATAATCCCTCTCTCTATGATGAAAAATGAGGAGAGTATGTGAGTATATTACCCTTGGGGACCAAAACTTTTCTTTATATAGACATCTAATTAGATTTTCATAAATTATAATTAGGTGACTTTTTAGTTATCAATGAGTAACTATTTGATAACCATTAGGTGACTCTTGGGTAACCATACATCACACAATTCATACTTATGGGGTCTACTAATTAGATCACTTAATTAGTTCAATCATAATAAAAATCCAAATATAATTGCTACTTAGAGCATCTGTAGTGGTGATGCTAAAAGACGGAGGAAATGATAATTTTACAAATCGAGAGGTCTGCAATGGTGTACCGAAAGCCACAAATTCAGTGGTAGAAAAGTTACTCATTTTGCAAAGTTACCATTGGACTACTGAATTTGCAAATACTTCTTACGAATTTCATTTGTTCGTAAAAATTCCTTCGAACAAATGAAGTTCGTAAGAAATATAAATAATTATTTTTATTATATTTGTGGGTTCCTACGAACAACATTTATTCATAACATTTTTCTACGAATAAATGTTGTTCGTAAGAAGAATATGTTAACTTCCAACGAACAAAAGTTGTCCGTAACAACTCTTCATCAAAAACCCTTTGCCCTGCCTAGTTATCACCATTGTGAAAACATGAAGTAACAAAAGGTAAAAAATTTGTAACTTTGATTCTTGTGAATGCTCTTAATATGCAAGCAAGGGCGGATCCAGGGGTGGGCCCACCAGGGCTGCAGCCCACCCCTCTCAAATTGGGGGAAAAAATCTGTGAGGGTTAAAAATTACTACTTAAAGTTAAAATGTTGTTGAAAAATAATTCCAAAATTTATAAGGGTTTAAAATTTCTAGCAAATAAAAAATAATATAGATAAATAGATTCAAAAACTTAATAAATTTCTCCTCTTGGGAAATATCTCTGAACACCTAATATTTGTCGGGACTTTCGCTCCATTCACAAAAATTATTGGGTCCGTTACTAATTTCAGCCCACCCCTTGGAGGAATCCTAGCTCCGCCCTTGTATGCAAGCTCATATTAAAATATTAAAAATATTCCAACACGTACATTTTGAAATTATCATTTTCTGTACCTTAAACCCTCTTTAATAATCACTCACAACTTTGGTAGGAGTTTTATTTCAGCAAGCCTGGCTAGTTTCATGACACACTAAAATGTGTGACAAAATAGTAGCGAAAGTTGTTACTTTCTCTTGAAAGAAAACGATTTTCTTGGTGATAAACAGTCTGGAGGTGGACGGAAATTGTGTTGTCACCCACTACGTATTCATTTGTCCAGATATAATCGTTTTTTTTTCCTACGTAACTTCTATTGTTTTATTTTCTACTATTGTTATAATAATCACCTGACATCTTGTGTGGGCTTCCTTGAAAGCCTTCTGCAACCTTTCACACGCTTCTTTGAATAAAAGAAGCTTGCAAGAAACTGCTTTTCAGGCCACCATGTGTATATATAACATGCGTACCCGTTCCCATATAAGCTATGCCGTGCGTAGTGCATATAAAATAAAGTTATAAGAGAAACCTCTTATACAACATCAGTATCTTCAAAATAAAATCTCGGTCTTCTTATTGCCATTTGTTTTCCTTAACTATATAGGTGTGACAAACATGAAGAACCAAAGCAACTCTATTTTCATTAGTGGGTCGCTTCTCTCTTTTCTTCTTCTATTACATGCAACATCAATCACTGCTCAAGAAGTTGGTAATATCCTTTTCCTTTATTTCTTGTTTAATAATTTTATGTTTCAGTTGTAAAATATGATGATGATTAATTTGTATGTATTAATAATGTAGAGGACGAGCGAGAGTTTGATTATGCCCAGGGGAGTGAAAAGGGGCCTGGACGATGGGGAGATCTAAAACAAGAATGGAAGGCCTGTAAGAACGGAGGAATGCAGTCTCCGATAGATTTATCAAGTCAAAGGGTGGAATTGATCCCCATGTCCAGGAAACTTAAAACAAATTACCGGCCATACAATGCAACGGTTAAGAATAGAGGCCATGATATATCGGTAGGTACATAAATTTGGTACAATTCACCAGATAAAGTAGTAATTTTTATATAAAGAAAAGATTGTTAGAAATACTACTTATAACTAGCCAAATTCAAGAATTTATCTTTTGTTTTTTTGGCCATTGTTAGTTAATATAGAAAATGACAATTATTTCGTTCTACCACATTATTTTTTCTTTTAACTTCAATTTAAAAAAAAAAATCAAATCGATCCACAAATTATAACTTCTATAAGTGTTACTCCCTAGAGTCATTTGAAAAAGAATGTGAAATATTTTCTGAAAGGCTAAGACATTATGGATCGTTTTGATACATTATTTTTTTGTGTAACACTTGTTAATAGTACTCTTTCACTTACGTTTGCTGCATGATGGTGCTATATGCACCAAAATTTCTACTATATGTACACCAAATATGTCATGACTGCAATAAATTGTTGTACGTAATGTTTAAAAGCTTTGTACAATACTTGCAAATGTCACATTATTGACACACTTAGGTGTAATTTGGTGGTGCACAAAGTATTTTCTTTATCCAATTGGATTTTGTTGATCATGGTGGGTTTATCTTTCTTTTTCAATGAAAATAACTTTGATCAAGAATTATTTTTATATGACGCAATTATTAATTAAAAGAATTATTGATTGTTGGGGGACAGTTGCATCATTTTTTTAAACATCGTTGATGTGTGATAGAGAGAACCTTTTGTATTCAGTTTAATTATTATAGTTTCTATACATAAAGTGGTTAGAGTCTATGAGTGAACAGTTTATTTTGAGACTAATTATTTGGAAACACACTTTTATTTGTATATTGTTTTGTTTTTAATGCATTGGTCAATGTGTGAGTTATTCATCGTTAACGAGGTGTGACATTAATGCTCAAAACCATTCCCATAAAATTATTTTTATATATTTGGATAAAAGGTACCAAGTCACATTAACTTGGTAAATGATAAATGTCTTTTTTTCTTAACTAAACGCATTAAAATGACCTATATATTCTCAAAATATTTTTGACAGTTAACTACCTCGTTTTTTGCCAAAAATTCATCAAAACTTTAAGGGTCTATTTGGTTTGCAACTATAATTTTGATTTCTGTGTTTAAATACAATTATGATGAAAATTTGTGCTTGACAACCTGTTTTTAAACACCGAATTATAATATTTTTGTGTTATAATTAAGTTTTTAAGAAAACATGAAAAGAGTATTTTATAACTTGTGTTTTTTATTTCTCAACTCAGAATTATTCATTTTTAATATTTTAATGCATTTATACCTTAATATATAATATACATAAATAATACATTAATATGTGTATAATTCTTATAAATAAAATATATATGTACCTGCACACAAAATTATATATATTTATATTATTAAATTTTATAATATACTAAGATCCATATGCTAAATAATATTATCATTAGATATATGATGCTTATATATAATTTTATACATGTATTATCAATGTATGGAATAATATAAAACATACATATGTATGAAAGAATATTATCAATTCATGTATGTATATGTAAATTATACATTCAATATCATATATATATATATATATATATATATATATATATATATATATATATATATATATATATATATATATATATATATATATATATATATATAATTTATGATGTATCTGTGTATGTATGTATATATGTATATATTCATGTATCATGTAGGCATGAAAGTTTTATGTATATGCTTATACACACACACACACACACACACACACACACACACACACATATATATGTAAAATATAAATATACATGTTTGCCAATTTTATCAAATTATAAAAAAAAAACTGTATTTGAAAACAAATTTACCAAATGGATACGAATAATTAGAAACACGAAAAATTGAATTTAAAACTATATTTAAAAAAAATATTTAAATTGCGTTTTTAGAATACAAAACAAACATGCTCTAAAAGTCTATAACTTCAAATCTACAAATTCAAAATGCACCAAACTTTTATATTTGGAACCTACTCATTAAGATCGATCAAACAACACCCATATTCGATATTTTTTTACAAAAAAATCGAAACAGATAAATTTACTGTTTCTGTATAACCTCCAACTTTTCTAGCAAAAAAAACTTATTTTCCAGCTCCAGCGATAGTGCCGCTGGTTCGGACAAGAAAAAATAAAACAAATAGACGAGGGAGAGAGAGAGAGAGAGAGAGAGAGAGAGAGAGACTCCGAGATGATGTTCGGAGACCTCCAACAAGCTTTTCCGATGGATTATTCTGGCGAGTCTCTGGTGGGTGGGTGTGGGTGGGGGTGGGGTGGCGCTACTATATATATATATATATATATATATATATATATCAAGGTTCTAAAAAACGCAGGGCGTGATCGAGGCGTGGAGGCCAAGCCTTAAGCCTTAGAAGCCTAGGCGGGCCTTGGCGTAAAAAGGCGTGAAAAGGCGTTTAGGTCTTTTTAATATATTTTAATATTTTTTAACCATAAGAAGGCTATTAAAATACTAAAATTGTACATATCATAAAAATATGTCTGAATATTTGCAAATAAAAATAATATTTGATTATTTTGGATGAGATAATGGTCCGGTTTGCAAAAAAATATTTAAAAGGTTATATCGTTTTACTAAAGCATTGTTGTTTTTAGAGAAAAAGTACGCCTTAAGGGTTTTACCAAGCATAAGGCGTCAAAATCTTAAGGCGGGGCGTTTCTCCCAAGCCTCAAGCCTAGGCGTGCCTAGGCGGAGCCTAGGCGGGTTTTTTAGAACAGTGATATATATATATATATATATATATATAGAGAGAGAGAGAGAGAGAGAGAGAGAGAGTGTGATTATGTGTTGTTTTTTATAGAGAGAGTAATTAGGTGTAAAATGTGTATGAGTGATGGGTACATTTGTCTAAATATACGTGCTCTATAATGAAAAAAAAAACTTACATCAAAGAAAAGTCAATAGAATTTTATACATATATGACCTAATAAATATGACTAACCCATTAATAATAGAGGGGTATACCAAAAAGTCGCTCAAATATTTTTTAATACACATTTAGTCAAAGCCTTTTACTTTGTTCCAAAAACTCCCTCATCATGTAAAAACATTAAAAAAAAAGGGCCCCGGTGAGGATCGCCGGAGCTCCGTAACGGGGCGGTGGAGTGGGGGTAGGGTGGGGAGGTAGGTTGGGATGAGTGTCGCTAGTACGAACCTTAAAAAATAAGAAAATATTAATTATATGGGTATTTGATAGACTTTTTAAAACAAAATAAAATGCTTAAACTAAATGTATATTATAAAATATTTGAGAAACTTTTTAATATTTGATTCTTAATAATATCTTATATATTTTACTTATTCATGAGCCGACATAAAATTGTTACATATGGGTTGGTGAACGAATAATTAACAGCTACCATCATTTACGTATTTTAAATTAAAGAATATTTTGTGTTGTAATATCTTATGCAGATTCAATGGGGTGGAGATGCTGGTGCAGTTCACATCAACGGGACAGATTACCCTCTGCAACAAGCTCATTGGCACTCACCTTCCGAGCACTCGGTCAATGGCAGACGGTGAGTCGTCTCTCTCTCTCTCTCTCTCTCTCTCTCTCTCTCTCTATATATATATATATATATATATATATATATAAAGGTAAATTTAAGGAAAATATATCAAATAGTCTCCCGAACTTTTTTTAATACACGTTTAATCCAATTCTTTTTATTTTGCACAAAAAACTCATTCACCATGCCAAAAAGGCTTTACCATGCGGCTGGCTCGAACCTTTAAAGATAAGAGAATAAGGGACGTCCTTCATCATGCCAAAAAGTCCATGCTGTTGGCGCTGACCTTTAAAGATAAGAAAATAAGAGATTTTTTAGTACAAAATAAAATATTTAACTAAATATGTATTAAAAAATATTTAAGAGACTTTTTGGTATTTGATCCTAAATTTAATTCATTCTTGAACTTACGTAATCTATAATTGTGTCTCTGATTTATTAATTTTGTAAAATAATTCTTAAATGAAAAATGTATAAACACGTCCATATGAGTAAATAACTGTTAGCTACTTTTTTTTAGTGAAACATACCAATATGTATTTGTATATTTTCATAGTTCTTTGGTGCATTGATATACAACGATTTAATTGAAATTCTAAGTTTTTGTGTATCAAATTCAAAATAGTAACCCCACGTTAGGAGATAGTTCAAGAAGCACTACTTATAGGATGGATGCTCGGACTAGTCCTAGCTGTTTTGGTTTAAATTTCGCACTTAAACATAGCCAGGTTTCTAAAGTGCTGAGAATGTTAGTTATTGAATGGGATCTCTTCGACCCGAGTAATCAAAATATTAATTCACGAGTTTTTTTTATTTATTTTATTTTTTTACAATTTACCATCTATACTCACTCTCTCAGAAACACACGAAAAAAGTGGTTGAACAACATGTCTCTTTGACAGGTATGACATGGAACTACACATGGTTCACCTAAGCTCCGACCCCAACTTGAAAAATAAGATAGCTGTCACTGGTGTCCTCTACAAAATTGGCAAACCGGGTCCCTTTCTTTCTCGGGTAATTACCTCTTTCAGAATCATGATTATTTTCGATCCATAACCAGTTTTTCATTATAATATAAAAAAATTATACTTTAATTTGAAAGTCAAAAAATAGTTACCATTTTTTTGGGGGTTATAAAGGGTAATACCTGGACCAATTTGCAAGCATCTCTCGTGGTCAAATTTTTAATTCATTTACAAACCATTTTTAAATTAACTGTCTAGTATAAAACAAACCAGAACATACATCCTTCTGTCTATGATCTAACCTGTGTTGTTAACTTTGGTTATCAGTTGATGAGAAATATTAGTTCTATAATGGAGCAAGAGCATCAACACATAAACTATGGGATTATGGATCCGAGGGAGATTAAGACGGATGGTAAGAGGTATTATAGATACATGGGTTCACTCACTGTTCCTCCTTGTACCGAAGGGATCATTTGGACCATCAATAAAAGGGTATAGGCTTGTTCACCTTAATTTTAATTTGTGTCCCTAGTCATTTTTTAAAAATCTAATTTCAAGTAAAAATTACATTATAAATTGAATTTGAACTCCGCCAGGTGAGGACTGTTTCGAGAGATCAAGTGAGGCTGCTTCGCAAAGCGGTTCACGATGTAAGTAATTAAATTGGGAGTGTTACCTGATCGACCGTATCATAGTTATGGATATATAGTAACAAGTTTGTTTGCTTTGAGATTTTATACATTTACTGATTTTTTTTCATTGCAGTATGCGGAGAGGAATGCGAGACCGCTGCAACCACACAACCATCGAGACATCCACCTTTACAATCCGGTTCTAAATAATTAGCTATGAATTATTCACTCTAATAGTTTCAAAATTCTTTTTAATCTAACTGAACACGTTGAAAGAGATAAGAAGAGACAATAACTTGTGCAATTACATTTTTATATGTAATGATTTATGCATGTATGAGGGGATTGCTAAATGTTATATGTATTGTATGAATGAGTACAATTCTTTTTGTAGTTTAAGTTTCAAATATAAGATATCAATTAAATGTACTTCTTGTTGGAAATAATATTTGCAGAATAAATGAAAAAATTCAAATTCGAAATATATAAAATTAGAAGGACTTATCGATCGAGGTTTGTGTTGAACACAAAATCCTAAAGATGAAATTGCTCGTTGATATTGATGTTGTTAGCCTCTTAAACAAACACCTCACAGAATTCAACGATTAGATTCCGTCACCAGCAACAATAGAGAATCTTGAACTCTCAAGATACTCCAGTACCAAAAATAATTAAAAAAATAATGTAAGAGAGAGATAATATTTTTTTTTTGTTTCTGTAATGGGAGATACAAAGAGACATTTTTTAAGATATTGTTTTGCAGGGAAGATGAGTCTTTTATAAGAATAAAGCAAAACGTTTTTACTCACTAACCCACTTATTTCTCCATTAACGGGTAGCTGAGTCCGAATTAAAGATTTAGTCAAAAATTAAAAACGGGTTTAAAATTAGTTAAAAACAAAATAGTAAATGGGTAAAAAATCGGGGCACTCAAGAGAAGTCCAAAGTCCCCAAGGCCCAATCAAAGACTATTAATGTTTAGTCTGCCTCCTAGGGATTGAACCCATGACTTTAAGTACAAAATTCCACAAACTTACCACTTAGCCACTTACCCCAAATCATTTATTTCATTCAATATATATATATATATATATATATATATATATATATATATATATATATATATATATATATATATATATATAACCAACAATCTTCCACATGAATGAAATTAATAAATTAATATAAAAGGACGCTCTGGAGTATCATAAGGAGTGACGTAGAGGGCGAAGGTGTCATTGGACTTGAATCTTTGCTTTGTGTTGATCTATTGAGTTTACTGGTTGATAGTGAACTAATGTCTTGAACTATTTCACCGTTGTTGTAAACTTAAGTCAATAGAACACACGTGTGACTCCCAAAAATCATCATCGAGTTCCCACGGCTGTGCTCGTTTCGACGGCCATGAGCATGCCTAGGTTTCTTGAGTGCTCTAGAGAATCAACCTTAATTCTCATAGGAAGCGGCCCCACTACCACACTCATATAGGTTCTTCTATCAAGAGTATATTGTATCTCACACCCCACTGAATAACAGCTATAGAAAGCTTTAAGAGATTAAATCTCATCCTCCATCGATACAGAGGTACTACATCATAAGAATGTGTTTTAAGTAAAACTTACATTTGTACCCCCACAAATCACTCGTATAACTTTGTTATCCCATTGAACCCAGATATTGGGATCTCCAGTCATATAAGTTGGGTTTCCATTATAGGTGATTTTAATATTAATAGACTTTAGGCACATTCTCCTGGATGTTTGATAAACAACCTCTCTAGCTAGCCTTTTAGTCAATGGATATGTCAGGTTTTCCTTTGACTTGACATAGTTGATTGCTATAACTCCATCCTTCAATAGCTGTCTCACTCTATTGTATCTTCTCCTGATATGTTTAGACTTTCCGTTATAGGAGTTATTATGTGCTCTTGTGATGCTGCTTGACTGTCACAGTGAATAGACAAAGCTGGAACTGGTTTTGGCTATAAATGAATATCTAATATGAAGTTTATTAACCATTCAGCCTCTTCGCTTGCTTTATCCAATGCAATGAATTCTGATTCCGTAGTGGATCTTTTTATGCAAGTTTGTTTGGTAGATTTCCAAGATACAGCGCCTCTTGCCAGGGCAAAAATATATCCACTCGTAGATTACATTCGTCATTATCAGAAATCCAATTAGCATCACAAAAGCCTTCAATTACAGTAGGATATCTAACATAATGAATACCATAATTAATTATGTATTTTAGATATATCAAAATCTAATCAAAGAATCCCAATGTTCATTATTAGGATTACATATATATCTACTAAGTCTACCCACAGCATATGTAATATCAGATCTAGTGCAGTTCATAGGATACATTAGACTACCAATAACTCTATAATATTCTAACGATGATACACCAGGACCCGAATATTTTCTTAAGTGACAACTGGGGTCATAAGGTGTTTTAGCAGGAATACAGTTAAATTGTTCAAATTTTCTAAGAACTTCCTTTACATAATAAGACTGGGTTAAAACAATTCCTTCATAATTTTTAATGATTTTAATTCCAAGTATAACATCAGCAACACCCAAATTTTTCATATCAAATTGCTTATTAAGAAAACTTGTATTTTTATTAACTAAATCCATATCAGTTCAAAAAATAAGCATATCATCCACATATAAGAAAATAATCACACTAGAATTATCTTTGAATTTGCTATAATTACATTTATCCGCTTCATTAATGTTAAAATCATTAGAGATCATTACTTGATCAAATTTTTCATGCCATTGTTTAGGAGCTTGTTTTAGTCCATATAAAGATTTTTTAAGTCTACACACTTTTTTTATCTAGGCCTTTGACTACAAATCCCTCGGGTTGATCCTTATAAATTTTTTCTTCAATATCTCCATTCAAAAAAGGCGTTTTAACATCCATTTGATGAATTACTGGATTTTGTAATTGAGCAACAACAATTAATAGCCTAATAAATGTAATTCTAGTAACAGGAGAATAAGTGTAAAAGAAATCAATTCCTTCTTTTTGCCTATAGCCTTTAGCTACCAATCTTGCCTTAAATTTATCAGTAAAACCATCCGCTTTTAATTTCTTTTTAAAAATCCATTTGCATCCAATAGTTGTACATCATTTAGGAAAGTCAACTAACTCCCATGTGTTGTTAGAAATAATAGAATCATATTCACTATTTATGGCTTCTTTCCAAAAAAAAATAGAATCGGGTAAGGACATTGCCAAAGTAAAAGTGACGGGGTCATTTTCCATTAAGTGTGTTAAAAATTCAGGACCAAAAGAAGTAGCTATCCTAGGTCTTTTACTTTTTTTAATTTCAATTTCTTCTGAATGCGAAGATCCATTTCTAACACTAGGACCCACTGGAACATAACTACTAGTTCCCTCACTTCTCACTTTAAAATGAAATTTATTCTCACAAAATTCAACATCTCTTAACTCAAAAATAATGTTTTTATCTATATATTGATTTTTAGAATCAATTACAAGAAACCTATATACATTACTCTTTTTAGCATAACCTATAAAAACACAATCAACAGTCTTTAGGTCAAGTTTTGTTCTCTTAGGTACAAGTATTGAAACTTTAGCAAGATACCCCCCCACTTTGAGGTGTTTATAAGAAAGTTTTTTATTTTTTCACATTTCATAAGGAGTTTTATCCTTTTTCTTAAAAGGTATTTTATTAAGAATATAATAAGTAGTAAGAAGTGCCTCACCCCACATATTATAAGGTAATCCCGAAGTGATTAACGTAAAATTTACCATATCCTTAAGAGTTCTATTTTTTTTTCTTTCAGCCACACCATTAGATTGGGGTGAATAAGGATGAGTAACTTGATGAATTATTCCATTTTCTTTACAATATTTATCAAGATCACCAGTGAATTCTCCTCCCCTATCGGATCTTAATGTTTTAATGAATTTTTTCAACTTCGAATTTATAAGAAATAAATTTTGAGAAACTCTCATCTTTACTCGTAAGGAGATAAATATAGCAGTAACTAGAGTAATCATCAATAAAAGTAACGAAGTATTTATTTCCATCATGTGTCACATAACCTTTTAAATCACAAAGATCAAAATGTATTAAACTTAACACAGTTGAACTTCGTTCTACACTCGAAAAAGGGTTTTTAGCATATTTTGATTCAACACATATTTCACTTTTAGAGTTGGTAGAAATATCAGATTTTGGTATGTTTCCCCAAAACATTAATTTTTTAATGGATGCCTTATTTACATGACCAAGTATAAAATACCACATATCACAAAAGCCAATCAAATAAGCATAAGAAGTAAATCTTTTATTATTACCATCCATGGTTACATTTAGTTTGAAAAGAACCTCATGAACATAATCTTTCCCCACAAAAGCACCTCCCTTAGTCATAACTATCTTATTAGTCTCTAGAACAATTTTAAAACCCTTCTTAACTAAGATAAAACCGGACACCAAATTCTTCTTAACTTCGGGGACATATAAAGCATCTTTCAAGTAAGAACATTTCCTGAAGTGAACTTTAAAACTATGGTTCCCTTCCCCTCAACTGTGACACCCCGACTAATTAAATACCGAGTAGCTACTCCTTTATTAAATTAATACAAAATGTCAAGTTGGTCCAGTTAACAGCATCATTGTCGAAAACATTTTAATCATTACTAACCACCTAGTATTTAAAAAGTAAGATGTCAAATTTTAAATTAAGTCTGATTAACATACAATAAAATAATTATGAAAGAATATCATAACCATACACCATAAAGTCTCAATAAGGTAACCAACAAATAATAGTAAGTCCGGAGGAAAACTCCTCACAACCATCCCACAACTGAAATAAATAAAACAGTGTATCCTGAATTAGTTACATGCCAAAATTTGAATAACTGAAATATGAAATGTCTCTAAATAGAAATGGGCGACATGCCCTACAAATGATGAAACTGAATATGGAGTCAGAACTAGAAAAGAGGCGTCTACTGTCAAGGCCCTGTAACTTCCACAACAGCTACAGCTCGTCACCTGAATAGAATTCCTATACATGGTGTCCTTGTGGCTGGGCACCTAAAAAGGTTTTTACAAAAATAGATTTGAAAGCAAACGGGTCAGAGCCCGAAAGTGGAGAGTATTTTAAAAAACAACAAGTTCTTTAATAACATTAATACAATGAATGCAAAATACATGTTAGGACGTGCCCTCACATGAAATACTCACCTCTCGACTAATAGTGCACTCCTAACGTACCGTAACCATCTAAGTGGTCTTTATATCTAACCAAATCGACATAAGTTCTAACCCATCTCCTCGATTCACAATATGAATTCCCAATGTTATCACTTGAATAGATAGCTTTACTTAAACTCAGATTCTCAATTATTAGCATTACCATATACTGGAGGTTATCCCCTTATTTATCTTCCCAAGGAGTTACTATAAATTATTCTCATAATTAAACATGACAAGTCTGTTCATTTAACCGTATATCATTCACATCATAAATTTACAATACAAGCACCCCGAGGCTAAGCTGCGGTGCACACATACTCTGCTATCCATCCCGGTACATCACGTACATAAGGATTACAAATTCCGAATCTCTCAGGAATTGTTAGAATAAGCACAACACACAAAAATAGAGGCGAACATAATTCAACATATCCATGGTCACGTACATACCTACGCTCCATAGTTGTTGACTTATTAACTCACAAATAAGTCATTCTCTTGAACTATGTCCTCGAGGTACCAATCTAAATCCGGGCACACAAAGATTAGATGGCCCTAAGCGAACGTAAACCTCCCGTGATAGCAAGTATGGTAGATATGTCATACACATAAAATCATATACATATACTAAGCATGAACACATCTTAGTAATTACCATAATTTATTAGTGGTATACTTCTCATTCTTATACCAATACACGTGTCCCCGGTTTATATATACACATCATCCATTATCCTCACGTCGTAATTAGTTATTCGCGTCCTAACCCACAATTACCATTTGGTTCAAATCATTCTTCTATATTTTACTCCTCAATATATCCTGAATATCCCAACTATATCAATTAGTCATCAAGGTAATGTTATCTCTACAATTAAACAAGGTTACGGGACACTAGAAATCAAACCAGGCCAAAAAGGCCAATCTGTCAACTCGTTAGAAGTCTCGTTCGAACGAGGTCGTTCGAACGAGAGTTCGTTCGAACGAAGTGGGCATCTAACGAGATCTCGTTCGAACGAAAGGCATCGAATGAACATCCCACTCGTTAGAAGGCAAACTGTCACCTCGTTAGAAGCTCGTTCGAATGAGCTCGTTCGAACGACCTGGGCAGGTCTTCTAACGAGATGCCAGTTTCGAGCCCAGAATTTTCCTATCTCATTTTTCTCTATTTTCTTCACCTCTAATCCCATATAAAAATCGTCCCAACAGTATTTTAAGGTTTCTAATCCACACTAAACATTTGTAGGTCATAACTTAACATTTGTATAGGGCCAAATCTTCCTAAACATCATCTAATTATCATAACTCCCCAATTTTTCACAAACCTTATGAACATGAACCCTAGAAATTTAAAGTCTTCAATTTCCATAAATAAATCCGTTTTTTGTAACATAAAAAGTAGTAATTCTTTTAGTCCAATCACCCAATAACAAATCTACATGCAACCCTATATCAAATATGAATTTATAACTCCAATCTCATGGGTTTTTATAAATCTCCCAATACAATGCGATTATATAATTTTCTAATCATGGAAGAAACATTCACTTGAAATTAACGTAATTAAACCACTTGCCTCGGATTATTCTCTGAATTTGCTGTTGAATTGATGAAGGTTGGTCTCTCTCTTTCTCTCCCAAGGTTGAAGGTTGAAGATGGAGGTTAAGGTTTTCTCTTTGCGAACTTTTCTAACTTTTTCCTCTAACTCCCGTTGCCCTCTAATCACTTAAGTGCTGGTAATGGATTAGTGGGTTATTAAATTCCCTATTTTTAATTCCCCAAATTCGTTGGTCATAAATCCAAAAATTATCAAAATGCCCTTTTAAGTTGCCGGTATGACCCAATAATGCCCCGGGACCCAAACTAAACCCTCGGCTAGTATTTTCTGACTATTTTGACCCTTCCGGACTCGTTGGCGCACTCAAAATGACCATACGGTTGATAAAAATAAAATTCACTTTTTAATTTAAATAATTACATTCCTGACGCGACTGTCACGCGCGTCCCAATAAAATTTCCCAAATTGTCGTATTTCAGTCTCGCGATAATTTTAATATTTTCAATATTCATATACTATCATATATACGCATTATAATCAAATACCAACTCACATCTAGTTAGTATTTTATCCGGATTAATTCTCAATTAATACACATTTAATTCAATTAATCCCATAAATAAATATCACAAAAATACGGGGTATTACATCAACCTTAGACGAAGAGGAGTTTCCCATGTATAGACGTTCACCCTCCACCAAAGCAGTGAAGGTAGTGATGGCGCATCTCGTGCCAAAAATATGTTCGGTAGCGCCAGAATCAAACCACCAGTCTATCATATTACTCACAATGTTTGCCTCGGTCACCACAGCAAAAAAATTACCCTCCTCGATTACCTTTGCTCGAGGAACAAAAAAAACCAAATTTGAAATAGATAAAATTAGAAGGACTTATCAATCGAGGTTTGTGTTGAACACAAAGTCCTAAAGGTGAAATTGCTCGCTGATATTGATGATGTCAACCTCCCGACACAAACATCGATTCAACGATCAGATTCCATCACCAACAACTATGTAGAATCTTGAACTCTCAGGATACAACAGTACGAAAAAAATTAAAAAAATAGTGTAACAAAGAGATAATATAATTTTTCTTTTCTTTTTTGTAATGGGAGATAGAGAGAAAGACGTTTTTTGAGATACAGTTTTGCAGAGAATAGGAGTCTTTTTTATAGGAATAAAGGAAAACATTTTTGCCCACTAACCCACTTATTTCTCCACTAACGGGTAGTTAAGTCAGAATTAAAGACTTAGTCAAAAATTAAAAATGGGTTTAAAATTAGTTAAAAATGAAATAGTAAATGGGTAAAAAATCTGGGCACTTAAGAGAAGTCCAAAGTCCCCAAGGCCCAATCAAAGACTATTAATGATTAGTGTGCCTCCTAGGGATTGAATCCATGATCTCAAGCACAAAATCCCACAAACTGACCATTTGGCCACTTACCCCAAATCATTTATTTCATTCAAATATATATATATATATATATATATATATATATATATATATATATATATATATATATATATATATATATATATATATATTGTTGATGTAAAAAACTAGATTATATCTAATTAATCAATCACTGATAAAAATGAGTAAATAAGACAAAGGATTTTTAAAGTGGTTCAGCGTTATGAAAATGGCCTACGTCCACTGTTTTGTATTTCTGACTGTTTGCCTTGGATCTCGATAATAGGTTTACTATTAGATCCCAAAAGTCCCCTTCTTATAAGGAGGTTACAATGTATTTATAGCCTTGAGGCTATACATGTGAAAAGATAATGCGCTGTTATCTAGCAGACATATACATCTGTACGATAATAATGCACTTTTAATGCGTAGTTGCCTTTTGGTTTTCTTGATGTGGATGCTCTGCATGCTAAGTAGCTCAGATCGGTTAAGTTGCTCGGTAGGCTTAAGTAGCTCGGACCGCTTAAGTTGCTCGGTAGCTCGGAGCGCTTAAGTATGCTACTCGTTGAAAGTATTCATATTTGCCACATAAGTTAACACGTGTCTTCATATGATTAGTACACGTCAGCAAACTAAATTTGGTATCAACAGAAGCCCCCAATGTTTCACAGTTTGAGGTTGAGGAAGAGTGTGGAACATTTTTCTCGAAAACTGCTCAGATTATTGGCTTTCAAAGATTTTAGGAGAATACTTTAATTCCTATTTAGTGCACAATATCAAGCTTCATAAATATTTTGAATTTTCACGATCACTTCGATATTTGTGCCCTTTTCCTCTTTTAGCCGCCAAAAACGCAAACGTCATTCCTTATAATCATTGCTTTTCTCTATTCTCGAGGTAAAGTATTTAAACGCGACAGAAATCTAGTCATCTTTTACTTTTTGAATATGTATTTCTGAACTCTTCATTTTCTCTCTCTCTTGTGCCTTCGTTCCTTCCATCATTCATTGTCAATCGATTTCTCTTTCTTCTGTAAGATTTTCTTCCCTCTTCTTTATTTACTTTATTCACCATGGTTTATCTTGTTGAATTGTTGGATAAATTTCGGTCTGAGTTTTCAATCCCTTCGTGGGTTATTTTGAAAGAACTTTCTTGTCCTTTTAATTTAATTTCTTTGGCGGAGGGACACTGGTTCCCAAGTCTTTTTGTAGCTGAGTGTGGCTTTTCTTTGGCGGAGGGACACTCGTAGAGATTATATTAGAGTTTCACAATCTTAGAGCTTTTAAAGGGTGTATAGGTCCTTAATCCCAAAGGTTATGAGGATTGAAATGCTTACACAATTATTTATTTGATTATTATGAGTGCAATTCAATTTTATAAAATTTAAATATCTGTAAGTTGGGCAATCATTGTGTAAGTATTCCTAACAACACAATTTGGAGGAATATAAGCCTAAGAAATATCTTGGATTGATACCCGCTTGATAGGCTTATAAGTTTATATTCAACCAGTATACCGGACTAGTGGATTTATATCCGTTAGAGTATCAAATAAGTTAGGTCCGAGATCAAGGAATAAATAAGAAGTTGTTTAATCGATTAGCGATGAATTTTTTTAACTAGGCGAATATTGTGTGCTTAATGTGGGGAATCATATTATTTACTATAGAAACTTTGAATAAGACATCATCATTGGGGTAGTTTTGAGATGATTAATGTGGAGCGTAGTTGTAATCATTTAGTGGAATTAATTACGATTAAATGGGGGAAATAAATAAATTATGGGGGTGTAATTTTGGGTACCTATTTGGAAGCCAATTTAATTATTTAGTCTGGGGTACCTAGTATAGTCCATTTACCCAAGTAAGAAGTCCAAACTCTCAGAATCTCAGTTTGTCCCAGGCCCACTACTTACACCCATATATAGTAGTATAACATACGATTTTAAACTACATGAATTATTGTTGAGGGTTAGATAGGGAGACAAAAATTACTATTCACATTTTTATGAAATGGTGTGGAGAGAGAATGCCATATCTCACTCAAAACAACAAGTATTGATCTACAAGAGTTCCCATACACATATTGTGCTTTGGGGGAATCATATACAAGAAGATATGACGCTTTTCGTTGATTTTATCAAGGTTTTGGGAGAACTTAGAAGGGCAGTAATTTTAACCTCTTTATTAACTCATTTCCTACTTATTGGCCTACAACGTTCGTGAAGGTATTATGATTCGATACCTAGATCCATGCCTCAGATCTAGTTGTTTTATTTTCTCTTATGGAATGTGATCAATCAATTATAAAAGGGTTAACAAAGTTTTTTATAATGTCATTCCCCAAGAAGCGGGATCAAAGCCTAAATTTTAGATTAATCATGTTTCGGAAAAGATCCATATTGACCACCGATGAAAACCTTTGATTTGCACGTTAGAATTTGTGCATGAATATGTATTATTTATACTAACATTGTTTCTTAGGATTTTTATTGTTTATATCCCTTCCATCAGGGTCACATGAATGTATGTTACACGAATGGATCCTATAGTGGTTTATCTATAACTAATCTTCTCTTAGATTCGATTTATTTGTAATAATTAGGGTTTTTAATTATTTCATTTAATTGGTGTACTTTGAGGAAATTGTGAGGGGATGTAATGATTTAGATGTGGAGATACTTTTTATACATTAGATTTTGATATTACGGGAATATCCATGGGTTTCATTTTATTTTCAAACAATTTTGGAGGCACAATAGTGGAGTTTTAAAGGTTGTTGAAAGGTGGAAATGACATAACTTTGACATATATGCAAGAACCCTAAGGAGAAAAAATTGAAGGTTTAAAACATCACTCTCGTGACATTTTAAATGAATACCAATTATAAAAATACTTTTGGAACAAGTAGGGAATTTAAGTGAATTGAACCAATTAAAACATACACTAAATAATCATGATAAATTTCTCCCTATCCTAGCAATTACATTAAGCTAGCATCGTAATTAAAATACAAAAATTGCAAGATGGAATACTAATTCTCATTAATAATAATCAACTTACAAAATTGGAGCCCCAATATTTGAATGCCAATGCAATAAAGTCCATTCCAAACTAACACACAAATTGTTTTAGGAGCACCAAAAATAAAAATACGAAGATTTACTATTTTTGGTGCCCTTAAAAATACACATTAACATATCATCCTATACAAATTTGTCTTCCTCCATGTACCCTTTATGTTTGTCACAAAAATGTATCCCTCGTGTCTGTCATGCACACCAAATTCGAAAATAGCCTCTTCATTTATACCTTATACTCTTTGTGCGTCCAAGACAATTAAATAATTTGATACAAAAATATAAGGTACAATAGATAAAAAATTGTACAAAAAATGTGGGGAGCATCAGACAAAAAGATGGGAAGAAATAAAAAATAAAAACACAACAAGAACACATCTCGGTCAAAACAAATCGCATGGCGGGGAATGGAAAAAGAAACAATGGATTAACCATAGTAAAACAATAAAGAAAAAGGAAGAAACTAAAAATGAGGGAAGGTGTGATCTCAGGCAAAACTAGGGCTGTGTTTCGGCCGGATCGAATCGGAAAATGCCTCTTCGGAAAAAATTCCGATTTTTTCGGAAATAAAATAACTATTCCGATTTCTGATCCGATTTTTTCGGAAAACTAAAAAAAATTCCGAATTCAGAAAAATCAAAAATCGGAAAATATCAGAAATTCACAAAATATATTAAAAATCCAGAAATTTTGAAAATTCCAAAATTTCAAAAAAATAAATTATGGATTTTCGATTACTCGAAATTCTCATTTTAAAGAAACAAAGAGAATGGCTTAACCCAATATGTAAATATATGAGGATTTGTTCCATTGTTTCATTTGTGTAGAAGTTAGGGGGATGCTCTCCTTTTATAGAGCATATTTTGGAGCCCTCTCCCTCTCCCAACCGATGTGGGATATGGAAAATATTCAAAAAATCGAAAAAATCGGAAATTGAAAAATAATTCCGAAAAAATTGGAAATAATTCGAAAAAAAATCGGAAAAATCGGATCGGCATAGTTTCGAAAAAATCGGATCGGAAAAATCGGAAAATCAAAAATTCAGAATTATTTCCGATTTTCGATCCGAATTTTTTCGGAAAAATCGGAAATCGGAAAACTAAAATTTCATTCCAAATTCGGAAAAAATCGGATCGAAAATCGAAAAGTTCGAAAAAAAAAACACAGCCCTAGGCAAAACTAATAAAGAGGGAAGCCAACAAAAGACAAAAGGTGGAGACAAAGAATTTCAGACCTTCACAAGGAGGAATAAATAAATAAATAAAATGAAAGACCAAATAGGGGATTTGGAATAGTGGAGACCTCGACAACAACAAACTGAAGTGAGGGGGACCTGCACATGTGTTCAGTGGGGGGGGGGGGGGGATCTTGGACCGAGGCCACGCACTGGGTGGGGCACATGGCTGGCACACGCTTAGGGACAAAAGAAATGGGGTTTTCTTAGAGTTTAAGGGTTCTGAACACCAGACTTTAAACTCAACAAAAATGCCCCTTTCCACCACTGAACCAAATAAGGTTCTTACTGAAAAATAAGCGCAAAAAAATATATAGGCCTTTAATAAAACCAAGTTTCCAAAATTATAATTAAAACCCTAAATGCCATAACTTCTTCATACAACCTCTGATCAATGCACCACAAAAAGCGAAATGACCCACATTTCGGTCCCAACAATATTTCAATGGTGTCTAGGTCACGAGGCTTGACCTTGGATTTGACCCAAGGCTTTGACTATTACTTTATTTTAATCTTGAACTTTGCACGGTCGTAATTTCTTCATTTGAGCTCTGATTAACACGTCGTTTGAACCGAGGTGTTTCTTGATTCGAGGCCTAGAACTTTTGTGAAGAGTTCGAGTTCGAAATTGGTCACTTGAATTTACAATTTTCCCCTAAAGGTGCGTAAGTGACAACTTCTTGCTCAAATTGCATCCAGACTTCACCGCTTCGTAACCCCTATAAATACTTAAAATAAACCTTCCACAAGCAATTACCAATGAATATTTGAGAATGCAAGTGATTCAATGGATTGATTTTTATGTTAGGTTCCCACACACAAATCCAATTTTTACCAATCTTTATCTTCGATTAAATTAGGTGTGCATACAAGATGTGTTCCAATATTAAAATACCAAACCAAGTAGATATGAGGAAAAATTCTTAAAAACGACAAAACCTTATATTCATCACTATCGTAAGTTTTGACAAATAATCGACTTATAAAAACTTATTTTAACTAAGTGGGCAACTCAGAGTCTTCAAAACCTCCAATATAATATGACTCAATCCAGAGTCGTCCATAGGTAATCGTCTACCCTTGGTAACCACCGATCAACCTTCCTTCTTCTTTAGTAGTGAACCCTCAGTTCACAAGTCAGTCGTAGAGTATAGACTCCATAAGGTGTATGAATGATATTCAAACTTAGGGTTTCACAAAGGTTCACAAATCACATTGGTGATGAAAGGATTGTGTAGAAAAAAATGTTTTTGTGAAATAAAATATGAAAACCTTTGGAATAAATATACATAATTCATTTTTTCAAAGTCCCATGAAAGAATGCTTTAAAATTGTTTTTTATAAAGATGACAGAAAATTTAAGGCAATGTTGGAATGAAATGCAAGTCGTTTAAACAAAAAATTTAGGTTTCGGTAGTACGAGATGCATACTAGTTCTAACAACAGGGAAAAGTCATTCAAACATATATCTAATATATTTCTAACGAGAAACCTCTGTCTCTAAAACCCACTTCATTTCAAAGGCGTTAGAAGGTTGTTCTAACGAGATGGAAGATCTCGTCGGAATGAGATTGCATCTTGTGTGAACGAGGCCGATAATAAAATTTTTGTTTTAAATTTCTTTTGAAAAACAGCCTCAATTTTACAAAAACTATCGTCCCAAATATGACTTATAAAATTTATGATCACCTAAAGTTTTATAACTTCATGAAATGCAAGGGTCTCTTTAATCTTGGAGATGTGAGAGTTCGATTCGACGAGTTGGTTTGTAACGGGATATGCCAAAATATAAAATAAAGCTGAAGATATGAGCAATTATACATATTACTCTTACAAATCTACCCCTTTGGCTATTACAGTACAAAATAAAATCAAAACCTAAAATTACAATAAAAACCCCTCTATGACAATTATTGTTAATGCCCTTCCAAACCTTAGAAATGGAACTGCATAAATGGAACATTGTCTTCAAACTGAACTTGATCTTTCCTTGGGAAACTATGTCTTCATCCTGCGTAGTCCATGAAATCATCATCAACGCGAAAGTAACCTAAACACATGAAATAAAGAGATACCATGAATGCATACGAGTTTTAGATAGAAAATAAAACTCCCCCTCAATTTGTTCTCCCCCTTATTGTCCATAATAGATAAAGGAGTAGAAACTTAACATGAATTATAAAGCATCACGTCAAGAAGTAAGATATCACCATAAAGATATGTAAACAATGCACATGTAATGATTATCTCAAAAAGCAACGTTTTCAACCAACTATTTTTGAAAATTTTCGTTCTTCCAAAAAAATTTATAAAAAGCACAAATACTAGCACACCATGGATTGACACTAAAGTACCCAAGTCATGAATGAGGAATGTAGGGGTGTGAATAATTTCCATAGGTTAATCAACATTAAAATTCATAACACGTGTGCACGAAGTCATGACACACTTTTAATGAAAGAACTCAAAGTCTATCTTAGGTGTAAAGATTGTGAACTCATAGGAAATCGACTCAACTTAATCAACATGTCATGAATATTAATGATTCTCACACCATTATAGACAAACTATATAATATTTTTCAAGAAAGTCTGTTGTGTAAACCCATTGATCTTCGACTCTAACGCCCTCAAAATCTCTAATATATATTGAATTCACTCTCAATTATTTCAAAGAAATCGTGGTGATCATTTGAAGTGAAGCACCAATGAATCTAAACAAAATTGGCATGGCACTTCCATTTTTATGTGCCTATAATCTTTTTAGGCTCTTTTGTGCAAATGGTGGCTTTTAACGTAATTATTATTTATAAATTGCTTAACATATAACAATATTTTCCAGAATATAATTGAAATCCTAGCAATGGTTCTTACATGCACAACTTATCTCTTTTTACATTTGATTTGTGGTTAAGCAGTATTGAGATGAGAACATCGTTTTCGATAAATGACAAGTAATCATAATGTTCATAAGGCTCGTGAAAGTGTGCATTAAAGGAGACAAGGAGTCTAACATGTCGATAGTATTCATCAAAGATTAACGTAATGAATCTACACATTATTAATCACATAAGCAAAATAAAGTTATATCTCAAAACACTACGAAAAAGTCACGTGAGTCGATGAAATGATGGGGTGATCGGAATATCTTAAATGTTCAACTATATACGATGAAAAGGAAAATATGAAACTCTTTTTGTCTTTTTCAAATATTTCATCAAAATGAAATCTTTTTCACTTTTTCTTCATTTCCAAAAAAAATCAAAAATCTTTTTGTATTTTTCAATTTTTTTCCAAAAAACAAAACTCTTTTTGGACTTTTCAAAAAATATATCAAAATGAAAAATATATAAATATACAATGATAATACATCTATAAATAGGAATATAAAATGTCAACATGATAAGCATCCTATGATAGATAAAGTACTCACAATTAGTCAATAGTGCAAATACCTAAATATTTCCTAAGATCCTCAAATCGAAGTGCATCTAAAGGTTTAGTGAATATATCGGCTAACTGACGATCGGTGATCACAAAGCTCAAGGACACGACCTTCTCCTTAACTAGGTCACGTATAAAATGCTCGCGTATCCTAATGTGCTTTGTGCACAAATGTTGGACCGAATTACGAGATATATAGATCGCACTAGTATTACCAAAAGAAATAGTCATCGTCCCTTGTGAAATCCCGTAATCTTCCAACATTTTCATCACCCATAAGAGTTGCATGCGACAACTCCAGGTTGTAATATATTTATCCTCCATCGTGGACAAAGATATAGAGTTTTGCTTCTTGCTCAACCAAGATACAAGAGCACTCCTAAATTAAAAACACCCACCCGAGGTGCTCCTATAACCATTAACATCCCCAGACCAATCGACATTCTAATAGTAGGACAAATGGTCATTAGTATCAAAGGAATAAAAAATACTATAGGAAAGAATTCCACTTACATATTTGATGATGCGTTTAAGTGCGAGTACTCATAGTGCTGCGAGAACGCTTAGCGTAGTCTAGACTAAACTTATTCACAATGTCTATTGCATATATGGATTGAGATATGAATATTCCATCCTCAAGCTGACAAACTTGGATTCCTAGGAAGAATGTACGATCCCCTACCATGATCATCTCAAACTCACTCTTCATCTCCTTCTCAAAGGTGTGAACATGGAAGGAGCACGTGGATCCAAATACTATGTCATCCACATAGACTTGGGCAACCAAAATAACACCACTCTCTCTCTTAAAAGAGAATGTATTATTCATTCACCATATCTGGAAGCCACGAGCTAAAAGATCAGAAGTAAACCTCTCGTACCAAGCACGGGGTGGCTTCTTCAAACCATACAAGGCCTTCTTAAGATAATATACGTGTTTCGGGTGCTTATGATGATGTAAACCTCCTCCTATAGAGTGACATTCATAAAGGAACTATTGACATCCATCTAATATAACAAGAAGTGCAAATGACATGCTATGGAGAGTTATAAGAGGATGGACTCAATCCTAGCAACATGAATGAATGTCTCGTCAAAGTCTATCCCCTTAATCTGTGTATAGCCTTGAACGATCAACCTAGACTCATTAGTACCATTATCATCCATCTTATTCTCACAAATCTATTTTGTACCTATCATATTAGACTCTCTAGGTCGGGGGACTAACTCCCAAACATTGTTCTTGAAAAAATTAAACAATTTATATTACATGGCGAATATCCAGTGCTCATCCTTTAGTGATTCTTTCACATTCTTGGCCTCGACTAAGGAGGTGTAACACATATAACTAACCATATTTTCGAGTTTAGAAGGAGTCTTGACACCTAGTATGGGAACACCAAGTATAGCGGAAGGGTCATGGCTCTTTAGAACCCAAGAGGGTGGCTCCTATATATTAGGAGTGAAGTCCACCAAGTTAGTATGAGGAGGGATATGATCGTCATTAGGTGGTGCATCATCCTCACACTAGGGGTTAGGAAAAATAAATGTCAGTGGCTCGTCATCTCTAATCGTGACTTTTATAAATGCCATATCCTTATAGCTTGCAAGGTTAAAAACCCTATAAGCCCTAATAGTCATTGAATAACCTAAAAATATCCCCTTATCTCTCTGGGTGTGTGTAAGGACATTGTCCGTTATGTTTAGAGTATGTCGTATACTGATACAACCCTCGAAGAATAATTCAAGAACATCCATACATAAGGACGGATACAAATATCAAAGGTCTTCAACATTCAAGCCTCCGCGAGATAAAATTTGGTAAGGTTGTGTTTAAGTCCGTTAACGGTTCATATATGCGGATATTTTTTATCAAATCTTTTCTAAGTGCTGGAGTAAACTTTTTAAGTTTTTCGTCAAAAAATATTTTTCGACATTTTAAGGCGGCACATTTTCTAGCAAAAGAAAAATATTAATTATTATATAGATAGTTCGAGCGACAAGGGTTGTCGTTCAAACTACAAGAGGATCGCGTGCGAAGCTCGTTCGAGTGAAGCTTATCCTCGTGCGAGCGAGATGATGTTTTCTTTCGAGCGAGCTGCCGCCTTAGATTTTCTATCAATTTGTTTTTTCAACTCTATTTTTCATAAGAGGACATGTGTTTTTTGAACAGATATGAAACAGCTTTGGCAGAATACTTTGTCTTCTCACTTTTAGGGCTTTAATCCCTTTTGTTTTTCAATTCACAAGATCTCAATAGTTTATGTGAGTTATTTTGGAACCTAAGAACACATCTTGTATCAAGTTTCTTATGTAGAAAAGATCTCTACGACTGATCTAGGTGCTCTTGAGGGGAGTACTGCACTGAAGATGACTGCGTGTTGATAACGAGCACTCGTGGGTGTACCTGGCTGATTAGGACTGCGTGTCATGTGGACTACTGCGGTTGTTCCATTGCTGATTCAAGATTGCTTGTCTTTGTGGATTCTTGTAGGATTTCATTGCAGATTTCATTGTAATCTTTGTAAGTTGCGATTTACTATTTTATTTTGAAAAGGTTTTGCCCAAAAGGGATTTTTCCTGAAATCTGTGAGTTAGTAATTTAATTTATGATGGTTTTACACACATACACGTAGTTGCATGTTTAGGGGATGACTTAATTTGGTTTAAAATTGACTCCAGTTAAATAAGTTTAAATTGGGAATTTGCGAATTATTTGAATCGGTATCATGCAAGGCATTTTACAAATTGGTATCAGAGCGAGTTTCTTTAAGTTATCGAGTAATCCTTGTTTTTCGTAAAATTGTGTGATATTGATTTTTATGAAAAATATATTTTGCAAAAAATTACAATTTTTTCGATGGAGCACTTATGTATTCGGATGACCCCCAATCATTACACGAGTCAGAATTTTGATGATTTAAATAGTTTGAATTTGGCGTTTACCAAAAGAATTGATTTTGTGGAAAAATGAAATTGTCATTATAAGCCCGCGATGGATCTTTTGCAAACGGTTCAAAATCAAAGAGATTTTTATCGGTAAAAATTTGTTTCTTTGGACCATGACTTTAATGCTTTAAAATTGTCTAAAAAGGTCTTATTTTTAGAAAAAGAATTTGAGGACTTTAAAAACTCTAGGATATGTGTTTGTTCCAAAGTGGATAAAAATATTTTACTCGATCAGTTTGTGGCACGTGAGGAGACTCTTAGGGATAAGTGTGCATATTTTAAACATGGACATGATAACCTTCTAAGAGTTATTGAAAATTTAGAGAAGGAGACCCTAAAATTGGAAGATTCTAATTCTTTGCTTGAGTAAAAAATTGGGAGATGAAAAATTATTCACCAGACTTGATTAGTGTTAGTAGTAATGGTAATGGCACACATATTCCTAATGCTTTCGTTGTTAAATCCAAGGCCATTATTTAGTTTATAGGGTTAATAAATTCCAAGGATATTAGAAAAGGTCAACCCATAGGTGTATTACACATGTTTACATTATGGTAAGAAAGGTCACCTTAGGCATTTTTTATTTTGATATTGGAATAGGTCCTAGGAAGTTGAAGTTTAGAGTTCCGTTGGTTACCGAAACCCCTATTCAACATTTCACATCTATTTGGGTTAGAAAATCACTTTTAGAGGAACTAGATGCTAAACTAGTTGATTCTCACATGCTTGCACATGATGCGTCACTTGTTATTTCTCATGGATAGTTGCTTGCATGATTTTATTGTCATACTCTAGTTGTGCTTCATGTTATATGCTTACTAGTGTTATGACACGCGTACTTTTTGTATTAGATTTTTGTTTTTGAAAAATTTGAAAAATATTTTATTTTGATAATTTTTTTGAAAAATTCAAAAAGAGTTTTGTATTTTGTTTACACCATTTATGAATGGACATTTAGGATGACAAAGTCACAATTTCATTCCATATCCATGTGACGATTTGATAGTGTTTTGATATGCATCATCATTTCATTTTGTGCTTTATAATGTGTGGAGTCATTAAGATGTAATTTGTGATTACTACCTACATGCTTGACTCATAATTTCTTTCAATGCACACTTATACAAATTTGATTGATTATTGTAATTGTCTATCACATATTGGTCGGAGTATTGTCATCTCAATCATGTCTTTAAAACGAACCATATGTGATAAACTTGACAATGAAAGTAGTGCATGTAAGAACCGTTGCCCGCGAGGAATTTGTTTAAATTGAAAAAATGATGAGTGAAACACAGGAATGGGCTGCGAGTGTGTAAAATTGACTCGTCATGAAAGCCACCATTTGAAAAGAGCCCCCCCCCCCCCCAAAATTAAAGGCAATAAAAAGATAAATATGTCAAAAAAGGGCCATTTAGTTTAGATCACCTCAAGAAAAAATAAATATTTATTATTTATGAGGGAGTTTGGATGAAAATAAATCAACAGATTTGCACGTCCGAAAAAGCATTACCTAGTTTTAGATGTTATTGGTGTGTGAATCATTCTTGACTTTGATGTGCTGATGGATTGAGTCGATGTCATTTAATTAAACACTTTTGACACCTAAGGACAATTTCGAGTTCATTCATTAGGAGTATCCGTATTCGTCATGCACATATGTTATGGGTGATTGCATTGATTTTCCTATCGAATTTTTTCACACCTATCCATTTTGTTTCCATGATTTGGTTATCTTATTGTAAATTTATGGTATGTACTTTTTTTGTAAAATTATTTTTGCATTAAAAATTGAAAACTCAAAAATAGTTTGTGGAAGCTTTTGAGTTACTCTTTGAATGAGCACAATTTGATTCATATTTGCTATGAATTTTTGAAGTGACAACTCCTTGTTTATTTTGTTTATTCGTTTCTTTGTCTGTTTCTCACAAATTAAAAGGGAGAGAACGAATTATGGGGGAGATTTGATTATTGATTGATTTATTCTGATATCATTTCAAACTCGATGCGGCACGAAGGTATTTTCTTTGTCTCATGTGTGTAGGTACACAAATTGAAGATCATTATTTTTTACACCATGATGAGAAAATCTTGAAGATTTGAAGATTTTTGAAGTTTAAGATTTTGATGAAAAGTTTCAGGCTTACATGTTTAGTACCTTTTTAGTTTTGGGTTCATGGGAGGGTATTAGATTTGTATATGCATTTTGATTTGATAATTCAGATGTTTTTATTTTTGTATTGGCATAGACATAGGGGGATATTTGTAAGGACATTATCAGTTACCTTTAGAGTATGTCGTACCACTTCAACCGTCGAAGAATAATTCAAGAACAT
Source organism: Sambucus nigra (assembly GCA_949130495.1). Classification (NCBI taxonomy): domain Eukaryota; kingdom Viridiplantae; phylum Streptophyta; class Magnoliopsida; order Dipsacales; family Adoxaceae; genus Sambucus; species Sambucus nigra. The sequence goes on from OX422208.1 coordinate 555,252,925, forward strand.
CCATACATCAAGACGGATCCGAATATCAAAGTTCTTTGACATTCAAGCCTCCACGAGATGGATTTTGGTAAGCTTGTGTTTAAGTCCCTTAACGGTTCATATAAATGTGTTGGGATACTTTTATCCAATATTTTCTAAGTGTTGGAGCGAAGTTTTAAAGTTTTTCATCAATTTTTTTTTTCAAAGTTTTAAGAATATCAAATTTTTAATAGATCGTTAGAGCGACAGGGGCTGCCGTTCAAATCACAAGAGGATCTCTCGTGAGGCTCGTTTGAGCGACGCGTGTCCTCGTTCAAGCGAGATGATGTTTTCATTCGAGCGAGCTTCCGCCTTATGTTTTCTATAAATTGTTTTTTCTAGCCCCGTTTTTCATAAGAAGACCTGCGTTTTTTGAAGAGATATGAAATTACTTTGTTAAAATACTTTGTCTTCTCACTTTTAGGGATTTAATACCTTTTATTTTTCAAGTCACAAGATCTCAATAGTTTATGTGAGTTATTTTGGAACCCGAAAACACATCTTGTGTCAATTTTTTATTGTAGAGAAGACCTATTCTGCTGATCTAGGTGCTCTTGAGGGGTGTATTGGGCTGAAGACGACTACGTGTCAATAAGGAGTACTCGTGGGTGTTCCTGGATAATTAGGATTGCATGTTCGTGTGGACTGCTGCGGTTGTTCCATTGCTGACTCAAGATAACGTGTCTTTGTGGATTCTTGCGAAAGTTCATTGCAAGATTTCATTGTAATCTTTGTAAGTTGCGATTTACTATTTTATAGTGAAATAAAGGTTTTGATCGAAAGGGATTCTTCCTAAAATATGTGAGTTAGTAATTTTATTTGTGATGGTTTGACACACATACATGTAGTTGCATATTTAGGAGATGATTTAATTTGGTTTGAATCGGTATCATGCACGACTTTTTACTGTGTTAAACTTTCCTAAGTCCTCTCTATCTCTTAAGATGTAGAAAGTACTCTCAAAGACACGAAAATACAATAAGTTAAGCTTTTTCCCTATCCATAACTCATTTGGTGTGTGAATTGTGTGTGGACAAAGATATAACCTATTCAAGGTATGGCATGCGGTGCTCATCGCCTCTGCCTAAAAATGTCTAGGCACGTTTCCTCCAAGAAGAATGGTTCTAGCCATCTCTTGTATCGTCCAATTTTTCCTCTCAATAATCCCATTTTGTTGAGGATTACGAACGATCGAAAATTCATGTTTGATTTCCACTCCATTACAATAGCTATTCTCTTTGACTTCCTTAAATCCAGTGTCATTGTCACTACGCATCCGATTAATAGTGACACCATGTTGGTTTTATAGGATACGGCACTTGGTGGTAAGGAACTTAATCGCAACGGACTTTTTTTCTAAGGAATGCCACTATAAAGTATCTAAAAAATTAATCGACCATCATGAGAATATATATCTTACCACCTAAGCTCCATGATTAGGCATAAATTCTTCCAAATTTACCCCTTAATTTAGAGGATTTTATTACCTCGGACAACGTAAAATGAGTTGGTTTATCTCATATCATTGCTAATGGCTTCGTCTAACAAGGATCCTGAGTTTCGTGTATTTCTTATTGACTTTACAGGTATTTAATACATGAAAGAAAGAAATCGGAAAAAGCAATAGAGAAGAATGAAGACTAATCAAAAGGGTAAAAGCATAATTTCCACCAAGAATTCGATTGAGGAACCTGAATAAAAGTCAAAGATCTCGAGTCGACGAACGCGTAGGAAGAAAAGGCGTTCCAATCTGAGTTCTGGAATAGAAGTTATGAAGACCCGAAGATGTGAGAAAATTATGAGAATTTGAAGAGATAATGAAGAGAATTTGAGAAGAATATTCCGACCAATCCGGATGGCACAAAAAAATGGATCGATCCGCCCCCCAAAGTTTTCTGCATAAGGCCTGTCTAGCGGACCAATCCGGATGAAATAAAAAATGGATCGATCCAGGTACCATCCAGACCAATCCGAAATGTCCAATCCGGATCGATCCGGGGTTCGAGATTTGGAATTATCTTCTTCAAGCTAGAGTCTTTCATGACTCCAACTCTTGTATTTTTCATAGGGTATAAATTTCAAACTCCTCCCAGACATTAGAGAGCTTCTAATTCATTTTTAGAGAATCCTTGAATTTAATTTTGACGAAAGACCAACATAAACCCTAGTTTTGTTCTTTAGCTGTGATTCAAGTTCAGCAATCCAAGTAAATTTGTTTCAATTCTTGCTTTAATAATTGTTGTAGTTAATTCATTAGTTAACAATTTCATTCTTCTTCATCTTAAGTTGTTAGTTAAAATGTCTTCTTTTATTAAGAGCATGTTTTCTTCTTGTTTTAATATGTCCGGATAAGTTTTTAAGGGCTGGGGTGCATGAACCCCACCCGATGTAGTTCACGATAGTGAAAATATTGTTTTGAATTAAAATCTTAGATGATTTTTCTTGTATAACTAGTGCAACCATCGTAGGACTTTTAATCTCGTTTGCCCTGGGTAACCGGGATGCTTAAGAGTGCGACGCGAGTGTTTGTTAATGCGACACGGGTATTTGCTTTTAGTAGTAGTTATTTCGATCTCCAAATCACCTTTCCTTCTTTTTAGAGTCAAAGTTAGGTTACCTTAGTCTTTCCAAAGTCGTCACGATTTCGTTCGTCCTGTTTCCCTGAGGATCGATACCTGACTTATCAGATTATTACTTGAGCGACAGGCTTGCACTTGTGCCTACATAGCATGCACACTATACATAAATGTGGTCGCGTCACTCTACGAGCGATTATGACCCATAAAATCCATTTGAATCAACTCCAAGACACGAGATGTGGTAATGGTATTCAACTTTCAATGGGGACTTAGAATTTATTTTCCTTGATGGCAAGGTTCATAAATCGAGGAAGTTGGTTTCCCAAGCGATGGTAAGCCATTAACTAGGTCATTTTTCATTAATCTCTCGAGATCTCTAAATTTCACATGACCTAGATGTTGATGCAAAAGTTCCATAGAGGAGACCTTAGCACTGTTGCCCACAATGGAGGACATGGCAATGGTCCCATAGAAATTATCTTCGCTCCTCACTCCTTATAGTAAAAGGTCACTGATTTGATCACATACGTCACATTTGGACCAATCAAACTTTACTGCAAGTTTACATCACACTGTTGGATTATGCTAATTAGGTTTGCTTTCAACACTTTTTGGTACAACACATTGTCTAATTTAGGGAATTCGAGTATCTCAACACATCATCGCCCTAAATAATAGACCTACTCCCATCTCCAAAAGTGACTTTACCTTCCTTGCAATCCTCATGGTGGGTAAAAATGATATGTCACCAGTAATGTTCCTAGCGCATCTACTATCAAAATACCATTAGGAACTATTTTGAACCTTGAGAGCAACATTAACGATAAGAGCCTTGACGTCTTGCTTAGGTACCAAGTGGAGTTAACCTTTTGTTTGCCCTTATCGTTGTTGACTCAGTTGGAATATTGGAAGCATTCTAAAATGGTAAAGACATCTGTTGAAATTCTTCCATCAAGCTATGTGAAGTAGTGACTAGAAACTCAATTTTCCCTCTAAGACTAATAAGGTCGCTAAAATGGTGCACGAGAGTATATGTAAGCGTAGTTCTACCAAAATTATAGCAAATATCTCTACGGTGAACTCTTCTTTTGCAAAAAGTGCAAATATAGACCGATGTGGGTCTACCTTGGTTCGCTTTCTTAGATTGAACTCTCCTTTGTGATTTAGGTTGAAGGCCATAAGGATTAACCACAAATTTTAGAATTGGTTCGGGTGTGGTATGGAAAGTGGATGCATTGTCATAACCTATTCCATGCCTCTCGTAAAAACCTAAAGCGGGGCTAAGGAGACACTTACCTACCTTCTCCGATATGTCCTCGATAGTTGCCTTGACCTCATGGGCACGTTCGAGATCTTTTTCGAGTTAGAATATAAGGTCTTTAAGTATCTCACAAGTCTCCACGGATGCTTAGAGATCTCTATTAAGACTAGATACCTTGTTGGTCAAGTCCCCATTCTCTTTCTCAACTAAAATAACTCTCTCCCAAAGATTCTCTCATCGAGGACTCGCTCTCTCTCGCCTCTCTCAACTCCTTATCTAAGGTTAAAATTCTAATTGCCAAACCTTTATTTTATTTATTCGTTCTAAAGGACTCAGCGTAAAGATCGACATAGGTGCTTATATTGTCACTCTCGCTTTCATTTAAAACATCTTCTCCCTCACTCTTGTCGGGATGACTAGACTCACTTTCGAGGTCATTATGTTTAGTAGCTTCCTTATCAGCGTGAGGTGCACTCAATGTACTAACATGACTAGCCACGAGGGTGGTGAAGTTACGTCCTTGCCGTGGTTCATCCCCAGAATCCATTGACTAGACCTCGCTATCGCTAAATGTGGCATTTAAGGAAGATTTTCCTTTGCCTTTGCCTTTGCCTTTGCCTTTGCCTTTGCCTTTTCTCTTTAATCTCATCGAACACTCGTGAGATTTGTGGCCATTACCCTCACACTTATAATATCTCTCTTCATCTTTTTTAAGGTAATATCTTCTTTCTTTTTCAAAATTTTTCGTGCTCGACTTATATTTTATATCTTTATCAAAACTTTTCTTTTCTTTGGAAATATTATTTTTAAGTTTGAGAATTTTTTTGAATTTTTTTGTAGATGGGGATAAATTATCTATGTTAAAATCATACTCGGAGCTAGACGACACTCCTTTTTTTTTATATTGAACTTTTAATGCAATTCCCTTTGGGTTTAATTGCTTTAGGAAACATATATATCTCATACGTTTGAAGGTATCCTATGGCATCTTTTGACCTAAGAGTATCAAGTATCCCTAACGATTTTAGAATGATACCTTAGGATTAAAGCGGGCAGGAAGCGATCTCAAAATTTTCTTAACTACAGGCATCTAAGGGATTTTCTCACCTACATTGAAACTTGAGTTTACTATATCAGACAGATGTGCGTAGAACTCATCAAAAGATTCAGAATCAAGCATAGTGATAATTTCAAATTGTGTGGTGAGATTTTGTGTAACAACCCACATAATTTTTGGGGTATTTTTCAAAATAAAGAGGAAAAATAAATTTTGAGATAAAATTATTTTTATTGGCTAAATATGTTTGTTATGGTTTTAGAAGAATAAAACTTCAAGCGGAATTGAAATCGGAGTTAAAATGGATTTTATATGATTTTTTTTTTAACTTTTGCCTTATGGTATTTTTAAGGGAAACTGTCAGATTTTTGGTATGATCGATCGATCGATCGATGGTCCTAGAAAACGTGAACAAGTATTTTTGAGGAGTTGTGGTTTGATTCAAACTCTTATATTTTTACCTTATAAAAAGGGATCGTTGGCTATTGTTTTGGAACAGCCTTGTGGCAGAAAATATATTTTCTTTTCCTCTCTCTTATACACAAACAGTACCCTTTATTTTATGCATTCAACCTTAGGTTTTGAGTTGTTCTTGGAGACGTTTTAAGGTTGATCTTGGAGGAAGTTTTGATGATCTTTTAGGACTGATTTTGATGGTGTTATCTGTGATTTCTGGGCAGATTGGTGATTGGTTCTTTTTGGTGGTTTGAGGTATGGGGTTTTATACAATATGCTCCTTAATCTCGCAAGTATTATTCTCATTGTTTTATTGTGATTATTGAGTCATATTTGAATTGATAAATTCATTTGGAAATCTAGAAATATTTGTTGGAATCTAATTTCGATTCATGTGGTATTATATTTGGTGTTGAGCATGTTGTCATGAGATTTTAATATGGCACTGAGGTTGGGCACCAGTCAATATTTATTTTTTCGGATATGCTTCAAAATGCATAGGCGTGGTACGGTGGTGAGGCCTGGTGACCCGGTTAATGTGTTGTTGAGAAATTATATTGATATAATTTCTTATGAGATTCGCATTTGATTTGAATATTCGTACTCGTATTGTTACATTTGATTCACTGCTAATATTTGTTGAGCATCTTTCCTGTCGTATTGTGTACTTCCCCATATTTTCTTTTAGTTGGCAGGTTAGCGTGGATTTGAGCGCTTTGGACCAATTGAGATGATTTTTTTTCGTGGATGATTTGGGAAGGATTATAATACAAGTTGAGAAGATTGTATTTATTTTTTATGTATAGAGCATTGGAGATTTATTTTAAATGTTGTATTTTTATTCGAGATATTTGTTGTATTAATTTGGAGAAATTTGAGATTAGTGGTTTCGCTTTTATTGTGGGATTTAGATGCTCTATACCTTGTTATATTGAGGATTTATTTTATCGTGAGTACCACTCCATTCGCTCTCCCCGGTCGGGCGGGGTGTTACATTTTGTAGCTTAGAAGCTTTTATAATATTTGTTCCCTCATGAGGGAGTTGGAGGGTATCCCAAGCTTCTTTAGACGGGGTGCACATCATCATACGAAGAAACTCGTCAGTGGTGATGGCTCTATAAATATCACTCAGACCGATCGAGTTAAAATTACTCAGTTTAAAATTGTCCTCTGTCCATTCAGAAATAAGTTTTGGACTTAAGACATTATTAGTTGTCATAGTGAGTGGTGTCCACCCTCTTTTCCAAACTAAACAGACCCGTTCATCTATGGATTTTAAAATTGAACTCATTTTTTCTTTCCAATAGGCATAGTTTGAACCATAAAAAATGAGCATCATATTATATAAATTATCCATTATTCCAAATTTTTAATGATCAACAATTTTCAAAAAAAAATGATATCACAAAAATATGTAAAAAGATCACACATTAATCGATTGTAACCTGCTCTGATACCAATTTGATAATTCAAGTGATTCAATGGATTGATTTGTATCTTAAGTTCCCACAAACAAATCCAACTTTTACCATATTTGATCTTCGATTAAATTGGGTGTACATACGAGATGTGATCCAATATTAAATGACCAAACCAAGCATGTAAGCAATCAAGCAGAGATGGGGAAAAATTATTATAAAGGGGAAAACCTTATATTCAACACTATTGTTAGTTTTGACAGACAATTGATTTAAAAAACTTAGCTAAACTAAGTGGGACACACATAGTCTTCAAAACCTCCAATAGAATATGACTCAGTCCAGAGTTGTCCACATGTAGCGATTTATGCTCGGCATCCATCGATCAACCTTCCTTCTTCTTCAGCACTGAACCCTCAGTTCACAAGTCAACCATAGAGTATAGACTCCACAAGGTGTATGGATGATATTCAAACTTAGGGTTTTACAAAGTTTCGCAAATCGTATAGGGGATGAAAGGATTGTGAAGCTAAAATTGTTTTTGTGACATAAAATATGAAAAACTTTGGAATAGATATGCATAATTCATTTTTTCCCAAAGTCCCATAAAGGAACTATTTAAAACTTATTTTTATAGGACTGGCATAAAAGTTGAGGCAGCGCTACTCGTTCGAACGAAATGCAAGTCATTTGAACGAAAAATGTAGCTTTGGTTCAAACGAGATGCAGACTCCTTCTAATGACAGAGTAAAGTCGTTCGAATGTACATCTAATGTATTTCTAATGAGAAACCTTTGCCTCGAAAACCCACTTCGTTTGAATGGCATTAGATGGTCGTTCTAATGAGATGGAAGATCTCGTTCGAACGAGATTTGCCATCAGTTGAACGAGGTCAAAAATATATTTTTATTTTAAAGTATTTTTTAAATACCCTCGATTTTATAGAAACTATCATCCTAAATATGATTTATAAAATTTATGATCACCCAAAGTTTTATACCTCCATGAGATGTAGGGGTGTCTTCGATCTTGGGGATGTCGGAGTTCGGTTTGACATATCGATTTGTAACGAGATATATCAAATATAAAATAAAGCCTAAGCTATGAGCAATTATAAATATTTTCTCTTATAATATTTAAGTTCATGAGTATATGATGTGATTTTAATGAGAACGGGTTTTCAAAATTGCATTATTAACTTGAATTATGTTCAATCTTGTAATTTTCTTCTAAATAACGAAAATGACTCTAAAAGCCCTTTATTTATGATGTATCTGGGCTAACAAGTAGTATATTTGGGTCTAAATAATACAAACTAATGCACTCATCATGGCGGTAGAGTAAATTAAAATTAAAATTTAAGTTAAGCTAATTCTCACATGTTTAATTGGAAATTAATTTTTTCAGTGATAATTCTAAGATTTTAAAATGGATTCAACTTGCACTCACTGGTTATAGCATTAAAGTAATAAAATTAAATGGAAAAGTTTTCGAAGGACTAAAATGATTTTGGATAATATTTTGACTAAAGTGGATAATAAACTTATCTAATCCATATATATATATATATATATATATATATATATATATGTGTGTGTGTGTGTGTGTGTGTGTGTGTGTGTGTGTGTGTAATTTAAAATTGTGATGTGATTGACTCCCCGTATTAGTATTTGTCTTTCCTATCAATTGGGTGAAATTAATCATAAAATCATGGTATTTTAAAATTTATGGTAATTATTTTAATGTAAGTACAAATATGTTAAATCCCCCCACTAGGGAAGTTCTATATGAACATGTAAATTTTAAAGAATTGACTAATGAGAATTAGTAAATATCAATATTAGGTGATGTCGCTCTGGTAATGATCATGTTTTTAAGATGGTTTTCATCTTAGGTAAACAAGGTATTATTTGGATTAGAATTATATGGGGAAACCCCGATCCATTTCTTAATGCAATAGTGAGCATGATCGGAGGCCAAAGGTAGGTGTTAGTTGTTGAGAAGAAATCGACTTCTTTTTTGAAAGGGGGGTAAAAGGAAAAGTATAAGTCTAAAGGACAATGGTATGGTGTTAAGAAAGTTCATATTCCTCACTATTAATAAAAATATCGAAAGGTGGGTGTTTTCACAACAAGTAATTAGAACATTGATAGTATCATGTTTGGTTTTCCTATAACTATAAGTATGGGAACATGGTAATGGTTTTTCTTTTAAAATTATAAGCATGATTTATGGTCTGATGTATAAGAACCTGTTGTGCATATTCAGGAGCAACAAATTGGGTTTGTAACTCTTTGCAGAGATACCAGGTATTCGGGAAACTACTTAAAGGAGAGTTGTTCCTAATATGGGAAATAAGGATAACACATTAGCATTGGAAGTATGTTATCTATTTAAAAGTTTTGGTGGAGACAAAAAGAAATTTTGGTAACTTAATTTATGTGCCTGTTTTTAAAAGAAAAAAAATTTTGGTTTCTAAATTAGTGTTGAATAGATATTCAATTATTTTATAATTTTTTTAACAAAAGCAGGATATATTTATCTACTCTGGTACATTGGGACACAAGTACTACACTATAATATATGTTTCATCAATACTGCTAAACATTGATATGAATAAGTTTAATGGACAATTATTAAAAATAAAGGTTCCTTATTAGTTGAACTAGACACAATTTTGGCGTATACACTTAGGTTATTTTATTCTAACGAAAATTTAAATACTAGTTTATAATAGAGAAATTGAGTTCATTATAAGTGAAGGAACTTGTAGTCGGTTAATCCCAATTAGAAGGTAAAATAACTAAGAGGCATTTCATTTCCAAAAGCTAGATATCCAAATGTGTGATGGAAATGGTTCATTTCAATTTATGCGGTCCTATGACTATCCAGTCGAGAGGTGGTTATGAGTACTTCACCTATTTCATTGATGATTACTCAAGTTGTGGATGTGTTTACCTTATGCACCACAAATATGAAGCCTGTGATTAGTTCAAAGTTTATAATACTAAGGTGGATCATAGGTGAGGTAAACTAATCCAAACCCTACGATCTGATCGCGAGGGTGTGTACATCTTATGAGAATTTACGAATCATTTATCACATGTGGGGGTTGTATTTGAGTTTTATGTACCAGGTAGTCTATTCAGAAATGATGTAGTATAAAGAAGAAAAGGTAATATTTTAAAAATGTCCATGGTAAGTTATTCAAAACTGTAATATTCGTATTAGAATTTCTCATAATCGATAGAAATATGCATTTTGAATTTAATTCCATCACAATCGTTCGGTTCAACTCCTATGGAACTGTAGACTGAGCATAAGCTCATTCCAGGACATGTTGTGGTAGGATCAAATAAAGTTAAAATCAATGACAAAAGTATGTGCTTATGGAATATGACATATGAAAAATAATGCCACTTAGGTTATATAAAAGGTTTAAAAACGGCTCCAAACAGTTTGTTTAAGAAACTATTTTGTACAAAACAAATTACCAACACAAGATGTGTATGAAAATTGTTATGAACGAGATATTTGAGTTATAGGTGAACAAGTTTTGAAAACCAAAACTAAAAGAGTCTAAATCAGCACAAGATCAAAAGGTGATAAGAGGAAGATTAAACATGCAAGTACACATGTATTTTACCGTAGTAAACCCTCACCCAATTGGGGAAACATCCACGAAGATGTCTACACCTAAAAAACAAAATCCACTAAAACGAGTTATAAGGTTACAAACTATTAACAAACTAAGAACACAACCAGACCTATACTAAGTCAAGAACTTATACCAGATCCATTTGGTATATCTTACTTCTCTGAAGGCTCTGAAGTTGTCCTAGTTGTTCTGCAGCTTTACACCTCCTCCTTCTTTTATCTTTACGTCGACTCTATGGTTAGAAATCTCTCAACCAACACTCTTTTAGTGTTGTAGTGTGAAACGTGTATTGTGGTGTTGTGCCTAACACATGCATAAACACACACACACATACACACACACACACACACACACACACACTCACACACTTATACCGACCAATAGTCCTACAAATTACAGATTTCAACTAAAAATGTTATGCAAGATTCTGAATCACAATTTATTGAAAACTAGACTTCCTTTTTTGTGATAGATCGAGTGACAATCTTGCTACTCAAAAAGAGCCAATATCCTATACACTTTCTCTTATTTATTTGCAAACCTATTTCACAAAATGTGAAATATGAACTGGTTAGTGTAAACATCTCAAGATCTGAAAATGTTTTGAAGTTCCTTTTTCTCAAAACTTGAAACAGAAAAAGGTATTTGTTAGTAGAACGTTAAATGAAAATTTTGAGTAAAAAAAACCAAGAAATAATGATTTCTAAATAAAGAAATCAATCTAAGAAGATCTAAGCTATTTATATCACAAAAGAATCAGATTTACACTTTCTATGAAAAAGAAACGAGATCTAACTCAGTGACTGGTTGGAAAACAGATTTAAAACCAGAGAGGAAATGATCTTCGAACAAGAATCACTCACAAACTCATACGAAATTTTCAGAGAATTTTTTTTAAGAGTTTGCTTAGGTTTGAAATTTCTCTCTCTCTCCCTCCCCCCCCCCCCCCCCCCCCTCTCTCTCTCTCTCTCTCTCTCTCTCTCTCAAACTCACCAAAAGATTGTAATCGAATACCTAAGAGGCTCTATTTATACAAGACGATGGAAGGATCTGGAACAATTAACCAAATCAACAACCTGGATTAAGTCATACAAATCGAGTATAAATCTAATGGCTGTAAACGCACCGCATTTAAATGCATTCTTATTGGTCCAATGGGTTACGAGTTGGATTGAGTTAGGCAACATGCAAACCATTGATGAGTTTGATCCAACGGTTGATAAGGGCTCTCAGTTATGTGAGTAAGAAGAAACACAATCTTAGTCGATATAATGAAGACACGCGTAAGGCTGAGATCACACATAAAACACATGCTTTTGATTTCTTAAAAATCCCAGTTTCTACCCCACATTTTCTTGTCGTTTTTATTTTCTACCTAACCAAGTTTTTAAAAATGAAAAGATATTACAAATCATCCCAAAACATTTTAAAACCTAAATTTTAAATGTTTCAAAATTCCTACAAAAATGTTTAAAAAATCCCAAAAACATTAGAAAATTATTTTGATGGGAATTAACACTCACACAACAAAAATGATATAAATGCAAAATAAAATATGCAAGCTTAGTTGCAGTGTTGGTATACTACCTTTGAGACCATTAGAGGATAATTTGATGTAGTGTTTGAGGCTCTTTGGTAACAAGGGATATGACACTAATTTTGTCACTATTTCCAAACTAGATAAGCGCCAATATAGAATAGACTCAAGAGAGTAAAAAATATAGGGTGCTTCAATCTCCCCCTTTGGAAATATGAGAGAAAATGTCCTTTGAGTCATCTAGGGCTTGTGGGGATACAAAAAATATTGAAAATCCTAATCCTATACAAAAATTATATCTACCCTATATCCTAGAAAAAGAAAATTACATTACTCAACTAAATACAGACCAATACCCTAACAATATTCTGATATAAATGAGGCAATGATTCCTGAAAATAAGATAGCTAAGATAAAGTATTTTAGATGAAGTGAACAAAAAGATGTCCAAGTAGACTCAAATTTCTCCCCCATTTTGTCTCAAATGGACAAAGGGTAGGCAGAAATATTCATGAGCGATTAAGGAGAAATATAATGCATAAACATCAATGAGTCACATAAAATATTTATTCAAGATATATCATGCCAATAGATTTATGAAGAGATTCAAATCTTAAATTGTCTAGAGGCTTTGTGAACAAATCAACAAATTGAAGATCTGTGGGCAAATACATAATTTCCAATTCCTTGGATTCTATTAATTTATGAATAAAGTAATATCGAATCTTGATATGTTTTGTGTGAGAGTGTTGCACAAGATTTTTGAAAATATTAATTGCACTTTGATTATCATAATAGATATGCAACTTATCTTCAATTATGCCATAATCTTTTAACATCAGTTTTATCCGAAGTAATTGTGAACAACAACTTCTTGCTGCAATGTATTCTGATTCAACGGTGGATAATGATGTACAATTTTGTTTCTTTCTAGACCATCCTACCAAATTATTTCCTATATAATGACAGGCTCCTGATGTACTCTTACTGTCATTGGAACAACCATCCCAATCAGCATCGGTGTAACCAATTATAGAAGTGGAAGTGTCATCTGTGTACCAAAGACCTAAGTTAAGAGTTCCTTTAACATATTTTATGATTCGCTTAACGCACGATAAGTGACTCTCTTTAGGTGCATTCTAATATCTAGCGCATACACAAATAGCATACATAATGTCAGGGCGTTAGGCAATTAGGTGTAGTAAGGTTCCTATAATGCTACTGTAGACACCCCATTCTGTTACCCCCCAACTCTCCTTAGGTCCCTAGTACCTCCCTTCATCACCAGAAACCCAGGTCATGTCCCGAGTACTGACCTAGAAGCCATCGGGCACTCCTCGACTCAGTTTGATGAAAAAGTCAAACTCTTCATCTCGATTGAGATTGAATGAATCCTTTAAGGGCACTGAATACCCTTTCCAACGGTCCATCCCGTGCGCAATTCCGACTTACCATGCGGACGAACGATCCGTTTACGTCTGAAACTTGACCTAGAGGCCACCGGACGCTCCCGGGCTCTGTTTGACCTAAGTTAACTCTTCAGCTCAACCAAGGATGAATGAATCTTCAAAGGGCATTGAATAACCTATCCAACGGTCCATCCCGTGCACGATTCTGACTTACCATGCAGACGAATGATCCGTTTGACTCCAAGAGGTCACTGAATGCTTCTAGGGCTCTGTTGACCAAAGTCAACTCTCCACATCGGGTCAAACTCTTTGGAATGTCGAAGTACATCTGATAACCTTTCAATGGTCCACCCCGCATGTGATTTGGACTTACCATGCAGACGAACGATCCGTTTGCGTCCAAACGATTCCCCGTCCAATGGACCGACAAACGCTTCCGAGCCATATTTGACCCAAAGTCAACTCCCAAACTCGGGAGCGGTCCAAAGGACTTTTGAAGGTCTCTAAATTATATTTCCAACGGTCTACCCCGTACACGATTCTGACCAACGGTTTGCCCTCGGCAGTCGATTTCCCGAAAAGGCCTGAAACACACTAACAAATGGCAGGTTCCAGACCCTGCCTATCGGCAGGTGCCGATAGGAAAGATCAGGTCTATGCCAATCGGCAGTGACCTGAGCCTGTAAAACGAGGCCTTCACCTCATTTGCAAGGGGAGACCAAATCTGATAAAATTCACTCTCAACGAATCCCAGAAACCTCTCTCGAAGGCAGCGTGATTTCAACATCCAAATCCCTTCTTAACTTCCACTTTTCATCACCCTTTTCATCAAACTTGGTGAATTATCCACTCTCCATCATCATCCAAGTGCAATGTCTTCTCTCCCACATTCAAGATCAAGCTTAAGGTCTCCAAGAAGGTCCATCTTTCTCAACTCTCCCTTCAAATTCTCTTAAATTTGCAATAACTTGTTTTGTTACTTAGCACTTTTATTATCTCACCTCACACATCCTAATATACTTTTTATTTAGTATTATTTCACAACTCTTATTTTATAAATGAAACCCAAAAAACAAGAAAAAAAGGGTTTGCTCATAAATTCCAAATAGGGATTCTCATACTTTTATCACACTTTCCCCATAACTATAAACATTTTTTCTACACACACACGCACTCACAAATAAGAGATCCCCCATTTGGATTTATGGGATAAACCCCACCCCTCGTTTTGTATGCGAACTACGTGGACTTTGATGCCTTTATAGCATACGTAGGCATCTCGGGGTAAAGCCCGAGACTCGAGTCCCTTTCTCACTTTTTCTCTCACTTTCTATCTTCTCTAAATCTAATCTTCTTATATTTCATATACTTAGTCTTAGTGACGTATTACTCCATATGCGTTATCGTTCCATTATAACGATCAACGTAGGGGTAATCGCGTAAATCTTATTTTTCTAATATTATTTTTATATCTTCCTACGGATGACTCGTTTTATCTCTTACATGATACAAGTCGAGGATTCCTATCTCCCTTATATATATATATATATATATATATATATATATATATATATATATATATATATATATATATATATACACATGAACACATATCACGCGAAAAAATAAAGGAAAATAGAAAATATCCATGAGAGACCGAAAGGGCGGAATGGGTGCCTAACACCTTCCCATTTCGTAACTAAGCCTCCGAACCCTTCTCAAATCATTTTGGTTTCGCATGCACCAGTATGTCTTTGGATGCCATCCTTAGGGATGGCTTCCCCTTTTTCTTTTGTCTGTTTTGAGTAAAATAGACTAGCGACTCTGAATCTCTCTACATTTTTACACCTCATCTCAAATGACGCCGACCGAAGCGCTCCCGAGAGGGATGCGCAGGACTCGAGGATCCTTTCCCTTCACGCGCTCGCCCGCACGACGGGGATCGAGGATGGCCACAGTGGCGACTCTGCTGGGGATATGTGTATTTTGAAGGCTTGAATCTATTTGCATGGATGCTATATTTGTTTATATATCCCTCCATATCGGCATGTTCCCCCTTTTTTTATGTGTATCCCATGCTTATGCTTATGTTCACACACTTGTAGAAAATTCTCCATGTACACTTCGCACCACGTGCACTTAGGAACCTCGATGATCGACATTGCTAGGTAGTAGTGTATCGGGGATGTTCCTTGTTTGGATTTCGCTTGCGATACATTCCACGCATGAATCTCAGTGAGCGTCGGGAGTTGGAAGACGTGTTGGGCGCTAGGGCATGGGTTTAGTACTTTATTTATTGCATGTGTATGTAGATAAAACTTTGATCTAATATATTTTTTTTATTTAAGGCCATCAAAGTCGAGTAGCGCTGTGTGGGGATCACTAGGTAACGTTTACACCACTAGTTGATAGTTGGGGTAACCTTGAGAATATTTGAGTTACAATTAGTAGGGTAATCGAGTATACCCTTACTGTATAGCCACGCCGAGCATGTGGGGCCAAGTTGATATCAATATGTTATGTTTGTTATAATTTTATAGACATGAACGAGATATAGGGTGTATAGGAGTCCTGGTTAGGTTGACTTTTAGAATTGTTTGGGATAAGGGGACCTGGTAATACATGCGTTGTACCATATGCATGTGGGTTAGTTAAAAACATAATTAGAAAAGTAAGATGGACTGAACTTCTTTCGAGGAAGAAGATATTCTGATTATATATAGCAAGATGAGCTATCACACCCGAGATGGGTTGAAATACTGTGGAGACACGGACGAAGGATATCTCTTGCCAAGGGAGGATCCAACAATTTTGGGAATTAGAGTGGAGTCGCACTCAGTCAAGTCCTGAGGATGGCTTGCAAAAAAATAGGATGTTGATGGTACCAGACGAGAAAGACCCGCAAATTGTGTAGTTGTGGAGCGGACAAATGGGTCACGATTTTGGCATACCCTAGGAAGAGGAGTAAGATGTACCAAATAACGTGGAATACCATGTGTGTGGATCCGTGGGGAGCGAGAAATAATGAAGTTGTCTCCAAGTGCACCACATATTAGAGGGGAGAAGGTTGGTTCGAGGTGATCAACCAAAAATTTCATAATACTTGGTGATTCCGGTGACCGAATGGGTAGGCAAACTGATGGAGTTCAGGGTTGGGTTGCCAACATCACGAAAAGGTCAAGATTTCCTTTGGGTTGTGGAATTGGTTGATCGAGATGGAAATATATGAATAATTTAGGTGAACTAAACTATTGGGAAATGTGCCCAACATTGTTATGGATCGAGATAAGATCCTTATGTCCCACCTCTAGTTGGATTATCAGAAGGTAGTGGGGACGAAATGTGTTTGGGCAGGGCTTATCACCCGTAAATCGGTGGGTAGACGTGAGGGATGACTAAGATATTAGAGGATATATTAGAGATGCAAATTCTAGACTCTAAGGTAATTGAGAGGAGAAATAACTGTTGGTATAGTTGCATGTAATAAATCATACTAGCCTATTGTTGTCGAGGAACCTTCTGAGGCTTTATGCGGGAAACCTTGTCGTCCGCCTTTGGTTAGTTATAGGGGAGAATGACAAACTTCTCGGTCCTGACGTGATTTGGAGTCCGTCGGCAAGGACTGAGTAAATCAAGGGGTATTTTGTATAAAAGATAAATGTCGTAAGACTTACGTCATCGCAAACCAAAGTTTTCAAAGTCTAATAATTGTGGTCAAGTGTTAAGAGTAGAAGACTCACATGAGAAGAATTTTGTTGATTGGAAAAAAGGGAGAGTTAGCATCTAAAAATGTTTGGACCTTTAGTCAGTTTTAAAATGATAGAGCCGGTGGTGTGTAGGCTCATTGTATTGAAGTATTTCTGGCAGGATTGTAATGTGTTGTGCATAGTCGTCAGATTAGGATTGTGCATCGAAACTATAAACCCGAAGAACTGAACCCAACGGACCTCTATGATTCGGGTTGGGTCAATTTTTTTAGTTATGGGTTGGTTTTGGTTAAAAAAATGAGACAACCAGTTCAGTTCTCAGTTTGGTATGTAAAACAAACTGGACCGAATCGAAATTAGACCGCATATTTTAGTCCATTTCTCCGTCTAATAAAAATAAATATAGGGTTTTATTTCATAGAGCAACCGTCTTCTCCAACTAGTAAAGGTAAATGTTGGGTTTCATTTTGTCTTTTTCATTTCGTCTTCATACGATTACTGATATGCGATTTACTGATTCTCGTTTTACTGATATGAGATTTAAACATACAATCGCAAATTTAAATCACCTATTAAACATACATATGCGATGAATTTTAAGATATGACTGAAATGCGATTTTCTGATATATGTGATTTACGTATTCGATTTACATATATATTACTACCTTTTCTTCAAAAAAAAAGATACATATGCGATTAAGATATAAGACTTGTTAAGGCTAATCATTAGCAGTTCTGGGTCATTTTCTTTCTTTTTCATTTTTCTAACCCAAATCTTGTATCTGAAATTTTAATCAGAAATACATATTTTTTTATTTTTTTTCATTTTTTCTTTTGTTTTTCATTTTTTTTCATTTACCAGTTACTTATTTAATTAGAAATAGATATTTTTTTCATTTACCAGTTACTTATTTACTATTTTATTTCAAGATGTCAAGCACTGCAGGCACGTGTTTTCGTCACCCAACTTCCGTTTCTCAACCAACGACAAATACCACCACAGAAGCATCATAAGTAGCGACTGGGGAATTGACCGAGGTAGATAAAAAGATTTCAAATCTGATGTGTGGGATCATTTCACTAAAATAGAGAAGGAAGATGGGAGTAATCCCGATCAATGTAAGTGTAATTATTGTTCAATTATATATGCTTGTTCAAGTTCTTATGGAACTAGTACCTTAAGGAAACACCTTGGGGGATGTAAATCTTACCAGTTTAATAAAGATACAAAGAAAAAAAATTAGCTTTCCAAAAGGATGACGAAGAGGAGAGTAAATTATCCCTTGGAATTTGATCAGGGGGATTGTAGAGAGGCAATTGCCAAAATGATTATGATTGATGAATTACCGTTTAGGTTCCTTATGAGTGTTTGTCAACCTAGATTTCAGCATGTGTCCCGCACTAAAATTTCTTGATTTGCAGATAAGATTGGCTTCGCGCATCACCATTACTACTAGAAGTTGAGATGTGATTAGATGAAATGTCGGATACAGAATTAGGTAATTTTTATTATGCAAAATTCCTTTGTTTATTTGTTTTACTAATATGTAAAAATATTCTATTTAACTCAATTATTAATATGTAAAAATATGTTATTTTAGTCATCACGGAAGATCCCAAACTCGCATCCGTTTTCTCTAGTACACCCGTGATGACTTGAGGTCAAATTTCATATTTGTTCGTTTTGAAAAGAGGTTTTTTTCATAACTGTTACTAAAATTTGATAATTGTTATTAAAATATCATAAGGCTAAGTTACTTGATAATTGTTATATAAAAGTTAACTATTATAAAAATAACTATTATTTCTTAAGGCTAAGTTTCTTTAAAATTTTATAACTGTTATTTAAAAGTGAAATGTTATGCTAATAGTAAAACATAGTAAAACTGTTATTTGTAAAACATACATGTTAGTATAATTGTTATTAGTATAAAACTGCCCAATTTCATGCTAAATTAACATGATGTTAGTAACTTAGTATAACTATTATCTTTAAAACATAAATGTTAGTACAAGTTATAACTGTTTGATAAATGTTAGTAAAACATACATGTTAGTAACTTACTGGCATAACTCTCATTTGATAAATGTTAGTAACTGACAGTTTCATATTTTTTTCAGTTTTTTTTTTTGCAGTAACACTTAAGATATTCTAATTTTTTTGCAGAAACTTTTAACCGAGTGGAATGAAGGAGGATGAATTCAATTGGAAATTTGGAAGGAAGTAACTCTTGTGGAGTGGATGGAATTTATTATGTATTTTGGATTATGCATTTCTAATTTAATATGTATTTCGGATTAGCTCTTTCAATCCATTTGAATGTTGGTATTGGATAACATGTATTTCGGATAATGCTTTAATCACTAAGTTGTTGAAATATCCTAGTTAATCTCATGTATTTTATTCTTGAATGTTGGGATATTCTAGTTAATTTCATTTATTTTATTCTATTTAATTTGACACTTGAATGGTAATTTCACGGTTTAATTTAATCACAAATGAATAGGAACCGTGACTTAAACCGAACCAAATTGAGAACCATCGCTTCTGTTCGATTATATATATATATTTTGGTTCAGTTCTAGTTCCAAAACAAGAGAATCGACCAACCCGGACCATGCAAAGCCCTAGTCAAGATGAGACTTTACGAAGGATGATGTAGAGTATCCGTGAAAAGTTGACTAGAATAGGTTGGTCATTAGTTTTGAACAGTTGTGTATAGGCCTTGGGGCTGGAGAGTACCATTGGTGGGTGTATAGTGGGGACACCGAAATGTCTTCAGGATGTAACTTTGGTATCATGGGGGTGCAATGTGAATAATTATTTGAAGTTCTTAGTACCAGGCTTATCCGAATTTCGAGGACGAAATTCCTTTGTAACCGGGAAAGCATATAACACCCCATATTTTTGGAAATATTTAAATTACACATAATTTAATTAATTTGAAAAATAAAGTAAATTAAATAAATATTAATTGGAGAATATTGGATTAATATTTATGTGTTATTATATTTACTTGTCTGATAAGTAAAACAAATTTTATTATTTTACAGTACGTCGTAAGTGGGTAAAAGTGACGGGCCGACGGGATCTTATTCGGGGACGTGCGTGTGGGGTAATATTGGGAATAAGATGGTAAATTGATGATAAGTGACTCGAATGGTGATTTCGAGTGCACGGATGATCCGGGTTGGGTTGAGATAGTCATAATTAGGTACTGGAGGGTTGTAATCAAATTCGGGGGACTTTTTAAGCTATACGGGACTTGTACGAGGGTATTCGAGTCATTTTAATGTTATTAGTTAATCTAATATTTGGATTAAGGTATTTATATTAGATTTTAGGGACTTATGGGAATCCACTTTATGTAATCAAACATCTAAGAGGGGTACTGGGGAGAAACGAGGAGGAAACACAAAGAAAATCAAGGGAGGCCAATTGGATAAGAATTTTTGAATGAAATTGTTAGGATTCATTTAACATACAAGGAGGATTCAGAGTATTCTTTATACTTAAGGCAAGTAAGTTACTTGTTTAATGCTATTTTTGTATTTATTTATATCATATCATAAATGGTAGAATTGAAACCAATTTTGGGGTGGGACTAACATGTCAAATGGGTTTTGAGAAAATAAATCCATAGAATTTAGTGATTATTACATATAATCTTGATAGGTTGAACCCCACATGAAAAGTGGGTTCTTGATAGAGAAATCTAATGACAGAGATATAATGGTGTTCTTGAATTGAAAATCTGAGATTTAAGCATGAAAAAATGTGATCTTGAATTATGAATTTTGAAATTGTATTAGAATTAAGGTGTAGATTAATTCTAAAAAAAATGATGATTAAATCCCATGATTAGGAATGATTTTAATGAATTGGGGCAATTAAACATGTGTCCTTATGTTAGAAATTGATAAGGTAATGTTTACATTCATGGGGATGAATTTTGGAAGTCATTTGTGGGTGAGAATTTGGGTGAAACTCGTAAATACAACAGGTTGTGTCGTTTTGGGTTCGAAAACAGGGGCGAATTGGTTCTCCCCTAGGTCTTACCAGTTCGGCACCCCTGTGTCACCCAGTGTTTATGTTTTGATGGATTTTGCTTTTAAAATGATCTCAGGTGGGTTTGGGGTATTCATAAGGATGTTTAGGACTACTGAAATATAACTTTAGGATATCATTAAATTACAGGAAATGATTGGGATAATTTCGGGATCAATTTGGATGTTTAGTATATTTAACACTTTGAAAATAAAATAAAGGAATTGGGTCAAAAATTGGATTTGACTTAGTTACGGGATGGTTGAGAAGGTTTGAGTATTTCAGAAAACATTATATGGCATAAAATTTTTAAGTAGTGGATAATCAATTATGCGGGAATCGGGAATAGACTCAGAACATTAAGGCTAATGCTTTGGGTGTTAGGTACAGATTAACCGAATTAGGTGATTGTATATATATAGGTATAGGGACAATATATATATATATATATGAATAATAGTAATTGTGTGTATGATAATTATGTGAAACATATCCATCCTAGCGGATATGCTATCGGTGGGGGTTGAGCACCATGGGAGGTCTATCTAGCGAATCCCAGCAGAGGTAGTACCGTTCCCCTGGGTCATAGGTCTTTGCACGACCACCCTAAATGAGTTTTGGAGCCCCGTGGAATAATTTGGTATGTTTATAACCCACGGACTTAAGGCCATGACTGCCACCGATTTTTATTTTCATTTTCGGTTCGGTGGTGAGATTCCGACCCAGTTGCCCAGGCTGAGGAGATACTCCAGGAGCATGATAACATGTTAGTGATTTTGCACCCAGTGAGGAAATGCTTGGAGGGGTTGCGGTTATACGTATATAACGATAAATATATGTGTATGTGAACAATATATGATATGAAAATACGTATATAAGTGTGATAATTATATACGGGTGAATAATATTAATACATAAGTATGGAATAAGTAACTGGGGTGAAGTTATGCGAATTAATTAAGATGGAATTTAAAATGACTTTGCATGTGTGATAGCTAAATAAGAATTAAAGCATAGAACAAACGTATGTGACACAGTTTGGATAGAAGGTTGGCGTATGGGTCTAAGATATGTGTTGACACTTGTTAGGCAGGGTAGCGTAACTAGGGTGTTTAAAATGTACACGATTGGTGCGCATAATAGATGAGGGGTGAGGGTCATCTCATGGGAATGCGATACCGGTTTAAATATGGAAGAATGATGTGCATTTTTACTAATGAATTTTGTTCACTTGCTAAATGTTTTCAAAAGGTTTTGGGCTCTGATCCATATCAAATATTTTCAAAAAATTTAGGTGTCTATCCACAAGGATGCCAGGCATGATCACTCTTTTTAGGATTTATAGGGTTGCAGCAGATGTGGAGGCTTATAGTTTTTTGAGTAGTCAATTATATCTTTTGTATTCTAGTTAGGTTCCATTTAAGTTGTGTGGGCACGTCGCCCCTTTTATCAGACTCTTTACATTCAGTTTTTATTTAATTCGGCTAGTGTGGATTGTTTGGTAACCTATGGTGTATTCGGTATGTGGATTTTAATTTATTCTACCTCGAGACTTTATTACAGTGAGGGTTTATTTAAAATGGTTTCTTTTAATGGTTTGTGGTGAATGGTTTTACTTTTTGTTATTTAATTAAAGATTAAAATTTGGCACCGACTTGTTTAAATAATAGGAGGTTAGTAATTAAAATATTTTTCGACAGTGATTCTAAGAATGAACCAGATGAGATTCTTGTTTTATTTTAGTACAGGACTGACCACCTGATATTGAAATACGCGGGGTTGCCACAGCAAACACAAAAATTAATCACAAAATCATAACAATATTATATATGAAATAAAAATGCTAAAGAAGAACAGTAAAACCTGATTTGTAACCAACTTGAGAACAACCCAAAATTATAAATTGGAAATGCCCAAATAGCAAATTGGAAGCTACAAAATAAAACAAATAAAAAAATAAAACATACAACACAAATATTAGTAAAAAAAATTCATAGTAAAAAAATCTAACAAAGGAAATGAATATATACTTACACGCACAAGCTCCAACCAATCTCCAAATGCTTGAGTATGTCACCCCCCCTCCCCCCCACAAAGCCCTAACTTTCTGAAGTTGATGAAATTGAAACCTAGATTTTTTAGCCCTTGTTTTTATGGGTGGGGTTATTTAAAAAAAGGGTATTTTTGCTGCCGATTTTTTTTTTGGGGGGGAGGAGGCTGTCTGAAAATAGGAGGGGGGGCTTGTCCGAAAATAGGGAGGGAAGGGAGGGGGGATATCTTCTTGCTAGTACTTTGAGAGAGAAGAGAAGAAGATAGAGAGAGAAAGATAAGAGAAGAAAGTGGGTGAAATGAATGAGAAGAGAAGAAAGAGAGACTTAGGGTTAGAAAATAGGTGGGTAAATGAGTGGATTGGATTAGGTATTATGTTGAGTGGGTTTAGTGTATGGGTTTGAACTTATTTAATTGGGATTATAAATGAGTTTCTAATCTTTTAGTAACTAGGATTAGGTTATAAACCTTGTAATATTATTTATGAGTGATGGTGGTTAACATAGACCCCAAAGTTATGTTAGTGGTGGATTGATGAGTTAAGAGCAATGTGAAGGTATTTAAGTAAGGTTAGGCTTCATTATTAGGGTTAAGCCTAGGATACGTCGGGATTTTTACAAGAGAATGGTACAAATGTCATGAATGATGTTATAGTAGTGGTACTATGGTCTGACATGCCGAGTTGGGGTTCTCTTAGGACAATATCCACATTGGAATTATTATTAGATATTTAGTTGTCATAGAAGATACACTATGTGTACGTATCTAGAGAGGGTATACTTTAATTTAGGGCTTAAAGGTTGTGTTATTTAGGGGCTAACATAGAGTGTTGGGTTAATATTTCTAGTGCACATGCATAAGTACAGTTACCTACTTTGTGTGCATGTGTAGGTATGGAAATATTTTCCCTCGTACGGGTTTTGGGAATTTAGTTTTGAGACATCCTTTAGTCGAAACTAGTATGGGTATAATAGATTTTTAGAGGTATGTAGGCTTTAATGGTGCTTGTTAGAGGTGGTGGGTTATGTGAATGCCCTGTTATGGTTTGGATGGATGCGGTTATTACTATCAGTTTATGTGTTGATTTTCTAGTACTCCATGATCGTGTATATACTATAGGTTTATAATTATATAAATATATACACTATGTTCTTAGAAAGTTCTCACACTAGTGGGGAATGTGAGACCCTTGGTTATTTTTTGGAGTTAGGGTTTGACTTCCTAATGAGTAATATTTTATATAATATACTTATGTGATTGTGCTGGTAATCTTATGTCATTATATCTTGGAGACCAGATGGACTAGGAAGAAGTTTATCGGGGGTCCTTGTTTGGATTTTCACAGCCCGTGCTTGGATTTTAGTTCATATTGGGAGTTGGGAGATCATGGATGCAGTGATATTTAAGGATTTAATATAAACCTTACTAGTCTTAGGGTTACTGTGGATGTTTAGGGTGTTAATGAAGGTTAGTTGGTAGTTTTTAGAATGTTAGACATTAAGTGGTAGTCGCGATGGCTATGGTTTGAGAGGAGGATGTTCAGTTAAAAGTTCATATGGATCCTACTTATGGGTATGACTTATCAGCAGTATCGAGTGTCTTGTGGTAAACCTGTGGTTATTTCCCATAAATGGTATATGATATATTATTATCAATTGGTTATTATTCACTTTTATTTGTAGATTGAAATTATTTATGCATCTTAAGGATCATATCGTTTTTATTATAGTCTATTTTTGTATCTGTTAGGGATTATATAGAGGATTTTATACAATGGTCTTGACCCACATTTTGTTGACTAACATTTTCAGGTTTTGCTGTGGTGAATTGGAGGATTAGCATTGCAGTGTTGATTCTTTAGGTTGGATCGAATATGAGGATTCCAATAGTTCAGGATTCACTTCATTTTTGGGTTTAAATTATTATAGGGCTATGTTATATTTCAGTTATATAGTTTTGACCTTATTCAAAGGATTGTTATCATTACATATGTATTAGTTTATTTATATTTAGTTTTATATGAAATCGTATAAATATTGAAAATTTTCTTTTTTGTCATATTCATATCGTTTGGTATTATCCATATTCATTTTCAGTCTTATGTTGTTCCACAAGCTTAGAATGTTATAAATTATTTGATTCTCGTAAATCATGTATTTAGAATTGATAACCCAGCATACAAAATTTGTGGGGTGTCCCACTTACGTATAAATTATCTTCCTTCATCTCATTATTATACATTGGTTACCTTCACCACCATATCTTAGGTGTTATTATTAAAGAGGCAATCCAAGGGTCTATTGAATACGCGTATAGATTGAACTAAAAAAATACACATACATGAAATCCTACAAGGAAGAATTAGGATTTACCTTTCAAAATATGTTTAATTTGATCTCGTATTAGCACAAACTGTATGTGATATCAGTTGACCAAGAATGCAGACCCGATGCACCTCACAATCTTCTACTGTATTCTTGATATGCACAGTCATGAGCAGAGTGTGGGCTCTATCTCCGTGACCAACTAATCCTCTCACTTTTACTCTCTGTTGTCTCTCTTTCTCACAAATCCAAATTTCTATCTTTTGAGTATCAAAGAGTGACAACTAGCTTAAGAAAAACGAACTTTAGGTGCATATATATAGGCTACAGTAGGGATCTTAAGGAGGGATAAGGATGTGGATCCTAATGGGCCTGAGAAAACCTAACCATTCTCGGATCCTAATCTCATTCCCTCAATTATAATTAATACCACTAAATAATTATAATTGAAACTCCACTCCTTAACTCAAAATTATATTTCGAGCTACTCATTATTAATTACTTAATTATCCCCACGTTAAGGTTACAGATACCCATTAATAAAATAAATTACTAATGATTAATTTGATTAACTTCATTAAGTCCTTGACTGGTCCAACTTAACGTATTTTTAGCATCGGATTAACATAATCCACCTACAGGGTTTGACCCATATAAAAACTATAAGCATCTCAAAGGGTTATCACTAGTATCTATACCGAGACGTGGATTCCATTTATAAAAGACTTTCACCATACATTAATCACCATTGCCCAATCTATCAATATTATTGATCCAATAATGAATCTCAGACGATAGGTCAAATCAATAAATATCTAGTGCATGTGTCCATCAATCATATCCGGATTAAGAGCCTTACGTAAACCTAATAATCAGGAGGCTTACATTTTCTTATAAAATCAATATAAAGACAACGACCTCAAGGTGGTCCCATTTATTACACATAAACTGTACTAGCATAATAAGTTGAAACTATACAGTTTCCCGTAATTAAGATGGACCTACTAAAATATTATACTATAGACCTACTGATGGTGTGTCTAGTTCTATCTAAGACTGTGAATGATAAAACTTATATTTCACAAGAACTAGTGATGTCATCCTCTGTGTGTAAGTCGTGCTCTACACACCAGAACACCTACTGAGAAAAATAAAAGACAATAAAAATATATAAAATATTGCAAACATTATATCCATACAAAATTCTTATTAAAATAGAAAAAAATGATTTATTTTAACAATAAATCCATAACTAAAACTATCACATAAGGCATGGTTTAAGTCTACTTCTCTAATAATCTCCCACTTAGACTCAAAGCCATCATGCAATGCATCTCACTCCCATCCCCTCTATGTGACTATCAAAATTCTTAGTTGGTAAGCTCTTCGTGAAAGGGTTTGCTAGGTTGTTCTCTGATGTAATCTTCATAACTGTGACATCACATCGCTGCATAATTTCTCGAATGAGATGAT
The DNA here is from genome assembly GCA_949130495.1 of Sambucus nigra. Lineage (NCBI taxonomy): Eukaryota > Viridiplantae > Streptophyta > Magnoliopsida > Dipsacales > Adoxaceae > Sambucus > Sambucus nigra. The sequence goes on from OX422208.1 coordinate 555,279,921, forward strand.
ACTTACGCTCGATGTGTTTACGTCTCTTATGGCTCCTGGGCTCCTTTCAGTTAGAAACCACACTACTATCATCACAATTAAGTGTAATAGTCGATTGAACTAAAGGTACTAATACTAGATCCATTACAAAGTTTTCAAGCCATACTACTTCCGTAGCTTCCTCAGAGTCCGCCACATATTCAGCTTCCATGACGGAATCAGCAATTCAAGATTGATTAATACTCCTCCAACTAATTACTCCACCTCCTATGGAAAATACATATCGAGATGTAGATTTTATGGAATCCCTAGTTGGTGTACCCAATAGGTACTAGACTCTCTACCTAGTAAACTAGCATATAAGCCTGTGTTCTTTTCACTTACTTAAGTATATGCTTTACCGTAGTCCAGTGTTCTTGCCCAGGGTTAGACTGATATCTACTAACCATGTCAACAGCAAAGCATATATCAAGTCTAGTGCATAGCATAGCATACATAAGGCTCCCAACTGTCTAAACATAAGGGATGACTTTCATCTTCTCTATCTCATCAGGTGTCTTAGGACACTGATCTTTAGAAAGAGATATTCCATGTCTGAAAGGGTGGAACCCTTTCCAGGAATCTTTCATGCTAAATTTGGCAAGAATGGAATCGATGTAAGTTGATTGAGATAAACCCAATATCCTATTCTTGCGATCACACATAAGCTTGATCTTAAGGATGTGATTAGCTTCTCCTAAGTCTTTCATATCAAATTGGCTGGACAACCATACTCTAACTGAAGATAACACTCTAACATAATTTTTAGTGAGAATACTATCATTTTATATATAATACTAAAAACACCACCATGTTTCCATTGTATTTCTTGTACACACAAGACTCATCTGGACATTGATCAAAACCAAAAGATTTAATTGCCTAATAAAAACAAACATTTTAAGTTCTAAATGCTTGCTTAAGTTTATAAATGGAATTCTTAAGCTTACATAATTTAAGCTCTTGGCCTTAGGAAATAAAACCATCTAGTTGCACCATATAGATATACTAGTCAACATTCTCATTAAGAAATGCAGTATTGACGTACGTTTGCTAAATTTCACAATCAAAATGAGCCGTAATGGATAAGAGAATTCAAATGGACTTCATCATAGCTATCGACGAGAAGGTTTCCTCACACTCGATGCCCTCTTTCTGAGTAAATCCTTTCACAATAAGTCATGCCTTAAAGGTCTCAACCTTCCCGTCCACCCCTCTTTTCCTTTTATAGACCCACTTGCATCCTATGGGTTTTATCCCTTCGGTTGGATTTATAAGATTCTAGGCCTGATTGGAATACATAAATTCCATCTCAAAATTCATAGCTTTAAGCCAAAGTTATGCATCTTTATCTCTGAGCAACTCGTTGTAGTTACACGGGTCGGCTTTGAGTTCATCAGGGACCTTGTCATAAGACTCCCCCAAGAACATAAATTGTTTATGTTGACGTACAACCCTCCCACTACGACGGGGTAGTCCCTGTGCTGGTGTACTAGAGTCAACACGTTGTGTTATTTCATCTTGTATTAATGGTGTTAAAAAATCTTGGTTCCCTCATAATTCTTCAAGAACAACTTTACTTATGGGTTTATGATCCATCGTATAATCCTCTTATGAGAATCGGGCAGTGGTGCTAATAATGACCTTATGATCCTTAGGATCATAGAATAAATAACCCTTTCTTCCTTAGGATATCCTATAAATAAACAAACTTCTAATCTTGATTCCAGCTTACTAGGATCTCCCTTCAACACACGTGCTGGACTACCCCAGATCCGAATATATTTGATACTAGGCTTGCTCCTAATCCACAATTCCTTGGGTGTAGTAGAGACCGCATTTTAAGGTACCTAGTTCAGTAAATAAGTGTTCGTTTCGAAAGCATGTCTCCGAAAGGAATCTGGGAGATCTGTATAACTCAACATATACCTAATCATATCCAAAAGAAAATTGTTCCTACTTTTTGCTACACCATTTTTCTAAGGCATACCAGGCGAAAATAATTAGGTTATGATCCCTTGATTCTAGATATTGCCTAAACTAATCTAAGAGGTACTCACCACCACGATCAGATCAGAGTGTCTTGATACTTTTACCTTGATGCTTCTCCACTTCTGCCTTATAAAATTTGAATTTCTCAAAGGCTTTGGACTTATGGTGCATTAGGTAAACATACCATAACTTGAGTAATCATCTATGAAAGTCATAAAATACTCAATGCCCCCCTTTTCTCGAGGTTGTCATCGGTCCACATATATCAGAATGAACCAATTCCAATAGTTCTTTGGATCTATATTCCTTGACCAAGAAAGTCCTCTTGGCCATTTTACCTTCTAAATAGGATTCACAAACTGGAAGTGCCTCCACTTCTAGTGAGATCAATTTCCCACTTGCTACCATTCTACGAATCCTTTTTAGATTAATATAACCTAGGCATACGTGCTAAAGATACGTTTGGTTCACTAAGGAGGGTTCATTTCTCTTTAAATTTGGTCCAATTAAATTATTCAAAGTATTAATTTTCTGTGTCGGAGAGATGGGATTAACAATATAAAGACTATCAACTAATGTACCAGAACAAATAAAAAATTTATTTTTCTTAATAACCACGAGTTTATTAAAAGAAACTAAATATCCATAAAAGGCTAAATAAGAAACTGAAATCAATTTCATTATAATGGAAGATGCATAAAGACAATCTTTTAAAAGTAAACTCCCATCATTATTAAAGCTTAAATGAATGCCTCCCACAACAACTACCGCTACTCTCGTAGCATCTCCCATAGTCAGATAAATCTATCCATTACTTAGTCGTCTGGTTTTCTGGAACCCTTGAAAGGAATTCCATAGATGATTAGTGGCTCCCGTATCTACACACCAGGTACCGGTAGTATGAACCACAAAACATAATTCAACGACAAATAAATGGAATTTACTTGTGTTGTTCTGTTTATTGCGGGAAATCGGACAATTGTTCTTCCAGTGACCTGACTGCTTAGAGTGGAAACACTTTCCCTTGGGCTTTTTCATACCTCTCTGAGACCCATGAGCTACCTGAGGGACCATAACCTATTTCTTCTTATTCTTCTTCTTTCCCATAGGCTTAGAATTAGAACCTTTCTCAGAAACAAATTCACTTATTGACTTCTTGATGAAACCCTTAGCTGCTTGTAGTTCTTTAAGTAGTTCCGCTAAAGAGTAAGAAAGTTTATTCATGTTGTAATTTAGGCGGAACTCCTTAAAGGACTTAGGCAGCGACTAGAGAGAAATATCGACCTAGGTTTACCCATCAATTTTTGCTCCAAGGATTTCAAGCTCATTGATAAGTTACATCATCCTTAACACATGTTCCCTCACTGGGGTCCCTTTATCCATGTTTGTGTTCACGAGTTCTTTCATGGCAACCTAACATGCAACACAATTTTGATCCCAAAACATATCTTTGACGTTCAACATCATGACATACGCATGGTCCATCGACTAATGCTGATGTTGCAAACATTTGACATTAATGCCAAAATGTAACACCGTTCCATCTCGTCAACCTTGATCCATTTTTGGTAATCCTGGGTTTCCTTTTCGGTCGCCCCCCACCAAGTTTCTCAGGACAGATCTCATATAGTACAAACTTGTTTCCTTCAACAGTCAACACAATATCCAAATTTCTTTTTCAGTCAATGTAATTAGGTCTAGTTAATTTGTTTTTCTTGAGAATGACTGCAAGTGAATTGAAAGAACTTCCCATCTTAATACCGAGAATCAAATAATAAAATGAATTATTATAGGGCATAAAACTTTTTGAATTCTAAATTAAAATTAATGTTCCCTCTATTAATTTTAAAAGAATCCATCGGCACCCGATTACCATTTTAATAGTATTACTCATTAGAGAACCTACTTTCCAAAAAAAAATAAGGAGGCTTATTCCTTTTAATTTTGTTATCTAGACAAAACCTATGTCAAATAAAATTAAATAGCCAACACTTTGGCCCCATAATAACAAAGCATTCCTCTTGTGAGAACCTACCATTACTTTATGTTTAAGTGTATACCACCAACTAATTTTAGATTATCTTATATCACATAGACTCCTACTTTGGGGGCCGCCTATGTGAATAATGAATCTAAAATTACCCTTAAGGAAATTTATACCGAGTACCATAATAATTAGCATTCCTCGTTGGAGAACCTACTTATTATTGAAAGTCTACAAATCGTTGGTGGAGATCATGGGATTTTCCCTTGGAATATTCCCTCTCCCACTTAGTAATTTAAAATCTTTGTGAGGGTTATAAAAAAATGTGTCTAATTTTTAATTAATTTGAAAAATCTAGGACATTTGATATATTTCCAAAAATACCGGGGTATCCCTATTTTAACATATCAAGCAAATGTGTGATAAATAAAAAAAATTCAAACACCCTTGATTGTTATAAAAAAAAAAGAATACTCAATTTTTTTTATTCTCTAACCACACATATTAATGTCCACAATTCAATATAATTATGAAATATTCACATTTAGCATCTACATGATTTAAGTTCGGTTGGTATTACATGTTGTCCATAATTCTAAGGGAGTCATTAACATATATTAACATCCCAACAGTTAAAACATGAATAATAAATACATAAATCAACATAAATAAGGATTCCCAGCTATTATGGTCAAGATACAACTCTATCATAGATTGGAGTTCTCAACAGTCATCCTTGAACCCAAACACTTCATGTTGTCACTATGATGGGACGACACGGGGTTCCACCTACCCGATCAGGTGGCGAGGTCGAGGGGGCCTCCCTCGTGGGGGTTCTGGGGGTAGCGCACCAGCCTGTATGCACTGTTTTACACTGTCCATACGGATTTCTGTGCTAAAAATAGCCTCCGATCACAAATCTGCTTCCGCACTCCTCCATTAATAATTATGATCAAAATATTAACTATTTAAAGATGTTCTATGCCTCTATGAAGGATTTCACATTCTACATCAATATTTCATTAATCCATCAGAAAAAAATCACCACAAATAAATCATCGTGGGATCCAATCAAATAGAACATACACAAAAATATGTGACCATAATAGTGGGACTAGATCGCTACAAAATATAAATTACCACACATATATACATATATTCTACCCAACATCTAGTCACATATATGATTGTTTTAATTGGATAACATGGATGAGTTTAACCTATACATGATATCAATGGGGCTATGATACCAATTGTTGGAGCGGCATACCAATTGTTTGAGCGGCAGTCTAAGGGTCTATTGAATACGCGTACAGATTGAACTGCAAAAAAAATACACATACGTGAAATCCTACAAGGAAAAATTAGGATTTACCTTTCAAGATCTGTTTGATTTGATCTCGTGTTAGCACAAATTGTATGTGATGGAAATTGATCAAGAACGGAGACCCGATGCACCTCACGATATTCTACTATATTCCTGATGTGCGCTATCATGAGCAGAGTGTGGGCTCTATCTTTGTGACCACCTACTCTTCTCACTTATCCTCTCTACTGTCTCTATTTCTCACAAATATGAATTTATGTCTTTTGAGTATCCAAGAGTGATGGTTGGCATAAGAAAGACGAGTTTTATGTGCATATATATAGGCTATAGTAGGGACCCTACGGAGAGATAAGGATGTGGCTCCTAATGGGCCTGAGAAAACCTAATCCTTCTCGGATCTTAATCGCAATCCCTTAATTATAATTAATACCACTAAATAATTATAATTGAAACTCCACTCCTTAACTCAAAATTATATTTCGAGCTCCTCATTATTAATTACTTAATTCTCCCCACATTAAGGTTAAAGATACTCGTTAATAAAATAAATTAATAAAATAAATTACTGATAATTTATTTAATTAACTTATTAAGTCCTTGAGCGGTCCAACTTAACTTATTTATTGTATTGGATTAACATGATCCACCTGTATAGTTTGACACATACAAAACCTATAAGCATCTCAATGGAGTATCACCAGTCTCTATACCAAGATGTGGATTACATCAATAAAATACTTTCACCATACATTAATTACCATTATCCAATCTATCAAAATTATTGATCCAATAAGGAATCTCACTCGATAAATCAAACCAATAAATAACTAGTCCATGTGTTCATCAATCATATCACGATTAAGAGCATTATGTAAACCTAATAATCACGAGGTTTACATTGTCTTAAAAAATCAATATAAAGACAATGACCTTATGGTGGTCCCATTCAATTCACATAAAGTGTACTTGCACAACAAGTTGAAACTATACAATTTCTTATAATCAAGATAGACCTACTAAAATATTGTGCTACAGCCCTACTAATGGTGTGTCCAGTTCCATCTAAGATTGTGAACAATTAAACTTATATTTTATAAGAAATGGTGATCTGATCCTTTGTGTGTAAGTCGTACTCTACACACCAGAACACCTACTGAGCATAATAAAAGACATCGTTAATATATAAAGTAATGCAAACATTATGTCCATACATGATTCTCATTAAAACAGGAAAAACTGAATTTATTTTAACAATAAATCCATAACTAAAACTATTACATTGTATGGGGGGCATGAAGATAATCTCAAGATTAGAGATAATCCCCCAGGTAATACAACATACTCAAGGGATTAAGTCAATGATGCAGCTCAGCGAGCGAGGCAGCTTAAGAGATACTGCTCAGCAAGTCATCTCAAGTGATGCAGCTCAAGTGAGGTAGTTCAGCGTGGCAGCCCAGGGAGATCTTCCAGCGAAGAAAATGGCCAAGATAACTCATCCTTTAGTGATGTTATTTTACTTAGTCTTGTTGTATCCTTTGTTTAGATTGACTATGAGCTATAACGACTATAATTATGTAATGATTGTAATGTCATTCGGTGTGAGGTCAAACGGTACTCACAAGAGACCAAGCCTGACAGGGCTTGGGAGAGCTTTCATGCTGTATCTAATGACCTCACCGTGGGAACTTCAGAGGGACTTGGTTCGTAGGATTGATAAGTGAGGCTCCATTGGGTGTTGTCCTGACCATCTTAGATACACCTGGTAAAATATCAAAAGACCTTGACCGTGGAACCTTGGGCGGAGCAGCCTTGAGTCCCATGGGGCGTTGAGTTGTGAACCACTTGTGCCTTCTACCTTAATGTCACATCTACTTTAGGTGATGTCACTAGTCAGCTAAGAAATGTCAAATCTGCACTTGAGTAAGCCACTGTGGTATTTGCGGCTATCAGACAGTTGGTGAGCCACCTCTGTGGTGACAGCCCCCTGACGCATAGTGGTTAGGCAAAAGGCGTGTCTTGGTATTTAATGTTTATGACGTGGAGCTGATCAGTCCATCAGGGATTTAATATTTGTGACATAAAGTATGAGGGATGTCTTTCACAGATGTGAAAGACTGAGGCATATCGGGAGTGGTGTGTGTGGGGGGGGTGTATTTATGGGCCTCAACCACTTATTGAGGGGAGGATGTTCTTTCAGAGTTCTTGTTAAGGAGTTATTAGAGAAAAAGGGATATCAGAGAGAAGTTATTGTAAAAACCATAGATTTTATTCACCCACCATTGTCACTTTATTACAAAGCTTTTAATATCTGACCAGAGATCTTTGAGAATTAGCGTGTTTAGCTGCCTGCCAAGGTGTATCTAGTGTGATTACCTCTCCCTCCCTCTAAATGAGTTACCTCTGAGTTAATTATTATCTTCTGAGTTATACACGAGAGATTTGTGAGTTCAAACTAAGTTGTGTGTCTTGTAATTAATCACTAGTATTCTTGGTTAGCTTGTCGTTACCGTACTCAAAGGGGGTTATGCCTCCATCTAATATAAACTACACTCTTACATTTGGTGACTCTGTTAGGGAGGTATTCTTCTGGTAAAACAGTGTGGTGCAGGATAATGTTAATCGTAGACTTAACTTCGATGATATCCAACGCAATGAGGAACAAGAGACGAGAGATCTGGAAGCTCCCAGAAATGGGGTTCCTCCTTAGGTAGAGGTTCCCCAAGATCCAATGATGACTGGAGTTCCAACGATCACCCAAGACTCTACTAGTGTTGTCTTATGACTAGTGCAAATGACCTTCCTCATGGGTAAGTTTCTTGAGTTTTTGCAGACACCTGAGGTTGCCACAGTCCTAGGAGGGGGAACACATCCCAGTGCTTTTGTGACACCTGGGGTGGTCCCAGTAGCTCTGATGAACCCTATTCCGGCTGTTCCCGCGGGTATTGGACCCATAGGAACAACACCCACTTCTGCCTCAATAACGGGAATAACGGGTGTAACCAGCGTTCCATCAGTGGTCACTCCAAATGCAACTAGCGTTCCATCAGTGGTCCCTCTGGTCAATCCCTCCATGGCTGAGAAGACACCGGTGTCTGTGTTAGTAAAAATGAGGAACGAAATGCAAAAGGAGATGTTAAAGATGCTAACAGCTTCCTCACAGTCGTCCAGCGAGGTAGCTTCAGTGTATGGTGATTTTTGCATGCCCTATCCCTAAGAATACAACGATGAGCCTTACTCGAAGGACTACATCCTTACCATCTTTGAGAAATACACTAAGAAGGGGGGGAACCCTAAGGAGCACATCAAACGTTTCATCGAACATCTAGGGTCTCACTACAACAAAAAAAGTTCAGGCTAAGGGAGTTCTTAAAATCATTAACCAATAAAGATTATACGTATTACTCTCATTTGGAGCCAAAGAGTGTTTCAACGTGGGAAGATATGCATGTTTTATTTGTCCAGAAGTTCTTTCTGGCAGAAGATGAGTTCACGTTAACATAGTTGGGCAGGGAGAAGCAACGCCCAGGAGAAGATGTGGTGGCTTATGTTCGAAGATTCAGGTAGAGGTCCCTCGATGTGAGGGAAGAATCCAAAGAGTCAAACTGTTACAACTCTGTTCTGAGGGTCTCCTAGAGTATATCTGGCACCTGATTAATGAAACTCGCGAAGGGAATTTCACAACATTTCTAAAAGTAGCAAGGAATATATCATTGGTAGTTCGATCGAACCCTGTTGCGGTACCATTGGTGTTCAGACAGTCTGGGACACCCATTGCAGCATGCGGCGTACCCCCACGGGTAGGATACGTTGATGGAAGAAAATGACCGAAGAAAAATAATAAGAGAAAGTTTGGGAGAGATTGAGAAGACCCACCACCATTACCCTCCACATTTAAGGAGGATTTTAGCTATTATAATACCATGGTTCAAGGAGGAACGATGTATGAACCTACGGGCATCCCCGTCGTGGAGCCAGATGCGACAACGAGACCGAATCCTAAATATTGTCAGATCCATCGAAAGGTGGGTCATCCAACAAAGACATGTTCCACATTGAGAAAGATTATCAGTAAACACATGAAGACATGGACTTTACAGATCCCTCAAGAGAACAACGTGAACGTTAACCCCCTCCCACCGTATGGGGAGAACTTAGTGATTGCCTATAATAAGGAGGCAGAATGGGAGATGAGGGAAATTGAGTTCCAACAGGAGGACTTTAAAGATGCTTTAGAATATTTCACAAAGGGCATGGCCAATATGGCCATTGCCTGCGTTGAGGCAAGTGTAAGGGACGTGGATGAGGTATACAAATTCGAAGGAGAGGATATGGACCCATGTTTAGAGTATCAAGCTGTTTCGCGATCACCCAAGTTCTCATGGTTCTATTACCAAGTGGGGATACCGAAGGAAAGCCGTTTGGAAATAACGCAGGTAATTTTGGATGTCGCAAAGAATAACACAATACCCTCGTTAATATGGAAAGGTCCCATGGCCAGAATGGTGAGAAATTTCTTAATCGAAGTAACTTTTAGTGATACTGACAGGACCGTGAGATTCCCGCACAATAGGCCCCTGTACGTAATGTCAAGTATCAATGGGGTAAGCTTCACGAGGGCACTAATGGATGGAGGTGCATCGATAGGCATCATGCTTATCAGTTCCTTCCGAATAGCTAACATTCTGGAGGAAAGACTGATACCAATGCCTTTGATGATTTTTAGTTACGATAATCAATCATTCAAATCCATCGGGTACGTCAATGTGGGGATTGTAATGGGAAACCTTACCTCACACATCAAGTTTCATGTGATTGAAAGTACCACTTATTGATAGGGAGAGTATGGGTGCACAACTAGGGTCTAGTCCCTTCAACGTATAACCAATGTGCAAAGGAAAACATTAAAGGGACTGAGATCGTCATATAGGCCACTAAGAAGCCTTATGCCACCGAAGAAGCTCATTTGGTAGATGCAACCTTTTACACAAAGTTGGAGGAAGATGCCAGGGTGCTGATAAGAAGGATGGAAGAAGCAAGAGTTCCCTCTACTAGAGAAAGAATGGGGCCTGTAAATGGCCAAGGCAACAAATGAACAAAGGGAAAGGTAATAACGAAAGAAGTTCACTTAGCTAATCCCAAGAATCAAAATCTTTCAAAGCGACTTAGAGATAGAATGAGACCCAAAATGGATTCGATGGATCATGACACCCAACGATAGAGTGCGCTGAGAAGATTTTCAGGGAATAGGTTGGCTGAGGCTTTTAGAGAAAGGAAAATAAAGGCAGTCACAATGACGAGCAGACAGTGCAAGAAGAAGATTACTAAGGATGGAAGAGTGATCTACCTTTTATAAGGGTGTGAGCGGGCAACCGAAGGAGCTGGTTTAGAGGCTGACTCGATATATGAGTGCTTCTCGGTGGACCAGTAAGGGAAGTGCATGGTCATCGATAACTCAAATATACAGGAGTTTGTAGAGGACGTAGCCGAAGAACCAAACTATATGATAGATCACCCCAAACCCCAGGTGAAATAGTTGGAGCAGTTGAACCTAGCGAAAGATGGAGAAGATGCAAGGCCCATATTCATTTCGAAGGATCTGAGTAGAGTAAAGATAAAAGACTTGATTGAGTTGATTTGAGAATTTGGGTATGTTTTTACATGGAAATACACAGAGATGGAAGGGTTAAACAAAGAGGTTAGATGCCACAAACTAAACGTTATACCTTCATCCATACCGGTGAAGCAAGCCACAAGAATATACAATCCAAAGCTGGATTTAAATATCAAGGAGGAGGTCCAACGGTTACTAGCATCAGGGTTTATTGAGCTGATCCAACATACACTATAGCTTTCAAGCATCATTCTAGTAGGAAAGAAGGATAAGAATCAAATAAGGATCTGAGTAGACTTCAGGGACCTAAACAGAGCTTGCCCAAAATATGAGTTTCCTCTACCTTCCATCGATAGCCTCATTGATTCAACGGTTAGTCATGAAATGTACAACTTTATGGATGGGTATGTGGGGTACAACCAGATCAAGATGGATCGGGTTGACGCAGAGAAAATGACATTTCGAACCCCGTTAGGAAACTTCATGTACAAGGTAATGCCGTTTGGATTAAAGAACGATGGGGCGACATATCTAAGGACGATGATGGCCATTTTTCATGATTTTTTCCACAAATTCCTAGAGTTCTATGTGGATGATTTGGTCATCAAATTGAAGAAGGAGGAGTCCCATCTGGATGACCTAAGGAGGGTGTTTATTCGCTACAGAAAATACAAGCTGAAGATGATAAGTGGGAAGTTCTTAGGGTTTATGGTAGATTGACAGGGAGTATAGATGGACCAGGATAAGCAATGAGCTATACTGGAAATGCTTTTCATAAAAACGAAAAAAAAAGCTCAAAAGTTTCCTCATAAAAGTCTCCTACCTCAGAAGCTTTATGTCGGGGTTGGGCGAGATAACTCACTCGTTGATGGAGCTACTGTCAAAGGGCACGAAGTTCAAGTGGGAGGAAGCACATCAGGAATCTCTAAACAGGTTGAAGAAGTTATTTACCTCCCTACGGAAAATGATTCCTCCAAAATTGAGAACACTGTTGCAACTCTACCTTACGTCTACCACTAGGTCCATCGAAGCAATCTTCGCACACGAGGTCGATGGGCAAGAAAGACCGGTCTACTACCTGAGAAGAATCACACATGGACCAGAGGCAAGGTACAATAATGTAGAAAGGCACTATTCGGCCTTGGTGTTCGTAGCACAAAAACTTAGGCAATATATGCTATATTTCACGATTCACATTGTGACAAGATGTGATCCAATTAAGTTTTTTTATCAAGAACTATCTTAATTGGAAGAGTAGCTAGGTGGTTTCTCATCCTCTCAGAATATGACTTAAAATGCATGGTTCCTCGCGCAATCAAAATCCAGACGTATGTGGACTTGTTGGTAATTTTCTCATCTGGAGTATTTGAGCCACCCCGAGAGGACATCTCGGGGGATAACTTGCAGTCAAATTTTTTGAAGGCTGACCTTGAAGAATGGATGATGCAATTCGATGGTTATTCGACAGAGAAGAAAGGAGGAGCAGGGGTTATTTTCTATAAAGGAAAGGACGAATTTTGCCGTTTCTATAAATTGGATTTCCCTTTATCCAACAACGAAGCAGAGTATGAGGCGTTAGTACTTAGGCTACTAGAGGCCCTTTGAAGTGGCATCCATTCACTATGTATCAAAGATGATTCAAACTTGGTAGTTCAACAAGTGAATAGGGAGTATGCGTTGAAGCACCTCAACCTAGCATCCTACAAAATGATCATTCAATGGCTGATTAATCATTTCCATCAGGTCAAGATAAGAAGACATCCCAGAACGATGAACAGGCATGCTTATTCCTATGCCACCATTGCGCACAAGTTGATTATAAAGATCGATTCAACTACTGTGGTGATCCAATGAAGAACAACCCCCATCGATGGTACAATCAATCCTACCCATGGAAGGAGATTCAGATTGGAGATGCGAGATCAGAAAATAGTTAGAGTTTGGGGAAGGCAAGATGGAACTGAGAAAGCTAGCACAGTACTTCATTAATTATGGCAACCTATACTTCAGGAACATGGGAGGATAGTTATCAAGATGTGTTGGCCCAGAAGAGGCAAAACAAAGGTTGAGGAAGAGCATTGAAGGCCATTGCAAAAAATAGAGATCCCTTTGTACAGGAGAATCCAAAGGGAAGGATACTTTTGGCCAACGATGAAATAAGACGCAGCTGAGTTACAAGATACTTTTGGAAAGATTATGTATCTAGTTTTCATGAATATACAAGACGTTTTTTTTGAAGTTATACTGTTTGTTGAGATGGAAAATTATAAAAATTTATCTTTTGTAAGTCATTATAACACAGAGGTGATAAAAAAACAAGATAAACTTCTCTTTCATTCATAAACTGAGGAGTGTATTAAAAAATTGGGAACTACTGCCCAAGAATTACATGAGAAGAAAAATAAAAAAAATTACAAGTGTTGGGGGGGGGTCATTGGCCTAGGAGGAACCATAAGTCTGGGGCAGAGAAAAAGTCCCCCAGGCAAGCCCGAAGAAGCTTCCAGGCAAGCCCGACACAGCTCACACGCGCGTCTGACTTAATTTACTAAACTGTCGTATTTCTTGTTCTTGACAAATTATCGAAGTGTATAGTTCCATATTCCACGACGCACAGTAATATTCAACCAATAAGTATTAACCCTTGGCATGTTAGTTAATATTTATTTTAAATTCGGATTAATTAACAATTAAATTTTCACATTTTATTTCAATTAATCCCACAATAATAATTAATCCCATAATTATTTAAATCATAAAAGTGTGGGGTATTACAGCTAGTCTCGGCTCTTCAATCCATTGAGTTTCCAAGTGCTTTTGCAGCAGCTCCCTTTGACTTTCCAACTGCTGACTCTTCAAAGTTTTCAAGTGCCCAATCAGTGAATTTTATTGGAAGCCATATCTACCCAACTCCATCAAATAGCCCAATAATTGATTTAGGAGGGGCCTTGTGACATTTGCAGTGGGGGTATTAACAAGCTCAGCAATAACGGTTGCCATGACCTAAAGCCTAGATCTCATCACTGAAATGTTTAAACGAAGACAATCAATGGTAAAAGTCTCAGGATGGTGAGGAGTTACTCGTTCAATCACCAACGATGGCAGGCAAGTATTTGAGGGGAGTGGCAAAGAACCATGAGTCAAAACTCATGAGGAGTAAGTGCAGGCAAAGGAAGCTCACAGCCGGATTCGCTATCAGCCGGAGAACCCATCATGGAACCTTGGTCGTCATAACTTGATTCCTCAAATACAATTGGTTCTGGATAAGGGATGGCGATAGGTGAAGGAGCTGGTCGAGATTGCTCTTCATCACGAAGGGACTCCCTAGCAACCTGAGGGCAGACAAGTTAACAATGAATTTAATGAAAAATCTTAACAAGTGGTTTTCATTGTTAAGTCACCATTATTGGTGGAGTTTGATGAAAAATCTTAATAAGGGGTTTTCATTGTTAAGTCACTGCTACTGGTGGAGTTTTATAAAAAATCTTAACAAGTAGTTTTCATTGTTAAGTCACCGTTACTGGTGGAGTTTGACGATAAATCTTAACAAGTGGTTTTCATTGTTAAGTTACCGTTACTGGTGGAGTTTGGCAAAAAATCTTAACAAGTGGTTTTCATTGTTAAGTCACCGTTATAGGTGGAGTTTGGTAAAAAATCTTAATAAGTGGTTTTCATTGTTAAGTTACCGTTATAGGTGGAGTTTACGAAAAATCTTAACAAGTGGTTTTCATTGTTAAGTCACCGTTATAGGTGCAGTTTACGAAAAACCTTAAACAAGTGGTTTTCATTATTTGAATGTTTGAAAATGAGATTCTTCTAGCAAAGAGATTGCACATTTTCAAGATAAAGGACAAACACCACGAAATAAAGAGAAAATTGCGAAATACCTCGGCAACTGCTAGATAGAGAATGGGAGATAGGAAAGAAGATGCAACGGTAGGCACCGTAGTGGCACGGTTCATCTCCTCAAGAGACTTCATAGAACCCTCAGTTAGAGGAACTTCAGACAGAGGAACCTCAACACTGATGAAACTCCTACTTCTATAAAAGGAACTAGGGCTAAGGTTGGGGGTGAGCTTGCAGGGGTTGATCGATCTTCCACAGATACATTATCCCTTGTAGGGACAAAAGAAGGACCACAGTGAGTAGATAAGCCAAAGGTAGCCCTAGTGATGGGTGGAGTCCCGAGGGATGATGGTAGAGTTAAGCGTGGAGCAAGATGGGAATATAAAACTAAGTGTTAGAAGTAAGGCACATCACAGAAAGAAGGGGCAAAGTGCACATTCAACCTACCTCAGTGATGTTGGAAAAAGGGGCAAACTTAGAGATGGGCTTTAATAGTGGAGGCTGAAGAAGGAAATCAGCCAGTGCAGAAGCTAGTAATGAGGCAGCTTTAACTTGAAATACACCAAAATATTTAAAAGATTCAGCAAAGTGAGAAGGATAGAAAAGAAAGATCTAAAAGTATTTAGAACTTGTTACCTCGGTAGAACTTTAAAAAATTGGAACGATGTCTAGAGGAACCTCCAGTTGAGGGGATGACTCAGAAAAAACTGGGGGAGCACACTCTGGCTGAGAGGAAACTTCCACAGGGTCAATAGGGAAACAACCTCATTAGCAACCTCTATCATACGTCAGGAGACCAAATGATGGGAATAAGTGATCCCGGTCATGGGAGAACGAGGGGGAGTTGCATCAACGGAACCACTCCCGAAGAGTCCCCCCATAAAAGGACTCACAGGAGGGTTGGGTCTTTCTTCCTCAGCTTCCTGCGTCAAGTTGCTAAGAGTTAGAGAAATACAGTTTGTTATAGAAAAAATGAGAAAAACACGTGCATACCTCTGATCTAGGGGGAGAATGTGATAATATCACCATTAGCGAGGAAGGAGGGGAAGTAGCTGGTGAAGACCTCTCCGTGGGATGATGCTCAACATTAGGACAGTCATCCAATGGCATAGCTCTAACAGCAGAAGGAGATGGGGTGAGATGTACATCAGGAGCTTATTTCTTCTGGGACTTAGTACCCAGAGTCTTTTTCTTGCACCACCAGCACCAAGACTTGGAGGAACCCTTGAGATTTTTCTTTACTTCAACTCCCCTTCAGATAGATCTACTAAGATGGTGTGGAAGGCAGCAGGAGGAGGAACGACAGGAGTGTGTCATTGAAATTCAAAATTTATTCGCTCCACCGCAACTTAAATTTTCTTTCTTAACTCCTCACTTACTTCAATAAACATAGTAGGAGGAACGGAGGCAATAAGGAATGCATCCAAGGGAGCTTGAGGCTGAGGTTGGGACTTAGACTTTGAAGAAGTCCCACTCTTGGATCTCCTAATTTTTTTGGCCGGTGGCTTAGAAGGCCCTTTGCCAGAAGCTGCATCGGTTGGAACACCCTCACCAGAAACACCTTCAGTAGGGGCAGACTCTTTTGGCGTTGCAACGTTCTTGGGTTCTGGCATGGCAGTAGGGATCATGGCGCAATAAGGAGGTAGATCGATGGGAGGATCTTTAGGAGTCTTACTCAGAGGGAACTCAACTACAAGAATAGATTTGTCTTTAAGGCCTATTCTAAGACAGGGAAAGAAAGAACTGGGGGATACTGGGGGGACTTTGTATAAATTCACGAATCCTGGCCAGTTACATCGACCAGAATTTGGTGGCTAAAGAATTGGACACATCCCCTTTCCTAATGGAACTGGGGATGGTAACCCGACCATCCATAGTAGAAGTTACGCCAAGTATAGCTGTAGTAAGGTAGAAAATGTAAGCGTCAGTAAAAGTAGCCCTTTTATTCGTTAACTGAAATACAGGCCGATGCGACCCTTGATCAAAATCGAACTGCTTGCTGCACCGATCGGGGTTGTAGGGTTCAGAAGTATATCCCCACTCAGTGAATAAAGGAAGGAACCCAGGGGTGAATATAAGAACCACGGCTTGCGAAGGATCTTCTACAATCGGAACGAAAGTGACCGTTCTAGATGCAAAAAGAAAAAAAATTCCAAGTGTGGGCGAGGGTTTATTTTCCATATGGCCTCATGAAGAAGGAGTCCAAATGGTAAAAAATGCCCATTATTTCCTTTTGACTTTATTTTTTATGGAAGCACAGGAGGCGAGGGGGATTGATGCCTTAACTCAAGGGATAAGGAACAAATTTGGCGGTAATAGCAGGAAAATGGGTGTAGAGAAAACCCGTTAAAATAATGGTATTGGAAAAATTAGCCAAGTTATAACGACCAAGGGACCATTCCATGTCAATATGGGTTCGATCCATCCAAGTGTAGAGGTACCCCAGAGCAATGGCGACCAAAGGAAGGTTGAAACCTCTGGACAAACAAATGGAGATGTTTATGAGGTCCCTCATAGGCTGGTCGTTGGGTTTCCCAGTCAAAAAGAAACGGGAAAGTGAAATAAGGAAGTAGGCTGGTAATTCTAAGGATGTACCTTTACCCTTACCTGTGATAGAAGTGACATCCTTCGCAGTAAGAGCTTTAAAAAAATAACTGATTAAGGAAGTAAACGTAGCTTTATTGGAAGATCCAGTGCAACGGCAGCAAATTCGATCGAACTCAGCTCGATCAGTAGTTTCTTCACCATCTAAGGCCTCGTCAAGATAAGTAAACTCACATGTGGGTTCAAACCCAAGCAGCTCATAGACATCTTCCAAGGAAATGGGGAACTCCCCCCAAGCAATAAAGAAGGTGTGAGTTGTGACGTTCCATCTAAGGACCAACACTTGGAGTGCAGCGTTGTTCTTAGAGAGAGTGAACTCCCCAAACCAGTTGGCTCAGTGAAGAACAACTTTGGAAAGAGCTGTATCATGGGAGCTCTACATATGTGCATGCCAGACGACAAAATGAGATGGAGATCTCCCAAGTGCTTCGAAATCAATCTGGGAGCAAGGAAAGTCACCACGATCCAATCTGAAGTGCAGAGTCCCCTCTGGAGGAAGAAAATTCCATTTTGATGATTCTTCATCTTCATCACTTAATAGCAAAGGGTCATACTTGGATGAAAAATTACAAGTCTTGCATGCAACAGATAAGTCATCGTCTTTGACAAAGATTGGAGACTGACGGTAAAAACGTAGTTTCTCTCTGCGAGCAACATCCAAGGTGGTGGCACCCACAGTGGAAGCAACATAGGTGGTAGCAATGGAGGTTGTTTGAGCACTGGTGTTAATATCCTTGGGAACGCTTGAACAAGCCATAGCAGGTGGCGATGAATGGAAAAAGATTAGCGAAGAAGGGATACGGATGAAAATGGAGGAGTATGGCCACAGGCGGCGGTGAAAGAGACGATAAGAGAAAATAAACCAGATAAAACCTTGATAATAATGGAGGTTTGAGCTTTTTTTTTCTTTTTCTAAGTGCTCTGGAAATGGAAGAAGACGAACACAAAGTAAGGGGGAAATGGCTAAGTGTTTTGAATAATAGACGTTTGAAATCCTTTAGTTTGCCTTTTTAAGTTTCCCATCATTGCACGTGCAAAGCCGACGAAATTAATTTCAAGTAGACACGTGGCACTTCGTGAAGTATTCTGACAGTTAAAAAGATGACAGCACGTCATTAATGAAGTGACGCATGGGGAATAGAAAGGGTTTTCTTCCAAAATAAGTTTGAGTTTCGCACCAGAATTTTTTGTTAGACATATCCGGTATCCCACAACATAGAAGCTGTCCCAACGGTTCAAAACTCCCCAATGTCGCCTCACCACAAGTCCAAACGGTGTTTAACTGTGACTCAGCTACGTCGGAAAGAGAATTTTACTTTTTTGAACAAGGAAAAACGAAGATGAATAGCCAAAGCAAAAAATTGGGAAGAATTTTATAGTTCAACAGTTACTTTAAGGAGAACTCCACAAGTTTAAATGCCAGGAATGCTTAGGAGTAAGATTTCATACCGTTAGGGGCAGTCCTAATGCAAATACCAACTGCTTACAGCTATACTTCACAAACGGCATGAAACATCACAGACAAGGAGAATTTATTTCCTAAGAGTCAAAATGGATAGTTAACAGGTTCCCAAGGAATTTAGGTAAAATTCCAATAGCTAAGGAAGAAGAGACCGAATGGTTGAGGCTCAACGACAGGAAAAAGTTGTAATTTCTCTTCGCCAATCGCCGACAGGCCGAAGTGCTTTGGTTCAGGTACATCAGGGAGAATTTTACTTTTTCCTGGAAATGATAGCAACAGAAGATGTAACGAAGATAAAAATCCCAGAATTTTTTCACAAATAGATGGTCCATCGGATTGAGAATTTATCGTGCACACATTTCTTGTTCCCATAATAAATCTCTCCCCGAAGGGGAAAATGTAGGGGAGCTTGAAGATAATCTTGAGATTAGAGATATCTCCCCAGCTAATATAACAGACTCAAGGGATTAAGTCAGCGATGCAGCTCAGCGAGCGAGGCAGCTTAAGTGATGCTGCTCAGCAAGGCAGCTCAAGCGATGCAGCTCAAGCGAGGTAGTTCAGCGTGGCAGCCCAGGGAGATCTTCTAGCGAAGAAACTGACCAAGAGAACTCATCCTTTAGTTATGTTGTTTTACTTAGTATTGTTATATACTTTGTTTATATTGACTATGAGCTATAACAACTGTAATGATGTAACGATTGTAATGTCATTTGGTGTGAGGTCAAATGGTACTCACGAGAGACCAGGACTGGCAGGGCATGGGAGAGATTTCATGATCTATCGAATGACCTCACCGTGGGAACTTCAGAGGGACTTAGTTTTTAGGATTGAGAAGTGAGGTTCCGTTGGGGCTTGTCCTGACCATCTTAGATACATCTAGTGAAACACCAAAAGACCTTGACCGTGGAACCTTGAGCGGAGCAGCCTTGAGTCCCATTGGGCGTTGAGTTGTGAACCACTTGTGCCTTCTACTTAATGTCACGTCTACTTTAGGTGATGTCACTAGCCAACTAAACAATGTCAAATCTGCACTTAAGTAAACCACTGTGGTATGTGGTGCTGTCATACAGTTGGTGAGCGACTTCTGTGGTGACAGTCCCCTGACGTACAGTGGTTAGGCAAAAGGCATATCTTGGCATTTAATATTTATGACATGGAGCTGACCGGTCCATCAGGCATTTAATGTTTGTGACATAAAGTATGAGGGATGTCTTTCACAGTTGTGAAATACTGAGGCATCTCGGGAGTGGTGGGGGGGGGGGCTATTTATGGGCCTCAACCACTTCTGAGGGGAAGATGTTCTTACAGAGTTCTTGTTAAAGAGTTATTAGAGAAAAATAGATATCATAGAGAAGTTATTGTAAAAACCAGAGATTTTATTCACCCACCATTGTCATTTTATTACGAAGCTTTTAATATCTGACTAGAGATCTTTGAGGGTTGGCGTGTTTGGCTGCCTGCCAAGGTATATCTAGGGTGCTTACCTCTCTCCCCCTCTAAATGAGTTACTTCTGAGTTCATTATTATCTTATGAGTTATACACGAGAGATTTGTGAGTTCAAACTGAGTTTATCTTCACTGGGTTATGATTGTGTGTCTTGTAATTAATCAGGAGTGTTCTTGGTTAACTTGTCGTTACCGTACTCAAAAGGGGTTATGCCTCCATAAAATTTAAACTACCCTCTTGCATACATAAAGCATGGTTTTAGTATACTTCTTTAACAATTATCATATGCACACACCTTTGATTCTTAATCTTTTTCCCAAGTTTGACACCCAAGCACATCAAACAATTAATACATGAACTGAAACACCGAGTTCTACTTATTGTACATCCTTTACTTAGTTGCCCATACCAAAGCACCAAGCCCCGAAAATGATGTTTTACCATATATTATTAATCATGGAATTTACCAATCCCATGTATATTCACGAGCGTTCACTGTTCACCATATATTACTTGACTTATTACTCATTGACTAGTGGCCTAGGGTCTGAGTGTTTATGTCGCGCTGTAAGGTTTTAAGCCCTCCATAAGGTTCATTTTAAATCCCTCGTGATACACATATCATTACATTACACTTTTGATCAAGAAAACGCAATAATTTGTGTTCAAAGTATTTCGTTTATATTCTTACTACTTAACATACCTTGCGTTGATGAGGTCACAATTACCCATAGAATAAACCTAAATCACGTGTTGTCTAAAGATGGGCTCATTAATAATTTGATACTTAACACATCACACACCATTAAACTTAAACCAGACCAATAAAGCTTGTGACATATGCACTTTCATTACTTGTTTAACACATTTTAGACAAGTTCACACATATTTCTTGAATTGACTAGTCAAATAATTAGTTCAAGGAAATAACAGAAAGGTTAGGGGATATAAATAATTGTTAAAAAAATTATCTGAGAGTCACTGCGAATGATATTCATGAGATTCATACTGATTCTTATCGATACCATGCGCATGAAGCCATATATAAGTCGTGCGCACGACATCCTAGAAAAACCATACTTATTTCAACACTTGGACCACTTTATGCAATTTACCTTTTCACCCTAACAATTATATACCTTGTTCTGTCCTTTAATATCTTGGTTTGTCATCATATGGCACCAAGTATACATTTATTTTACCAATTATAACCATATTACTTAACTTGAGTTTTCAACAAACCTTGTAACTTCATTTATTTTATATTTTCCCCAAACTCTATACAGTTATAAGCTGAATTTGCATATGTTATTTTCAATAAACATGCCTTAAATGATTTTCCCCAAAAAATTTAAGACATGAAAGTGTTCGGATCTATATTATGCACGACTCCATAAAATTTCAAAGTTTCCATAGCTCATTTACTATTTTTAAGGAAATATAAACATAACAAAGTTTATTTTCTTTTTTTACCCAAGAATAAAACTACGCAAACATATATTTATACCCCAAACTCATACCCCACCTGATAAGAAAAAAACAAAAGTGCCCCACTTTTCTTGTGCCAAATAAAACAAACGCCCTTGATAAAAAAAATGAAAATATGTATTTTCAATGAAAAGCTATTTTTACATATAAAAAAATGTTTTTCATAAGAATTTGATTTTAAAGTTAAAAAACTCTTTTTTAAAATAAAAAACTATCCTTTTTTTAAAGTTGATTTTTGTATAAAATATTTTTTTAAATGTTTATAAAAGATAAAAATAAAAGTATTTTACATAAAATAAAATAAATGTTTTTAATTAAAGAATTAAAAAAAGTTTTAACTCTTAAAAAATTATTTTCTTTATAAAAAAATAAAATAATTTTTTTTTTGGAAACAACTCTTTTGTAACTGTTTTCCCTATTTTTTATTTGTATTTATGGAAAGTAATGTAAAAAAGTTTTTTTTATATGTAAAACAGTTCTTAAAAAAGTGTATAGTTTTTTTTACATTAAAGATAGTTTTAATATAAAAAAAATCTTTTTATTTATAAATACAACTTTATATAAAATAAAATAGTTCTTTTTAAACAATTAGTGATGATGCGGGGAACAACACCACCAGATAAGGTGTTAGCAAGCTCAAGCAAGTGATAATAATGGTAGCACAATAGTATATATATATATATATATATATATATATATATATACAGTAGGAGATGAGGAGAAGGGGGTGAACACATCAATATAAGTGGTTCGGCAATTGACTACGCCTACTGTGCAGGTGAGTGTAAATATCACTATCAAATGAGGCTCTAATGGCCTTAGTTATACAATCACTCCTCTCTCTCTCTACCGTCAATGCAACAGAGTTTTGGCTAGGGTTTATATTTTTGGATCCCCTTTTCAAGGTAGATGATGACCTCTATATATAGTGCTTAGGGGATGTAATATACCCCCTAAGCATGCAATGAGCATGTGCATGAAGATCCAACCAGTGTGTGGATGACACATGGCTGATCTTAAGTAAACAATGATGACCTCAATATTCCCTCATGTGGAGGGAATGATTCAGTTATAACAGCTTTTCCCACGTGTTCCAAACCACACGTATGCTTATAAATGCTCGGCGATTTTTTATTGGTGCAACCTCGTCCTGGAAGAGTACGAGGTTGGTGAAGTCCGACCATTTCCTTATTCGAGGCTATATTGGATGAACTTGGTCATGCAGCTAGCTGAGGTTAGGTCTGAGTAGTTGTAACGTTGGCTACGGCCGATGATGATGCTGCCAGATGATTGGTCCCTTATAACACTAATGATCGCAGTTGATGACTGCAATGTCGGCTGGGGTCGATGATGGTGTTGAAGGATGTTGAACCCGTGAGTCCTTGCCGACCTCGGCTGGGCATTAATCGAAGTTGATGTGTTGTAGAAGTAATGTCGGTTGTGGCCGACCTTATAAGAGTCGATGTTACTGATGGTTGTCTAAGGTACCTAGTCACCTCGGCTATGATATTGGCTGAGGTTGACGACTCTGAGTAAGAGGGTACACTTTGGGCATATCAACCACCCCTAGCCCTTAGCTACCTATGTGAATAGGTGACTGAGGGGTATGTATGGCCGAGGCTGAGTTTTTGTTGTGTGCCAATATTTATTTGACACATGTCACTTGCTGAAGTGAGTGGCGTGCCTAACAAGGCATGATGGTTTTTATTTTCCCCTTAGGTTCCCTAGGTAATAATGGGCCTTGGGACTCATGCCAAAATGATGAGGTGGGTTTTAAACCCTTTTTTCTTCTTGCTTCTTCATTTTCCTGCCTGAGTTATCTCTCTGTAATTCTCTCTCTTCAAGAGCTCCGTTGTTACTGCTGTTGATACCAAGTTTATTCTACTGATATGGACCTATTATTTGAAGACACGTGTCATCCTAGGTGGCAACTGTAAATGTTTATACCGAGCTACTCAACCCCCCGAGGAACTACTATACCCCAAATAACTCAAGATCACCGAGCAACTGAAAAGCCACGAGGATCCCAGGGGCCCCGAGAAGCTCAAGCGTGTCGAGCTACTTAGGCGGTCCGAGCTACTAAGTCGGTCCGAGCAACTCAAATACTTGTGGTGTACGCATCAAGGAAAACCAAAAAATAACAGCGCATTAAATGTACAGTTATTATCGTACAGATGTATACGCCTACTAGACAGCTATGCATTATTATTTCACACGTACAACCTCAAGGCTATAAATACATTATAATCTCCCCATTAGAGGGACAGGTTGAATCTCTTGGTAAAATCGTTTATCGAGAATTCCAGGCAAAACAATCAGTAATACAAAAACAGTGGATGTAGGCCATTCTCTTAAGGCTGAACCACTTTAAAAATCTATTGCCTTATTTCTTTACTCATTTTTATCTGTGATTAAAATAATTAGGTCAAATCTAATTTTTTACATCAACAGATTGGCGCCGTCTGTGGGAAACAACTGTAATTAGCGTTTTTCGCCAAAACAATTCATCATCAATGGCTGATAATCCGGAGTCCAGTAATCGAAACACTGGGATTCCCCCAAATCCTTCTGCTCCCCCAAGTTTTTCAGATCTGGCTGGTATAATAGCTAATTTGGCCCAAGGGCAAACGGCCATACAGGAAACCATGCGTCAACTCATACAAACCGTTCAAGGCGGAGTTCCAACCCAATCAGGACAACGAAGTGTTCAAAGAATTATTCATTTACTCTCTTCACGAACTAATGATTCATATCTTACTGAGAGATCTAATGATCCTTCTTATCAGCCCAGACGAACTTCCTCGGTACGGGCTACAAACACTCAACAAAACATCACTCTATCTCCAGAGAGGACAAATGCTCTTGAAAGGTTGAGTAGAGTCTCTCCTTTTGATCGTCTAGGTCCTAGGAGGAATAGAAGTCCCCCTAGGATTGTGTCGAGGAATTCTCAATGACCATTTTATATGAAGGAAGTCTCTGCCCAATCACGACCGGCTGCTCGTCAAGAAAGATCCCAAGAGGCTAATTCAACACGATCAGTTGCTCAAACCAATAGGATCGAAGAGTGAAATGATGCATGGAAAGGCTCAATTCAAAGGTTGGAGGATAGATTAGGGGAGATGGCTAAAACCAAGAATCCTCAACAAAAGACCTTTGTCCGAGGAACTCCATTCATACAAGAGATTGTGGACTTTCCCACACCGTCTAAATTCAAAGCCCTAGTAGTAACACCAAAATATAATGGCAAAACTGATCCTGTTCTCCATATAGAACAATACCAAGTAGCTGCTGATATCTATGTTGTTCCAGACGAGAAGCGATGTCGGGCATTTTCAGGAACCCTTACTGGATCTGCTCAGTTGTGGTGCAATAACTTTCCTCGGGCAAAAATTGTGACTTTCTTTCAGCTAGCAGAGCTCTTCATTGGAAATTTTTGTTTTGGAGCTAAGCCAGTCAAACGAGTAGCACACTTGCTAAGTGTTAGACAGAAGGCAGGTGAGAGCACCAGGGATTATATTACTCATTTTAATAACGAGAAACTAGAAGTAATTGATTACGAGGAAAAAATTGCAATTACTGCTTTGATGAGTGGATTGTTGCCCAATAAATTATATTATACTTTAGCCAAAGATCCACCCAGGACCATGGCGGAACTGATGGCAAAAGCAGTAAAAATCATAAATGCTGAGGAGGCCATAGCTGCGAAAAATAATGCGGACACTAAGGAGATCAAGGTGAAAGATGGTAAAACTGAAAAGAAGGAACACAAGAACAATGGTGGTAACAGGAAATCAAAGGGGAAGCAAGCATTGGAACAGATAAAGAAATACGAAAATTATACTCCCTTGAAGGTGGATATAAATCACATTTTGAAAGAGATCAAGAACAGCGAGGAACTAGCTTGGCCAGCAAAAATGAAGGCAGATCCTGATAAGAGAGACAAGTCCAAATATTGCGAATTCCATAAAGATCATGGTCACACGACCAAGCGTTGTATAGATCTTCAGAATGAAATTGAAGTACTCATTAGACAAGGAAAATTGTCCAAGTATGTTGATCGTCAAAATAGTTATCGAACCAATGAACGAGGAAGACAAAGGTCTAAATCTCCTTTCCGAGCAAAAGATGACAAGAAAGGGGATCATGAAGATGATCTAGGAGATGACCCCGATCTCCCCAAAATACCGAGACAACCAGAACGTGAGGTATTTTCATTTCGTTTTTGATCATTTGATTGCAATGTCATTACAGGTGGAGATGCAGGAGGTGGAGACCTTATTGCAGAGAGGAAAGCTTACCTCAGTGAGGCTCAAGCTTGTTCGTACATTCAACGAATAAATCTAGCTGAAGATGATCGCCCGAGGAAGGTGAACAAAGATAAACTGGTCATCTGTTTTTCTAAGAATGACCTCGCAGGTGTGTTATATCCTCATTATGACCCATTGGTGATCAAAATGAGGATGAAGGAAGTAGTGATTTCACGAGTATTGGTAGATAATGGCAGCTCGGCAGATGTTATGTTCTACCCATGTTTTGATAGTTTGAACCTAAAACTATCCCAGTTGGATCCATATCATAGTCCCCTCCTCGATTTTACTGGTGAAAAAGTTTTTTCACTCGGGATGATCAAGTTAGATATGTTCATCAGTACATGGCCTGCTTGTCGAACAGAAAAAGTGAGCTTTTTCATGATGGATAAAAATGTCTAGTCAGCTTACAATATCATCATGGGAAGAGTAGGTTTGAAGAAGTTCGAAGCAGTACCATCTACTGTAAATCAATGTTTAAAATTCCCAACCAACTTTGGAGTAGGAGTGGTGAAGGGCGACCAAAAAGTAGCTCGGGAATGCTACTATTCATCGGTCGAGCAGGAAGAGCGTGAAGAATCCAGGAAGAAGACTACTACTTATCAAGTAGATGAGATAGAAGATGCGGAGATTGAGACTTTAGACCCAAGAGATGAGTCTTAGCTCGTTAAGGGTCAAGTCATGGAGGCTACTGAAAATGTCATTTTGGATGATGAACACCCGAAACTAATAACTCAAATTGGTGCATCGTTGGATGCCCCATTAAAATAGGAATTGATAACTTTCCTAAAAAGCAGGAAACAAACTTTTGCATGGAGCCATGAAGACATGCCATGGATAGACCCTGCCTTCTTATGTCACGAGCTTAATGTGAACAAGGAAATCAAGCCAGTGAAGAAAAGAAGAAGAGTGTTCAGCCCTGAAAAGAACCAAGCTATACAAGAAGAGGTCGAGAAGCTTCAGAAAGCCTATTTTATTGAGGATGTCAAATATCCTGATTGGCTAACTAATGTGGTGATGGTAAAGAAGAAAAACAACAAGTGGAGGATGTGTGTGGACTTTATTGATCTTAATAAAGCTTGTCCAAAAGATCATTTCCCTCAGCCTCGAATCGATCAATTGGTGGATGCTACCTCGGGAAACGAATTGTTGAGTTTCATGGATGCTTATTCTGGTTACAACCATATTAAAATGAAGCCTAAAGACAGGGAGAGTACCTCTTTTATCACCCCAAGGGGAACTTATTGTTATAATGTTATGCCTTTTGGACTTAAAAATGCAGGTGCAACGTATCAGCGGTTGATGAACAAGGTGTTTACAGAGCAAATCAGTCACAATATGGAGATTTATGTTGATGATATGCTGACGAAGAGCAAGAAAGTTGTTGATCATCTAATTAACCTAGGCCAGACCTTTGATCAACTAGATAAATATCAAATGAGGTTGAACCCTACCAAATGCACATTTGAAGTACGAAAAGGCATGTTTCTCGGGTATATTGTCAACCAGCGAGGTATTGAAGCGAACCTTATAAAGATCAAGGCCCTATTGGGTCTACGATCTCCAACGACGAAGAAGGAAGTGCAAAGTCTCATAGGGTGAGTTGCAGCACTTAATAGATTTATATCATGAGCAACTGATAGATGTCTCCCATTCTTCAAAACACTCCGAAAAACGTTTGAATGGAATGATGAATGCAAGAAGGCCTTTCAAGAGTTGAAGAAATACCTGGGAGCACCTCTATTGTTGTCCAGACCAGTGATGGGCGAAAGACTATACTTGTATCTAGAAGTTTCGGAAAACGCAGTGAGCTCGGCGTTAATAAGAATGGAGGATGGAGTACAAAAACCAATTTATTACACTAGCAAGGCCTTACGAGGAGCAGAGATCAGATATCCAAGACTGGAAAAGTTGGCACTAGCGTTGATCAAAGCGAGTAGAAGAATGAGGCCATATTTCCAAGTTCATACCATAGTCGTGTATACTGATATGCCGTTAAGTCAAGCTCTTCATAAACCAGAAAAATCAGGGAGATTGATGTACTGGGCAGTAGAACTTGGTGAATATGATATAGTTTATAAGCCTAGATCATCGCTTAAAGGGTAGGCAGTGGTAGATTTTATCGCAGAGTTCACCTGTCCTGACACCTCTGAAGAGCAGAAGTTGAATACCGACCAGCCTGTGCATGTTACAGGATCATCAAATTTAAACCCCGACCAACTTAAGTTGGTTGACGAGCAAGAGAAGATGGTTGACGAGAAGCAAGAAATGATATAGGAGGATATAAAGAAGCAATAAATATTCCACTGAGTAATTTTGTCCGATCAAAAATTTGATGATCAGTTACCCATATGGAATTTGTATGTAGATGGCTCTTCGTGCAATGTAGGTAGTGGAATAGGGATTGTTTTGAAAAGTCCTGATGAGGTCGATATGGAGTATGCTCTGCACTTTCAATTTAAATCTTCTAATAATGAGTCCAAATATGAAGCAATGATTGCAGGTTTAAGTCTAGCCAGAACGATAAAGGCAGATCAGGTTATTTTATTCAGCAATTCGCAGTTAATCGTACATCAGATTCTTGGAGTATATGAGGCAAAGGGAGAGTTGATGATCAAGTACCATACGAAAGCAATGGAATTGGTATCGAGTTTTATTACTGTTCAGCTGGTCAGAGTACCAAGACTAGAGAATGCAAGAGCAGACGCACTAGAACTATTAGCATCAGCCACACGCACCGAGCTACGAAGAACAATTCCAATAGAAATTCTAGTTGGTCAAAGCATAGACGAAGATCTAGTCATGAACTTCATTGCTTTTGATTTGGGACCATCATGGATGGATCCCATCAGGGCATATATTGAAGAGGGAACTTTAGCAATTGACAAACTCGCAGCTAAGAAGTTGAAGTTCAAAGCAGCTCGTTATGTATTAACCAATGGTATTTTATATAGACGAGGAGTTATAGCAGCGCTACAAAGATGTGTTCATCCCTCTGAAGTGAAAGACTTGATCGAAGAAGTTCATGAGGGGTCTTGTGGAGCCCATGTAGCTAGTCGAACGCTCTTACGAAGGATAACCACGCAGGGGTATTACTGGCCGACGATGAGGACTGACTGCACAGCTTATGCTAAAAAATGCGACAAATGCCAAAGCTTCTCGTCCACCCGAAGAACTCCACAGGCATTGTTAACACCCATAACATCCCCTTGGCCATTCACTATATGGGAAATATACTTGGTCGGACCACTACTAATAACTAAAGGAAGATACAAATACTTAGTGGTCACAGTGGATTATTTTACTAAATGGGTGGAAGTTGAACCTCTCATTGATATGACATACAACAAAGTCTATCAATTTATTTGGAAAAATATAATTTGCAGATACGGCCTCCCACATGCGTTCATTACTGACCATGGAACCCAGTTTGACAACGAAGAATTTGCTGCATATTGTCAACAATCGAATGTATTGAAGGTCCATTCTGCACCAGGTCATCCCCAAAGTAATGGACAAACTGAGGTGACAAACAGAACGTTGCTAAATGGTTTGAAAAAATGACTGGATGATGCAAAGGCAAATTGGATTAACGAGCTACAGTCTGTGCTTTGGGCATATCGCACCACACCACGAACAGCAACTGGAGAGTCCCCATACATGCTGGCATTTGGGAGTGAAGCTGTCATACCTATTGAATTAGGTCTACCTACACATAGGGTACTTAATTTTAATTCTCCTATTAGTGATTTGATGGGAAGATTAGATCTAGATATGCTAGAAGAAGTCAGAGAAGAAGCAGCTATAAGAAATGTTGCGTATCAACAACGAACAGCTTCGTTCTACAATAAAAGAGTCAAGAAATGTGATTTGAAGGAAGGGGGTTATGTGTTGAAGAAAGTCATCCAAAAGCATAATAAACTAAAAGCCAATTGGCACGGACCCTACAGAGTGATAGAAGTTGTTCGTCCAGGGACACACAAGATTGAAACCTTGGAAGGAGAAGAATTCAAGAATGCATGGAATGCAGAGCATCGTCGAAAGTATTATCAGTAGTTGAAATTTCTATGTAATGCAATTTCCTCAATATGAATAAAGTGAGGTTTTCCCATTTTCTTTATTTGTTAAAATTTTTTCGGAATATTAGTGCTACACACTATACAAATCAATTACCACCAACTCTAAGTTGGTCGGGAAGCAATGACCACCAACTCCGGTTGGTCTTCAAATCAATTACCACCAACTCTAAGTTGGTCGGGAAGCAATTACCATCAACTCCGGTTGGTCGAAAAATCAATTACCACCAACTCTAAGTTGGTCAGCAAATCAATTACCACCAACTCTAAGTTGGTCGGGAAGCAATTACCACCAACTCTAAGTTGGTCGGGAAGCAATGACCACCAACTCCGGTTGGTCGGTAAATCAATTACCACCAACTCTAAGTTGGTCGGGAAGCAATTACCACCAACTCTAAGTTGGTCGGGAAGCAATTACCATCAACTCCGGTTGGTTGGCAAATCAATTACCACCAACTCTAAGTTGGTCGGGAAGCAATTACCACCAACTCTAAGTTGGTCAGGAAGTAATGACCACCAACTCCGGTTGGTCGACAAATAAATTGCCACCAACTCTAGGTTGGTCGGGAATCAATTGCCACCAACTCTAGGTTGGTCAGGAAGCAAATGATCACCAACTCCGGTTGATCGGTAATTTAAAATAACACAAGACATTTTTGTCTTTTTTATAGATATACATAGGTATTCGTCATTAAATAAATGAGATATCTCATAAAATATTTCTAACCCAATAAAAAATAAAATAGCGAAAGACTAAAACTTTTCATTCAAATCGAGAAGGGTTACATATGTTGTGGAAAGATACAAGTCATTACATAAAAAATCCTATTCTATTGGTTTCTTCCCTTATGCTTTTGAAGCAGGTTCTTCCCCAGCAGGAGAATCGCCTAAAGCATAAGGAGAGTTTATGAAATTTATATCTTAAAGCATTCGAACACTCATCACTGATGGCCGATCAAGCAAATGCTCTGGGCGAGATATGTCAAAATTTGAATGAAGACTATAATCGCCGAGGTACTTTGAAATCAAGCACTGAGGAATTGCCCGAGCAGGAATCTAACTCATGTCAAGCTTAAAAGGAGGCACGTGCAACTCTATCAATCCAAGATCACAATAATCCCATAGATAGTGGCCCTGCTCCAATTTTAGTACACCCAGTGCATTCAGCCATCCTTGCTTATAACCCTTATTATTCGATTACTGGATTCGATCATCGAGATGGTAGAGGGCGTCATTGTAGCCCGCCATCTAAAATTCTCTGGGCTATTTATGGAATTGATAAGTTAACCTCTCCAGTTGATCGTGAAGATTCTTCACCAAAAGCTCTTTATTTTCCATGGCAGAACTTTGTGTAGAAAGTTGCTCACTAAGGTTCAGGATCTTCGCCAGAGATTGATTCTTTGTCGTCAGTTGAACTGCCTAATTTTTCAAAGCTGCTGGAGTTCTGGCATCTTCAATAGAAATCCGACCATCTCTTGCTCGTCCCCGAGAATAAGATCTTGCTCGTCCGCGAGTAGATGTGAAAGGTCCAACTCTTTTCAAAGTTTCCAATTCATCTCGCAAGTTGGCGTTCTCTACTTCCAAAAAAGAGAAACCTTCGTCATTGACAGGGACCAAAGCTCCCGAGGAAGATGCTGCAGATTTTAGTTGGGATATCTCCTTTTGCAAAACATTATTTTCCTCCTCCAATAGTTTAGTGATTTGCCTATGCTCCTCAACCTCAAGATTTAGAATGCTCTATTTCTTCTCGTAGGCAGCGATGAATTTATCATACCCTTTTTCAGCATTTAAATGTTGATATTTCTTCTCGTTCCCCTGGTGCAAAAGTAGGGAGGACTCTTTGTACTGCTGCTGGAGTTCCTCTATAGTTCCTTGAAGATCCTCAATTGTCTCATAATAAGCTACATTATTGGCAACAGCTCGATCGAGCAAACACTTCAGATACTGGTAAGCCTCAACTTCTCGGTCAGAAACACCTGATCCGAGGATGTCGATTATCTAAGCTTCATTCAGATCTGCATGACCAGCTTTGAATTAGTCATTGCATTTCTTCATCAATTATGTGTCATGAACTGATAATAGCTCCATCCTGGCCATAAACTAGCAAAGAGAAGCCATAAACAGGATAATAATGATAAAGACAGGGCAAGAAGAAGAAAGTCGATATGAACAACCAAAAGTTTGAATTTTTATTCATCAAAAGGTAAATACAAAGCTCAAGGTTACATTCAAAAGGAATAACAAAATTAAAACCCGAGCAACTTTACACCTTCTCCTTGTGTTTTATAACTTCCTCGAAAAGCTGGGACGAGGAGGTTGGTTGCTCGAAAGATAGTGGCAGCTGCTCGACTGAGGTACTGGTGGGTTGAAGTTTCTCATAAAAAGTTTGAACAACTGGAACAGGAGGAACTTGATCTCCAATCATCATGGAAGATTCCTCTGAGGCAGCTTCGTCCTCTTCTTCTTCCCCAGGAGAGGGAGGAGGGCCATGAATGTGTTGCTGGAATAATTCTGAATTCTCAGCAATTTTTATCTCTTTTAAAGAAGCAACCCATCCATCCCTAAAGTACTTGAGGCTGGCATACTCCATTTACGAAGTCATGGCATCCAAGTCCTTGTTCCACCCCTTATCCCAACTAGCACTGAACGAATTTTTGACAGCCTTTTTCCTCTTTTCTTTCTCCGAGGAGGTCCTTTCCCTAAGGATCTCCTCGATAGCTTTCAACTTCCCTTCCACCTCATCCTTCTGGCGATCAACCTCACGAAGTCTTCCAACTTCCTCTTCAGCAGTTTTGAGCTTATTCTCAAGCTCTTCAGCCTTTTTGAGCTTCTCCTCAAGCTCTTTGTTATTCTTCTCAAATTCTTTTATTTTCTGCTTCAACCCCTTGGAGGCTTCCGCAACTCAATCTCTCTCTTACTCGATGAACTTGAGTTGCTTCTCCCAAGCCACTTTATCTTCTTCATACTTCTTACGAGAGTCCTTTAAGGACTGAGTTAGACCAACAAAGTCTTCCTCTACACCTCCCGAGGAGCTTGAAACTTTAATAGCCTCATCCTTCTTCATAATACTGTTGAAACATGTTACCAGCTGAAGAAAGAAATAATTTTTAGTCAATACAGGGACATATCAGTGAAAAGTGAAAAACTTAGACTAGTAATACTTACTAAGGCAATATGTTGAGCTGCCAAGGCAGTGACCCTGTCACGAGGAAGAGTGTCTTCAATACCTTGGATTTCTGGGATAATCCAAGACTTCACAGAGCCCATGGTAGAGGTCGGAGGAACAAAAGTGGGAACACTACTTTCAACATTTAAAGGTTGAAGGACAGGCCCAACAGGTCTCTCAAACGAACTTTTCTTCAATCTCCTAGGGGGAGCAGGAACAGTTTAAACTAAAGATGATGTCTTTGTTGGAGATATAACGATAACCTCACTTTGAGGAGAGATAGCAACAACCTTGCTCGGAGCTACAAGGGGCTTCTCAACAACTTTCTCGGTAGCAGCAGGAGGAGGCGCATCAATAATTTTTGTCCCTTCTTCTGGGACATTTTGTTTGCTTTTCTTTGCCTCCATATTGGCAGAGTCTGATTTGTCAAAGAAGGCAGGAGCTCTTCTTCTCTTCATTATGTTACTAAGGGCAATATTCGATTCAGGGGAGGAACCTTCCACACCATTTTCAGAAGCTGGTACTTGGTCGATGTCAACCACCACTGGACGAGCAGTGAAGGAGGAAGTATAGCTCTTGTACTGCAATAAATAAGAGGCTGATCTTATATGTTTGTCAGCAACGGATTGGTGTAAACTCCAGATAAGTTTCAAATGCCTTAAATTAACATCAGTTTCTTTGGGAGACTTTCTCTTGCTGTCAACTGCAAATAATCAAAAATCAAATATCATTAAAGCATTTTATCAAACATGAAGAAAACATAATTTCAAAAATAGAACAAAAATAAAAACAACCTATCCCATTGCCATAAGGAGGACATCCAGGACCTTAATATACATCATCTCCATTTAATGGAGGAGGTTTCCAATTTTTCATTACCACTCCATGTTCAAAATAATCCCTGTTGGCATCAGGAAGATTGACAACTAATGCCCTATTGAAAAACCTAGTTTTCAAATAAAAAGTACTATCGCTAACAACCCATCTGTAGCAATACATTATCTCTGGAATCCCTAAACGGGTTCCATGGAGTTGGTTCAACCTATAAACTCCATTAACTATTCTCTAGGTATTTGGCGTTATTTTTGCAGGTACAACGTCAAAATACTGACAGAACTCCAAATATAAAGGATTTGGAGGGAAAAAAAGCCACATTCGGCCACAAAGAGACTTGGGAACCAATGTTCCTCAGCCAAAGAAAAATAGTCAGAAGGTTCAGAAAGTTCTTCCAATATGACCCATGAAGGAATTGAAAATTCATAGCGAAATTTGTCAAGAGATTCAACAAGGTAAACCATGATGAACAAAGTAAATAAAAGAAAAGGAAGAAAATCTTACAGGAAAGGAGTGAATCAGTTGACAACGAACGATGGGAGAAACAAACACACAAGATAGAGAAGAAATGAATAGTTCAAAGATACAGATTTGAAAAAGTAAAAGACGATAGGATTTTCTACAGCGCTTAAATACCTTACCTTGGGAATGGGTAAAAATAATGATTACAAAGAAAGACGTTTGCGTTACCGGCGCCTAAAAGGAGAAAAAGGGCACAAAAACTGAAGCAGTTAGAAAAAATCAAAATATTCGTAAAGTCTGATTCTATGAATTCAAATAAGAAATAAATACAAGGAAAACACTCCTAAAATTCAGGATGACTATTTAATCCCGCCATATTTCGAGAAAAATGTTCCACACTCCTCCTCAACCTCGAATTGTGAAACATTGGGGGCTTCTGTTGATACCAAATTTATTCTGCTGATATGGACCTATTATTTGAAGACACGTGTCATCCTAGGTGGCAAATGTAAATGTTTATACCGAGCTACTCAACCCCCCGAGGAACTACTATACCCCAAATAACTCAAGATCACCGAGCAACTAAAAAGACACGAGGATCCCAAGGGCCCCGAGCAGCTCAAGCGTGTCGAGCTACTTAGGCTGTCCGAGCTATTAAGTCGGTTCGAGCAACTCAAATACTTGTGGCGTACGCATCAAGGAAAACCAAAAAATAACTGCGCATTAAATGTATAGTTATTATTGTACAGATGTATACGCCTACTGGATAGCTATGCATTATTCTTTCACACGTAGAGCCTCAAGGCTATAAATACATTGTAATCTCCCCATTAGAGGGACAGACTGAATCTCTTGGTAAAATCGTTTATCGAGAATTTCAGGCAAAACAATCAATAATACAAAAACAGTGGATGTAGGCCATTCTCTTAAGGCTGAACCACTTTAAAAATCTATTGACTTATTTCTTTACTTATTTTTATTTGTGATTAAAATAATTAGGTCAAATCTAATTTTTTACATCAACAACTGCATTTGGAGGTTTCTTTGCTTCCACTCCTCGTTTCCCTTATTTTTCAATCTTCCAGGTATCATCTCCACCTTACTTTACCATTTTTAGCCATTGCTTTTCATTTCTACAATTTTTGGTGAGGGTTTGTGCTTTTCGGTGAGAGTTTTTGGGTTTTCCGGCCATTCTTTGCATTTTTCGGTGACCTTGTTCTTAGGTGTTCTTGGTTTGAAAACCTTCCACCCTCCCTATTTGATCCTTAGTTTAGATTGAGTTAAGCTATTTATCTGTTTGTGGTTTTGAGCCAAGTGTTGTGTTGTCTGCCTTATGCTCAGACCTCTGTACCAACTCATAGAAGAGTTCCCTTACCTTCGTGAGAAGACTTTTGAAAAAATTAGGCAGATAGAGCTATCTCAGGAGGAAGCTCATAGGGTTGAGGCTTTCCCTCTGAGACCCATTTTTCCTTCCACCTCTGAAGGTAATCTACCTTGAGCCAGTCGAGCCTACTGAGCCAGCAGAGGCTCTAGTGGACCCAACACCCATGTCTGAGTCGTCTTCCTCAGACCCTATGTATGTAGACTCTTTCCAAGAGGCTATGGATTACTCAATTAGGCAACATCAGGTACCTGATTAGGCTGAGGCCTCGAGTCATGCCTCATCTCATCAGGGTGCTGGAACCTCACAACCTTCTTCCGATGTCAAAATTATAAGGCCAAGTGTGGCCATTTCCCCCATTATCAATGTTATTCCCTTATCAGCCGCCGCCGGGGCGGAGTTCGCTCAGAGGTTTCCTGATGGTGTTTTTGCACCTACCCAGGCTGATGTTGCTAGGGATGAAGATGATGGGCACGAGAGCGATATTGACACGTCTGAGGTAGTCGAGATTGAGAGCTCTGTTAGTGAGTACAATCTTCTAGCTTTTAGGCACCTCTACTCAATAGGCCCTTCCATTAATCTTAGGAGACCTCTGAGGGGTGAAAGGGACTTTGATGGCCGAGATGGGGAGATCTGCATCTATGAGCAGATGTTCAAGCAGGGCTTCCGTCTTCCTATCCACCCTTCTATCAAAGCCATTTTATCCCATATAAATCTAGCCCCTTCATAATTATCCCCTAACGCCTAGAGGGTGATTATTGGGGCTATCGTCCTTTGGAGGGAAGTCCACCATTCAGACCTTTCGATTAGGGTCTTCAAAGGCTGTTACATCCCTTCCTCTGCTAAAAACCATCCTAGCTATTACCACTTCTTAGCTAGGAAGTCGGAGAAGAAAATTCTATTCGTTACCCAGACCTCAAATCACAACTGGAAACCTCGGTATTTCTTTGCATCCGGGTCATGGGAATTTGGTCCCCATGAGGCTTCTGGAATGTCGGTTCTAAGAACTCCTCTGAAATGGGTGAAAGTTTCACTTTCTGCTAAAGTCGACCCTGGACTTAGCCTGGATAATCTTCAAAAGGTCAAGGATCTTCAAGATCAGGGGAGTAGGGTTGGCTACTTAAATATGAACATCTGATGACCCCCTACTACCTCTCTCAGATAGGCCTGGGGGTGGTTCTTTGACAGAGCTTCATAAGTCTTATTTTTCACAGTTGTATCTCTTACTTTTCATGCCTCTGATTTACTAACTCAGATATTTCTTTCTGCAGAGCACCCTGAAGGTATTTCTGACGACCTTTGGAAAATGTCTGCCCCAAGTCTTGTGAAGTTGATGAAGAAGGCTGGCCAAAATGTACCACCTCCTACTACCCAAAAGAACGTCGACACATCCAAGGCCGATGCCACAAAGAAGAGGACGAGAATAACTGACCCAGAGCCTCAGAGGTCGGGCAACACTCAAAGGGAGATCGCGTTATTCCCATCTCAACAGACGATGCCCTGGATACTCGTCTTTCTCAGTTGAAGATTAACGACAGTCTCATTGGTCATAGTCTGAAGGCCGCTGATGCTTTCGGCTCTATGATGACTGAGGAGGATAAGCATTTCTTACTCTCCTTGGACGTCTCTTTGCTTGCCGAGTTTAATCTTCACAGATCATTTCAAGTACTAGTTTTTGTTCATTTGCTACCCTCCAAGTGTAACGTCGGCCATTTTACATTTTCTAGCTCATTGCTTATACATCTGATCTTCTACTGCAAGGTATCTTATCCATGCATCATTTTGTTAGCTGGACCCTGAAGAAGATGCCCCTTATAGAGAAGGGTCAAGAGGTAGAGGTTGAATGTCTGAAGGATGAGCTAAAGGAATTTGATCAGCAGAGAGAGGGGGACATGTCCAAGCTCAAGAAGGACCATGATTTATCTTTGAAGGCTAAGAACGATGCTCTGCAGGTTAAGGTGGCCACTGCAGTTAAGGTTGCTCTAGAGGATGCTTCAGAGAAGATCATCGAAGACTATAAAGTCTCTGATGAATTTATTAGCTTTGGTTTTGAATACCTTAAAAGAGGTATCAAAGCAACTGCAAATGAGCGACCTCTAAGGAAAAGGAGTTAGGGAGTCTGACTGCCTCAGATTTTGAAGGTTTGGGCTTTGGTGACCCCCGATTTGCTCAGGCCTTATAAGAGGTTGAGGAGGCCGATGGTGATCCGGTAGAGACTGCCCCCTTGGGGGTAACTGAGGTCAACGATGCCTACCATCAAGATGATGATGCTGAGGTGACCAACATCGGCCATGATGACATGACTATATGTGCAGAGGCTTAAGTCTTTTTCCTTGTAAAGGTCGGAAAGTTATAATTTTGGTTTCCCTTCTGTACCCCTTAGCTTTTGTAAACTCTGATGGCCTTTTGGCACATTTGACTTGTAACTCTTGAATGTTCATTGATAGATCATTAATCTCATCTTCTTCAAATTGTATTATTTTCCTTCCCATGTTATGCTTGAATGACTTACCTCTTGAATGCTACTTAATGATGTTTACCCTCATGATTTTCACCAAATTAATGATGTTTAAGGTCTGAGGTCACCATATAATGATGTTCACCCTCATAATTTTCACCAAATTAATGATGTTTAAGGTCTAAGGTCATCAAATTATGATGTTTAGCCTCATGATTTTCACCAAATTAATGATTTTTAAGGCCTGAGGTCACCATATAATGATGTCCACCCTCATATTTTTTATCAAATTAATGATGTTTAAGGTCTGAGGTCATCAAATTATGATGTTTAACCTCATGATTTTCACCAAATTAATGGTGTTTAAGGTCTGAGGTCACCATATAATGATGTTCACCCTCATAATTTTCACCAAATTAATGATGTTTAGGGTTTGAGGTCATCAAATTATTATGTTCACTCTCATGATTTTCACCAAATTAATGATGTTTAAGGCCTGAGGTCACCATATAATGATGTTCACCCTCATAATTTTCACCAAACTAATGATGTTTAAAGTCTGAGGTCATCAAATTATGATGTTTACCCTCATGATTTTCACCAAATTAATGATGTTTAAGGTCTAAGGTCACCATAGAACGATGTTCACCCTCATAATTTTTAGCAAATTAATGATGTTTAAGGTATGAGGTCACCATATAATGATGTTCACCCTCATAAGTTTCACCA
The DNA here is from genome assembly GCA_949130495.1 of Sambucus nigra. NCBI lineage: Eukaryota > Viridiplantae > Streptophyta > Magnoliopsida > Dipsacales > Adoxaceae > Sambucus > Sambucus nigra. The sequence goes on from OX422208.1 coordinate 555,319,110, forward strand.
ACTTAATGATGTTTAAGGTCTGAGGTCATCAAATTATTATGTTTACCCTCATAAGTTTCACCAAACTAATGATATTTAAGGTCTGACGTCATCAAATTATGATGTTTACCCTCATGATTTTCACCAAATTAATGATGTTTAAGGTCTGAGGTCATCAAATTATGATGTTTACCCTCATGATTTTCACCAAATTAATGATGTTTAAGGTCTGAGGTCACCATAATATGATGTTTACCCTCATATTTTCACCAAATTAATGATGTTTAAGGTCTGAGGTCACCATAATATGATGTTTCACCTCATGTTTTCACCAAAATAATGATGTTTAAGGTCTGAGGTCACCATAATATGATGTTCCCCCTTATAATTTTCACCAAACTAATCATGTTTACGGTCTGAGATCACCAAATAATGATGTTTCACCTCATATTTTCACCAAACTAATGATGTTTTAAGCATAATATAATAGAATTGACAGCACAACATTATTTTTTTCATTAACATCCTCTTTATAAAATGATACATGTATTACAAGGAGAACTACAACATCATAGGTAATAGTTCTTCAAGTGATCTGCATTCCAAGGATTGGAGAAAGGTTCCCCTTCGAGATTTTATAGTCGGTAGGTACCAGGAACAACCTCATCCACTACTCTATAAGGACCATGACATTTCGGGTGGAGCTTATTTGCCTTTTGCAATGTCTTCTTTAGGACTAGGTCTCCCACAACTATAGGCCTTGATTTTACCCTTTGGTTGTAGAACTTGGCAGTTCTCTGCTGGTAGGCTGTTTGTCTAATCTCCGCATCTTCTCTTCTTTCTTCAATTAAATTTAGGTCAAGTCTTCTCTCGTCTCCATTCCTCTGAGGATTATAGGTCTGGATTCTATGAGTGGGAAGTCCTACCTCTGTAGGGATGACAGCTTGTGAGCCATGGGTCAACATAAATAGGGTATCTCCCGTTGGTGTCCTTGTTGTCGTCCTGTAGGCCCATAACACAGCGTAAACTTCTTTTGTCCATCTCCCTTTGGCCTCTTCTAACCTCTTCTTTATCCCGTCAAGTATTGTTCGGTTCGTGACCTCAGTCTGCCCATTTTCCTGGGGTCGTCCAGGAGAGGAGAAGAACTGCTTGATCCCCACTCTTTCACAGTATTTTTCTAATGAAGTGTTCTTGAACTGGGTTCCGTTGTCTAAGATGAGGGTATTTGGAAGACCATATCTGCATATGATGTTCTTCCAGATGAACTGGAAGGTTTTTTGTTTTGTAATTGTGATCATTGGCTCAGCCTCTACCCACTTAGAGAAGTAATCAATGGCCACCACTAAGAATCGATAGTTGTTCGTAGCCCTTGGCAAGGGACCTACCAAGTCGATACCTCATATTGCAAATGGATAAGGTGAGTTGATTGATTTCATAAGTTGATGAGGTTGATGGGGGATGGTGGAGAACCTCTGGAACTTATCACATTTCTTCACGTATGCCACTGCATCTTTGGCCAAGGTTGGCCACCAGTACCCCTGAGTGATTATCCTCTTAGCTAAAGGTCTTCCTCCTATATGACTGGAGCAAGAGCCCCTATGTACATCTTCCAAGATGTGAGGAACCTATGAAGGGTGGACACATCTAAGGATAGGGAGTAGGAACCCCTTCTTATACAAGATATCTCCTACAATTGAGAACTTGGCATCTCTGAACCTAAGCTTTCTCCTTTCTAACTTTGATTCTGGTAGCTCTCCCTGTTTAATGTATCTGATAAGCGGGGCCATCCATGAGGCTCCCATATTCAGATTATGGAAAGTTTTGACAACCTCTTCTTCTTCGATGGTTGGCTTGATCAATATTTTAAGTGGTATTGTTCTTCTTATATCTGTCCTCGTTGTTGAGGATAATCTAGCGAGTGCATTGGCCCGACTATTGTCTTACCGAGGTATCATCTTCATCGTTACCTCCTTAAAACTTTCTAGCATCATTCTCACCCTCTTCAGGTATTTAGCTATCCTTTCATCTTTGGCCTCATATACACCAGGATTTAGTTGACAACTAACCTTGAGTCACGGTGAACCAGGAGTCGGCCAACACTAAGGGCTTTTGCCAACGAGAATCCTGCTATCAATGCCTCATTCTCCGACTCATTGTTTAAAGCCTTGAAGTTGAACCTCAGTGTGTATTCAATGTCGGTACCATCTGGTGCTAATATTATCAGCCCTGCTCCACTTCCATTTTCACAAGATCTATCAACGAAGAAGTTCCAAATATCTTCATTTGAAGAGAAGTTTCCCTCTGACAGGGTTCCTTCCTTTAAGAAGTGCCTTCCTTCCTCATTTTCAACAATTCTTTTTGTGGGCCAGCTTGACCCAACCTCGTTCAGGTCTTGGAAGACATTTCTGTCCGGTTCATCTTCAATCTATTGACTAATTTCAATCTCAACCTCTTCCCAAGTGAACTCTGCTACAAAGTCTGTAAGGGCCTGCCCTTTGACGATAGCCCTGGGTTGATAAATAATTTTATACTCCCCCAAATCGATAGCCCAGGTCATCAACCTGCCTGACTTCTCAGGTTTATGGAGGACCTGTCTTAGTGGGGAATCAGTGAAGACAACCATAGAGTGGGCTTGGAACTATGGCTTCATCTTTCTAGAAACGTGTATCAGAGCATAAGATAATTTTTCCATTCAAGGGTACTTCTGTTCGGACCTTTGAAAATATTTACTATTAAAGTATACAGACCTCTCCACTCCATCATCTTCTCTTACTATGGTTGCACTAATAGCTGATTCTGAAACAGCTAGATATACATACAACCTCTCCCTTGTAATGGGTCGTGATAGGAGTAGAGGGGATCCGAGGTAGGACTTGAAGTCCTTAAAAGCCTCGTCGCATTCCTCAACCCATTCGAAGGCCTTTCTAAGCACTTTGAGAAAAGTAAGACACTTATCTGTAGCTCTTGAGACAAACCTGTTAAGGGCAGCAACTCTTCCGGTTAACCTCTAAACATCTTTGATAGATCCGGGTGTCTTCATTTTTACAAGGCCTTGATCTTTTCAGGGTTAGCCTCTATTCCCCTCTAATTGACAATGAACCCCAAGAACTTTCTTGCTCCTACCCCGAAGACACACTTGGCTGGGTTGAGCTTCATCCTGTATCTATCCATGGTGTTAAAAGTTTTTTCAAGGTCGGCTACGTGAGTGTCGGCCTTCAGGATCTTCGTCGGCATGTCATCCATATATACCTCCATGGACTTGCCTATCTGATCTTCGAACATCTTATTTACAAGACGTTGGTAGGTAGCCCCTGCATTCTTCAAACCTAAGGGCATGACCTTGTAGCAATAGGTCCCCTTGTCTGTGATGAACGCTGTCTTTTCTGAGTCTTTAGGGTTCATGAAGATCTTATTATACCCAGAATAGGCATCCATGAAGCTCATAAGGTCATGTCGAGTTGTGGCATCCACCATCTGATCAATACAAGGCAGGGGGAAATTGTCTTTTGGGCAAGACTTGTTCAAATTAGTGAAGTCTACGCACATCCTCCATTTCCCATTTGCCTTTGGCACTATAACTGCATTTGACAACCACTCGGGGTATATAACCTCCCTAATGAACTTGGCTTCTTCAAGCTTTCTGACCTCTTCTCTGATAACATCATATTTTTCTCTTGAGGACACTCTGCTCCTATGCTTAATGAGCTTAGCTCCTTCCATAACATTGAGTTTGTAGCACATGCCTTAGGATTATTTCCTTGCATGTCTGCGTGACTCTAGGCAAAAATGCTTTGTCTCTTCCTCAAAAACTTTACCATCTCTTCATTGATCTCGGGTCTTAGGGCTTTGTCGATTTGGACGGTTTTTTTTTGCTCATCCTCATTGAGGACTATGGATTCTACCTCTTTCGCAGGCTCTCCCTTCTTGAGCTTTGTCTCATCTCTAGGATCAAGGGTATCGATATTATAAGTGGTTGTAGCCTTCTTATGAGCCTCTATCTCTTCTACGGAGTTGAATTAGCACTCACGTACCGATGTTTGGTCACCTTGCACTTCCCCCACCCCATACGAAGTTAAGAATTTTATCATTTGGCGAACCGTTGAAGGCACGACTTCAAATTCTTTAAGGGATGCTCTTCCTATGATAAGGTTGTAAGCTGAGAAGACGTTCTCATCCATCACAAAGAAATTAATTTTTCTGGTCAACCTCTTAGGCCACTCATCTCTGATTCTCACATCCATATTATACATTCCCAACGGATGAACCTTTTCTCCACTGAAACCGATCAAAGGGTGATGATAAGGTACAACCTTAGCTCTGCTGAGGCCTAGGCTTTTGAAATAGGGCCAGAACATTACGTCTGCTGAACTTTCCCCATCAATGAGGATTCTCTGCACCTCACATCCATGAACCCTTGTGGTGATTACCAGAGGGTCATCGTGTGGAGCTAGGATTCCTTTTAAATCAAGTCATGATATGCCAACTATGAGAGTATCCATATCTACTTTATTTCTCTTCTCGTGTTTAACCTCTGAAGATGACAGATTCACAACCTCTACTTTGGTCAATGTTTTAGCCTCTGCCATATGAGATTTACGATCGGCTACCTCTGAGCCACCCACTGCCAGTCCTCCACAGATGGTGTTAACACCAAAGGAGATCATACCAACCCTCTTCACTGAGATATTGTCATCTTTTGGTAGTAGGTCAGGGTCATCATCATCATCATCATCTGAGTCCTCGGCTCTTCTGGTTGGGGAATCTTCCTGACACCTGTCATTTGTTTTCTTTTTAGGGTCGTCTCTTCCCCCCTTAGAAGCTCTACCATCCACATAATTCCTGAGCTTTCCAGACATCAACGTCTTCTCAATATCATCCTTCAGGGCAAAGCATTTGTCAGTCAGATGATCGTTGTCTTGGTAGAACTCGCACCACAGACTCTTATTCCTCTTATGCGGAGGAGCCTTCAGCTTCTCCAGCCATCTCAGGGACCTATCATTTTTTATTTCGTTAAGGATGTGCTCGTAGCTCATAGTTAGAGGAGTGTAGTGTGCAAACTTATCGTCTGTAGCCCTCTTCTTTCCATCTTTCTTCCTTTGGAATTTTCCACTGCTACTTCCGTTCTCATCCTCATACTTTACAGCCATTGCTTCTTCAGCATTCATGACCCTACCAACTGCTTTTAACAGCTCGGCTATGGATTTTAGAGGGTCTTCAGCAAGCTTCCAAAGTAACTTCCCCTTCTACAATCGTCTTGTAAGAGCTGTCATGGCTATATTCTCTTTGTAGTCTTCAACCTCCAACTTTTCTTTGTTGAATCTTGCAATGTGGTCTCTGAGGCTCTTATTCTTGCCTTGTTCTACGTAGAGTATATGGGTTGTCTTCTTCTGAGGTCTTACCCCAAAACAGAAGTTATGTATGAACCGCTCAGCCAAACCTTTAAAGTTATCTGCCGAATTTTTAAGAAGGGAAGTGAAATAAATATGCGCAGCTCCCGTCAAAGTGCTTGAAAAAGCTCGACACCTCATCTCTTTAGGGATTGAATAAATATCATCTGCAGACTGATACATATCAATATGATGTACCGGGTTGGTACTCCCATCATACTTAGGAGACACCATTGGTGGTTTGAATTTGGCAGGGGTTGGGAAGTTGACAATCCTTGCCACAAATGGAGAACCCTCTGAGAATCCTCTTTGTAGTGGGTCTCGGCTTTTGATGAGGTTACTTATCTTCTCTTTCAGCCATTGGATTGAATCGTTCCATGGTTTTGCAACGTCGTCCTGGTCGAGGTTATCCCCAGCCACCTCCAAGAGGTGGACTGAGGGTTCCCCAGTTGCTACACAATGTCGGCTATTGACCTCCTGACCAAAGTCTCGGCCTTAATGAGGTCGGCCCTAATGAGGCCGATGTTCACCATCTCCCCTTTGGGAGCCTTCTACGCTTTTCGACCTGGACAACCTCTGCCTCAGATCATTAACTGGGCCGAGCCTTTCAAAGGCCCACCCTCTACTCAAGCGATCAAAAGTCAATACTTTTAGCTGGGTATCACCACCTCGGCATTTCTTGCTCCGCAACCCCAGCTCTGCTGTATAGGTCGTATTGTGTTATTTGAAACCTCATATGGCTCCCAGCAGTCTGCGAGAGCATCCTCTGCCTCGATGTCGTCATACCTATCCTCAGGGCAAGGGTTTCCTTGCCTCCCCAGGCGTAAACACCTAGGGTCAACAACTTCCCTCCTCCGTTGAGGAGTAGGTTAGTCTTTTCGTGGTGCCTGGGGTGGTCCCCTGGCCTCATGCTATGGCTGAGCAGCCGCCGGAGTAATCATCTCCGGTGATATCCCAGGTGGTCTTATTATGTTTTGGCTTATCTGGGATAATTGCTCCTGCATAATTCGTTATGATGCGGCTAAGGACTTCAAGGCTGCCGCCACCTCAGCCATTTTGGACTGGGGTGGCGCATGGTTGGAACTGGGTCCTTCAACACCAGATGGTGGAGGTGGAGGTGGTAACTCCGGTGCCATATGTTAAGACTAAAGAGCTTGCAACGGTAATATTGTAGAACTTGATACCTTAAGGGACCTCTTTCAATGGTGAAACAGCTCCACACAAAGGGTGGTGCCTGGTTCACTAACAAAGTCTCTGGTGAGGTCAAGCTGTAAAAAGGAAGAGATAGCTTCTCGTTCCCATAGACGGCGCCAGAATGCTGATGCGGGAAACAACACCACCAGATAAGGTGTTAGCAAGCTCAAGCAAGTGATAACAATGGTAGCACAATAGTGTGTATGTATATATATATATATATATATATATATATATATATATATATATATATATATATATATAGTAGGAGATGAGGAGAAGGGGATGAACACAACAATATAAGTGGTTTGGCAACTGCCTACGTCCATTGTGCAGGTGAGTGTAAATATCACTATCAAATGAGGCTCTAATGGCCTTAGTTATACAATCACTCCTCTTTCTCTCTCTACCGTCAATGCAACAGAGTTTTGTCTAGGGTCTATATTTTTGGATCCCCTTTTTAAGGTAGAGGATGACCTCTATATATAGTGCTTAGGGGGTGTAATGTACCCCCCAAACATGCAATGAGCATGTACATGAAGATCCAACCAGTGTGTGGATGACACCTTGTTGATCTTAAGTAAACAATGATGGCTTCAATATTCCCTCACGTGGAGGGAATGATTCAGTTATAACAGATTTGCCCACGTGTTTCAAACCACACGTATGCTTATAAATGCTCAGCCATTTTTTATTGGTGCAACCTCGTCCTGGAAGAGTACGAGGTTGGTGAAGTCCGACCGTTTCCTTATCCGAGGCTATATTTTATGACCCTGGTCATGTAGCTAGCCGAGGTTAGGTCTGAGTAGTTGTAACGTCGGTTAGGGCCGATGATGATGTTGCCAGATGATTGGTCCCTTGTAACACTATTGATCTTGGCTGATGACTACAACGTCGGCTGGGGCTGATGATGGTGTTGAAGGATAATGAACCCGTGAGTCCTTACCGACCTCGGTTGCGCATCAACCGAGGTTGATGTGTTGTAGAAGCAATGTCGGTTGTGGCCGACCTTATAAGAGACGATGTTACTGATGGTTGTCTTAGACACCAAGTCACCTCGGCTACGATATTGGCCGAGGTTGACGACTCGGAGTAAGAGGGTGCACTTTGGGAATATCAGTTAGAACATTTTATTTTTGTAAAAAAATCGTTTTTATTTTGTATAAAATATTTTTTAAGTTTTTATAAAGAGTTTTTTTTAAATTAATTGAAAAAAGTTTTTTTAGTTAAAATGGTTTTCTATTTTTTAAAACAAGTATTAAAAAAATTGTAAAAATATATTTAATTTCTTAAAAATATTTTTTATAATAAAAACATTTTTTGACTTTTATAAAACTTTTTTCAAATTGTTTATAAATATTTATGTTTATGTGCATAGAGTTTACGATTGTTTGTATAAATTTATAAAATAGTTGTGAAAATTTTGAAAATAGTTTCTTATTAAAAAAAATTATAAAAAAATAAAGAAAAAAGTTTTTTTTATTGAAAATATAGACTTTCATTTTTTATTTAAGGCATTTGTTTTAGTTGGGATAAGAAAAGTGGGGCCTTTTGGTTTTGTCTTATTAGGTGAGTATAGAATTTGGGCATAAATGTGTGTGTATAGCTTTATTCTTTACCCAAACACGTTTAATAATACTTCTTTTTCACTTAAAACTCTCTTTAACATGTATATTTTGCAAATATTCATAAACATATATACTCAATCATGTAATCCGACATATATATATATATATATATATATATATATATATATATAGACACACGCATAAAAATGCTCCTATGCGAACTTCCTGCATAAGACCATTTATGAACTCCACCTTTCCTATGTGTGTAAATATATACACACACACATACGTACACACAAACTAAAAGGCTCCTTAAACCAAAAGAGTCATGTTTTACATTTATACCCATATGGGACAAATGAATAACAAATGACCCATTAAACATGCCCACTCATGTATCATCAGCCTCCAATATATTAATGCCTCTCTCTCTCTACTCATCCCACATTTTGTCGCCTAACATCTGTGTTTGCTTAATCTTCCCACTCAAAGGTTTCTTCAGATGGATATAAAAGGGACTTCACCTCTTGACCTCCCAAAATTTCTATATACATCGGCATCACCTATTCTCTCTCCTTCTCTCTCTCACTTCAGGGTACTAAGTGGGTGCTATAACCCCACATAAACCAGTTTGCAGATAATGGAAAATGTTCATTTTTATGTTATTGAAATGAGAAAATTAATCAAAATTGGTGTTGAATATTACACCCTTATAGAAAGTTGTGGTGGTGGTTTGTTTATATGCAATTGCAATTAGCATATCGGCTCGTATGGGAGATTTTCTCATCTCTAACATTCTACAGAGTTGGATGAGGTACTTAATTTTTCTAATTATTTCGTCATGGAAATTTGGTGTTTTTACAAGTATTCAGTGAACTTGGACCCTGAAATTTATAAGGTGAAGGTGGTAGCATAGCTTATAGAAGGAGGTGGTAGACTTGGAATTTGCCTAATGAATCATTTCTTATCGTGTTGTTTTATAGTGAATCATGATTTTATTTAATGAATTTTGTAGCTTAAGATAATTTATTTTAAATTCTATTATATACTTTGTTGTTTTAAAGTATTTAGTTATTTGAAAAATTGGATGGTTATTGTTGTAAAAATGGATTTATTTAATTATGCAATGTAACTATATCCTCATTGGATAACTCATCACTCAATAATATATTATTCAAATCTTACATCTAAACTTTGATAATTTCTTCATAAGTAAGTGTGATTATTTATTCACTTAGGACTCTTCTATCTTTCCTTTCCACTATCAATTAGATTCTGAGTGCTTTTTTTGTTGGGGGGGGGGGGGGGGGGGGACTAATTTATTTCTTTTGTTTATATATGCCTATATTTGTTCTTAGGCATGTCTATTTGTGTTAATCCCCAATCTGAATCGATGTCATTTTCTGGTTTTCCAAATATAAGTTTTCATTTTAAGTTAGTTGTGTTATATATGTGAGATGTGTCTAAGTTCAAGTCTATATTTTCTCATAAGCATGTATATTTATGTTAAAACTTGTTCTCAAGCGATGTTTTTAGTTTTCTAGGTATTTTAATTTAGTTTTGTTTCATATCATTTAATTGTATCATCTGTGTCTAAATTACTGTATTAAAAACATGGTTGTGTTGTGACATTATAATTTTATAAGAGCAAGTTTTATAATTGCTCAGTTTATTTTTTATTTGGCTTATCACGTTACACATGCACTGAACCATCATGACTGCTTCTATATATTTAAAGACAAAGTTGTAGACTTTTTGAATAGTGAAGAATCGTTCATCTCAACAACATTCAGAAGAGTTATGGTAGTTTGGTAATGACTTTAATTTTTTAGGGGTATCTTTTTAATAGTTTGCATTTCAAAATGTTTTTAAGTATTTTTTAAGAAAATTTTGATCACTCGTTAGAACGAGATTTGCTTGTCATTCGAACGAGTTACGCTGTGTCATTAGAACTAGAATCAAAACGTTCGAATGAAATTTGGTCAGTTTTGGAATATCGTTCGAAGTCTCGTTGGAAGTCATTCAAACGAGATGAGGTACATCGTTAGAATGAAGGTTCCTATGATCGAACGAGATAACTTTTCATCAAGCACTGGAATGTCGTTCGAAGTGTCGTTGGAAACCTGATCGAACGAAAAAGGGTTCGTCGTTCGAACGAGGTACCGGGTCATTCGAACGAGCGTGCAAGATTTTATTTTTTAATTAAATCTGGTCCAAATCTCTTATATTTATCCTTTTACAACAAACTTCCATATAAATAGAGATACGGGATTATAGTCCTTAAGAACTCTTTTTAAACCATTTTCAAGCCATTTTAGAGTTCCTTTTGTGATCAAACTCTTCCAATTTCATGCAAACCCCTTGAAAATTTAGAGATCACTTCACCAAATCCATAAGAATACAATCCATGTTCAAGAAATCTTGTAGAGTTCATATATACTGTTGATTTGTGGAGTCGAGGCTTTACTACAGAAGAATAAGGTTGATCGATGGATATCGAGGGAAGACTTCTTCTTGTGGGCAGTGCTAGACTGTGCCATTATTGTAAAATACTTGAAGAATTGCGCATTATACTTAGAGAGCTAAGTAGTCTGTAAGTCGTCGAGTGCCTGTCAATTCTTTTATAGTACTAAAAAAATAAAAGTTTTTCCTGAGAGGGATTTTTCCTACTTCTTCGCATGTTTGCTTGTTTGGTTTGGTACATTTAATTTGAAGTGCATCACAGCATGAACACTAAATTAATTCACGATAAAAATTGCTAAAATTTGAATTTGGGTGTGGTTGGCCTAATTTACAAATCAATCCATAGAAAATGCAGCATTCTCAAATTGGTATAAGAGGAGGTTGCACTAGAATATCGTTTTATCCTGATATTTACGGGGGGTTTTTATACCAATTTTCTCAAATTGGTATCAGAGCTGGTTGCACTAAAATATTGTGTTATCCTTTTCATAAAAAAATTTGGATATCAATTTTTTTAAATTGGTGATCTTTAAAAATTTGGATTTTATGGATAATCTATATAATAGGATGCCTTTTTTATGTATCTAATTATGTTACTGAAAAGCTAGGATGAGGTATGTCTTAAAATCCATTCATGAAAGAGTTTGCTTTGTTTGTAAAAGGGGGTGGACACCACCCACAGTGACCAATGGAGATGTCATAGGTCAAAAACTTGTCTCTGCATGGAAAGAAGAGGAAATTAATTGGAGTAATTTCTACTCACGCGGCTTAAGTGCCATTTCTACAGCCGTCATCCCTGATGAGTTTTGTTGCATCTTGACATACACTGTGTCTAAATAAGCTTGGGATAACCTCTAGCTCACTCATGAGGGGACTGATGCTGTGAAAGGTTATAAGTTACAAAATCTCATCATGTAGTTTAAAAATATTACCATGCTAGAGTCTGAGTCATTTGATGAATTTTATGCACAATTGTCTGATATCGTTAACTCTAGTTTTAATTTAGGCGAGAAAATTCTTGAGAATGTGTAGTTAAAAAGATTTTAAGATCACTTCTGGCCCGTTTTATTCCTAAGGTTACTTTGCTTAATTCATTGGGGGTATTAAATATGCTTAGGTTAGAAGTACTCCTAAGAGGCCTTCAAACTTACAAAATTGAAATGTTTCCCAAAACTAAAAAGAAAGAGAAAATAAGTATTATTTTAAAAGCCTAGTTCAAAAAGAAGAAAGAAAAAGTTTGTGATCCTGAATCTGAATATGATTTTGATTTTAATGATTTAGCCCTTTTTGCAAAATAAAAATAAAAAATATTCTCCAATTTAACAAAGAAAAGTCTTCCGTAGAATATATTTTTGAGAAAAATAAAAATGAGAATGAGAGCAAGAATGTTTGTGAGAAAGATGAAGTGAGATGTTAGAATGTGAGGAAAAAGGACACAAGTCACGTGAGTATCCTCTAGTTTAAAGAGACAAGGCACTTTTAGTTATAGTTACATCGCCGCATAAACCTTTTATTGTATTAATGGACAATCACATGAGCACGTCTGGTTTGTCCCATGCTTACGAGGACATCTTTAAACGTGAGTGCCTCAATGATGTTTCGAATCATTTTGGAGAAAGTGAGAGTGAGGAAGATAAATTGAGTTATGAAGAAGGTGGACTCCAAAAAGCTTTTCGTGAACTTTACACTAAGACCTTAAAACGGAAGAAGCTTAATAAAGAATTATCTTTTAGGGTGTGTAATTTAGAGAAGGAGGTGAAAGTTTAGAAAGAGAGTGAGGTATCGATGAGTCAACTCGAGAAGGTGAAAGTTTCTTTGTGTGAGCAGTTGATTATTATAGGTAGGGAGAAGACCGATTTGACCAACACTGTAATTAGTCTTATGAGAGATATCTGAACTTCATTAGAGACTCGTGAGAAACTTGAAGCCCGCGTATCCCAACTCAATATTGATCTTGAATATGCTCGGGAGGTAAAGGTCACTGTTGTGGGTCAAATTATTCATGCCACGTGGACCAATGAGATAGGGGCACATGTCCTTATAAGTATACATATAAGGGTCCATTTATACTTGGTCTTCTCGAGAAATACTTGGTCGGCATACCAGTCGACTAGCGTAAGAAGATGAACCATCAAGAAGAAGAAAGGTTACTCACAAATGGATTATCAACAGTCATTCCACACGTGCCTTGAAAGATTAATATTCTCATTTATTATATATGGGTGTAAATGCTTGAATATATAAAGGCATTACATTCCTTGGTTTTCAAAACACTATAAATATATCATTTCCCTCAGCTCAAAGGACAGGACAACTGCACACAAGCAAGATTGCACAAATTTCTATGTAACCACCCTCAACAGTAATACGATAATCGCAGATGTAGGCTATAAGGACACAAATTTCCAATTGAGTCCTTTATAGTTTTGGCTCAATTCCGGACAAAAACGTTTGAGACATAAAATAGAGTTCTTGACCATCCTTCAAGCCTATGACATTCTAAAGTTGAAGACGTAGTGGCCAAGATATTAAAGCTTCATCAAATGCCGGTTTAGTGTGCCTTGTTTCTACGTCATCAACATGATTCCATTGCTCCTAAGGTATGAATGCATTTTAATATAAATATATAGGAGCTTGGAACAATATTTATATGGGTGTATTTTATTTTAAACTATTGTTTATTTTCAGAAAGGTTTTATTAAAACTTTAAAATATAGTATATAAAGTTTCTGGGCTAAAAATCAAAATTTAAGCTTTCTGGAAGTTCGTTCGATATCATCGTTCGAACGAGGTTTTTGTTCGGACTAGAATGTCTTTCGAACATGGAGGAAATATTAATTGAAACTAATAACATCAAATCACTTGCTTTAGGTTTGTTCTTCAGATTTGTTGTTGGTGATTATAGGGTGATTCTCTCCTCTTTCTGGTCACAATTCCTTCCAAAATGATGGTGATGGGAGATGGTTTGGTTTGGAACCTCTTTTAACCTCTCTCTAACTTCTCTCAAAAACCCCCATAGCCCGCTCTTTTGTTTTTGGCCGGTAATGGCCTTAGTGGACTCTCTAATAATATCTAATTTAACTCTAAAATTCGTGGGTTTTAATTCCTAAATTTTTAAAATTACCGAAATACTCTTTTGGGTTGTCGGTTTGGCCTAAAAATGCTCCGGGACCCAAACTAAACCCCCGGCTAGTGTTTTCTGACTATCTCGACCCTTCCGGACACGTTGGCACACTCAAAATGACCATTAGGTTCATAAAAATATAATTTTCTTTTTAATCTAATTAAATTCATTCCTGACGCGACTGACACACGCGTCTCAACTAAATTCCCAAAATGTCGTATTTCTGCCTCACGACAAATTTAATATTTTCAATACTCATATGTTACCATATATTCTCAGTAATATTTTATTTTAACATCATACTCAAATACCAACTCACATCTCACTAGTTTTCAATTCCGGATTAATTTCCAAATAAATTGTCATTTAATTCAATTAATCCATTAAATAAAATCAATAAAATTATGGGGTATTACAAAAAATTCATTTTTATTTGTAGTAATTGTACATATTTGCATGTATTCTTTTAATTCATTTTGATATGTACTAATAACATTTTTTACAGCAAATGTCTCCTTCAGGTAGTAAAGCAAGGATGATGATGCTTGTTATGGTGATGTCGTCTGGGCCCGGTGGTAGCGGAGGCGATGATGGTTCCTCGGCCCCTAGGCTCCCCAAATATGGCAAATTAGGGATGGCCATCGAGAACAAGTCGGGGCTATTAGCGAGATCCCTTGAGATGGTAAAGACGATCATCGGCCCAGGGTACATTAGTTGGAAGGAGGTGCCATATGAGCTCAAGTTAGCTGTTTGGGTGGCACTACAGGTAATGTATTTATATTAATATTTATATTTATATTTCGATTTCGATTTCAATTTCATTTTATTTTATATTTATATATTTTTGCAACTAACATTGTATTTGTTGGATAGGAACAATTCAGCCTGGATTCAAAGCTACGCGATTCCTTCTTGGAGTAGTTGAGGGAGCAACACAAGACGTGAAAGAAAAATATGTGGAGCCGGTACTTTGGGAAGACACGAGAGTCCATTATCCAAAGGCGTGAATTCGTCCCCCCGAAGGAGCCGATCTCATTGGCACAATGGCAAAAAGTTCGTTGACAATGAGATCGGGGAGCGACAATTGGCATCTCACCAATCAGGGAGGGAAAACAAGGAAAAAAATATGGATGTGCACTACTCCGGCCAGACGTCTTACGCCGAGGTCGAGCATAGGATGATGGTAAGATTTAATTTTTCTATAACTACAAAAATATATTATTCTGCATTATTTTACTTTGCGGGGCCGATACTAATTTTACTTTATTTTATTTCAAGGGATAGTGAGTGGCCCTGGGGGTAGGCCACATAGGCTCGATACTTATGTGGCTCTTCGGACGAAGAAGGGTAAGGACAAGGAGGTGTCCCCGAGCATCGTGGCCACGATTTTAAGTAATTCGACAGTTTACATTTTGTTAATTACGTTATAATTTTTTAATTTACTTATTTTACTAATCATGTGCTTTTTGTCGTTTCAGGCAAAGCTTAAGGAAGTGCATGAGTCACAGTCTGATGCAGACAACGCATCTTTGTCCATAGACGCACTCAGCTAAGTGCTTGGCTCTGATCGCAAGGGGAGGACAAGAGGGGTGAGATCGCGGGTGGCCAAATCTAGGATCATCGGATTGGAGACGAGCGACACCGGGTTGGCTCGAATGGTGGACTCGCATGATGCGAAGCTGTCCCGTTTGGAGGCGACGGTCCAAGTTATGTTCTCATTCATGAAGCGTCCGTTGGGCGGCGAAAAACACAAGGGGAAAGGGAAGGAGAAGGTGGGGGGAGGAGGTGCGGGGGGACGAGGTGCAGGATGAAGAGGATGTGGACCTCGTTACTTTATCGCCGATACGTGCGGACTTTGATGATCCACTTCCCTATTTGGCTCCCTTCGACCGACCGATGTCGACACTTGGTTGGCCGAGCGTGTTTATACTGGACATATTTGATGGACAGCGGATAGGGCGGGGGTTGAGGGACCCGAATATCATCCAGGGTGGATTAGTTCATGGATGTGAGCTTCAAGACATCTAGTCAAAGGTGCTCGTCATGCATGTGATATCCGAGAAGGAGAACTCCCCATTGTGGTTGCGTGAACAATACGGCATGATGTATATCAGTGGGTGTGTTAATTCGTATATCGTGTGGCCGACTCACCTCCTCGGATTTAACCTTACCCAAGACATGTAGTGACATTATTTGAATTGAATTATATTGTTTTTAAGTTGGTACATTTGAATTGTTTTTAATTTGGTACATTTGAATTATATTTGGATTATATCGTGATGCATATTGTCTCTATTTTGAATGTATATTTGCACTATCTCTATTTTATTTCGATATATAATGTTTGAACAGGTACAACGTTGCTATAACAGGTACAAATATACTGCTGGGCAGTGGTAGTGGCCATACTGTCCAGCAGATTTTTTTTTCAATTCTGCCCAGAATTGTCACGGTCATTGATCGTGACAATCTGTGACAAAGAAATTTGTCACGTACTTGTCACGATCAATGATCGTGATAATTTTTTATTAAATGTCACGGGTTTGTCACGGTCCTTAATCGTGACAAATCTTATCACGGTCAAGGACCATGACATAACCGTGACAATTATAACGAACTTATCACGATCAATGATCATGACAAGTCCGTGACAAAAAAGTTGTCACCCCCAGAATCATCACGATCATTGACCTTGACAAGTCCAACTTGTCAAGGTCAATGACCGTGATAATTTGGCAGATTTGGTGTAGTGATATGAATCAAAAATCCCTACATATGCGAATATTGCAATTCAATTACTTACTTTAAATGGTTTATAGAGTCTGAAAATCCATTGTAGATGATGAATCTTCGGTTGAATGCTATAATACCCCTAGAATTCTCTCCATCCCAATTTGGCCTTTCTAGCTTTCTCCTAGTCTTTGCCTCTTTTTCTTTCTCTCTTAGGGTTTATCTCTAATGATAATGGCTGCCAACACTTCTAATTTAAGGTTATAAACTCTTTAATCCCGAAATTAGCCTAATGGTCCCAGCCTACTTGACCTATATACCCCCGTAAGAGCTTAGTATAGTCTAAAATTCCTCCATAACCCAAATAAGGCACCCATGTACACTATTTCGGCCAATTCGAAAACAAT
Organism: Sambucus nigra; assembly: GCA_949130495.1. Classification (NCBI taxonomy): domain Eukaryota; kingdom Viridiplantae; phylum Streptophyta; class Magnoliopsida; order Dipsacales; family Adoxaceae; genus Sambucus; species Sambucus nigra. The sequence goes on from OX422208.1 coordinate 555,335,962, forward strand.
TGTGACCTCAAAATCACCATCCGAGTCACTCTTCATAAATTTATCATCTCGACTTTAATATAGCCTACACATAACCCCCGGTTGAGATATGACATAGTCACGTCGTTATTACTCACTACGACGTGTAACAATTATCACATGTTATTTACTACATACTAATTAAATTTATCACATAAATATTAATCTTAATCTCACCCAATTAATATTTATTAAATACGTAATATCTTATTTTAATTAAATTACTACACATGCGTAATTTAAAATACCCGAAATAATTAAATTCATAATTATCTAAAAATACGGGGTATTACATACTTCCCTCTTGCAAAGGAATTTCGTCCTTAGAATTCGGATATGCCTGGTACTAAAAATTTGGATCCTTACACTCAATGCCTCTGAACGTATTAAAAGTTAACTCGCAATAATATTTTGGTATTTCCACTATACACACACCAGTGGTACCACTGGCTGAAGGTCTAATCACTAAATCCTAAGGTTATTGACAAGTCCATTAAAATTATTTCATAGCAATATATTTCCTCATGTTTAAGGTCTCTCTCTTATACAATGATATGCAAAACTATCATGAATCTGCTAATAATACTCCAAAAAGACGAGCCTAGACTTTACTGGCTTAATTATCCCCATGTTGGAAAAGGCCTTACTTCCACATGTGCCAATTTCCTTTGTTTCCAAACACGTAAGTCCCTTCGTGGGAGACACCCCCAATAACCCTTGACTACTCATGTCGGACTTCAAAACTTCGGTTCACGGTGACATGCTCTCACTACGTTCCTGGACCATACAAAAATGACGTAGATTAACTCACTCCTAGCGGACGAACTGTGAATAACTTCAGGCCTGAGAAGCTTGTTATTCCCCACCTCTAACTAACTAAAGGTGGATGACAAGATCACCGTATGAAGCCACAGAATTCACTTTGTAAATAACATTCTGTTACGAGTCATCATATGTAGCTCTATAAGTTGTAATTAATACTCCCAAATACCCAAAAATCCAATACAAGAACTTCTCGCATTCTCCCACATTTTAGTCACCTCTCTGATCCAACCACCTACCTACGGGTGACATGTCTAGCTTAAATCACATATCCATCCCCATCTCCTCTTGACACTCCCTATCAGAGGTGGGACTCGATAGTGAATAAAAATTATCCTGTTTCGATCAATCCATTCCACAAACTCGAATGAAATCCTGACCTCTCTGCAGTTTTAATAACCCTATGATAAACCTTATTAGTCTGCGTATCCCTTCCATCACTATAATCATTAATATTTTATAAAGGTCTAGTTGATAATCTTGGACCAACCTTTTCCATCTACGAGTGGTGCACCTGGAGACAACTTCACTATGTCTCACTCAACGCCAATTTCCATGCTCAACGTTTCACATCAGGTGGAACAACTTACTCCGCTTTTTTGGGATATCCCAAAATCATTTCCCTTACATTTACTCCAAAACTGTGCACTTCCTGGGCACTTTTTCATCTTATAGAAATCAACATCTTATCTATGCGTAAACCACTCTAGGCATTTGACTAAGTGGGACTCCGCTCTACTTTCCCAAAATTATAGGGTACTCCATTGTCAAGGGATATCTTTGTACATGTGCCTCTACCGTCCTTCAACTCACCTCGGTTGTGATAGTTCTCCTTGACATATACCTAATCAGATTATATACTTTTATCAAACAAAGTTCAGTCCATTATACCATTCCCCCATGATTTTTACTACCCCATCGATATATTTTTGAAACACTTATAATCACCTCCCCTTATCTCGAACGATATTAGAAGTCAAACTAGTAAGGGCGCCCATACACCCTATATTTTGTGCACTCCTACACAATCATCATTAACGTCTCATACGTAACATACTAATATCAAGCTCAGTACCGCACTCTCGGTTGGTTATATAGTAAGGTTGTGCTCAATTTTCCTACTATTTGTGACTTATTTCTCCTTGAGACTTCCCCGCCTATGAACTAGTAGTGCAAAATCTCCCTAGTGCTTCCTACACAATACTACCAGATCCACTGGCCACACGTAGTATAAGAGATCTCAACTCAAAGTGTTTTCTCTACACGTTCAATGATTTAACTTTCAAAATTGCTACCCTAGCATTCAACAACGTTTCTCCACTCTCGATGTTTATTATAGTTCATGTGTAGAACTCCCCGTAAATAAAACTTAAACAAAGTACTCCTCTGATGTGCAATCACCTAGAATTTTCAGTCATCGAGTTCTATAATCCCAAAGCATATAATCGAGACTCTCAAAATTATGTCCCCCATCGTACAAGTCTAATCATAAACTCTCACTTCTCTAAAGGAGTCGTATAACACTATGTTCGCACTATCACTAAGTCCCCATCGCTAAATCAATAACGAGTTAAATCTCTCTGCTCGACAGAAAACTCGATTTACCCTTAATTACGTCAGTAAAGTCCCTACACAATAGGATCATATATAACGAGACAACTATACTCTTTAAAGTCTTCTCCATAATATAAAATAGACGCGAGCTCCTCCCTCTTTTTAGCGATACATCGCAAAACAATACATCCTGTCCTGGAACAGTGAACATGATAGCCTTGCTATAACATCCCACCATCACTCAAACCATCGCTAACCAGTCCATACCCAGCATAACATCATACTCGAATATCATCTCTCAAAATGATCTAACCCTATCAGTGTCCACAACCGCTCCTCTACATATGGAACCAAAGAGAGCCCCGCTTATTAATGATACCTCTATTAAACCCGTTTCACGTACGAATCTAGTGATAACTAACAATTGTAACTCATTCGTGTCACACAAAACATATCCCATTCACCCTGGGCTAAAACTCATACTTTCAATTGCCAATAGCACTGACAGTTCAAATGGTTACTGGACATAACACTCTCATCCCAACCAAATCAAAAACTTTAATAAGTGTTGTCCCTACTGGGCATCTCGCTCCTGTCCCCTAACTCGTTGTGGACAAGTTCAATGTAGGTGGCCCTACTCTCTACACATAAGACACCTATCTGTGCCATCCCCCTATCTCTAGCCCCACTGACCATACCGGGATTGTCCTTCTCTCAAACCTACTAGTCTTGGCCCCGATTGCTACCTTCATAGTTTCCTTGGCTCTACTAACCCTATGGAACACACTGTTGGCCCTGACGACCCTGACGGACTCTACCTCACTTGGTAAGAATTCCTTTGATCTGAATCATTTAAATGGGTCCCCTATTGGGTATCCCCTGTGGTGCCTTACTATCATTAATTACATTCATTCTTATTCTGATGACTAAGCTCTCCAATCTAATAGATCCCTTCCAATGGAAGCATTTATATTGCCCTTACAAAAGTACAACAATAACGATATCACCGTTAGTCATCCCGATCAGATTTTCCCTTCAATGCTTGCATATTCTACTCATGAGTCCATCATCATCTCAAAGACCCCCTCGCCCGGTACGAATTTCACTAAATAAGCAAATTCTCTCCCATATTCGTCCATTGTCCGGCCTTTTTTGTAATAAGTAGTGGAATTTCCTTCTCCCCTCTGTTAAGGTAGCTAATGAAAAGATTTGCGATCAAACCGCACCCCAAATTCGTCAATATTCATGGTATCTCACTTTGAATCTGGTGACTGACTCCCATCACTACAATATTGCTCCTATGAGCTAAAAAACTTTATCCAAAGGATTAATAATAAATGTCACTACACTCCACCGTGCACAATTTCTTTTGATTAATCTCCTTCCATTAGCCAAATCACACTTCCTCACTTTCCTGAACTCTTGCGGATGGCCTTTCAAAAAAAACTCTTCGACTCTGTCTCTCTCTTATCGATTGTACTGGGTGAGTGTGAATTTGTGCCACCATTGACTATGGTGGTACTTGGGGAAAACTATTGCACCCTAGCAGTTATCCCAATGTCAACTGCCTGAACAATAATAGTGGACTTCTACTGCGGTCACCTTTCCCATGAACCTTTGTGGCTTCAGTTAAGCCTCTCCACCTATAGTCCTCTTAATGACCCTCGTTGGTCATCCCATATTATTCGGTGCACGAAGCCCAACCGAACTCATATGTGATTCGCATCAACTATACTTAATAGCGGTAGGACGTAACGTAAGTCGCGTTATGGATCAACAGTCCTAAGCATAGGTCTCTATATCAAAGAAAAATAATGTTGAAATCGTCGTAAGCCGCATAGATCCTATGGACACTTGATGCTCTGATACCATCTGTGATACCCCGCCTATCTTAATCACGGATGATCAGTCCTTCATTAAAATAAACAGGAATCCTATTTGGTTCATTCTCAGCATCACTGTCGAAAACTTTTTTAAATTACTAACTTGCTAAGTGAAATTAAGTCGGTGATAATTTTATCTTTCATTATCGTAACAACATACGGAAATAGAAATAATATAACTCATCCACACAAACATAAAAGTTTGAATCATCACATGATAAATAGATAAATAATAAATACTGAGTCAACCATCGGTTCCAAAACTAAATCCAAACCATAAGTCTACAAGAATAAAACTGCATCAAAATACATCGTCTAGCAAATAAAACTAAAAGTAAAATAACTAAAAGGAGAAACATGCCCAATTCAAGTACTAAATCAAAATCCTAGTCTAGTAATGAATAACTTGTAATACCCAGTATTTTTATGGCTTTTAATTATGAGATTAATTAAATAAAATTGCTTTTAATTATGGGATTAATTAAATTAATTTGGGATAATTAATTGGAAATTAATTCGGATTTAAAAAACTAGCGAGACGAGAGTTAGTATTTAACTATGATGATAATGTTGAATATTACAGAGTGATTATGGTAATATGTGATTATTGAATTTATTAAAATTGTCGTAAGTTGAAAATACGACAGTTTCGGTAATTTAGTTGGGACGCGCATGTCAATCGTATCAGGACCCAATTTAATGGATTTAAAATTATTTTATTTTTATATCATCCGTATGATCATTTTGAGTGGGCCAACGTATCCGAAAGGGTCGAGATAGTCAGAAAACACTAGTCGGGGGTTTAGTTTGGGTCCCGGAGCATTTTTAGGCCTAATCGGCAACCCGAGAGGGTATTTTAGTCATTCCTATTTTTGGTGAATAAGGACCTACGAATTTTAGGCTGATATTATTAGTCAACACTTGAGTCCCTTAGGGTTTTCACAACCAAAAATCATCATGTCAGTTAGAGAAGAAGAGAGGAGAAGTTCCAAGGGTATGGCCATAACCACCACTTAGGGGCTTTTGCACCACCGTCACCACCACCGGGTAGATCGGAAAGCAAGGATCATCCTCATACCGTCTAATTCATTGGATTAGAATCTCTATTTCAGGCAAATGATTTATCTTGCAAAAATTTATGGCATATACTTTACATGATAGTTTAGGTTTGATGTCAATTTATGAATATTGATAAAAACATGAAATTGGAGACTTAATAATTGATTTGGGGTAGGTTTGCATGTAGTGGGGCTTCTGGAAATGTTTAATGAACGAAATAATAAATTAAGGGTTCAGAATCACAAAATTTAATTGAGGATTATGATGATTATGGAAGAAGTAGGGAATAATTAGGGTTGTAGTGAAATTGATGATTTTTTATCCAAGAAAACGATGTTATACTATGGTTTAATGATTCTTGAACGTTAGAACTTGTGTATATATGTTGGCTTAATGATTAGTAAACTTTCTTGGGAGATTGGGACGTTGTAATGGAGGATTTGGGGTGTAAAAATGGTAAAATCTGTAATTGTTTAAGAGAAATCTTGGCAAAAAAAACTGCTTGATCGATCGATCGATCCAAGAATTTTGATCGATCGATCGATCATTTTCTTCGATCAATCGACCTCTCTTGATTTTTGGAAATTGTTTCCCTTTAAGGTTTAATGAAAATTCCAAAGCCGATATTGATTCTTAGGGTGATTAATATAATATTCTGGAACTTAGTTAAGGTCAGTAGGTTCTTAGTTATTGCCCGAAAAATGTTATAACTTATGGGATTGAACGTTATAATTATGAGCGGTTACCGAGTGAGGATGGTTTGAAATCTTTCAATTTGGGACTGAAAGTGGAATGAAAGATAATGTAAGGGTATGAACACTAGCAGAGAGATTTTATATTTGATGAGATAACCTTAAGAACAAATGGAGACCTAGTATTCACTTGGGATACGTATAGGTACCCGAATCCGTATGATGAGACTTGTCGCGTTAAATAAATATTACGTAGAATATCTGGAACGTAAATATTGTGGGTGAGACTTAATATATAGGGGAGCAGTATACCTATATTGAAATTGTATATACTGGTTTTGTGATTTTCTAGTCTATAGATTATTGTGTGTAAAACATACCTACCATACTTGCTATCATCACTAAGTGATATATCCTCTCTCTCTCTCTCTCTCTCTCTCTCTCTCTCTCTCTCTCTCTCTCTCTCTCTCTCTCTAACATAAACTGGTGCGCTCTAAATAAAGCTTATGATTCAAGTGCAAATCTATCGCAACAAGTAATATCCGGTAAGTACGGAATCGTGATCCACAGGGATTGACACACTCCTAAGAGAACAGGATTAGGTTAAAGGGATTCTCTAAACGTCTCAAAAGTTAAAGTGTAAAAGATGATTTAATAGTTTGGAAAAGTGATTGAGGGTAATCTCTAAACTAACATGCTATTGATGATCAGTTAATTAATTAATAATTATGGAACTATGAAAAGAACTAAGATAAGCTTGAGTTCAAGATATTAAAGGGATCGAGGATCATTCTCCCACCTCGGATTCACAAAGAAGGGGATTTTAGGGCTTGGTTGAAATTAATTCTAATCGAGCATAACTAATTAAGTCCGAACATCAACCATGTAGAGACTAAACTAAACAATGGAGGATTAGGGGTTAGTTAGTTATTACTAGATGGGTTGGATTTGTAGTAAAGCTTCAAACACTAACCCTTGCATGACAAGAGAAGTTAAGAAACTATGATACTCCAATACCAACACATAAAGTTCCATTAGAACAATTATAAACCAAACCCTAAATATGAAGTTCAAGCATCCAAGGTGGGTGTATGATCCCCAATCATAAGTCTATCTACTCATAATTGAAACTAAACCACACATGCTAGTTAACAACATAATTAAGTTAGTTATCTAGCTTAAACACAACCAATACAAGAGATGGAATTAAATGCAAATTAAAGCTAGTAGAACAAGTAGTGAAGAAGTAAATGAACCTTTCTTGCAATAATAACCACAATTCAACTAGTAATCAAAGCTTTATAAGTGGGTAAAAACCATAAATGAACTTGACCTAGGAGAGAGAAGAGAGTGTTTTCTATAGAACCAAATATCTAACAAAAGTAATCTATATCTACAGAGGAGGAAAAACAAGGGATATATCCCAAAAAATCCAACCAAAATGGCAAACTAGTAATAAGAAGAAAGCTGGAAATGCAGGGCCGAATCGATTCGGTGCCAAATCCGAATCGATTAGAAAGTGTAGAGATGTTGCCCTGTCTGAAACCGAATCAATTCGGCTGATTCCCGAATCGATTCGGGCCTGCTCAAAAAGGAAGGTTGCACAACATTGGCATTATTTCTCCCATGTTTCACCGAAACTTCCGTAACTTCTTCATTCGATATCGAATTCAAGCACCGTCGGAGGCCACGCGAAGATAAAAAGAAGGTCTACAACTTCCGTAAAGAAATCAGGATCAAAACCCGAGTGCTGAAATTACCAAAATGCTCCCGACTATGCAAGTGTCTACGAAACTTCTCCGGATCAAAACCAAACTTCCCAATATGCACTCCTGAGACTTATAAAAGCTCAATAAAGACACATACAAATTATATATGATGAATTTAGGGGTTAGTCAATAAATGAGTATAAAAACCGAGAAATACATGCACGGGAATGCTAGAATGTACAAATTAACGGTGTATAAAATACAATAAAAGTGACAAATCATAAACCCTAACTAGGGTTTGCATGGCAGCCTCGTCAATCTTTCCTCACGTGGATCCTAAGCCTCCAGATATACCAAATGTTTGGAAGAAATCGTTTGCTTCAGTGGTGGCTAATAATTCTTATACAGAAATGAATGTTGCAATGAAAACACCAACCACTTACAAAGGAGAGCCGGCAGTAGTCTTCTCCAAAGAGGAAATAGAATCATTAGCACGTCCCTTAAAGCATGCCTTGTTGGGAAATTTTCGAATGGGAGGCCTCCAATGGAAGTGATCAGAAAGGTATTTCAAACCTTTTCTTTAAAAACAGCATTTAGTATTGGTTTGTTAGATCAAAAACACGCCTTGATTCGATTGAATAGTGAAGAAGATTATTCCCGTATATGGCTAAGAGATTCATGGTTTATAGGAAAGTATCCAATGAGGATTTTTAAATGGACCACCGATTTTAGACCTGATGTTGAAAGCAGTATAGAACCCGTTTGGATCACCTTTCCTCAGCTACCAATTCATTTCTTTTCCAAACCTTCGTTATATTCTATTGCCCAGTTAATAGGGAAGCCCTTAAAACTGGATACCTCTACTGTGGAGATTAACAGACCAAGCCTAGCTAGAGTATGTGTCGAGGTGGATCTCACAAAGAAGGTTTCAAGGAGAATTTGGATCGGGTGTGGAGATGATGGCTTCTGGAACGAGGTGCTAGTGGAAAGCATGCCTCAATATTGTCTGTGTTGCTACAAGAAAGGCCATTTAGAGGAGAGTTGTTTGTTTAATTACAAAGTCATTGAAGGGGGATCAAAGAAAGAAAGTGACAAAAATGTGATGCAAGATAATTTCAATGTGAAGAATAAGACTGTGGAATATCGAATAAAGAAGAATGTGATACTAATTAAAGATGCTTCCATATCTGATAAGAAAGAGCAACATACCCAAATTATTACTGAAGAAAACCAAATACTAAATCCAATCCATTCGAAGAAAGTATTCATCCAAGTAATCAAGGAGACTGAATCTGATAATGAAGAAATGTTTGTTGAAATTACAGATAGACCTATTGAAGAAGCAGGAGAAGATGGTGAAATATTGAATGCTATGGAGAAGCCAAACAACCAGATATCTACTTTGATTGTGCCAAATCACTAGAGAAAAAAATAAAAATTTAAGAACTCTCAAGACTTAATTGGCAACATCGAGAATCAAGACAGAAGAGGTGTTGAAGCAGATATAGTGGATCAAAGATCTCTATCCCCTCGAGGAACTGAGATGCCAGGTAGTGAACTCGCAAAACCAAGGCAGAAGATGTATTTATCCGATGGTGAAGAGGATTATGATTTTAATGTTCCAATGATTGAGGAGTTGCTACAATTCTCTAAATCAGTGGAACAAAAGCTTCTGAAGTAAAGGGACAAGAATGAAGACCTGCCTAGAATTCAAAAGACTCTTATTAGTTGTGGAAATGTAACTACAAAGCAGAGGAAAAAAGACCCTATGTATACCAGAGTCACCAGATCTCTAGCAAGGGGCACCATCCAATACTAATTATCCAATCATAAATGTTGAATTTTATAGTCTGGAATAATAGAAGAGTTAGAAAGAAATCTGCGAATAGAAGAATAAATAAACTTTGCAGAGTTCATAAAATTCCTTTTTTAGCTTTGTTGGAGCCAAAGGTTCATATGGATAATTTGGAATCTTTCAGGGTGAAATGGGGTTTTGAAGATGGGATTAGTAACTGTAATGGGAAAATCTGGCTGTTATGGAGATTTAATGTTCGAACTCAAGTTAAGGTAGATTATGATCAAATGTTGTCGGTTCTAATTTTTCATCCATACATGAAAGAGCAAGTTTGTGTTTCAGTTGTGTATGCCAAATGTTCTAAAATTGAGAGGAGACCTCTCTAGACTCAAATGATTGATGTGGCTAATGAGATGGTTTCAATTCCTCACATTGTTATAGGGGATTTTAATGTAGTGGCTAATCAAGATGAGAAGGTTGGTGGTAATGATGTTGATCATTCAGCTGTAGGAGACTTTGTTCAGGGTATTGAAGATAGTGGCATGAAAGATTTTGGGTATTAGGGGACGAGGTATACCTAGTGTAACAATAGAGGTGAAGCATACCTGATTATAGCTAGGCTTGATAGGTGCTTAATAAATGTGCAATGGGAGCTTATCCATCCATTTTCTTCTGTCCAACACCTGAACAAAACAGCCTCTGACCATTCTCCTCTCCTCCTTTTAGTTAAGAATCGGGAAGATGAATTCCACACTGTTTTCAAGTTTCTAAATTTCTGGTGTTCTCACCCAGACTTTTTGAAGATTGTTGCAGACTCTTGGAGTGTTAACACTAATTTTGTAGTCTTGTGGAATTTTTCTATTAAGCTTAAAAGACTCAAAGGGGTGATAAAAGCTTGGAGTAGGGAATATTTTAAGAATGTGAATCAAACAGTGATGGACTTAGAAGATGAGATATTGCAATTAGAGCTCAACTATGAATTGGTGAGATCATAAGTGAATAGAGAAACTTTGAATCAAGGCAGGGCTGAGCTTCAAGCTACTCTAAACATTGAGGAGATGTTCTGGAAGCAAAAATCTTCAGTCAAATGGTTGAAGCTGGGGGACTCAAATACAAAATTCTTCCATGCTTGTACTAAGGCAAAACACCAAAAACTATTGATTAATAGGATTAAAGATGATAATGGAGATATGATTAAAGACAAGCAGAAGATTAACAACCAGATTGTCAAATTCTTTTAATCTCAATTAACTACAGTTCAGACTTTGTCAGATGATTTTGATGAAGATATTATACCCAAACTCATCTCTGCAGATTCAAATTCCAAATTAGAAAGATTTGCTTCCGAGGATGAAGTTTGGTCAGTTATTTAACACATGGATTCAGACTCCTCTCCAGGTCCTGATGGCTTTGGAGGAATTTTCTTTCAGAAGTGTTGGACTATTATTAAGGAGGATTTATATTCTGTAATTAATGCTATCTTGGCAGGTGCAGACTTGCCTAGAAGCTGGTCTTCAACATCCATAGTCTTGATTCCTAAAGTTAAAAATCCTAAATCTTGTGGTGAGTTTAGGCCTATTAGCCTATGCAACTTCTATTATAAGATTATCTCAAAGATCCTATGTTCTAGACTTGAAAATATTCTTCCTAATATCATTTATCCAAATCAAAGTGGATTTACTAAGGGTAGATCTATCCAAGATAATGTCATGCTAGCTCAGGAGATGGTTCAAAATATTGGTAAGAAAATCCTTGGAGGAAATGTCATTATTTAATTGGACATGGAGAAATCTTATGATAGGCTTCATTGGGGTTTCCTAATCAAAGTTCTCGGAGGTTTTGGCTTTGGAGAAAGGTTCATTGATTTAATTTGGAGATGCATTTCCAATAATTGGTTTTCAATTATTATTAATGGTCAATCTACTAGATTTTTCAAGTCTAATAGAGGGCTCAGGCAGGGGGGTCCAATATCTCCAAGCCTTTTTATTACTGCAGCAGAGTATTTCAGTAGAGGTTTGTAGATTATGGTAGAAAAAAGTCTCATCAAGCCTTTCTATATGCCTAGTGGAAGCCCTATGATTTCCCACCTTGCTTTTGCAGATGATGTTGTTATATTCTGCAGAGGGGATAATAGAAGTTTAAAGAATGTTATAGCTTTCCTTCAGAGATATTCTTCCACTTCAGGACAGAAAATTAATTTTTCCAAAAGTTCCTTTTCTGTTCATGACAAGAAGCCTCTGAGTTTTAAAAGAAAGGTGGCTAAAGTTTTGGGGTTGAATTCTAAAGACCTTCCTCTCAAATATTTGGGTTGCCCTTTATTTAAAGGAAGAAACAAATTCTTATACTATGAGTCTATTTTTTCTTCTTTGAGAGGAAAAATAGCAGGATAGAAGTCTAAATTGCTCTCTATTGGTGGAAGATTTATTCTCATTAAGCATGTTTTATCCTCGATGCCTTTATATCTTTTAGCTTCCATTAACACTCCTAAAATGGTGATTAAGAAAATCCATGTGATGTTAAATAAATTCTTTTGGTGAGGTAATGAATTTTAGGGCTGGAAATATCAATGGAAGAATTGGTCTGTTCTACGCAAAGATCAAAATGCAGGTGGGATAGGATTTAAAGATTTTGGCATGCTTGCTAAGGCAGCTTGTATGAAGAGGTATTGGAAATTCATATCTGAAGACACTTTGTGTTCTAAATTCTTCAATAATAAATAACTAAGATATTGTAATGGACTACGAATGTGAGAATTTAGTTAGCACTTGAGATAAGTGATTTAATGAACGTGAATATGGGTTATGAATATGTTTTGTTTGGATGTTACCAGTAGATACCCTATCTTAGAATGAGAACACATAAGTGGTGCAGACTAGTTAGCTAGTGGCATAACTAGGATGGGTTAAGGGTCTACGTTAGGCGTGCAAATTAGTTGAGAGAAAATCATGTGAGAGTATGCAACTAACATGTTTATTATATGTGTTGTTTAATATTGTAATTTAAACATTTGCGATATTTTTAAATTGTTTTCACCTCGGGCCCTGGCCCGTTTGCTTTCAAATCTATTTTTCTTGTCAAACCTTTTAGGTACCCAACCACAGGGATGCCAATCATAGGAGTTCCATTATATTATTGACGTGATGTAGCTGTTGTGGAAGTTACAGGTTCTCGGTATTAGATGCCTTCACATTTTGTACATGATTCTACTCAGGGTTACTCATTTGTTAGGGCATGTCACCCATTTCCATTTAGAGATAGAATTCTCAGACTTTTAGTTTTATTTCAGATGTTGATTTTTTTATTCAGACTCTTGTATCGGGACTGTATTTTTACTCTGGTATTATATTGGAGTGTTTTCTCCAGACTCAATTTATTTCATTTCGTTGATTATTCATTTGAGATTGTTTATGCGAATAATGGTTGTTGACTTAATTAATTGGATTATGTTAATTTAATTAGTAAAATTTGGCATCTCTCTTTTTTAAATATTAGGTGGCTAGTAATAAATTAAATGTTTTCGACAGTGATGCTACAACTGAACCAACTTGATATTCTGTATTAATTTAATAAAGGAGTAGCTACCCGGTATTTAATTAGACGGGGTGTTACATAACTGAGGCGTTTACACAAAATCCTGTTTCTATGCATCCCAGGAATGAGTCCTCATGCATAGCGTCCCTGTAGCTGGACACCTAAAATATTTTAGAAAATATTTTTGACACGGGTCAAAGCCCAAAACTTTTTGAAAATATTTAGGAAGTAATTAAGACGCGATAATTAAATATGCAGGAACACTTTTCATATTTATGCGGGTGTCGCACTCTCTTGAGATATTCCTCACCCCTCAACTACTGTGCCACCTAACGCTTATCTTCTAACCCAACTAGTTATACTACCCCACCTAACTAGACCCCACCCAACTAGTTATACTACCCCACCTATCTTTCTATCACTCTACTCTATCCTGAGTACTTCCTCCTTTTGATTCCTAAGTTATTTTACTCATTAATTTAGTTAATCATTTCCACTTTAATTAATCATATAACCATCATACTGGTTATATATAAAATACACCCACACTTTATGTATTTAACTCGTATATAATTATATACTCTATTATATACGTAAAATTAAACTACAACAATTACACATATGTCGCGTATAATAACCATCCTCCCGAGTAATAACTCATTGGATGTTTGTCTCTACATTGCTATCATATCCCAGGTATAATCACTCTAACCTAGTTACCAAGAGTCGGTTAACTCATACCAAAATAGGTAGATAAAATCACAAACGTAGTGGAGGCGGTCATATTTCCTCAAGAGTGAGACCGAATCATACCCAAAACATCTCACCTCGAAAATAAATAACACAATAAAATACCGAACAACATGACCCAGCGACTATACTCTCCCTGCATTCACTAGCCAGAGGATTAACCCACGTCCAGCAACCTCCGATGATGGCACTAGAGGAGTATTTTCACATAAATATCATACACACCGATATTTATAAAATACACACACACACACACACACACACACACATATATATATATATATATATATATATATATATATATATATATATATATATATATATATATATATATATATATATATATACTGTCTCTATACCCGTATGTACATATAAACACAAATTCGGCTAAACCGTGCCTATCACCCAAAGCACTCACCTATTCTCCCGAGTCTATCCCACGACCCTTAATTCATTCAAGTTCTCATCAATTCAATAAATAACTTAATGTCACTCTATTAAATTACACGTACTTACCTAACCAGCCCTTACATCACATATTTACGAATTTACCTCACTCAATTTCTTATTTAAATTTTCCCGTCAATTAATTCTCTCATTATTTATGATTCAACTTTAATTTCCCATGCATTCCTAAATAATACAATTTCATGCATCCATACTCGGATTTTATTTCTGACTAAAGATTTCGATCTCGGGCACCCTTTCGTAGAAAAGTCATAATTAATTCAAAAAATTCAGAAAAATACGAAACTAGCGGCCACATATTTATAACGAAAAGATGTATCTCCGTGACCGAAATCTAGGGTCGTTAGAACGACATACCAAATTTGTTCGAACGAGAAAGCCACATCGTTCGAACAAGGTTCTAACTATGTTCTAATGAGATTAATGGAAATAGTGCAGAAATCCAGACGCAAATAGTGCAGAAACCCATATTTTTCTTCTTCAAATCCAACCCAAACATATTGTACATGATATTATACATTCACCCAATCAAATAGAACATAAGAGAAATATTCCTAAATGATTCTAACATCAAATAATCATCCCAATACCAAATATTAACTACGATCACCTAACTAATCCATTAAAATGGGTTTACGTGACAAACATCTCAAATAACCCTAGTTTTGATTCAAAGTACTACTTAATCATGATCAATCTATGAATATCTAACAAGGCTCATCTTGCAGCAATTATGATGCATTTAAAAACATCAAATATGCATTTATCTACAAGTTATGGGATAATTTCTCAAAAACCCCTTTTTACCTACCCAAAAATTATTTTGTTCTACACCTACTATGATTTGAATCGAAAATTCCTACATATGAGATTATTGCAAGTCAATTACTTGACTTAAATGGTTTGCAGATTCTGAAAATCCGTTGTAGACGATGAATCTATGGTTGAATGCTCGAATCCCCCTTGAATTCTCTCCCTCCCAATTTGACCTTTTATAGCTTTCTCCTAGCCTTTGCCTCTTTTTCTTTCTCTCTTAGGGTTTGTCTCTAATGATAATGTCTTCCAACACTTATAATCTTAGGTTATAAACTCTCTAATCCCGAAATTAGCCTAACGGTTCCAGCCCACTTGACCGTATTCCCCCGTAAGAGACCGGTATAGTCTAAAACTCCCCCGGAACCCAAATATTGCACCCAGACACACTATTCCGCCTATTTCATCCCATTCGAAAATAATCGTGACCTAAAAATTGCAATTCGAGTCATTCTTCATAAATTTCTCATCTCGACCTTAATATAGCCTACACACAACCCCCGATTGAGATATGACATAGTCCCGTCGTTATTACTCACTACGATGTGTATGTATTATCACATGTTATTTACTATGTGCTAAATAAATTTACCACAAAAATATTAATCTTAATCTCACCCAATTAATATTTTTTAAATACGTAATATTTTATTTTAATTAAATTACTGCACACGTGTAATGTAAAATACCCGAAATAATTAAAGTCATAATTATCCAAAAATACGGGGTGTTACACTTCATTTACCCTAAAAATTCCATCCATTCTCTAGACTAAATCTGAGAATACTCTCATCTCTCCACCAAGAATCGAAATCTCCAATCTCCGTCGGTGCCGGAGGGCAGCGCCTACACCGGCGGCAGCGTACCTCTCATCTCCCTGGTTCAGGTTCTCTCATCTCTCTGGTTCTTACCTCTAATATCTATTTGTGTGTGTGTATATATATATATGTGTGTGTGCATGCGTGTGGGTGTATATATATAGAGAAAGAGAGAGGGAGGAACCCCAATCAGAGATTCACGAATCCAAATTTATTTGGATTGTTTTTTGGATGTTTTTTTGTCTGAATAGTGGTATTAAAAATGTTATGAACTAATTAATAACTCACTATTTTTATTTTTTATAGAACAAAATCAGTTTTTAAGAAAAAGTAAAAAAATGGGTTTCATCTCGCGAGGCGGGGAGGGTTTCGACCCGTTTAATTTAAGCGAGGCGGGTTCATTTTTTCGCCGGGTGGGTTTGGGTTTTGCCAAACTCGACCCGTTGCCATCCTCATCAGGAAGAGATCTCAACACAAATGCATAGTAAGACCACGAAAGCCACCTTTATCAAGTCCAAACCAGAAGAGCACTCTTGGAAGGTATCAATACATTGATTGGAGGATCGTCTGGGGGAAAAGTATCCCTTCATCCTGGCCATTATGATTACCCTACACCCTCCAAATTCAAACCACCGATAGTTACACCCAAGTATAATGGAAAAACTGATCCCATCCTTCATGTTAAATAGTACCAGGCTACTGCTTTTATTCCTGATGAGATACGGTGATGTGCCTTCTTAAGTACAATCACAGGTCCAGCCCAGATATTGTATAATAATCTACCTCGAGGACAAATTTCTAATTTTCATCATTCGGTAGTAATTTCTGCTTTGGGGAAAAGTCGATCAAGAGGGTAGCCCATTTATCGAGTGTCTGCCAACGACCAAGAGAAACTACCTAGGAATATATTACTCACTTTAATAATGAGAAATTAGAATTGGTAAATTATGAAGATAAAATTGCCATTGCTTCATTGATGAGTAAACTGCTTCCTCAAAAGTTACATTATGCGTTGGCAAAAGAACATTCGAAATCATGACTGAACTGATGGCGTAGAGTGGTAAAATAATGAATGTCAAAGAAGCTATGGAAGCCAAGCAAGCCCTCAGGACAAAATCTGATTACTAGCAAATCTCGGAGAAAAAGGATCAAAGAGAAAAGTCTGAGAAACCTAATAAGTATGAGGAATAAACTCCACTTACAATAGGTGTGCATTATATCTTGGAGGATATTAGGGGCAGTATGGACGTGGAGTGCCCTGGGAAATTGAAATCACCACCAAACTAGAGGGATAAGTCTAAATACTGTGACTTTCACAAAGATCATGGGCATACCACTGATAACTGCATTGTCCTACAAAATGAAATTGAATCTCTCATCTACCAAGGAAAACTGACCAACTTTTTTTACCAAACATAATGTCGGAACACGAGAAGAAGATCAGAGTTCCCTCGTAAAAACAAACATAATAAGAAAAAAGGTTGAGATGACGATTCTGAGGATAACCCTTAACTTGCTAAAGAAACCCAATGAACCTTACATTAAGGTGGGCATGATATCTCTTGGTGTAAGGACATATTTAATAAGTCCTGTTTAAATTAGTATATGTCCTATACCACTACAAACCATCGAAGAAAAAGTCCAAGCTTGAAGATACATGAAGACGGACCCGAATATCAAAGTTCTTCAACATTCAAGCCTTCACGAGATGAATTTTGGTAAGGTTGTTCTTTGGTTACTTAACATTTCATTTAAAAGAGTTGGGATATTTTTCTAAAATATTTTCCAAGTGTTGAGGTGTTACTTTTCATTAAAAAGAATTTTTTCTAAGTGTTGAGGTGGAGTTTTTTATCGAAATAAAAAAAATTGCGTTGGTCGTTCGAGTGACAACTGCCTGTCGTTCAAACGATATTGGCATGTCTCACGAAGATCATTCGAGCGACACATGGCATCGTTCGAGCGACAGCCTTGTTTCATTAGAGCGATGCGCCGACTTAAGTTTTCTATATAAAGTGTGTTAAACCACTCCGTTTTTGTTAAGAATACATGGCAAGTTTCTTTCTGCATAAACTGATAACAGCAGATTACCTTTGTCTTCTTTATTTAGGGTTCAAATATTTTTGTTTTCGATTCTCAAATCCCAATTGCTTTTAGTGAATTGTTTTGGAACCCAAGATACAATTTGTTTTGGAGTTTCTCTTGTAGGGAGGATAACCTACTGCTGATCTATGTGTCACTTGAAGGAGATCCTGGGTTGGCTTCATTGTGTGTCAAATGGAGTACTTATGGGTGTTTCTGGGTTGGCTGGACTGCGTGTCTTTGTAGATCTTCTGAGGTTGATTCATTTTTTATTTAAGTTGCGGCCTATGAGAGTTTGCTGCGGTAAATTCTTTGTAGATTTCGCTTGTAATCATTGAGTATTATTAGTTATATAAAAGGTTTTTCCCTTCAGGGATTTTTTCGTAAATCTGTGAGTCATCAATTCATATTTTTTTGTGTTAGCATGATCCACTACACCTAGATGTATGTTATAGGGCTGAATTAAATTGGATAAAAAATTGACTCTAATTAAATAAGTCTAAATTGGAAATTTGCGAACTTGTTCAAATCAGTATCATAACGCATTTTCTCAAATTGATATCAGGGCTTATTTAAGCGATCACCGATTTTACAAATTGGTATCAGAGCGGGTTTCTCTAATTTATCGAGTGATCCTTATTTTTCACAAAATTGTGTGATATTGATTTTTTTTTTAAATTTGTTTTGTGAAAGATCGCAATTTTTCCAATAGAGCACTTATATAATTGGATGCCCATTTTTTACGGGTCTAATTATGACTACTAGAAAGCGCATATGAAATCATAGTTAAAGGCCATTTGTGAGCGCATTTGGGTAGTTTGTGAAAGAGGTTGGACTCCTCCCACTGTCACCGCAAATAATATCACTAATTTAAAACTCATGACAGACTGGACTGAGGATGAATTTAAATGGAGCACTTTTAATTCATGTGGGATGAGTGCGATTTTTGGTGCCATCACTCCTAAGGAGTTCGACGTATTATGACGTGCACCACGTCAAAAGAAGTGTGGAACATTTTACAACTTACACATGAAGGCACAAATTCGGTCAAAGATTCTAAAATTCAAAATTTAACTACTCAATTTAAAAAAATTACCATACTTGAGACCGAGTGTTTTGATGAGTTTTATGCACATTTATCTGATATTGCAAACACTAGTTTCAATCTTGGTGAGCACATCCCTGATGCACGGGTGGTTAAAAATATTTTGAGATCGTTGCCTAAACGTTTTATCCCTAAAGTGATTATTTTGAATTCCTTAGGTAGTTTGGGCAATTTAAAATTGGAAGAGATGGTAAGAGACCTCCAGACATACGAGATTGATGTGTTCCCCGAAACTATCAAATCTAAGGATAGAGGGATAGTACATAGAGCCCAGTCTAGGAAGGGAAATTAAGTGTCCAATGGTGAGAAGAAAAATAAAGTGAGAGTTTATGAGTTTGAATCTGAGAACAAGTCTGGTTTTGATACTGCCATGCTTGCAAAGAATTTTAAAAAATTTATCAAGTTTTTAAAACAAAATTCTTCCAATAAAAAGTTTTTTGAGAAAAATAAAAAGAAAGATGAGGCCAAAGAGAGCGGTGAGAAAGAGGGTGAGAAAGATAAAGAGGAAGAAGATAAGTGTTTTGAGTGTGAAGGTAAGGGGCATAGAGCTTTTGAGTGTCCTGCTAGGCTAAAGAGAAAGGGCAAGAAGATTGTCATGCCAGCCACTATTAGTGATAGTGAGGATGATGTGAGAGATTCTGGGGATGAGTCTTTTCATGGGATGTGTGTCTCATTTTCTGCTAGTCACGTGAGCACACCTAGTTTGTCCCACGATGATACTTGTGCACATGAGACCTGATACGTCATGAATATTACATATTTATGCCCTTTATCTTTGTGCATTCTAGAACTTTTACGTTCTTAATTCCTATATTTATTCTCATTAACCAGACAACCTCGGATTTGGACATATATATGTTTTACAGGGGTTAATTGTGCTTTTGTGGGTTTTGAAACACTAAAAGTGAGGATCGCTTGCATTTCAGAGAAGTTCCATCATCGAATGCTACTTCAAGGGCATTGTAATAAATTCAAACTTTATCTTTGGCTCATGGGAATTCCACGGATATATAGTTCGTTGATTTATCATCGCGTTATCCACAAACGGCACGTCATTTGGAGTTCGAACGAAGAAGTTATGGCCATTTTCGTATTCAACCTTTTCTCCCATGTGAAGACCAATCAAGGCTGGAAAATAGAGTACCGGTCGCCCACGCCCACGGGGTTTTTGACCGCATATTGGTATTTTTCCTTTCAACCTTTCCAGTGGACTTTCCCCGAAGGACCGGTCGATCGGTCCCTGACCCGCGGTCGATCGGTGGTCCCAGATATTTGTTGCCTCGATTCTTTTATTTTTCCTTTATTTCTTTTCCAGCTTACTATATAAACCAATTTTGGTTTTTATTTTCATTATCTTGTAATAATAGATCATTTTCCATACTTAGGGTTAGAGAGGGAAGCTAGGGTTTGGAGGGTTTGGGGAGTGTGCCATTTTCTCCCTCCGAGGGTTTGCTCGTATAGAGGGGTTTGCCCATCGAGGTTGTGTAGAATACTATCCCCCATCTTCTCTATCAATCCGAGTTTCCAATGTTTGTATTTCTTTATTTACCGCATTTTTACTCGCTTTCTAGTTTAGATTTATTGTGTTTATTTATATGTTTTCTACTGTAGATTTACCGCGTTTATTTACAGCATTTTTATCATGCTTTCTAGGTTAAATTAGCCTAGGTTGTGTTGGATCGAACATGACTCGTGTTTATCATGTTGCTTTTCTATGGTGATGGAAGATACGTGTTTATTTCGATTAGGTTGTCCTAGTTATTATGCCTAGGATATTTGATAGGGTATATCATGTATGCTCCGTACTTACGACCTTGCGTGCGTAATTTTTGAGGTATTTGTTGACGCTAAAATCTTATTTGCCTTTTATGCGAATTTAGGGGTATGACAACTCTAGATTTAATTAACTGTCGAAACGAGACGCGTCGTAATGAATCTGTATAACCATGTAACCATTTATGCGCATTAAGCTGAGCTGAGGGATATCCGACGCAACCTATAGTTTTTACCATTTGTATTAGTCTAGTTTAAATACATGGCTAGATTAATCTTTCCCTTTTTGCATCGTTTTCTTTTGTTTATAATTATCTTTTACACTTTTATTTAGAAGTACTAAAACAGTTGAATTCTAGCAACTCGTCTCTGTGGATTTTCGATACCCGGACTTGGCCGCTATACTCCCTTTTATTGAGTGTAGTCATAAGTTAAGGTTTTTGTATAGACTTGGTGAGACAATAATAACAAATGACGGGCATCAATGACGTGACACCACGGAAAAACCCAGCCAATCAAATGGCGTCATTGTCGGGGATGACTTTGTTTTAGAATTTATTTGATTTAGTATTTCGTAATATTTTCTTTCTATTTGTATTTTTTGCTACCCTTTTTGCTGGATAAAACATTTGAGTGCTAAGAAACTTGGATTCTCGGTCGTGCTCGTTCCTCTTTAGACTCTCTATCTACAAACAATTCGGTAACAATGTCCTATTTTATAGCTTTGTCGGCAATTCTAATGTTTCATTTGGGATATGTTCTCGAATTTGGCCCTGCGAATGTTTCATTTGGGATTTGTTCTTGAATCTTGAACCATTAGAATTACCGGTGGATTCCTATGAGTCGGTAGAAATTTTTTGCCGATTAGGACTCTTTGCCGCTCTTATTTTCCATGATGGATTTTTCCCCCACATGTCCACCATCTCCCATTCCAACTGAAAAACCTTTGGGAGATGAGTCAATTTTTCTTGGACCTCAAGTGTGTCTTTCCCCCTTGTTATCCAAATCCCCCATCGTCCGCCCAAAATTTCAAATTGGGGATGGTTCACTATTTCCACCACCCATGCGTGCCTTCCGTTGTTCAAACGTAATTCATATCTTTCGGTAGGCATGTTGTATGTATCATGTTGTAAATAGTAGGTTGTAAATAGTTAGCTTTATTTTTTCTTATTTTCTTTTTTTAGTTTTTTTCTTTCCGTTTCATTTAGTCTAGTGTAATTAGTTAACTTTTTGTTATTTATTCTTGATATACTTGGTACTAATTTGTTTTTTAGATTAGCTTGGACTTGTGCTTATGGAAATCGCTCATATTTTGGGTAATGTTCTTTTCCTCTCTTTGTGTTGCGTTCTTAATGGACGCATTGAGGACAATGCAACATTTTAGTTAGGGGGTGTGGGATATTCTATCCATTTCTTTGTTTAGTCCATGGGTTTGCTCACAATTAGTTACTAAGTATGCTTTTCTTTTAAAATTTTAAAAAGATTAAAAAGATTTTCTTTCTTTTTCCTCCTTTTTTGGGCATTTTGCCTTTGTTTGCGATGATAAATTTTAATAATTGTCCGATCCAAAAGACAATTCAATGATGCATGTTCTCGATTTTAAAAGTTATTAGACTTTAGTCCTCAATCATTGATATTATGAATAACTCCGTGAATTAAACTTTAATACAATGAGCACATGCGCTTTTCTTGCTTTATTGATTTGGTTTAAGATTTTTATAACTCGGTAATGTTTTGTTGCATCGTATATACTTACACCGAGTAAGCTTAGTACCTTTCGTCATTTGTGAGTGTATACACTATTCGTTCCTCATTGAAAATGTTGAATTCATTGGTAATCTCACTATTCTTTCATTTAGCATTCATGAATTGAGTTCATACTTGAAATGTATTACTTGAGCATGATTTTTAAATTTTATTTTGACTCAAGAATTGCGTAAACTTAGGAAATGATCACAGGCAATCTTTGTTATATCACCCATATTAACCTTGACCTCACCTTATATGTTTTCCCTAGTCAACCCCTTTGAGCCTAAATATTAGCATTTCATTTCATTACCCAAAATCCCATAACCAAGTCTACATTGGAGTGATAAGCCATACATATATACCTTACATACCTTTGTTTGGAATGTTACTTGGGATTGAATAATGTTCTTGTCTTGTGGTTGCAATCTAGGCATGTGAGAGTGATAAAAGTAAAGAAAAGAAAGAAGTGAAAAAGAAAACAAAAGAAAAGGCAGAAAACAAAAGAAAAACAAAAGAAAAAGGGAGAAACAGAAGAAAAGAAAAGAAAGAGAAATTTGTATATGTTGTGTATAGTGTTCTATAAGCTTTTATTACTTTCCCCATTTGTATATCTAAGGCCTTTTATGGAAGTTATTTGTCCAATTTTGATATTGCCCGCATTTTCCATTCTCTCGAGTTTTCATCCCCGAACACTTTGAATTCGTACATATTTCCTTCGTTCCGTACCCTAGCCTAACCTACATTACAACCCTATACAAGTCCTATGTGATCTTAGGGACCATTTAATTTAATAGTTGAAATAGTCTTGATCTGTGAAAATGCATTTCGCCTCTTTTAATGAGAGGTATCCTTTCATTAAGATTACAAGCTTTTATTTCCTATATAGCGTTCTTCAGTTGTGACATGTGTGCGGCTTAGTTTCCATTTACATTTCTCTTTATTCCCACATGTTCGGTGTGTTAAGTCCCTATTTTGAGTGAATTCACTTGATGAGTGTAATGACCGTGAGGATTGAATATATGTTTTCTTTAATTTGTATTCAGTTTATTTAAGTTTTTTCCAAGTCATCCTTTGCATGTGCTCACTCCCCTTCCACATTTTAATGTTTCAATTCTACGAAGTTCATTCAATAATGTTAATAATACGAACTTTTATGTGAATTCATTCACTGTGCTAATAATGCGTATTAAATCTTTTTCGTATTGTTGGTCTTGTCGTATGTTGATTGGGAATATTTTGAGGAAACCATATGATGTTTGTGGGTTTCATCCCTGAAAACCCTCACGAAATGACACTCGTCCACTAGGGTAACCTAGGGGTTTAACGACCTATTGCATATGCTAAATGCATTTGTGTTCCATACGAAAGTGGAATTTATATTCCAATGCATATATACGTTTTTGTATCGCCTTCTGCTGACTGGTTTTGTTTGTTTCATCACTAGGGACTAGAAATATCATAGTTAGGGGGTGTGATACGTCATGAATATTGCATATCTGCGCCCTTTATCTCTATGAATTCTAGCACTTTTACGTTCTTAATTCCTATATTTATTCTTGTTAACTAGAAAACCTCGGATTTGGATATATATATATATTTTATATGGGTTAATTGTGCTTTTGTAGGTATTGGAACACTAAAAGTGAGGATCGATTGCATTTCGAAGAAATTCCATCACCGGGCGCTACTTCAAGGGCATTTTAATCAATTCACACTTTATCTTCGGCTCATGGTAATTTCACGGATGCGTATTTCGTTGAGTTAGCATCGCGTTGCCACCAAACGGCACGTCATTTGGAGTTCGTATGAAGAAGTTATGGCCATTTCCGTATTTAATCTTTTCTCCCATGTGAAGACCAATCAAGGCTGGAAAACAGAGTACCGGTCGATTGCGCCCAAGGGCGATCAATCGCATATTGGGATTTTTCCTTGCAACCTTTCTAGTGGAATTTCCCCGAAGGACCAGTCGACCGATCTTTGACCCACGGTAGACCGGTGGTCCCAGATATTTGTTGCCTCGATTCTTTTCTTTTCTTTTTCCTCTATTTCTTTTCCAACTTACTATATAAACCAATTTTGGTTTCTATTTTCATTATCTTGTAATAATAGATCATTTTCCATACTTAGGGTTAGAGAGGGAAGCTAGGGTTTGGGGAGTGTGTCATTTTCTCCCTCCGAGGGTTTGCTCGTATAGAGGGATTTGCCCATCGAGGTTGTGTAGAATACTATCCCCCATCTTCTCTGTCAATCCGAGTTTCCAATGTTTGTATTTCTTTATTTACCGCATTTTTACTCGCTTTCTAGTTTAGATTTATTGCGTTTATTTATATGTTTTCTACTGTAGATTTACCGCGTTTATTTACAGCATTTTTATCATGCTTTCTAGGTTAAATTAGCCTAGGTTGTGTTGGATCGAACTTGACTCGTGTTTATCATGTTGCTTTGCAATGGTGATGGAAGATACGTGTTTATTTCGATTAGGTTGTCCTAGTTATTATGCTTAGGATATTTGATAGGGTATATCATGTATGCTCCGTACTTAC
The DNA here is from genome assembly GCA_949130495.1 of Sambucus nigra. Taxonomy (NCBI): domain Eukaryota; kingdom Viridiplantae; phylum Streptophyta; class Magnoliopsida; order Dipsacales; family Adoxaceae; genus Sambucus; species Sambucus nigra. Next base: position 555,361,123 of record OX422208.1, read on the forward strand.
GACCTTGCGTGCGTAATTTCTGAGGTATTTGTTGACGCTAAAATCTTATTAGACTTTTATGCGAATTTAGGGGTATGACAACTCTAGATTTAATTAACTGTCGAAACGAGACGCATCGTAATGAATCTGTATAACCATGTAACCATTTATGCGCATTAAGCTAAGCTGAGGGATATCCGACCAATCTATAGTTTTTACCATTTGTATTAGTCTAGTTTAAATACATGCATAGATTAATCTTTCCCTTTTTGCATCTTTTTCTTTTGTTTATAATTATCTTTTACACTTTTATTCAGAAGTACTAAAACAGTTGAATTCTAGCAACTCGTCTCTGTGGATTTTCGATACCCGGACTTGGCCGCTATACTCCCTTTTATTGAGTGTAGTCATAAGTTAAGGTTTTTGTATAGACTTGGTGAGACAATAATAACAAACGACGGGCATCGGTGACGTGACACCACAGAAAAACCCAGCCTATCAAATGTATGCCAAGACCTTAAAGACGAAGAAGTTGAATAAGGAATTAGGTCTTAGGGTGATTGATTTGCAGAGAGAGATTGAGAGTTTGATAGGTTTTGAGACGTCGATGAGTCAACTAGAGAAGGTCAAAATTTCTTTAAGTGAGCAGTTGATCATCGTGAACCGGTAGAACAATGAACTTATCGACCGTATGTCATAATTAGAGAGAGATATTGAATGTGCCTGGGAGGTAAAGGTCACTTTAGAGGATACATCTAGGAAGGTAGGAAAGATGCTCCTCAGTCCCACTTTGGGTAATGTTAAGAGACTATGGAATAGGTCATGACGATGCGTCCACTTCATATGCTGCACTCGAGTCGGTTCCCGAGTTTGTAATTGATCCATATGGCTCTCAAACCAACCCACCTAGGCGTTCCTTGCCTAATAGGAAAGTTTGTAGGAGACATTTTGAGAGAGGTCTACCTAGGCTTGTTTATGTTTGCACTCATTGCAAGAAAAGAGGACACCTTAGGGAGTTTTGTTTTAAGTTGGGTAATGTGTCACGTTTTGCTACTACATGTGTTCACACTCATGCATCCACACATGATGCTTCGGATGACTACGTGAGAGAGTTTTCCCAAATTAGGGAGCAGGGAAAGTTTTTATACAAAACTTCACATGATTTTATGGATGTTTTTCATAGGATATCACCGCCTTCGAAAAACTCCACCGCACCTACAGGTTGAGGCTTAGACTTGTTTACTAGCATACGATGATTTTCATGATGATATTTTATACCTATTGCTAGTGTGTACCATTATTGTAGTTAAGCTTTCCATTTTTGACATATATTTCGAAAAAATAAAAAGATTTTTATTTTTGAAAATTTTTATAAAAATACAAAAAGATTTTCTTTTTTTGAGAAAAATTGGAAAAGCCAAAAAGATTTTATTTTGATAAAAATTTTGAAAAATCCAAAAAGAGTTTTGTATTTTATTTACACTGTTTATGAATGGATATTTAGGATGAGTGAGTCACAATTTCATTCCGTATCCATGTGACTATTTGATAGTGTTTTTATATGCGTCATCATTTCATCTTTGTGCTTTACAATGTTTGGAGTCATTCAGATGTGATTTATTGTTACTACCTACAAGTTTGACTCATGAGTTCTTTTAATGCACACTTGCACGGATTTGTTTGACTATTGTTCTTATCTATCACATGTTGGTCGATGTGTTTTCATCTCAATTCTGTCTTTAAAACAAACCAAATGTGATAAAACTTGACAATGAAAGTAGTGCATGTAAGAACCATTGACGTGATTTTGTGTTATATTTATGAAAAATGGGGAAGGGCTACGAAAGGTACTCATTTATCCTTTGCGATTAAGACGTCGTTTAAATCAGACCTAGACAAAATGTGGCACAATAAATATTTGCCAAGGTTCAATGAGGTTGAAAAGATCCAGAAAAAATTTAAAGGCAATAAAAAGAAAATTATGTCGAAAGTGGGCCAATTTATTTAGTTTCATCACCTCAAAAGAAAAATAAAAGCATTATTAGTTATGAGGGAGTTTGGATGAAATATAAAACGGGTTTTCACGTCCTCACAAAGTCATGAAAAAGCGTTACATATTTTTAGACGTTATTGGTGTGAAAATCATGTTTGACTTTGATTTTTCGATTTGATTAAGACGATGTCACCTAAATTCACAGTTTCGACACCTAAGGATGATTTTGAGATTCATTCGTTAGAAGTACACATATTCATCATTCACATATGTTATGCGTGATTGCATTGATTTTTCTATCGAATATGTTCACACCCATTCATTCCGTTACCATGATTTGGTTATCTTGGTGTAAATGCATGGTGTGTGATTTTTGTAAAATTATTTTTACGTTTTTGTATGAAAAATCAAAAATAGTTTATGGAAGCTTTTGGGTTACTCCTTTGCATGAGGGTATTTTGATCCTTGTTTGATTTGCTTGTCGGGACAACTCTATATTTGTTTTGTTTATTCGTTTCCATTTCTATTTCGGACAAATAAAAATGGGGAGAATGAATTATGGGGGAGATTTGAGATTCGATAAGTGATTTGATGTATGTTAATCTCATTGAAAATTCGATACGTCATGGAGGTATTTGCTTTGTCTCATGTCTGTAGGTACAAATATTGAAGATCATATGTTGCACACCCTGATGAGAAAAGCTTAAAGATTTGAAGTTGAAGATACATTTTAAGAAAAGTGTTAGACTTACATGTTTTGTATCAGTTATGGGAATCATGGGAGGGTATTAGATTTGTATAGGCATTTTGATTTCATAATTCGGATGTTTTTATTTTGTACCGGCATAGACATAGGGGGAGATTTGTAAGGATATATTTTATAAGTCCTGTTTAAATTAGTGTATGTTGTATACCGCTACAAACCATCGAAGAAAAAGTTCAAGTTTGAATATACATGAAGACGAACTCGAATATCAAAGTTCTTCAACATTCAAGCCTCCACGAGAGGAATTTTGGTAAGGTTATGTTTTGGTTACTTAACGGTTAATTTAAAAGTGTTGGGATATATTTTTAAAATATTTTCTAAGGGTTAAGGCGTTACTTTTTGTCAAAAAGAATTTTTTCTAAGTGTAGAGGCGGAGTTTTTATCGAAATAAAAAACTATTTTTCCGCGTTGGTCGTTCGAGAAACAGCTGCCTGTTGTTCAAACGACATTGGTATGTCGCGCAAAGCTCGTTCGAGCGATATGTGGCATCGTTTGAGCAATAGCCTTGTTTCGTTCGAGTGACGCGTCGAATTAAGTTTTCTATACAAAGCATGTTAAACCACTCCGTTTTCATTAAGAAGATCGGCGAATTTCTTTCTTCATAAACAGCTAATAGCAGATTACCTTTGTCTTCTTTATTTTGGGTTCAAATACTTCGTTTTCAACTCACAAATCCCAATTTCTTTTAGTGAATTGTTTTGGAACCCAAGATATAGTTTTGTCGGAGATTCTCTTGTAGGGAGGATAACCTATTGTTGATTTAGGTGCCACTTGAGGGAGGTGCTGGGCTGACTCGACTGCGTGTCAAAGGGAGTACTCGTGGGTGTTCCTGGGCTGACTGGACTATGTGTCTTTGTGAATCTTCTGAGGTTGATTCATTACTGATTTAGGTTTCGGCCTATGATAGTTTATTCTAGTAAATTCTTTGCAGATTTCGCTTGTAATCATTGTGAATATTATTAGTGAAATAAAAAGTTTTGCCCTTCGGGGATTTTTTCTGAAATCTGTGAGTCAGTAATTTATATTTGTTTGTATTAGCATGATCCACTACACCTAGTTGTATGTTTTAGGACTAAATTAAATTGGTTTAAAAATTGACTCTAATTAAATAAGTCTAAATTAGAAATTTGCGAATTTGTTCAAATCAGTATCACACTGCGTTTTCTCAAATTCGTATCAGAGCTTATTTAAGCTATCACCGATTTTACACTTGGTTATCATTTTATTGCAGGGGGTGATGCTAGAGGTGGAGATGAAGTCATCAAGAGAAAGAACTATTTAAATGAGGCCAAAACCTATCAACCGAGATAGATGGTCGGCCTAAAAGGTTAAATAAAGATAAGTTGGTCATCGACTTTTCCAAGAATGACTTATCAGGAGTTCTCTACCTTCACGACAACCTTTTAATTGTCACCTTCCGATTATATGAGGTAAGGGTTGCCAGAGTTCTCGTGGATAATGGTAGTTTAACAAATGTTGTGTTCTATAATTACTGTCATAGTCTGGGAATATGAGATAGCAAACTAGAACCCTATCAGAGGCCTTTAATCGGTTTCTCCAGAGAAAAGGTTTATCTTTTGGGAACTGTTAATTTAGATATTTTGATCAACACGTGGCCAGCAAGAAGAATGAAGAATATTCTCTTCTTCTTCCTAGACAAGAATGTTCCCTCCGCCTATAATATGATCCTCGGCAGAGTCGAATTAAAAATATTCCAGGCAGTGTCGTCTACAGTTCATCAGTGTTTGAAGTTCCCCACTCACTATGGGGTTAATGTAGTAAAAGATAACCAAGTAGAATCCAAAGAGATCTACTATACTTCAGCCAACCAGTAACAAGTAAAGAAGAGAACCACCACTTACCAAATCGACACTTTGGACCCCCTGAGAAGAAGCCGATTTAGTCAAAGGGCAAGTCGTGTAAGCCACAAAAAACATCATACTAGACGATGAAATGCCCAAAAGGACCACCCAGATTGGCTCAACCCTAGAACTATCCCTCTGTAACATCCCGCTCAATTAAATACCTGGTGATCAGTCCTATACCCAATTAAAACATAATTTACAGTTGCTTTATTCTTAGCATCACTATCGAAAAACATTTTTGTTTATTTAATCACCAAATATCCAATTAAGCACGTGTTAAATTATTCAAAATTTTATATAAATAAAATTTCCACTTTTAAAACATAAACCATTTAACACAATCCATCCACACAATGAATAATAACTGAGTAATATAAAAACTGAATTAAATGCAACTGGATTAAAACTCTCCAGTTTAAATATATCAATACAATAATCCAATCAACAATAAAATGTAACAAAACTGACATAAGAATTTAATTTGTGTAAGATAGAGAATAAATAACTAGAATCCTCTTGGGCGACATGCCCTAAATGAAAGATCAACTATAGAGTATGAATCAACGAATATGAAAGCGTCTAAACAAAGTCCAAAACTCCATAGCATCCAAGCTCATAAAAAATCTCAATCCTCTATGGTTGGCATCCCTGCAGCTAGACACCTGATATAGGAGATACAAGAGAGAAGAGAATATGCAAGAAAACGGGTCAGAGCCCGATTGTAAAAATAGTTTAGAAAACATCGGTGAATAAATGCTATATTCAGCAATTATTTTATATATGTTAGATTTATCGGACTCTCTCTTGAGATTCTAGAGTGCACACCTAACGTACCTTAAAACCATACTAGTTACTATTATCATGCTAACTAGTTCATATCAGTGCCAACTAACCATAGCCCATATCTATCCCCACATATTTCCCTCGTAATACAGGTAATACATATATATCCAATTTCTTTAGAACAAGGATAAGCCCTTTTTCAATTCAATATAATTAAGTATTCACCTACTTAATTCTTATCAGATTTCATTATCTTTCATGTCTACTTTATTCACACAGTAGATAATATCACAAGTATATATACACATTCACTCTATTATATATATATAATAAACTGCACTCCGAGGCTTAGCTGCGGTGCATGCGTACTCTGCCATTATGTCCCAGTACATCTCGTCACTGTATAAAGGACCATAGGTTCAGTATGTCCCACGAACCATAATAAACAAATCACAAATAGTGGAGGCGAACATAGTCCTAAGCCTTTGGGCTACGCACATACCTACTCACCCAAAAGACCGTTCAATACCATTGTTCTCACTAATGGCAATCCAACCTAAGTCCTATGTTCTGAGGCAATAAGTCAAATATCCCCCTTAAGGCTCATCAAGATATAACTGCCCTCTACGCGTAAACCTCTCGTCGATAGAAAGTAGGATAGGTATGTCATACACATAAATTAAACAAACAATAGGTATACACATCAACCTATATAAAATTCGGTACGCACTCGACCAATATCATATTAGGATTTCATCCTATCCCAAGTACCCGTCGTATTTCTCGAATACCACCCGTACTTTTTAATCACGATTATCATCGTTTATTTATTACGTAGTTATCACTCGCATAATCCCAAGTACCTGTATATATATATATCACCAATAATAACCCGTACTTGACCGTGACGATTATTTATCTCTTAATCGTATTATTATTATGCAGATATATCTCACATAACTTTATTCCTCAATTTCATATAATTTTCCAACATTAACCCAATCCCTCACTCGTTGTTAATGTACCAAAATTATTTAGAACCTGCTGTGGGCTAAAAATACAATTCTCCAAACCGTTCTGGGCTAAAATAAAAATTCTGGAATCTCGTTGAAAACCCATAAATCTCGTTCGAACGACAGCATGTCTCTTTCAAATGAGATCGGCGTCATTCCAGTTCGTCTTCAACCTCAGTTTTCTGCATTTTTCTTCAAATTCTTACACCCAAACCCTTCTGGATTATATTCTACCCAAAACCTAGATTTGCTAATAGTATTCTAACATGTTCAAGGGCGATTTTCACAAAAGAATAACATCAAATTCATATGTTCATAAGGGTATTATCATCAAACCCATTAAATCCTTCAAATCCCAATTTATCTAAATCCTCCATTTTTATACCTCTTAAAAACCAAGAATTTAGAATTACCATTTCATAACTAAATCATCAAATTTCCATATTCAACATGAGTAGAATTCATCTACATGCAATACCTAACATCATTTTCGTATCTTCAATAAACAAATAAATCCTCTACATGTAAGACCTATCCATTTTCATGTTCATAGTCTCTGCATGTATATCCATTTTCATGTTCATAGTCTCTACATGTAAGACCTATCCATTTTCATGTTCATAGTCTCTACATGTATAAATCTCCAACTACATGAATTTGCCTATCTATTAAAATTGATTCATCAATCATTTTAATCCCAAATTCATAAGTTCATCAATTAAAAAAGAAATCATATTCTAACATGGATAATATAAGCACTAAAATAATGCAAGAATTACACTTGCCTTATGTGTAGGTCTGAAACTTTAGTGAAGACAAGTGTTTGGTACCTCCTCTTCCTTTTTCGGTGACTATTAGGTGGTGGAGCAAGGTGTAAAGATGGTAGTTGTCCCCTCACTTTGCCCTAGATGACTCTCCCTCTCTTTAAGATAACCTTTCTCTTTCTCTCTAAGGCTTTTCACTCTCTCTCAAAAGACCTCACTTTGTGTTTTGATGAAATGAATCTAACGTACATCTAAACTCACATATATAATAAGTCTCAAAGGTTAGCTAAAAGATAAAAAAATGTAGGTACTATTCATTTCCCTAGAAAAATGACTAAAATACCCCTTCGGGGTGTTTTTCATCTTCCAAATGACCCAAGACCCAAAACAAGTCCCCTAGACCCAAAACAAGTCCCCGAATGACAAAACGGTGCACTCAAAATAATCATTCGAATGACTTAAAAATAAATCTCATTTTATTTCCCAAGTTTAGTCCCGACACGACTCATAAGCGCATCCCGACTTAATTTCCATTATTGTCGTATTTGTAGCTCCCGACAATAATTATTATTTTCACATATTACTTTTATATCACTAAGTAATATTCAAAAACATATATTACTTTAATCTCCAGTAATATTAAATTCGGATTAATCCCAATTAGTTTCTCAATATTAATTCCAATTAATCCCCATTTATTTAGCCCAATAACTTTTAATTAATCTCATATTAAAAGTTATTAAAATAATGAGGTATTACACCCTCAAGGAGGAATTAATTGCATTCCTTAGAGAACGAAAAAGTGTGTTTGCATGGATCCATGAAGATATGCCTGGAATTGACCCAAACTTCATATGCCATGAACTTAACATCAGCAAGGATGCTAAGATAATCAAGTAGAAGTTTAGGGTATTTAGCTTTGAGAAAAATGTGGCTATACAAGAAGAGGTAGATAAATTACAGAAAGCTCAATTCATTAAGGATGTCAAATACACTAATTGATAGGCCAATGTAGTATTGGTCAAGAAAAAGAATAACAAATGGCGAATGTGAATGAATTTCACCGACCTCAATAAAGCATGCCCAAAATATCACTTCATTTGCCAAGGATTGATCAGTTGGTAGATTCCATAGATGGTCATATCTACTAAGCTTCACAGATGCCTATTCCGGGTATAATCTGTTAGAATAATTTTTCTAACATTGTTCATAGCATAGCTTTAGGCTAGTTTGGCGTATCCCATTACAAATCATCACACACCGTCAAGACGAACCGAACTCGAGCATCTCCAAGTTTGAAGACTTCTCGACACACCGTTAAGATTTTAAACAATTTAGAGTTTGAACTAATTTATAGAATTAATGTTTGGGATGTTTATTTTTTTATCAAAAACCAATAGGACTTTTTATTTTCGAAAAAGAAAAATTATTTTATTTTTTATCTCGTTCAAACAAGATTGTTAAGTTGTTTCTTTTATGCTTTCAAAAGAGGATCAAACGAGGCTTACTATTTTAGTTTTTTGAAGTAGTTAGAAGCGAGAGAAACTCTCTCAAACGAGATCTTTATCTCATTTGAATGACAACTTGTTCTCATTCGAACGGCATGCCGCCTCGAATTTTGTATCAATACTTGTTTTGTGTTCAGAACGTTTAAGACTTTTGCTATGACAGTTTTTGTATAACTTTTACGAAAGTTCTTCATGTTTTAGTGTTCCAAAGCATTTTTTAATTCAGAACAAAACATCCTTGAATATTGTTCTTGTGAATTCATTTAAACCATAGAAAGTTTAGTATCTTTGCATACACCTTATGGAGAGTATCTTCATGGCTAACTTAAGATACTTGCGAGGATTCACTACTGAAGACGAAGACTGAGGCGGATGAAGGACTATGATCTTGTGATTCTTGCGAGGATCAAAGTTTTTCTTTAGATATTTACAAAGATTAGCGCTTTATGCATGTGGCAGTTATCAAGTATTTTATAAGTCGACTACCCTGTAGATTTCTAAATGAATAAAAGGTTTTTACCCGAAAGGGTTTTTTTCCTTAAACTTGGCCTTAGTTGATTGCTTTGTTTGATTTATTAATTTTTTCACAATAAATGGATGTTTAGGATAAAAACATAAAATATATTTAAAATTGGCTTTGGCATTTATAAGTGATATAAGAGCACTAATTATTTCATCCTAATTAATTGGTATTAGAGCATCCCTGCATTTTTAAATTGGTATAAGAGTAGGTTGCACTAAGTTATTGTGTTTGATCTTGTTTAGTGCTATTTGGGTGGTTGTCTATTCATCTCTCTTGTGTGTATTTTATCTCGATGGATTCTTATAGTTTCGATGACCTAAATCATTTAAATTTGAAGTTTGCTAAAAGAATTGAAATTCATGAAAAAGAAAATTCTAGTTTTAAAGTCGTTATGGAACTTTTGCAAATTCAAAATCAAAGAGATTTATTTCTTGAGAGACTTGTGGATATGTATAGTTATTTTAGAAAATTAGAATTGTCCAGGAAAGAGAGTGATGATAGAGTCCTAGTTTTAGAAAAAGAATTGGAGGACTATAAAAATTCTAGGGTCAATGCCTGTGCCATTAAGGATAGTGTTTTGATTAATGATTTTAAGGCACATGAGAAGACTCTTAAGGATAAGTTTTCTTTCATTGAGGAGGAGTGAGATAACCTTTTAGGGTTAATTGAAAATTTAAAGAAGAAGTTCCCAAAGCTTAAGGAGTCTAATTCTTTGCTTGAGTCTAAAATTTTGAGGTTAAAAATGATTAAAAAGACTCGAGTAGTGTTTATAGTAATGGTATTGGGTCAATATTTTAAATGCTTCGAGTGTTAAAGCCAAAACCATTGTCTGCTTTAAAGGGTCAACCAAAACCAAATACATTAGAAAACTTTCAACCCATAGGTAACATTCCTCGACATTACACATGCTCACATTGTGATAGAAAAGGTCATATTAGGCTTTTTAGTTTTGATCTTAGAAGAGATCCTAGAAAATTGAAGTCTAGTGTCCCATTGGTTTCCATAACCACTATTCATTATTTCTCATTTATTTGGGTTAGAAAATTTACTTTAGAGATGCTAGGTGGTAGACTAGTTGATTATTACATGCTTGTACATGATTATTCTCTTGCTATATCTTATAGATGAATGCTTGAATGATTTTATTTTTCATATTCTAGTTCTGCTTCATGATATATGTTCGCTAGTGTTATGACATGTGTATCTTTTTGTACTATATTTTTATTTTATTGAATCATATTTGAAAAATACAAAAATATTTTATTTTGATAAATTTTCTGAAAAATACAAAAAGATTTTTTATTTTTGTGTATTTTAGTTTTTCACATTTAGGGTGGTATATTGGTATGTTTGAATTCAATTCACTCCGCAATTTTCAAGTTGCTAGGACATTTGGTTATGACTTTAGATGCTTAGATTGATCATAACCATATTTATGGAGTTTTTTTAACTTGATTTACTTTTCGAATTCGACTTTGTTTATGCCTCCACACACATGCACGAGCGTATTAGATTTGTACTTCACTATGTACATTTGAGTTTGGTGAGATGTTCTCCTATTAATTTTATCATCTACATGTTTATTTGACTATGAGAGATTTGTGCATGTAAGAACCGTTACCCGTGAGATTTTGTTACGTATTAAAAAATATAAGTGTACACAGGAAAGGGCTGCGAGAGACAGGTTGACTCGTCGTGAAAGCCATCGTTTGAAAAGAGCCCAAAAAAAAATTAGGGCAATAAAAAGCGCAAAATTTTTCAAAAAGGGGCTAAATAATTTAGTTTGTTTGATCTTGCAGAAGATATCAATTCAAAAGAAAAGAAAAGAAGATAAATAGAAATTATGATATATTATCTTTTGAGGGAGTTTAGTTGAAGATCAACGGGTTTGCACAATGATACCTAGTTATGCTTATTTTGTCATGACACTATTGATTTTTGGAATCATCAATAATTTAGGCTTGTGTGCATTGTACTTGTTTTGTTCATTAAGTTCATCTTTATTTGTCACTTGAGGCTAAAACTTAGTTTGATAAAGTTTTGAGGTCGATTAGAACTTCTTGAACATATTTGAGTGTTTGGGTTACAATTATTTTATTACTTGTTCTCACCCATACATTCCATCCCATATGTTTAGACACATCAATATTATGATAGTGTGTAAAGCATATGTATGTTGTGTTATGTTTTGCGGTCATTTATACCTATATATGTATATCGGATTTTATTTGATATATTTTCCATATATTATATGTGGTATTGTATGTTGAATTTGTGAAATTTGTTTCTTTTTGAGAAAAATTGAAAATTTTCAAAAATAGTCGGTTGTTTGCCTTTGAGATTATCATTACATGTGTTTGATTTATATCTTTTTGTGATGATATCTTATCATCTACGTGATGCTTCGTATTTCATACCTATGTTTTTATTTCTTTGTCTATTTCGGATAAAAACAAAGGGGGGAGAGCAAATTAAAATGAGCTTGATTTGTGCGGGATAATTTATTTATGAGTTTTATCTTATTTCAAACTCGATGCATCACAAGGTATATATTTTTGTCTCGTGTGTGTGGGTACTTAAAGTGGAATTCAATACACACGAATGAAGACAAATGTTGTGGAATAAAGGGAAGAAGAAGAAATTTGAAGACAAAGAGACTTATGTCGTTCCGTTCTAGGGTTTTATCATATGAGATTTTGATTTTAATTTGGTTTTCGGTAATATTTATTAATTTTGTACTAGAATAGCCAAAGTGGGAGAATTGTAAGAACAATTTTCAGACATTGTTCATAGCATATCTTTAGGCTAGTTTGGCGTATCCCATTATAAATCATAATGCACCGTCAATACGAATCGAACTCGAGCATCTACAAGTTTGAAGACTTCCCGACATCCCATTAAGGTATAAAACAATTTAGAGTTTGAATTAATTTACATAATTAATGTTTGGGATGTTTATTTTTTATCAAAAATGAACAACTCTTTTTATTTTTGAAAAAGAAGAATAATTTATTTTTCATCTCGTTCAAATGAGATTTACATCTCATTTAAACGACACTTTTAAGTCGTTTGATAGGTCAAATATTTTATGCTTTCAAACGAGGATCAAAAGAGGCTTGCTGTTTTAGTTTTTGATACATTGTCAGAAGAGAGATAAACTCTCGTTCAAACGAGATCTTTATCTCATTTGAACGACTGCTTGTTCTCGTTCGAATGACACGTCGCCTCAAATTTTGTATAAACACCTATTTTGTGTTCAGAACGTTTAAGACTTTTGCCAGAACTGTTTATGCATAACTTTTACGAAAGTTCTTCATGTTTTAGTGTTACAAAACACTTTTTAATTCACAATAAAATATCCTTGAATATTGTTCTTTTGAATTCGTTTAAACCCTAGAAAGTTTAGTATCTTTGCATACACCTTGTGGAGAAGATCTCGATGGCTGACTTGTGATACCTGCAGGGATTCACTGCTGAAGACGAAGGCTGAGTCTGATGGAGGACTGCGATCTTGTGATTCTTGTGAGGATCATAATTTTTCACTAAATATTTGCGAAGATTAACACTTTATTCTTGTGGCAGTTATCAAGTCGTTTGTAAGTCGACTATCTTGTAGAATTCTAAGTGAATAAAAGGCTTTTACCCAAAAGGGTTTTTTCTTGAAACTTGGCTTTAGTTGATTTCTTTTTTTGATTTATCTGTTTTATCACAATAGATGCTTGTTTAGGATAAAACGATAAAACTTGTTTAAAATTCCCTTTCGAATTTATAAGTGATATAAGAGCACTAATTATTTCATCCCAACAGATTAGTATCAGAGCTTCCGTGCGTTTTCAAATTGGTATCAGAGAAGGTTGCACTAAGTTATTGTGCTTGATCCTGTTTAATGCTACCCTCTTCTGTTTTTTCTCTCTATGGATTCTTATAGTTTCGACAACTTAAATCATTTAAATTTAAATTTTTCTAAAAGAATTGAAATCTTGAAAAAGAAAATTCTCGTTTTGAAACCGTTATGGAACTTTGGCAAACTGTTCAAAATCAAAGAGATCTATTTCATGAGAGACTTGAGGAAATGGCCCGTCATTTTATAAAATTAGAATTGTCCAAGAAAGAGAGTCTGTAATACCCCGTATTTTTAATGACTTTTTAAATGGGATTAATTAGAATTAATTGTGATATAATTGGAAATTAATCTGGATTTAAATATTTCTCGAGAATAAAGTAATATGTGATTTATTTTGAATATTACTTGGTGATTAAAGTAATATATATGATTATGAATTTACAATTGATTACGACTTTATAAACTTGTCGCGAATTATGTGTACGACAATTATGGTAATTAAGTCGGAACGCGCATTTGAGTCGTGTTAGGCTTATAATTAAATGAAATAAAAGTGAATTATGTTTATGTCATCCGAATGGTCATTTTGACAACGCCAAAGTGTCTGAAAGGGTTCAAATAGTTGAAAAGGTCTACTTGGGTGCTTCATTTGGGTCTCGGGGCACTTTGGAACCGAAAGGACACCCCGGGGGGTATTTCGGTCATTTTACAAGGGAGGTGAATAGTAACTTTGGAAATCTGAGTTTATTTTATAAGTAAAGGAATTAGAGAGCTTATGTTCATTCACCAAAAATAAGAGAAAAATATTTAGGGGAGATTGATAGACTTTCTATGGGAGAAGAAGAGACTTTTCTAGGAAACCAAAGGACAACCACCTTGCACCACCAAGAGCCGCCACCACCACTGCCGGAAGTTGGCTGAAAAAAGAGAGGACCACCAGTAGAGTATCATACCCAATGGATTAGACCTACAATCTAAAGGCAAGTGATTAATTATTGCAAATTTAGCATGTATATTTTCCATGTTAGGTTGTTTTGAAAATTCTAAAAAGATGCATAATCAAAGATGAATTATGGTGATGTTAATTGAATCTTTGAAAGGAGAATGATTTCGGATTAATTTTCTTTCGATTATAGATTTTAACGCACGAAATTTGGGAATTATTGGTGAAGAAAATCTTAGTTTATATAATGTTCTTGGAGAAATAATAAAAAATGAGTTTTCTGGAAATTATGAGAAATAGTATGTTTAAAATCCAACCTTCTTGATGATTTTACGTGGTTTGATTATTAGAAATTATTTATATATCTTGGTTTATCATATGAAATGAATATTGGGGAGTTTGGTATTATTTGATAAAGTTTTTTATGATTAAAAAGTATTAAACCCGTAGGAATTTTATGCAGAAAATCTAGGCAAATAACTGGTCCATCGATCAATCAACTCAAGACTGTCGATCGATCGACCAGAATCATCTATCGATCGACTCCCCCTGAAAATGTGAAATATTTTTTTTTTAATTTTTGATTAAATCCCAAACTTTGAGTAATCTTTGATGATGATTAAATGAACTTAATGGGACTTAGGGAAGGGCAGTAGGATATACTTAAGACCCAAAAAATATTATTTGGGGATTGTGAATGAGGGAAAATTAACGAGTGTTAATTAAATGAGTTATTATCGAGACTTATGTTACTTGGGATTTAAATTGGATAAATGATAATTTAAGATTGGGACCAGTAGTAAGAGAGTTATTAATTACTGGTATAACCTTAGGTAAAACTGGGATTAACCTTAAGAGGTGGAATAAAGGGTTAAGAGTGAATTAAGGGTTATCGAGAATTAAACCTAATTAAAGTGAATTTAATTCGTAGAAATTCAGGAGTCGTGATGACATGGATTTGTTGGCCGTGATGTTTACCTACTGAATTTATTTGAGGATTAAATAATCACCATCGTGCGGTTAGATAAGTTCGAAAATATATACTTTGAGGATTAAAGTCATAATCGAAAAATACGTAGGATATTCGGGATATAATTATACTACGTATGGGATTTATTATATGGGTTGTGCATACGCCCTATTATTATATATAGGTATGATGAATACCCATTATTAATATATATATATATATATATAGATAGATGAGATGATTGCCTGTTATTATCATATGGTTGTGTGAATACCTTATTGATGTTATATTTATATAGGTGTGATGAATACCTATATTATTATTTATATGTATGACATACCTACGTTGCTTGCTATCGGGGTGGAAGTTTTGTGTTGTGGATGGTCTTATCCTTGTGCATCCAATTGGGAGGGATTTTATATTCGTACCTTGAGCATAGAACCTTGGACACGTGCTATCGGTGTAATGATAGTTTCGACGGTTGAATGGGAGCGTAGGTATGTGCGTGATCCATTTGGCTGGAGAGTATGCTTGCCTCCAATATATTTGTGTTATGATATGATTCGTGAGAGACGTCGAATCAATAGTCCTCTATACAGTGACATTATGTATCAGGACATGATAGCAAAGTATGCATGCACCGCAGCTGTGATTGGGGAGGTGCCGTATTAGTATATATATAATTAGTGTGATATTATATATATATAAACTGTGATGTAATCTAATATGTGACATTTTAGATATAGAGATGTAATCTTCCGTGAGAAATTATAGATTAAAAATAAACTGTGATTTAATCTACTGTGTGATGTTGTAGATAGAAGTAAATAATGAAATCCGAATTGAATCAAGTAGGTGAACACTTAATTCTAAGGTAGTGATAAGACTAGTTCATATTAAAGAGAAATGAATATGAATAATTATATTACGTATGGTATGGGACATGCGGATTTATGATATGGGTTAGAATTATGTTGTGGAAACTAGTTAAGGGGGAACCTTAACTAGGAAGATAATAAGATACGATAGGTCTACAATCTAGATGAGAGGTGATAATTCTCAAGAGAGAGCCCGAGAAACTAATATGTACATAATAAATGCTTAATTGTAATTGTTAAGCACTTACTATTTTTAAAATATTTTACAATCGGGTTCTGACCCGTTTCCTTGTATATTCTCTTCTCTACTATATCTTGTACATCAAGTATCCAGCAGCAGGGATGCCCAGTATAGATTATGGATGCTCCGATGGATTATAGCTACTAGAAGAGATGCGGATTTTGTTTAGACGCTTCCTTTCTATTGATTCCCTCATCTGTAAGGTCTACTTCATTTAGGGCTTGTCGCCCAGGATTCTAGAGGTTGTAATTATTTATGTAAGTATTATGGATATCAGTTTTATTTAGTGTAAATGTTATAATTTCACTGGAGAGTTATTCCAGTCACATTTATTATTGTTTTAGTTAATTCAGTTGTGATGTGTTGTTACATATTATTATTTCGTGTCGTGGAAAGGTTTTAATTAAACAAAAAATGGAAAAAGTTTTTGACACTTAGCTTAATTAACTATTAGGTGATTAATAAAAAAATTATTTTCGACAGTGATGCTGATAATGAACCAACTAGATATTCTAATTTAATTAAATGAAGGACTGATCACCCGATATTTAATTAGGCGGGTTGTTACAGGTGGTATCAGAGCATCGGGTTCTAGTGTCTTTAGGATCTGTGCGGCTTACTACGTTTCAGAGTAGCGTTCTTTGATGTAGAGCCCTATTATTAGGATGTTGAATTCTTCTGCGTATTTCGATTTACATTCTCCTGCCATGAAGTATGTGGAATTTAATGCTTATACGAGTTTGGTCAGGCATCGTGCGCCAAACACATTGGGACAACTAGCAAGAGCCGTTAGAAGGACAGCAGGAGTAGGACTCAACCAAAGATATAGAGTATTTTGGAAAATGGTGTTGGAGATAGAAACCATCATAATTATTGTTTAGGCTTAGAACATTAAGGAAGTGGCTTGGGAACTTTAGTTTCCCAAGCACCATCATAGTTGATGGTTGTGCCATTCTTAACTCACCCGGCACTGTACGTGAAAGGTGAGGGAGTCGGAAGGACTCTTATGAAGGAAGAAAATCAAAGACAATTGCGAAAGGTGAAGTGTAGTAACACCCAGGATTTGAACATTTTCTAGTAAAATTTTTTCTAAGAATAGCAAACTTAAAGTGATGAGAGTTAGACATCACATATAAAGAACATGTGTGAAGCTGGAATAAGAATTTTCGGTATGGTTCGATAGTAAAATCGTCCATTTGATGTTTTATTCAGGATATGAATGGAATTTTGAAACTTATCTTTTATGGGCAAGAAAAAGAGAAGTAACTTGTTTAACGAACTCCTTACCCTAAGAATAATGGGGTACATAGAAGATAAATAGAGTTCATTATGTGAAAGGACTCGTGAGTGTAATACTCTAGTGCGAGTGGAAATCAGACAAAGACGAATAGGATTAACGTCACCAAGAAATTTGATGATGCTTCCAAATGCAGGGGAGCTAGAAGGGTTATGAAAGCTAGCCGAAGGGTAAGATTGAATTCAATATTGTTAATGAAACATCACCAGAAGGTGTACCCAGTAGGAGACCCATTTAAAGTGACATGATTAAACCCCTACTTAGTGGCGATGAAATCAACCAAGACTAGTGTAGTCGACAATGTATCCCATAGGACTAGTAGAGCCAAAAGAATATTGGGAATAGAAATTGGTAGTTAAAATTGATAGGTCCAAGATAAGGACGTTCAAATGGTCAGTAACGAGGAAATAGTAAGGGAAATTACCATAAGTGTAGAGAGAGAGGCTACTAAGTGTTAAATGTGTCCACATTTAGTAGTGAGACCGATAAATTTTGGGAACAGTAAGCCACACCAACTAGGCATAACAACTGGAGGAGTGAGACTTCTAGGGGAGTAATTGGGTAAAGAGAATTGGGCCGAGGAATTTTACGACCCAAGAGTGGTAGGTTTAAATAGGACCAGTTGAACCCTCAGAAATTGTAGCATACCGTATTTCAAGGTTGGCGGGGTACAGGAAGAAAAAGGGAGGTCGGTAAGACCATAATTGAGGCCTAGATATGCTGGGCCAACGTTTCAATAATGGTTGTGTAAACCCCAGGAGTGAATAATTTGTCCATAACGGGTGGGTACAACTATAGGATGAATAACGGATGCAAGTGATCGTGAGTTGTTTTTACCGTGAGAAGTGCATGTAAGGACCCTACGTGATCAAGATAGATTGATGAAGTTTTATTTCATCCTTGTGAATAAAGGATTAATTTTAGTGACATGGTGTGTCAAAACAATCATATATAAATTGAAACCCCTAAATTCGCGTGCGAGTCGAGGTTAGTGGAAACGATAATTTTAACAGTCTGGTTACAAAAGTATTTCTCGTTGATATAGGGGTTTTTGATGTCGCCCGTGAGTGAACTGGGTGGGTCCTAAGAGTATATATTGTTATTATAATTTTCTATTTCTTTGAGTTAGCATAATAGAACTCATTATGGTAATATGTAGTGATAAATTACCAAGTGTTTTAACGATAGTAGATTGAGTGATAAGACTATCGTGCTGGATCCTCCGGGAGAGTAAAATTAATTTTGTGCGGCGCCAACTGAAATAGGGTTGGGACTACATTTCATGATATCATAGACCTTAGTGAAAATGTTGTCTAGTTATATGTGTGAGTAGAAATTTATTTTGTGACTCGGGATATATTATATTTTTGTCGAACAGCGAGAAATAACACATTATATATAGCGTCGAGAATTTGTGATAGTGAGAGAAATATGTTTTATGGGATATATAAGCATGGACTAGTATACTTTTATGTCAACATACAGAAATTATGGGAAGGTACAGATTATGGACTGAGGGCCATTACGGATCTTGACGACCGACTATGTTAAGTAGTAGTGTATCGAGGGGCCTTGTTTGGATTTCACTTTGCGAGACATCCCATGCATGAAACTAGCGAACGTCGGGAGTGGCAAAGAAGTTTGGTCGGTAGTACATAAGTTCGTACCCTGGTCATTTTAATTATACAAACATAAATTTAGAGTTGATAATTCTATCATGACTTAAGAGTCGCTTAGTCCTATTAACATTATTAATAAAACGATGATGCCACTGGTAGAGTGATTAAGTTATGACTAGTGGGGTGATTGAATGCACCCCTACCATATCAGTATACCAAGTGAGCGAAAATGGATTCTAGAAGAGTATATGTTATTTGAGCAACAATGCGAGAAATATAAGGTGTATGGGCGCCCTAGGTAATTGAATCTGATATTGTTCCCCATTTTGGAGCTATGGGATAAGAAAAATAAATATAGAGGTTTAGATATCGGGACTTGAATGTCTATTCATTTATGACGATTAGAGATATAGTCAGTAAAATAACAAATGTATCAGGATATAAATTACTATGGTAATAGGATTTAAATGAAGAGATGTTTGGTAGATTCCTCTTGTAGCAGGACATCTGTTTGTTGGAATTAGGGTGAACCATTCGAAAGTAGCAGAGGTTTCTCTAACCGTTAGGGATTTCTAAGTAGTATTAGGAGAATATTCGTAAGGATTTTATCGTAAAGATGGTTACGATCCTATATGGGTGATAGTGGATCAGTTGACTGAAGTAGATCACGTTATGCTAGTTAGGGTTGATCATATTATGAGACAATATGCTTTGATCTTAATATAACCAAGATAGTGAGGTTACATAGGGTCCGTATAATATTGTGTCCAATTAGGACGAGATTTTGTCTCCCGATTTTGGAAGAATTTTCACGAGTCATGGGTATCGAGTTGTAATTGGGTATGATCTATCATCTGCAGAATAATGGGCAGACTAAGCGGACAAATCTGATGTTGGAAGAAAAAATATATTTGTACCCTTGAATCTTAAGGGAGGACGAGAGACGTACGTTCCACTAGTGAAGTTGGTGTACTATAACTCTTATAAGTTTACTGTTGGGCATGGAGCCAGTTGAAGTATGGTACAGTAAGTCTTATTGTTTCTCCTACTTCTGGGATAAAGGGGAGGAACTAGGAACTATTGCGAATAGTAGAGATGATTTGAAACTTATATTATATATTGTGTGAAGAATATATACTACACAATTAACCTACTTGTGTATGATAATCGTAAGACGAGATGGTATTTATCTAAAGAACGGTTAAATCTATTTAAGTGCATATAGTAGAAGGTTAGATAGTGAATATCTAGAATAAAGTATAAGTACTGAAACTTAAAAGGTAAGGCTTGGACAAGAACCTACGTGACAGGGTAACCTGGGGTTAAAATGATCATAAGTGAGGTGTTTCATTATTAGGGGTATTCGATAGTGTACTGTATGGGCGGTACATAGTAGTCTACTTGAGAGCGCAGGTATGTGATGTGGAATACTTATCCAGAATTGTTCTTGCCTGCTATACTTTTGTTTTACGAATTTCGAGATGAAATTTGACGCGACTAAGAATTTGTCTCAAAAATGCGTTCTCTTTAGGCTCAAGTGCAAGCCTGTCGCGTTAGTAATAATCCGACAAGTCGGGATCGTCTCCACAAGGATCAGAAATTGGCAATTGTGAAGTATATAGGAAAAGTTATTTATCCTTCCAATATTTTCTCAAAAGAAAAGAAAAGATGATTGATGGGTTGAAATCTCCAATTGGTGATGGAAAAAAAAATAACTACGTGCACAAAAGCACTAAGAATTGTAAGAAAGTGAATATGAGAGAAAATAGGGTGGAGTACAATCCCTCAAACCTTAATAAATTATCGTATAGAATACTAGAATTGTAAATTGAAATTCTTGACTAAATCCAGTCTTTATAGATCCTAAGCATTACATATATGAGGGAACTAGCCCTCATCATATGAAATCAAAGGTAAATACAAAGAGGTGAATGGACAATTACACTTGCATAGTCTTCTTAAACATCCCAAGTACCTAGGGCAAGAGAGATTAAAAGATCGACTATGTTCGTATAATTTCCATACACGATTTGATCAATATTTAATTTACCCTCTATTTTCTACATGGTTAATTTACCTCGGAATGAGTTCATGTACCCCAACCCCTGAAAATTTAGCTAGACATGGTTTTATTATAAAACAATTCATAACAATGCATGTAATTATGGATCTAAGAAACATTGTAAAAACAAAAATTACAAAACAAGTGATAATTGAATTGAAAATAGAATTGAGACTAACTAAGAGAATGGAATTTTGATACTTGTAATCAGCACTAGGGAAAAGAGATGAAATTGAATTAGAATTCTCCTTGTTCCTTACAAACTAGGGTTTTTCTAAGAATATGAAATTGTCTACTCAAACTAAAATCTGACTCTCTCTCTCTGTCTAAAATTCGACTCCCTTTTTAATGATGTAGGGCTTGGCCTTTTATAACACCAACTAGCACGAATTGACAGCTAAAATCGATGGGTTGTGCAAGATATTCCAAGATTTGCACCTCTTCAGCTCCATAATTAATGACAGAAATTCGAACAGTCGGACCAGTTCGGATCCCATCGGATCGGTTCGTTTTTCATTAACCGGATCGGTTCGTTTTTATTTTCGTCGGATCGGTCCGGATGCTATCGGATCGGTTCTATTGTCATCGGTTTGGCATCAATCTGGGGTCTACTGGAATGGTGTCATTTCGGATCGGTCCGAGATAAATCGGGTCGGTCCGATTTTCTTCCATTTTGAATTTTTCTTTCCATCTTTGACTGGTCATAACTTTTGATCTCGAGCTCCGATTTGATTATCGTTTCTTCCAATGCTCTTGTGAAATAAGGATCATCAACTTTCCTTTAGGCTTCAATTCTGAACTTCAGGTGTAAATTTACACTTTTGCCCTTTTACTTGTCTTCCTTTATTTTCTTCTTTTCTTTCGATTTCTTTCTTTTTGTTCTTGCACTAAATACCTGTAAAATCCGTAATAAATACACGAAACTCGGGGTACTCGTTAGAAATAGTCGATGGCAATGATATGGGATAAAAACGATTTAATTACTTTGTTCAAGATATCAAAATCACTAACTTAAGGGACTAAATTCAGAAGAATTTATGCTTGGTCAAATCCCCTAACTTAGAACTTTGCACGTCTCGGGCAATGTAAATGAAGCTACCCAAAGTTTTGTTCTTGAGATTCCACTTTCACAGGAATGCGATTGCATTGAGCGTATGCAACAAGCCTTTAAACCCCTAGGTTACCCTAGTAGGACGAGTTTTGCCTCGTGAGGGTTTGCAGTGAATACACCCACAAAATTCTTTATTGACTCAAATAAATATCAAAATGCTTAAAAATTTTACAATTTAAACTCTTCAAAAAATAATCACCATAAATTCATATTCAAATATCTCAAACCATAGTGTGTGTGTGCAAAGCCATAAATTAAACTTCAAATTTCCACCGATTGAGCATTACATTACTTTCCGAAAATTCGTTTTGATTCAAATTCCTTACGGATGCACTCACAAACGAATCACTCGGATTGTGGTTATTTTCTCTCGGTATGCATGATATAAGGAGTAAATATAATGCACACAATTTCACGCATACAAAATTGGAAAGACGGACTATTTGAGGTAAAAAGATCTCATCATTGGAGTACGGTTATAAGGAAACGGGAACATCGTCTCTTAATCACACTATTTTAATCTCTTTTACTATATTTTCATATCTTATCTCTCTATGCGATAATTAATTTTTCCATTTGGACTCGGTTAGGACTTTTCGGGTTAAAAAGTGTAAAGGGTAAAAATGGGAATGGAGGAAATGTTCGAAATTGGAAAATGTCCTTATGACGTCCATTAGTGCTTTTTCGGGCATTTGCTCATTTTTCTCTTTCTTTTTCTATTTTCATATTTTTCTATTTTTTTTCTTACTATTTTTCTTTTCTTGCCCTTTTTTTTTATTACACACTTTGGACTTACTTGATGAATTTCCAATTTTTCATAATTCCGGGCTATTTGGGTTTTTCGGGTTATCAAACGAAAGGGAAATATTTTATTAGGCTCAAAGTGGGTTGCAAAGGGATAATTTTTTTCACAACTTTATAATGGCTAATATTTTTGGGTAACAAACGATGGCCTACTTCATTGTCCTAATTGCTAATCACATTGCCATATGCATCTCGAGATTAATTAAGTTTAGAGATATAATTAGCACGAATTTCGAGATAATATTTCTCACATTTCCCATAACCGATCAAAACAAAGGACTGAGATCATCAACGACTTATTAAAATGCTGAAAAGAACTTTGAGTTAATCATAAACTCGGATTGATTTAAAAACTCATAAAAAATTGAAAGGCTCGAAATCTCACCGGGTTTTACTAATCTCCATAGTTATTCATTAAGTCGTCAATTTTCTTTCAATTTCCATCTTTGGTCAATTTCGGCTTAGTGCATTTGAGATTTAACAATTTGAGACTTAAAATAGAATAAAGGTGATATTTTTGAAAAATTTAAATTCCACTTTTTATTTATTTTGAACAAAAATATTTTTTTTCCAACAATTTTCAATTTTTTTTTGTTTTTTTTATATATATATACGCGAAGTTTTATGAATACGCACTTATCATCCCCCCTAACTTAGTCTTTTGCATTGTCCACAATCAAAAGGACGATAAAGCTAAATAAGACGAAATAAGGAGTGCGATAAATAAAACAAACAAAGTATGATAATAAAACTGTGTAGTACAACATCACTGTGGAAACAAAAGATAAAAACATGATAACATAACATAACCAAAGGGGGGCTTTCAAGGGTGCCAACGGGGCTGCTTACGGGGCTGGGGGTGGTGGGAGCTACCGGGGGCAGTGGGGTCATAAGGAACATAAAAATACGCAGGAAGTGGGGCTTCGGAACCCAACTGGAGGCGGTAAAGATCAGCCTACATTCGCAACATCATACTCGTGTCCCGTTGGTATGAGGTCCTAAACTCGTCAAAACGCATCTCAAGAGAAACAACTCGCTCGGTGAGACCCGTACCAATCGGAACATAATCAGGATCAACAGTTTCGTCATATTCATCCTCCTCACCTTCGTCCATCTCAACATCTTCTTCAGGAACAGACTCTTCCTTAGCAGCATCCTCATCACACGAAGTATCATTGTCTCCCCGACGCGCACGGATCAGCTGGATTTGCTTGTCATTGCGGGTGCGGGATTATTTCCCAAGTGGCTTGGGTAAGTTAATAAGATCTTACGGTGGAACAATACCCACATCCTTAATAAAGGAGGTAATGAGATGACCATAAGGAAGAGGGGCCCGACTATTTTTGTCCAGCGTCGCGCAAATGATATCATTGTAAAACGTGCGGGCCAAATTGATTATAATGGCATGGTCAAACAGGTGATACACCATAGTAGCTTGACGTGGGCGCATAGACGAATCATTTGAAGTTTGTAAAAGGTTGGCACAAATGATGTGAAAAGTGATTCGGGCCTTCTCGGGTAAGCGACCAACAGGAAAAGTCTCGGTATTCCAAACGAAACCCGGAGCGATTCTAGACATGCAAACATTTTTTGACACAAATGGATCATGACTGGGATATGAAAATTGGGCTGGAGTGATCACACCTTTAGATTATAGTTTTTGGGCCAGAAGTTCAAGCGAGAACGGTATCGGTGTTGAGTCGACAGAGGCTTGAGATTCGAAATCTGCGGTACGGACAAGTGAACCGTAAAACTGACGAACTTCATTCTCCCATACGGCCTCGTATGGTTCATTAAAAAATCTGCACCAGCCTCAGGACATGAACATGCCAGTGACAGAATTAGGAAGTTGATCCCAAAGAACCTGACGCTCAATGTGGATTTTTTGCCTCGGACAGAAAAAACGACGGCACCAATTTCCTTCACGGCGTGAACGATATTCACCATTACCATTGGGCAGGACTTCAGTTGAATTATATTTCTGGGGAGCAGCCACGGTAACTGGACAGAAAGTGAGAGAGGAGAGTGGAGATGGAGGTGTGAAAGAAAGTGGAGGGGGTATGTGGTTATTTATAGGTTGGATGGTGGGTAGGGGGGAGAATTGGGGGGAAATAAGAGGGTGATAATTTTTTGGGAAGAGGAGAGGATTGGGGAATAGGGTGGAGTGTGGATTGAAGAGGTTTTAACCTCGGGAAAGTACACATCATGCAAACAACCGGATCGATCCGGGTTCAGACCGGACCGGTCCGACTGCTTTTTTTATTTATTTATTTTTTGAGACCGGATCAGTTCCTTTTTTTTAAGGTCGGACCGATTCGGTATGTAAAAATCCCAGCTCTTTCCTGCTTTAGTTTAGTGACCACTTTCAGCTTGATTTATCTAACCCAACACTCCCTCCAATGCAATTGGACCTCAAAACTCTCAACGAAACCCGAAACTCTCCCAAGACATATGTTGATTCCCACCTCTGGTAGTGACATACAACTATGACTTCCTAACTAGCCTAACCTCCTATAAGTACTATACACAACATTCACCCCATACATGTCGGGGGTGCGACGACCTCACCTCTCGTGCTCAGTCAATCCCCATAAATGGGGTTCGACAACCAAATTGTGTCGGCTTCCATTACAACAGCTTCCAAATATGGCTTGAGACGTTATCCGTTAACCTTGAATGTGTTTCCCCCTTTTTGATCATCTAGTTCAACAGCTCCATTCACAATGAATGGACCTGACCATTGTGACCGCAATTTTCCGGTAAACAAGTGTAACCTCGATTTTTAGAGAAGTACTTTTTGTCCCGAATGAAACTCCTTACGTCGGATGATTTTGTCATGAGCTTGTTTTATTCTTTCTTTTGAGATTTTAGCACTTTCATACGCATCATTGCGTATTTCTTCTAACTCATTCAACTGAAGTTTACGTGTTTCACCGGCTTTTTCCATGTTAAAGTTCACCCTTTTGATAGCCCAATACGTTTTGTGTTCAATTTCCACAAGAAGATGACAAGGTTTTCCATATACAAAGCGAAATGGGGACATCCCAAAGGGATTCTTGTATGCAGTTCGATAAGCCCAGAGCGTATCATTCAATCTGAGAGACCAATCTTTCCTGTTAGGTTCGACTATCTTTTCCAAGATATTCTTGATTTCCCGATTGGCTAGCTCGGCCTGGCCATTCGATTGAGGGTAATAAGTTGTTCCAACCTTATGGACGACTCCATACTTTCGCATTAGCTTTTCCATCGGCCTATTACAAAAATGGGTGCCATTATCACTAATGATAGCCTTAGGAACTCTGAATTCAGAAAGTATGTGTTCTTGAATGAACTTTATCACCACTTTATTGTTATTCATCCTTATAGCTATGGCCTCTACCCATTTTGAGACGTAGTCTACTGCGATGAGGATGTATAGAAAACCAAAAGAGGGTGGAAAAGGCCCCATGAAGTCAATACCCTAGCAATCAAACAATTCTATGACAAGTATGGGGGTCAATGTCATCATGTTACGACGAGTAATAGCTCCCATTCTTTGGCATCTATCACATGATTTGCAAAAAGTATTCACATCCCAGAAGATTATGGGCCAAAAGAGATCGCTTTGTAGGATTTTTGCAGCAGTTTTATTTTTGGAAAAATGACCTCCACAAGCTTTTGTATGACAAAATCGAATTACCCCTTGAATTTCTTCATCAGGTACACATGTTCGGATGATTTGATCAGCACAATACTTAAACCAATATGGATCATCATAAAAGAACATGCGTGACCAAGTAATGAACTTCCTTCTCTCTTTTGGAGTCCAATTGGAAGGAACAACTCCAGTGACAATGTAATTTACTATATCCGCGAACCAAGGAAGAGAAGAAGTAGCAAATAGATTTTCATTCGGAAAATACTCGTCTATGGGGATGGGATCAATAGGTACGTCGGACAAGAGTCGTGACAGATGGTCAGCAACGACGTTTTCTACTCCTTTCTTATCTTGAATCGAGAGATTAAACTCTTGTAGGAGTAGGATCCACCTAATTAGGGGCGGTTTAGTATCTCTCTTGGTCAGAATATATTTGAGGGCCGAGTGATCAGTGAAGCAAATGATGGGCGACCCAACAACGTAAGAGCAGAATTTGTCGAGAGCAAAAATGACTACTAGTAATTCTTTCTCCGTGGTGGAGTAATTAAGCTGGGGGCCAGATAATATCCTACTAGCATAGTAAATAACATGAGCTTTCTTGTCTTTTCGTTGTCCAAGAATAGCCCCAATCGCGTAATCACTTGCATCACACATAAGCTCAAATGGAAGTGACCAATCGGGAGCTTGGATGATAGGAGCAGAAATTAGCATGCTTTTGAGTCTATCGAAAGCTTCTTGGCATGTGTTATTCCATTCAAACGGAGTGTCCTTCATGAGAAGATTACTCAAGGGTCTAGCGATGGCGCTAAAGTATTTGATAAATCTCCTGTAGAATCCAGCATGGCCTAGAAAGGACTTCACATCTTTAAGCGATTTTGGCGACGGTAACTCAGCTATTACTTCTATTTTTGCTCGATCAACCTCAATTCCCCTAGATGAGACTATGTGACCCAGAACTACACCCTCAGTGACCATAAAATGGCATTTTCCCCAATTGACGACTAAGTCTTTTTCCACACACCGGAATAAAACTCTTTCAAGATTAGCTAAACATTGTTCGAAAGATGGACCGAAAACACTGAAATCGTCCATGAACACTTCCAGTCCTTTTTCTATCATGTCACTAAAGAGACTCAACATGCACCTTTAAAAGGTTGCTGGCGCATTACATAACCCAAAAGGCATACGTTTGTAGGCTAACGTACCAAACGGACATGTAAAAGTCATCTTTTCTTGATCAAGTACATCCACTTCAATCTGATTATAACCAGAATACCCATCTAGGAAACAATAGTAAGGGTGGCCCGCTACTCGTTCAATCACCTGGTCGATAAATGGCAAAGGAAAATGGGCTTTTCTTATTCCGACATTGAGCTTTCGGTAATCAATGCAAACACGCCACCCGGTGGTGGTGCGTTGAGGTATTAATTCTCCCTTAGTGTTTTCAACCACGGTCATCCCCGACTTCTTTGGAACGACCTGAATTGGGATTACCGATTTACTATTGGAAATGGGATAGATAATCCCAGCATCTAATAATTTGATGATTCTCGCTCGAACTACATCTTTCATGGTTGGGTTCAGTCGCCTTTGCATCTCTCTCGAGGGCTTCACCTCCTCCTCGAGATGGATTTTATGGGTACAAATCAAAGGACTTATACCTTTCATATCTGCTATAATCGAACCAAATGCACTCATATGCTTCCTCAACACATTCAATAACATGCCCTCTTGCTCTTTTTTTAAACTGGAAGAAACAACAACAGGAAATGTATCATCTTCTCCCAGAAAAGCATATTTTACATGAGAGGGTAGTTTCTTTAACTCAAGACTAGGAAATCTCTCTTCAGAGGGGATCATGAGTGACTCCCTCGGGGGTAATTCCTCTAACCTAGAAATCCAGTCAATATCTCTCAACTTCTCAAAACCCATTTCTTCCTGTAACCAAGCTCCCAACTCCTCCACTTTGTGCTCAAACTCAGTATAGGAACTCTTATTCTCAACACCTTGCACTAACCAAATTTCCAGTGCATCTCCACCTATGATTTTCTCAATGTGCTCATCCACTACCTCTTCAATAAGATCAACCTCATGAATTTCATCCTCATCACCTATTTGGTTAGCCACATTGAAAATATTGGTCTCGAGAGTCATGTTTCCAAAAGTGAGTTGCATTTGGCCATTTCGTGTATTGATCAAAGCATTAGTAGTAGCTAAAACGGACGGCCCAAAATTATGGGAACATGATTACTCGAATTGAGGGAAGGCTCCGTGTCCCAAAAGACAAAATGAACAGGGAAGTAGAATGTGTCCACTTGAACTATCATGTCCTCCATAACCCCCCGAGGCATTTTCACTGTTCGATCTGCCAACTGTAGAGTGATTCGGGTAGGTTTAAGATCACCTAAATCAAGCTGCTTATAGATAGAGTATGGAAGGATGTTCACACTCGAACCTAAGTCAAGCAAAGCTTTTTCAACGCTATTCTCTCATATAACACACGAAATTGTAGGTGCACCAGGATCCTTGAATTTTGGTGAAAGATCGTTAAGAAGGACCGAGCTCACATTTTGTGCCAAAAAGACGTTCTTCTTCACCTTAAGCCGTCATTTGATAGTCAAAAGATCTTTGATGACCTTGGCATATGATGGAATTTATTGGATAGCATCCAAAAAGGGCAAGTTCAACTTCACTTGCTTCAGAACATCAAACACTTCAGTACGCGAGGCTCCCTTTTTAGGTGGTGCCAAGCGTTGAGGAAATGGAGTAGCAGTGGGTAGTTTTACTTCAACTTCAGATTCAACTCCTTCATCCTTATCATCCATGTGCAATGGGGTCTCCTCAGATTCTGAATCATCTATATCTTTAAATTCCTTGGGAGGTGGTGGCGCTAGATTAATTACGCGACCACTACGTAGAGTAGTGACAGCTTGACATTGTTCTGGAAAATTCGATGATGTAGAGCTAACTGTAGTTTGTCCTTGAGTAGGAGCTCTTTGGCCTTGAGCTGGGAATTTACCCTTCTACTGAGTATTCAATGTAGATTGCAACCTAGAGATGCTAGTATGAATTTTAGTGAACATTCGATCATACTTAGCATTGCTCTCCTTTTGAGATTGGATGAATTGATTCATATTATCCTCAAGAGATCGCCTAGGTTGAGTGACATACGGACCAGTAGATGGTACTTGCATAGGATTTTGCATTGGAGGAGGCAATTGCTGAAATTGAGAAGGGGGTGGTGGCAAAGCCACGTGTGGATTCGTAGCCACCCCACCGTGTGGTTGTCCATAGTTGAAACCAGGATGATTCTTCCAAGATTGATTGTATGCATTCCCTTGTGGTACATTAAAATTACCTCGAAACCCTCCTATCGCTTCTACTTGCTCAGTGTATATTGCCTTGTATGCAGGGATGGTAGGACATCCTTTGGTAGAATGACCTGAGAACACACAATATGGTTGACTTACTTGAGTCTGTGCCATATAGGAGTTCCAACTAGTTTGGATATTGAGACAAAATAGGATTAGATTTTTTCGAGTTGCTCTATCTCAAAAAGGCATAAAGCTTCATCAAAAGCATCCCAGTACAAGTTCTCCAATGTGACACGAAGAGGTAAGTACAACTCTTGAACCACAATTAGGACACATACACTGCATATACATGTTTATTATGTGTGCACATTTTTTATGGTGGTGTTGTTGCTTCAAATATTTTTTTTGGAAAAAGAAATTCATTTGAATATTTTTTTAATCATTTAAAATGATTTTTTCATTTAATTGAAATATGATTTTAAAGATATATTTGAGGTAACATAAGAATATTTTTATGATAAAAATTTGATTGGTTCAATTTTTAATTGGTAAATATTTTTTTGAGTCGAAAGATTTAATTTTTCCAAGACTTTAAAAAACACGTGTGTTATTTTTTAATAAGGCTTTTTGTGTTTCTTTAGTGTCTTGATGGTTAAACTCATTTGTGACCCTAGATTGAGTGGTTATCTATGAATCATATTTTTAGTGCCTCAATCCTAGTGAACACCTTTTAGCCAATCAAATTAGTTATTCCACTTTCTTTCTAAACCCTTAGATCTTGGTGAGTTGATCTAGACCCTTCATTTCTAACAAACCCTATTGAGCCTCATATATAATATCTTTTAGGGTTTCTTTGTCTTTGGTCATTAAAAGTGAAAGGCGGCTGATTTGTTGAGAGAGGGAGAGAGAGAGAGAGAGAGAGAGAGAGAGAGAGAGAGAGAAAACTCATTTTTACATATGTTCTTCTCCATCCATATTGAGAGAAATCGAGATCTGTCGCCGGAAAGAGAGGAAGAGTTCCCGCCGCAGAACGAACAAGAGAGAGTGGGGTGACCACCGGAAAACAAAAATCGAGAGAGAAGAAGAGTTCGTCGTCAGACTTGTCTAAACCTTGACAGTCGGAGTTCCGTTACCGAAACTGGGTGAACCGAAACCACCGGAATCGAGAGAGAGGCTGTTGCTGAAAAAAAGGAACTCAACGGACTTAAACAAAGACAACCGAAACTGTCTGTAAATCGCGATCGGAGGGATCGCTGTCGCTGGAGTAAGATCGGAAAACAGAGGGGAGAGAGAGAGAGAGATCCGCCACCGCCGGAACTAAAAAAAAAAACTCGCCGGAATTCTTTTCTCGCCGGAAAACTCACCAGACTTTGAAACCCAAGTCAGATTTGTGTACCATCTTACCTTATACCTCATAGGGATCATTTTTAGCACACTATATTTTTTTTTAGATTGTTGTGTGTTTGTTCTTGGAATATTTTTTTGTGTTATTGTTGTTATTTTTTCCAAGAACATAGTTTCAAATAAATTTAAAACTCAAGACTTGTTGTTGTGGTGAATATTAAGATTTGAGAATTATTTTTTTGTTTCAAAAAACAAATTGGTGAAATATTTTGGTGATAAATAATTTTGAAACAAAATTTGGTTTGAATTATTTTTTATTCCAAATCTCAAAATTTCGAAGTCTTGAATTAAAAGTATATTTGAGATTAATTGCATTGCATATAGAAGTTGCTTGTAATTAATAGGTATTGCTTGTAATTGATTGAGAGGCATGAAAAGCATTTTGCATGTTTAGTTAATTCACAAACACTATCACTCTCACACGAACACTAGGAGTTGTGGTTCTTGGTGAGGTATTTTGTTTGTTGGTGCTGCTGAAATTCGGGATTCAAGGATAAAACAAAAGTTGCGTGGAGAAGAACAAATCAAGAAAGAATGCCTTTGAGAGTGGAGTAACTCAGGTAGGTACGTTTTTTGTTCTTGTATTTTGGTTCTTAGTTGCATGCTTTAGGGTTGTAACTTGGTTGTGATTTTAGTGGACTTTTCTTTTTGCTCCGTAGAGGGAGCCGTGGATGTTTCCCTAATTTTAGGGTTTTACCACGTTAAAAATCGCGTATTAATTTGCTTGAATCTTCATAATTACTTTGGCGAACAATATCATACTCGAGACTTAATTGTAGGTTTGGAATTTTAAAAAACCTAAGGTATCAATCTAACAAGTCTAAAGATCATATTCAGAAAAATTATTTTAACACATCTAGTGTTTATTTGGAAAAGAGTTTCGTTCAACGAGTTTATTTCGGAGTTTACTAAACTTATAACTTTTTGTTATTAATCTTGTAAACGCAGTTTTTTCAAGTGGTATCAGAGCAGGTTTATCAAAAGATATTTTTTATCCTGAAACTCCAGAAATTGTTTTCAAAATCCTATTCTGAATATGGATGAAAGATTTGAAAAGTTTGGAAACCTTTCCCGACCACCACTCTTTAATGGAAACAACTTTTCGTATTGGAAAGTACGAATGGTTTCTTTCATTCAAGGAACACTTGGTGATGATGTTTGGGATATGATTGAAAATGGTTATCAACATCCAACTAAGTCTTTGTCTGATATTGATCCAATAATAATTAAGAAAATTCTTAGCGAATTTACTATTGTAGAGAAAAAGAAATCTCTCGATAATAATAAGGGCAAGAATGCAATCTTTATGTCCATTAACGAGCATGAGTTTAAACGTATATCTATTTTCTCTACTTCTAAGGAGGCCTGGGACACTCTAGTCACCGCACATGAGGATGATGAGCGAGTTAAGGCCGAAAAAACTCAAATGCTTGTCCAACAGTATAATACTCTGATTATGGATGACAATGAATCCTTTGATGATTTCTACATTAGGTTAACCGACATTTTTACAAAATTACATGCAAATGGTGTAACCTATACTAGAAAAGAAATCGTTCAAAAGATTCTTATGTCATTACCTGTTAAGTTTGACAATAAGAGATATGCCATAGAGGAAATGAATGACCCAAACCTAACTCCTGAATTACTAAGTAGCAAATTAAGAACCGTTGAGATGGAGTTAGAGTTCAAAAAGCAATTGACTGCCTGTAAAAAGAGACTCACTGGACCTAATGTTGTGTTTTCATCACAATTGACTTCACCTAAAGTCAGTCCCTTAGACTTTGACCTTGACTTGAATGATGACTGTGACTTGGATCACCTTGACAATCAAATAGCTCTTATGAGCAAGCATTTTAAAAAGATTATCAAATTCAAAAATGCTTTAGCCTATTAAAAGGGCAAACAAGACCTCATGAAAGATATGACAACAAAAGGACCTATAAGATTGCAGACCTAACATAGACATGAAAGATGTCAAATGTTATGGATGTGGCAAATTGGGACATATTGCTAATAAATGTCCAAATAAGCCTACCAACAATACTAGGGCTAATTTGTGTAAGACATGGGACGACTCTAGTGATTCTAATAAAGATGAAAATGAGTCAACCCATAATTATGAGTCTTATATGGCTTTCTATGCTAGGATCATATATCGTGATGATGATGAAATTGAGTCTATTCATGATTCTATTGCTCCTACTATTGCATCTGCTATTGAAAATATTGTGACTTTTGATGATGAAAATGACATTGCTAGTGATAACTTAAGGGTGTGTCAAATTGAAAGCAGTGTCGTTAAACCTGAAGTGTGTGTGAGTTCCACATATAAAATGAGCGATATAGGAGACACTTCACACAATACACTTAGTGATTCTGATGATGATTTTCCTGATCTTCAAGAACTATACACGAAAATGCGTAAGAAAAGTGCCCGTCTTGATAAAATGGTTAAGCTACTGAATGAGCGTATTGATTTACTTAACCAGACTATTAGGAAGAACACTAAAGAAATTACAGCACAATGTGTTGCCCATGAGACTGAAATTGAAGAATTTTTCGCAAAAATAAAAGATCTTTCTGAGAAAAATAATATTTTGGAACAAAAATACAAGTCTACCTCAGTAGAACTTGAAGAATCTAAGCAAAAAGTTTCAAACGTGTTTAAAAAATGCTTACACTTTGAAACTCAAGCTAAGTCCTACGAAGAAATTATTGTAGGAAGCAAGTTTGATTCTGATGATAAATTTGGTTTTGGATTTGGAGAAAAAGTTTATACTAGCAAAATGTTTCTTCTGAAAATGTTGTTTTTGTAAAACAAGGCCAGAATCCTCAAAACACTCAGAAAGAAAATTGTTTTAAAGATGTCTCTAAGGTAAAACAAAGTGATGATTCTCAAAGCTAAAATCTAATGGTCCAGCTAAGTACGTCTGTCCACCTGTTAGAAATCATTA
This sequence comes from Sambucus nigra, assembly GCA_949130495.1. NCBI lineage: Eukaryota > Viridiplantae > Streptophyta > Magnoliopsida > Dipsacales > Adoxaceae > Sambucus > Sambucus nigra. The sequence goes on from OX422208.1 coordinate 555,395,398, forward strand.
TCAGAAACCCAAAGCCAATGACACTTGGATGACCATTCATATTAGAGATAAACCAATATTCAAACACTTTAGTAATAAAGTCAAGTCCTCCACACGTCAGTACTGTTCATACTGTGATGTCTACGGCCACTCCATTGTCGAATGTTTTCAAAAGAGAGTGTATACACCTACTTATTCGAACTTTAACTATTCTAGAAAGAGTAGGAAAACTTATGTTCTACCTAGACAGACCACTGATAACTCTAACTATAAAAAGAAGGGAGGACCTAAAATTAAGAAGAAATCATTTAGAAAGACCAATCAAAACTTTTCTAAATCAAAGGCCAATCAAATTGTTAAAACTGGGCCTATTTGGATTAAAAAAGATGACCTGCTACCCCAGCTCAAGTACAACATTGTCATATCTTCTATTAAGGCACACTTCGTCTGGATGGTATCTTAACTCCGGATGTTCTAAACGTATGACCGAAGATGAAACTAAATTAACAAACAAAACAAACTTCCTTGGAGGTAGTGTTGTGTTTGGTGATGGAGTTTGATCTAAGATCATATGTGAGGGAACATTATGTGAGGAAGGTCTCCCCATGATAAATGATGTCCTCCTAGTTAAAGGTCTCAAGGCTAACTTTCTTAGTATATCTTAATTTTGTGATTCCAATCATACCGTTTCCTTTTCTAAAACTGATTGTAAAATTTTTAATGAAAAGGGAAAGTGTATTTTAATAGGAAACAGAAATGAGGATAACTGTTACACAGTCCTTCCTAAGTCTGAATCCTATAATAGATTGGAACATATAAATTTTGAAAATCTTCGTAAGAAAAGTTCCCATGAGATTGTTAGAGGATTTCCTAGAATCAAAAATTCTTTTAAACCCGTCTGTGGTCCGCGCCAGGAAGGGAAAATAAGTAACCCCTCTCATAAGAAAGTTAAAAATTTGGGTGTTACACAATGTTGTAAAGTCAATGGCTATAAAAATGAATTTTTTGCGCATAAGACAACTCAGTAGAACGACATCACTGATAGGAAAGATAGAACCTTACAAGAGATGGCTATGGTAATGCTACATGTGAAAATTCTACCTAAGTATTTTTTGGCCAAAGCTATTCAAATGGCTTGTCATATCATTGATCCTGTATACCTTAGGAAGAATTTCAAATCTATTGATGATATTCGATATGCATATCTCCATAATGCTACTGGTATGACAGTTCTTACTTATTTCAACACTCCATACATATCCTCGGTAGTTGCATGCTAATAATAGGTTTCTGAGGATTTAGGGCATGGTCGTTTCTCAAATGACAAAAGACGCCTCCTAATATCTGTTTAATGTAGGAGACCCTTGTATCTGCCCTTGGATATGTTATTGTTTGTGTTGTCACATTATATCATATTCTCCTGATTTATATCTTTTTACCCCGTTGTATATTTGAGCAAAATTGGGGGAGAAGAACTTGAGTACCTGTGTTGCAATGTATATCTTATCTTGTACTAACTCAACTAATACGCCATTGAGTGTTTATCTTTTTCAGGCATTTTTCAGACCCAGTCGTATAACTTTTCCTATTTATTAGGGTATTGGTCTGTATTGTAGTTTAGTAATGTATTTTCTTACCTTATTTTCGGTTCTAGGATGGGAATGGGTAGATAGAGATTTTTGCATAGGAAATCTAGGATTTTTCATTTTCACCCACGAGTTCAGGATACTCAAGGGAATTTTGTCTCCAATATCCAAAGGGGGAGATTGATAACACACTATATGGATGACTTACTTGAGTCTGTGCCATATAGGAGTTCCAACTAGTTTGGATATTGAGACAAAATAGGATTAGATTTTTTTGAGTTGCTCTATCTCAAAAAGGCATAAAGCTTTATCAAAAGCATCCCAATCCAAGTTCTCCAATGTGACACAAAGAGGTAAGTACAACTCTTGAACCATAATTAGGACACATACACTGCATATACATGTTTATTATGTGTGCATATTTTTTTATGGTGGTGTTGTTGCTTCAAATATTTTTTTTTGAAAAAGAAATTCATTTGAATATTTTTTAATCATTTAAAATGATTTTTTCATTTAATTGAAATATGATTTTAAAAATATATATGAGTTAACATAAGAATATTTTTATGATAAAAATTTGATTGGTTCAATTTTTAATTAGTAAATATTTTTTTGAGTCGAAAGATTTAATTTTTCAAATAATTTAAAAAACACGTGTGTTATTTTTTAATAAGGTATTTTGTGTTTCTTTAGTGTCTTGGTCGTTAGACTCATTTGTGACCCTAGATTGAGTGGTTATCTATGAATCATATTTTTAGTGCCTCAATCCTAGTGAACACCTTTTAGCCAATCAAATTAGTTATTCCACTTTCTTTCTAAACCCTTAGATCTTGGTGAGTTGATCTAGACCCTTCATTTCTAACAAACCCTATTGCGCCTCATATATAATATCTTTTAGGGTTTCTTTGTCTTTGGTTATTAGAAGTTAGAGGCGACTGATTTGTTGAGAGAGAGAGAGAGAGAGAAAACTCATTTTTACATATCTTCTTCTCCGTACATATTGAGAGAAATCGAGATCTGTCGCCGGAAAGAGAGGAAGAGTTCCCGCCGTAGGAACGAACGAGAGAGAGTGGGGTGACCATCTGAGAATAGAAATCGAGAGAGAAGAAGAGTTCGTCACCGGACTTGTCTAAACCTTGACAGTCGGAGTTCCGTTACCAAAACTGGGTGAACCGAAACCACCGGAATCGAGAGAGAGGCTATCGCTGAAAAAAGGAACTCAACGGACTTAAACAAATACAACCGAAACTGTCTGTAAACCGCGATCGGAGGGATCGCTGTCGTCGGAGTAAGATCGAAAAACAGAGGAGAGAGAGAGAGAGAGAGAGAGAGAGAGAGAGAGAGAGAGAGAGAGATCCGCCATCGCCGAAACTAAAAAAAAAAGAACTCACCGGAATTATTTTCTCGCCGGAAAACTCACCGGACTTTGAAACCTAAGTCAGATTTGTGTACCATCTTACCCTATACCTCTTAGGGATCATTTTTAGCACACTATATTTTTTAGGATTGTTGTGTGTTTGTTCTAGGAATACTTTTTGTGTTATTATTGTTATTTTTTCCAAGAACATAGTTTCAAATAAATTTGAAACTCAAGACTTGTTGTTGTGGTGAATATTCAGATTTGAGAATTATTTTTTTTGTTTCAAAAAACTAATTGGTGAAATATTTTGGTGATAAATAATTTTGAAACAAAATTTGGTTTTAATTATTTTTTATTCCAAATCTGAAAATTTCGAAGTCTTGAATTAAAAGTATGTTTGAGATTAATTGCATTGCATATAGAAGTTGCTTGTAATTAATAGGTATTGCTTGTAATTGATTGAGAGGCGTGAGAAGCATTTTGCATGTTTAGTTAATTCACAAACACTATCACTCTCACACGAACACTAGGAGTTGTGGTTCGTGGTGAGGTATTTTGTTTGTTGGTGCTGCTGAAATTCGGGATTCAAGGATAAAACAAAAGTTGCGTGGAGAAGAACAAATCAAGAAAGAATGCCTTTGAGAGTGGAGTAACTCGGGTAGGTACGTTTTTTGTTTTTGTATTTTGGTTCTTAGTTGCATGCTTTAGGGTTGTAACTTGGTTGTGATTTTAGTGGACTTTTCTTTTTGCTCCGTAGCGGGAGATGTGGATGTTTCCCTAATTTTAGGGTTTTACGACGTTAAAAATCGCAAGTTAATTTGCTTGAATCTTCTTAATTACTTTGGCGAACAATATCATACTCGAGACTTAATTGTAGGTTTGGAATTTTAAAAAACCTAAGGTATTAATCTAACAAGTCTAAAGATCATATTCAGAAAAATTGTTTTAACACATCTAATGTTTATTTTGAAAAGAGTTTCGTTCAATGAATTTATTTCGGAGTTTGCTAAACTTATAACTTTTTGTTATTAATCTTGTAAACGCAGTTTTTTCATGACTAGCAGCACAAATGGCACACACTTTCTCCTTTCCTCCTTGCACGGGCCCAACGACTTCTCTTAATCGAACTTCAAGCATGTCTCTGAAATTCTTTTCCAATTGGTCAAATTTATGATCTAATAAAGTGTCCTTGTCCAAGTGATAAATACCGGACGCAACAGACGAGTTGGACACTTGTCGATTTTTATTTTGACTATTGGGGTCAGAAACATCCCAGGCTTGCGTAGTCTCCGCTACGTATTTCAGATGAGCCTCAGCATCACTCGAGTCTAGCTCCCAGAATGGTCTTTCACACATTGTCTGAACAAGTTTTTGAGATGCTAAAGTAAGCCCTTGATGAAAAAAATGAAATGAGATGATGTTTTTCGAATCCATGATGTGGGCATGCACTAACTAACTCCTGAAAATGTTCCCAACACTTGTCGAAAACTTCATTCTCATTTTGTCGAAAAGCTTGTATTTGAGCTTTGACATAGTTGGTTGTGTTGTGGAAAGAACTTGGATAGGAACTTAGATTGCATATCTCTCCAGGATAAAACAGAATTCGAGGGTAGTGACCATAGCCAAGTCTTAGCTTTATCCCTTGAGGAAAAAGGGAAAAGCTTTAACCGGATAACATCTTGTGGGAAAGTTTGGTCACCAAACGTCTCACATGCTTCCTCGAATTCTCTAATATGGAGATATGGTTTTTCAGAATCAATCCCATGGAATTTAGGAAGAATTTGAATCATCCCATTCTAAAAGTGGAACTGACCGGCATTATACGGGAGTAAAATGCAACCAGGGGTAACAGTTCGTTCCGAAAATAAAAGATCTTTCATGGGAAGATATGGTAACTCTTCCTCTCCAGCACCAACACCAACGCTTTCTTGCACAGACATATTGCTACCAAACGATTCAGAACTTTCACTCGGTGTTTGACTCAAAGTGTGACTTGTGATTGAATTATTAGGTGAAGGAGGTGGAACCCAAAAGTTTGGAGAATCGATGGTGTGAGAATTTTTAGAACTAGCTTCGGTAATAGGATTTTCGTGGACTTGGGTAAGAAGTGGATTTTGCATGTAATCGTACAAGAGATGGGATGAAGGGTAAAGTTTTTTTTTTTTTTAGAAAACACTTTAGGATTAAATTCACTTTCTTAAGAATCACCAATTTTCGATCCCCAGCAACGGCGCTAAAAACTTGACGCGACTAAGAATTTGTCTCAAAAGTGCGTTCTCTCTAGGCTCAAGTGCAAGCCTGTCGCGATAGTAATAATCCGAGAAGTCGGAATCGTCTCCACAAGGATCAGAAATTGGCAATTGTGAAGTATGTAGGAAAAGTTATTTATCTTTCCAATGTTTTCTCAAAAGAAAAGAAAAGATGATTGATGGGTTGAAATCTCCAATTGGTGATGGAAAAAAAATAAACTACGTGCACAAAAACACTAAGAATTGTAAGAAAGTGAATATGAGAGAAAATAGGGTGGAGTACAATCCCTCAAACCTTAGTACATTACCGTATAGAATACTAGAATTGTAAATTGAAATTCTTGACTAAATCCAGTCTTTATAGATCCTAAGCATTACATATATGAGGGAACTAGCCAGCATCATATGAAATCAAAGGTAAATACAAAGCAGTGAATGGACAATTACACTTGCATAGTCTTCTTAAACATCCTAAGTACCTAGGGCAAGAGAGATTAAAAGATCGGTTATGTTCGTATAATTTCCATACACGATTCGATCAATATTTAATTTTCCCTCTATTTTCTACATGGGTAATTTACCTCGGAATGAGTTCATGTACCACAACCCTTGAAAATTTAGCTAGACATGGTTTTATTAGAAAACAAATTCATAACAATGCATGTAATTATGGATCGAAGAAACATTATAAAAATAAAAATTGCAAAACAAGTGATAATTGAATTGAAAATAGAATTGAGACTAACTAGGAGAATGGAATTTTGATACTTGTAATCAGCACTAGGGAAAAGAGATGAAATTGAATCCAGAATTCTCCTTGTTCCTTACAAACTAGGGTTTTTCTAAGAATATGAAATTGTCTACTCAAACTAAAATCTGACTCTCTCTCTCTCTAAAATTCGACTCCCTTTTTAAGGATGTAGGGCTTGGCCTTTTATAATACCAACTAGCACGAATTAACAGCTAAAATCGATGGGCTGCGCAAGATATTCCAAGATTTGTACCTCTTCAGCTCCATAATTAATGCCATAAATTCGAACAGCCGGACCGGTCTGGATCCCATCCGATCGGTTCGTTTTTCATTAATCGGATCGGTTCGTTTTTATTTTCGTCGGATCGGTCTAATGCTATCGGATCGGTTCTATTGTCATTGGTTCGGAATCAATCCGGGGTCTACTAGAATGGTGTCATTTTGGATCGGTCCGAGATAAATTGGATCGATCAGATTTTCTTCCATTTTGACTTTTTCTTTCCATCTTTGACGGGTCATAACTTTTGATCTCGAGCTCCGATTTGATTGTCGTTTCTTCCGATGCTCTTGTGAAATAAGGATCTTCAATTTTCCTTTAGGCTTCAATTCCGAACTCTAGGTGTAAATTTACGCTTTTTCCCTTTTACTTGTCTTCCTTTCTTTCGATTTCTTTCTTTTCTTGCACTAAATACCTGTAAAATCCATAAGAAATACACGAAACTCGGGGTACTCATTAGAAATAGTCGATGGCAATGATATGGGATAAAAACGATTCAATTACTTTGTTCGAGATATCCAAATCACTAACTTAACGGGCTAAATTCAGAAGAATTTATGCTTGGTCAAAATTTTGTTATAAGGGCGGGAGTATGTAATATCCCGTGTTTTTAATGACTTTCTAAATGGGATTAATTAGAATTAATTGTAATATAATTGGAAATTAATCCGGATTTAAATATTTCTCGAGAATAAAGTAATATGTGATTTATGTTCAATATTGCTTAGTGATTAAACTAATATATATGATTATGAATTTATAATTGATTACGACTTTATAAACTTCTCGCGAATTACGTGTACGACTATTATGGTAATTAAGTTCGGACGAGCATTTGAGTCGTGTTGGGATTAGGGTTAAATGAAATAAAACTGAATTATTTTTATGTCACCCGAATGGTCGTTTTGACTGCGCCAAAGTGTCCGGAAGGGTTCAAATAGTCTAAAAAGTCTACTTGGGTGCTTGATTTGGGTCTCGGGGAACTTTAGAACCGAAAGGACACCATGAAGGGGTATTTCGATCATTTTACAAGGGAGGTGAATGTAACTTTGTAAATCTGAGTTTATTTTATAAGTAAAGGGGTTAGAGAGCTTAGGTTCATTCACCAAAAATAAGTGGAAAAGGTTTAGGGGAGATTGAGAGACTTTTTATGGGAGAAGAATTCTGGGAAACCAAAGGATAACCACCTTGCACCACCAAGAGCCACCACCACCACTGCCGAAAGTTGGCCGAAAAAAGAGAGGACCACCAGCAGAGTATCATACCCAACGGATCAGACCTACAATCTAAAGGCAAGTGATTAATTATTGCAAATTTAGCATATATATTGTCCATGTTAGGTCGTTTAGAAAATTCTGAAAAGATGCATAATCAAAGATGAATTATGGTGATGTTAATTGAATCTTTGAAAGGAGAATGATGTAGGATTAATTTTCTTTTGAGTATAGAATTTAACCCACGAAATTTGGGAATTATTAGTGAAGAAAATCTTAGTTTATATAATGTTCTTGGAGAAATAATAAAATATGAGTTTTTTGGGAATTATGAGAAATAGTATGTTTTAAATCCAACCTTCTTGATGATTTTAGGTGGTTTCATTATTAGAAATCATTTATATATCTTGGTTTATCATATGTAATGAATATTGGAGAGTTAGGGATTATTTGATAAAGGTTTTAATGGTTAAAAAGTATGAAACCCGTAGGAATTTTATGCAGAAAATCTAGTCATATAACTGGTCCATTGATCGATCGACCAGAATCATCGATCAATCGACTCCCCCTGAAAATGTGAAATATTTTTCTTTTTAATTGTTGATTAAATCCCAAACTTTGAGAAATCTTTGATGATGATTAAATGAACTTAATGGGACTTAGGGAAGGGCAGTAGGATATACTTAAGGCCCGAAAAATATTATTTTGGGATTGTGAATGAGGGGAAATTAACGAGTGTTAATTAAACGAGTTATTATCAAGACTTACGTTACTTGGGATTAAAATTTGATAAATGATAATTTAAGATTGGGACCAGTAGTAAGAGTGTTTTTAATTACCGGTATAACCTTAGGTATAATTGGGATTAACCTTAAGAGGTGGAATAAAGGGTTAAGAGTGAATTAAGGGTTATCGAGAATTAAACCTAGTTAAAGTGAATTTAATTCATAGAAATTCGGGAGTCCCGGTGACATGGAGTTGTTGTCCGTGATGTTTACCTACTGAATTTATTTGAGGATTAAATAATCACCATCGTGTGGTTAGATAAGTTCGGAAATATATACTTTGAGGATTAAAGTCATAATCGAAAAATACGTAGGATATTCGGGATATAATTATACTACGTATGGGATTTATTATATGGGTTGTGCGTACGCCCTATGGTTATATATACGTATGATTAATACCCATTATCATTATATATATATAGGTGAGATGATTGCCTGTTGTTATCATATGGTTGTATGAATACCTTATTGATGTTATATTTTTATAGGTGTGATGAATATCTATATTATTATTTGTATGTATGACATACCTACGCTGCTTGCTATCGTGGTGGAGGTTTCGCGTTATGGACGGTCTTATCATTGTGCGCTCAATTGGGAAGGATTTTAGATTCGTACCCTGAGCATAGGACCTTGAACACGTGTTATCGGTGTAATGATAGTTTTGACTGTTGAATGGGAGCGTAGGTATATGTGTGACCCATTTGACTGGGGAGTATGCTCGCCTCCAATATATTTGTGTTATGTTATGATTCGTGAGAGACACCGAATTAAGTCCTATATACAGTGACATTATGTATCAGGACATGATAGCAGAGTATGCATGCACCGCAGCTGTGACAGGGGAAGTGCCGTATTAGTATATATATAATTAGTGTGATATTATATATATAAACTGTGATATAATCTACTGTGTGACATTGTTGATATAGAGATGCAATCTTCCGTGAGAAATTGTAGATTACAGATAAATTATGATTTAATCTACTGTGTGATGTTGTAGATAGAAGTAAATAATGAAATCTGAATTGAATCAAGTAAGTGAGCACTTAATTCTAAGGTAGTAACAAGACTAGTTCATACTAAAGAGAAATGAATATGAATAATTATATTACGTATGGTATGGGACATATGGGTTTATGATATGGGTTAGACTTATGATGTGGAAACTAGTTAGGATGGAACCTTAACTAGGAAGATAATAAGATATGATAGGTGTACACTCTAGATGAGAAGTGAGAATTATCAAGAGAGAGCCCGAGAAACTAACAAGTACATAATAAATTCTTAATTGTAATTGTTAAGCACTTGTTATTTTTAAAATCTTTTACAATCGAGCCTCGACCCGTTTCCTTGCATATTCTCTTCTCTATTATATCTTGTACATCAGGTATCCAGCAGTAGGGATGCCCAGCATAGATTATGGATGTTCCGATGGATTATAGCTATTAGCAGCGATGCGAATTTTGTTTAGACGCTTCCTTTCTGTTGATTCACGCATTTATAGCGTCTACTTCATTTAGGGCTTGTCGCCCAGGATTCTAGAGGTTGTAATTATTTATGTAAGTATTGTGGATATCAGTTTTATTTAGTTTAAATGTTATAATTTCACTGAAGAGTTATTCCAATCACATTTATTCTTGTTATAGTTAATTCAGTTGTGATGTGTTGCATATTATTATTCTGTGTCGTGGAATGGTTTTAATTAAACTAAAAATGGAAAAAGTTTTTGACACTTAGCTTAATTAACTAGTAGGTGATTAATAAAGAAATTGTTTTCGACAGTGATGCTAAGAATGAACCAACTGGATATTCTGATTTAATTAAATGAAGGACTGATCACCCGATATTTAATAGGCGAGTTGTTACAGAGTGATGATAGAGTCCTAGTTTTAGAAAAAGAATTGGAGGACTTTAAAAATTCTAGGGTTAATGTCTGTGCCATTAAACATAGTGTTTCGATTAATAATTTTAAGGCACGTGAGAAGACACTTAGGGATAAGTTTGCTTTCATTAAGAGGGAGCAAGATAACCTTCTAGGGGAAATTCAAAATTTAAAGAATGAGTCCCTAAAGCTTGAGGAGTCTAATTCTTTACTTGAGTCTAAAATATTTGAAGCTAAAAGATGATTTAAAAGACTCGAATAGTGTTTATAGTAATGGTACTGGCTCACTGTTTCTAATGCTTGGAGTGTTAAATACAAAACCATTATCTGTTTTAGAGGTTCAACCAAAACCAAGGACGTTAGAAAAGGTCAACCCATAGGTAACATTCCTCGAGTTTACACATGTTCACACTGTGGTAGGAAAGTTCACCTTAAGCATTTTTGTTTTGATCTTGGAAGAGGTCCTAGGAAGTTGAAGTCTAGTGTCTTGTTGGTTCGTAAAACCCCTATTCGTCGTTTCACATTTAGTTAGGTTAGGAAATTGACTTTAGAGGCACTAGATGGTAGACTAGTTAATTCTCACATGCTTGCACATGATTCTTCTCTTGTTATATCTTATAGATGATTGCTTGCATGATTTTATTTGTCATACTATAGTTGTGCTTCATGATATACGTTTGCTAGTTTTATGACATGTTTATCTTTCCGTATTTTATTTTTCTTTTATTGAGTCATATTTGAAAAATAGAAAAAAAAATATTTTGATAAAAAATTTAAAAAATACAAAAAAAAATCTATTTTTGTGTATTTTTATTTTACACAATTTGTGTGGCATATTGGTGTTTTTGAATTCAATTCACTCCTTAATTTTCATGTGGCTAGGACATTCGGTTATGACTTTAGATGCTTAGACTGATCATAACCATGTTTATGGAGTTGTTTCGAAGTTGATTTGCTTTATGAATTCGACTTTGTTTATGCCTCCACAGATACATGCACGAGCTTATTGGATTTTTACTTCACTATGTACATTTTAGTTGTGTCATATGTTCTCCCATCAATCTTGTCATCTACATGTTTATTTTACTATGGGAGATTTGTGCGTATAAAAACCAATGCCCGTGAGATTTTGTTTAGTGTCAAAAAATATCAGTGTACACGGGAAAGGGTTGCGAGAGACAGGTTGACTCGTCCTGAAAGCCACCGTTTGAAAAGAGCCCAAGAAAAAAATTAAGGCAATAAAAAGAGCAAAATTTGCTAAAAAGAGGTCAAATAGTTTAGTTTGTTTGATCTTGAAAAAAATCAATTCAAAAGAAAAGAAAATAATAGAAATTATGATATATGTTTATCTTCTGAGGGAGTTTAGTTGAAGATCAACGGGTTTGCACAATTATACCTAGTTATGCTTATTTTGTCATGATGCTATTGATTTGTAAGATCATCAATAATGTAGTCTTGTGTGTATTGTGCTAGTTTTGTTCATTAAGTTCATCTTTCTTTGTCATTAAGGTTAAAGCTTAGTTTGACAAAGTTATGCAGTCAATTAGAACTTCTTGAACATATTTGAGTGTTTGGGTTATAATTATTTTATTACTAGTTCACACCTATATATTTCATCCCACATGTTTAGACACATCAATAATATCTTAGTGTCTAAGGCTTATATACTTTGTATCATGTTTTGTGGTTGTTTATACCTATATATGTGTGTCGGATTTTCTTTGATATATTTTGCATCTATTATATATGGTATTATATGTTGTATGTGTGAAATTTTTTTTCTTGTTGAGAAAAAATGAAAATTTTCAAAAACAGTCGGTTGTTTGCTTTTGAGATTATCATTACATATGCTTGATTTATATCGTTTTGTAATGATATCTTATATTCTATGTGATGCTTCATATTTCATGCCTATGTTTCTACTTATTTATCTATTTCGAAAAACAAAGGGAGAGAGCTAATTAAAATGAGTTTGATTTATGGAGGACAATTTATTTATGAGTTTTATCTTATTTCACACTCGATGCGTCACGAGGTATATGTTTTTGTCTCATGTGTGCTCGTACTTAAAGCGAAATTCAAGACATACGGAAGAAGACAAATTTTGTGGAAGAAAGGGAAGAAGGGGAAGAAGAAGTTTTAAGACAAAGGGACTTATGTCGTTTCGTTCTAAGGGTTAGGAAAGGTGTTAGTATTTTTGTCATAGGAGATTTTGATTTTAATTTGGTGTTCGGTAATGTCTATTTGTTTTGTACCGAAATAGCCAAAGGGGGAGATTTGTAAGAACAAATTTTCTGACATTGCTCATAGTATAACCATAGGCTAGTTTGGCTTATCCCGTTACAAATCATCATGCACCGTCAAGACGAACTCAACTCGAGCATCTCCAAGTTTGAAGACTTCCCGACATCCCGTTAAGGTATAAAACAATTTAGAGTTTAAATTAATCTATAGAATTAATGTTTGGGATGTTTATTTATTTATAAAAAATGAATAGGCCTTTTTATTTTCGAAAAAGAAAAATTATTTTATTTTTTATCTCTTCCAAATGATATTTCTAAGTCGTTTAATAAGTCATTTCTTTTATGCTTTCAAACGAGATAAAACAAGGTTTACCTTTTTTGGTTTTTGCTACATCATTAGAAGCGAGAGAAACTCTCGTTCGATCGAAATCTCTATCTCATTTGAACGACTGCTTGTTCTCATTCGAACGACATCATACCTCGAATTTTATATAAATACATGTTTTGTGTTCAAAACGTTTAAGACGTTTGCCAGAACTGTTTCTGCATAACTTTTGCAAAAGTTCTTCATGTTTAGTATTCCAAAATACTTTTTAATTCACAACAAAACATCTTTGAATATTGCTCTTGTGTATTCGTTTAAACCCTAGAAAGTTTAATATCTTTGCATACACCTTGTGGAGAGGATATCCCTGGATGACTTGTGATACCGACGGGGATTCACTACTAAAAACGAAGGCTAATGTTGATGGAGAACTGCGGTTTTGTGATTCTTGCGAGGATCATAGTTTTTCACTAGAGATTTGCAAAGATTAGCGCTTTATGTTTGTGGCTGTTATCAAGTAGTTAACAGGTTGACTATCTTGATGATTTCCTGTAACTTGGCCTTAGTTGATTACTTTGTTTGATTTATATGTTTTATCACAATAGTTGCATATTTAAGATAAAAAGATAAAATCTATTTAATATTGGCTTCCCCATTTATAAGTGATATAAGAGCACTAATTATTTCGTCTTAAAAAATAAATATCAGAGCTTCCCTGCATTTTCATAATCAAATCAAAATGAAACCTGAGGATAAAGAAAATACATCATTTATCACTAGCCGAGGAAATTACTGCTACAATGTTATGCCTTTCGAGCTTGAAAATGCTAGAGCAACATGCCAAAGGCTAGTAAATAAGGTTTTCGAAGAGAAAATTAGGAAGAATATGGATATCAACGTGTATGACTTGCTCACCAAAAGTGAGAAGGAAGCCGATCACATCCAAGACCTAAGCCAGACATTTGACTAACTTGAAAAACATCAAATGAAGCTCAACTCGACGTGTGTTCGGCAAGTAGGAAAGAATGTTTTGGGCATTCACTGTGAATCAGAGAGGAATTGAAGCCAATCCAAATAAAATAAAGGCATTGATTAATATGTAATCTCTAACATACAAGAAGGATGTACATAAATTAACTGGATGAGTGGCTGCCCTCAACCAATTCGTATCCCAACTATTGATAAACGTTTACTATTCTTCAGAGTGCTCAGGAAAACCTTTGAATGGAATGAGGAATATGAAAATGCCTTTCGAGATTTGAAAATGAATTTGGTATCCCCACTATTCCTCTCCCGACCAATGCTGGGGGAGAAATTGTATTTATATTTGGTTATCTCAAAATCCACTGTTAGTTCGACATCAGTCAGATTGGAAGGTAGATTTGAAAATCCGGCGTATTGCACTAACAAAGCATTCAAAGGAGAAGAAATCAGGTATCCACGCCTGAAAAAACTAGCCATTGCTCTCATTGAAAGTTCAAGGAGGATGAAGCATACTTTCAAGTGCATACCATCGTGGTCTACACAGATTTACCTCCGCATCGGGAATTTCATAAAGTAGAGAAATCAGGAAGATTGATGTCCTAGAAAGTAGAGCTAGGAGAATACAAAATCATTTATAAGTAGAGAACCGCACTAAAGGGACAGGCTATAGCAGATTTTATTGCTAAATTCATATATCCAGATTTGGTTAGTAACCCAAGTTTGCCTGCAGAGCATACTTCCTTGGAAGAGAGCTCTGATCCAAAGTAAACTGAAGTTACCGCTGAACAATCTGAAACATTAGTTGCATAAGATATGTCTCAACGGTATGATGAGAAGAGCAAGAAATTATTTCAACAAGGAGTGTTATCTGAGGGAACTTTAACGATGATATCCCAGTTTGGAAGTTGTATATAGACGGATCCTCATGTGCCACTGGTAGTGGAGCAGGTCTTATCATCAATACTCCGAACGACATAGATACGGAATATGCACTTCGTTTTCAACTCCAGGCCTCCAAAAATGAAGTTGAGTATGAAGTACTGATCATAGTCCTAGAGTTAGCCTTATCATTGGGATCCAAGCAAGTTATGGCTTAGATTGATTCTCAACTCATTGTTAACCAAGTGCTTCAAATATATAGGGTCAAGGGAGATCTCATGGTCAAGTATTTGTCTAAAATTATGGAAGTCATCTCCAAGTTTCCCGTAGTCAGAATTATCAGGATACCAAGGGTAGAAAATGCTCGAGCAGATGCACTTGTTCAGTTGGCTTTAGCGACCCGGACAGAGCTCATGAGAACCATCCCGATGGAAAGTCTTACACAGATAAGTATAGATATGAAAGTTGTTATCAGTCTCATTACGGTGGATTTAGGACCCTCATGGATGGATCCTATAAAAAGTTATATTAATAAAGGTGTATTGTCTACTGACCTAAGAGACACCAAGAAGTTAACGTACAAGGTAACTAGTTATGTGCTAGAGTGAGGAGTCTTATACGAAAGGGGATAAAATGTTTTATTATTTTGGTGTGTAGACCCCATTGAGATATTAAATTTGATCAAAGAGGTGCATGAAGGTTGATATAGAGCTCATTCAGTTGGACGATCATTGGTGCAAAGTATAGCTATACAGGAATATTATTCGTCAACTACAAAAGAAGAATGGATTTCCTTTGCCAAAAAGTGTGATAACTGTCAAAAGTTTGATGCAATCTATAGAAAATTGGGTGATGACTTAACTCCAATTACTTCTTCATGGCCTTTTGCTATATGGGAATTTGATTTGGCCTGCCCATTACTAATGACCAAAGGAAGATTCATGTACTTGGTGGTGGCAGTAGTTTACTTTACAAAATGGGTAGAGGCCGAGCCATTAGTTCAAATCCCTTATAAAAGAGTTTTCCTATTCATCTGGAAATATATCATATGCAGGTATGGAATGCCATACGCCTTCATCATTGATCACGTCACTCATCTCGACAACGAGGAGTTTGAGGATTACTGCATTCAATCCAATATTATAAAACTTCACTCTATACCCGGACACCCACAATGTAATGGCCAAACAAAGGTCACCAATAAAATAATACTTGATTGGTCGAAAAAGAGGTTAGATGATACTAAGGAAAACTGGATAAATGAGTTACAGAGTGTTCTTTAGGCATATAGAACTACGTCGAGAACATCCATAGTTGAAACTCCATACATGCTTTCTTTTGAGACTGAGGCAATAGTACCAGCCGAAATAGGTCTACTGACTCATAACGTGTTGAACTTTGATTCCCTTAAAAGGATGAATGTATGAGTCTTCACCACGAAGTCCATAATATCCTAAGTACTTTCTCACCAAGCTTTGGGGAATTGTAAGGATGGCAACGGGTAGGGTATGGGGCGGGTTTCTCAAAACACAAACCCGCCCCGCTAAAAAAACTATTAACCCGTCCCGACCCGCGACACCCGACGAGTTAAGATTTTAAGCCCCGAACTCGTTTAAGTATAACTTCCTCAAATTCGCCCCCGCCCATCCCCGCCCCGCAGGTTAAATCTGAAATTTTAATTTTTTTTAAATGATTTTATTAGAAATGTCATTTGAACAACAAGTCATGTTTTTTACACTTTTGACTATTTCAAAAATACTTTCAAAAAAAATTTAAAATGTTTTTAGCCTAATCAAAAACACCATTAAAATCAATTGAAAAAATATTTTAAGCCACCAAATTTTTTTTTTTCAGTTTTAGCAACAAGGCAACCTAATTTGTTTTGCTAATTCCCATGCGAATTAATTCTGAGTGAGATCCGGTGATGATCTCCCATCCCATGTGACAGTAAGCAGTATAACACACCTAATCTACAAATGTATTTTGACAAACGAAATAAATCAATACACATATGCCACCCATAACTTCAAAATATTAAGGGAAGAATGAAAAACGCTCAAAACTGCAAAACTCCTCGAATCTGTAATCATTTTGAACTCAAGATCATAACACTAAGGTCACAAGAACTGTTATGGTAGAAAAAGTACACATGAATGAGTAAAAGTTGCAGATGATAAAATATAGACAAATGTTAGCATGAACTAGCAAGTGAGATGCCTAAGATGATTCAAACAAAGTAAATAGACACCACCCCAGATACACATAAAACATAAATGAATCATCCTCTGCTAAACATTGTTGTTGTCCGTCGTCTCTGTGGTGTGTAAGAGGATGGGGCACCGGTGGAACTCCAAACTCGTGGCAAGTAGATGTCAAATCTTGCAAGATGTGGCACATTCTCAGATCGGGTGAGAGTGTTTTAAAGAGGGATAGGGTGGCATGAGAGTGTTTTTTTTAGGGTAAATGAAATTAAGTCTTCCTAAGTTTATATATATATATATATATGTGTGTGTGTGTGTGTGTGTGTGTGTGTGTGTGTGTGTGTGTGTGGTGGGAGTGTTATTTGTGTAATATAAGAGGGGTATGTAAGTAAATTCAAGTTCTATACAGGGAAGGGCGGGGCGGGGCGAGGCGGAGCTAGTATATTTTTATAAAATCCGAACCCACCTCGTTTAATAAACGGATTTTTTTAAACCCAAACCCGCCCCAATTATTTTAATCGGGTTTTTAACCCGCCCCATAGGGTCGGGAACCCTGTGTGTCGGGTTAAATTGCCATCCCTAGGGAATTGCATCAGTCAGAACCCACTTGGGCTTAATGCTGAATGGAGGGTCGGGTTAGTCCATCATACCTGGATTATGTTAATGCCGCAGTTCACTTTTTATCTACCTTTAAAAGTGTTAGTACGTTCAGTCATCCCCGCTTATAACCTTATCGACGAGACTGCTCTAATTGATCCTCCGTATGAGTTATTGCCTAATCATAGCCATCCATCCAGACATCTTTGGGTTGTTTATGAAAGTGAAACGTTAATCGATCCACTTGGTCTTGAAGCTTTTTGATAAATTTATCTTTATCCTTCAACAGAGTTGCCTGGTCGACTAAGGTTTTCTTGGACCTTTCTTCATCTTTAGTAAGTCGAGAAACTATTACCTTCTTAGAATATTTACCAAACTTACTTTTCTTCAAACTTTCGAACTCATCCATTAGCCGAGCATTTTTCATCTCTAAACATGATGCTCCTTCACTAGGGATAAATGTTCCAGTCTTCTTCAATCTTTCTTGTTCATTCCTAAGATTGTTATTTTCTTGCTTTAATAACTTGGAAACTTCTTGGGCATTATTTATTTCTTGATTTAATAAATATTCTTTCTTTCTGAAATCCGAGGTGATATCCTGGAGCTTTTTACAGCCTGCACTCAGTGCCTCATACTTGGCCTCATAATCAGAATGAGGCATAGCTAAGGATAGGTTGTGATCATCTTGCAACTGCTCAATCATTTCATAATAGGCAAAATTATTGGCTACTGCCCTATCAAATAGACCCCGTAAATAGAGATTGGCCTTTTTTACTTGGTCAAAAACATGAATGCAAGCAACCCCTCTAACTCGACATCGGTCAAATTTTTATGCCAACTTTAAACAATCTAAGTCTTCTTTTGAGGAAGTCGCTCTCAGCAAACATGATAGCAGTTTTCCTAGAGTGGAACTGAAATATAAAAGTATAAGAACGATAGTCTGCTAGTAGCAAAATCATGAAGCATAAAAAAATAGTGGTTTAACCAAATGACCATTACATTGATTATATAAAAAACTCATTACAAAACCGTTGTCACTTTAATCCAAAAAGTATAAAAAGAAAAATTCAACAACATCATCAAAAATAAATAATAAAAAAAAGAACTGGTTGGCAGCTTAAAGGAGTTACACCTTCTCTTTGTCCTTAGTAACTTCTTTAGGAGGAGGGACATCAGCTTCAACCACATGCACAATTGAGGACTCCCTAGAGCCTTCTTCATAATCAATGTCTTCCTCAATATTAGGGGGAGAGCCAAGGTTATGCCTTTGGAATATATTAGAATCTTTTGTTGTGCCGGACTCCTCCAGTGCACCAGTCCAGCTGTCCATGAAGGAGACCTTATTCATATACTCAATATGGATAGCAGTAGTAAATACCTTTTTACCATATCATATTAAAAGCGTCCTCCTTGCTCTTTTTATATCAAGCCTTTAATTCTAACATCTTCTTCTTCTCAGCAGTCATTTCAATATCCAAGTTAGCTACCATCTGCTTGACAGTCTTCACCTTCTCCTCGGTTGCTATCACTCTATTCTTAGTTTGTTTGATTTCCATTGATTTTAATCTCTTTCATGGGCTGCCTCGGAGTCATCCAAAGACTTACTTAAGCCTTTAAAGGCTTCCTCAACATCAGTTAATGATGAACTCAACCGATTATCCCTTATTAGTAATTGGTCATAATCGACCAAGAACTACAAAATAAGTCCAGCAATAAGGCAGATGTCAAATACTAGTAAGGAAATAAAAATTAAAGAAGATAAGTATGTGAGTTATAATTACCAAAGTAACATTTTGATTGGCCCTCTCTATCAACCTGACCCTTGTCATTGGTGTTGTTGTCGACCTATCAATGAGTAGGACTCTTGCATGGATCAAGCCCCTATACAAACTAGGGTTCACTACTATAAAGGAAGACTCTACAATAGCCTGGTTGGTTGTAACTTTCTTTACCACCTCCTTTAAATAGCAGGCCCTCTCTTCATCCTCTTAAATTAAGTTTCAATCTCCTTAAGCTCCCTAATAGCGATCACTAGCGATTTCTTAGAACCACCTTCACCAGCATTCTTGGAACCACCTTCAACTATAATAGACTTCTTAGGTGGTAACATCAGGTTAGGAATTTTCCTCTTCCCCATCTCTTCTGGTAATGAACTAGGGATGGTACTGATATCAATGAACTCAAAGAAATCAGATGTTCCTCCAATTGCCAGCTCTCTTTCAACTAAGGAGATAGAAATGGCCTCCTCTTCTTCCTCTTCCCCTTCAAGGTTAATGGGGGTTCTGGTATGGTACATGTTAGTCGGGCAATGAATGAAGTAATTCCACTATAGTAATCAAGTAAAACTAAGGCTGACCTAGGGTGCTCTTCTCCTAATCTTTGTTGGATTGACCAAAGGAACTTCAAATCTTTAAAATTAACTTTCGAGTCTCGAGGGGGTTTTTCTTCTTTTCCTCTGCGAAAAAACCAAATATAGATGTTAGTCAGCATATTATCAAACAGTTAATAAGCATAGGAAATTTTAAAAAAGGTCAGAAAAATGGTCAACCTATGATACACCCTTTATGGAGGAATCTGGGACCACTATATCTAACCCCGTTAGGAAAGGGATAATATTGATAATTTTTCACTACCATTCCATAATTCCAATGATCTTTATTGGAATCAAGAAGATTAACCACGAAAGCTCTGTTAGCTTTTTTCATCTTCAAGTGGTATGTGTTATCTCCTGTGATACCCCATTTACAACAATACATTAGCTCGGTAATACCTATGTGGGTTATACAAATCTCATTCAAAAAATTAATCCCATTCACCATATGCTAAGTGTTGGGGACTACTCTAGCATGAACGACATTAAAATATTAGCAAAACTCCAAAAAGAGTTGATTGGGAGGAAAGGTAATTCCACAATCTGCAATAAAAAGAGTGGGAATCCAGTATCTTTTCCCTATATCTAACACGTCTAAGGGACCATAAACCACCTCTAAGGTCACCCAGTCAATAATTTTTATTCTCTCCCTAAACTCCTTTACAGATTTTTCATCTATAATATAAACCATACTTGCTAAATCAATAAAGAAAATAGATGAAGAAGAAAAAGCGTTACTGATTTCCCTAAAATCGCTACAAGTTCGTACGATAGCTAAGAAAATTAGATAGCACTATAAATATAAGTTTGAAAGTTTGAGGTAGTGAAAAATGAGATGAAGTCATCCTTTAATAGGTTTCGTAGGTTCATCTCGAAGCTTGAGAACGGAATGATGAGCTAAACCAATTAGTAGACTTCCGACGATCGCACACTTTCCAAAGGGCAAGAAGACTAGCGTACCCTTTGGCGGTTTGCTATTTTTTAAACTATTTACACAAATGTCACTGTATTGATGCAATCGATGAAAAAGTACAAGTCCCAAACATCGACGGCCGATCTTCAATAAATTTGGATGTTGAGTAACTTTCTAGAGCAAATACTCCATCATTTCACTAAACCATCAAGCATGGAGCATTGGGGGCTTTGTTGTGGGTCAAACTATTCATGCCAACTAATGAAATAGGGACACATGTCCTCATAAGTATACATCTCAGGGTCCATTTATACTTGGTCGGCTTCAAAAATACATGGTCGACTCCAAAAATACTTGGTTGGCATACCAGCCAACCAACGTAAGAAGATAAACCATCAAAAAGAAGAAAGGTCACTCACATGGGGATTATCAACAGTCATTCCACATGTGCCCTGGAAGATCAATAATCGCATTTATTCTATATGGGTGTAAATGCTTGAATATACATATAGGCATTCCATCCCTTAGTTTCCAAACCACTATAAATATATCATTTTCCTTACCTCAAGGGACAGGACAACTGCGCACGAGCAAGACTACACGAAGTTCTATGTAACCACCCTCAACAATAACACCATAACCGTGGATATAGGCTTTTCCTTAGCGCAACCACGTTAAAAATCTTTGTTGTCTTGTTTATTTTCTTCCTTATTACTTACATAATTATCTGTCATTACAAAATTGGTACTTTATAGCTAAGATAATATCTATACCAATTTTGGACATCAGCAGTCACTTGAGATGACACATCTAACAAGATTAGAAAGATGATCCTCGGTCCCACGTTAAGTAACATTGAGAGGCAATGAATAAGTTATAACGGTGCATCCATTTCTAAAGTCACACCCGAACCGATTCTCGAGTTTGTGATGGATTCATATGGCCCTCGTCCTAACACACCTAGGAGACCTAACACACCTAAGAAAGCTCGTCCTAGACATTTTGATCAAGGTAGACTTGAGACCATTTATATTTGTTCTCATTGCAAACAAATAGGCCACTTTAGAGAGTTTTATTTTAATCTAGGGAGAGTTTCTCACATACGCGTTCCCTAGTATGCTCTCACACAAGTTCACTCATATATTCCCACATGTGCCCCCACACATGTTGCTCCATATGCTCTCATATATCATCATAGAGATTTTGAGAGTCTTCGAGAGTAAGTAGAGTATTTAGTCAAGACGTTGCAATATTTGATGGAGGAATTTCATAGGACGTCTTCTTCTTCTGAAAACTCCTTTTGGCCTAATGATTGAGGTCGAAACTTGGTTCAAGAATATGGTGATTATCATATTCATATATTATATCCCTATTGCTAGATTGTATCTATATTGTTTTTCTTTTTGATATATTTTGAAAATTTCCAAAAAGATTTTTTATTTTTATGAAAAAGTTGAAAAAAAATCCAAAAAGATTTTTCGTTTTTAAGGAAAAGTGTGAAAAATTAAAAAAGATTTTATTTTTGATACAAAATTTGAAAAAGGCAAAAAGATTTTTATATTTTTGTTTTTCACTGTATATGGATGAACAATTAAGATATTCGGATCACCCTTACACCTGTGACAACCCGCTCCAAATAATAACGGGTGGCCAGCCCTATACTATAATAAATCAGGTATCTCAGATGGCACAGTCTCAACATCAACTACTAAGCACTATAATATAAGGCTAACTACCCGAAATCATTAAGTGCGAATCGTCAAAAATTTAAAAATTTTATAATAATAACAACAAAACCAATATTGCACATAACCAACAATATACATCTAACTATGATGAGTGAAAAGTGCATGCTCCAATAATATGAAAGAGTACAATACATTGTACAACAAAATCTCAACAATGAAATACCCGATTATGTTGTCGGGTAACAGACAATACAATAATTTGAGAAATGGAATATGGAAGTGTTAATCTACAACACTTAAATACTAACTCAATATACAAACTGAATCCTAATCTAGATGTACAAAGATAAGAATCGACTAAAGCAAAGTGCCGCAACAGTCCGCTACTGCCACAGCTCCACAAATACCCTGGATGGATAACATCAAAGGTGTCCTTGCAGAGGAACACCTGAAGTAATACAATATATACAAGGAGGAGGAAAATATAAACGGGTCAGAGCCCAAGTTTGGAAAAACATTTTATAGCAAGTGTATTAAAATGCATAATAATTATAAATGCATTATTACATGATTTAGTTGGAATCGAACTCTCCATAATAATTCAACTCACCTCTCATCTAAAGCGCGCACTAAACGTATGCACGTGATCTCCAAAAGGATGATCGATTCTAAATAGGTAAGAGGATCCTAACTTAAACCCAAAAGGAGTATTTAAGCAAAATCATCTAACCTATTTCCCAATACATTTGTTCCCAATAATTTATAAGTCATATACATTAACTTTAATGTAATAGTTATAGTTATCTTTATAATGTTCATTTGTTGAACATATAAAGTTACATGATCCAATCATGTCCACATCATCACAATATATCAACAATCTCATTTACTAGAATTTATATTCTAGTGATGCCCATATAAGGCATGAAACCATATAAATAATTATTATATGAGTTATTAGCATCAAGAGTTAAGGACTAAACTCCTCCCGATTCTCAACACGGTACTGCGTTTCGTGCGTGGGACGTCTCGCCGAGGCG
Source organism: Sambucus nigra (assembly GCA_949130495.1). NCBI lineage: Eukaryota > Viridiplantae > Streptophyta > Magnoliopsida > Dipsacales > Adoxaceae > Sambucus > Sambucus nigra. The sequence continues at coordinate 555,418,728 of OX422208.1, forward strand.
AAATCCAAACAAGGAACCCCCCCGTTACACTACTCCTGACCGTATCGATCCTCGGGGCTCATTATGCCCTCAATGCAGGATGCATGTAACCTAAATGATTATTATCCAATTTTAATTAAATAATATTCCCAATTCTCAACAGTACACGGCGTTTCATGCGTGGGAAGTCTCGCCGAAGCGAAATCCAAACAAGGAACCCCCCCCCCCCCCCGTTACACTACTCCTGGCACTGTCGATTGTCGGGATAGGTGATATATATATATATATATATATATATATATATATATATATATATATATATAATTATGAGCATTAAGGACTAAACTTATCCCCAAGTTCCAACATTACACTGCGGTTCGTGCGTGGGACGTCTCGCCGAAGCGAAATCCAAACAAGGAACCCCCCCGATACACTAATCCTGGCAATGTAGGTCGTTGAGGTCCATTATGCCCTTGACACCCAAATACAAACACAAGCAATAATAACCATCCAACCGAGCTATAACTCGAAGGACGTAGGCTCACATGCTATCATCTTCCAGCAGCCCATATACGTAGAAAACTGGGGCCACCTGGTGGGGTTCAACGACACCCACCTCGTGATCTACTCATGCACACAACGTCCCGGGAAGCGGTCATAACTCCTAATCGGCAAGTGAGAGCGACACATACCCACGACCTCTCACCCCCAAAATAAATAAATGTATATATATGTCATTTGCTGACCACCATGGACGACTATGACCTGGGGAATATCCACATCCTGCTTTTCTAGTCAGAATGCTCACCCTCTATGCACGAAACTTCCCAATGATAGCAAGGAAGGGGTATGCTTAACATGTATATACACCATCATATAAGGTATACATACATCCCACATAATAAAGATATACCATCATATAAGGTATACCTGCACATCATTTCATATTCATTATACGCCCTTAGGCAAAATAGATTAATATCATTATTTAGTATATCTCTCTCTTTTGATACACTAACCGTCAATTCTCGCACAATAACCCCACTTAGTATATGCTATACTAATACTCACTTGAATCTCACATGACGCTTCTAATAATAAATTGTCTCAAAATTGAATTCAAGTTAAGGATATTATTTATCCTAATAAACCTCAATTCGCATACGCGGTTATCCATCCATAATATGGTTCAATTTATTTTATGAACCTTTCAAGTTATCCCATTAGGGATTGGATCCTAAGATCCGGCATCTCTAAGTTATTCTCATTCTCAGATCGTGAAATTTATTTATTATCACCAAATAAAATCCCAAATAAAAGTGGGCTTCCCCACTTAGAAAAATCCCAAAATCTCCAATCGGTATTCCTCAAATACTAACCTCGATACTTAGAGGATTTTTCCCCAAATTGATATACTCTTTTAGATTCTCACTTCTCAAAATCAATCACTAAAACTCTCCAACATTTACATTTAGTCTTTTAATTATCAATTAGCCTCATATATCGTCTTATGACTCTAAGGTCTATAATCCCCTTATATAATCACTTAATCCTTTATGATACTCTGATTATGGAAGTCCATTCATACAAACCCAAAAGAAGAAGGGGGTAACTTAAATTCTCAAACTTGAACCCAAAACAGGGGACCGGTCGATCGGTGCCCAAACCGCGGTCGACCGCATTTCTTAATTTCGCCTATACTCGAAGACAGTATGCCCAATTCTGGAGGCGCGGTCGACCGATCCTCTGTACGCGGTCGACCGGCCCTAAGAGGTACTACGGCCAAACTCCATTTTTACACAACTCCAACTTCTCAACCCCCCCCCCCCCCCCAATAATTACATTTAACCACAAATCTTCAACCCAACCATATTCATAACATTAATATTCATTCTAGAATACTTGTAAACTAATTTAAATCCTTAAATCCATTTATATACTACAAATCTAAGGTTTTTCCCCAAAAGTTAGGTTTTAACAATTTATACCTAAAACCCAAAATTTAATCCACAAATCATGCAATAATTGGTACACAACAATTATTTAGCAAGTTTAATCACTTGCCTCGGGTTCGTAGGGTCTGAATCCGCCTTGAGATCGCGTGGAAACCGAAAATCTCCACTTTCTCTCCCTTTTCTCCTTCTTTCTCTTCTTCTTTCTTCCTCTCTCTTTATTTCTAGGGTTTTCCTCTTTCTCTTAAGTGAGAATGACTTCTCACGTGGCTTTTAAGCCTTGTCTCCCAATGTACACATCTTTAAATGGTAATACACACTTTAAATGACCCTGTAACTTTAATTTGAGTCAAACGGTCCTAAATTATTTCGGAACCTAAATAGACCCCAAGTACAGTCATTTCGACTTTCTCGACCCTTCCGAAAACAATGGTACCCTCAGAATCGACATTCGACACTCTTTCTAATGACTCTAAATTTTGACCTCAATTGCCAATTTAATTATTTCTCCAATAAAATATTATTTATTTCTCCCAAAATAAATAAATTGTCGACTCCAAAACCTCGGGTTGTTACACTATTGCTCGGATTTCAATTTCCAAAAATATTGATATATGTTAAGAAATGGAAAGGGCCTATGAAAGAGCAAAAATTCTCTTTGCGTTAAAAGCCACCATTTGCAAAAAAGAGTCTCAATAGATTAAAGACACATAAAAATAGAAGTGCCAAGTCCATTTAGTCTATATTCATTGATGCTTAGGTACATATGAGTATTATGATTTCTTCAAAATATTTGAGAGTGGATTCTTATATATGTGAGATTTTTAGGGAGTTATAAAGAAGACAATTAATAAGTTTGGGCAACGGACTCTCTTGAAAATCATTAAATAGTTTGGCGTGATCATTTTGAGAATCATTAAATTCATGTCATATTGCATAAGTCGAGTCAATTTCATTTAAATTCAACATTTTTACGCCTAAGGTTAAAATTGAGTTCTTTCTTTAGAAGTATCTCATGACTTCGTGCACCTATGTTGTGAATGTTTATGTTGATTTGCCTATGAAAAATATTCACACAATTACATTTCGTTTTCATGATTCGAATATTTTAGTGTTATTACATGGTAACTAAGTGTTTTTGTACCTATATGTAATTTTTTATACTTATACTTATCATACTTTAAAAATTGAAAAAATTCAAAAATAGTTGTTTGGTAAGGGGAGAAACACAATATGCCTTTTAGATTATCATTCCATGTGCTTATCTTTGTGATGATATCTTGATTTTTCATGTGATTCTTATTATTCATGATCATATTCTATTTCTTTGTCTATTACTGACAAAAATGGGGGGAACAAATTGAGGGGGAGTTTTATTTATCTTTTAAAAATCGTACGTGTCACGATAATTCTTTTCTCTTATGTGTGCGGGTTTTTTGCCTTCATAATGATTTCTTGGACTACACAAGATAAAGACATGAAGACTTTTCAGTAAAGATTTGTACATTTATGCATTTTCGTTTCTTTATTTGGGAAGGCATTAGTTGTATTAGTCTTAGGGGTCAATTTGTCTTCGGTTTGTGTTTTGTACCGGAATAGCCAAGGGAGAGATTTATAAGATCAAGTTTTATAATTGCTCAGTTTATTTTTGATTTGGCTTATCCCATTAGGCATACACTGCGCCTCTATGTGTTCGAAGACAAACTTGAAGACTTTTGGAAGATTTAGGAACATTTCCTCTCAACAACATTCAGATTAGTTATGGTAGTTTGGTAATGACTTTACTTTTCCAGGGAATGACATCTTTTTAAGAGATTGCATTTCAAAATGTTTTTAAATATTTTATAAGAAACTTTTGATGACTTGTTGGAACGATATTTGCATGTCGTTTGAACGAGTTACACTATGTCATAGAATGATATTTCAAACGCTCGAACGAAATCTAGGACGATGCTTTTTGGTCAGTTCTGGAATGTCATTCAAAGTCTCGTTGGAAGTCGTTCAAACGAGATGGGGTACGTCGTTAAAATGAAGGTTCCCACGATCAAATGAGATGATTTTTTGTCAACCACTAGAATGTCGTTTGAAGTGTCATCGAAAACCAAATCGAATGAAAAAGGGTACGCCATTCGAACGAGGTACCCAGGCATTCGAACGAGTGCGTGAGATTCTATTTTTTAATTAAATCTAATCCAAATCTCTTATGTTTGTCCTTTTACAACAAACTTTCTTATAAATAGAGAAGCGATAAGAGAGTCTTTTGGAACTCTTTTTAACCCCTTTTCAAGTCATTTTAAAGTTCCTTTTGTGATCAAAGTCTACTGATTTTCTTCTCAACCCCTTGAAAATTTAGAGATCACTTCACCAAATCAAGAATAACACAATCCATGTTCAAGAACCCTTGTAGAGTTCATCTCTACTATTTATTTGTAGATTCGAGGCTTTACTGCTGAAGAAGAAGGTTAATCTGTGGATACCGAGGGAAGATTGCTTCCCGTGGGCAATGCTGGACTGTGTCATTGTTGTAGATGATTTGAAGAACTGCACGTTATATTTAAAGAGCTAAGTAGTTTGTAAGTCATTTAGTGCCTTTGTATAGTGCTAAAAGATAAAGGCTTTTCCCAAAAGATAAAGGCTATGTCAGCCACTTGGGGATTGGTTGTCAAGTCCCCTATCACCAATAAAAGCCTCGCAATAAGGCCCAAAGCAACATTTTTGACAAAGTCAGCATCCTCAAAGCCCCTCAGGCGCACTGAATACATAATCGCCTAGAGAGAAATAGTTCCTCCAGTAACTAACGGTCGAATCGTCGAAGGAGAAATATGGAGCAACTCCACCAAAAAATCTCAAGGAGAACGAGAAAAATCGAGCATGACCACCATGACACTGAGGCTAACCCCCAATATTACTTTTCTTGTATGTGGGATAAACTTCATCCAAGCTGAAACGGAAGACATGGTCCTCGACGTACGAGAATTGTACCGCCGCTGCTGGAAAATTCTAGCCTATGGCTAGATTATGCCACAGAGAAACCCGACGTAAGCTGAACGCATCATAATCGACCGCCGCTGCTGGAAAATTTTAGCCTATGGCTAGATTATGCCACAGAGAAACCCGACGTAAGCTGAAGGCATCATAGTCGACATTGTAAAGGCACATGGACTCCAAACCTTCAAGGTAAGAGGATAATTGTTCATGCATAGGAAGATCCATTTGGATAATAGAAAATGAGAAGAAGGAAAAGAAATGTGGGTGTTGGTGAAAAAAGTACATCCCACGCACCTCATTTTATACCCAAAATCCTTAACAAAAACAAACCATCATGAATTCCATTTAACTCCCTACCCAAACAAGTACACAAGTGTGCAGAAAGTGCAATCAAATATTATAAGTGATTTGACTTGACCCCCATGCCAATAGGCAGATCAAAGGGTATGCTGATTGGCAACCCCCTTTTAAGAAAAAAAAACTTTTTCTCTTTTTGCTCAAAAAAAATTTATCCCACTTTTTTCTCGAAATAAGCCCCTTCAAAAGGAAAACTCTTTTGCAATCAGGCCTTCAAGGCTTTCCTCTATTGAAAAATTTAAAAAAACATTCTCCTACTTTTTCTCAAAATAAAATCTCATGAACAAATTAAATTTCATGTAGAGTGGGACACTAAATCAAGATAGTTAAACAAAAAAAAATGCATCATTTTGCCTTCTTGAGTCTCTCTTTTCAGGTACAAATCAAGCATATAACATGGTTAATGCCAAGCTCCTCCAATCACAATGACGAATCTGCAAGAAAATCCCGAAAGGAAAGAACTATAAATGGATGTCACCTCATCTTTCGCACAACTCACTCCCCCAGTTACCAAACGTACCCACATTCATGCGCCAATAACCTCTTTATCTATACCTGCATGTCTATAACCCTCGCGGTCCTCGAAGGAAGACTCCAAATGTATAAGGTCACATGTATTCCCAACAAAGAGAAAATCATTTTTGGAGCATTAAACCCCTTATAAACTCTCAAAATCCCCAGTTAGGTTAAACTTGCACTCTTATTCTCAGCATACTCCACAACATAACTAATGATGCGCTCGCATCCAAGCCTACTATAATTCCCCAGCCGGAACCTCAAAATTAGATATCCCCCAATGGAGTCTCAAGACGACACAACCCCCAACAGAACCACAAGTTCACCTGGACCACCAAGATAACTTCCCCAAGAGAGATAATCCCCACACCACAAATCAAGGTCCTCAGAATTAACCTTGACCTGCAGAATTGGTCGCCCTAACTTTAGGTCCTTAAAATTGACCTCAACCCTCAAAATTGGTCATCACATCCTTAGATCCTTAGAATTAACCTCGACTCACAGAATTGGTCACCCCAACTCAAGGTCCTCAGAATTGACCTCGACCTCTCAGAATTAACCTCGGCCATCAGAATTGATCGTCACAACCTTAGGTCCTCAGAATTGACCTCGACCCATAGAAACGGTTAGGGATGGCAACAGGGAGAGTTTGGGGCGGGTTTTTAAAAACCCTAACCCGCCCCATTTAAAAAAATCTCGCCCCGCCCCGCGACCCGTGACGGGTTTACTTGTAGAAGCCCTGAACCCGTTTAAATTTTTTTGTATTAATCCGAACCCGCCCCATTTAAATTTTCGGTGTCCCAAATTGCCCTGTTTATATGACCCCTCCCCGTTTTATTTTGAAATGCTATATAAAAAACAGCTCTTATATATTTTAATAATACTAAAAAATTCGCATGTTTATTTTAAAAAATTAATCATGTGCTATGCCCTAAAAAAATTCACAATGTATATTTTAAAAAATTCAGCATGTATTAAAGTGACTATAGATCTCAACATTAAATTTTAGACATCACCTAAATATTTTAACATTACATGAAAATGTCTCTAAAAATTCAGCATATTCATAATAAAAAGTTACACTACATAAAAATGGTCCCACTAATCTCAAATACTATTTCCAACATCCTGAAAAGGTAATAATAAGCTAGAGCTCATCATCCTCATCATCATTATCATCAAGTATTCAAAACCTGAAAAGGTAATATTTCCAACATGTTAAAAAAATAATATCAATAAATTAAAACATAATTTAATAATATTTATAACATTTTAACTATTAAAAAGTTACCTCAAGCCTCCGTTGGCTCGAACTCTTCATGACAAATCATAGGCCTTGAATCGGTGATAGAATCTTCATCTACAAAAATACAATACAGTTATTAATGAAAAAAAAGCTAAGAAAGATAAACAACTGCATGAATATTATTAATGGAGAAAATAAACAAGTACCTTGAAATATTATTCCATAACTAATCTTGTGTACACATCAAAGCCTCTAAAACACTCAGACTAATTCGACTACAATGAGCATTAAGCATCCTTCCACTTGTGCTAAATGCCGACTCGAATGCTACGGTTGATATTGGAATATCCAATATATCTCGGGCAATGAGTTGTAAAGTTGGATATCGAACACTATTTGCTTTCCACCAATTTAGAATGTCAAAATCCAAAGTTCGTGGAAATATATTTTCCTCTAAATAGTGATCCAACTCCAACTTCATATTCATGCATTTGGACATAGCACTAACAAGTTGATCATATTTCGAAAAAATATCAACATGTACCCTCTTTTTTGCCTTGATGTCCACATATCTATAGTAATTCCAACACGACAAGAAAGCTTATCAAATAAAGTTGTATCTAAGTTCTTTTCTCAATAGATCTTGATGAAATGTGAAATTACCGAAATGAACTTTTCCATCGGATGTTTTATGAGTATGAATTTGAAATTGATCACGAATATCGACATTTTTTTACACACCTTTTTAAGTGCATACGCAAATGGCTAGTTCTATTTGTACTTTTGACCTTAAGTTTTGTATGACAATGATGACATATTGTAAAAGTACCCAATCCATATTTAACTCTTTCAAAATCTTGCCAAACAGAAGACGTGAATTTTCTTTTTTTTTCGAGGAAGATGGAACAGCTGCCCCACCTTCTCCAACTGTTTGAATAGATAGGGAGGAACTAGGTGTTGGTGTTGGTGTTGATTCGATTTGTGTACGGGAAATAGTGTTTTCACCTTGAATTGATCGACTCATTTTTTACTGTTTTATTTATAATCGGAAAAAGCAAAGAAAAATAATAACAATCAACACTAAATAATATTATAGCGGTGAATCAACAACAAACAGCAAAAAAATAAGGATTAAATTCTTTGAATAATTTTGCTTATTCCATTTTTATTGCATGTGGAAAATAAAACAAATTATAAACCAATTGATTATTTGGTCATTTAAAATTTTGAATATGAAATAATTATAATTATAAACTTCAAAATGAAAAGTTTAATTATTTGCACTAAAATTAATCAATACCATTACAGAATTTTCAATATACAAGACAGAACTGTAACAATTTGTGGGATACAACCTGTGTGTATAATGTTTATATACCATTGTAAAGTTTCTGTAATAAAAATTGGTTGAGAAACTTACTTTCTATTCCAACCGTTAGTTCATCTTAGTTGAACATTTTCACTTTGGACAACCTTTGTTGTTTAAAACAAGCATGAACAGCAAAAAAAATCTACACAGTTATACATCAATACACATCAATCCACAACAAAAAAAATTAGATCTACACAGAGTGGTGCATACAAAATATTTGTCAACAAAAATAAAACAGCAAAAAGAGAAAATATCTTCGACAAACAACAAAAAAATACCTTCGACAAAAGAGAAAATCTTTGTTGGAGTAAGAAAAACTTGGCTGGAATTGAACTACAAATACCAAAAAAAAAGAAACTGAAAAAAAAACAGAGTTAGAGATGATCTATAACTACAAACAGCAAACAAAAAATGGTTAGAGTTGATTTACAAACAAACAGAACCAACAAAAATATGAAAATACCAAGATTTGAATAACGTTGAATGGTCGGGGTTGAGAACTATGGCCGGATGTGAGCCAATGGGGTTTCAGAGTCTCGGAGAGGAGAGGTGGTCGGGGCGAAGGAGAGAGCGTGAGTGGCCGGGGTTAAGAACTTTAGGCATCGTTTGAAATTAGACTAGAGGAGGAGAGAGAGTGATATAATTATAATGAGGGTTTTTTAGTTTTAGGGTTTCTTAAAGGGTATTGTGGTGATAATAAATCTCAACACAAGCGATAAGAAAATGCTATCACCAGAATAAATAAAGAACACAAAATAACTGCAATCACACACAACGCAAGATATACGTGGTTCGACAAAATGGCATACGTCCACAGTGGTGCTCTCTGATTTTTATTTCTGTTTACTCTAGGGGAGTGTTTACAAAATCGTACCCTTTGCCCCGGGCTGAGGATTTATTATATACATGTCATTTCTTGGACAGCGGGGGTGTTGGACTCCTCCACGTTAGCCCATAACTCCTAGAATATCTCTTGAGAGATTTTAGGGGTTGAATGGGTCATAACTGAATTAGTTATACACGAGGCCTTTAGACTTTGGGCTGAACTTACTTGGGCTACTCATCTGGGCCGGAGTGGTTAATCGAGGTACTCATAGGAAACGAAGCAAATCTGCCGCCTGAATCTACTAAAGAAAGACGCTTCAATCCCAAAGTGCTATGCGATTCACAAAAATTCCATTAAGGCTATTATGTAAAATTATTGAGCCCAAATTGTGACCCAAAATTTTTAGGGGAAATTATGGGTACCTCGATTAACCACTATGGCCCAGATGAGTAGCCCGAGTAAGTCCGGCCCAAAATTTAAAGGCCTCGTGTATAACTAATTCAGTTATGATCCATTGAACCCCTAAAATCTCTCAAGAGATAATCTATGAGTTATGGGTTAACGTGGAGGAGTACAACACCCCCACTCTCCGAGAAATGACATGTATATAATAAACCCTCAGCTCGGGGCAAAGGGAACGATTTTGTAAACACTCCCCCGGAGTAAACAGAAAAAAAAATCAGAGAGCACCACCGTGAACGTAGGCCATTTTGTCAAACCACGTATATCCTACGTTGTGTGTGATTGTAGTTATTTTGTGTTCTTTATTTATTCTAGTGATTGCATTTACTTATCGCTTGTGTTGAGATTTATTGTCACCATATATATATATATATATATATATATATATATATATATATATATATATATATATATATATATATATATATATATATATATATATATATATATATGTTTTTTTGTAATTAATATAACTATAAATGATATTTATATAGGTATAAAATAAACGGGGTGGGGCGGGTTTATTTTAGTTAACTCCTAACCCGCCCCGTTTAATAAACATTTTTTTTAATCCATACCCTCTCCTAATTTATTAATCGGGTTTCAAAACCCGCCCTATAGGGTCGGGGGGGGGGGGGGGGACGGGAATCCTACGGTTCGGGTTACATTTCTATCCTTAGAAATGGTAGCCCCAACTTTAGGTCCTCAGAATTAACCTTGTCCCTCAGAATTAGTCGTTACAACTTTAGATCCTCAGAATTGAACTCAGTCCTCATAATTGAACTCGTCCCTGAGAATTAGTCATCACAAATTTAGGTCCTCAGAATTGATCTCAGCCCTCAGAATTGGTCGTTACAACTTTAGGTCCACAGAATTGACCTCGACCCTCAGAATTGGTCGTTACAACTTAAGGTCCTCAGAATTGACCTCGACCCACAAAATTTATCGCCCCAACTTTAGGTCCTCATAATTAAGCTCGACCCGTAAAATTGGTCGTCCCAACTTTAGGTCCTCAAAAATGACCTCGGCCCTTAGAATTGGTCGTTACAACTTAAGGTCCTCAGAATTGACCTCGACCCTCAGAATTGGTCACCCCAACTTTAGGTCCTCAAAAATAACCTCGGCTCGTAAAAATGGTTATCATAACTGTAGGTCCTCAAAATCAACCTCTACCTGCTGAATTGGTCATCTTCATCTCCTTAGGTGCTCAGAATTGACCTCGGCCCGCAGAATTGATCGTCACAACTTTAGGTCCTCAAAATTAACCTCGACCCTCAGAATCAGTCATCTTCGTCTCCTTAGGTCCTCAGAATTGACCTTGGCCCGCTGAATTGGTCTCCCCATCCCCTTAGAACCAATCTTGACACATCCTCGACCCTCCAAACCGGTCAACCTCGCACCTAAGGTCCACAAAATTGACCTAAATCCTCTTACCCAACATCGATATAATGTTTATCATTCAATGGATTTCACTCGTTCCAAGATCGATCGTCGAGTGGATCTCTATAGACACCCTCCCCCCCCCCCCCCCAAGCACCTACTTAGGTTTTTAGCACCCACTCGTTCATCGCAAAACCCTATGTCATACTTTAGAGGTTATCGAGTGCTCTCGTGCCCCATTTTGACTCCGATCAACTTTCTCACCTGATCTCTTTAAAGTTCTCTGAATCCCTTTTCTAAAGGTTCACCCTGTGCACAAATCGGCCTTATGGTTCTGACGAACGACCTGTTTTACCATTGAAAACTGATCAGGAGGCTATCAGGTGCTCCCGAGCCCCATTTGACTTTGGTTAACTTTCTTGTCTGAGTGTAAGTTCAATAAATCCTTGAAGGGATCCGAAACCCCTTTTCAACTGTCCACCATGTGCACAAATCGGCCTTACGGTTCAAACGAATGGTTCATTTTACCTCAAAAACATATCTAAAGGCCATCGGGCGCTCCCAAACCCCGTTTGACCCCGATCAACTCTCCATTGAGATAATCCCAATGAATCTTCGAAAGGGCTCTTAATACCCTTTCTAACGGTTTACCCCATGCATGAATCAGCCTTAGGATCCGAATGAATGACCCATTTTACTCCAAAGGATTATCGGGTACTTATGAACCCCGTTTAACCTTGGTAAACTCTCTGAATCGGACGAAGATGAATGAAATCTCGAAGGGCATTAAAAACCATTTCTAGATATCCATCTCGTTCACAAATCAGCCTTACGATTTGGATGAACGGTTCGTTTTCCTTAAAAAACTATTTGTCTGTTGGATTATTAAAGGGATCTTAATACCCTTTGTAGTGGTCTACTGTAACACCCCGCCCGCCCGGGGAGAGCGAACGGAGCGCTAATGCGATAAAATAAATCCAAATCCACAAATAACAAGGTATAGAGCATCTAAGTCCCACAACAACAAAAGAAAAACTACAAATCTCAATCTCTTCAAATTAAATACCAAATATCTCGAATTACATACAACAATTAACTCGAAAATAAAATACAAATCTCCAAAGCTCTATACATCAAAATAATACAAATCAATCTCCAAACAATCCTCACTAAAATTAATCTCCATAGCGCCTCAAAATCCGCGCTAACCTGCCACTAAAAGAAAATATGGGGAAGTACACAATACGACAAGAAAGATGCTCAACAATTATATTAACGATGAACAAAGCGTAACAACACGAGTACGAATATTCAAATCAAATGCAAATCTCATAGCATTTATCAATATAACTTCTCAACAACACTTTAACCGGGTCACCAGGCCTCACCACATCCGTATATGCTTTATCAAGTCATAGCCCAGGAAACAGGAATTTGGCGGGTGCCCAACATCCGTGCCATATTAAAATCTCATGACAACGTGCTCATCAACAATATAATAATACCACATGAATCAAAATAATTTCAACAATTATTTTCCAGATTTCAATGAATTTATCAATTCAAACATGAGTTCAATTAAATAAGATTTCAAAGAGAATGACACTCGCGAGATTTAAAGGAGCATATTGTGTAAAACCCCATACCTCAAACCATGATGAGAAACCAATGATCACATCCTCAAGATCAACACAAAAGATCTACAAAATCTCCTCCAAGAACCTCCAACAAAATAGCCCCAAGAACACCTATAATCTAAGGTTGGAACTCACAAATCTCAAGGGCCAATGTGTATATAAAAAGAAAAGGAATATAAAATATATTTGCTGCTAAAATTTGTGCCAAAAGTATGTTAAAAGGGTTGCCCATGACATCCTTTTATAATGCAAAGAAATGAAGAGTTGGAATCCAAAAGACTGCTTTTAATAAGGCAAAGAAATGAAGAGTTGGAAGTCAAAACAACTCCAAGAGTTAAAAACATTTTAAAATCATTTTAAAATCCGTTTTAACTCCGATTTTGAAACCGTTTGAAATTCTCGCCTTTAAAAATAATAACCAACATATTTGAGCAATAAAAATAATTTTATCAAAAACTTTATTTTCCTTCATTTTCCAAAAATTAATTAAAATAGCCCAAAATTACGCAGGTTGTTACACTTCCCCACTAACAATGGAATTTCGCCCTCGAAATTCGCCGAATGCCTAACTCTCAAAATCAGGCCAACAATCTCCAAAAATAATTTCGTCTCCAAAAAATAAATTTCTCACCTCTAATCTCGAAACTTATCACGTATATCACCTAAAATTTTCTATCTCCAAAAATTGCTAACCACGCAATGAACCCAAAACTCAAGCCCCGAGGGTTGCCGTATACCTAAGCTCTGATACCATTTGTAACACCCCGCCCGCCTGGGGAGAGAGAACAGAGCGCTAATGCGATAAAATAAATCCAAATCCATAAATAACAAGGTATAGAGCATCTAAGTCCCACAACAACAAAAGAAAAACTACAAATCTCAATCTCTTCAAATTAAACCAAATCTCTCGGATTACATACAACAACTAACTCGAAAATAAAATACAAATCTCCAAAGCTCTATACATCAAAATAATACAAATCAATCTCCAAACAATCCTCGCTAAAATTAATCTCCATAGCGCCTCAAAATCCGCGCTAACCTGCCACTAAAAGAAAATATGGGGAAGTACACAATACGACAAGAAAGATGCTCAACAATTATATTAACGATGAACAAAGCGTAACAACACGAGTACGAATATTCAAATCAAATGCAAATCTCATAGCATTTATCAATATAATTTCTCAACAACACTTTAACTGGGTCACCAGGCCTCACCACATCCGTATATGCTTTATCAAGCCATAGCCCGGGAAACAGGAATTTTGGCGGGTGCCCAACATCCGTGCCATATTAAAATCTCATGAAAACGTGTTCATCAACAATATAATAATACCACATGAATCAAAATAATTTCAACAATTATTTTCCAGATTTCAATGAATTTATCAATTCAAACATGAGTTCAATTAAACAAGATTTCAAAGAGAATGACACTCGCGATATTTAAAGGAGCATATTGTGTAAAACTCCATACCTCAAACCATGATGAGAAACCAATGATCACATCCTCAAGATCAACACAAAAGATATACAAAATCTCCTCCAAGAACCTCCAACAAAATAGCCCCAAGAACACCTATAATCTAAGGTTGGAACTCACAAATCTCAAGGGACAATGAGTATATAAAAAGAAGAGGAATATAAAATATATTTGCTGCTAAAATTTCTGCCAAAAGTATGTTAAAAGGGTTGCCCATGACATCCTTTTATAATGCAAAGAAATGAAGAGTTGGAAGTCAAAACAACTCCAAGAGTTAAAAACATTTTAAAATCCTTTTTAACTCCGATTTTGAAACCGTTTGAAATTCTCGCCTTTAAAAATAATAACCAACATATTTGAGCAATAAAAATAATTTTATCAAAAACTTTATTTTCCTTCATTTTCCAAAAATTAATTAAAATAGCCCAAAATTACGCAGGTTGTTACATCTACCTTATGCGTAATTCTGACTTACGATTCGCATTTTACGATCATTTTTCAAAAAACCTATCCCAAACTATTGAATGGCACCCTTAGGACCCTGTCTATCGGCAGTGTGCCTGAGATTCTATATCGATAGGCAGGTTCAGGACCCTACCGATCGACACCGTCCCTGGCCCTATAAATAGAGGCAATGACCTCACTTTGAAAAGCACCCCTAAACATCACTCTCACCAATTTAGAGAACATTCTATTAAATTCAGAGTTTTTCCCTTCCTAAAAAGCTCATCTCCCACATTTCATTCCATATTTTTCATACTTCATTTAGTAAATTCCCCCCATCTCCTCATACCACCTTCAACCCATTGAAAGATCAGTGTATCTACACTCAAGATCCACTTCAAGTATTCATAAGGAGGTCTAATTCTCCATACTTTTCTCTAAATTCTCTTATTTTAGTATTAGTTGCTTTATTCATACTTTAGCATAATTTCATTACATCACATACATTAATTTCAAACCTTTATTAATAGTATTTTCACATACTCTATTTTCATAAAAAAAAGGGGGGGGGGGGGGGGGTATTAATAAATTCCAAATTAGGGATTTTCACTGCATATTCTCACACTTAAAGCACGTTTATCTCTACACACGCACATAAGAGATATCCCTTGCTTAGATTTATGAGTTAAACCCCACCCTATGTTTTCTTCGAACTGCATGGACTTTGGCGTTTTGGGTAAATTCCAAGATTCGAGTCCTCCATTATGAACATTTGTTGCATCGTTTTTATTATATATATTCTTAATGAATGGCATATTCTTGCGTACTTGTGTCTTGTCTAATGTATGCATTCGTTCCTCCATAACGACTCGTGATTCGACAAATACTTACATTATATTTTTGGGACTCTCTTAAGGATGAATTCACTTCGTCCTTGCACATGACGCGAGTTGAACAATTCCATTCTCCATCCATGTTATGCACATAAGCACACACTTCACAGAGTCTATCAGGAAAAGATTAACAGATGCCATTGAGTGACTGAAAGGGAGAGATGTGTGCCTATCACCTTCTCATTTCGTAACTCAGTCCCCAAACCTATAAATTATTTGGTTTCGCAAGCATCAATATTGTCCTTGATGTCGTTCTTTCGAGGCGATAATATTTTTTCCTTATTTTGTGCAATTAGGCTGGCGACTCTATCTCTACATATTACTCCATATTGACGATGGTTGAGCACCCCAATAAAGGGTGCAATCTTGCGTGCCCGTTAGAGAGAAAGAGAGAGGGGGAATCCCCCCTCGGGATGGCCACACCAATAATATTATGATAGGCATAGATGGGCCTTTTTCTTTTATCCTATGGGATATGATATTTGTGTGGATTATATTTTGATGTTATGCTTCAATGAATTCCGAAGACGGAATTCCCTTATTAGGGGGAATAATGTAATATCCCGTGTTTTCGTAATAAATTATGACAAAATTTAATTAAATAAATTCAAAAATAAATTAAATCGGTGGGTTTCAAAATAAATTGGTAAAATTTAAAGTGAAAATAAGTGTTTATTCGTGATTACATGTATATTTGATTCAACTGGGCATAATGGGTTCATTCGTAAAATATAAATTGAATGTTAATTAACTTATGGTTATGTAGTGATTAAACATAATAAAAATGTGTAAGTTGGGTAAAAATAATTCGAGCGCGTTTCGGGACATTTTGGGGACTCGTGTAGGTATTTTAGACATCTAAAATTGGGTCTGAGGCATAGGTATATATATTGAGGAGTCATTGAGCCATTCAAGTTATGAGTTCGAGCTCATTTGCAGGCCCAAAAATAGGGATTAAGGATTAACTCGGGATTATGATATTTTTTAAGTTAAGTGTGAGTTTAAAAAACTCATTTCACTCATCTAAAAAAAACTAGTAACCCCCATCTATGGAGAGGAGATACCAAGGGCAAAGCAGAGAAGGAAGTTGGGGATTAAAGAAGAGAAGCTTCAATCTTCATCATAACGCAAGACTTTTCGTGCTTAAATTAACTTTCAATTTACTTCTTAATTCATGTTTGTAATCTCTCATGTAAACTCTGGATTAAAACATATAAAATTGAATATAATAGGATGAGATTATATCTTTTGCATGTAGAGGACCAAATTTTAAATTGTTAGGAGATTGAGAATTGATGAATTGATGAGAAACGCAAAAAACAATTAATGATTATATTGACTTAGAGATGAATCTTATGATCTTATATTATAATAGTGTAAATATGATGTAAATTCATAAGAAAGAATATTTTTTGATTCAGTTTAATAATGAAAGAGTAAATCTTGGAAACTAGGACTTACACATATTACCATTCTCGAGATAATTGTAATTATGTGATTTGGATATGTTTTAGAGACATTTTTATGGTGAAAATTGTTGGTTGATGATGGGAAATCGTTTGAGAATCATATATGATATTTGGGTGAAGAATAGGATGTTTGTGATGTAAGGGAGTTTTAGAATTTTTGTCAAAACTGGTGACAGCCCGCCCAAGACAAACTCGGGGGCGAACCGGTTCAGACCACCTGTTTAGCCTAGGTTGGTCCTGAGTGAATCGATTAGGGTACGGATCAATTTAGGGGGTTCTTAAATGATATTTACAACTTTTGGGAAACACGTAGTACATTGCATTACCTTGGGGTAACCGATAATAAAATCTAGGGTATGAAAACATGGGGGTATAAGGTGTGACTTATTATACCGAGTTCGAGAATTTAGATGAAATTTCTGGTAATAAAATGGGGTGGTTATGAGATACCTTAATAAATCGTAGACTAAATTTATGTAAAAGTTAGATGACTATTTAAATGGAAAATTACGATTAATTAGATGATTAATTATTAAATTGGAACTATTAATGGACGATTCAATAGTATATATTGGGGGTGATTATAGAGTAATTATCTATATATATTATGTGATAAAGTATGTATGTATTTATTTGTATGAACATACCTATGTTCGTGGACAACCTATCGGTTGAGGTTGCATACGTAACGAGATCGGAGCACACGTTGGCACAAGTGAGCTAGGCGTTGGTGTAGGTAATTATTTAGGGTCCTTTGTAGGAGCGCCACTTACAATGAGGTAGGCGTTGATGTTGGGATCCATTGTCACCATTGGAGTATGGACTGTCCAATGGTGTACTGCGTAGGGACCGCCCCACTTGTATATGTTGATTTGGATGAGGGACTCCTCTGAACTTATCGATAGAGCACGAACGTGACACTGAAGGTAGATGCCTTTGTGTGTAGTATATATGTAAGGACATACATACACACACACACACACACACACACACACACACACACACACACACACATATATAACCATATAATTTAATTGAGATTAATTAATTAGTCTAATGATGTAGACACTCAGTTGTGAGCCCGATACTATGTATATGCATAATAGATGGTTATGTTACTTTTATGGATAGTATTATATGGGTACTCTGGGAAATGGAAACAAATGTATGGATAATGATGCAGACAACTGGTAATGAACCTAATACTACATAAATGCATAATGGATGATATATCATTTCTTATAGGTAGTATCGTAGGGGTTATTTTTGTGACTAGGAGCATATGTATAGATGGTCTGCTCCAGTTTAAGACTTGTGATAGGTGCGCAAAAAAATAGTATCTCATAGTGATAGTTATTAGACTGTATAATTGGGACTTAGGTTGATATGTGTATAGGACTGCACTTAGGTGAGGGGGATGTACTTATCGCATGTGAGTGACGATGGGCGGTACATACTTTGAATTAAATGTATTGTTGCATCTTAATTTTCATAAGTTAATTCTTGAAACTCTAGGCACTGACCCAAATTATAAAATGCCCCCCCCCCCCAAGTTTACATAAACAGAGATAGCGGGGCTGACGGGGGATCAGACTTACAGTCGTATTTGCACAACGACTACTTCAGTTCATTTGATTCTAGCCAACGTTTCTATTTCTATTTCATTTAGTTTATTATTTCGGATTATTGTATGGACATAAGCCCAAGTTTGTTATTCAGTTATTGAGGTAATTGTATTGTTGTTGAATTTTATTTATCAACGGTCATATTTAAATGTTTTATGCATGTCGTTTAAAAGGAAAATTCAAAGGTGTTATTATTATTATTATGGCTTTGATGTTGAGAATGATATAAATTGTTAGACAATCCCATCTACGGTATATAGTGTGTGGCCAATCTTTACGAGAAAAATGGGGTTATTACAATATAATCAATACACAAGTGTGTTATAAGGAAAAAAGTCATTAAGTGCAAATATTCATAACATGTTACCTATACATAAAATAATAAACCATCTCAAGTATTGTTATAAAAAATAAGTATTGTTATAAAACAATTTCCTAGATATTCTTAACAAATAAAATATTCTACATATTAAATAAAATGGTACACATAATATTTAATTCCTCAAATGTTAATGATACACAAATTAAAGAACTTTGTATTCTCAACTTTATATTAAGTATTTATAGTGATTATAAATTCAATTAGTTTCTTCTTTGATATTTACAACTAATGTTTGAAGGAAAATGTAAGATTGATGATATAGCACGTGGTTATTTATTATCTATTAAACATAAGGAAAGTAAAATTAAAAATATGACGACAAAATATTCAATTAAGTCATTGCACGGGTTGAATATAAAGTTTCATAAAGGTTACTATTAACACATTGTGAAGATAAAATATTTAAAAATAAGGCCAACATTTTTTCATGGCATCACCATTTTTATTTTTTACAAAAGAAAATATTTATAAAGTTTTATATTTTTTTAGAAAATGGTTATTATGACTGTTCGATGACAAATAAATATTCATATGCAATTTCTTAATATCAATGTACTCTAATATCATTCGCGTACCTACTTGCATGTGCTTCCATCCAATGTACATTACACTTGCAACGTACGTGAATGCATATATATATATATATATATATATATATATAATATATATATATATATATATATATATATATATATATATATATATATATATATATATATATATTGAAATTCCTACAAAGAATTAGTAACCCCCGCCCGGGCGGAAAAAGTGTGTTCGTGTGAGGACACAATCGTCGTGTGTTTCGCCGCCGCGATACAAATATGAACCTAAGCTACTACTACACTTGACAAGCAAGCACAGCGGTAAGTCGGGTATCGTAAGAAATCCACAGGGAGTTATTGAATTTTAGATGTTAATTGTTTAATTACTTCATAGTATTTTTCCTTTTGTATTTGTATTCTTTGTTTTAACCTTTTCTGTAGGATAGCATATTTGAGCGCTAAGAAACTTTGATTTGCGGTTGCTCACTTTCTTGCTCGGATTCTCCATCTACAAACAACGAGGTAATCATGTCCTACTATTATAGTTATTACGGTCATTCTAATGATTCTTACTTTGGGGATAGTTTTCAAGTTTTCCATTTTGAAGAATTTCTTGAGTTTGAAAGACTTGAAAACATTTATCGGAATGAAAATAGTGATTGGGAGCTTGAGTTGGATTCATTATTCGAATCCAATGACTATTCTTATTTCATTACTTTCGAAGACGAGTTTCAACCAAATGAGGAGTCCGAGGCTCTTGAGCCGAGAAAGCCTACTTTGGAAGAAACTTTGCTTCTTTACTCCCAAGGTTTGGAAAGCTTAAATGATGCTGGAATGAGACTTGGTTCACTTTGCGATGAAATGAATTCTTATGCACAAAACAACGAGGAGGTGGAAACTTGTGTTTCACCTCAATTTTTCAAAGAATTTCTCATCGAATGTGAATCTTTCTCCCCCGAAATTCTATCTCCTTCCGATGATGAGTCGATTGAGATTGAATTTGTTTCATCACCATATTCGTTTTCCGTGATCGAACCATTAGAATTACCGGTTGATTCCTATGAGTCGGTAGAAACTTTTAAAACTACACTTTTTGCCGATGAGGACTCTTTACAGGACTTGTTTTCGATGGATGGTATCCCGACGTGTGCACCATCTCCCATTCCGTTTGAAAAATCTTTGGGAGATAAGTTAACTTTTCTTGGACCTCAGATGTACTTTTCCCCCTTGTTATCCAAATCTCCCATCGTCCGCCCAGAATTTCAAATTGGCGATGGTTCATTTCTTTCAACGCCCACATGCCTTCCGTTGTTCAAACGGAATTCCTATTTTCCGGGGGGCATGCATGTTCGGGAGGGTCCACCGTTGATCTGCCAAATTCAAATTGTGTTTTGGATGGACCCTCAAAAGTTTAAACTTTTGGTACATAGTTAATTGCACATCCTAAGTGTAGGTTGTATATACTAACTTCTTTTTTTTTTGTTTTTCTTAATTTTAGCCTAGTGTAATTAGTTAATCTCTTTATATTTCTTTTTGTATGCTTGGTTCTAACTCTTTTGTAGGTTCAACGGACTTGAATTTGCAGAGACTATGCATCTCGGCACACATTTCTTAAGAAAACAATCAAAAAAGTTGCAAAAACATTTTTTCCTTTATTTCTCACACACATTCTCACGCATTTGCATTTGTTTTTCTTTTTTATTTTATTTTCTTTTATTTTTCATTTTGTCGTGACCATGCGTGTGTGTTGCTCATTGTACATATTTTTATTTTTTTAGCATAGGCCTTTTTGTGTGTATATGTATGCCTATGTGTAATTATTTTTATTTTATTTTTATTTTTTATTTTTCTATTTTTATTTCATATTTTTATGTATATATATATATATACTATATATATAGTTATTTTATATTTAGACCCCATATTTATCCCTGAATTGCAATTCCCCCCCCCCATTTTAAAAAGGATGCAGTGTGCCTGGCCTTGCTTGATCGATCGATCGAGCAGGTTAAAGCCGAGGGCTGCTACTTTAAACCCCTCTTTTCTCTTATTCTCTTCTCTCCTCTCTCAAACCGATTTTGCCCTAGCTTTCTTCCCACACCACATTCTCTCTTTTTCTTCCAATTACTACACATCCAAGGTATAATCTTCATTACTCTTACATGATTTTGTAGTTTTTGTTAGAATTGTGTCACATATTACATGTTTAAACCATTTCTTGACATATGTTCGAATGTTGGTGTTTACCCCCTGATTTTGTATTGTTCTAACTGTATTTTCTCATGTTTCTTGTTGTAAATCCACTCATGAACAAGAGTATAGTGCTGCATTGTTGTTTGTTCATGAGTGGGGTGATTTCGTTGGTTCAAATCGGTATTTTCAAACCTTGACGCACATTGCGCACGCCAAGTGTTCGTCAAAATGCCTAAAACAGATTTCAATCCAATTTTTGACGCACACTTGGGTGATTTTCATGCCTTGTCGCATTTCGACATTCTTCATCGCAATGTTGCATATTTTCACCTCGGTTTTGCGCACTTGCACCACCATTTCAACTTGTACACTACTAACCATAAATTGTGCTTACATTTTGCTTTGTATTGTGTAATTTGTGTTTTGTAGGTTGAAATGGCACCAAAAAAATACTCGTCTACTAGGTGTGTGCCCGCCGAGGCGTTGATGGTTTTCGCTCCAAGCAAGAGCGGGATTGGTTCCGTGCGCACTTTCATACATCCGAGCGACCGCTTGGTTTTCACTTTGCGTGGTCCTTGTGGAGATACCGAGGGAGGAGCGGGTTCTGTTGCGCCGTCAGGGGTGGGAGCCCTTTCTTGCCACTAACGGGCGTGTCAACGAGGAATTGGTCCGAATATTCTACGCGACGTTAGTGGAGGTAAAGAGCAGCAGTGGGCCGACTACATATGAGGCCATGGTTCGTGGGGTGAGGATTCCCTTCAGCTTATCAGATTTGGCAGATTTTATGGATGTTCCTCTCCCCGCGGATTCAGTCAGTTTTCTGGATGGGACTATTTTTGGCCGAGGGACATTGATAAAGGCCCTTGCACCGGGCGAGGCGTGGAAGAAGGGTGCTTTCCACTCGGCTGCGATGGAGGACTTGCCTCGATTATTACACTACATCAATGTTCATTCCTTCATGGTGACGAACAACCGGTCTGAGGTTCGTCACAAACATGCCGCATTGATCTACACGATGATTAATGGATTGGGCAGTATCAACATGCCCAGTATTTTTCTAGACATGATGTGCACTACTGTGAAGGAGATCGCTTGGAGATATTCCCTTCCTTTTCCTGCCCTCATCACGAAGATATGTACTTCTCACGGTTTCCCGGAGTTGGACGCTGACCGTAGGCATGACCCACTCGGGCTTCTCTCTAAGGACAACATCTCGAAAATGCTAAAGCACGAGTGGGGTCAACCGACGGGTAAGAGACAGAGGGCAGAGAGGGCTGACTTGCCGTACGACGAGGAGGATGAGATCAGGGAGATGGAGATGGGTGAGGGTTCTCACGCGCCACACACTGAGGATGATGCCCGCTTTGCGGCATTCCAGGCCGTGCAGGACCAGCGCTGGGAGGAGACCCAGCTTAGGTGGGCGACTTGGGAGTCCCGCCTGGACCAGCAGCAGGCTCAGCAGGAGCAGTTTTATGCCAAGCAGCGGCAGGAGTGGGCCGTGCAGAGGCAGGCGAGGGCACAGTACAGACATGATTACCGGATGATGCAGCGGATGATGAGATATCTTTATCTGCAGCGCAGTGATTCCGACACACCGATGCCTCCTCATTTTCAGGACCCCTCTGATCCTAGTGGTTCTGGCCACTAGGCTGCTGTTGTACTGGGTTATTTTTGTATTCCGGGATCGGATAGTACATTATACTTTTTATTTTTTATTTTTATTTTTATTTTTATTTTTATTTGTATTTGTATTTCTTTCATTTCACTAGTTGTAATGTATTAAGTGATTTTGTATTGAACTTATGAAATGAGAAATGAAAATGTAATTTGTGGTTGTTTATTGGATTTTGATGTGTGTGACCTTCCATTTTATAAAATCAAAAAGTTCACCATCAATTTATCTAGTATTTGCACTTCAGCCCCTCTATATTATTGTGACTTGTGACATAGATTCTCTTAACTTAATACATCGGTACATATTCTTCATATGCTTTGTACTAACTTGTTTTGCAGCTTCATTTGGACTTGTACTTATGGAGATCGCTCCACATGTGGGTAATATCATTCTTTTCCTAGCTTTGTGTTGTGTTCTTTAATGGACGCATTGGGGCCAATGCAACATTTAAGTTAGGGGGTGTAGGATATTCTATCCATTTTGCTGTTTAGTCCTTGGATTTGATTACAATTTAGTTACAAAGCATGTTTTTGTTAAAAATTTGAAAATTTTCAAAATTTTCAAAAATATTTTCTTTCTTTTTTCTCCTTTATTGGGCATTTTGCCCTTGTTTCCGATGATAAATTTTAATAATTGCCTGATCAAATAGACAATTCAACGATGCATGCTCTCGATTTTAGAAGTTATTAGATTTTAGTCCCTAAATTATTGATATTATGAATAACTTCATGAATTAAACTTTAATCCGTGAGCACATGCACCATTCTTGTTATATTGATTTGGTTTAAGATTTTTATAACTCGGTATGCTTTTGTTGCATTGTATATACTTACACCGAGTGAGATTAAAGACTTATCTTCATTTGTGAGTGTATACACTATTCTTTCCTCTTTGAAAACGTTACAGTCGTTGGTAATCTCTTTATTCTTTCATTGACCGTTCATTAATTGAGTTCATCCTTGAAATGTGTTACTTGAGCATGATTTTCATATATTGTTTTGACTCGAGAATTGCGTATACTTTGTGAAATGATCATAGGCCATCTTTGTTTTATCACCCATATGACCTTGACCTCACCTTTTATATGTTCCCTAGTCAACCCACTTGAGCCTAAATACTAGCCTTTCTTTTCACTACCCAAAATCCCATATCCAACTCCAAAATGGAGTTTTATACCATATATATTACCTTACATACCCTTGTTTGGATTGTTGCTTGGAATTGAATGTTATTATTGTTGTGTGGTTGCAATTTGAGTAAGAAAAAGAGTAAGAAAAAGAGTGAAAAAGAGAAAGTTGAAAACCAAAGAAAACAAAAGAGAAAAAGTGAGAAAAAGGAAGAAAAGAAAAAGAAAGAGAAAGTTGTTTATATTGTTTGTAGTGTTTCAATAAGCTTTGATTACTCTCTCGATTGTTATATCTGGTGCTCGTTTGGACATCTTTGTCCAACTTTTGATATTGCCCACTTTTTCACATTATTCCGAGTTTCATCCCCAAACACTTTGAATCCGTATATACATCTCTTTCATTTCGTACCTTAACCTAGCCTACATTACAACCCTATTAAAGTCCTATGTGATCTTAAGTAGATGTAATTCAAATGTTTAAATAGTTTTGATAATCTGTGAAAATGCATTTCGCCTCTTTTATATGTGCGGCATCCTTTCACTGAGATTGCAATTTTTATTTCCTATATAGCGTTCTTCATTTGTGACATGTGTGAGGCCTAGTTTCCATTTACATTTACTCCTTATGCCCGCATGTCCCGCGTGTTACCTCCCTATTTCAAGTGAATTCATTTGATGAGTGTAATGCCCGTGAGGATTGACTTTTATGCGTGCTTTGATATTAGTATTCGAGTTATTTAAGTTTTTCGCCAAATCATACTTTGCATATGCTCACTCCCCTCCCACATGTTAGAGTTTCAATTCATTGAGGTGCATTCGATAATGTTAATAACTACGGACTTCTCATGCGAAT
This sequence comes from Sambucus nigra, assembly GCA_949130495.1. Classification (NCBI taxonomy): domain Eukaryota; kingdom Viridiplantae; phylum Streptophyta; class Magnoliopsida; order Dipsacales; family Adoxaceae; genus Sambucus; species Sambucus nigra. The sequence continues at coordinate 555,444,131 of OX422208.1, forward strand.
TCGTTTGCTATGCTAATAACATGTTGAAATCTTGTTCGCACCGATGAGTTTGTCTTACTTGATTGGGCATATTTAGAGGAAACTTTATGATGTTTGTGGGTTTCATCCCTGAAAACCCTCACGAGACGACACTCGTCCACTAGGGTAACCTAGGGGTTTAACGGCTTATTGCATACACTAAATGCAATCGTTCGCCCGCGAAAGTGGCCTTATCTTTTTATTTCTTTTATACCATACTTTTGTACTCTCTCCTGTGTTGGTTTACTTGTTCTTCTTGTTGCATACTATTTCATTGCTAGGGACTAGCAATGTGTAAGTTAGGGGGTGTGATACGACGCAAATATTGCGTATTTCACCCGTTAACCTACGCGTTATTAGCCCCCTCGGGTATCTTAATCCATATATTTATGCTCGTTAACCAGACAACCTCGGATTTCTATGTTAACATGTTTTGCAGGGGATAATTGAGCTTTTGTAGGTGTTTGGATGCTTAGTATGAAGTTCGGACGCATTCCGCTCGATTTTCGTACACTATCGCACGCGCTGCCACTGCTTGATTGATCGATCGAGCCTGAGGGTCGATCGATCGAGCCTTATTATTTTTGCCACGATTTACACTGCCGATCGATCGACCACAGGGGTCGATCTTGTCAATCCAAGAAGAAGAGAAAATGAACTCTCCAAACCAAACCCTAACTAAAACTATCTAAATCAGAATATGAGAGTCTCCTTTTATTACAACAAAAACTATCTTATATAGTAAGTTGGAATAAAAGAAAAGAAGAAAGAAAATATCTGCAGGGAAAAACAGGGGATCGATCGATCGACCCCTGTGGTCGATCGATCGACAGTGTAAATCGTGGCAAAAATAATAAGGCTCGATCGATCGACCCTCAGGCTCGATCGATCGATCAAGCAGTGGCAGCCTGCAATTTCCCCTGCATTGGCATACAATCCATCGTCGCTCAAATCTCCGTAACTATGTCATACGGACTCGGAATCACGCACCGTTCACAGCCACGCGAAGCTAGCGAGGAGAGCTACAACTTCCGTGTAGATGTCGGGCCAGGTGCCCAAACTGTGAAATGACCGGATTGCCCTTGCGCGTGCGATAGTGTACAGAAATCGAGCGGAATGCGTCCGAACTTCATACTAAGCATCCAAACACCTACAAAAGCTCAATTAACCCCTGCAAAACATGTTAACATAGAAATCCGAGGTTGTCTGGTTAACGAGCATAAATATAGGGATTAAGATACCCGAGGGGGCTAATAACGCGTAGGTTAACGGGTGAAATACGCAATATTTGCGTCGTATCACCCGCCTAAGACCGAGAATGTAAGACAAATGGTTGAAGAAGACGGTGACACCAAATCTTTAAAGACTTCCTCTAATGGATCTCACCTAAAGCTCAAGGTGCTCCAAAAAATATCAAGCTATGAAATCTCTCACTTGAAGACAAACAACTGCATTAAAATCATTGATTTGGTTTAACACCTCAAAAAAATCTAAATAAATCCAAATAAGATTTTTTCTTATCTTAGTGTGTATTTAAAGTGCCTCATGGTTCTTGTGGCTCTATATTAAATTTCTCATCTTCTTACACTCCACTTTTCATTTTCTGATCATCCTCAAATTATTTCTAATTTAGTGAAAATTGCTCTCTTCCCCCCTCCACTTTTCAATTTTGGATCATCCTTAAATTATTTATAATTTAGTGAAAATATCTCTTTATCTCTCTCTCTCCCCCCATTCCACTTTTCATTTTCGGCTCATCCTAAAATTATTTCTAATTTAGTGAAAATTACGTTCTCTCCCCAATCCTCCTCATTTATCTTCAGCCAAACACTCCTCAAAAAATACTTTATCTCTTTTCTTATTATCATATTGACAAATTTTCAGGGTAGAGAGATTTATGGGGTATTATTTTTATGCAGGTATGCGTTTAGGGCTTATAAGAGAAGATCTCACAATTTAAATGAATAAAAAAGCACTTGAAATTAGTCGTATTTACTTTGCATAAACCCATCTCTATTTCCATCATTTGGCCAAAATTTATAAAAGGACCTTCATTAGAATCCCCCATAAATGGTAATCTCTCAATCTAATTACCACTATTTCTCATATCTTTTACAAAAAAAAACCTCTTAAATTCAACTTTAATATAATTAATTCTAATTTAACTACGACATAAAAAATATTCATATATTCTCTAATAGTTTTGTAAAGTCTCTGAAAATTCCAAAATAAATCATAATATTCTAAAAATATTCTCAACTAAAACAACCATTATGGTGATTCTTCCTTCATCTATAGTTTATGTGGAACTCTAATAAATTGATTATTTATTCTCTAAATTTTTTGAAAGTATTCTTAAAATTCAAATAGTTCCTCAAATGTCATTCTTAGTCCGAATACGACAATACCAAATTTTCCTAATTCCTTGTCAACTAAAATTAAATAGTCCATAAAAACTTCATAAATTAAATAATAGGAAACTCCCAATTTGTTTGATAGGTCAATACATGAAACATCTGACCTACTACGTTGTAATGTTATACGATATGCTCTTGGCCTAATTTAGCACATATCATGATTGCGGCGGGGATGATTTCCTAAAATCCATATAATTGGTGCGAACAACGGTTACCTAAAAACTAAAAGCATATACTAGGAGAAAAAAAGTGCAATGCTAATGACTGAGTAATTATGCACGACAAACATTCAGTCAATCAATCCATTGACTACATTAGCAAGGCTACCATTGGATGATAAATAAACCCTCATCTACAAATGACGTTAAGTAATATCCATGTTGTGGGGGAGCTCACCATCCATATGTTTCCTTTTGGTTTAGGGAATAACATCTCACTCCCCAACGTCTATTAACAAACGCCATAATATGATTAAGTACTAATATCATAAAAACTGTAACAAAAGACAAGTGGTTTTGATGAGAAAACATATATAGAGTATGTATAAAAACTGAACATAGCAAAACGAAAAATTTATTGAAGTGTAAATTAAGGACCCATATGAAGTCGTTAACCTGATCCCTAGAAGCATTCAATCGTAAGCCGCTATCCATGAGATGTGGTCTAGTGTGGCACGAGAAGGATTAAGAATGACAGATATATGCTTTATAAACATATATATTTTTCAATCTCAATATTATGGATAATTCTTATAAAGGATAGCGTATACAATCTTGAATTATGGGTGGGGATGACACACAGTTCGTTATCTCATCTCCCCCAATCGAATTGTTGACACTAATAATTGGCAATGTTCCTTAATCACTGACCAAGAAAACGTGATGTTGTTATTACCAATCATGAATAACAACTAACCCATCACCTAAAACAAGAATCCTTAAATGTATGCATATTTAGCTTCATTACTAATTGTCCATGGGAGTAGGTGACCACACAATGGAATTTTTATATGTTATAGGTTACAGATATTTATTGAAGACTTTCTTATAATTTCCCTTATTACAATATTTATCAAACATCCCTAATAAACCTTGATATTCTCGTGTATCATCATATGAGACAATGTCAAACAACCCCATTGTTATCTTAATAATGATCTCCATATGGTTAAGATATTTCTCCACATAGAGAATTCAACGTGTGGATGGTGTCCCGTCATCTCTCGTGTAATGAAATTAATCATATGCATATCACACACCATAACTAGTAGTGTACAATAACCCTAAATATACTACCATATGTGTAGTCCCTAATCATATACCTCCCCTATTTTGGTTCTCTATTCACCCTTGCTAAAACCTTTATCTTCTCCCACATACTCATAATACTCCTTATTGTGAATTCAAAAGATGATAAACAAAAATTAAGTTAATGGCATATGTATTACTAATTACCATCATTTAAATGTGCATGAGTTTTCAATAATCCACATAAATATCAAGAGGATTTCAACGTTAGAAGGTATAAAGTTTCTCAGTTAATATGAATTATCTCTAAACATAACTCACATTTTTAATTAAGAGGGATAGTAACCTCCGTATATTTTGTTAATATCAAAAAATTATTATGGGGAAAATCCTCTCCATTAGTGGCTTATAAATGTCAAATGAAGTCATACCACTATCTCTAAAAAGAAACTAAAAAAAATAGAAAAGGGGCATACTCCTAATTAAAGGAAAAAGAGTAATAAAAGAGTGTATTTGACAAATTCAATTATAAGATTGTACGTACCACTATCTTTAAAAAGAAACTAAAAAAAATAGAAAAGGGGCATACCCCTAATTAAAGGAAAAAGAAGAATAAAATACACTACACCAAAAACAGGATTCTGGCACAGTTCAAAACCGTGCCAGATCAAATCTGGCACGGTTTTGAACTGTGCCAGAATCAGGTGTTCCAAAATGAGAATTTTTTTCTGGCACGGTTTAAAAGTGTGCCAGAATCAGTCAAACAGGAACACTTCTGACACACTTTTAAACCGTGCCAGAATTTGATATTTCTGGCACACTTCTATTATAAGATTGTACAAACCAAAGACTAGAAAAAGTTCACAAATCGATCAGTTGGGAAACCCAATTCATCATTTTTGAGAAATCCTAGAATTTTCGTGGCAGGTTCTTCTCCCACCATTGAAGATTGTCGAATTGACTTCCCATGTTAATAAGTTTGTCATCACTCCTACATAAATGTGTGTGACTTTTAGATCCATTCTTGTTCTATGAGTTAAATATTTGTTCCATTTGGGTGATGATATGCCAATGAGGATGATAACAGGTGGCTAAAAAACATTACTCTACACTCATAGAATCCACCTCAAGCCAGAGCCTATGCTAAACTATCAAAATCGATTATAATAGTAGTTATCTTTACTCTAAGTTTAGCCACAAAAGAATTGTTATTAGATATGTTGAAACCAAATCCCACCATATACTAGCCATGTAAGCCTATGAAATCACCATCACTAGAATCTAGTCCCGCATCACCACGAGACATGCCATCTATATTGATCTCGAACCATCTCAAAGGAGGAGGAATACAAATGATAGTGTGAACTTCAACAGATCTACATTTTTTATAATTGATGCCTATATTGAGAAAAAAATATCTTGTCGTTTATATATGTCTAATATCCATCGACAATATTATTTGATATAATCATCGCAACTTTGACATTGTTACGGATATACTAAATATTAGGCTGGGAGTCTTCAAATCTCAATATATTTTTTTCTTTCCAAATGAACATAGGAGTATGAAGGTATCCCACTCTCCATAATTACAGTAATTAAGAGCCCAAAAATTATTTATTAATGGCAATCCAAAAAATTTCTCCTCTACCAAAGGTTAAAAATTTAATATTAAACATATCACTAAGTCATTGCCATAATTTATGAGTAGAGCAACAATTGAACAAAAAGTGAAGCATGTATTCTTTATTACTTAGATAACCATGCATTAGGTAGGCTGAAACCATGGGAATTCTTTTAGATTATATCTTTTCACTAGTGTTGATTTTGTTATTCAACATTTTTCCAGGAGAACAGACAACTTTGGAGGTATAACGGGAGATCACATGATAATAATGTTATATACTAATATTAACATATCTTAAATGGGTGTAACCTAAAGAAATCGTGTAATGACCAGTTTAGAAGGATCCAAATCATCTTGCCTTTGATATACTCAATGGGTATTTTTATGATAAGCATATGAATCATGATGTTAGGTAAAGAATTGAAAAGGTTAGGAGTAACCATTAATTTTCCATTCTTTATAAAGTCTTTAATAGTGAGTTTATTCACTAATTTGATTATGTAAATTGGTTCATTGTGAATTAGTAGATTGTAGATGAGTGGATTTGAAATGAGTTAAATCCAATTTTACACAATGTTTGGTAATATGAAATTGATGTTAAGGTTTAATGAGAAAAAAATATAAAAACAAACTAAGAGAGAGAGAGAGCAGGAGGGGAGGGGAAGGATTATGCACTTCATGTGATTCCTATTTTAAATGGATGCATTTCACATTTTTTTGTGAAATGATCAAATTTCAAATTTTACACAAGAGCTAAAATTGGACAATTAATGAATCATTTCATGAATGAAACTAAACACAATTAACGAGTCAATTTGTAAATAGATTAATTTATTAATAAGTCAATTTACAATTTTGGGATAACTAAAGGGGGTCTAACTGATCAGACATGCCAATAGAATTGGCAATAGGCTCACCAACGAGTTATCTTTATGAAAGAAAACTGAAGCCCCATTTCCTACAATCCATTTTCATTGGGGAAGAGGAGAAACATAGGCCTCTCTACGATTTGGCCAAATATAATACATAATGTATTATTTAGTACAAGAGTGAGCAATAAATTTTAACCTCTCTCCTGTGGAAAAAATAAATTGTATATTATTGTTAAAAATAAACTAGACAAGCTTGGTGACATCGAAAAAATTTAAAATTTTAAGATTTTTAAGCCCTTGTAAAGTTAATTATCTTCCTTGAGGCAATGTCGCCACCTTAAAGAAAGTTCTTAGCCCATATAAACAAATATTTAAGGCCCTGTTTGGTTGCGCATATTGTTTGATTATGTGAATTAGTGAATTATAAATGAGTGGATTTAAAATGAGTTTAAATCCAGTTCTACGCAATATTTGGTAATACGAAATTGATGTTAAGTTTTTATGAGAAAACAAAGATAGAAACAAATTAAGAGAGATGGGGGAGGGGGAGGCGAAGGGGAAGGGGAAGGGAGGAAAAGAGAGAGAGAGAGAAGAATGTACTTTATGTGAGTCATATCTCAAATAGATGCATTTCACATTTTTTGTCAAATGATCCAATTTCAGATTTTACACACAAGCTAAAATGGGGCAATTAATGAATAAATTTATTAATGAAACCAAACACAATTAGTGGGTTAATTTGTAAACGGACCAATTTATTAATGAGCCAATTTACAATATTGGGATAACCAAGCGGGGCCTAAGAATATTTGGTCATTTATAAATTCTAAAAGAGTGACTTAAAATATTCTAATATAAGATTGCATCATTTGAGTCCTATTAGCCACAATGAGAATGTTGCATTTCCAACCAACTAGCTTATTATTGGATTTTGCAACTAAGCACTACAAATATATTCTTCTAGGACCGCCTTTAAATATAGTAACTCCGAGGTAATGAAAAGGATCATGTTCCTCTTTCAGCGTTACAATTTAAGTTAGACTAGATTTTAGCCTATTTATACTAGATTTTAGCCCTACGCGATGCACGAGTAGATTTTAGCCCTACGCGATGCACGGGCACCATTTAAATCTTGTTATGAAGTAATAACTGAATACTCAAAATCACAGCGAACATGTGCATGTTCACACACATTAGTTCAAGTTTGGTTCAAAAATAATTTTTTAGTCCCTGTAACACTAATTTAAAAAAAGTCAACCTATATGGAGACAATATAAATTATTAACAATTTACACTCATTGAGACCTATAGGTTATACCTTGGTACGATGGCAAGTGACCTCACCCAACCTATAGTTGGTCTCGGGTTCGAGACATGGGAGCAACCTCTTCATATACGGGGGTAGGGCCAACCGATCTATCTGATTCAAAAGGGAAGAACTTACATCAATATCTCAATTTAAATTCAAACATGAGTTTGATTCACACTCCATGTTTTGAGAAATATTTGCCATCCGAAAAGAGAAAAAACAGAGTCTTTATCTAAAGAAATGCGTTGCATTAGCCTCTCCTAGAACCTGCAGTTAAGCGAAAGCCTTGTGCACTGGGTAAAACCTTTTACTCGTTAAGACCTCAACTTAAAAAAATGGATATGTGATTAACTATCCATATGTTACCTGAATCCAAGTAATTAATTCCAATTGTATTCTCCAACCCAACGTAGCAACTTGTGTTTTTTGCTCCCTCTGCACTATTCGCTCAAATAAAAAAAAAACTTACTGAAGCATGTGTCTATTTTTGTAACATGACATCCTTACATACCCATATATAATAAAAGAAATGAAAAAACTAACCATTATCATATTGATAAGAATATATTTAATTTGAAAATTTAATGCTTTTAACTTACATCTAAAAGTTCTAGTAGCTGCTATAGTGTGTTTCTTTATTGATGTCAATCCCCTTGAAATTCCAACTATAACATTTATAATTACAAATATGTTTGTAAAAAGAAAAAAAGAAAGAAAATATAACATAAAACTATAACTCACATACATGTTTCTAAGGTAACCTATAAAACAAAACCACATAATTAGTATTTCTTAACTTTTCCATTAAATAATCTACACACTGATCAATTGTATCAACAGTAGTACATTGCGCATGTAGAGTGAGTAACAATGAATCTCCATCTAAACGGAAAAAAATGGAAATTATAAATTCTAAGCACTATTTGCAATAATTATGAAAAACAAGTTGAGAAGTATATGTACTACAAATCACTAAAAATGAAAAAAATAATTAAATTTAGAGAGTGAAATGAGAAATTTCATCCCAATCACCCAAAACAGAGCCTACTTTAAAATCCCAAGCATGATTTCTATAGATAAAAGCTACAACTTCAATTAAATTTTTAATTAGCGTCGAAATAAGTCACTAGTTGAATTGTGGAAAAAGGCTAAATTGCAATTATAATCAAACGATTACAAACCCTTTTTTTTGTGTATTTTCTTTGTTTTTGCTAATCTCTTATGTGGAGATCATAAAAAATATAAAATTACTGATTTACCCAACTCTTAAACTTAATACCACAATGAACACTTGTTCAATTTTTGTTACCCCAAGCAATTAACTTCAACTCCTCTACATTGGGGGCTTTCAATGACCCACAAACCCTAGAAACATAGGTATCACATGCAACATATTTGAAATTACATCAAGTAGTTGATGGATATTAACAAATACATGTATGTATGTATATATATATATATATATATATATATATATATATATATATATATATATATAGAGAGAGAGAGAGAGAGAGAGAGAGAGTTTATGCTTTTGCCAGGGGTTTTCACCCAAAAGAGAACACGACTGAGAGATGCATGCAAAAAAACTTCAAGATTATGCGTATTTTGATGCATATGGTGTCCAAATACGGGAGATCCATTAGGCAATGTGTGGTTGTGAGTGAGGGATGATCGGTTGAGTGATCTATGAGCCTGATTCACGATTACTTATATATTAAAGAATTAAAATAAATATAAAGACGGTAAAGAAATATTGGAAGGGTAATTACCTTGCTTTGTTGAGAAATTCTTCTTACGTAATCACGTGTGGGTTGTGGAGAGACAAATAGAAAGAAAAGAAGGTAAAATATTTTTGGCGTTTAAGAGTCGTCAATTTAATGGAGAGAAAATGAGTGTAGAGGAAGAGTAAGGGGAAGGGGTTGGTCATTTTAGATAGAGGGAGAGAGAGAGAGAGAGTAATCACGTTAATTGTACGAGAGAGAGGTAAATTATTAACGGAAGATGAAGGTGTTTTTATGGAAAAGTTTTTTGGTGTAGGATGAGGGTTGCATAAAGGAGAAAGCTACGTAAAGGAGAGAATGAAAGGGTTTTTGGTGGAAGGAGTAACTCTTAACCGGAGGGCTAATTTAAAGACACTTAGCAAATCTAAAACATGAGACACCATTTTTAAATATTTATATTAAATTTCTTCTCCGATGTAATGAATGCTTTCCAAAGAAGAAAATTCTTTTATATTTATTAATAACTTACTCAGATGCCACCCCATACTTTCCTAAGAAATTATTTTAGTTTATAAAGATTTATAATCAGCCCTACAAACTATGGATACATCATCAACATAAAGAGCCCGAGAAATAGATTTGCATCCCATGGGAACAAATGTATAATCTCATCCTCCTCAAAAAGTTTTGCTAAACCCTTACTTAAAGCTTCTTCATCCAAAATAAAATAAAATATAGGAAAGAGGTCCCCCTACTTGTTAGGATTCAATGCCAAATCCCTTGCTCCTGACCGTATACACATAAGTACTTATCTCTATGGCTAATGAAACATATTATAAAAGTAAATAAATATAGTGATAAAACACAAGAGAGAGACACAAAGATTTAATATGATTCACCAAATTGGCTACATCCACAGAAGGAAAGGAGAAATCTTCACTATGAGAAATAAGGAACACAAGATGTTACACTCTCAATCTCTCATGTCTATCTCACTATACAACTCTTTCAAAAAACTCTCGCTCTCTCTTACTTTCTCTTTTATTCATATTGCGAGAATGAATGAATGAAGCCAATTTATAGATGCTGTAATTAGCTACATCTGTTGAATCAAAATAATATTGGATGTTGAGATCAAATTTACTATTCCAATTATAGGCACCTACCAAGTTACTATTATAATTGTAGGTACCTACCAAGTTATTCTAATTGTAGGCACCTACCAAGCTACTCCTCCCCTTCTCCTCATTTGAGGACACTCTCCGTTTTGAATATAAGAAATCTCTTGATTCTCTTTCTAAAAGTTAGGGTTTGGTTTATTTTTTTTGCCATTGACGTGTAATTTACGTCAAAATTTTCCTAGAAAACATTCAATTACTTTATTAACTTTATCTTCCTTAGAATTTTGAATTCTTTTCGAAGCTCTTTGCCATGACTCTCATGGAAGATAAAGAGAAGTTAAAGATGAGGGTATCATGTTTTTTATTATTTGAACAATGATTATACCGATTATTATATCACTAAGTAATATAGTAAGAGCTCAATCCAGGACTACCTTGAAGGTGCAACAATGGTGAAAATCAGATATATAAACAAGTAAAGAAGGAGGTAAGGCAATGGAGAGAGAGACTATAAAATAAGTGGTTCAGCCATCTGGCATACTCCACTGTGCATAGGTGTGTGAACTTCACTACGAAAATGGGCTCTAATGGCCTAGTGATACAATTCACTCAACTTTCTCTCTTTACCGTGAATGCAACATAGTTCTGGCTAGGGTTTCAATTATCCATCCTTTACATTATTGGAGAAGACAAGTATATATAGTGTTTGGGGGTATACTGTACCCCTCAAACATGTAATAAGCATGTGTAGAATGTTCATGCCAATAAGGTTAAGCCAACTGTCATTGTCACATGTAGATCATGATGATGAAATATTCCATCATGTGTGAGGGAGATCTTGTTATAACGTTTTTGTGCACGTGGACTTGCAACTCACGCGCACCCTTCCACACGTTCCCCAATCCACGTGCTCTGCCAATTATCCACTGTCGGCCATTTCGGCCAGGTCGAGGCCGAGGCCGAGGTCGCGTTGGCAAATAGGATCCTCTGATGATACATATCGCCATACTGAGCAGTCTTCAGTCGACCACCGTCTTCTGGGTAAAGAACGCAACTGAGAGTATTTGAGTCATAAGACCACGGATATTAGTATTGTTGATTGTGCTTTGAGACGAGGTCAAGGCTTCTTGTGACGAGTCTATGGACGAGGAAGAGGCACACCATGTTGAGCCCACGACTGTGCCACAACTTTCCCAAACTGGCGGTCTGACACTGGTCGGCCATGACCAAGGGGGTCCAGTACGAGGACGAGGCTATACTTGGTATATCAAATAATGCTACATTTAACTGCTTTGACACCGGCCAAGTAATTGACCGATGTTAAGGGCCAATAAGTATATTTGTTTTCTTCAAAATAGTTACTCCTCTAGCCCCAAATTAAGAGTCCAGTATTTATTTTAAAGTTGCCTCAAATTAAGGATCCCCTTTCTATTTTTGGACATAATCAACGAATTAAGTTTCATATAAATAAATAAAAATTAATCTTGACCATTGATTGAATATATCCTTAATCTTAAAAATAACAACACGAACTTTTAATTTGGATAGTGACAAATTCATCCAAAGTTGAGTGCCAAACCCCAATTATGAGAAATCGAGATGCCAATGTCCTTAAAGGTTGTGAAGTCAAAAGTTGAAATAACCAAAAAAACACAAGAGCTTTCTTTCCTAACACGAAACGGAGAAGTTGTGAGTATAAATCCCCCAATCCCAACTCTTTGAGATCTCATCGTACAAACTCTTTCAAAATCATCTCGTGTCAACAATGAGTAACCAAGCTGAATCATCCGACCCGTAAGCCCTCAATCCTCACTTCTATACATACATATATATATATATATGTGTGTGTTTTGATCTAACTTAATTTGTGCGGATGATATATTTTTATTTCAGTAAAGGAACAAAGAGGGACTTCAGTACTGCAATTCTGGAGCGCAAAAAGTCCCCAAATCGGTTGGTGGTGGACGAAGCAATAAACGACGACAACTCTGTCGTTTCACTCCACCCTCACACTATGGAGAAGCTTCAGCTTTTCCGCGGCGACACAATTTTGATCAAGGTTTTATTTTCTTCTTTTTTATTTTTGTTATATTTTTAGGTTACTCTAGTTTTTGGCCAAACTATGTTCAGTGAGGTTTTTGATCTATGAAGAGGCTCTCGTTTAGGGTTTCCGTGAATACTGAACTTAAGGCATAGTTATTGTGATGTTTTTAAAAAAGGTGCAATTTTAACCGTATCTAGTATTGAGTGATGTTTTAATAAATCTTAAAAAATGGGACTAAATAAGATCCCGTGATTTTAGGTGGTTTTTAAATTTCCGCTTAAGCTCACCAGTAATGTTTCTATAAAAATGTGCATATTTGCAATTTGATGTCTGTTGTGATGAGTCTCTCCGTACTATACTCGTATGCTGGAGTCACATGTGTTCCATACTTGGATTGGACCCTCTCTAGTGCCCCACTCCCGAGCTATACTCCCAATTTTCTCTTTCGTGTTTGCGTTTTGCTTTTTTTTGGTTTCCTTGAACCTGAATTGGAAAATTGACATGTTGAAGTGTTAGCATTATGGAGTTGACATTATGTGATTAAAGCCTTTGGTCCTGTTTGGTTGCGCAAATTGTTTGATTATGTAAATTGGTTCATTGTGAATAGGTGAATTGTAAATGAGTTGATTTGAAATGAGTTTAAATCCAATTCAAGTGTTGTTTGGTAATTAAAAATTGAAATACAATAATTACAATTTGACCAATTTCAAGGTGTTTGGTTGCACAAATTATTGAACCTAGTGAATTTGTAAATTTTTCAAAAATTGCAAAATAACTGAAAAATGAAATAGTTTTTTTTTAAATTGCAACAATTATTGAAATGACATAAAGCATATGACTAGAAGTTCATCCAAAATTTCATATAATCCACAAAATAACAATGAAATACAGTCGTCGAATAATGACATAAAGCATATGACTAGAAGTTCATCTAAAATATCATACAATCCACAAAATAACAATGAAATACAGTCACTGATATTTGTCACAACTAATGCAACATAGACCTATCACACAACACGTCCCCTCCTCCTTAATTCGTTGAGATGATCACGCCACATATCCATCGCTATTTTGTCTCGCAATACTTTGCCTTCTCGAAGTTGTCCACTCGTGGAATTATTTCTTTGCATCAGTCTTCGTGAAAGATTCTCGGATTGTTCCTCAATGCCCATATCGTTAATAAAACGATCATACTCCTCATAAATCCAATCTTCACCTCCACATTCGATGCGTATGTGATTATGCAAAACACACAATGCTACTATTATTTTGGCTTGAGAAGTAAATGGATATGAATGTGGCATTCTTAAATAGGAAATCGTTGCTTAAGAACCCCAAATATTCTCTCAATTGCATTTCGTAAAGACGAATGTCGATGGTTGAACAACTCCTTTGCATTTTTTGGTGCCCGAAGTCCAGAATCATATTCTTTTAGATGATATCTAACACCTCTATATGGTGCAATAAAATTTGGCAAATTTGTGTAACCGGCATCCACGAGGTAAAATTTACCTGTTAACATAAATAAAACATATGAGAAAGTAACATTGAATAGTGCGTAAAATAATCTCCATTTATAAAATCATAATCTTAAATATGTTTAAACTAAAAGGAATAATACCTTCAGGAACAATGAAATCTTTTTCTCGTGCCGCAAGCAAAACACGACCATCTGCTGCAGATCCCTCCCAACCTGATAAAACATGCGTAAATCTCAAATCAAAAGAGCATGCTGCCATAACACTCTGGGATAAGTTTCCCCACCGATCCCGAAATGAAGCTTGTTCATCCACCCCAACAATAACAGAGACGTGGATCCCATCAATCGCTCCAATACAGTCCTTTGAAAAATACATTCAAGTCAATAAACTTTAAATTTAAGACATACAAAAAAAGTCATGACTTTAAAAATGAAGTACCTTAAAATATGGATAAAATCTAGGATCGGTTAAAATCTCCATTGGTGTGTTGTTTGAAGGACCTCGAATGAAATCACTTGAGAGTTGGGTGAGGGCATGTAATACCTTATGAAAATACCTACTTACGGTTTCACCTGAATGCTGAAAACGTTCTTGAACTAGTCGATTCCCAGCACTATGACCAACGGTGAAAAGAAACATAGCCAATTGTTCTTCTATGTTAACACGTGGCGTGTCATTCAAAATACCTTGCTCTCTCACAATATTACAAAGCTTCTGAAAAATGGGCAAATCCATTCGACAAACCTCACGACATCTCGTTTTATTTCCCTTAAGTATTTCATCAACATAAGCTGCACCACTAAGTGCAGAGTTACGACATGTTTTTTTTTAATTCTACTCGTGGAATAAAGGGCAGCAATTGCAGCGGCCATGTCATCCATTTCTTGATACTCTTCATCAGATTCTACCATCGCCTTCATAATAAGAATGTAATGTCAAATATCAAAAAACGAATATCAAATATCGAGCATAGTGTAGTACAAAGCTGCATAATTAAATAGTATATGCCTACTATGTAATATGTTATCGACTATTGAATCATGTTAAGCAGATAACATATGTATCTACTATGTAATATGTTATATGCCTTATATGTATCTGCTATTGAATGCCTTATATGCAATTGTATATACCTTATATGTATTTTCATTCAATAGCAGATAGCTTATATCTGCTTATAACAGATAGCATATACAATTTGCACAACCAAAAGATGGTGAAAAAGATGACTAGTAGAAAGAAGCTTATGTTTGCCATGTATGTGAGCTATTGGTCACTTGATTGTGTGATTTGGATGGATAGATAAGAAGAGGATGTAGTGATTTATATAAAGGGCTTGTCACATGACCTACTAATAATATATCATTAGTAGGTCAACTAAACATGAAGCATCTCACGGCGCACACAAGTTCTCAAACAACAAAACCTCTGTACAGATAAAGGCACCCATACTAAGTAATTTGAATGTGAGCAATAATACTTGCTCACAAAAAATTTAAGAACAGATCTACACTGGAATATATAATGACAGTAACATCAACCCCGCTAAGTCAACAATAAGACACGATTGAGAGCTAAAATACAAGGGGAAGGACACTAAACTCGCAGTGAATTATAGCTAAGAAGGGGAATTTTTATGCATGAAAATAGAGGAATTGATTCTTTGATAAAGGTTACCACCACTGTTGTCGACATTATTTCAAGGCCAATCACTGATAAGCCATATCTAACTAATGACACTGAAGTGAGAAACATCAGTGATACTTTAAATAGTGGGAGTGTTGACAGTCTGCCAAAACTGAACAAAGTTATTTCTTTCAGACATAAACTCAGAATAGCTGTTGGGAATGTTAGAAACATAAGAATCTTACAAAGTGATTTATATAGAGGGCTTGTCACAGGGTGTGAGTTTAAAGTCACCTTTCAGCAAATGCGAAGCTTACAAACTCAATCAGAATCTATTTATTTCATTGATATCTTCTTTGACAATATTTCTTTAGTATCCTCTTTGAGTGTATACATGTTCACTTCATTTTCTGAATATAGATTTGAGCCATAAAAAGTCTTCCCATATTTGATTCACAAACACTTTACCAAGTGAGTGTATATGCTATAAGCAGATAGCATATACACTGCTATAAGGTATCTGCTATGAGCAGGTAGGCTACTATTGCAGTTACTTCACCAAGTGGTGCAGCGACTGACACGACTATTACGATTCATAATTTCAATACAAACATAGTATCACTCAAATATCAATTCAGCGAATGACAACGAATGTTACAATATAAAAGTTTCAGTTAGAACCTGAAGACAAAGACCTCTGATTATGATTGCAAACTTCTTTGACAACCTTCAATTCAGACAGAGCCTTTATCTTATCAACCTCTTCTTGATTTCCCTATCCATCTTCTCTGATTATTGTTAGAGACCAATGGGGATTGAAGAGTTGCACACTTGGTTATTCTCAGATATTTCAGCAGCAACATTAAAATGCAAATATATAATTGAGCACTTAGTGCTGCCAGTGCAGTGTTGCCATACATTTTTCATCTTTCTAACCAAGAAAAAAAGCAATTAAAAAGCCAAATACAAACAGAGTATCAACTACAATATTGAAACTTGACTTTGAGTATATTGAGTATAAACTGTATTAGACCTCACTGGACATATATTGAGTATAAACTGTACTACAAAATATAAGAATGACCCATTATTTTATGGTAAACCTACACTACCACAATGACTTCAAGAAGGCCAAGCGCAAAGAACCCTCAAGTGTCATGAATGCAATAGCATTTTTTTCATCCCGAAGAGCACTTAGGGACTTAAGTATCTCCGACTCATCCAACTCTTCCATTTTCTGCGAATCCTCGATGCATTTTTGGTACAAACTAAGCCCATTTTCTTCAACTTTTTGAAGTGCTATAATCTTAGAAGCAGCAGCCATCTCAGAGAAAGCGTTTGCTATCCTATCTCCCGTCTTAAGGCGCATTTTTTTTTTCGGACGTGAACTCGTTGGACCATTGAATTTAGGTTTTTTGGATTTCCCATCATTAAATAAGAAGATTGAATCTGAACTCGAACCGGACTCCTCATGTATTGTATCAATTGCTTTTCTTACTGTACTAGTTGACTTTGAAACTTGGGTAGCATTCAAATTATCATTTCCCTCTTCGGATACAACTTGAACACTTCGGATACAACTTGAACACTTGAAACTTGATACTTCCCAGTAGCTCGTTGACCTATAGTCAAAATACGTTACTAGATTTTATAAATATATATTTTTACAAGTAAAAGTGTATAACTAAATTAAAATTTCATTACTCATGTAAAATGAATTACCTTCAAATATATGTGATAATCGATCATATAATGGGAACCCTTTTCTTCGAAAAGCTCTCGCATCTTTATGGACCTACATTTAAAAGTTTTAAGCGTTATTCCCTTTTTATATATAGTAATTACTGACCCAAATACTTTTACCTACCACAAGATAGTCATCCCAAACTTTGTCATCCGCCACAACCATTTTTTGATCATCATCCCAACCAAATCCAGATTGATTCCGTAACTTCTTGACAATGCCAAAATCTTTCTTCAGAACACTGTATCGATTTTTGATTTGAGCTACATCCAAATTCAAATTGAATTTCTTATTAACTTCTCGCGCCATACTTCGAAACACCTCGGTTTTAAAACCACTTTGATTTTTTCCTCCATTATGATGTTCAATAAACAGTTCAACCAAGAAAGCATCACGTGATGGCACCCACTCTGCCTTCGTTCTATTTTCGATCGTATCTTGTGAATTTGCCATTTACCTTTTAATCAAATGCAAAAATTAAGTTTAGCATTAATGTGTCGCGTAAAAGAAGGAGATTTTCATTTCATATAATCTCCAAGATAAATCATATACATGAGAAAGAAAGAATGGTAAATCATATACAACTATTAATCAAAGGATGACCAAAACATACATTAAAATAACTACAATCAAACCCGCACATATTATCATTTCATTAAGGCAAATTTTAAACAAATCTACAAAATACACATGCTTTAAACTTTGGTAATGAATCATCATTTACACGAAAAATTTTAGACTAAGATTCAAACAATGATTAAAAATCAAGAGTCAACCACAAATGTCCATAGTTAAATGAAAATCCACTAATAATCACAAAATTGAACAACAATAGACATAAAAGTCCAAAAATCTAGGGCATATACAATTTTATAAACTTTAAACATAAAAAAACCCTAAAATCTATAGCATATACAATTTTATTATCTTTGGACATATAAAAACCCTAAAATCTAGAAGGTCAAATTAAATTGTTAATCATATTTGATTGTGCAGTATATCATATCAGATTTGATTAATTTGAACAACATTAGACATAAGAACCCTAAAATATAGTATGATTATATAATATTAACGATCAAATTACATCTAATAAGATCTAATTTGATTGTTAATCAGATCGGATCTACTAATATCTGATTGTTAATCAGATTAACAATGAAATTCTAAATCAGAGGAGAGAAATCAGAGAGAGAAAAGATAATCAGAGAAGAGATCGAGATCGAGAGAGAAAATATAATCAGAGAAGAGATCGAGAGAGAAAAGATGCAGAGAAGAGAGAAAACTTACGGATATGAAATGAGGGGATGAGCCGCCGGCTGGTTAGAGCTGCTCGGGATGAGATCTAAAACGATCCTATTTGAAATGAGAGCATTTCATGTTTTTTGAGAAATGAATCAATTTCTAATTTTACAAAGGAGCTCAAATGGGCCTATTATTGAATCTTTTCATTAAAAAAACCAAACACAAATAATGAACTCATTTGTAAATGGGCCTATTTTTAAATGGGCCAATTTACAATTTTGGGACAAGCAAACAGGGCCTTTGAATATGAATTATGAGACTCCATATGTGAACTTATCGATCTAGAATTTTCGGAAATCACAAAAACTAGAACCAAACGAGCACTTAATGTGTGGTATATCTAGTCCATATGAAAGTATTAGTATGTCTTTCAGCCTCTTCTACTCCACGGTTATACAACGTAATCAAGTCATACAACCCGATTGTATGACACAAGTATGAACTTGTCAAGTTAAGCATTTGCTGTTGATGCTTGTGGTTGGAGTTGACTGCTTGGTTTTGTGTGGTGGTCCCTGCCTCCTTATGTCGACTGCATGGTTGAGGAGCTACCTGGGCTGTTAGAATGATGAGGGATTATCTGAAAACATGTATTATCGAGCACATGTATAGCCTTGGTGCCCTCTGATTAATATGCATGTTATTGTTAGTTTTTTTTTCCTTAAGCTACCTTTTCTTTCCCTTCAGTTGTTTTTTGTCGACAGAAACTTGTAGTTACTCTAGTTTCAAGCTATACTTTGATAAAGACTTGTGTTTCCTAAGGAGTGTCTGCCATTGGTGGGCAATGACTAGTGGCCTATCTATCTATTTAAATTATTCATATATTTTTGGTGTCCAGGGAAAGAAAAGAAGAGATACGATCTGCATTGCCCTTGCTGATGACACTTGTGATGAGCCAAAGATTAGGATGAACAAGGTTGTCAGATCAAACTTGAGAGTTAGGCTTGGGGATGTGGTCTCCGTCCATCAGTGTGCTGACGTCAAATATGGGAAGCGTGTGCACATTCTTCCCGTGGATGATACTATTGAAGGGGTCACCGGGAATCTTTTTGACGCTTACTTAAAACGTAAGTTTAGATTTTTGAACTTTTTGCAGCGATCTTTTTTCTTAGTTCATCTCCATGACATATTGTACCATTCTCACCGTCTCTAATTTGAATTTTGACCATATATGGAGTAGTTGTTAGTCTTTATACAGTTTAATGGGAGTATCAAGCATCAAACTATTTTCTTTCCTAACGATCTGTTCGCTTGCTTTGGTTTACTAGGATAATATACGTTTTCCTAAAGGGAGAAAAATAAAAAATGGTTGATGCAGGATGTATTTTTTCTTTTAATTGTGTTTGTTTTTCTCCATTTGCATATATAGTTCTAGGTGATGTTTATGATTTCTGAGGCCCAACTTTTGTAATATTTGCAGCTTATTTCCTGGAGGCGTATCGCCCTGTGAGGAAGGGTGATCTCTTTTTAGTAAGGGGAGGAATGAGAAGCGTAGAATTTAAGGTCATTGAGACCGACCCTCCTGAGTACTGTGTTGTTGCTCCTGACACAGAGATATTCTGTGAGGGAGAGCCGGTGAGAAGGGAGGATGAGGATAGGTTGGATGAGGTTGGCTATGACGATGTTGGCGGTGTTCGCAAACAGATGGCCCAGATTCGGGAGTTAGTGGAACTGCCACTAAGGCATCCCCAGCTCTTTAAGTCAATTGGTGTGAAGCCACCCAAAGGGATACTGCTTTATGGACCTCCTGGATCTGGAAAGACTCTAATTGCCAGAGCCGTTGCCAATGAAACTGGTGCTTTCTTCTTCTGTATAAACGGACCAGAGATCATGTCAAAGTTGGCTGGAGAGAGTGAAAGCAATCTCAGGAAAGCATTCGAGGAAGCAGAGAAGAATGCTCCATCCATTATCTTTATTGATGAAATTGATTCAATCGCGCCAAAGAGAGAGAAGACACACGGAGAAGTTGAGAGGAGGATTGTTTCCCAGCTCTTGACACTTATGGACGGGCTTAAATCTCGGGCCCATGTAATTGTTATGGGTGCTACGAATCGTCCTAATAGCATTGATCCTGCGCTGAGGAGGTTTGGGCGATTTGATAGGGAAATTGATATTGGAGTTCCGGACGAAATTGGTCGCCTCGAGGTTCTTCGTATCCATACAAAGAACATGAAGCTTTCTGAAGATGTAAAGTCTAACATCCAATTTTTTCAATTGAAGTTCACATTCTTTTCCTATTTTATAAAAGACTAACATAACTACTGGTTTGTATTGCGAAGGTCGATTTAGAAAGAATTTCCAAGGATACCCATGGATATGTTGGTGCTGATTTGGCGGCTCTGTGCACAGAGGCTGCACTTCAATGCATCAGGGAGAAGATGGATGTGATTGATCTGGAGGATGAGTCCATAGATGCAGAGATACTCAACTCTATGGCTGTTTCAAATGAGCACTTTCATACTGCTCTTGGAACGAGCAATCCTTCTGCTCTGCGTGAAACAGTAAGTGGAATTCTTGTATTATTGGTCTTTGTTTTGGATACTTCTTTACCGATGGGATCCTGATAATGATTTTTCTGGTGAACCAGGTTGTTGAAGTGCCCAATGTCAGCTGGGAAGATATTGGAGGCCTGGAGAATGTTAAGAGGGAGCTTCAAGAGGTACTTATAATTACCCCCAGTTATGTCGTAGATGTGAACTGATTTCCTTTCTTTGTATTTTCCATCATTCTATCTGCAAATTAGGGTGTGTTTAATTGGCCATATATCCCATGGCAAATATAGAATATTCCATATTTGGCACATGTTTTCCAACTTATATTTTTTACCACCCTGCCCCCCTAATGAAAATTTGCCAGAGCAATTTTGTTTAGTTTATCCTAAATAAAACCATTCTTTTTCATCTTTATACAGAGCCACAATCAAACACACACAAGATGGGTTCCCTTTTTTTTTTTGGATACTCCCAGTTTTCTATCTTTTTTTATCAACATAGGTTAGAGAATTTGTTCACCCGTGTTATTTTGTCATATAGACTGTGCAATATCCTGTGGAGCATCCCGAGAAATTCGAGAAGTTTGGTATGTCTCCCTCAAAGGGAGTCCTTTTCTATGGCCCACCCGGATGTGGGAAAACTCTGCTGGCCAAGGCTATTGCCAATGAATGTCAGGCGAACTTCATCAGTATCAAGGGTCCTGAATTGCTTACCATGTGGTTTGGAGAAAGTGAGGCCAATGTACGAGAAATATTTGACAAGGCTCGCGGTTCTGCTCCTTGTGTCCTATTTTTTGACGAACTGGACTCGATTGCTACTCAGGTTTGGTTTAATGATTTTAACTTTGAAATTGGTTGCATTACTTACGGCCCGATTGGTTTGCGGCCACATCTTTTTCACTTAAGCTTGTTTGGTTCAAGGTGAAATATATTAAGTTGAGTGTAAAATGAAATGGTGAGAAGTATTTTCACCTTTTCACCTACATGAACTTTCCCTACAATTTTAGCAGTTGATTTTCGTCACTATGTTTTCTCCAAATCACATAATTTAGTGTGCACTTAGTTCCGATTTTATATGAATTTTTTTTTACACTAAATAAACATACTTTTCGCGGAAGAGAAACATTTTGCCCTGAGCCAAACATGACATTAATTTGTTGATATGGATTTACATTGTTTTCGCTATTTTATGCAGAGGGGAAGCAGTGTAGGAGATGCTGGGGGTGCTGCTGATCGAGTTTTAAATCAACTCTTGACTGAAATGGATGGAATGTCTGCCAAAAAGACTGTTTTCATTATTGGGGCTACCAACAGGCCTGATATTATTGATCCAGCACTTTTGCGTCCTGGCCGTCTTGATCAGTTGATTTATATCCCTCTGCCTGATGAGGAGTCTCGCTATCAAATTTTCAAGTCATGCCTGAGGAAATCTCCTGTTTCTAAAGATGTAGACCTCAGCGCTCTTGCTAAATACACTCAAGGCTTCAGTGGTGCTGATATTACAGAAATATGCCAGCGTGCTTGCAAATATGCCATTAGAGAGAACATTGAGAAAGTAAGTTCTCTTACCTACCTTTTGATGCCAAACGATATTCCCTACTAACACCCTCACCCCCACCCCCCACCCCCAACTCATATTTGTAGTTTAGAGCATTTCCTGAATTGAGAAAAAATAAGGTGACACACAGTATCCATAAAACATTGAGACAAAAAATAATAAGAATCGGAGGGAGGTTTTGGGGCATAATTGTAATTTCTATTTTTTTGTTATCTTGTTTTCCTCTTTTTTTTTTTCGGCACTACGAGTCATTTAGTATTTGAGGGAAGGATATTTTTGTAAGGGAATGCGAAAGCTTGTGAGGTCATGGCTGTTGATCATATGGTTCTGGTTACTTCAATAATAGGTTAGATATTCCATATCCCCATCCCTTATTATAGTTTACCTCTTTATATTGGGAAAAATAATTGATGACTATAATTTTTTGAGAGTGATTGTATTGTTCCAAGTGATGAATCTCCTTGTGCCATTGACTATGTGAGCATAGACGCTCCACTTAATTTGTAGAATTAGTAAGAAAACAACAGCTCGAAGGAAAAAAAGCTCATGCCAGGAATGAACGTAGCACAGTCCGTTTAAAAGAGTTGGCTGGTTTCATCTTGAGGCTCGAGTCCCTCATAGTAGTTATTCCGACCGCGCAACAACAACATCCAACGTCTTCAGTCCATATTGGCCCTTAGGCCTCAGGTGTTCCAGCCCTTGTTACAACAGTGACGTTCGCCACGACCTCTGCCATGCCAGCTCGGGTGCTCGACGACCCCATAGACCCTCTCTCCCGTGTGAGATGAAGCGCGCAAGGTGTGTGGCACTTTGGCGTCTTGTATTTTGACTTTGTGAGTCTGAAGGTCACTCCTTTTGTTCTCGTGAAGAGGTATTGCTTTGTTTATTTGGAGCGGTCCATAAGATGGACGAGTGCCTTTTGCGTTCCTTTGGGAGGATAGCGAGCCCCAATTGTGTTGCTGATTATCTGTGCGGCCGCTGCCTGCTACCATTCTGCTGCCTCCACCGCCAGTTTTGGACCACTGAGGAACCCCATTTCGACGATGATAATGATGGAGAGGACCCCTTTTGGAGTCTCCGGGAGACTCATCACTTTGTGTTGAGGTTCATACTCATGCTGATATTTGCGTCGACATGCCGACTTTGATGGATCGGTACACGCATGTCACCAGTCTCAAGTGTATTGCGTTTTAGCTAGTGTCGCTAGGCGACAAGGGTCTGGTGGAACCCTACTGCCACGCGTTGCGAGGCGGCGAAGGAGCCTCCGATCTCCATTTGGTCTTAAATGGAGTATGAGATGAGACCCACCCTTGTCCTCCCTACGTAGTTGCGGAACGTGTTTGCGTCTAAGGATTGCTTGACGAATTGTCCTCTGTGATTACTTTCACTGAGCCGTTCCAGTTCCAACTTCTGTGCACCCGATCTCGACTTTTTGAGAGTGAGGGCCAGCAGATGCCCTCGTTTGCCAGAATCCGGGCATCAGTTTCAGTGAGATTCCGACCTTCATGAAGGCCGTTGAGTATCCGCTCAAGGTCAAGGAGACTCTCCAGCTTCATCAGGGCCCAGCCTACTCCAATTCCTCCCAGGCTCTGTAGCTTGCTTCTGCCGGTATAAAGTGCTTTGAGTGTGTCCAGCTAGGTCCCCGAGCTTACGACTGCACCTGGAGGAAGAGGGCTTACATTCACAACGTCCCCACATTTGCCAGAAACTCAGTCTAATGAGAGATCCTCACTTACGTGACACGACCAATGCACATAAGAGCAAGCACAAATTAAGAGAAACCCTTACTAAGAAAAACTCACACTAAAATGTAACGTCTGTCCAAAGGCCTTATTAAGAATATTACCCCTTACCTAAAATACTATCTTTATAAAAGAAATGTGATAATAGTTAAACAAATAAAATAGTACAATATAAATTACAATTAAGTTCATAGCCATCCTCCATTCTTGTCACTCCCCCCTTTAAGTTCATAACCATCCTCCATTATTGTCACTCCCTCCATTCTTGTCCTAGACGAGTGGACAAAATCCAAAAATATGTCACCAAAGAGGAAATGAAATATTTGGGTTTTGGCCAAAATTTAGAAAGGTCTCAAACCCCCCAAAGTAATTTTGCCAAAATTTAGAAAGGTCTCAAACCCCTCGAAGTAATTTTGCCAAAAGTTAGAAAGGTCTAAAAATTTATCACATAAATTTTTTTTTCAAAATTGGGCCACACTTCTAATATCCTTGCTCGAAAAGTTGCATTTGTATGACACCCAATTAAAGTACAAATAACCACAAAAATTCAGTCTCAAACCTGCCCACGAAGCTTTTCAAAAGAATAAAAAATGAGTATAATTTAACTTGCAAAAATAAAAACCGAGTATCAAAATCAACTAATGTAAGAAAAATACTACCGCCGCAAAAGGGCGGTATTATTTTTTTACCTTTCCTCTTTCACTAGAAAAAAGCCCAAATTAAGTACAAATAACCACAACATTTTAGTCTCAAACCTGCCCACAAAGCTTTCCAAAAGAATAAAAAATGAGTATCAGATATAAATATTAGAAGGCAAAAAGAAATTCATCTTGTAAGAATAAAAAGTATCAAAATTAACAAATGTAACATAAATAATACTGCCGCAAAAGGGGCTCCAATTGAGTTCACATCCCGAAGACATACAAGTACTCATAATGGTTCAAAGTCTCGGTCTCCGTATCGGACGCTAGATTTTCAACTCGGCCTGGTTATTCATCGCGGTGATACGCAAGTTAGAGAGCTCAAAGTTTTTTGAAAAAATATAAAAAATTTGGAAAAAATGTTATTAATGTGGATCAATTTGATAACTTGAAAACCATCGTATAATATGCAAAGCATTGAATAATTGATTTTAGTGACGCTTGTTGGACTTCTCGGCTTCAGTTCTCCATAATATATCAATATTTAGTTAGCAAATTAATTTGATGACATAAAAAAGTTCATAAAGAAGTTACGTAGAAGGTAAATTGAAATGATTGCATTGTTTTCACAAATAGGGTAAGGATAAAAATATGATCCATTTTAAAGAATTTTTTACAACTTATTAAGAAATAGTATTAATTTATTAGAAATGAAAGAATTTTTTTCAGAATATTTTAAGAAATAGTACTTGTTGCCCAGAAAAATACCCAAGAAGGGGGGGGGGGGGATTTTGCACACTTTTTGGGTTAAATAAAAATTTCAGAAAATATTTAATTTAAAACACTTGATTAAACTTCAGATTAATAAATCTTTAATGATTAATAAATCTTTAATGATTAAAACAGTGAGTATCAAATAAACACTACCAATTAATTAATATTCTGAATTAATTATCTACGCCCTTTCGAAATCTGTATGGAGAGTAAATGAGAAAATGAAAGGGTTAAAAGGAGTAAATTTTATTTGTTAAATAATAAAACTTTAATTATAATTGTTCACGCGGCGCTCTAAAAACACGACATATGTCGTCAGTTGTCACCGGGTTCCGCTGTCAACTTTAGTTATATACTATAATTTGAAGTAAACAAGGATATATTTTAAGGATAACTAATTAATGAAGCATTTGAATACAAACTAGGTATATAGATTTTAATACATTTTATGTACTTCAAAAATTAAATTAGTAATCTAACGAATTTACCTAATCATATGTGGCTAAGTTAAATTAGCTTTAATTAGTTGTCGAGCTCAAACCTGTTAAGCGTACAAAAAGCCAGTTCATAACTTAAAAGCCAACCTATCATCTCTGCCCCTTAAAAAGAGAGAAGAAACCAAAAAGGAAAAACTTACACTCTCATAACCCAGTTCAGTTGAGCTCTCCAATATTCCTCTGCCAACATATCGGACGAACAGTTTCTTCACCAACTATGCATCAGAGAGACGGACAATTTCTCTCTTCATTTTCGTATCTTTTTGATTCGACCGAGATACCATTGATTCGGATATATCGCACGATATTTCGCCAATATAACTCTGTTTCACCGATTCACCACGATTCAACTATAATTTCATTTTGGTACACGGCATTGGATTGGCCAGCTTTGAGACCAAAGTCAACTCGGCCGAGATATTGAACCATGGTACTCAGACAACAAAAATCCATAAGCTCCGCTGTCTTACTTCCAAATTGTGTTAAGCACGCAACTTTAAATAAAGAGAATCAATGAATAATTTTTACAACAATATGATTTTAATTTAAAGTGTACAAAGTAAAAAACTAATACCCGGGTCATGGGCCATCCAAAATCATATTGTAGCCATGGGCCATCCAAAATTTTACTCTTTGATCATCGTAAGTGTCCAATTGGATATCAGCTTTAAACGATCATTGGAGCTCAATATCCTAGAGCCCTACCGACATAATTATGCAACAATAAGATATCCATACTAAATCTTCCAAAATAATATTAATATCATATAAATAACTGATATTATTTCGAGCATGTAAACTTCAAATGACCCCCCAACCTTGTTTAAACAGAGACTACTGGAATGCCTCAATTGGTTCTTCAACGAGTTCGATTTCGAGCCAACAGGCGTTGGTGACTTTTGTTTGGTCTTGCGTGTGTATAACCAGAAGAGGTAAGGGGTTACTTGTGTTGGTGAAGAAAAAAAAGGGTTTGAAGGGGTCATTGTTTCTTTTCATTCGAAGTGGGTTATTTGGCGCTCTAACCAAAACGACAAACGGCGTTCTATCAAATGAAGTTAAAAAAAGATCCCAAATAGCGCACAATTGTTCAAAATCACGTGCCAGATCAGCAAATAGTATGCTGCCCTGTGTTGCGTTTAGGGATATTGCGTTTGCAATAGCGTGCAATTTAGAACATTTATTTATAGGCTAAAGTTATCTTGCTAGCCAAGATAACCCTAAAAAGTAATAAGTCTAAAGAGGGCTATTAAGTATATTCCAAGGGAATATTATCCCTATCTAAATGCTATCTAAATCAAGAAATACAATAAAAGCTAAACATAAAAGAGTACAATTAGACATATTACAATTATACCCGTAGCACTCCATTCTCATCGCCTACCTTCATGAAGGCATTCGAGTGTGCGTTCAAGGTTGGGTGCACCATTGCGGATCCCCAAGCTTTACCAGAGCCCAGCCCAATCTCCCAAGGTGACCAAGATTGCTCCCGCCAAATGAATGCTGCAAGTGTGGTCAGTTGGGCTCTGAGCTTGTGACTGTCCCAAGAGGAAGAGAGCGGTAATTGTGACTGATGGCACTGATCCAGGCAATGTCTTCAAGGAGGGTAGTTCAACATGAGGCCTTACTCACGAAACCGACGGTGCCCTGTTTTGAGATAAAAAAAACAAGAGATGCACCAACTTAAATAGAATTCTAGAATTGTTTGATATATTGTTCTGTTTCATTTTTCCCTTGCATCTGGCATCATAATTAAGTTTGTATTAGGGAGGGTGTATTTGTCAATATGTAAATTTTGGAATGTGGAAGCTTTTAGTAAAGTCACGTCTTCCGTCAATATCCTCATATATTCTGTAACCATCCTCCTGATGTCACCCCAGAAGCCATAACCACATTATAGAATATCAGTTATCATCATCTCTATAAATAGTGTACCCTTTTATTGGGAATGATAGATGATTTATCTTGTTTCGAGCAGTGTTCTAAAAGGTGCGCATAGGCGGCGCTTATGCGCGCCTATGCGTGATGCTTTTTAGAAACGCAACGCATGAGGGGTATGCGTGGGAAAAGGCGTGGTCAACGCTTTTTTAAGGCGGTCAACGAGGGTGATGCGCGCATAGGCGTGATATGCGCGCATTTTTTGTCAAATTTTTATATTGCTAAAATAATTTTTTTCGTATGTTTGAGTTAAAATGACGTCGTTTTGGGTAAAAAGCATACAAATGTTTTATTTATTTCTTATCAACTATACTAATCTAACCCTAACATAACAAAGTAAACCCCTCCAAGAGAACCCCGATCAGGCAAAACGAAAGAAAAAAAAAAAGAACCCCAACTTCAAGGTATGTTTTATTTTATTCGTAATTTTGTAGGAATAAAATTTTAAATTTCAAGGTATGTATTATTTTATTCAAAATTTTGATTGCATGTTTATGATTATGTTTTTTTTATTCATAATTTTGATTGCATGTTTATGATTATGTTTTTTTTATGTAATTAGTGCTTATATTTATGCTTTTATTATTTTAGAAACCTAAGTATAATTAAAAAATATTAAAAAAAAGGCAAAACACTTTTTCACGCAGAAGCTTCGCCTAGGCTCCTAATGCTTGATGCTTGGCCTCCACGCATTGGTCACGCATCGCTCCTTTTAGAACCTTGGTTTCGAGTCAATACCTTCTTGTGAATTTGATTGCGTTACGTCAAAAAACCTGTCCAATCAATACTAATATATGAAGCTGATTAGCAAAAAATGTTGATAGACATTATGAGAGGGTGCTTAAAGGACAGTAAAATTACGATTGAAAAGGAATATGTTTTCTCTATTTGAAAATGAAGACTAAATAAGTCCACGTGTGACCAATTTTCATTGTTGACAATTTCAGTGGAGAATGTATTATCACATTGGATATATATATCTATATATATATATATATATAGATAGAGAGAGAGAGAGAGAGAGAGAGGTCCTTTAGTTTGAGGTTCCTGCATGAGGTCCATTTTTTTAAAATAGTAAAAAAAATATTTTTGACTGATTTTTTTTATGATTTTTAAACATATCAGTAGGGCTAGATAGAAAAAAAATCAATTCAAAATGATTTTTTTTACTTTTAAAAAAAAATTAATCAAACTTTGTCAGTTATTAACAACTTAAAAACAGACACAGTTTGACCGAATTTTTTAAAATAGCAAAAAAATTCATTTTGAGCCGATTGTTTTTTTATGGTCCTACTGAAATGTTTAAAAACCATAAAAAAAAATCAATCCAAATTTTTTTTTTTACTATTTAAAAAAAAAATGGACCTCATTCAGGGACCACACTTGATCCTTTCCCACAATATATATAAAATTGGGAATAGGCTTTCTTGAGTTGAGTACAAAGATAATAAAAATCACACTGGAGATTCTCTTAGCTCTTCTCTACAATATAGATAGTAGAATCTGGGGAAAAAAATATAGATAGTAGAATATTGAGCTTGCTTTGTCATGTCTTGCAGGATATTGAGAAGGAGAGGAGAAGAAGCGAGAACCCGGAGGCTATGGAGGAAGATGTAGATGATGAAGTGTCAGAGATAAAAGCTGCTCACTTTGAAGAATCGATGAAGTATGCTCGCAGGAGTGTGAGTGACGCTGACATTCGCAAGTACCAAGCTTTTGCTCAAACATTGCAGCAGTCTAGGGGTTTTGGTACTGAATTTCGATTCTCAGAGACGAGTGCAGGAGGAGGGGCGACTGGGACTGCTGACCCTTTTGCGGCGTCAACCGGTGGTGCTGATGATGATGACCTGTATAGTTAGGTTATCTCACCTGTGTTGTGTTGGATCTCATTAGTGCTGAAATTTCTTACTTTTTCTATAATGCATTATCTAATTTTGTTTTGCTGCATGATGGGGTCCAATCTTTCATGTGATAATGAACATTGGGTGGATCTTGGACTGCTGTTTCACGTTTAAGGTTCCACATGTCTGTGCTCGTTATCATTTATAATGTATGTTCTAAAACCCCACAGAAATTTATAGTTGAATCTCTTTCCCTATTGTGAGTCTATATATTTACATCATTTTGAGAGTAGGAGAATTACTAAGGTTGTGCAAGATCCAAGCCAAGCCAAGCCAAACCAAATCAAACCGTACTGACCGATACAATTCAATTGGATCCAATCTAATTAATAAATTGTTCTAAATTGAATTGGATTGGATTTGTTCATAAAAAAATTCGGACATTAATAGGATTGGTTTTGGTCCTAATATGCAAAAAGCGATAAAATTGACTAGAATTGAATTATTTTCAGTTCTACAAATGTGAGGACTACGTCAAACATTCAAATCATCGAGGGCCGTTCGGTTTTGTATTTAGAAAGTTTGATTTAAACAGTATTTTTAATACAGTTTTAAAATTCAACTTTTATAAATATTCATGTGCGTTTGATAAATTTGTTTTTAAATATTTTTTGAGATTTTTATTGGATCAAATATCAAAAAGTTCCTCAAATATTTTTTAATAGACATTTAGTTCGGGTAAAGCTAATGGCACTCCAAAAATTCTCATGGCACTCTAAAAATTTAGTCCAATTACTCTAATACCCTTCAATCCACAATCTCTTTTCCTTTCGTTCTTAACACAAAATTACAGATATATATTACAGTTAAAAAATTGTTGAAATATATATATTTTTCCAAGAAAACAGCTTTTACATTTCTTAGACAGTTTTTTTTATAAAAAAAATACCCGAAAACTGTATTTTTTTTACTAAAAATATGAAAAACTATTTCTTAAAAACTAAAAATTGTATTTAATTATAAAATTTTAAAAATAATTAAAAATAATTTCAGGCAACATTTTATGACTTTTCTTTAAGGGAAAGCTCTAGACGTACACAACAATTGGACACACATATTAGACAAGCTCACTAAAAGACAAGGGGAAATGTTAAAAACTATTAAAAAAATGTTAAATATTTTTTAAAACATCTCTACTACTTACAAAGAGGGAATTTTCTCTTCAAATCTCAAAGTACTAAATTACCCTCATTAAATTAACATTTCCTATCATACCCTTAATATTAGTCTCACACATTCATTAAATTAAAATATATCCATGAATCTTAACTTGTTAAGTTCTCTCTCCTAATACATTCATTTTGAAACCTTAGAAATCAAAAGTCAGCTGCCCAAGTTCCTTCATCTTCACATCAGATTCATATTGCATGGTTTCTTCGTTGTTGTTGCTTCTTGTTAAAAAAATAAGGTCAATACTCCTAATTTCTTATCTAATTTTTTACTCCTTTTTTATTTGCCATCAAAAGTATGCATTTGTTAATTTGAAAGTAAATACATAATTTTTGTAATTATATCTATCTCATTCATGAATGTTCTCTCTCTTTTGTGCTCAGATTTTGTATTTTTAATTTTATTATTGTTCTATTCATGTTTTATAATAATTCTAAATTCAATGTTAATTTCAGAAAAATTATATATATTTTTTTAAGTTAAGGAATTATCAAGTTCACACCTTATTAGATTGTTGTTTTTTATGCATTCATATGTATTTTCCAATTGGACATATTTGTATTCATGTTTATTTCTTAAAGATTCTAAAAATTCTTAAAATACTCCAATTACTTTTTAAAAGACAAACTTGCCCTTTGCTCTTAAGATCAAACAAATATTTTTTTATTTGTTAATTTTTTTTCAATAAAAAATATTATTTTAAAATTAAAAAATAACTATTTTTTTATAAAAACTGTATGATAGTTTTAAAAACCCTTTTTTATGTAAAAAAAACTGTTATGATACTTTTATAGAAGTTTTTTTTAAGATAGATTTAAAAACTGTTTTTTTTTTCAAAAAAAATATTTTTTACATAAAATTGGGAAAAAAATTAACAAATAAAAAACTGTTTTTTAAATTGAAAATTGTTTTTATAACCGAACACGACTCAAATAAAAGCTACTCGACACAACACGACAATTTTTTTTTTAACCAAACATGAATGCGATCCTAATAAAAGTGACGCGACACAATATGAAATATTATTTTTTTATAAAACACGAACACGACCCAAGTAAAAGTGTCACGCCACAATATATGTTATTTTTTTAACCAAACACGAACCCAACCAAAATAAAAATGACACGACACGGCTCAAAATCTTATTCACTTATAAAAGTAATATGACACAACACGAAATCTCATTTTTTTACCAAATACTAACATAACCCACTCAAAATGCAACACGATAAGTGGGTCGTGTTCGCATTTCGTAAAAAAAAGGATTTTGTGTCGTGCCATGTCACTTTCATATGTTTCATATTCATTTTACGTAAAATTAAGATTTTGAGGTGTGTCGTGCCATGTCGTGTTAATTTTATTTTGATCGCGTATTATAAAACATTTTAAATAAAATGTCCAAAAAAACAGTTTTAAATAAATAATTTTTTAACTGCCTAAAGATTTTATTTAAAAAAAATTAATATTCTAATAGTTATTGTTTTGGAACTACTTACTTTTATTTTTATAAAACAATTTTTGTAACTATTAGAATTTTTGTAACAATATTGTTAAAACACTCCCATGCTTGGATTTCACTTAAAATAATTTTTTAAAAATAAAATCTTTAGGCAGAATCTTAATTTTTTTAAAATAAAATCTTAGGCACTTAAAAAATTGTTTAAAACTGTTTTTTTTTTACATTTTATTTAAAATGTTTTATAATACAGCCTATACATACCGCTGACGCGTACCAAGTTACTAAAAAAATTATCCCCGCGTATGCGTACCGCTGACGCGGACCATTTTTTTAAATAGTAAAAAGATTATTTTTGAAATTCCTCTGCGTTGAAATTTTTTCACACTGTATGGTTCAATGTATTCATTTTGTCTCTCTATATACATGTATTCTTCTTATTAAGTCTTACGTCGATTCCGGTTGTAACTCCCCAACTAAGAAAAACATAACTTCCAAGAACAACCAAATAAGTGAGCAAAATAAGTCCATATTACCTTACTGACGCTGCAATTACATGCCTTGGTTGAATTATCTTTGTCAACTCAAACACACACTCTAAACTGTATCTTTAGCATCTTTAGAAATATAGTGTTAAAAAAATTTCAGTTTGTTCTTCCCTACTCTTAATATTTAGTACTGAGTGTCACTTATTTAGTTCATGATTTATGGATACTAATGGAATACATTGCACTTATTCAATTACAATAATATTTTTTTATTTTTTAAAATTAATTTACAATTGTTGTTTTCAATTCATCTTATTATTGAGTAAATTGTTTTAATTTCTTGAAAACTTAGGTTTGACCATACTTATTAACCGGATGGATTCTCTTTGTTATTTTGTAATTTCTATTCAATGAACATGAATGCAGTTTCTCTGTCTCATGTAATTTATCTTTGAGAGTTGTTGTATTGATATGTTAAGACTGATAATCCATCCATCATATTATGTAAATGTAATGATTAAAAAGAACTAATGCCTTGTTTAACTTCATAGTGTTGATTAAGTAATTAAACATTTGTGTATCAATTCCTCACTTAACGATTTCCTTCTAAGGATTGACAATGGAACGGAAGCATCAACACATGATTAGGGCCCCAAACAGTCTATCATTGACGTTATCTTCCCATCATTAGATATAAATGCCAACTCGATAAACTTCTTGACAGATCGAGCAATTCTTGCAACAACAAACGAGCACGTAGACTCACTCAATGATACGATGATTGATATGTTCCCCGTAGAATTGAAGACATTAAATAGTTTTGATGAAGCTGTGGATGACATGCACAACTATTACCAAGAATTTTTTTTAAATTATTTGATGCCGAATGGATTGCCACCACATGCATTAAAACTTAAACATAATTGTCCAATCATTTTTCTACGCAATATAAATCCATCAATTGGATTATGTAAGAAACAAGAATGTTGTACAAATGTTCTTAAGATAATGTCATCCATGTTCGTCGCTCATAAAGTTGAAGAGGAAGAAGAACCTTTGAATCCTAACAAACGTCAAAAGCAACATATTTAAGCATTAAATTTCCAGTTTTTAAGATTACACACTGTTTTTATCAAATGCCATCTTTCAATAACTGTGCTTTGGAATTTGCTTGTTGAAGCTTTTTTTAACTTCTTTTTTTTAATGATATTTCCCTATAAATCATTTCAAGCTAATTTTATTGTGATATATTTATTCGGATTATATATAAATACATGTTTGTGTGTATTTCTTTCTGCTTTTGAGTAGGGAGTTTCGAGTTCGTTTGTAATAGATTTAGAGTATTCACAGGAATATCTTGTATAGTTTACAATTGAATGAAGGTTTGGTTTTTGGGGTAATGATTGATGCTTCGTACTAGGTACTTTATGTTATATTCTAACGAAACAGGTTCTACATAATATGTTGCAAATATATTTATTACTTTATCCTTCACAGATTTGCAGTGGAAGATTAATATCTGAAAACCCCACACGTGCAACGCACGTGGGCACAACTAGTTTAAAAAATAGTTGAAACCATTTTTCCATGAAAAATACTTTTTTTTTTTTTTTATTTCTTAAAAGTAATTTCTTCCAAAAATAGTTTTTTATTAAAAAACTGAAAAACAGTTTGTTAAAAAATTAGTGGCACAGATTTTTTGATAAAAAAATTAGTCTAATAATGTAGAATATTTTTGTAATATTTTTTTTTATAGAAGAGTATTTTGGTGGCGTGGACTCACATTCATTAAATGATATGGATCCGCGCAAGCGGCACTCGACAACTTTTAAGAAATAGTTTTTCATATTTAAAAAAATGCAGTTTTTCAGTTTGTTTTTTTATAAAAAAAATTATTTTTAAGAAATGAAAAACAGTAACTTTTTTGTAATAAAGAACAATTTTTTTTTATATATATAAAAGCATTTTGGTGGCGTGAACTCACATTCATTAAATGATATGGGTCTGCGCCAGCAGCACTCGGAAGCTTTTAAGAAATAGTTTTTCTAATTTTTAATAAAAAAAAATACAGTTTTCAGTTTTTTTTTTAATAAAAAAAGCTGTTTTTAAGAAATGTAAAAGTTGTTTTCTTGAAAAAAAAAAAGGATTTCAACAATTTTTATTTTTAACAGTTTTGTGCCAATATATAACTCTAATTTTGTATGGGCTTAATTTTTAATTATGAAAGTTTGGACTTAATATGTAAGTCCAAAAAATTAAGTCCAAACATTTATGTTTATGGTTCATAATTAAAAAAATTAAGTCCAAACATTTATGGTTATAACTCTATTTTTAACAGTTTTTGTGCCAATATAAAAAATTAAGTGACATAACAATTATTTTTGAAATTTGTTTAATTTTGAAGTAAAGGGCAATTTTGTCTTTCAAAGAATTTGTGGAGTGCTTAAAGGTTTTTTGGAGTGCCATTAGCTACTCCCATTTAATCCAAGTCTTTTATTTTATACCCAAAAGTCTCTTATTCTCTTATCTTTAAAGGTTCGCGCTAGCGACATGGTAAAACCTTTTTGGCATGGTGAAGGACTTTTTGGTGCAAAATAAAAATGCTTGAACTAAACATGTATAAAAAAAGTTCGAGGGACTATTTGGTATATGCGCCATTTTTATTTGATAAGTTTTCTCCTTTTAAATCAGTCATTCATAACTATTAGTGAGAAGTTACTCAAATAGTTGAATTTTATTTTATTTTTCTATTTTTAATCTTCAAATAATCGTAACCTTTATTAACCAAGCCTCTAGGCCCAGTAGTATAAAGTTGCCATTGGGACAATATTGGGGGTGAATTGAGTTTGGTCCGCAGTTCGATTCCTGACACTGTCAAAATAATGCTTGGTCAGCGGAAGTCACGAACCGCGAATGAGGATTAGTCGAGGTGCGCGTAAGCTGGCCGGATACCTCATGATATGCTACAAAAAAAAAAAAAATTGTAACCTTTATTCTATAAATTTATTTTATACAAAATTACTATTTTTGAGATTTATTTAATGAAAGCTATGAAACAAGATCCATGAACACTATAAATAAAAAAAAAAATTACACATACAACATATATAAATCTGTTTTACTGTGCTATTATTACACAAACAGTAAATATTTAATGTGTTAATATTATACGAACACAATAGTAGATATTTACTCTCTGCATAAAAACGATGGAAACAAATTTTTTTTTTTACTATTTCCTACTGAATACGCATCTTATTTTATAGGGCTCGATTAGTAGATTTCAAAAATATCAATTTCGTTAATTTTGAATTTGTATATCGAAAGTTATAGTTCTTTAAAGTTCGAAAGGAAAAAAATTAACTACCCACTTAAATTTGAAGGGAATATAGGGAGATGGGGTATCTTAGTAAAAAAAAAAATCGTAAATTAAGAAATAAGATTTAATAAATGATTAACTAGTCAATAAGGCGTAATTAAAAAAAATCTTTAAATATGACTCACATAATAATTCCTTAATTATATTCACCCCTCCCCCCCCCCCCCCCCTCAATTTTATTTCGTTTTCCACTTTACCACCCAAAATTTCAATTATGACAATTAATCCACTGAACTTCCTAAATGACTACAAGAAACATCTTATAATCAACACTATTAATTTTTGGACGGAAAAGTGCTATTGTTGTCCAATGCAATATAAAACTTATAAAAAATAAAAAATACACAATACACAATAAATCATTTAAAAATCTGAAAATTATGAAAAAATAGTTAAAATTTGGAAATTAGAGAATATTTTCAAAACCTCAAAATCATGAAAGTAAATATAAATTACAAAAAATCATTTAAAAAATCGAAAAATATTATTATTTTTCAATGAAATCCGAAAATAAATGATTTCCAACTGAAAAAAAAACATATATCCAATAAAATTCCACCAGAAAACAATGATTTTCAGCAATAAAAACATGTTGTCGAACCTGAAAAAATGATTTCCATCCCCCAAAAATGATTTTCAGCAATAACAAAATGATTTCAAGCAATGAAAAATTGATTTCCAGCAGAAAAACTGTTTTCTAGCAAAAAATAATTTTCAGCCTGAAAAACATTAAAGAAGAAATTATTTCAGTTAAAAAAATGATTTCCAACAGGGAAAGAATCTGTTTTCCAACAAAAACAAATGATTTCCAGTAAAATAAAAAAACTGATTTCAAACAAATAGAAAAAATGATTTCACTAAAAAAATTCAGCAAATAACAAAATAAATTCCAGCAGATTTTATTTATTTATTTCAAACTCAAAAAACAAATGACGAAGGGAGAAACTCAACACCCATTTTCAAACAATCCTTGTTCTCAAACCCCAAACATTCATTTAAAAACAAGCCCTCGATTCAAATACCATTTTTCTTCTAATCAAAAACAAAGAGAGAGAAACTCACTATCCTTTTCAACAAACACAATACTCAAATCGAAATACCCATTTAAAAAAAATAAATAAATTTGAACACCCATTTTCCATTTCAGAAATACATGTAGATGTGTCTGTGTGTGTAGAGATTTTTTTTTTTGTGTGTATGTGTATTTTCATGTGTGTGAAGGCAGTGGCGGAACCAGGATTTGACGCTGGGACGGGCTAACGTCGGGGGTTCGGGGGCGGTAGCCCCCGAGCCGAATTTTTTTGAGGTTATTTAAAACATTTTGACGAAAATCATCAAAATTCCTATTAAGGGTGAGCTGAATTTAAATTTCGGGTGGGCTGAAGTTAAATTTTAACACTACTTTTTTTTTTTTTTAATAATTAACACTACTTTTTTTTTTTTTTTTTTTTTTTAGGGGCTGGCTGGAGCCCCCCCCAGCCTACCTCTAGTTTCGCCTCTGTGTGAAGGTAGACGAAAATGGAGAGAGAGAGGAGGGCAAGGGGCAGGCGGGGTGGGGGACTGCCATCGTGGATGGGGCTGAGGGGGCGGGCAGTCATGGCTTCTTCCATGGTTGCCATAGGCGAGAGAGTTTGTCAGAGAGAGAGAGAGAGAAAGTGAGGAAGGAAAAAGGTTGAGATAACACTATTTTTTTTTAAATTTATTATTTATTTATTATTATTATTATTATTTTAATAGATAATTATATTTAAGTTCTATTTGTCCTGTCAATATTCAAACAAGTCTCATTGACTTATTTATCACTTTTAAAGTTCCACCAACCAAAACCGTTCATTTTATCTTCATCACAATGATTGAAATACCCCATCCTTCAAAACCGTCTAAATCGTAATCGCTCGTACTCCTCTTTCCTATCGATTTCAATGGGAGTTTTCAAATTTGAAACTCTTCAATGTATACAGCGTAATCAATCCAAACATCCAATTCCAAAATCCTTATCATGTTTCGATAAACTTTATGCAAAGGTTCATCAAAATCTTACATGTTTGCTATTGTTTGTGGTGTGGCTCTTCGTAGATTTTTGGTAAGATTAATTGCTACATTTGATGAGTGGTTTTATTTAGTTTTTGAAACAGTTTTCTTTATCTCAATTTTGATGTATTTCGTTGTTCCAGTGATTACTTCTTCATAACTTTGTTTTTGTGTTTTACTCGTTTTCTTGCATCTGCAGTGGGTATGGTGTATTTACGATGTTGTATATACGAACTTTATTCTACCGTTGATTTTTTTTACTCGTTCTTTTATGTTTTTTACAAATTCCAATTTATGATAGCCCTATATAATTGTTGATGCAGTACAATTCAGACGTTCAAGTTTAAGTTTTTATTTAATAATTATTAGTTATAGTGGCAACCTCAACATCTGATTATCATGTTGTAATACATTGCAAAACGATTACCAATTGCAACATACAGTAGGAAACACAAGTAATTTAATTTGTTAACCTAAATTCTTAGATTTTTTAGTGTTGTTAGAACCATTATTTTTGGGTATATATAGTTTGTTCCTCTCAAAAACATATTTCTAAGTAGGTCACATATGGTTTTTGATTTGAGGATATGGTGT
Source organism: Sambucus nigra (assembly GCA_949130495.1). NCBI lineage: Eukaryota > Viridiplantae > Streptophyta > Magnoliopsida > Dipsacales > Adoxaceae > Sambucus > Sambucus nigra. Next base: position 555,483,323 of record OX422208.1, read on the forward strand.
GTTTGTTGAGATTTTTAGATTTGATTGAATAGAATCTGCTTGCCAGCATCGTTTAATTTCTGTGATGTGTTTTAGTATTGTTTTATACATCGTTTTGTGCGTACATGTTGTGAAACAGGTCTAACAGTAAGGTTTACCGTCCGACCTGTTTTAGGTTATACATGAATAATTGACTTACATACCTCACACAGTAACATTTACTGTATGAGATATTCTATAAAACAACACTAGAGTACAACTCACAATAACCTTTACTGTGTGACCTGCTACAAATAATGTATGCCCATCATGATTGAATATTCCACATAATAAATATTAATTTGGGTCATGTTGCGTATCGTATATTGGTAAACCAATTGGCATTGTTATACATTTTGTGGGTATGTGAGATATGCATATGTGTTTTCGAATGACATTGATGTTTAGTTTGTTTTATAAAATAATATAAAAACAATTTAAACATATTTATATTTAATTAATACGTTTGATAGTCCTTAAGAACAGAAAAATAACCAAAAAAATTAGAATAACTTAACGTATTTCTTAAGTTTGGTACAATGGGTACTATAAACTTAACTACTATGTTGCGGTTTTACTGCAAACGTGTTGTCACCTCATACACACTTCGACAATAGTATTGTCTGAATTAATAAGGTACCGTGCCAGCGGCACACCAACCCACCACCGCACTACCCACACCAACGAGCACCCCACCAGCTACCGGAGCTATGATTAACTAATGACAAGGTTAAGAAAATCTAAGGAAATATCTGACAACACAAAATAGTGGATACAAATAATTTAAGGAAACTATCTACATACGAGTCCTAAATGTAAAACAAACCCTAAAGATAATTACACTCATTCAATAACTAGTTATAAATACGCAATATTTCGCAGAGCTATGTTTGTCACTTTCCAAAACAACTGCATAAATCACTTAAATAATTTGTACAGTAAATCTTACTGAATTAAGCCTACCTAACAGAGACCATTCAAGAAACATACCACACACCAAGAAAAGTGTATAAAAAGTACCGATTTGTCAAAAACATGAGCAAACTTTACTGTATGTATTCAACTTCACATAAATCATCCAGCAAACGTAGTCATGTCAAAACAAAAAAAATACACAACCTCATTGTATAAAACACACACACTCCACCCGGCCGTGCAAAAAATTACCAACACCTACATGTAAAATGAACATGATTACAATAATGGAAAAACGTTCATTGTATGACCGTATTTATTAACCGAATAAATACGTTTCAAGCAAAAAAATTTGTTAACATGAAAACGTATTGAACCACATTAAACTACATTACTAACAAAGTAAAATTTACTGTTTGTGTTATAACATTGTACACAATTCGACACATATGTTTCCATTAAAAAACATTTCCACCCAACATTTATACAAACATTCACATAATATACTTTCGAAAAAACTGAATTTTGCTTGATACAAATTCCCATGACATCAATTTATATAAACATTTATTTATTTTCCCAATAAATACGTTTCAAGCAAAAAAAATTGTTAACACGAGAAACTATTGAACCCCATTAAACTACATTACTCACAAAGTAAAACTTACCATTTATGTTATAAACTATACACAATTCGACACACATGTTTCCATTCAAAAATATTTCCACCCACAATTTATACAAACATTTACCAGGTATACTTTCGAAAAAAATTAATTTTGCTTGATACAAATTTGCACCACATTTAAAGAACAACAAAAAAAACTCCAACCCAAAAATTGTAATATCAAATTACGTTTCATGAGATGTTTTGATCAATATCATCCAGAATACTCATATCAGTAAAAGTTATTGTATTTAACTACTCGAAGCAAACTATACCGTACACACAGGGACTTTTCAATCACAAAAGAAAAAAAATCACTTCTTTAAGGTATTACACTTCTATTTAATCAACATGCAAGACTTTTGTGTAAAAAAAACATCATTACTTCATAAAATAAAATTTACTATTTGCATTTCAACTAAAATGCAACATAAACCAACAACACAAAATGACAGCAAAAATTTCAAACCACAACCTAAGAAGAACATTTACATTCAAAAAATGTGGAAAAACCAAACCAACAACATATAACAACAACCATTTGCATCATAAGACAAAAAAAACCCTAAATTAATATATACAAGCAATTTGGGGTCCAATCAGTTAAATCAACCATAGAAAAGACCCGAAACCTCTGATTTACCACCGTAAAAAAATTGCACAAACAAACACGGTCTTTCTTTCTTCAAACTACCCACTACGACTCCCCTGTTCTATTCTTCCCCCTCATATACTTGCATGCCAATAGCCAACAGATACACACGGTTACAACAGTTCGATTCACGCACGAAATAAGGAGATGAAGACGGGAGACGTTTCTCACCAGATATGTGGAGAATCGTCCAAGATTTTGGCCATACCCGAATTTTTGGTGCCCAACTTTGCAAAGGGTATATGAGTAAATACCTACATACAGTTTCCCCCAACTAATTAAAAAAGGGACTTACATGTAAGGAGAAAAGATAGTGGGACTAAAATGGGTAAATAAAGGTGTAATGTAACCTATGTGTGAAGACCCATTTTTTTAATATACGAGGTCAAACCAAAATATTCCTTTAAAAAGTCATATGTCATGCATATGATTCATTTTTCCGTTAAAAAATTAATGGTGTTAATGGCATGGTGTTACTTGTAGTCATTTAGAAAGTTCAGGGGCTTAAATGTCGAAATTAAAAGTTCGGGTGGTAGAGTGAACATATGATAAAGTTTAGGGAGAAGTGTAATTAACCCAATTATTTATTATATAATTAAATAACCAATATATTTTATTAAATTGAATTTGCTAAATTAATTGTTTGGACTGGATCGAAACTAGAGAAATTGTAATCGATCCAATCTAATTTGGATTTAATTCTAAAATTGAAATATTAACTCAATTAGATTGGATATGATTCTTTTCAAACATAATATTGCTGTTTATGATTCGAGATAGCACTGACAAATTTATGGGTTGGGCCTAATTTGGGTGGATCAAATATGGGTTGGGCTAAATGTGGGTTGAGCCAAATATCGGTTGGGCTAAATGTGGGTCGGGCCAAATATGGGCGGACCAAATATGAGTTGGGCCAGCCCATTATTTTTTTACTAAAGTAAGTATTACAATTCGATGTATATGTAAAAAAACTCATATTTTACTCATAACTTTTAAAAATGAGTTTTATATTTGATTGGTAGCTTTTAAAATTGGTCTCCATATTTGATTCATAGCTTTCAAATATGAGCCCCATATTTGACTCATAGCTTTTAAATATGGGCCCATATTTAAGTCATAACTTTTCAATATGGGCCCCATATTTAGATGACTGGGCTAATATGGATTGTTTTATTATTTGGGTCACATTTTGCCGCTACTAATTCGAGAGTAATAGAACATACGTGATATATTATTGGTGTTTATTATTCGAGAGTAATAGAACATACGTGATATAGTTTGCTTATTTCCAATGAATGTGATTCACTTGATTTTTGAACTAGTGTTTTCTGATTTTCTCTTTACTTAATGAGAGGTAATGGGTCGACCGACAAATCTACAAAAGAAACACCTCGATACTAAACGTGATCAAAGTCTCAAACTTCAATATCCATAAAAGAAATAGGGTTATCGTGTTGTGCACGCATCTTTCAGTAACAGAGGGAGTCGCTGAGTACATAGATGAGGCGGTCCCAAAAATGAAAGCCCATTCCCCATGCTCTGGAACTCCTTAACTTTGGTTGAATGGAAATTTGATTTTCACATAATGTATCCTAATTTTTTGCCTAATTCTTCCTCGATGATTGATTCACTCACTCATGATTGCTTTTAATAAAATCCTACTATTTTTTTAACAAAAATAATAATGTTAGAGATACATTTTTGAAACCATAATGTTTTAAGGGATAGTTTGTTAAATACTCATTGGTTTTTGGGGACAATTAATGTTTAATGGAGCAAAGTACATTTTGCACTCAATCCACTTTATTTTTCAGGTTTAAAAAAGTTTCGTATCTGTTAGAAAAAAATCTTTTTAGTGAGGTAATGTGTTAGCATTTAAAAGAGAAATGTTAATTAGAGAGAGAAAGCCATTACAATTTTAGAAAGCGAAAGTGTTCGCATTTTAGATATTAATTTTTTTTTTCCAGCGAGACTTCAAAATTTCAGTTTTAGATAGATAAACTTTTTGAGAGGGAAAGGGTTTGACATTTAAGAGAGATAACAATTTTAGAGATTAATTTTTTAGAGAGATAAAAGAGTTGCATTTTAGTGTTAATACCTTTTAGAGAGAGAATGCAAGCATCACGAAGTTCAATAATAGAGAATAAAGTTACTTTGATCATAAAATAAATGTGAGTGTTTTGAGCTAGTTATTTTTTTTTCACTTTAGCCATGGTTAAGATGGGTTTCACCCAGATTTTTACCATATTCATTTCATTTCACCCTTGTGAATGACCAACTGAATACATATTTTACTTAGGTGAAATTTATTTTAACAAGATGAAAAATATTTCACCATGAACCAAATAGACCCTTAAAAGTGATGTATGTGGGAAAATGGCTTTGAAACTCATAATAGTAAGTAAAAGAGTTTTTCATGAGTATTTATAGCTTCTTTCTTCGTATTTGTATCCTAATAGTGTTTATTCTTAAAGCACATGTTATCAAACTATTTTTCTGGATATTAACAATGTGTGTGTGTATATATTACATAACATGATTTATGAAAATCAGAAAGAAACATATAAATTTTCTATAACATTTAAATTAATTGTAGAAAAATAATCTAAGCCCAACGAATTTACGTTGTGTTCTTAAGACAACTATAGTGCCCAAGGTTGTGAGCAATCCTCTTCCACGATATAATGAATTTTTTCATTCCCAAGGAAGCAACACTATAGTTGACATAGGAACCGACGACCTCAATGATGTTAAGGCTCAAACTCTGTAAGATATGAGAAGAAGAGGGAGGAATGTATGAATGAATTGAGAAATTATGGTAGACTTAAGGCCATTTCATAGACTTATTCGTGGCGATTCTAAGAGTCTTAATGTATGTTCAATGTGACTTTTCACTGAATAGACATAACTATTCTAAAAGAAAACCCACGAATAAAATCCAGAGGCCATGTTTATTCTAAAAAGAAATTATGGTACCCCCATGACTTTTCACTGGACCCATTTCACAAATCGTCCAAGTGAATTTTATAAATACTCAGAATTATTTGTATTATAGGTTAGAACAAATTCGAAGCAATAATTTTAAACTAATTTTGTCCAAAAAGTAAAATACTCCATGAAGCATAAGCTCAAATTGAGCAGGCGGTGACGACGCGCGTGCATATGGGTTAAATCCATAAGACTAAATGCAACTAACTCCTCTCCCCTCCATGGAAGTGGAGTGATCCTGGTCCTAACCAAGGAGTGCCCATATAGGTGTATATGAACTCTTCACATTTCTCATTCAATACCTAATGATTTTTTACACATGAATATACCACAATCTACGTGGCACAAGTCGTTTTACACCATTTTTTATATCAACTCAAGTGTGTATCTTTAGAGACACTTCTATCATTCAATACCTAATGATTTTTTACACATGAATATACCACGTTGTTCCCCTAAAATAGGATAACGTATTTATGTGTAGTCCCTCTAAATTTAGAATGTTGGTCCCATTCGAATTTGGACACAAAGTTGCCAAAATCTGTTTTTAATAAACCATTTCCAACAATCATCCTCATCGATAAAAAAATGGTTTTTCATATATAAAGAAAATAATACACTAGTTTAAGTATAGTTTGAAGAGAAACTACATCGGGATAAGTAGTAAGAGACTTTAAACCTCCCCTAGTGAAAATTAATTGGGTTTATTTGGCTAATCAGTTGGCAAGATGCCTTGAACAATAAGGCTTTCGTGTAAACAAAGACATTAAAAGTCACAAAGTTCCCATTCAAACATAATTAGTTCTCATGCTTGTATTTGTTTGAGCTTTGAACATCTACTGGATTCATGAGTGTTTTAGATAATTCAACTTTCAAAATTCTCATAAAAGATGCCCCTTCACACTCATATATGTGATTTATATAGGGGTGCAACCGGTGGGGTATGGTCGGTAATGACCTCTTACCAATACCAAAATCACAATATAAATGGTAAAATCGTACCGTACCAATTTACCGGTCGATACATCAAAACAAAACCAAAATTAAACCAACCAGTTTTTTGGTTTTTTTGATATTTTTTTTTTGTTTTGGTAATTTCGGTTTCAATTAGATTTTTTTCCGGTAAATACAAGAATTTAAATTTGGTTTATCCATTCGGTAAATTGGTATTTTTTGTAAAGCAAGGAAGACTGAATCTGAAAAACTAAGAACTGTAAAACTAACATTTATTTCAGAACATCAATCGAAAAAACTAAGATTACTAAATAACATTGAACTGAAAAACTAACATTACTAATTTTTTGCAACCACAACAAACTAACTTAGTTTCTTACGTACCTACTAAACAAAATAGTAAATGACCAATCTGTATAACATTTACAATATATCCAAGATGTAAAAAAACCAATCTGTAATTTAACAAAGATGAAATTTGTACAGCCAATCAGTGATTAATCTTTGTACAGAAAAAAAGGAAATTACATACCTGTTTGGGTTGTGTCTCCGGGTGAGAGAGGAGGAGAGGAGGGACTGTGTTAACGGAGAGAAGGGATTGAGGTAGTGAGAGGGGACGGGGGTGAAAGATTGAGGAGAAGAAGAGGGAGTGAGAGAGTGAGGCGTTGAATTAAGTTTAGGTTTAGAAGATCCCCGTGTATGTGAATTTTTATTTATATGAGTGACATTTCTTTTATGTAATACTGTACGGTAATTTGGTATTCCGGTACGGTAATTCGATAATTTTGGTACGGTAAATTCGGTAAATCATTTTTTTATATCTAAAAACCCAAACCAAGAAATTTTTTTACGGTATTTTCGGTTTCAATAAAATCCGTTTTTGGTATTTCATAATATGAAACCAAAACCATTTTTTGTCGGACCAAAACGGTACGGTAAAACCCGTAACAGTTGCGCCCCTAGATTTATATGAAGAGTATCCTACTATACCCTACTTGGACATATCAAGATATAAAACTCAATAAAAACATAATCTATCCTAATTCTCGTGACGAATGTGTAATGTCTCATCATTAAAATGATTAGGAATAAGATATCTCCTCATTGCTTATAGAGTCACAAGAACAATCCAATTGTCCTTTTGAACCTAGATTTTGGGATTACCAGCCAACCAGGTTGGGTTGCACTATGGGGACTCTTATTTAATTAAAAGGCTTTAAGATAATTACCTCCGATGAAGTTTCCACTTGATCTCTAATTGAACCTTATATAAGCAGATTCATAATTTTATCTTTTGACTTGACATAGACAATGAAAATGATTTTAATTGAGAGAAATTGTCTTATCAGGTTATGTCTTTGATAAATATGTCGAGACTTCCCATTATATATGGTGTTCTATGCCCTTCTAATTGCTGATTGACTATCACAATGTAAACATATAGCCAACATAGGCTTTACTCAATTTAGAATATCCTTTAAGAAGTTACGAAGCCATTTTGCGTCCTGCCCAGCTTTATCCAAAGCAATGAATTCAATTTTATGTGAGGATTTCTAAGAAAGGTCTGTACCTCTAAGGGTAAAGACATATCCACTTGTGGATTTTGAGTATTTACAGTCAGATATCCTGTTGGCATCATTATATCCTTAAAGTACCGTTGAATATCTTAAATAGTTCAATTGAATTTTGTTAGTATGTTTTAAATACCCTAAAACCCTAACAAGGATTTTTTAGCATTATTTACTAGGAATTCTCGTATAAGTACTAAGTTTACTAAAAAAGTAAGCTCTATCGAGTTTAGTTCGTGACATACATCAAACTGCCCATTATACGAGAGTTCTCTAATCGAGATATGATTTCACCAAAATTAGTAGTAAGGTCAATGTTCGTATTAAACGATGTTTTCATTGGATTGATGTTATTCTTAATTAATTGATAAAGTATTTTCTCAATATAGTGTGATTGAGATAATACCAATCCATCAAATGTTCTAAAAAATTTAATTTCTAGTATGACATCGGCACCACCCATATCATTCATGTCCAACTTATTAATTAACATTCATTTGGTAGGTTGAATAATGTTGATATTGCTACCAATTATTAGCATATCATCAACGTACAAACACAAAATGACATATCTATTTGGAGTGATCTTGACATAAACATCACTCATTAATTTTCAAATTATTTTAGTTCATAACAATGCCAAAATTCTCATGCCATTGTTTGGGGGCTTATTCCATAAGGAGATTTCACAAGTCTATAAAATTTATTTTTTAGTCTAGGAGCAATGAACCCTCCGGGTTGTTCCACCTATATTTCCTCATTCAATTCACCATTCAAGAATGTTGTTTTTACATCCATTTGATGTACTTTGAGCCCATTTAATGGTGCCATTAATATTAGCATTTAAATAAGCATAATTTTTGTGATTGGTGAATAGGTGTCATAATCTAGCCCTTCTCATTGTTTGTATCCCTTTGCAACATGTCTTGCTTTTATATTTGTCATTTGATCCATCCTCTTTCATCTTATTTTTGAAAATTCACTTACAACCTAACAGTTTGTTTCGAGGTGGAAGATCCACGAATTCCCATGTGCGGTTTTACATGATTAATCAAATTTCACTATTTATAACTTTTTTCTTCCTTGAATGTTTGAGGATCATTTTCTAACAAATGCCTTAAAAATAAGAACAAATGTTGTTAAAGTCCTGTTGATGTCAAAAAATGGATTTGATCCAAGTTTATAATCACAGATAAAATATAGAATTTTAATAAAATAATAAAAAAAGACACGAGATTTAAAGTGGTTCGATTGTGTAAGAAAGCCTACGTCCATTGTTATAGTATTAATATTAGAGATTACAAAAAGCTAAGCCCTCTTGTATGAGAAGAACCTAGAATTTGTTCTATATTTCCTTTTACGAAAGGAATACAATGTATTTATAGTGATCCGAATATCAAGGGTTAGAATGTTAAGGGATGGAATGCCTTTTTACATTTAAGCATTTGCACCCGTACATAATGAATGTGATGGTTGGTTGTGTGAACCACATGTGACAAGACCCTTGGTATGATGACGCTTCCTTGGTATTGATGGTTTGCATTCTTTATGTTGGTCAGCATCCCCGCCAAGATACTATATGTTGACTAGGATTTCGATCACGCAAGAAGACAAATGTTCACTTTTGATTGGTCCACGTAGGTGGATAATTTTTGATATCAACAGAAGCCCCCAATACTTCATTCTTAATGCTTTTGCTGAAAGGATGGAGTATATTTTCTTCAGAGTTGGTCGACATTTGACGATGTGTGGGACTTATACAAATTTTCCATACTTTGATTTTGTAATGGCATGTTTGTAAATAATTTTAAAATTGATGAACCACCAAAGGGTAAATGGGTATTTTAAACCTTTTGTAATGTGAAGCCGTTAGAATGTCAATCATTGATATAGAGTAATCATTTCTTACACGATTTCCTAGGTAAGCTATAAAAGGTGAGATTTTACCGAATTTTCTTTACCAAACCCTTTTAAGCTTTCGAAGTCTACTTCCTTCCCAAATTCTCTGTTTTTAAGCTTTTCTTTGCATCCCTCCTTCGCTTCAGTCTTCATTTTCTGTAAGCTTTCTTCTTTCCTTTCCTTTCCTTTCCTTTCCTTTCCTTTCCTTTCACTTTCTTTCTTTCTTTATTATTGCCATGATTTACATCGTACATGGGGATTCTTTGGAGGAATTTAAGCAGGAACAAAATATCCCTGATTGGGTTGATTCAGAAATGCCCTTGCCACATTTAGATGTGTTTTCACTACCTAAGGGTCACTCGATTCCCTCTCTCTTCATTGTAGTGTGTGGCTTCACATTTCCCCCTAATAGGTTTTGTTTAGAGTTGTACTAGTATTTTGATGTTGTCCAGCTAGGATAGCCCCCAATACCTGGAGGGCGGTAAATGGGATTCATAGGCTGAATCAAATTTATGAGACCCATATTGGGATCCTGAACTGATGTTTTGCTATAACTGGGTTACCAGTGACAATACATATTATTTGAAGACTATGTTTCTGAATTGGGCCTTAGTTATTAATTTTTTGGACTCTAATAAGGATTATTTTTATTATGGAGTCATTGCTAAAAATTGGCAACATGCTCCTTTACCAACTGAAGAAGTATATGATAGTCCTAGATGCCCTCAAGTGGGTCATATCATAGGTTTCCAATCTCTTGTGACACCCCGCCTAATTAAATACCGGGCGATCACTCCTTTATTAAATTAAAATCAAGGTGAACAGTTGGTTCATTCTTAGCATCACTGTCGTAAAAATAACTTTTCCAAATTTAACACCCTATTTAATTAAGCTAAGTGTCAAAACCATTTTTAAACATTACTTTCCAAATTTTATTTTTTGAAAATAACGATTTAATTATCTACAACACTTCAATATTTAAAGAATCACACCACAATAATCCTGGAACATATAATCCAATTTATTTAAACATTCAACATTCAAAATCCCAACATTTAAAACTTAGAGTAAAACATTCATGCCGAATAAATCCCAAAGTAACAGTACTAGAAATAACTGAAATACAAATATCCCAATAAAACAAATAAATAGTGGAAAGGGCGACACATGCCCAATAACTGAGAATGATAGAAGTGGAATCAAGTAAATGAAATCGTCTAAGTAAGTGGCCTGCAACTCCCACCTAAGCTGCAGCACGTTCCTCCCAAGGAATCATAAACAAGACGCCCCTGTGTCTGGGTACCTGTAATATATACATACATATACAAGAGAGAAAGAGAAATAGAAACGGGTCAGAGCCCGATAGTGTATATGATTTAGAAATTCGTTTAACAAGTATTTAAATTGATACAGGCCAATGCAACAACATATTAGTGCGACACTCTCTTGAGGATTCTCACCTCTCTTCTAATGTGCACACCTATCGCACTAACCTTCTCAATGGTCTATCTCGTCATATATCACACTATCTTTCCCCAATGATTTAACTTATCTTAGGTTATTCGCAGGATTTAAAATTGAACGATACAATTGTTTGAAAAGAATATTTCAATTAGTATCCAAAATTCTCGTTTTAACTTTATTAATTTATAAAGTTTTCCAGTGTCATATCATAGTTTCTCAAAACAAGTATTTACAATATGAGTCATCCACCATGTCCTACTTACAATATCACAGTAGGCAGTTCCAAATTCCAGAATTTCATATATATATTAAATACTCATATAATATATATATATTATATCAGCACCCCAAATAAAAACTATGGTGCGGGCATACTCTACTATCCAATCCCCGTATCACTCGCAATAAGGGGAAATACAAATTCGGAATCACTCTCGAATTGTATTAACACATACACAAACAATATTGAGGCGAAGCATAGATTCCAAGTCTCTAAGAGGATGGCACATACCCGCGTCTCTTAGGACCGTCTGAACTATCAAATCGATAGCATGTACCAAGTATATCTATCTCCTAGGGTACGAGTCAATATCCCCCATAAGGCAACACATGATAAGATCGTCCCAGCGCGGCAACCTCAGGGATAGCAAGTAGCGTGGGCATGATTTTCACAAGTATATAATATATGCATACATAATCATATAAATATAACACTTTTATTATATCAGTTTAGGTTCATCCCATAACCCACATTCACAACATTTATCCTTATTTTCCCATTATTATATAACAAGTATAATGGTTCATTTCTAACTTTAATTCGAAGGGTTTTTCCAACTTACTACATGATTGGACATAAATATTGTATATTTATTCCCCTAATTTCAATGCATTTGTGAACCCGAGTGATGTAACCCTGAAAAACGTCGCTAATGCCGTTTAACACAAGGTTAAACTGTATAAGCAACTCCGAATGTTTGTTGGAGAAACCCTTTTCTTTTGGAAATAAAAATTATAAACAAGATGTGTTTACAAAGAAACTTATGTACGAGAGTAATTAAGATTGTGTAATCAGTTTTTAAAACTAAGGCAGTTTCAAAAATTCAGCACACTTAGAGAATGAGGTGAGTAGATGAAGATAATCAACACAATGATTTTAACGTGGTAAAACCTCTCCCAACAGAGGAAACATCCACGGTGACTTCTAAGTCACAAAAACAAAAATCCACTAATAACAAAAATCAGTTACAAACAATACAACATGCAAGCACACAAATCAACCTATTCTAAGTTTAGGAATATACCCCCTTGGTTCCTTCTAACTTCTGATTGATCTGATTTGTTGATGATGTTCTCCAGTTTGCTAACTTCCTTTGTTTTAGCTTCTTTACGTCGACTCAATGATTTCAGATCTTAAACACAACACTTCCAGTGTAGTAGTGTGTTAAGTGTTGTGAAGTGATTCCTATACACATGCATGAACTCACACACACTTAGATTTACAAACAGTCCTATAAAAATTACATATACAGTCTATATGCAGTGATTTTAATTTATTTCTTTCTCACAGAACTCAAATCCTTTTGACCTTTAAAGATAACCCAGATTCCACGGAGATCTTGCTTAAAAAATCGGACAAGACCTTAATCAATCTCTTTTGAAAACATTTATGAGATTGAAAACCCTCCAAGTGTGAATCCAACTATGTCAGAATCAAGTTTCGTAAGAAAAGAAACCAGAAAACATTTTAAAAACCAAATCAGTAAGATTTTCTTAAATCAAGTATAAAAAAAATGCAGATCTAGTGAAAATGTAACATATAGTATGTAGATCTAACGTTTCTATGAAAAAGAAACTAGATCTTCACACAAATGTTTAAGTTGTGTACAAGATCTAAAGATCAAGAGGTTACATCAACGATATGAACAAACCACTCCCTCTCTCTCTCTCTCTCAAACACTCAGGTTGTGTTTGGGTTTGAATATGCGAAGGTTTGTTTCAGAGAAGGTGAACTGTTTAGGGTTAGGGTTAGGGTTTGGCTAACAAGTTTTTCTTTCTCTCTCTTCTCTCTTTTCTTTTCTCTCTTCTCTCTCACTTCTCTCTTCTCTCTTATTTTTTCTCTCAGAAAGACGAATGACAAAAAAATTCTCTAAGGTTGAGAAGTGAAGGGTATATATAGTACCTGGGGAAGGTTCTGGATGATCGAGGCAAATCAATGGCTATGATGAAGTCTTGAAAGGTTTGACTTGATCCTATGGTTATAAAACAGCGGTGGATTAAGATGGTTTTGATTGGTTCAAAAGGTTTGCACTGGGATTAACTAAGAACGCATGCAGACCCTTGATAAGGAATGATCCAACGATCACCAATGCAACTGGCTATCCTCTCACATAACAAACACAAACTAACGCACCAAAAGGATGACAAGTGTTGGCTGGTAAGAGGCTCTCACACGCGCGTCAAACTAATTACAAAACATCACCCTGAAGTCTCTAGCGCTTTGAGATCGTACCTAACCAAACATTTCAGTGAAAAATGAAGTTTCCAAAATAGTATATAAACCCCACAAATTTTATAAACCAATTTTATTAATAAAAACATTTATTCAAAAATGTTTAAAAAAAAGTTTAAAAAGGTTTAAAATTATTTAAAAATTCCCCAAAAATTATTAAAGCACCAATTAAAGGGGAATTAAACACACACTCAATTTAAGGCAATATTAACACATGTATGCACTTCTAATTGTGTGTTGTGTGATTAATTTTGTACCATCATTGATCTTTGAAGAGGATTAGAGAGTTAGGTTCTGAGGCTTTTTGGTTTCTAGGATGGACTACCAATTTTGTCAATATTTCCAAATTAGTTGAGCACTTATACAATGTAGACTTAAGCAAGTCAAAGGTATAAGGTGCTTCAATCTCCCCCTTTGGAAATATGAGACAAAATCTCCTTTGAGTTAACTTAAAACTCGTAGGGACCAAAAAAATAAAACCTAGTCCTATACAAAAGATACTATCTACCCATTTCCTAGAAAGTCAAAAATTACATAACTCAACTATTTACAAACGTTTACACTAGAAGCGGTAGATAATCAGTAGAAGAGATTCCTGAAAATATACACACTAAGAATAAGCAGTTTAGATGAAATGTGAACAAAAAGGAACTCATAAAACTCAAATTTCTCCCCCATTTTGTCTCAAATGGACAAAGGGTAAAACTTAAGGTTTTAAGAGTTTAATCAGCGCATACCATGCCTATAGAATTTCGCAAATACAGAAATCTGTTATAGTCTAAAGGTTTAGTGAACATGTCTGCAAGTTGCAGATCAGTAGGCAGGTAATGAATTTCTAATTCCTTCGTTTCAACAAGTTCGCGAATAAAATGATACCTTATTTTAATATGTTTAGTTCGCGAGTGTTGAATCGGGTTTTTAGATATGTTAATGGCGCTTTGATTGTCACAATACAATTGTAATTGTTCTTATTTAATCCCATATTCACTTAACATTTGTTTGATCCATAACAATTGAGCACAGCAACTTCCTGCTGCTATATATTCGGACTCAACCGTAGATAATGATGTGCAATTCTATTTTTTGCTACTCCAACCAACTAAATTATTGCCGACATAATAACAGGCACCTGATGTACTTTTACTATCATCAGTACAACCGGCCCAGTCAGCATCAGTATACCCTATGATGGTGCTACAGGTATCCTTAGTGTACCTAAGTCCAAGGTTAAGAGTGCCTTTTATGTACTTTATTATACGTTTTACACTCAATAAATGGCTCTCTTTAGGGTTATTCTGGTAACGAGCGCACAGACATACAGCATAAATTATGTCTGGTCGTGAGGCAGTTAGGTAGAGTAGGCTAGCAATCATACTACGATAGAGTGTGGAATCAACTGACTTACCAGTTTCATCTTTACATAATTTAACAGTAGTACTCATAGGCGTTTTGGCAACTTTAGCATTTTCTAAGCCAAATTTCTTAACAAGGTCTAAGGCATACTTGGTTTGAGATACAAAAAGACCATCAGAATTCTGTTTCACTTGAAATCCTAAGAAAAGTTGTAGCTCCCCCATAAGGGACATGTGGAATTCCTTATGCATACTAGCAGAAAAGGATTTAACTTCAGAGTTTGAAGTTGACCCGAAAATGATGTCGTCTACATAGACTTGGGCTATAATAATGTTTTTGTCAAAATGTTTGACAAAGAGAGTCTGGTCATTTCCTCCTCTCTTAAAACCCTTATCCAACAAAAAGTTGGAAAGGCGTTCATACCAAGCTCTAGGAGCTTATTTTAAGCCATACAAAGCCTTTTTCAGACGAAAGACATGGTTAGGGTATTTAGGATCAATGAACCCTTTGGGTTGTTCTACATATGTTTCTTCGGATATAATTCCATTTAGGAAAGCAGATTTGACGTCCATTTGATAAAGTGTGAATTTTAAGTAACACGCTATGGCGAAAAGAAGTCGAACAGATTCAAGACGAGTGACAGGGGCAAAAGTCTCGCTAAAATCTATCCCTTCTATTTGAGAGTAGCCTTGAGCAACTAGTCTAGCTTTGTTTCTAAGGATTACCCCATTTTCATCAGATTTGTTCTTGAAAATCCAACGTGTTCCAATAACATTTTTTATTTTGAGGCCGAGGTACAAGATACCAGACATCGTGAATGACAAATTGTAAAAGTTCTTCCTGCATAGCAGAAATCCAGTGTGTGTCATTCAATGCTTCATTAACATTTTTCGGTTCCACAAGGGAGACGAAACATGCGTAATTAGCATAATTTCTTAACTGGGATCTAGTACGAACTGTCTCATTAGGATTACCGACCACGTTGTCAATGGGATGATCTTTAGATACCCATCCAGGTACTTCTGGACTCTCAATAGGTAATGAATCATCTATTTCTGGTGAATCAGTTTTGAAATCATTTTCAAATTCAACCACAATAGGTGATTCAGATATCTTATTTTCGACTAGTGTCACTTACAATTACATTTATTGATTCCATAAGAGCCTTAGTACGAAGATTGTATATACGATAATCACGACTGTTTGGAGAGTATCCTAAGAAGATGTCTTTATCACCACGAGTTTCGAATTTAGACAGATGTTCTCTATCTTTACAGACATAACACTGACATCCAAAGGTTCTTAGGTATTTCAGATTAGGCTTCTTACCGTACCACAACTCATAAGGGGTTTGTTTAGAGTTTTTCCTAAGATAGACCCTATTAGTGATGTGATAAGCAGTTCTAATGGATTCTACCCAAAAGTATTTAGGTAGGGATTTGGCATGCAACATAACACGTGTCATCTCTTGAAGAGTTCGGTTTTTCCTTTCAGCAATGCCATTCTCCTGAGGAGTTTTAGGTGCACTAAATTCATGTTTGTAACCGTTGTAGTCACAATATTCAACTATTCTTGTGTCTATGAACTCCCCCCCTCTATCACTACGAATGCGATTGACTTGTGTGTCCTTCTCATTTTCAATTCTTAATAGAATTTTCAAAAAATTCTGAAACGTGTCAGATTTATGTTTTAAGAAAGCAACCCAAGTGAATCGTGTGAAATCATCAACCATGACAAGGATATAACTGTGTCCACAAAGACTAACAGTTCTAGAAGGACCAATAAGGTCCATATGGATGAGATCTAAAGGTCTAGAGGTGAGGATGTCTTTAACCTTTTTATGCGAAGTCTTAACTATTTTTCCTTCCTGGCAATGACCACAGACAACACTGGAAATAGGTTTAATTTTAGGAATACCTCTAACAATCTCTTGACTAGACAATCTACCAAGGATATCATAACTTAAGTGACCCATACGATTATGCCAGATTTCATTATCATCCATTCTGATAATGTTACAGGTTTCAGAACTAGTCTTGACAGTATAACAATTGTCAGGTGTTCTAAATCCTGTAATAATGCATTCACCTTTATCATTTAGAATTTTACAATTGTTCTTTGAAAAGGTGACAGTATGGTCAGAGTCACAAAATTGTGATATACTTAGGAGGTTGGCTTTAAGGACTTTAACTAACAGAACATTTTCGAGAATAGGCATTCCATCTTCTTTAGGGTTCCTTTACCTATGATCTGAGATGAAACACCATCACCAAAAACTACTTTTCCACCAGCAAATCTGGTTTTGTTTAAAAGTTTGGTTTCATCTCCTGTCATATGTTTGGAGCATCCTGAATCTAAATACCAACTAGATGAAGTGTGTTCAGCTTTTAAAGCAGTGATGACAATGTAACACTTCATTTGGGGTAAAAGATCCTCTTTTCTAACCCAAATAGCTCTAGTTTTAATTTTGCACAAGTTTGCCCTCATTTGATACAATTTTCGAGACACAGTTTTTTGTCGAAAAATATTTGGAGCAACAAACTGATTGTTGTGAAAAAGTTGAGCTTTTGGTTTAGGAAAGTTTCTGGGAGCCTTTCTCTTAAATGAACTCTTAGTTTTGGTCTTCCTATTTCTGTAGTTAGAGTTCTTATCAAGTTGTCTTGAAAGGACATAATTGTTACGACTTTGCCTAGAATAGTTAAAGTTCTTGTAGACAGAAGTGTTGTAAACAGGGGTATTTAGATGCCTAGCATAACAACATTCAAAGGAATGACCATAAATGTCACAGTAGGAGCAATATTGATTGCTTGAGGGATGAATTTCCTTAGGAAAACTTCTAAAGATAGGTTTGACAACATTCTGTTCAGAAGTGTTCTTCCTAGGAGGTATGGTCTTATAGGTAGAATCAGCCTTTCTGATCAAAGGACAGACGTATTTAGTCTTAAGTGCAGTGTCAGCCTTAGAAGTACTAGACTCTCCAATGTCTTTCTGTTGTTGCTTTTGATCAAATTCATTTTTAATCAAATGAAAGTCTGGACATGTTTTAATTGGTCTTTTGCCCCCAGACACAAACTTAATAGATTCAAGTTTAGTAGTTTATGGTTTGTTCTTAGGGCAAAATCCAATACCGGTTCTATCATCAGAATTGGTCTTGGAGTCAACAACAAAGTCAGTAAAGCAATTTGAATTGTTTTCAAACTTAGAAAACTTTTTGAAAATAATAGCTGTCTTTGTTTTTGCTTCCTCCAATTCTAATAATGTTCCCTTATATTTCATTTCCAGGATTTCATTAGTTTTAGTCAACTCTTTTAATTTTTGATCAAAAGTTTCAATTTCAGATTGATGAGTCAGACACTGGTTAGTGTACTCTTCAGCATTCAACTTTACAATAAGACTTAGATCATCTAATTTCTTAGTCAGGTCTCTAACAGTCTTCTCCAATCTAGTGCCTTTTTTAAGAGTTTTAGCATACAAGGTATGGATATCTGGGAGGTCATCTGTGTCTGAGTCGCTAAGTGAAGTGTGTGTAGTGACCCCTAACGATTCAGTTTTAGTACTCACGCACCCATTTGCATCGTCATTATCGAGATCACTTTGACTCACACACACGGAACTAGAACTAGCAACATTTTCAGACAATAAAGCATCTAGGCCAATCAAAGCAGTATTCACACAAGCAGAAGTAGGAGCATCATTATCACACACATGAGTATCATCATTGTAAATGATCTTAGCATAAAAATACATGCAAGGGTCAAGTACATTAGATGACTCAAGTTCCTCTTCATCAGAGTCACTTGAATCATTCCAAGTTTTACAGACATTGGCTCTATTGTGTCTGTTGGCTTTATTCAGATTAACTCTGCAGTCGTGTGCAATGTGACCTAGTTTCCCACATCTAAAACATTCAATCTTTTTAAGGTCTCTAGTGGGTCTGGAATTGTTGTCCTTAGGATGTTTGTCAAGTCCTCTCTCATGAGGTTTGGGATTAGACATAGTAGGATAATTAGGCTTGCCTTGTTTAGTAGCCTGTTTGTTTCAAAATTTGACAATTTTCTTAAATTGTTTAGACATTAAGGCAATCTGATTATCTAGTTTATCTATATCACACTCCTCATCAGAGTCAGAGTTGGTCAAATTGGACTCAAGTTTGGGTATCTTAGAAGCAAAACTCAAGTTAGAGTTAGGTTGTTTTCTTTGAGAATGATTCAATTGTTTCTTAAAGTCTAATTCCATTTCCACAGTCCTAAGTTTGCTACTGAGTAACTCAGGGGTAAGGTTTTGATCATTCATTTCCTCAATAGCATACCTCTTACTGTCAAACTTTTGTGGTAATGACCTTAGAATTTTAGAGACAATTTCATTTCTATCATAAGTAATACCATTAGCATGCAACTTAGTGACTATATCAGTTAAGTTCATGTAAAAATCATCAAAAGATTCAGAGTCAGACATGATTAAAGAGTTGTACTGCTGGATAAGCATTTGAGTTTTAGCAGCTTTAACTCTTGAGTCTCCTTCATGGGCAGTGATTAATGTGTCCCAAGCTTCCTTAGAAGTGGCACAAGATGAGATTATCTTGAACTCATACTCATTAATGGACATAAAAATGGCATTCTTGCCTTTATTGTTATTTCGAGAAATGGTTTTCTCTTCTTGGGTAAATTCATTTAAGATTTTCTTTACCCTCTCATCACTTCCTTCAGTGGCTGGTTTAGTAGGATAAGTGTATCCATTTTCGATAATGTCCCAGACATCATCTCCTAAAGTCCCTTGGATGAAGGCAACCATTCTTACTTTCCAGTAAGCAAAGTTGTTTCCATCAAAGAGTGGAGGTCTGGACAGATTACCAAACCTTTCATTCTTCTCGTCCATAGTTAGGTTTTTCAGAAAACGATTTCAGAAACACAAGATCTTTGAAATAAAAAGTTAACAGGGCTCTGATACCAATTGAAAAACGTCGCTAATGCCGTTTAACACAAGGTTAAACTGTATAAGCAACTCCGAATGTTTGTTGGAGAAACCCTTTTCTTTTGGAAATAAAAATTATAAACAAGATGTGTTTACAAAGAAACTTATGTACGAGAGTAATTAAGATTGTGTAATCAGTTTTTAAAACTAAGGCAGTTTCAAAAATTCAGCACACTTAGAGAATGGGGTGAGTAGATGAAGATAATCAACACAATGATTTTAACGTGGTAAAACCTCTCCCAACAGAGGAAACATCCACGGTGACTTCTAAGTCACAAAAACAAAAATCCACTAATAACAAAAATCAGTTACAAACAATACAACATGCAAGCACACAAATCAACCTATTCTAAGTTTAGGAATATACCCCCTTGGTTCCTTCTAACTTCTGATAGATCTGATTTGTTGATGATGTTCTCCAGTTTGCTAACTTCCTTTGCTTTAGCTTCTTTACGTCGACTCAATGATTTCAGATCTTAAACACAACACTTCCAGTGTAGTAGTGTGTTAAGTGTTGTGAAGTGATTCCTATACACATGCATGAACTCACACACACTTAGATTTACAAACAGTCCTATAAAAATTACATATACAGTCTATATGCAGTGATTTTAATTTATTTCTTTCTCACAGAACTCAAATCCTTTTGACCTTTAAAGATAACCCAGATTCCACGGAGATCTTGCTTCAAAAATCGGACAAGACCTTAATCAATCTATTTTGAAAACATTTATGAGATTGAAAACCCTCCAAGTGTGAATCCAACTATGTCAGAATCAAGTTTCATAAGAAAAGAAACCAGAAAACATTTTAAAAACCAAATCAGTAAGATTTTCTTAAATCAAGTATAAAAAAATGCAGATCTAGTGAAAATGTAACATATAGTATGTAGATCTAACGTTTCTATGAAAAAGAAACTAGATCTTCACACAAATGTTTAAGTTGTGTACAAGATCTAAAGATCAAGAGGTTACAGCAACGATATGAACAAACCACTCCCTCTCTCTCTCTCTTTCTCAAACACTCAGGTTGTGTTTGGGTTTGAATATGCGAAGGTTTGTTTCAGAGAAGGTGAACTGTTTAGGGTTAGGGTTAGGGTTTGGCTAACAGGTTTTTCTTTCTCTCTCTTCTCTCTTTTCTTTTCTCTCTTCTCTCTCACTTCTCTCTTCTCTTTTATTTTTTCTCTCAGAAAGACGAATGACAAAAAAATTTTCTAAGGCTGAGAAGTGAAGGGTATATATAGTACCTGGGGAAGGTTCTGGATGATCGAGGCAAATCAATGGCTGTGATGAAGTCTTGCAAGGTTTGAATTGATCCTATGATTATAAAACAACGGTGGATTAAGATGGTTCTGATTGGTTCAAAAGGTTTTCACTGGGATTAACTAAGAACGCATGCAGACCCTTGATAAGGAAAGATCCAACGATCACCAATGCAACTGGCTATCCTCTCACATAACAAACACAAACTAACGCACCAAAAGGATGATAAGTGTTGGCTGGTAAGAGGCTCTCACACGCGCGTCAAACTAATTACAAAACATCACCCTGAAGTCTCTAGCGCTTTGAGATCGTACCCAACCAAACATTTCAGTGAAAAATGAAGTTTCCAAAATAGTATATAAACCCCACAAATTTTATAAACCAATTTTATTAATAAAAACATTTATTCAAAAATGTTTTAAAAAAAAGTTTAAAAAGGTTTAAAATTATTTAAAAATTCCCAAAAAATTATTAAAGCACCAATTAAAGGGGAATTAAACACACACTCAATTTAAGGCAATATTAACACATGTATGCACTTCTAATTGTGTGTTGTGTGATTCATTTTGTACCATCATTGATCTTTGAAGAGGATTAGAGAGTTAGGTTCTGAGGCTTTTTGGTTTCTAGGATGGACTACCAATTTTGTCAATATTTCCAAATTAGTTGAGCACTTATACAATGTAGACTTAAGCAAGTCAAAGGTATAAGGTGCTTCAAACCCATATGTATTTAACGCACATTTATGCTACTAATCTTCGTTGGCAAGTATTTCGTATTTCGTGCTTCTCTTATTGGTTTTACAGGTTAATTATGCAAGCAGCGCAAAAGAGAAAGCGAGACAATGAAAGAAAAGCTAAGAAGGCAAGTTCAAGGGTATTTTGGTAATTCTGCATCCAGATCTCGAAGGAGGAGTCAACTGTAAAGTTGAAGAGCTTGGGACAACGAGAACACTGGAAGAAACGACACCCAAATCCGAGCTACGGTTGATGAGTTATGACCCGTTGAAGTTGGAGAAAAATTCAAGGAAGAAAGGAAAGAAAAAAAGAAAAAATTTCCAAGTGTTGAATGGAAGAAAAAGCACCCCAGACCAGCAAACATTTGCGAACCCAAGGGCGAACCGGTTTGGGGGGCAAATCGGTTCGAGGAACATGCTAACCGGTTCGGGGGTCCTGAAGCACGATTTTTCTCCTTTATTCTTATTGGCTCTAAGGTTTCCTTCTTATACAACATCAAAATTTTGTGATTCCTTCTTATATAACATCAAAATTTCGTGGTTTAATCCTCTACATCACAAAAGGTTTCCAGAATATCGTTTAAGTCATCACTACATGTAATTTCCTATCTCAAATTGGGCTTTTCTTCCATACAATTCATCCTAATCATTCCTAAACTAATATGAAAGATGCATCAACGAAATAAGCAAGATAAACACTTGCCTGGGATTTTCAGAAGTCTGGTTTGGTGCCGAAATTGGTGTGGTTGCGTTCCCCGTCTCGCGATCTACGCTTTGGCGGTGGCGGCGGTGCAAACGGGTGAGTTTGAGCCTTGGAATGCCTTGAGAGCTCTCTCATCTCCTCTCCAATGACCGTTCTAGTGTTTTGAGTTATCTAACCCTAGGAGATATCCTAAACATCTGATATAGCCCCTTTAATTTTCGTGGGTTTAATTACCCAAAAATACAAAATGACTAAAATGCCCTCCCAGGGTACTAATTAGTCTAAAAACCCCCCGAGACCCAAATCAAACCCCCGGGTATACTTTTCTGACTATCTCGACCCTTCCGAACGCGTTGGCGCACTCAAAATGACCATACGAACAACTTATGAAATATTCACTTTTATTTATCAATAATTAGTTCCGACGCGACACGGGCGCGTCCCGACTCAAATTTCCAAAATTATCATTTTATTCACTTGTGACCTTCAATATAACCAATAATATATATTACTTTGCTCATTAGTAATATTCAACAAATTTTCCATAATTACTAACTCTCATCACGTTAATAATTATAACATAATTAATTTCTGGATTTTTTTATTAAATAATTAATTCACATTAAATTTAATAAATCCCCAAATTAATATAGCATAAAAATACGGGGTATTACATCTCTATAATTGTATTCCTCTATTCATTGTGTACCAACTATTTGATGATATGATAATCAATCACTTCTTGTTTTGTTCCTATTTTTTGCACAATTAAGAGAAAGAAGAAGTGTCCTAAAGAAGATGACGTGACCATTCATGAGTTGAAGTTCCTTTGGAAAATCCACTAGTAAATTGGCGAGGAACACCCTAGAGCTGTCTCTTATCTACTGCAGTACATGAGCTCTATAACTTCTTTTGTTGCTCGACCTACCACTTCAACAGTTGTTGATCCTATTAATCTTGAGGAAGAGACAATTCCTACCTGAAGAATCTATTGGTGCAGAGAAGGATTTGGGAGCCTCTTTAACTTTTGAGTCTTTGGACATTTCTGCCATTCCCTTCTCTTTACTTGACGCCATGGGAAAGAGAAAAATCCTTGACTTGATCACTGGAGCCTTGTGTCCTCCTACCAAGAAAGGTTTCGTGACAACTAAGAAACTAGAGAAAGTGTCCAAGGCTTCTGAGAAAGTTCCTCAGGTAATCATTTATAAGGAAATATATACTGATGCCCCCCAATTTTGGTGGTTGAAGAGAGGCTAGCCCGAGAAGTAAGTTGAAAGAAGTTCTGATGTCGACCAAGAGTTGGTCAAGAAGATCTAAAATGATTGGACTATTGTTGATTCATCCTCCAACTCTATCCATCCTGGTGTTGCCAGAAAATTGATTAAGACTGGAACCCGTTTTGCTGACTAAACACCTCTAGCCCTTCTGCCAAGAATGAAGTTGGAAAAAAATGCTTGCCAAATTTTGGCAATGGTAATCACTTCTTCTTCTTTATTAGTCACCTCTTGATACTCTTTATTTTTTATGCTCCTTCTAATTTGATGTTATTCTTTATGCAATTTTTAGCAAATTTTAATTAAATGCTTGAAAAGGACGAGCAAATCTGTTCTTATGCTGGAGAGGTGGAAGAATCACTTGAGGGTTTGAGTAAGTCTGTTGAGGCTTCCAAATAACTGCTGGACTCCAAGCAAAGAGCTTGGGATGCTGAGATGAAGAAGGTTGTGGATAGGTTTACCCTTACTGAGGGAAAAATGGTTACTGCAGAGATCAGTTTGATAGCTGCTCAAGATAAATTGACTATAACTGAGGCCAATTTGTTGTCTGTTGAGAAGAAGGTCACGTCGGCCGAGGAGAAATTAGTTGCAAGTGAAGGTCTCCTGAAGGCCGCCGAGGAGACAAATGCTGGTTTATTTTCTGAGTTGGTCGCTGAGAGGGCCAGAAATAAGAAGCTTAAAGAGGACTCCTTCAACAAAGTATGGGATAAAACATTTCAAGCGTCCTGTTCTCAGATTGAGTACGTGAGGAAGAAATCCTTAAAGAATGGCTGATTGGAAGCATTTATGGAGGTGGGCACCCCAGCTGAGTCTGAGCTATTTTTGAGGCATGATCCAGGTTCTCCTCCTAACTTGGAGGAAGAGTTTGATAATGAGGAAGGATCTGGAGAATCTCACCTTCATCCTGTTGGGTTTACATTGAAGACCATTGATGAAGTTGCCCCCTCTACCAGCCAGCCTTATGGAAGCAGTGTTCAGGACAAGGAGAAGGTTTTACTCCTTTGTTCTTTTTCTTTTTCTATTTTTGGTTTTTTTTCTATGTAATGGGGTGGGACCATTAGTTTGTAACACCTTTTATTAATGAAATCATTTTATCTTTCCTGCTATCTGTGTCATATTTTTTGCTCTTCTTGCTTGATTGAATGAATCCCCATAAATGTGTTATAGTTGTTTAGTAATTATAATTAAATACTTATACTTGCAATTTTCAGTTTAATGCTAGGAAGTAAGCGATAGTTTCCACTGAATCCAACCTACTTAGACGGAGTAGAGATCTTTTGGAAGCTGACCATGCTGATTTATCCAAAGAAGACTTGCTCGGCATACTTGATGCAGATGTGTCTGAGCAAGCTAAAGATGCATATATTCATGTCTATGGTTTGCTGAGCAGGGCTATAGAAAATAATGAAGCTTATTACGAGATGATTGAAGACTTACAAGTAAAAATAATGAAACCAAAGCTTTACTATATGCCGACTATGAAGCCAAGTATAAGGCATTGAGTGAAGGCTGGGGCTTTGAGGAGAAGTTGGAAAAATATGCTTCCATGTAGGGAAGACAAGAATTCTTACTGAAGCGTGAAGTTGGCGAAGCGAAGGATATTTCCAAGCTCTTGTAGGAAGAGAATAATAAGCTCCGTAATGAATTTGATACTTTGAAATAATCTTCTGTCAGTGGTGCCGATGAAGGTGCCTCTTTTTTGGAGACTGAGAATGCCAGGCTGATGGAGGAGCTTGAAACTTTAAAGAAATCCAAACCTGGGCAATCTTTAAGACAATAAAAAATGAGTTGTCCAACTGTTGAGGAAGCTAGGACCAAGAAAACCCTAGCTGACCAGGCTGCCCAGCTGAAAGCAAAGAGTCAAGTTATTACTGACCTGTCTGCAAAGCTAGAAGCTAAAAATAAGTCCATTGCCTACCAATCAGTTCAATTGAAGGTGAAGGATGATGTGTTGAGGAAACTCCAACATAAAGTTGAAAGATTAACATTTTAATTTCACAAATAACCTAGAGAGGTGTGGATGGAAGGATATAATGATGCTCTTGGCCATGTTGATGATCGCCTTGCTCAGAACCATCGTGAAGGCTATAAGTGAGGGTGGACCAACTGCTTGACGTTGCTGAAACATGATCGCAATAGCCAGATGTGGTATTGGAATGAGCCTGGTCTGTTAGATTATGATAATCCTACCTTCAAGTTGGATACCTCATGGATCCCTGTTGATGCTATTCCCCAATGCCCGATCACTAAATATATGGGAGACTATGGTTTACATGATGTTCATGAGATAGTCTGTGCTCCTCACTTCATTAATATACCTAGCTGCAACAACAAAAGAATGTTAAGAGATTTTAACTTTATTAATTCTCCCTATACTTTGGATGATCCTCTTGCTGGATTAAAAAGAGTGCAGCCATCTCAACCGACCTCCAAAGCTAAAAAAAAATGTCCTATTGGATAGTTCTTATGTATTTGTTATTCATTTGAATGTAATACAATTTATATGAATGAAAATCCATATTTTTATGTTATTAACTTTTGATTATTTTAATAAACCAGTCAACTTATGTTTGTAATATCATAGATTCTACTAATGCACTTAGATATATTAATCCAAATTCAACATTAGTTATCACTGGTGACCAAGTGTATGAGGAATATATGTTATGATTCCAATATTTTAGAATTTTTACATGTCTTCCTGCATTTAACTTAGTGGGGTAAAACTTGGTTATAACCTTTTTAGTTGTATACAAAGTTTCACATAATTCTTGTTCTTGACTTGTCAATGACGAAGTCATACATGAAGTAAATTATTTCTGCCAACCAAGCATCTACGATTGTATTCCCGTAATTAACTTAGTCGAATAATGCTTCTTGTTCGTGACTTGTTTAATTAAATCCATACATAAAGTAATAATTACTTCTTGTTCGTGACTTATATGTACGAAGTCATACATAAAGTTTTATTTTGAGCGAGAAATAATTGTACCTCACGCTGTCGGTGCATCTGGAATTTGACAAATTCAACCTGATTAGGTATGCTCTGCGGATCGGTAGATAAATTCAACCTGATTCTGGAATTTGATAGATTCAACCTGATTAAGTATGCTTTGTGGATCGATAGATAAATTCGACCTAATTATGTATGTATGTACTGTTGATTGGCAAGTACTAGATGTTTCTAGGGGATGTATATCGCCAGACTCCCGAAAAAAACCCAAAAATAATTGAAGGGACTGAAATCAATATTTTATTGAAACTTGAATCATAGTCAGGTAAAAATAGATCAAAAGAAATACAATAGTAACAATCCCTTGAATCATTGATTATACTTTCGAAGGTGCTCAACATTCCAAGGATTTTTGAATTCTTCTCCTTCCAATGTGTCAATCCGATATGTCCCTGGTCGGATGACAACTGAAATGCAATATGGGCAATACCAATTAGCTTCAAGCTTGTAATTCTTCTGGGCCACTTTCTTAAGGACATAATCTCCTTCTTTGAGGTTATTCGGCTTGACCCTTTTATTGTAGAAGCGAGCAGTTCTGTGTTGGTATGCAACGTTTCTCAGGGCTGCATCTTCTCAGACTTTCTCCAATATATCTACATCTAGTCGCCGTATTAAGTCACTAGTTGGAGAATCAAAATTTAGTACCCTATGGGTTGGTAAACCTATCTTAGCTGAAACCATGGCTTCAGTTCCAAATGCAAAGCATGTAAGGTATTTCTCCAATTGCTGTTCTAGGTGTTGTTCGGTAAGCCCAAAGAACAGAATGTAATCCATTTATCCAGTTTCCTTTAGCAGCATCAATCCTCTTATTCAATCCATTAAGCAAAGTCCTATTTATTACTCTTATTTGACCATTACTTTGAGGATGGCCTGGTGCTGAATGGAGTTTCTGGATTTTAGACTGAACACAATATGCTTCAAATTCATCGTTATCAAATTGAGTTCCATGATCCGTAATGAAGGCATACGGTAGCCCAAATTTGCATATGATATTCTTTCAATTGAATTAATACACCTTCTTACAAGGCATGTCCACCAATGGTTTTCCCTCCACCAATTTGGTTAAGTTATCAACAACAACGACCAAATATTTGAACCTGCCTTTGGTGGTCGACAGTGGGCTAATTAGGTCAATTCCCTAAATAGGCAAATAGCCAAGGTGAAGTTATTGGTGCTAGAGTAGCATTGGGTGCTTTATGAATGGCATAAAACTTTGGCACTTATCACATTTTCTTGCAAAGGTTTTATAATTTGCCCTCAAAGTCGATCGGTAATATCCTTGAGTGTTGATTCTATGAAGTAATGACCAACCAGCTGAATGATCTCCATTAGAACCTTCACGCACCTCTTTGATCAAATCTTCCACTTTCACTAGATGAACACAGTACGATAAGGAAATTATTAACCCCCTTGTGTATAAAACCCCTTTGTCCAAACATATATCTTTCTACTTTACATCTAAGCATCTTGGCCTCTTTTGGATCAGGTGGTAGGATTCCATCTTCAATATAGGCTTTGATTGGGTCCATCTAGGAAGGTCCTAACTCTACAGTAATGAAATTAACCATTAAGTCCTTGTCAATGCTCTGATTAGCTAGGATCTCTATTAGGATGGTGCATCTGAGTTTAGTTTTGGTTACTGAAGCTAACCGACCAAGTGCATCTGCTCGGGCATTGGCTATTTTAAGGATCCTATACATTTCTACAGCTATAAACTTGAAAATAATTTCCATGGTTTTGGTATAGTAACTGGTCATCAACTCTCCCTTGACTCCATATAAATGAAGCACTTGGTTGACCACTAGCTGCGAATCATCGTGCGCTAATACTTGCTCGGCGCCTAATAAGTGGGCCAAATCCAGTCCAACTATCAAGGCTTCATACTCTACCTCATTGTTCGATGCTTTGAACTGAAACCTAAGTGCATATTCAACATCAATATTATCAGGAGTATTGAGAATTATACCTGCTCCACTTCCAGTCGCATATGAAGAACCATCGACGTATAAATTCCATAATGGGATATAATTGTTGAAGATGTTTCCAGACAGAATTCCATGATAGAATATTTTCTTACTCTCCTCTGTATATTTCTAGGACAGTTCTTGATTTCTGGATGATTCAGGTTAATCGACAGTAATTTTAACTTACTTTTAAGTTGAGCTCTCTTTTTTAGAAGTCTGCTCGACAGGCAAGTTTTGTTGGCAGAGAACCTTTATATAAGTGAATTTAGTAATAAAATCTACCAAATCTTGGCCTTTCAATGAAGACCTTAGTTTATAGACAATGTCATATTCTCCCAACTCTACCGCCCAATACATTAATATACCTGACTTCTCAGGCTTGTGGAGAGCTTGCCGAAGAGGTAAATCAGTATACACAACTATGGTGTGTTCTTGGAAGTAGGGTTTCATACGCCTCGAAGCTTCAATAAGTGCTAAAGATAACTTTTCCAAGCGTGGATAGATGATCTCGGCTCCCCTGAATGCTTTGCTGGTGTAGTAAAATGGTTTTTAGATACCATTATCCAATCTAACCAAGGTCGAACTAATCGCAGATTCAGAAACAATTAGGTATAAGTATAGTTTCTCTCCCAGAACTGGTCGGGATAACAAAGGAGGTGACCCTAGGTACTTCTTCAATTCCTGGAATGCTTCTTCACATTGTGCATTCCACTCAAAAGACTTTCTCAACACCTTAAAAAAATGGTAAGCACCTATTTGTTTCTCGAGGAACGAATCGGTTTAACGATGCTACTCTACCAGTGAGCCTTTATACATATTTCTTACAGATTGGCGACTTCATCTCTATCAAAGCTTTGATCTTTGCTGGAGTAACTTCAATTCCTGTTTGATTGACTATGAATCCGAGGAACATACCTTCCAGCACTCTAAACACACACTTGGTAGAATTTAGCTTCATCTGACGCTTTTCCAGCTGGTCAAAAGTTTGACTGAGGTCCCTGATATGATCCGAAGCCTTCTTGATTTTTGTTACCATATCATCCACATAAAACTCCATGTTTTTCCCTATCTGTTCTTCTTGACCATTACAATGTTGGACAACCTGGCTGGATACTTCACATCTTAAATAAAATACTCTTTTTAAAGTTTCTCGACTTCTTCATGGATAGATTGATTCTTTTTTGGACTAAAATCCCCGCGCCTCTGCTTGACCAGCTTGGCATCCTTATTGATGTTGAGCTCATGACAAGGGAAATTGGGATCGATCCGTGGCATATCCTCATGGCTCCATGCAAATACATTTCTCCGTTGCCTCAGGAATATAATCAAATCCTGTTTAAGGATTGGATCCAGTGTTGAGATGATCTGTATAGTTCTCTTTGGTTTGTCGTCGTCCAGGATAATACTTTTAGTAGCTTTCACAATTCGTCCCTTGTCTAATTCTATCTCATCTCGTGTATCTAAAGGTTTAACTTCAGATTCACTATTAGGCTCAGTGGTATCTACCTGATAAGTGGTATTCTTCTTCTTCTTCTTCTTCTTCTTCTTCTTCTTCTTCTTCTTCTTCCATTCAATCAAGCCCTCTTGCTTGGCTGAGGAGTAGTAACACTATCTGGCCACCTTTTGGTCACCTTTCACAACACCTTTCCCAAAATGAATTAGAAACTTCAAGAATTGATGGGCTTTTGACGGTACAACTTCAAACTTCTTTAACCCTACTCTGTCGAGGATCACATTATAGGCAGATTAAATATTTTTATCCATTATGAAGAAACGTATTGTCTCCGTACGATTTATCAGCCAGGTGCTGAATAACATTTCTAGCTTGGCTGTCCCAAGAGGGTAAACCTTTTTACCTGAAAAACCTATTAATGGCATGTGGTAGGGTTTCAGTTGACCGAGCTTCAAGTCCAAACTATGAAAGTAAGGCTAAAATATAATATCTACCGATATCTTATTATCAGTCAAAACCCTGGTGATGATATCATCCTGGAACCTGAATTTGATAACCAAGGGATCATCGTGGGGATAAAGTACCCTATAGAGGTCGTTCTTAGAAAAACCGATTACCAGTTTATCTATGTTGACCTTCCTTGGTCGATCATCTTCGTTCGGATTGATTATCTGGATATAAGAATAAGCTCGGGCCTTATTAAAGTCATCTTTTCTTTCGATATTGTGATCGACTCCTCCTGCATCGCCACCTGTAATTACATGACAGTTAAATAAACCAAAATTGATCATAGCTACCTCACGTTCTGGCTGCTTGGGATTCTTTGATAGGTCGGGATCATCTTCACGGTTTTTCTTCCTGTTATCACTAGGCTTGCATTGAGAATTTGATCTTCCTCTTATTTCTCTGTCTTCTCGCCGATCAACAAACATATTTAGTTTTCCTCGGCGAATGAGAGATTCTACCACATTTTTCAAAGTAATGCAATTATCTGTTGTATGGCCATGATCCTTGTAGAATTCACAATATTTAGATATGTCCTCTTGTTAGGGGTGCCTTCAACCTTTCAGGCCATCGCAAATCCTTATTGTGTTTAATTTCCTCGAAGATATGATGAATGCTAACACTCAATAGGGTATAGGTTCCATATTTTTTGAGCTTGTCCTCATTTTTTGGCTTCTGCTCCTTTTGCTCTTTTTGGTTCTTCTTGGACTCTATTTTGTGGCCATCGCTTCCTCAATGTTTATTATCTTTCCCGCCTTTGTAATGAGTTCAGCCATAGATTTAGGAGGGTCTTTGGCTAAGGTATAATACAGTTTCTCATGAAGCAATTCGCTCATTAGAGCAGTGATGACTATTTTTTCCTCGTAATCAACCACTTATAGTTTCTCATTGTTAAAATGAGTGATGTACTCCCTGGTAGTTTCTCCTACTTGCTGCCTTACGCTCAAAAGATGGGTTACTCTTTTTACCAGCTTAGCTCCGAAACATAAATTGCTAATAAATAGCTCGGAAAGCTGGTTAAAGTTGGTAATTTATCATCGGGGAAAGTTATTGTACCATATCTGGACAGAACCCGTAATGGTACTTGGGAATGATCTACATCTCATCTTGTCGGGGACTGAATAAATGTCAGTTGCAACTTGATATTGCTCAATATACAAATTCGGATCAGTTTTGCCATCATATTTGGGTGTGACTACATAAGCTTTAAACTTATATGGAGTAGGGAAATCCATAATTGACCGAATAAAAATGAATCCTCTAACAAAACTTCGCTGCAAGGGATTCTTTGCTTTCGCCATCTCTCTTAAACGATCTTCTAACCGCTGGATTGATCCTTTCCACGAAGGATTGCGTGCATTAGATTCGTGCGAAGCAGCTCGGTTGTCTCTCCCATGTGTCTGCACTGAGCTCTCTTCCTGAGAAGTCTGCTCGGTGTGCTCAGATCGTTGAACACTCGATCTTGATCTGACATAGGCTTCACGATGGTCGGCTGGATGTTGAGTAATCCTGGACAACGCTCTAGGAGGATTTCTATTTGCTCGGGGTCCCAAACGGTCAAAAGGTGAAGGTCTGCTCAATATTTCCAGGGTGCTTGACCTTTCAGGAGAAAAAGAATGTCCATCATAGAACTCTGAGGATCTAATTAATGAACTGACTCCTATCATGTGATGATCCGGAATAACTATCACTACTCCAAAATTGGTCAATTGTAATGGGCAAAACCCATTACAAAAAATATTTGTAACAGATTAAATTCATCAGAAAATCGACGTTATTTATTTTACTAATAGAATTTATAACGGATAAAATTCGTTACGAATCACATTTTTGTAACGGGCTAAAACCGTTAAAATGTATTTGTAACGAATTTGGTATTGGTACACACCTTATATATTAGTAACAAATTTACCAAACTGTAACGGTTTTGACCTATTACAAATATAGAAATTGTTACGGATAAAATCTGTTACAAATACATTGCAACGAATTGGGAGTGTCATATATTTGTAAAGGATGTCTTTATTTGTAACGATTAAAGCCCGTTAGCAATATTATTATAATTTAAAAGATATCAATCTCATTAAACAAATAAATACACTAGTAATAACTCGTGCTCAACCAATGACAATGCATAATTAATTCCCATAAATTTCACTCAAACATTATTCCAAAACACACGTGACAAAATGAATGACATTACATTTCGGTGATTAAATCGAACTAAAACTATATTTCATTCATAACCGTTAAAATTTACAGAACAAAATGTAGTACAAGATAAATCATCTAGCTTTTAACTATAAACTTGAAACGAACTCTAACATCATTAAAGTTCCACACATTATTCTTCACAAAAAATTTATCTATAAACTTGAAACGAACTCTAACATCATTAAAGTTCCACACATTATTCTTCACAAAACTAGTCTTCATTATCGCTTGTCTGCCAAGTTCTGAATGGAAGAACTTCCATGACTTCCCCCTGATGTGTTTTCTATGTCACACATAATATGAACATGAAAAAGACTATTCAAAATCTCACTAAAAAATCCCTCTTCCTAGAATATATGACTTAAAGCTCCTTCAAGAGAGAACTTGGTATTTCCTTGTTGAATTCCCCGCAAAAACAGGTTGTTCTTTAGCTTGCAGTTTATAAGGTGATTCTTTCAATATTGTGTTTAGAGCAGAAATTGCAAGAATTCTTGTCCGTGGAAATTTACTTTTCAAATTCTTTAAGAAATGTCCTGAAAATACATAAGCTTTAACTTCAATTTTTTAATTTAGTTTCTTGCAAGACTGCTATAATTAATGACTTAGAAAAGGGTTTTAAGCAGTGGGAATTTTATATTTCCAGTTTATAATATGATCCAACCATTTGTGTATTTCCAGCTATTGCAAGGCTATTACTAATGCATGGTAAACCATTAGGAACATTGAGATGATGACAAAGCACAGATGATTATTCTTACCCTGAGTCTTTATCTCCATTATGTGGTCATATAATTGCAATAGCTATTCTTTGGAGGCGAATTTGGCAAGATTAATAATATGTCTATTCAAGCTTATTATATCAGCTAAAGAAAAGAACAGATCATGTCATGGGATGCTTGCTTTGCATATAATTAACGTCTATATGGGAGTGATACTCAAAAGATGAAGCTCCCTTTTAACATGGAAAATAAGAAATTTCTTCGTGTTAATACATAAAATGGGGAAATCAATAGAAAATTAGGATTTTATTTTTAACTTAGCTCAACTGCTTATATTTTTATTTTTATTTTTTCGGTACTCTTATTTTCATAATCAGTAGGCTTAACCCCTCATTACACAGTTATCTCAAAATGTATCATTGTCAACCGTGAGTTATTAAAGAAAAACTTCATGAGTTATTGGACTTACTTCAAATTGGTGGTAATTCTAATACTCTCTACCCCGAATGAAGAGTCCACTATCCTTTTGGATATGTCCCAAATTAATAGTCCAATTTACTTTTTTTAACATAACCAATAAACCAAATTTTCATGGAAGTGTTGATCTTGGCCATTGATTGAATGTATTGCTAATCTATATGGGAAAGTGACTCTTAATTTGGGACGGAGGGAGTATAACATTAACGCCAGAGAGTAAGCCCCAAAATTTCTAGTCCACAGTCTTTTTGGGTATGTCCCAAATTAATAGTCCACTTTAATTTTTTTGACATAACCAAATAAATCAAATTTTCATGGAAGTGTTGATCTTGGTCATTGATTGAATGTATTCTTAATCTATAGGGGGAAAAATGACTCTTAATTTGGGATGGAGGGAGTATAACATTAATAAGAGAGAGTAAGCCCCAAAATTTCTAGAATATAATCACCTCGTAGTTTGGACTGAAGCCATAAAACATGCTAGGCCAACTGGGAAGGTGATTTGATGTCATTGTTCGGTCATAGGGTGTTTGTCCACCCATAGGAGCAGAAGCAACACTCTCATCCTGTAATATAAAAATGCTGAATTTTGAGCCATCAACTATTAACAACTATAAAAGAATTACAAAGAATTTGATTTGCAAAAAAAAGGATTGATACTGCTATATATTTTCTCAAGAATATCTGAAAGTGACCAATACAGTCTAGTGATTACATTTAAACAAAATATTTATGGGAGTTCTTATACTTTTGCAAAAAGAATTGGAGTAAATGAAAATCTAAGAAATTTACCTTTAGTATTTCTGCGTCAACCAATTGATAATCCGCGAAATGAAAATTTCCCTTTGGACCATTTGAAGGGCAGGAAATCCTGAGGTTCAAATCAAGATTGTGGGCACTACCTGCACCCATACAATTAGGAAACCCACTCAACATATAAATTCTTTGAGTGTATTCTTATCAGTTAGAATGGAAACAAGAAAATCAAATAACACCTTGTAGTCATTTGGTTTTGTTGTCTTGCTAGAATCCCAGATTAGTAATTTCATTTATAAAGTTTAAGCTACAAGAAAGAATTGGCACTCTGTGATTCAAACAATTGACATTAACTATGCGATACTGTTATTGAATTCACAAATTTAGGATCCCTAGAAAATATTTAAATTCAAAACTAACTGAATACCCAAATTAAAGTTAAGCAAATACCTCCATCATTGGCATATAAATTTACTTCGCTTTTATAGGAACTGGGCTCGATGTTCGTGATCGCTTGCCACCTGTTGCCTTCAGTAGTAGCTTTATCATAAGCCCTGGATCAGAAAATGAACATGGGGATTTTTTTGCATAAAGATTGATAAAAATATTGATATTATAAAATTAAACCCGTGGTCTCAATAAGTACGAATTACTGATTACAAGGACCCCTTTAAATTTGGCACATCGAGTGATGGTCTTCAAACTCAGAAACTGAACTAACAAAAGAGAGAAAACACATCTATGGCTACCACACGATGCCTACAATGATAACTAGAGACTAAATCCAATGATCTCAGAAAACTCCAAAAAGACATTTCTAAGAACCACCAAGTACGAAATAAGTACACTATCCAACTTGGTGAAAACGAGCTCGTTCTCAAGGAGCTGGATAAGTTGAAAGAGGACGCGAATGTGTACAAATTGATAGGACCAGTTCTTACGAAGCAGGATATGGCCGAGGCTAATGCAAACGTTCGCAAGCGTATCAAATACATCTCTGCTGAATTGAAGCGTTTGGATTCAACTCTTCAAGATTTAGAAGAAAAGAAAATAACAAGAAAGACACGATTGTTGCAGCAAAGAATTCAGTCTCTCTAAGCCGGAAAAGCCAAGGCTTAATATGTGTTTAAATGGTCTTTGTTAAGGCTCGGTTAGCTTTTATCTTGTTACAAATTGAAACTTGTACTGCCTTTTACAAACATTTGTTTATTGTGATCCTTCATTGCTGGAAATATAGAATAATTATTATTCTAAAAATTGTGGTTCTCGTATTTCTGTCTGTCTATAGCTTTCAATTTTCATCTCCTCCTTAAGGAAGATCGTACTTGTATCGAAAAGACAAAAGAAGAATTTTTTCCCATTACGTTATATTGTCAAGGATAGTTTAATATATTAAATAATTTTACATGCAAAAAAAAAACTAATTACAAGGACCATGCAACTTCTACTCCCTGGTTGGATAATCCAAGTTATCTACAAATCCTTAAGGTAAGGTGGAGGAGGCGGTCGCCTTAGGACCCTGAATTATTTCTAGTTTTCATAGAACTGTTAGTGCAAAATTTAAATTAAAAGGCTTGTAGCTCAGTTGGTTTGTGGCTCCATTTCAAGAGTTCGCCTCGGGTCCCCATATTCTCAGGGTCAGCCATGTGTATAATTGAAACCAAGCATTGTTCTTGTAGATAAAATGGGGCTCTAAGAATTTTTATTTGATTAAGAATCCAAGATTTGTTATATTATACTGAATGAAAAACACATTCTCTAAAACCTTATCTGAGTTAAGTGCTCGTTTTGTTTAAGATCATTCATACTTATAATTTGAGTTTTAGGAAATGAATTTTTATCATGTGATTCAAATTATTAATATAATTATGAAACTATATATAAAATTTACCGATCTAATATTTCAGGAAAACACAAACCAAATAACCAAGAAATAACAACATGTACCTAAGTTTAAAGTACTAATTGTTGCATATACAATCAAATCATCTGCAGAATAACTTTTATTTTATCAATTTCAGGCGAGGAAAATCTAATTAAAAAGTTGTTTTAGTTAAGGATTTCTCACCTCTTCGCAAGGACTTGACCCATTCGAGTCTGCCATTGACCACATTTGTTAGGGGTGCTCTGTATTTTCAGCTACCCCGAGATAATCCATTGCTCTGTCGACGAAGTATTTGAACACATTCTTCTTTTGTCAAGTTTTTTATCTGTGATCAATTGAATGAAGATAAGGTTACAATAAAAATTCTGTAAGATAAAGTTATTAGTAATCAGTGATATACGTTACTCCACCTGTTTCATATCTTCATCCTAATCACTTATACTAAAATTAATATCAACATCGATTCCTCGGAACTTAATTGCAACTCGATCATATGCTATGAGTTATGAAAATCAAAGTAATCAAAACTCGCATACAAAAATCATATTTGAAGATTATAAGAGTTATCTAGCCCCAAACAATTCTCACCTTGCTGCAGCATGAGCAGTGTCAAATTCACTTGAAGTTAGGCAAGACAAAATTAATCAAATAACATCATAAAAACTCATATACTTTGCAAATAATTTACCTCCACAACAAATATGAAAAATTCAATCAAATCAAAGCAAATGGGTCAGTCCCTTACCGAAATACACTCGGTTCCCTCAATCCCTATAAAAAGATACACCAGCACACGAAATTCAATCAACATAATCCGAAACTTTAACTCATAGATCCTCAAAACAAAATTTTGAAACAACACAAGGGGACATAATTCGGGCCAACAATGCATTATTTTTTACGGTGTTTTGGCTAACACAACAAGAGAAACACCATTTATACATAACCATAAATTGAAACTGTACTTTTTAACTTAGTACTTTTAAAATAAAACACTGCGTGACTATTACACTCAATTCAATGTGATAAGGCAAGAAAAATCAAGTACATGGCTATCAAATTTAGACACGACAAAAAAAATTAAGCCAAAATTTACATAATATGTCGCGTTCATGTCAAAATTATGACTCGTGTTAGTCTTGTCTTATTGTCGTGTTACACGTATTTCTACTATTATTTTGCGTATAACTGTGTTTAATTTGGTGTGAAATTATTAGTAATGTCATTCGTGTTGTTAAAACTTTTTAGCGAGTTAGGTAAAAAACATGAATGGTGATTGTTGTATAATGTCACCCAAGCAAGACTCAAAAACACGAATCGATGCGAATACCACACGAATTAATATTTTGTATAATTAACCCATTAGATAAATACATACTTACATATTATTTCAAGCCCTAAAAATGTATAATCTAATAAAATATATCCTAAAATTTTTATGTGACAAAAATTTACTAAAAATCGAATTAACACATTTTTTTTTATCACTATAAGAAATGTAATTATAAACATGTATCTAGCTGGAGCAAAAAATGGACATATTTTGTTTTCATCTAAAAAATGGTAACCTACATCCACTCATAAACATAAAGGCAACCTACATCCACTCATAACACGACTAAGCTAACCAAATAATCTCAACCCCTCCAGAATTGAAAGAAAAAGTATATTATTTGTATAACCAACACATTAGATAAATACATACCTACTTACACTTTTTTACGTTATAGGGAATTCGTTAATTTTATCTCCTATGTAGAAAAAGAAAACAAACAAAGGAAAAAATGTTAGGGAAAGTACCAAAATTCAAGGTATGTGACATTTCATATTACAAAAGATAAGAAAAAGGTAAGGAAAAGTATCACATTGTTCATTGAACAAAATATTAAGGAAAGTAATATTACGTAGCATACAAACACCAAATCTCAAAGACACTTACAATATGGAGATATATGCGGAGCTAATCTAAAATCCAAACCCGAGTTTTGCCTTTCAAAACCCGAACTCCAAATATCAAAAACCTAACACCAAATCTGAAAACCTTGATGGAAGTTAGAGAGAGAGAGAGAGAGGTGTGTCTCGTGGGGGAAGGCGGTAGACAAAGTTGTTCCACTACGGGCATAGAGGTCGATGGCGGGGGAATAGAGGGAGTAGATGAAAGTGGGTTATATTGGGTTTTGAGATTTGGTATCCCACCCAACCCAACCCAACCTTCTCTTCTCTTTTTTATTTTTTCTTTTGATGATATGGCAACAGTATTTTTTTTATTTGTAATGGATTTTGACTGTTACAATTTTGTAACGGACAATAGTTGTTACAAATAGAAAAAAAATTATGTTACAATTTCTTTGTTCCGGTGTAGTGTATGTCGTCTATGCCTAGGAGGTGGAGGCAACAATTGTCTCCTTGGTGATAGAATGACCTGTTGCCTTAATACGACTGGAGATCTGGCTTGTAGAGACTGAGTCAATTGTCTCATTGACTCTTTCATGGCATCTTGTCCCCTGGAAATACTGGCAAGGATTCCATTTAGGTCGGCTACTGTAGGCGGAGCAGATGGAACAAATGGGTTGCCTTCGTTTTTGATACTGGGCTCTGGACCATTCATTTTTCGTTAAATAAGAGTGTTCTAGATAGAGAACGATGATTGGACACACGTTCCCGCAGACAATGCCAATCTGTTGATATCAGAAAATGGATTTAGTCCAAATTTATAATCGTAGATAAAACATAGAATTATAATTGAATAATAAAAAGGAGACATGAGATTTAAAGTGGTTCGACTGTGTAAGAAAACCTACATCCACTGTTATGGTATTGATGTTAGAGATTAAAAAAGCTAGGCACTCTTGTGTAATACCCCATATTTTTATGGCTTTTAATTATGAGATTAATTAAATAAAATTGCTTTTAATTATGGGATTAATTAAATTAATTTGGGATAATTAATTAGAAATTAATTCGGATTTAAATAACTAGAGAGACGAGAGTTAGTATTTAACTATGATGATAATGTTGAATATTGCTGAGTGATTATGGTAATATGTGATTATTGAATTTATTTCCAAATTAATTGGAAATTAATTCGGATTTAAATAACTAGCGAGACGAGAGTTAGTATTTAACTATGATGATAATGTTGAATATTTCTGAGTGATTATGGTAATATGTGATTATTGAATTTATTAAAATTGTCGTGAGTTGAAAATACGGCAGTTTCGGTAATTTAGTTGGGATGCGCGTGTCAGTCATGTCAGGATCCAATTTAATGAATTTAAAAGTATTTTATTTTTATGTCATCCGTATGATCATTTTGAGTGCGCCAACGTATCCGGAAGGGTCGAGATAGTCATAAAATACTAGCCGGGGGTTTAGTTTAGGTCCCGGGGCATTTTTAGGCCTAACCGGCAACACGGGAGGATATTTTAGTCATTCCTATTTTTGGTGAATAAGGACTTACGAAGTTTAGACTGATATTATCATCCATCACTTGAGTCCCTTACGGTTTTCACAACCAAAAAGCATCATGGAAGTTAGAGGAGAAGAGATGAGAAGTTCCAAGGGTTTTCCATGGCCATAACCACCACTTATAGGTTTTTGCACCACCGTCACCACCACCGGATAGATCGAAAAGCAAGGATCATCACCATACCGTCTACTTCATTGGATCATAATCTCTATTTCAGGAAAGTGATTTATCTTGCAATAATTTATCGCATATACTTTATATGATAGTTTAGGTTTGATGTGAATTTATGAATAATAGCAAAAACATGAAATTGGAGACTTAATAATTGATTTGGGGTAGGTTTGCATGTAGTGGTGCTTCTGGAAATGTTTGATGAACGAAATTATAAATTAAGGGTTAAGAATCACGAAATTTAATTGAGGATTATGATGATTATGGAATAAGTAGTGAAGAATTAGGGTTGTAGTGAAATTGATGACTTTTTATCCAAGAAAATGATTTTATATTATAGTTTAATGATTCTTGAATGTTAGAACTTGTGTATATATGTTGGCTTAACGATTAGTTAACTTTTTTGGGAGATTGGGACATTGTAATGGAGGATTCGGGGTGTAAAAATGGTAAAACCCGTAACTGTTTAAGAGAAATCTGGGCAAAAACCTACTTGATCGATCGATCGATCGATCCAAGAATGTCGATCGATCGATGATTGATCGATCGACCTCTCCTGATTTTTGGCAATTGTTTTCCTTTAAGGTTTAATGAAAATTCCAAAGCCGATATTGATTCTTAGGATGATTAATATAGTATTGTGGGACTTAGTTAAGGTCAGTAGGATCTTAGTTATTACCCGGAAAATGTTATAACTTATGGGATAGAACGTTATAATTATGAGCGGTTACCGAGTGAGGACGGTTTGAAACCTTTCAATTTGGGACTGAAAGAGGAATGAAAGATAATGTAAGGGTTTGAACACTATCAGAGAGATTTTATATTTGCTGAGATAATCTTAGGAACAAATGGGAGACCTAGTATTCACTTGAGATAGGTATAATTATTCGAATTCGTATGACGAGACTTGTCGCGTTAAATAAATATTACGTAGAATATCCGAAACATAAATATTGTGGGTGAGACTTAATATATAGGGGAGGAGTATACCTATATTGAAATTATATATATACTGGTTGTGTGATTTTCTAGTATATGGATTATTGTGTGTATAATATACCTATCGTACTTGCTATCACGGGAGGTCGTTTGTAAGAGGATAGTCTGGTCTCGATGTGACATTCAGGGGGACTTTAGATTGATACCTCAGAACATAGGACTTGGAAGGTCTTATCGCTGAATGGATAAGTCTGCTGACCTTGGGAGCATAGGTATGTGCGTGACCCATGGGTATGTGAACTATGTTCGCCTCCACTATGTGTGATTTTTATTGAAACGGTTCCTGAGTGATTCGGAACTTGTGATCCTCACGTACGTGATGTACCGGGATTGGATAGCAGAGTATGAGGGCATCGTAGGTTCTATCCTTATAGGGTGCCTGATTTGTATATGAGATATTATACTGGTGCATATACATATACTTGTGATAGTTCTGTTGTGTTGCTTAATAGATGTGAATAGCTAAGATATTGTAATGGACTAAGAATTTGAGAATTTAATTAACACTTGAGATAAGTAATTTAATGAACGTGAATATGGGTTAGGAATATGTTTTGTTTGGGTGTTACGAGTAGATACCCTATGTTAGAATGATAACGCAGGAGTGGTGCAGACTAGTTAGCTAGCGGAATAACTAGGATGGGTTAAGGGTCTACGTTAGGCGTGCACAGTAGTTGAGAGGCGAGAAACTGATGTGAGAGTACGCAATTAACATGTTTATTATATGTGTTGTTTAATATTGTAATTTAAACACTTGCTATATTTTTAAACTGTTTTCACCTTGGGCCCTCACCCGTTTGCTTTCAAATCTATTTTTCTTGAAAAATATTTTAGGTGCACAACCACAGGGAAGCCAGGCATAGGAGTTCCATTATATTATTGTCGTGCTTTAGCTGCTGTGGAAGTTACAGGTTCTCGGTATTAGACGCCTTCACATTTTGTATTTGATTCTACTCAGGGTTACTCATCTGTTAGGGCATGTCGCCCATTTCCATTTAGAGATATAATTCTCAGACTTTTAGTTTTATTTCAGATGTTGGTTTATTTATTCAGACTCATGTATCGGGATTTTATTTTTACTCTAGTATTATATTGGAGTGTTTACTCCAGACTCAGTTTATTTCATTTCGTTGATTATTCATTTGAAATTGTTTATGCGAATAATGGTTGTTGACTTAATTACTTTGATTATGTTAATTTAATTAGTAAAATTTGGCATCTCTCTTTTTAAATATTAGGTGGCT
Organism: Sambucus nigra; assembly: GCA_949130495.1. Lineage (NCBI taxonomy): Eukaryota > Viridiplantae > Streptophyta > Magnoliopsida > Dipsacales > Adoxaceae > Sambucus > Sambucus nigra. The sequence goes on from OX422208.1 coordinate 555,526,127, forward strand.
AGTAATAAATTAAATATTTTCGACAGTGATGCTACAACTGAACCAACTTGATATTCTGTATTAATTTAATAAAGGAGTAGCTACCTGGTATTTAATTAGATGGGGTATTACATCTTGTATGAGAAGAACATAGAATTCATTCTATCTTCCCTTCGATGAAAGGAATACAATGTATTTATAGTGACCTGGAGATCAAGGGTTAGAATGTTAAGGGATGTAATGCCTTTATACATTTAAGCATTTACATCTGTACATAATGAATGTGATGGTTGGTTGTGTGAACCACGTGTGGCAAGACCCTTGGTATAATGATGCTTCCTTGGAATTGATGGTCTGCATTCTTTATGTTGTTCGACATGCCCGCTAAGCTAATATCTGCTGACTAGGATTTCGGTCACGTAAGAAGACAAATGTTAACTTCTGATTGGTCCACGTTGGTGGATAATTTTTGGTATCAACAAGTCCTTTGCTTCTCTAAAGTCAATACGAGTCTCTCCTCATATAGACGCTGAGTCTATATTCTCTTGACTATTATGAGATCTTTAAGTGAATTCGCATTACGTGACATATTATATAAAAAAACATTTTTGAAAAATATAGCATCTCTAGATTCAATAATTATGTTAACATACACGTTGTGGACAAAAAATCAATATGCACTCCTATTATTGGCATAACCAATGAATACACAATCAATGTTTTTTGTTCATATCTTGACCTTTTTTAAGGGTTAGGAGCAACCACCGTTGTTAAACGCCCCCACACTTTTAAGTTTTTACAGTTAAGTATACAACCTTTTCATAATTCATAAGGAATTTTGTGGGTTTTCTTACGAGGCATTTTGTTAAGAATATAATTGGTTGAAAACAATGTGTCCCCCCACATGTTATGGGGTAAACTAGAGCTAATTGACATAATAGTATTCATCATTTCTTTCAATGTTAGGTTTTTGCGTTCAATAACCCCATTTGTTTGAAGCGAATACAGAGTGGTAGTTTGGTGAATGATTCCGTGTTTCGAACAAAATTGTTGAAATGATGAATCATATTTGCAACCTCTATTGCTTATTAAGGCCTTAACTCTTTTATTGAGTTAGGTTTCAACCTCACTCTTATAGTGTTTAAACAATTCCATTTCCTCATCTTTGCTTCTTAGTAATTACACATAAAAATATCTAGTATGATCATCGACAAGAGTAATAAAATAATATATACCACCTCTAGTTTGTAAAAAATTTATGTCACAAATATCACTGTAAATTAGTTCTAGAGGTTTGGTACTTCTTTCGATTGAACGAAAAGGAATTCTAGTTATTTTTGTTTCTACACAAATTCCATATTAATGATTATGATCTAATCCACATTTAGGAAATATATTTAAACTAATAAACCTTTTTAAAGTATCAAAACTAACATGTCAAAATATCGAATGCCATATGTGAGAAGACTCAAGAAAATAAGAAGAATTATATTAATAATAATAATAGAATTTTTGAGTTCATTAGTCATTACATTCATTTTAAAGATCCTATCACTCAAATAACCATTTTCTACAAACATATCATTTTTAGTAAGGACAAAATTGTCCGACACAAAGACTAACTTAAAACCATTCTTGCTCTGGAAAAAGATCAAAATACTTAATTCTTGTGCATATCGGGCACGTGAAGCATGTTATTGTGCGTAAGCTCTTTGCCACTTGTCATTTTCAGCACCCACCTTTTCACGTCCTTCAACTTTTAAAGATAAACAATTTACCATTAAGAGTTGTTCTTCATGATCCAGCATCTTATATGCGGATAACATTCATTTATTGGAACACATGTGGTGAGCAACACCAGTGTCCACCTACCATTCTTTCATTTTTCTTACTAAGTTACATTCGAAAACAACCACAAAGAGGTTCATGTCATTGGCATCATCTGAAAGTTTTTTCGGTTCAGTAATATTTTCTTGAGCATTTTGTTTCGTAAAGTTCTTCCGCTTTCAACAATCTTTAGATCGATCCCCCGACTTGCCACAATTATAGCACTTGCCTTTGAACTTCTTCGCACCATTCGATCCTTGACTTTAATAATCACTTGTGTTTTTTTTTTATCCTTTAATCAGACTTACGCTACGTTGGCCTTTGATTCCATGGATTGAAACCCATTCTTTTCCTTAGATTTGCGGTTATCTTCTTCAATATGCAAATGAACAATTGACTCTTCAATTTTCATCTCCGTATATTTATGCTTTAGATAGTTATTGGAATCCTTCCAAGATAGTGACAATTTTTAAATGATTGCCACCACTTGAAATGATTTACTTAAAGACACGTCTTCGGTATGAATGCCATGGAGAATAACTTGAAGTTCTTCAACTTGGGTTATGATTGTCTTAAAATCTATAATTTTGAAGTAAAAAATGATGACCATGAATTTATTCATACCGATGTTCTCCAACTCATATTTTGTATCTAAGGACTCCCGAATTTCCTTCGCTGTTCCGGCATTACAATACACATTATATAATGACCTATCAAGTCCATTAATAATATAGTTTCTACATGAAAAATTTGTGTGCTTTCATGCATCCACCACGATCGCGTTTTCCCTATCACTTTTTTCTTCGCTAAGTGTAAAAACCTTTTCCTTGAGAGATTTAGCCAAATTCAAGGTAGTTAAATAGGAAAGCATTTTCTGTTGCCAATGCTTAAAATATGTCCCATTGACTTTTCTTCGATTTCTCGCCAACAATGACACCAAACGTAGGAGCAAAGTTACTAGATGAGGACATTTATGTTACAAAACAAAATGTTTTTCAATACAAAAATTAAAATTCTATATAACAATAACAAATATCATATAAAGTCTTGTAACATAAGATGATAACGTTGAATTCCAATTTGTTGTCCCTTTAATGTGATTCTGATTATAATATGAACAACTCATTAAAAATAATAAAATTCATTGATAAATTAATTTTGTTTTAATTAAGGATCAAATATCAAAAAGTTCCTCAAATATTTTTTAATACACATTTAGTCCAAGCCTTTTATTTTGTACTTAAAAGTCCCTTATTCTCTTATCTTTAAACCCCCGCGTCAACGGCATGGTAAAGCCTTTTTGGTATGGTGAAAGACTTTTTGGTGCAAAAAAAAAAGCTTGAACTATACATATATTAAAAGAAGTTCGAATAACTATTTGGTATATAACCCTTTAATTAATCACATTGGAGTTTCATCAACGAAGCACTAATGAGTGGTGGGGTACTTAATAAAAATTCATACCAACGATGAGTTAATTGACATGTTGACAAAACCTATTTTTAATAAGTCATCTGCTATGAAACTCGCAGAAGTTTACGTGGTATAATTGTACGAGCCAAAAGTGTAGAATTTATTTTAACCAAGTGTCTTGGCTCAGTGGTATAAGACTTCTACTGAAACAGTTTTGGGGGTGAAATGGATTTGGTCCCTAGTTCGATTCCCGGCACTGTCAAAATAATACTTGGTCAGAGAAAGTCACGAACTGCGAATGAGAATTAATCGAGGTGCGCGCAAGCTGATCCGGATACCTTATGATATGTTAAAAAAAAAAAAAGTGTAGAATTTATTGGAACATGACATGCATTCAACTGCACACTACACTGTATATACAGATTAATTGGTTGTATGTTTGTCCCCTTATAAATCATTGACCCATCTTTACAGATAATTAAGGGGTTGGGGCTAGTTAAGGCAAGGTATGGAAATGCAGGAGGAAGGGAATCATGTCCCTCGAAGTAAGGCTGTGACATGTTTGGTGGTATGATAGTTGATTAGACTAACCCACTTTACAGGCGACAACTTCACATGACAACCAAAGATAATTTGTGTCCTAATTTGACAAATACACACATTCAATCTTAATTGTTTCGGCATTTTCATGTTTTGATTTATCACAGCCACATAATGGTTGTCGACACCAACTAGTGTGACCTATAAGTCTTGGCGAAACTCCAATAATTATAGTCGTGCTGTGTAGCATTGTTCACCGCCACCAGTACCATCATTATTGTTTGAAAAATGGGTAAATTCATTTTATATGTAGTTTACTTAAGTAGTTTTGAATTTTCTTATGAAATAGTAGTGTATTTACTACTTACTTCAATGTAATGATCAAATGAGTTTTGTTAAATTTAAACTTTTATTAAAATAGTTTCAGAGCTATTATAAACGATTTTAAGATTTAATATAGTTTTAAAAATACATAAAATGAAAATTCAATAAATCTTTGAAACCGTGACTAAGCTCCAAAAACTATATTTAATTAGACAAGAGGGACAAGAAATGATAAAGAAATTTGGCTTCAAAATAGCCAATTTACATATTAACCACTTGGTGTAGTTTGAATTATAAAGTGTCTCGTATAGAACCTCAAGTGGAAAATGAGTTGTATAAAGTCCAAAATGACACTCCAGTATTAGGTTTCAAGGGGCAACCCTAAGGGTCCGTTTGATAGAAAACTAGAAAAATGCAAATGATTCTAGGACATTTGATTCCAGGGCAAACAATTTTAAGACAAATGAATATTTTTCAACTTGTGTCTGTTTGATATAAGTTGGAAAATCATCAATTTTTCACATTTTCTATCAAACGCGAAAGTTGAAAAATAGATATAAATGTGAAAAATTTGTTTACGGAATATATATATATATATATATATATATATATATATAATATTATTAAATATACAAAATATATGAATATATATTATATTATTTGCGGAATATATATATTCCGTATATACAAAATATATGAATATATATTATATTATTTGCGGAATATATATATTCCGAAAATTAATATAATTTGCGGAATATATATATTCCGTAAATTATTATTAATTTTCGGAATATTCATATATTTTCTATATTTTTTCAAAAATTAATAATAATTTACGGAATATATATATATTCCGAAAATAATATAATATATATTCATATATTCATATATTAAATATAATAATATATTTAATATATGAATATATTCCGTAGATAATATATTATATTTTCATAGATTTTGTACATTTAATAGATTTTGTACATTTAATAATATAAAAATTATATTATTTAAATGTACAAAATCTATGAAAATATAATATATTATTTATGGAATATATGAATATATATTATATTATATTATATTATATACTGAATATACTAAATATATATTATTTACAGAATATATACATATATATAGAATACATATTTACATATATACAGAATATTATATTCTGTATATATATATATATATATATATATATATATATATATATATATTATTTACAGAATATATACATATATAATATGAATATATACATATATATTATGTATTTATGAATATATACATATATATAATATACATTATGAATATATACATATATATAATATATATTATTCACATATATTTAATATATATACATTATTCACATATATATAATATACATTATTCACATATATATATGCAGAATAATATATTATATATATGTGAATAATGTATATTATACACTATTCACATATATATAATATATATACATTATTTATAATATATATATATAATATACATAATGTATATTATATATATTATAAATAATGTTTATATATTATATATATGTGAATAGTATATAATATACATTATTCACACATATATATATGTAGAATAATGTATATTACATATATGTATATATACAGAATATAATATACATATATATTACATATATGTATATATTTTGTAAATAATATATATTAAATATAAGGAATATATTAAATATATGAAATATACAAAATATATAAATATAAGGAATATATGAAATATACAAAATTTACGAAATATAAATATATATTAAAATATATGAATTATATAAATGTACGAAATATATAAATATATGAAATATATATAAATATACGAAATATACATATATGTGCTAAAATATATAAAATATACGAATGTATATTAAAATATACGAAATATATATATTTATATATTTATTAACAATATATATTTATATATTTATGAAATATATAGAGTTATAAAAAAAAATAGTTTTAATTGATTTGCCACCCAAAGGTGGTAAACAAAAACCTGATCCCCCCAAAGAATTGAATTCCGCCTTAGAGTGGCAAATTGTGCTTAAGGGGTGTTGTACATAGAAAACAAATTTCAGGACAAATTAACGCTATCAAACAGCTTAAAAGCTGAAAAATACCAGAATTTTTTAACTTTTGAGAATTTACCTTGAAATTTTTGTGCTATCAAACGGACCCTAAGTGTTTTGTGTGTCTCGGTTTGTGGGTTGTTTTGGACAAAGTTTTCATGGAGCAATGCTATCCCCTAAGTATATCCCCTTAATCATTTTCGAATGCTTTGAAGGTTTACATTTGGGGTGAGATACAATACAAGCATTTATTGCCTTCGGGGGGGACAAAGTATTTTTTTGCACGCAAAGAGTCGCAGTTTTTATTAGTTTGAATAATTGTCATTGGAAAACTAGTTCTTCTAAACAAGCTAAGAAAAGCACCGTAGAAAATATCATCGTTTTAAAAGACATCGCTAAAAGTATCAATCTACATGACATGTTATTCACTTAATCTAGAATAAACAACCATTCGAACAAAAAAAAATTGTATATTTGAAAAGACACTCGAAGTTGTCTATAAGCACATATCTCCTTCCCATTTACATACATTCATCCAATCCGTTTTCCACGTATCATCTTTGAGTCAGAAAATTGTTGTTGGGGAGCACATACATTGCATTACCTTTTGTACATTCTGGACAACATCATTTCATCCTATGACACAAAAGCCCATCGATTTTGGTTGTGGGCACTAGTAGCAGGGGCGAAACGCATCTTAAGAAAATCCAACATTTGAATTGATCTTACATTGGTTTGTGATGAATTCTTATCACCAGCTGCGAGTTTGTTACATTTTTTATGCAATATTTTATTATTTTCTATTTAAAAAAATTATTTAGGAAAACATATATGGCTGAAAACAATTAAAGCATCCCATAAAACTGAGTTTTATTTGAATTTTGTGGCTCCTTTGCTGTACAAATGAATTTCATAAATCCAAACTACATCCAACCTTTCCCGGCTCCACTATTTGGTGCCAGTTACAAGTGTCCATTGCAAATAAATTATCTAAACATAAACAAAACTCATTTTTAATTGTACTTGAGGTGGTGGCTGGGAGCCTTTTTGGCCACAACTTTCCATTGAAAATAAATTATGTACGAATAGTTAAGAGTTAATGAGTTTTCTTTCTTTCCCTTTTCTTTTTAATTTGGATAATACTAGGGCTATTTCTTTTGGGTACCTTTTTTTGTTACTCTCGGCATATTAGTGTTGTACTTTACTTTATCTTTTATGTCCTGACGGAATCCATATAAATAAAGACAAAATAAGGTACAACACTTTGAAGTCGGGAGTAACAAAAATGAGTACCCCTAATATTATTCTTTTAATTTTAATTTTACTTTGGGTGGGTGGGTAGGATATCTTAGTACTTCACAAGGATCAACTAACAAAATCCGGCCTTGGGATTTTGATCCTGAACGTATTTCAATTTCACAATCATATTTTTGAAAGTTTAAAGCTATTAGGGTTAATTTTAAGAATATCTAATAATTTTAAAAAATTTTAGTCACTCCTTGTCATAAAGAATTAATAATAATTTTTTATTATATTGAAGGGTGTGTTTAGGAACTTCTTAATTAAGCATCTAAGAATATCTTAATTAACAAATAATATCTCCTAACAATGACCTCCAAATAAAAAAATAAAGATAATAATAAAGAACACAAAATTCTTGGGTAAATGACAATTCCAAATTAAGAGTTCACATTCATTTAAGACAATCAATGAGCGAAATTTCACGATGATGAACAGTTTTGATGACACTTAATGAACCGAATTTCACAATGATGAATAAGTTTTCATCTTGACCATTGATTAAGTACATTAGAAGCACTAAATAAAGAATAAGATTACAACTTTTCAAAACTTTTTTGTTTTTTCTCCCCACAAAATAATGTTTACTCTTGCACTAATAACCCCCCTTTTACTCACAACAGTAAAACACTCACCAAACACTCTCAAGAACTCTACTATAAAATAGTATACGAGTTCACTCAACAAAAGAAACATCTCACCTAGAGAACAATCTTCAAAACCCCTTCTTGAAGAATGCACATTAAATATTTTTTACAAAAAAAAACTATCAAATAGTTGTAATTATTTTCACCATAGGCACAATCCTACACCTAATGTGGTGTGATATAGTCAAATGAATTCCAAAAATAAAGCATTAATGGGCAAGCTAACATAAGGATTTTAAAAAGAAACAAAAAGAGCAATGCTTAGAAGTGTCTAGATATAATTAAATGCATTAGATTTAATATAATAGAATTATGATATATTAGAAAAAATACTTTGTGTTGTGACACGGGCTTCATTAATTCCAATGACATTTAAAATCGATGATAGAATTTTATTTATTTAGGTGATCTTATAATATGTGAAAGTACAATTGTCAAAATTTTCAAATCAACTCTTCCTTTGAGGTGACATGGTCGAGATGACATTAAATTTTCACTTAACAACAAGACATTAAACTAAGACTTGGAAAAAATCATAGTTTGTATATATTGTGGCAACTGGAGTTCAAATATAACATGTCAAGAATTTTATAATACCCAAAGTCATAATTCTTTTCATAATCATTTTCAAATTTTATCACAAGTGAATCCAACTTATGCCTCCCTTCCTTCCCCAAAAAATCCTTTAACAAAATCTTTTTCTCAGACTCACCCTTTTCAAGAAGAAAATAATTTAAAAATAATTGATACTAAGGGTGGAACGCCGCCTGTGGACTGCTCTTGATTGGGTAATATTCTATAGAGGTTCTGCGAAGACTGTGCGTCATACTTGTGGGTTATCAAGTAGTTTGTAAGTCCGCTGTCTTGTAAAAATATCTGAAGTGCTGAAATATAGGTTTTACCCTGAAAAGGGATTTTTCTTTATTTTCTATGCGATTGCATGTTTTATTTATCTATTTTATCACCTAGATGCATGTCTCGATAAAAAGATAAAATTGGTATTACGTTTAAGGCATTTAATTAAATAAGTTATTCCAATGAGATTGTGCGCACTCTCATAGTTCATTTTTTTTAATTTATCCAAACATATTTGTCTTTAAAAAATTATTAATTTAACTAGTTTCTTTGGTATATCTCAAACCTTTGATCTCTCATCATTGTTTCTCTTATTTCCCTTTTTCTGATTGGGTTTCTCCTTTGAGTATTCCTTCCCCCCTTCCAAGATCCTTCAAGATAATATTCACCATACTGAGTAATGAAATATCTTTCATATCATATCTCCTTGGTGTACTTAAAATACAGTCACACAAATGGTTCTTTGACACGCATTGTCTTTTGGGTCCTTGTTGATTAGTGTTTAGTTAGAAATGCAAATATGAACATTTAAATAATAACATTATACTTCTCATTTTACGAGAGTAATAGCTGTGATATATATTAGGACAATAAGTTCAATGATAAAAGGTGAATACAATCTTCATTTTGCATAGGTGTGATAATTCTTTTTGCATATAATGCAATGCCGATTATTTTCCATCTATAGTCATTTGACCATTTACAAAAGTATGGCTTTCCTTTTGACAAAAATAACAAGTAATTTAATTAAAGCCTTTAGTCTTTATGAACATCGTTGCCCAGAATTCTTTCTTTATCCTTTTTAAAACTAAGTATTTATTTATTTTTGTTCATTACCAAGTAATTTTACATTTTAACAACACATTTCAAAATTTCTAATCGTTGTTTCAAAATGTTGGGTTCTTCTCTTAACTTTTATATTTCTTTTTCTACATATGATAAATTAATTGTACTTATTTCCTTTAGTTTTTTCAATCTCAAATTTTCATTTTCATGTTTGAGTTTTTGATGTTATCATAAAGAGTTTTCATTTCTGTAAAAATAATTCCTATTCTTTTTTTCTTTTCATACTGGTGTGTTCATCTATTAATCTTTTTAATAACTTATTCTGGTTCATCTATATTAATCACATAGACGATAAATTCATCATATTACATCTTCTTTTGTATAACTATTTGGATTTGTAAGCCCGAAAGAGTAAGAGTATACTTCATTATATTTTGTCCTAGTGGTGGCATGATTGGTTGATTTCTTTTTTGGATGTTGAACTAAATAGATCTTCAACTTTCGATATATATTTATCTTTGTGAAAGAGAATAATTATTCACTTTTTTCCTCTATATTTAACTTTTTAATTGAATAAGTTGTTATAATGCCATTACTATGGATGATGAGGATAGCGAAATCGACACATAGTTTCTAAATATCTTTTTATTCCTATCTATTATTTGGTGGAGTAGTAATGGTGTGTTTAGTTATCTTTTTGATTGTGGATGGTTATGTTGTGGGTTACTATATACATTTTTGGAGCTTATGGATACTGTGGCCATCCCCGATCCCCGCCGCGGAGGGAGGAAGGGATCCTTCGGGTCCCGCGCGTCCCCTCTTGGGAGAGCGCTTCGGCTGGCGTCGATTTGTGAAGTGTGAAGATGTAGAGAGATTTAGAGTCTCTAGTCTATTTTACTCAAAACAGACAAAATAAAAAGGGGAAGCCACCCCGAAGGATGGCCTCCAAAGACATACTGGTGCGTGCGAAACCAAATGATTCGAGAAGGGTTCAGAGGCTTATTTACGAAATGGGAAGGCGTTAGGCACCCATTCCGCCCTTTCGGTTTCTCATGGATATTTGCTATTTTCCTTTATATTTTCCCCCGTGATATGTGTGCATGTGTATATATAGAATGGACGTAGGAATTGTATCATAGAAAAGACAAAGCGAGTCATCCATAGGAATGTGAGATTGGTGTAGAAAATAAGATTTACGTGATTACCCCTACGTTGACCGTTATAAAGGAACGATAACGCATATGGAATAATACGTTACTAAGAACAAGTATATAGAATATAATAGAAAATGAGATAAAGAGAAGATAGAAAATAAGAGAAAAAGTGAGAAAAGGACTCGAGTTTCGGGTTTTACCCCGAGACGCCTACGTAGCCTATAAAGGCATCAAAGTCCACGTAGTTCGCATATAAACGAGGGGTGGGGTTTAACCCATAAATACAAATGGAGAAATCTCTTATTTGTAAGCATGTGTGTGTGTGTGTGTGTAGAAAAAGTGTTTTAGTTGTGAGAAAAGTGTGGAAAAGGTGTGAGAATCCCTACTTGGAATTTATGAGCAAACCCTCTTTTTCTTGTTTTTTGGGTTTTTTATTTATATGAAAATAGGAGATGTACAATACTACTAGATAAAAAGTATGTTAGGATATGTGAACTAAGATGATAAAAGTGCTTAAGTAATAAAAAAGTTATTGCAAATTTAAGAAGAGAAATGTGAGAGAGATGGACCTTCTTGGAGTCTTTGAGCTTGATCTTAAATGTTGAAAGGCAGCCCTTGCAGTTGGATGATGATGGAGAGTGATTAATTCATCAAGTTTGATGAAAGGGATGATGAAAAGTGGAAGTAAAAAAGGGATTTGAAAGTTGAAATCACGCTGCCTTCGAGAGAGGTTTCTGGGGGTTTGCTGAGAGTGATTTTGCCTCTGATCTGAGCTCTCTTGCAAATGAGGCCAAGGCCTCCTTTTATTGCTCTAGGGGACTGCCTATCGGCTTAGATCCCTTTCTACCTACCGGCAGGAAGGCGCCGATAGGCAGGTTCTGGGACCTGCCGTTTGGTAGTGTGTTTCAGACTTTTTCGGAAAATTGATCGCCGAGGGCAAACCGTTGGTCAGAATTGCGCACGGGGCATACCGTTGGAAAGGTATTTCAGATACCTTCGAAAGTCCTTTGGACCTCTCCCAAGTTAGGGAGTTAACTTTGGGTCAAATGTGGCTCGGAAGTGTTTATCGGTCCGTTGGACGGGGAATCGTTCGGACGCAAATGGATCGTTCGTCCGCATGGTAAGTTCGAATCGTGCACAAAACGGACCGTTAGAAAGGTTAGGAGGTGTACTTCGACATTACAAAGAGTTTGGCCCAGTTTGGGGAGTTGACTTTGGTCAACCGGGCCCGAGAAGCATTCGGTGACCTCTCGAAGTCAAACGGATCATTCGTCCGCATGGTAAGTCAAAATCGTGCACGGGACGGACCTGTGGAAAGAGTATTCAGTTCCCTTCGAAGATTCATTCAGCCTCTGTCGAGCTGAAGAGTTGACTTGGGTCAAACGGAGCCTGGAAGCTCCTGATGGCCTCTAGGTAGGGTTTCGGACGCAAACGGATCATTCGTCCGCATGGTGAGTCGGAATCGCGCACGGGGCGGACCGTTGGAAAGGGTATTCAGTGCCCTTCGAAGATTCAATGAGTCTCGGTCGAGATGAAGAGTTTGACTTTTGGGTTAAACTGAGCCGGGGAGTGCTCGATGGCTTTTAGGTCAGTACTAGGGACGTGACCAGGGTTCAGTGATGAGTGGAGGTACTAGGGACCTAAGGAGAGTTAAGGGGTAACGGAATGAGGTGTCTACAGATCCCCTCGACAGGTGAATTTGGAATAAATGATAGCCGTCGATTAGACACCGCATGATGCTTCTGAGAGAGTGTGACCGATTCAGAGGGTCGAGGTCGATTCTGAGGACCAAAGGAAGCGAGGATGACCAATTCAGAGGGTTGAGGTCAATTCTGAGGACCTAAGAGTGGTGACGATCGAGGACCGAGGTCAATTCTGAGCTAACTCCGGTGATTATCCAAGACCGGGGCCAATTCTGACCCAAGAGTGGTGACGATCGAGGACCGAGGTCAATTCTGACCTAACTTACGTGACGATCCAGGGCCGGAGCCAATTCTGACCCAAAAGTGGTGACGACCGAGGACCAAGATCAATTACGACCTAAATCAGGTGACGATCCAAGACCGAGGCCAATTATGACCCAAGAGTGGTGACGATCGAGGACCGAGGTCAATTCTGACCTAATTCAGGTGACGATCCAAGACCGGGGCCAATTTTGACCCAAGAGTGGTGACGACCGAGGACCGAGGTCAATTCTGACCTAACTCAGGTGACGATCTAAGACCAGGGCCAATTCTGACCCAAGAGTGGTGACGACCGAGGACCGAGGTCAATTCTGACCTAACTCAGATGACGATCCAAGATCGGGGCCAATTCTAACCCAAGAGTGGTGACGACCGAGGATCGAGGTCAATTCTGACCTAACTCAGGTGACGATCCTAGACCGGGGCCAATTCTGACCCAAGAGTGGTGACGACTGAGGACTGAGGTCAATTCTGACCTAACTTAGGTGACGATCCAAGACCGGGGCCAATTCTGACCCAAGAGTGATTGCATTTCCTTTGGGAAAAGAAAAAAGGGTTCCACTGGGGAATAAGAATTGGATTTGACGTTCCGCTGGGGAATAAGAATTGGATTTGAGGTTTCGCTGGGGAGCGATGAATGATCTAGGGAATATTTGGATCGTCCTTTGGGAGAGATTGCCTAGGGCGAGTGATTCTTCTGAATTCTGCTGGGAAAAATACCATGAGATATTGTTTTGCATCGGGTAGCCGATGGCTGAGGAGGCCTTTTGCCTTTGATTTGAGCGGGGGAGCTGATCGTTGGGGAGATAACCGATTTGATGTCGTAAACTCTACTGAGGAGGTGATTAGGGGGTCCGGGAGCATCGCTCTAGAGGTCATTCACTTGGATTTTGAGGGTTCCGCTAGGGAAAAAGAGGTTTCGCCTGAAGGAGTGCGAAAATTTTCTTGATGAAAAAGTTCAAAATCCATCCAGGGATTTTTGGGGATTTTTCGAGGCTTTCTGGCATTTCTTGGGAATTTCTGTACGAAATTTTAAGCGGGGTGCCGGCCGGCATAGACTGAGGGGTTCCATTCGGCAATGGCACGAACTTTTGGGCTGCCTTGGGAAGATGAGGAGATAGTGTTGATCGGTATGGCAATGGAGCCACGTATCTCCTTGAGGTATTCTTTATTTTACGCATTTTTATTTCATGCATTCGCATTTTCCTTTCATGCGTTCGCATTTTCCTTATGTGTCTCTTTTTTCTTGTGAATTCAGACGTGGGTGCAACACCCCGCTGATTGCCTTGAAGGATGAAACTGCTGGGGACTTCTGCCGACTGTACCGATGGCGTAAGGCCAACCGACAGTCGAAGGGATCTCTTTCCCTGGAGGCGGTGCGTCAGGTCTTGAATGACCTGACCAGTGGTCGGGTAAGGTCTTTTCCTTTTCAGTCTTGGTTTTTGCACCTTCTGATCTTGTATCGACTCATGCTTGCTTGGGGATTTTCAGGTGACCTTTTATTCTTGGGGGACAGCTATTCAGGACACGAGGATGACTAGGGTGAACGCGCAGATGAGGCTCTTGTTGGCGCATGAGTTCGGCCATTCCTCGTACCTCGGTGAGAGGGTGATTCGTCAGATCGCTGAGGAGGAGGTGGTGGTGCCAACCACTCAGCCTCCTACGTCTATGAGGAGGGAGCGACAGCTGTTGGAGGATGAGGGGATCGCGGCGATGATTGGCGAGTCCTATGCTTTATACACTGATACGGCTGTGCCGTATGACTATATGGACTTTGTGATGAGCTGGATGATGGTGCCTAGCATTCATGATGCCTTGCCTTTCCCTCCTGCTGGTTCGAGTCGGGCGGTGGGGTCTTCCCACAGTGGTGGTGGTCCCTCGGCACCTACGGCGGCGGCGACATCAGAGGTCCCTTTTGTTCGGCTTCACACTCCTTCGTACAACATCCGACGGGCTGATGGAAGGATAGTGCCGATGTTGCACCGTCCCTTACGATGGATCCGGAGGAGCTGGGTTTGACAGAGGAGGTCCTTCGTCCTGCGGTAAACCTTTCGGTCCTTTTCCTTTTTTTGATTTCTTTTACTTAATACTGATTCTGTCATTTCCTTGCAGCAAATCCGGGTGTCGACCACTTGGCTGAGAGACATGAGGGATTGGATATCATCGGCGACTGCCCACATTCGGGATGCTGTCCCTGTTCCTTCTTGCTTGGTGCCATTAGCCTAGTCCGGGGAAGACTCTGGCTCGGGTAGTGGGGGCACGTCGTCTCACCGTAGGGGGAAGAGAGCGCGTCGCAGGGGTGGAAGCTCTTGAGAGAGAGAGAGAGAGAATGTGGGTTCGGGCTGAGTCCTGTTGTTTTTGGCTTTTTCCTGCAAGATGATGTAACACAGAAAACAGATATATGCAATGCAATGTATTTTTTTGACTATTATCTTTTATTTATGATGAATGAATGCATGCACATGCGCTTTTTACTTTGCTACTGAGACCGTAAAAAGGATTTTTTTTGGAATTTTTGAAGGAAAGTCTTTATTAAAAAGGGGAATTATATAAGAAGAAAAGGGATTCTTGAAATTCTGTTGAGAATATCAATTTATTTTTATTGAGTTTTTTTTTTGTCAAAAGAGGAAAAAGGGAAATTTCCAAAAATAGGGGGGTTATCGATCGGCAAGCACCCTGACCTGCCTATCGGCAGTTCAGTCCAGTCCCATCAATTGAAAGCTTTGAATGGTACCCGCTTCAGCCTTTAGTACCTTGTGGGGTAGGATTCCCTCCGATTTCTGCAGGGATTATGTCTTTTGTGAGAGTTCTCAAGTATAAAAGGGGGTGAGGGTGGAGTATTTTCATCACACCTTTGCATCCTTATCCACCTGCCTACTATTTCTTTGCCCTACAAGATGGCTCTCCCTGGTAGCACCGAGTTTGTCAACTACCTCGAAGCCTTGGAATCTATGTGCTCTTATAATGTCGACTATGATGCTTTCAACATGCGTCGAGTCTCCTTGTGGCGTAATCGACCTTTTGAGTGGAATATGCTGATGGCGGCATTACAATTTTGGTACCCCGAAGACCACGTATTCCGCTTTGGGTTGGAAGAAGTTTGTCCTACCTACGAGGAATTTTCCGCCATACTAGTTGTGAATCCCAGTGTTGCTGCGACTTTACCCGAATTTTCCCACTCCCCTAGGGATTTTTTGGCCGGGCTTCTACATATCTCGCCCTCGATGGCCAGGTCATTGGTTTCTGGAGGATTGATCTCCCTCCCGGCGGTGTTGTAGTGCGTGCATTTGCGGGAAATAGGTGATGTTGGCTATGCTGGAGCCGTTGTTCTGGGTCTGGTCTCAAAATTGCTGTTGGTGACCGTGGAGGTGCGAGTGGACCCACAACTTGCAGCCATTACTTCATGGATGTCATATCATCATAATCCTGCGGCGGTAATATTGGTGGAGACTCTGAATGGCTTGGATGCCTGTAGAGAAGGTCGTTCTGACTTTTTGAGGGGTAGTCCTGTGATGCTGTTCATGTGGTTGTCTGAAAGATTCCGCTTGTCAACTCCTCTAGAATATCCTTTGTCGGCTGTACCCAACTTTTTTTCACGCCACTTCATCAGCATTGGCCTGTATGTTGAGAACTGGGAGAATTGGCTTGTGGAGCATGGGGCTTGTGGGCTGTATTGGTCAGTGCCTTGGTGGGGGCAGTTGTAGCCAGTTCTGTAGCTAGGAGAGTATTCATATGTGCGACTGGTTGGTCTCAGATAGACCTCTTTTTATTTCCCTTGGCGGCTTTTGCACCAATTTGGATGGGCGCAGGTCGTGCCCCCTCGGACCTCAAATTTCTTTCTGGTAGAAGATTTGACTGAGCGCTTGCGTCTGTTGCTTGGGTCTCTGTGGGAAAATCGATGTCTGTCGACCCGTCCCTCTCAGTCTGTCGGGAAGGTTTGCCATGTCCCCAAATATTATATGAGGTGGTTGTGAAGGAAATTAGTCAACAAGATGTTGGCAGTAGAGACTGGTCAAAGATGGTTTGTTTTATCTGATCCATGGAAGGGGGTGTTGTGGTCTTTTCGAAGATGGTTAAGTCTCATCGATCCATGGAATATTTGCGGCACTCCATTCAGGCAGGAGAAACTTGGGGTCCTCAGGATGTAGATGATGAGCGTGCAGGCTCTTCTGGTAGCTGTGGGTAGGACTCCTGGGGAGTTTATTTATGTAACAGATGTGGGGGATTTTATCTGGTTTTTATGGTAGTAGGGGGAAAGGAGTTATCCGTTCCTTTTTTTTATGTAATCTGTACTGTAGTTTCTTATTAATGAAATAAACAAGTTTCTGATCATCCAGCTGTGCCTTTCGATGAATTTTGTGTTTTGAATTATCTATATCGATGGCTAAGGCCTACATAATCCTTTTGTTCAAGTAGATGTTTAGAATGAACTGTCGTTCTCAGAGATAAGAAAAGAATATATTTTTGTGAAAAAGAAGGGGCCGTGCTCATGTGGGATGTATGAGCTACCTACGTACCTCTGGTTTTTTTTTTTAAAAAGTTTTAAAATAGTTTTTTGTAGAGGATCAGGCCCACGTAGTTCTGGGTAGAGGGAAATGGAGAGTTTTTTTTTAGAATAGAAGGGGGATGAGAAGAGTCGTAGCGCGTCGAGATTTCAGACTAGGGGTAGAATTTCTTAAGACGTTCCAGATTGACTGGATGAGCCATCTCTTCCCCATCCAGGTCAGTGAGCATGGCGGCATCGCCAGACAAGATCTTCTTCACAATGTAGGGGCCACTCCAATTGGACTTGAATTTTCCTTTGGGGTCCCAGATGGGTTCTATTATCTCCTTGAGGGCTAAATCCCCCTCTTGGACACCACGGTCCTTGACTCTTTTGTTGAATAAAAGCGCTATTCGGCGATGGTATCCCTGTATGTGATAAAGAGCTTTTAATCTTCTTTCATCCAGAAGGGCTAGCTCATCAAGACGACCTTGGCACCAGTCTTCTTCACTAATCTTGCTTTCGAGCATGACACGTAGCGAGGGTATTTCTAGCTCCACAGGTAGGACTTCCTCCATGCCGTAGACCAAGGAGTAAGGGGTAGCCCCAGTAGAGGTTCGGATTGAGGTTCGATAGCCCTAGAGGGCGTATGGGATCTGATCGGCCTAGTCTCTACAATTTTCGGTCATCTTGCTGATGATGGCTTTGAGGTTTTTATTGGCGGCTTCAACTGCACCATTGGTCGATGGTCGGTAGGGATAAGATTTGTGTCTCTGAATCCCATACTCGTTGACAACTTCTTTGACTTTTGACTCGAAGTGCAAACCGTTATTTGACATTAGCTCGTGCAGGACTCCATATCGGCAAATAATATTTTTCTTGATGAATTTGGCCACCTTCTTGGCATTTAATACTGCGTATGACTCAGCTCCGACCCATTTGGCGAAGTAATCAATGGAAACCAGGATGAACTCATGCCCGTTTGACGCTTTTGGTATAACCTTCCCTATGATGTCGATACCCCAGGTGGAGAACGACCAGGGAGAAGTCATGTTGTATAATTCCCGCGGAGGCAAGTGTTGAAGATTGGAGAACTATTGGAATGTAGGGCATCTCCGAACTTAGGCGGTATAATCCTGGGCCATGGTGGTCCAGTAGTAGCCCTATCGGATGATCTTCTTGGCAAGCATGTGATTCATATGGAGCCCGTATTCCCCGCTGTGGATTTTCTGCATTATCTTTTCAATGTCAGCCCCTGCGATACAGTGCAAATGAGTTCCATTGAAATTCCTCTTGAGTAGTGCTTTATGACAGATGATAACTGAGTGGCCAGCCTTCGGAGGGTAGCTCGATCGTTCTTGTTGGAACCCTCGGGATACCTACCGTACCTGAGGAGGCACCAAGTATCATAGTACCAGCAATCGGCTAGTTCAGGGTCTTCTGTGGAGACAATATTAATATGGTAATAATGGGTCGATTTGTCCTGCTTCTGAACTACGAAGGGGGTCATTGTTATTCCCTCGAGCATGTCGATCATGGAGGCCAAAGTGGCTAGAGCATTAGTTAGGTTGTTCTTTGCTCGGGGCAGGTAATGGAAGGTGATATCTCATAATTGGGAGGCTAACTCTTCTAATTGGGCATGAAAGGGTTGGATCTTTTCGTCCTTGACCTTCCACTTTCTGAGCACTTGACCGATGATGAGGGAAAAATCGCCATATACATTGAGGTATTGAATACCTTTCTTGAGAGAGACCTTGAGGCCCACTGTGCATGCCTCGTATTCTGTCATATTATTGGGACAAGAGAAATCCAATTTTATGGCGATGGGAGTGTGGGAGTCATCTGGGGAGACCAAAAGTATCCCAATGCCATATCCCTTTTTGTTGGCAGCGCCATCGAAGAACATTTTCCATCGAAGGCAGTCTTGAGCGGTGCAGAGGACATTTTCATCTGGGAATTCGGAGATCCAGACATCTATTTCTTTTATAGGGTAGTCAGCGAGGTAGTCAGAGGTGGCTCTTCCTTTAACGACTTTCTGTGTGACGTACACGATATCGACTCGATTAGGAGCATCAACCATTGGGCCATTCGGCTGGATAAGGTGGGTTTTTCGAGCGGGTACTTGATGGGATCCATTCGGGATACAAGCTTATTGGGGAAGGCGATCATGTAGTGTCGCAACTTTTGGGTGACCCAGACAAGCGCGACGCATGCTTTTTCTAAAGCAGTGTAGTTGACCTCGTACCCGACCAATTTGCGACTGGCATAATAGACATCTCTTTCTTTACAGGAGTCTTCAAGGTATTGGGCTAGCAAATCCCCAGCTGCAGTGTCGATTATGGTTAGGTATATGAGCAAAGGGAGACCAGGCTGTGGTGGCATGAGAACTGGAGGTTGGGTCAGATATTATTTGATTCGGTCAAAAGTTTCTTGGCAGGCCTCGTTCCAAATCTTGGTTGAATCCTTTCGGAGGAGCTTAAAGATTGGTTCGTAGATGGAGGTTAGCTGGATGATGAACCGGTTGATATATTGTAATTTCCCAAGAAAACCCCGGACTTCTTTCTCTATTTGGGGTGGTGGCATCTCAAGTATGACCTTCAGTTTAGCGGGATCTGCTTCTATCCCCTTCTCACTGACCATGAATCCTAAGATTTTTCCCTTTGTAACGCCGAAGACGTATTTCTGTGGATTAAGTCGCATCTGATACTGTCGTAGTCGTTCGAAGAACTTTCATAGAGCAGGAGCATGACCTTCTCTAGTTTTGGACTTGATAATCATATCATCCACGTAAACCTTAACATCTTTGTGAATCAGGTCGTGTAGGATGGTTGTGGCAGCCCTTTGGTAGGTAGCCCCAGCATTCTTGAGACCGAATGGCATAACGGTGTAGCAAAAGGTTACCCATGGGGTGATGAATGCAGTTTTCTCTTGGTGGTCGGGGTGCATCTTGATTTGATTGTATCCGACAAACCTGTCGACGAATGACTTGAGAGCATGACTGGCTGTGTTGTCCACGATCATATCAATGTTGGGTAGCGGATAATCATCCTTCGGAGAGGCTTTATTTAAATCTCGGTAATCCACACACATTCAAACCTTTCCTCCTGATTTCGATAAGCCATATAGGATATTCGATCACTCGAATGAAACCCACGTTTAACTGTTTGATCACCTCTTCTTTGACCTTAAGCGACCATTCGGTACGGAGCTTTCTCAATTTTTGTTTAACTCGCTTGGAATCTGGGAGAGTGGGGATCTCATGCTGAGCTATTTTGGGATCAATACTGGGCATGTCGTCACATGACCATGTGAAGACATCCACGAACTCCTTTAGCAATTCTTCGAGTTGTGCGCGCTCATGCTCGTCAAGGGTGGCCCCAATCATAATGTCGCACAGTTAGCTACTAGAACCGAGATTAATAACAATAGTCTCTTCTTCATTAACTTGAACGCAGTTATGTTGTTTGTTATTAACCTTATTTAAATCAGTTAAGAATTATTCATTTGCAAAATCATAATCATCAAAAGTTTGATTAGAATCTAAACAATTAATGTAAGGCACAACAAGATACTCAAAATCTTCGTTTATTTCATTGATAGGAAAAACAACATTGAGAACCTCATCAAAAGAGGCCTCGATTACATTTGAGCAAGGATGGACAACAGTAGAAGAAACAGGATAAACATTGGGGTTAGGGGAGATTTCAAGAGGTAGAACTGGCGCAGCATGCCAGTTGAGGATTGGTGTATCAGCAACTTTGATCATATGAGAAGGGTCCAGTGATGCAGTGCCTGAGTGAACCATGCAGACTGCCAGCCCCAGTGTCTGCAAGTTGAAGGAATCTTTAAAATCACTTTCCTCAGTCTCTTCGATATTTTTGATGAGCGGTTGTACGCGGTGTGGGAAACTTTCGACCCATGGGTAGCTATCTTGGAAGAAGATCTCCATTCCAGGCTTCATTTTCTTATCTGTATGGTCATACCACGGTTCTGGAAAGCCGCAAAAGGGGATGTCTTCACCCTCTTTAATGAATCGTCCATTTAAAGAATCTCCAGAGATAGTTTGAACGCAGTCTAACCCTTTCTTTGATCGAGACTGGCGGATCATTCTGAGCTCTTATTTTTATGGTTGATATCCCAAGCCGTATGGAGGGAAAGCTTTATTAAGTTCAATGGGCTCCAATATCCCTTGTTGTCTTTGTCCTAGCCCCAGTCCGGGCATGAAGTGCATATTTCTGAACATCTGAATCACATTGACATTGCCATGAGGGTCATATTCTGGACAAACCCTTTCTTTGAAACCATCCCCTGCCGGGAGTAGAGGTGGCTCAACTCGAAATACTAATAGGAGCATATCATTTTACCCATGCTGTATCTCGAGGATCGGACTGCTGGTGCTTGCACCCTCGACATTATCGTCATCACCCAAGATGGTGATGACTCGCCCATCGGCGAAGAACTTTAATTTCTGATGGAAAGAGGAAGAGACACCCTTTATACTGTGGAGCCAGGGTCGTTCGTTCAACAGGTTGAAATAGGTCGGGATATCAATGACTTGGAATTCGACGATAGGGTTTATAGGTCCAGCCCCTATGACAAGTTTTATGGATCCCATCACTTCACGACGGGTATTATCGTAGGCGCTCACGGCAGCGAAGGTTGGAGCGAGGCCACTTTCTTTTAAGCCTAGACATTTGAAGGTTCTCAGTGGGCAGACATTCAAAGTGGATCCGTTATCAACGAGCGAAAGAGGTACCACCTTCCCCATAACTTCGATGGAGATGTTGAGTGCATGATTGTGATTCGCCCCAATTTTGGGGATTTCCTCTTCAGAAAATGACAGCATTCGGGTGGAGGTCAAGGACCCGACCAAATTCACCGCTTCTTCTGGTGTGGTAGGAGGAGGAAATATGGGTCCTATGAGCAACTTGATTAAAGCATTTCTGTGATGCTGGAAAGACATGAAAAGCCCCCATAGAGTGATGTTAGCTTGAGTTTTCTTCAATTGATCGAGGATCTTTCTCTCCTCAAGGGTAATTTCTGGCATAGGAAGGTCTTCAACGTCCTTCCCCTTGTCATTTGCTAGTAGTGAGTTTGGAATTTGATAATGTCTCCCAGATCTGGTCATGTGATTTACTAAAGAAGGGAAAAACTTAAATCCAGTTTCCTCATCAATCTCAGGTTGTTCTGCCACCCTATCTATTTCTCCGAGGAGTTCTTCAAATGATATCATCCCACATATGTCGGCTACTGAGCCATTTCCTCATGAAACTTGTTCATCATTTGAAACTTCGAATTCTTCCCCCAATCCGGTGGTAACAATTCTATTTTCCCTCGTGAAATCAATGCATTCCACAACTTCAACGGCTTCCTCATATAGGTCTTCCCATTCTGTGGGGATGTGTAAGGGTAAAGGGATCAGGCGCCCTTATAGCTTCAAAGTGTCAAGTAACTCGGTGATACTGCAAACGTTGTTGGTTTGCCTGAATGCTTCCGCCATGATCTGGACAGCATCATCTAAGCTGACTTCATCGGTTGGTACCACCCACCTATCTGATTCTCTGGACCATTTCCGCACTTCCAAAAATAACGCGCTGAACCTCTGACAATCGATAATCATCTGTGAGGGCAATTTCAGCCCGAACTCTAGGAGTTAATTCAATACCTCTGACAATTCCATACTTCCACTTTCATAACAGGTCCGGACAGTGATGCACGCTCTGGTAAGAAGTGACAGTGCCTGATCAACGGGGTTGGTAGGGTGTAGGAGAAAATATGGACAAAGTTGAAGATGTTTAGGAGGGTATAGGGGTGTGATTTGGGTTGATGGATCAAAATTCAGGTTTTCTTCCAAGAAGACGGCGTTGGTGTGATTTGGGAGTGGATTGTGAGTAGTGTTTGGCTTAGGATTGGCTGGTGGGGCGATGGTAGCCCGATTGATGAGATCTTGGATTATGTTCCGAAGGTGAAAGAATTGGTCGGTGGTATGTCCAGCTGTTTGGTGAAAGGCGCAATGAGCATCGGTCTTGAAGTTTCTTGGGAGTGGGTTTGATAACGGACGGGGATCCAAGGGTTTTATAAGGTTTCGGCTTAACAGGGATTGGTAAACTTTGGAGAGGTGAGCATGAAGCTCAGTGTATTCTCTTCGGACGGGGGCAGGGCGGATTTCTGGTGCCCATGATGTGGTTGGTTGAGAGATGTTGTTAATGGTTGAGACTGTAGCGTTGGCAGGCTTGTCATACTTTCTAGGGGTGAACTGTCCGGACACCTTCTTCGGTTCAACTTCTGTTTTGGCAAGACCTTCCTCGATTTCTACTCCTGCTTCTCTAAGAGCTCGAAAGTGGGGGTAGTACTGTCCTCCCATGGTTGTTCGGACATGGGGAAAGAAATTCTTCTTCACTATGCTGACTTGTTCTTCCTCAGATGGCCGATTGGTCATGGTAGATGCTTTTTCCCTCCATCGAGCTATAAAGTTACTGACTGATTCTCCAGAGTTTTGTTTGAGCAGCTCTAAATCACGGCGGGTGACCTCTAGCTCTTCGTTGTATTTGTACTGCGACATGAATTCTTGAGCTACATCCTCCAAGCTACAGATTATGGATTCCTCAAGAGATAAAAACCTTCGGAGAGCACTGTCCTTCAAAGTTTGCTGAAATAGTTTGGCCATTACCTCTTCGAAAGCCCCTAGTAGAGTTATGGAACGATGATAAATGGGAAGATGAACAATTAGGGGAACACTCCCTCCGAATTTCTCGATGTTTGGCATCTTGAACTTCTCAGGTAACCTTGCTTTAGGATAAGGATATATATGGGTGTAGTCCATGTAATTCCCAGAGATTCGGACCTGGTCGAACTTCTTAGTGAGCATCTTAAGATCTTCTTTGAATTTTTTCAACTCCTCCTCCTTTGGATAAGCGACCACAGGCAGGTTAGCCACAGGCTGGGGAATGTTTGGCATTTGAAGCTGGGCAGGCAGCGGCCCATTAGCTGGAGGGGCACGTGGAGCGTGCTGATATTCTTCCGGGACCCAGATAGGCTCGGGTGGACCCATAGCACGAGGGAACAGGGCCTCAGGCTCTTGAGGCATAAGAACTTGGTTTCGTTGCATTTCTCATACCTCAGCTTGGAGGTTGTCAATCTTGGCTACGAGTTGAGCTAGGACTGTCGGCAGATTCGGTTGTATGACTGGTGGTTGATCTGCATTCTCCATGGAAGATGGATGGATTTCGAATTCGAAAGAAGTAGTAGAGGAGCGGATAAAACTCCGAGGTTATTTGACTGAATACCGAAGCCAATAAGGAGCCAGGACAAGGGCATGCGATCGTCCTGAGAAGGCGTAAGATAAGATTTATTTTTGAGAAAAAAAGGAAGAAACTATTTTTGGATTTTTGATAAAGAAAGGAGAAATATTTTTGGATTTTTAATAAAGAAGGGATAAATGTTTTTGGATTTTTAATAAAGATGGGAGAAATGTTTTTGGAGACGGAACTCAGCATGATTATTATGATTATTATGTTCTCACTTGTATTTAATTCTCCTAAATGCAATGCCGGACGGGACCCGAGCCTGGAAAAGTGGGGTTTTTAATATATGCAAAGCTACGGTTTGGACTTGTAACCAGGCTCGCGGACAGGGTCCCATTTTAAAAAATGCGGGAAAATTGGGCGACAGGCCGACCTGGAATTTCGGCAGAGTTTCGGGTTGAAACCGACAATCTAAAGTGCGTGTCCTAGGTTTGACACCTATATGGGGGTATGCAGTTGGTTGGGTGAATCGGCATGGGGTCCCCCCTTTGGTGTGACTTCCACGATATACGTCTTGCTCTTGCGGGCAATCGGTACGTGTGGACAAGCCATTTGATATAACTGAGTGTACGTGAATTGCCTCACCATATACCTCATGGGGACGGTACCTGTGAGAGCGAATTCGATATACTCGGCGTACGTGAACGAATTCCCTGCGATATACCTCCCGTCATGACTTTGGTCAAGCGGTACGATGCGGGGGAACCATTCGATATACGTCGAAGGTACTTGGCCAATGGAAGGTGAGAGTCATATCGCTTAGGCTAACTGCGACCTGTCGTACCAGCGCCCATCACGAAGTGACCCTCCAGTTACTAGATAAAATTTGGTAAATATCAATGCTCTTTGATGATATCGTGTGAATCATGCATGATTCTCTTATTAGTATCTTATGATGATAATGCCTTTCTTGATTATTCCAAACAGGGAGCCAATGTACAAGTACCCCAAAAGGTACACCAATCATGGATGGGTGATGCGTGCAACATGGGGATATACATGTGATCCTAGCTGCACGTGGTGTGAAGTGTACATGGAGAATTTTCTACAAGTGTGTGAATATAAGTATAGGCATGGGATATACATGTGAGAAAGGGGTGTAGGAAGATATGGGGGGGGGGGGGGGGGGGGGAACATAAACAAATATAGCATCCATGTAAATAGAATAAATCCCTCAAAATATAATAAAAATAAGTCCCCAGCGGAGTCGCCACTGTGGCCATCCCCGATCCCCGCCGCGGAGGGAGGAAGGGATCCTTCGGGTCCCGCGCATCCCCTCTCGGGAGAGAGCTTTGACCGGCGTCGATTTGTGAGGTGTGAAGATCTAGATAGATTTAGAGTCACCAATATATTTTACTCAAAACAGACAAAAGAAAAAGGGGAAGCCACCCCGAAGGATGGCATCCAAAGACATACTGGTGCGTGCGAAACCAAATGATTCGATAAGGGTTCGGAGGCTTATTTACGAAATGGGAAGGTGTTAGGCACCCATTCCACCCTTTCGGTTTCTCATGGATATTTGCTATTTTCCTTTATATTTTCCCCCCAGATATGTGTGCATGTGTATATATAGAATGGAGGTAGGAATCATCGACTTGTATCATAGAAAAGACAAAGCGAGTCATCCGTAGGAATGTGAGATTAGTGTAGAAAATAAGATTTACGTGATTACCCCTACGTTGACCGTTATAAAGGAACGATAACGCATATGGAATAATACGTTACTAAGAACAAGTATATAGAATATAATAGAAAATGAGATAAAGAGAAGATAGAAAATAAGAGAAAAAGTGAAAAAAGGACTCGAGTTTCGGGTTTTACCCCGAGACGCCTACGTAGGCTATAAAGGCATCAAAGTCCACGTAGTTCGCATATAAACGAGGGGTGGGGTTTAACCGATAAATCCAAATGGAGAAATCTCTTATTTGTAAGTGCGTGTGTGTGTGTGTAGAAAAAGTGTTTTAGTTGTGAGAAAAGTGTGGAAAAGGTGTGAGAATCCCTACTTGGAATTTATGAGCAAACCCTCTTTTTCTTATTTTTTGGGTTTTTTATTTATATGAAAATAGGAGATGTGCAATACTACTAGATAAAAAGTATGTTAGGATATGTGAACTAAGATGATAAAAGTGCTTAAGTAATGAAACAAGTTATTGCAAATTTAAGAAGAGAAAGGTGAGAGAGATGGACCTTTTTGGAGACTTTGAGCTTAATCTTAAATGCTGAAAGGTAGATCTTGCATTTGAATGATGATGGAGAGTGGTTAATTCATCAAGTTTGATGGAAGGGATGATGAAAAGTGGAAGTAAAAAAGGGATTTGAAAGTTGAAATCACGCTGCCTTCGAGAGAGGTTTCTGGGGGTTTGCTGAGAGTGATTTTGCCTCTGATCTGAGCTCTCTTGAAAATGAGGCCAAGGCCTCCTTTTATAGATCCAGGGGACTGTAGATCGGCTTAGATCCCTTCCTGCCTGCCGGTAGGAAAGTGCCGATAGGCAGGTTAGGGGACCTGCCGTTTGGCAATGTGTTTCAGGCTTTTTTGGAAAATTGGCCGCCGAGGGCAAACCGTTGATCAGAATCGCACACGGGGCATACCGTTGGAAAGGTATTTCAGAGACCTTTGAAAGTAATTGGACCTCTCCCAAGTTCGGGAGTTAATTGTGGGTCAGATGTGGCTCGGAAGCGTTTTTCGGTCCGTTGGACGGGGAATCGTTCTGATGCAAATGGATCGTTCGTCCGCATGGTAAGTCTGAATCGCGCATGGGATGGACCGTTAGAAAGGTTAGGAGGTGTACTTAGACATTCCAAAGAGTTTGGCCCAGTTTGGGTAGTTGACTTTGGTCAATCGGGCCCGAGAAGCATTCGGTGACCTCTCGGAGTCAAACGGATCGTTCGTCCGCATGGTAAGTCAGAATTGCACACGGGACGGACCGTTGGAAAGGGTATTCAGTGCCCTCCGAAGTTTCATTCAGCCTCGATCAAGCTGAAGAGTTGACTTGGGTCAAACAGAGCCTGGAAGCGCCCGGTGGCCTCCAGGTAGGGTTTCGGACGCAAACGGATCATTCGTATGCATGGTGAGTCAGAATCGCGCACGGGGTGGACCGTTGGAAAGGGTATTCGGTGCCCTTCAGAGATTCATTAAGTCTCGATCGAGATGAAGAGTTTGACTTTTGGGTTAAACTGAGCCGGGGAGTGCCCGATGGCTTTTAGGTCAGTACTCGGGATGTGACCAGGGTTTAGTGATGAGTGGAGGTACTAAAGACCTAAGGAGAGTTAGGGGGTAACGGAATGAGGTGTCTACAGATACATTGTTGTGATTGGATCTTTATACTCTGTTTTATGATATGTTTATTCTCTATCTTCTAAGTCATATTTAGATCTTTTATGGATTTAAATATACTATTATTGTGATGTGTGTGTATATATATATATATATATATATATATATATATATATATATATATATATATATATGCGGTGACTATTGTCCCATCTTGTCGATCTTTTATATGATAATAGTCATGCTTTAATAGATGATAATTAGATTGTTGCTATCATCTTAGTTTTCACATGTTTTTCACATGTTAAGTTTTTTATACTAAGTTTTTCTTAATTTATTATCTTTGCTAGTATTCATTTTTCCATATCTCCTTTTATGCTCAAATTTATTGTTATTTTTTAGATATTATGCTAAATCTGTCGGGATGTTATGCCTAATGACCATTATTTATGTTGTATTTTTTAATCTCTTAGACTATTTTGTGTCAAAAAGGGTGAGAAAATATTATCTAAGATATCAAGAGTTTCTTTCTTATTTTGCTTATACTATTCATTTGTACATGCTTTGATGATCTGATAAAGGAGAAGGAAATTTATTTTTGTCTCAATCCTTATCTAATATTTAGGGAGAGTTACCACGCTAGGGGGATCTTCTACCTCATCATAGTCGTATCCGTGAGATGGTTTCTTGTCTTTTCTCTTTTTAGGTGTTGACTTAATCTTTGTCATATTTAGACTCTACCTAGTTTCAACTCGACATTCATGCATGTTCAAGTGAGACGATTCTTATCTTTTGCTCTAATTCTTCATACAGTCATTATAAGATATAGTGAGGTATGTATGACGAATTATAACTCAATTTATTTTAGATTTCAGTTTTATAAAAAGAATAAACAAAGGGGGTTATTGAAAATATTATTTTATTATTTTATATGATAGTGACTGCTCCAGTGTAAAAACATTTTAGTAATACATCAATCGAGTACATAACTCAGTTTCATATAGATGTTAGTTATCGTTAGTTTCATGAACCCTATTTGATTTTCTTCACACCAAATGAGGCATCATCCGATTCAGTACATCAGTACGCTTTTGACTACGTGCTACTTTGAATAATATCCTTTTAGTTGGTCAAGTGTGTTTAATATATATGGCTTCGAATACACACATATTTTTGTGTGTTTAAACGTTATTCGAGTAAATTAAAGATTTCTTTACAAATGTGTAAAGTTTTTAAATCAAACATGTTTCATTTAAAATATGCACAAAGTTGGAAATTGGCTTACTTAAAGAAGTGTGGTCACGACACCAATTCATAAATCTGGGCACGGGAAATAATTGGACACATGATACAATGCTATTCAATAAGATCTTCACCATGTGTACGATGATGGATTGTCCCCGTGCGCATGTTCCCTACTTTTTCAACTAACCTATTTAAAGAAATTTTGGCTTGAACTTCAAATGGAATTTTGGAAAGTATAAGCATTTTGAGCTTGTTTTTGAGAGACTATTTAACTTTAGCTCATCCCACTTTATTCAATTTCACATGATCCATACCTGATACTTAGTGACGTGTGATGTTTCACTTGAAAATTTCTCTTTCAAACCAGTAGCCTTGAATAAATACATATTTGATTATGTGTTAAATGATCTTACTTAGATCATCTCAAGAGGTTGATTATTTATATTAGAGGAGTAACTCAATGCTTATGATATCGGAGGTCTTCTCGATCATGGTGAAGTTCCATGATTTTATTCTTATTATAGACGGAGGACAATTGATAGGTTGAAAGAAGTTTATTGGAAAGGAATTATGGGTTAGGGTTGTGCACTTGCACCTTGTATAATTTCTTTTCAAATCTAGCAAGAGAAAACATGCATTTCCCTAGATTTTTTTCCATTGATTGGTTTTTACGTGTGTATTAGATCGTATGAGCTATTTGTGCTAATTATTACTATTTTTAACATATTACACACTAACTCACTTAAGGTCTAAGGTTTGTGTATGGTGAACTAGGTAGCTGGAACTTTTAACAACTTATCACCTAACCAATTGATGAAACTTTCTTAGGTTGATCCTTTAGTGTATGAGTTTATTAGTTGATCATTCTAGTATCTTTATTTGGATAAAAAAATCTCCACATTTTATGTCTAATCATATCCAATGGAGAAAAATATATCCTCCTCCATGAAAATAAAATTTGGGTAGTTTTGAAACTTACTGTAATTCCACTTGATTATTTTAGGATATGACTAGTTTAGGATAAATTAACCTTAGCACACGCCTTCTCCTCACACGTTGATTATTTTAATGGACATGTGTGTCGACATGGAGTACGCAAAACTCAATGATAAAACCAAATAAATAAGAGGAAGGATTTCACAGGCTCATATTAAGTGAAAAATTAAGATGTTCATGATAAACTATAAATATATAATACCATGATAAAAAATTAGCGATAAATTATGCTTTATATCTTTTCTAAATAAATTAAAAAACGAATAAAAATCGTGGCGTAATTTTATAATATGTACAAATAAAAAATAAAAATACAAAAAAAATATGATACACACCTAGTAAATGATTAAAAGAGTATGATTGGGATTAAATTAGTTTAGACCTCAACATTACCAAATATGCCTCCTTATATTATGAGGATGTTGTCTTAAGCTAAAGATGTTAAAGACATAAGGTTGAATGATACAAATGTGACCATTCTTCGACACCAACTAAGGTGGTTTAATGAAGTATGAGGTCTTTGTGGTGAGCAAAGATCCCTTAGGAAGGAACTAATTGGCTTTTTTAAATATTTCTGAAAAATAAGATAAGTCATTGAATAGAGGTGTTCAATGCTTAATTTAAGGATTGCAAGGGATCCATTCCCCCTTTACAAATGCTAACTATCATTTTTAATACCCGTTCTCTGGTAGAATTACATCATTTGAGTTGTTACACTTTTGTTGAGCATCAGTTTGGCATCATCTGTGGGAATTAATTGATGACTCCGTTATTTTTCACGGGTGAACTCGCTTATAACTTGGTTAAAAGCACATATCCGAGTGGACTTAGATATGGATCTATTTTTTGAAGATTTGAGTTAAGGGTTTACCCTTTGATGAGTGTATTATTTTACATTAAATATGTCTAAATCTATACCTTGTTAGGCCCTTTGTATTATAAATAACGAGCTTTTAGAGTCGTTTTTATAAAATAAAAGAAAAATGCAAGTTTGAATAAAATTTTAGTTAAAAATACAATTTTAGTAACCTGAAGGGGTGAAATCATAATTTTTCAAAGTTTATGGGCCTGAATATAACTTTTAAATGTTCTCTAGGGAAAATAAAGTTATCTTTGAAATTTGGTTGACTTTCGAATTAAAACGAGCAATTTATGAATTTCGGGGGACTAAAATGCAAAGAGAGGTAATTCTGTAATTTTTTTTTAAATATTTATGCCCCGAAATTTAAATTAATTTTTTTTATTTTGTATTTTTATAGGTACTCTCGAAAATGTGGATAACAAAGGAGTCGATGTGAAAAAATTGTTACGATACATCCCGACACAACACGACATGACACGGTTGACACAGATGTATTAAATAATTTTTATAAAATTGCTCGAGTATCCGTTGAGGCCGTACCATAGCTATTCAGAAAGGTCTTGATAATACTCACAACTTTGAAGTTCGGACGAAAATGAGATTTTGAAGTTTTGGGGGTAAAAAATGCGATTAAAGCTGGTGATGTGAATAGTGGATAATTATTTAAAAAAAAAGATTTTTCAATTGTCTCCGACTCTTCTCAAGACTCTATGGGATAATTATCAGCTCAAATACAACCAATTAAAGAGAGTTTCACTCCAGCTCAAACACTTCATTCCTAAGCGTATAAATAAGACCCTTTAGCGCATTATTTTGGTAGATAATTTTAGAGAGAGCCTTGAGAGAGAGTTTTTGGTTCCTTTATTTTGAGAGAATGTTTTTTATCGAGGGCCAAAAGTTATTTTATGGGAGAAGTTTTGTCAACATCAATCGTAAGACTCAATTATTATTGTAAGTTGATTTATTAATGAAACTTAATATTCATTCTTGCACTTTTATTTTGTCTTCAATGATGCTACCTTAATTTCTTTACTAGGACTATGTGAAGTTTATTATGTTTGATTAATATTGTCTGTAGTTTAAATTTGTCTTTATTTTCGGATATATTATAAAAGTTTTAAAAATTCGGTATTCATTTAAAACAACACGAGAGTGTGTTTTAAACCTTCGATTTTGTTTGAAAAAAATCATATTTTTATTTTTAAGTGTGAGTATTTTTTGGTTGATTATGCTTGCACTCAATTGTTTTGATAGTCCATGCTTAAAGACTATACTTTAAAATTTAAACATGAACTTTTTAAGGGAATAGGGAGTTTAACCGTCTAAATTTATAGGCGTAAAATTTTATTTTGAACTTAGCCGTATTATTTTTCGAATTAAATACGACGAGAGTCGATTTAATTCGAAAAATCGAGAATGGTGAGTTTAAGGGAATAGGGAGTTATAAAATCGAGAATGGTGAGTTTAATGAACTTTTTAAGGGAATAGGGAGTTATAAAATCGAGAATGGCGAGTTTAAATTATTGCATAATATTAGTTAAACGTGATAAATGGATCCAATGTCCTAGTTTTTTCACACACTAGTTTATATTTTTCGTCGTCGCACCTTTTAATTATGTTAGCTTAGTTTAATATTACATATCTTCTCTACACCCGTTTTGTCTACTTGGACAGTCACAATTATTTTGAACGAAAAAATTGATAAATCTCTGTGGGTTCGATCCGTACTTATACTCTCTATTCTATAATAGCCCGTGCACTTGCGGCATTTTATAAATTGACAAACAGGTTTTTGGCGCCGTTGCCGGGGATTTGTTTGATTTTTTTTAAGAATTGTGACTTTCGGGCTAGTTTTTTTCATCCTAAAATACAAAAAAAAATCGAAATTTTTTTTTTCTAGAAATTTCTAGATTCGTTTTTTAGTCAGTAGTTCATAAAATAAAATAAAAAACTCAAAAATTAAAAAAAAAATCAAAAATTAAAAAGAATATTTTTTCCCAGTAGTAATTTCTAGAATGAAACGTAAGTGTGTTTGGTCATTTTTATTTGTATGTTGAAGACACCATTAGTGTGCGTGTCTTGTTAATTTTTTTCTTTTCTTTTCTTTATTATTTTTTTGTGTGTGTCCCACTTTAAATTTGTTGTAGTTTCTTTTGTGTTTTTTCAGAAGCACATTAAAAAAAAAAAGAAAAAAAAGAGCAAAAGTGAAGAAAAAATAAGTGTGCAACAGTGATCGAACATGAAGTAAACTTGTGCAATCTTGCCACGAACACAAGGAACTCTCGTGGACGACTGAAACATAGACAATTTTATTCCCGAACGATGTCAACTTAAACTTCGGCCGGGTGTAAGCAAGTGACCGTAAAAAGTCTACGCTGGAGGTACATTTTTGTATGCTCCTACGTAGTTTAATTTCGCACTTAATTTAGCACGTTGCATAAATCGACTTAAGGGCAAAACTCTTAATGAGGCAAGAATTAAAATCTACTCCAATGCAAACTTATCAAATCGATTCCGTTTTACCTTGTCTAGGATTGGTGGTTTTTAATGATTCTTCGTACTGACCACCTACCTGGAGGAAAAAGCAAAATTTTAGGCGATAACCTTAGTTGGTCGTCTTTTAAATTCTCCATTGTCAAAGAGTATGTGCTTTCTAATTAGATTTTGAGTCAATTATAATTGCTTTTGCATTCTAAATTAAAAAAAAATTATAAAAAAAATTTGTGCATTATAAATTACAATGGGTGATTCTCATATTATTATCTCGTCATCTTTCTCATGTTCCTCAAATGATACTATGGACGTGTTTTTACAAAGTACTGAAATTTAGATGAGTACGTATTTCAATTTGAGTCAGATGGGTTAGTAGTCATTTTAAAAATTAAAGAAGGTATGGATGAGAATCCAATCCCTGTAATTACTATTTGTCCACTAAAGTGTATCAATTGGAAAGAGGTAAACAAACGGTAAAGTGATGCTATTTCTAAAAATAATCATGAATTAAATGGGGATAATCAATTTTGCGAGGAGGAAAAAATTGACAATCTTGATACATATAATAGTTGTGATGATTTGAATGTTAATTTATATCGAGATTTTTCTCCTAATTTAATTGAGAAAAATGCTGATTCTTCTTATATGTGGGAAAATTTATTTGAGTATTCGTCATCTGACTTTAGTGATACTTCAAGTATTTATGACAGTCCTCTTATTTTTGATGAAGAAAGTGTATTGCCTTGTGATACCTCTTATTCCCGCACTTTTCATAAAATCTCACATTTAGGAGTGGAGTATACATCCCCAATTTTATGTGACTACTTTCGAAAAAGGGATAGTAAATATTTGGATCCTTATTGTAATTTCCTATCCCCATATGATGCATCGACATATGATTCATGCGATTGAAATTTGCTTATTATTGATGATGTCGGTGCGCACCATTATGACCATGGATTTAATATTAAAATTTGTGTTGTGCGGTCATGCTCTCAAATTTATGATGTTTTGACACTTAGTGCTATAAAGTTTATTAATTGGAATGACCCACAAGTATTTCGATTATTAATTTATGGTGATAATGGTAATTTTCATGGATTTTTATATTATTAGTGTATTTTTTCTACTCCCCCTTTTTGTGTTTGTTAACATACACTTGTGTGAAAAATGCCAAAAGTTGTGAGAATTCTAGGGTGAAATTATGGTAGGAAAAATGCCAAAAGAAAATGAGGTTACAAGAATGATGTGTGAAAAGAAAATAAAAAAAAGGGAAAATAGAAAGAAAGAAAAAACAAAGATGAAAAAAATGTGAGTCGAAAAGAAAAAGGAAAGAGAGACGAAAATGGAGGTTGGAAGAAAAAGTGCCTAAAAGTCAATATACTGAAAAACTTCTATATTCTCTGAAATTTTGATCTCTAAAAACCATTCTTTCTAGCCAAATTCGAGCCTACAATACACCAAAGAAAGTCTTAATCGATCTCAAGTGAAGTTAGTTATAGTGTGGAGAGAAGATGAATAGGAACTATTGTGCAATTCAACGTTTCAATAAGTAATCGATTTTCCATTTATGAGATCATATTCATCCAACATAAAAATAGTCCGTTTTTATCATGTATATGTGAAAGTTGTTGACGTAAATTTACTCTTTTATTCACATATACCGAGAGAAAATTACCCATTTTCTAGTGTTCGATTGAGAGTGCATCCCGTGAGATTTTGAAATCAAAATGAACTTTCGGATAAGAAATGTAACGATAAAATCTTTTGAAATGGACGATCATATTGGCTATGCGCGCACACACACACACGATAAGTTGAGATAGAAAAGTGAAGTTCTACTATATTTATGAAGTTTGCATTCAAACTTGGTTATATTACTTTTGTGTCTTTTGTATTGAGTAAAGTTTTGAATTTTGTGGGTATATTCACTACAAATCCTCACGAGACAAAACTCGTCTGCTAGGGTAACCTAGGGATTTAACGGCTTGTTGCACATGCTAAGTGCACTCATGATTCCTACGAAAGTGAATTAGATTTTAAAATTTTGGTTTTTGCTCGAGGACTAGCAAAGTGTAGGTTTGGGGGTATTTGATGAGTGCATTATTTTGAATGAATTATGTCCAAATCTAGACCTGGTTAGGCCCTTTGTATTATAAATAACGAGCTTTTAGAGTTGTTCAACTCAGTTTCTGGGTATCTTATGAATCATTCATAGTTTAGTTGCAATTCTAGGTTAAAAACCATTCTTCACCACCATTTTTTTGATATTTTGATCCTAAAATCATCACCACTTTATCCCAAATTCTGTTTGTTTGATGGATCTGGAAATTACAGGTATAAACATTAGCCCAGGTCTGTAAAATTAGTGTAAACACTTCAATTTATTCTCCAAATTTTTTTAGGTTGAATACTTTGACATAAATATCAACTTGTTAATAAAAAAATGTCATCGAACTTGCTACCACCACCTGTCAGTGGGATGTATGCTTCAAGAAGTGCACTACCCACAAGAGTTGCTCTATGCTTTTAAGGAAAGATGGAACATATGGGATAAGACGCTTAAATGTAGAAGGATCCCGTCATCTCAAATTAGAATTTTAAGACAATCAGAACGATAAAATTATAAAAGAAGAGGAGGCAGAGGTTAAATCACAACCGAGGAGCCGTGACTACTCTTATCAACTAGGAAAGGGATCCTCTATCCCTATAATAGTGTCTTCAACTAGTAACACCGAAGTATGATGGGAGCTCAAATTTTATTCACTATATGGAAATACACCAATCGACCACTGATATATACTCAATGCTAGATGAAATAAGACGCCGAGTATTCTTGAGCACTCTCACAGGATCAGCACACATATAGTAACAAGTCTGCCTAAGGTTCATATATCAAATTTCAAAGATCTTGCTTATAAGTTCATTCACAACTTATGCTTCAACTTGAAACCAACAAGGAGGGTAACTCGCCTCTTAAATATCTGACAGAAGAAGGAGGAAACACTTAGAGACTCCATCTCTATGTTCAACAAGGAAAAAAATGAAGTTGTCGACTATGATGAGAAAATTACAATGACAGACCTCATTAATGGGATCTTACTTGGAAATCTGTATTGGGAAATTTCAAAAGACCCCCTACTATAATGAATGCAATTCTCATTAAGGTTGGGAAGGTTATGGCAGCCGAGGAAGAGATAGGATCCAAAAGGGAGAGATCAAAGAAGAAAAGTGAGGTAAATCCTCTTAGAGTAAAGATAAAGATAATGGAGGAAAGAAACATCAAGAAAGGTCCACTAGTTATACACCCCTCACTACGGAAGTCCATCAAGAAGTCTCAAGAAATAATACCGATGAATGTTATGATCTTAAGGGTGAGATCAAAAATCTTATCAATAAGGGTCGGCTGAATAGGTTCATGGATCGGAATGTTCTTCGTCAGGAGAAAAAAGAGACACTGACCTCTTACACGAGATAAAGAAAATTAGAAAGAAGGAAAAATGCCTAAAAATGATTTCTTAGATGGTGAATCGATCGGGGATGAAGTTGAGTTGCCTGAAAAGCCAAAAGCTTTAAAGGTAAACCTATGTATGATTTCATTTGGAACAAATATGATTTTGGGAGGAGTAGCTGGTGGAGGAACTAAACCAACCTACATGCTTATATGGGAGAAGAAAAAGTAGGCATTTGGCGAATGGATATAAATAATATAACGAAAAATGAGAAAGAAATTCATCCTAGGAAGGTGAACATTGATCGAATGATCGTTGGCTTTTCTAGGATGGATTTCAAGAACATCCTTTACCCACGTGATGATTCGTTAGTCGTGAGCTTCATAGTTAATCAGTATAATGTTTCCCGAATCCTCATTGATGGTTGAAGGTCATCAAACATAATTTTTTAGGATTGTTTTAGAAGTTTGAAGCTAAATGTGAAGATGCTGAAGCTGTATCGCCAACACCTATCCGACTTTCATGGGGGAAAAAGTCTTTCCACTTGGTATGATAGAATTGGAAATTTGCATGAGTAAGTAGCCAACTTGTATGAAAAAGAAAGTAAAATTCTTTGTAATGGACCATCATCTGATATCGACCTACAACATCCTTTTGGGATGAGTCTCTCCCAAACAGTTTGAAGTTGTTCCTTCTACAATTCATCAAATGGTAATATTTCCAAGTCATTTAGGGGTAGGAGAAGTGTGACACCCCATAATTTTGAATAATTAGGTTGCTTAAGTTTATTTAATAATTATTACAGTTTATCAAAACATTTTAAATAGCATCCTTAGCATGGAGTAAAGTTAATGAATAATGATACTAAAAATAATAACGATATGATAAAGCCTCAAATGATAATATAGATAAGAACAACCACCACCATCACCACTAAGTAATAAGATTATTACCTATCAAAACTTTTACATGCCAAACTTCTAGTGTAATATCGTTTCCAAATCAAAATAAGTATAATGCTGAGATAACCCTCACATCTCTCAAAATATAAATAAAAGATAGAATGAAGGGTAGTTCCATAACCTACGTAGTCTAATTGAAAAGGATTGAATGTAATGAACGAAAACTCCATAAAGAAATGTAAGTCTGGTACCCTAGAGCAACTGTAAAAATGCGCCGGGTTAGACCCCCCGAAATAAGATAATAACTATTCACTCGAGCAATATAACAATCAATCACGAGTATAAATAATAAACTCTACATTTATTAAATATATAATTTTACCTCGCCTTTAACGGTGTTAATTCATGCGAGTTAAGTATTTTTCAATATCTATATTTTAAACTCCAACATTCCTCATATAAGTAGAATTTACTGAGTAACGGGGAACTTCTAAAATTATCACATAAGTCCTTAAATTTTAACTAATTTATGAAACTTCACTAGGTCTGTACGCACGGTACAAAATTTCAGTTGACTCCACCGTTCAAAAGGTTAAAAACAAAACCGTTCGTATGCCCCGTTTTCACAATTAAAAGATGTCCGTTCATTCCACGCACGGAAACGAAAGTTTCCCAAAATTAGATCTATCTTCAACGTACACCCTCTGTCCCAAGCCCAAACTTAGAATCACCATGTTCTTCCTAAATCAAAGATTAATTCCCCCAAACCCTCCAAATATGGCCTATGATAGTTGTTATAGTCCATGCTTACTTACTAATTCTACTTTCTCATACATACATGTGAAATTTCAATATATAATTCCATATCCAAGTGCTACACTAAAATTTGAACGGAAATACAAAATCACATGTAAAGACATAGTCTACCACATTATTCCATTTAATTAGGAACATCTAAAGGGAATATACAATTATCTACCCAATTCCATTAAAATAATTTAATCTAAGCATGAAATTTCAAGAATTGGTAAAATAAATTAAACTACACATAAAGTTTCAAGAATTGGGTTTACTCATTCATGTATTAAAATCACCATTTTTCCATACATCAAACAACCCTAAATATTTCTATTGTATTTTTATAATTTATAAGGTTAAGGTAGAAATCATTATTTACATCATGAGAGGAGAGAGTAGAATTATTTTTCCTTAAATGATGAATACTAATTCCCAGAAGAAAGATGTAAGCAATCCCTTTGAAAAATCCCTTGCAATTGCTCCCCTAAATTCCCAATTTGTGTAAAAAAGCTACAAAATGATGTAGACCTCCTTGAGAAAATAATTGAATTATTCTTCCAAGATGTCCCCAAAAGTATTTTTCCTTATCCACCTAGGTTAGTGAAGCGGTAAGGGGCGAACAGAAATAGACCATGGGTCACGAATTCGAAACCCTAAAAGGATACCAAATTTTAAGCGAGGAGTGTGTTAGGGAGGCTCTGGCACAATGACACCTCTATTTAGTTCGGGGGGGGGGGGGGGGTCCAAAGTGCTCATTCATATGGAGGTTCAGGGTTATAAAAAAGTATTTCCCAAAACTAAGTTTAGAATTGTAGGATTTTTTGGATAGAAATTTGTGGATTGGAAGTAGGTATTTTGTGTGGAGTTTGAAAGTTAGATTATAGGTTTAGGAGGTAGTAGGGTTTCATGTAGGTTCTTATATTAATTCTTATAAACCCTAGATTTCTTTCCAAGTATATGCTTCTCACTCTTTTGTCCTAAACCCTAGCCTTTTCTCCAAGTATGCTTTAATTCCCTTATTAAATTTATCACCCAACCTAATTACATTACTTTGTTTCCAAATAATTTAAAAGTCCTTATTAAACATTTTAAATTTAATTATTTTCTTAAATAAAACCATAATTCCAATCAACTCCAAATTAATTTCAAAGTTTCTTGTAAAACATTTTTCCATATAAAAATTATAAAAATTCAGTTTTCCTTTAAAAATAGTTATTTAAAATTTTCTCCAATTTTTTTTTGAAAATTCCATTAAATCCCAAGAATTTAAATTAACTAATAATTTTAATTAAGTAATTTTTTAAAATTTTATCGGGTACTATAATCTCCCCCCGATAAAACTAATTTCATCCTCAAAATTAATAATAAATTTCTTACTTAATTGAGTAAAAAATTATATTACCTCATAAGTTGGAAACTATCTCCTCATATAAAATGAGTCAAACTAATATCCTCATATAAGAATGAGTCAAAATAATCTTCTCATATAAGAATGAGTCAAAATCATCTCTTCATAAACATATGAGTCAAAAATCATCTCCTCATATTCATACGAGTCAAAATCATCTCCCCATATAAGAATGAGTTAAAACCATGTCCTCATACACATATGAGTTAAAATCATCTCCTTATATAAGAATGAGTCAAACTCAGTACCAGAAATAAGAATGGGCCCAAATCTACTAATAACTCACATACTTGAATCAAAACAGATGGGAATACTGTTGCCTCATCAAGTCCTCATGCTCTTAAGTGGATTATTCCTCGTTATGGTGATTCCACAGCATTCACACTTGTGGTATCTCCTTAGAACGCAACTTTTGGATTTGTCGATCCAAAATACTCACCGTTTGCTCAATGTATGATGCATTCGAGTCTATCTCAATCTCACCTATATTAATATGCTCAGATACAACCTTAGGGTGTAAAACGAATCTAGTAGGAAAACATGAAACACATTATGCACTTGATCGAGGTAGCCGTAAGTGCTAGACGACAGGAAACCTTTTCTACCTTCTCTATAATCATAAACGATCCAATATAATGAGGGGATAACTTATATCTCTTTTCGAATATCATCACCCTTTTCATATGGTAAATTTGCAGTAAAACCTGCTCTCCTACCCGAAACTCCAATGACTTCAGATTTTATCGGCATAGATCTTCTATGTCTCTTGAGAAATTTTGATTCGCTATCTAATTAACTTGATTTTTTCAGTAGTTTCTTAGACATACTTTTGTCCCAAATGTCTACGATCATCTGGGTCTAAACAACGTACTGGTGATCAATATGATCTTTTGTAAAGTGCCTCATAAGGGGATATATAAATCGAGTTTTGATAACTATTGTTATATGCAAACTCCACTAGTGGTAAATAGGGCTCCCAACTACCTTTGAAGTCCATTGTACACAATTGTAAAATATCCTCTAATACTTGATTGAACCTCTCGATTTGGACATCCGTATGTGGATGGTATGTCGTGCTAATATAAAGCTTAGTCACTATGGCCTAGTGGAAACTCTCCTAAAGGTTCGCAACAAATATAAGGCCCCGATATGAAATGATCGAGAATTGAACTCCATGTCAATGAACGATCTCATCCATATATAAACATGCAAGATTGTCGGTTAAATAATCGGTACGAATGACCAAATATTATTCCACCTTTGTAAGGCGATCAACAACTACCTATATAGAATCATACTGATGGCGCTTCAAAGGTAGCCCCGTGATGAAGCCCATTGGGATGACCTCCCACTTCCACTTGGGAATGGGTAGAGACTGAAGCTTACCAAAAGGCTTACGATAGTCCACCTTCACCATATGAAACGTAGTGTGTTTTGATACGAACTTTGCCACATCCTTTTTCATACCATCACACCAATACTAACGCTTCATATCTTGGTACATTTTATCACCACTGTATGTATTACAAAATTCTTACAAATACACAAAACAGTTTTGGTTGGTATGATGTTTAAATTCTTACAAATAAAAGTTAGAGACAGAATGAGATGAGGAGAACAGGATATACACAATATTTGTTAACAAGGAACCCAACGCACTGATAAACCTCAGGTCTTTTAGTTCCAAGACCACACACACCATAATTCTACTATGATAACAGCAAATTACAAATTATAATGTGTAATGAAACATATAGTCTAGTACACTAAGTCAATCACTAAATAACCCCACAACTACTAAATCAGACCAAGCAACAAATAGCACCCAAGTAGTAGGAACAAAACTTCACACTCAATCCAGAGTGTCCAGTGACGAGGTAACAAAAAAATCAAGTTTTAATAAATTTAATTTTCACAGATGGTTGGCAGATCAATTCTAAAGCCAATAGATAAAATGATTCTTTCTTTATGATTTGATATTTCAACTTTGTGAAAAAAATATAGTTTGTGTGATAAAAATTAAGATCGTGAGTTTTACAAATACCACAAAAGTATCCGAACAAACAAGTCACCACTAAATCATATTTAAAGTGTATATGAGATTAGTAAAACACATTTAGTTTAAACAAGATCTAATAAAACAAAGTGTGTATATATATATTATAACATGTTAATAGATCAACACGAGAAAAAGATATTTTCAAACTTGGGTTTGTAAAACATTTTAAAATCAGTAAGTCATTTAAAAACCCAAAATGACATACAAACAAAATATATGGTTTCATATGTATGTAAAAAGGTTAGAAGATATACCCAAAAAGATCTTAGAAGCAAAGCATGGATTCAAAAAATCTTCAAACAACAAACTCCATGTAACTTAACGCAGGAAGCCCTTGAACTAAAAAATCAACAGCTAAACACTCATCCTCACACAAAATATATATGTAGAAATTATAGGATGAAATTGTGTTTAGAAAACTATCAAATAAATGAAAACATTTTTAAAAAGTTCAGAATGAGAAAGTTGAGAAAATTTTGGCAAAGCTTCGCCTGA
This sequence comes from Sambucus nigra, assembly GCA_949130495.1. Classification (NCBI taxonomy): domain Eukaryota; kingdom Viridiplantae; phylum Streptophyta; class Magnoliopsida; order Dipsacales; family Adoxaceae; genus Sambucus; species Sambucus nigra. Next base: position 555,568,781 of record OX422208.1, read on the forward strand.
GTTTTGAAATTTTTTTCTCGCTTAAAAATACTGACCCCGTGCCCTCTATTTATAGAGACGTTGAAATGCCTATGGTATAATTGTAATTCCCCAAACAATAAGGGAAAACTAGTAATCGACCAAGGGCATCGAAGGGTAAAAAAGGCATCACATAAAAGACTAGGCGGTGAGAAAAAATGCGTAACAGTGAGGGATAGAATGGTCAAAACACCATCAATAGGCTTGTAGTCGAGCAGATTCAGCATAGAACTCATGCGTGATGAAATCGCATTGGCACTATACACAACCCCGATTAATCCAAACGAAAACACACGAATCCCCAAAAAAACCCATTTGAATTCACCAAAGCCCTGCCGTTTTTTATTTACTAATTGTAATTTAAGAAACAAAAATTAATTTTGATTTTGTTTCTTTTACATGTTCAAACTAGCAATGAAAATTTTCCAAAAAAATATATAAAATATGAAAATTAATTTTTAAATTCTAGAAACTTATAAAACCTGAAAAAATGTAACATAAAAATACTTAAGTATAATACATATAATATGTACAAATATAAAAATATAGAATATATTACACAAATTAAAATAGAGTTTTATAAAATAAAAAAATTGATTTAAAAATTTCTGAAAAAATATTTTAAGATTATATTTAGTGTGTGCAATGAAACCTAGTGTATTTGGGACTATTATTACAAAATTGAGACAATAAAAAACTCAAGGGATAAGAGAATGTAATTTTCGCTTGAACTTATCTCGGGTAGGGTAACTCATAACACATGTTGCAAAGGGAGACCCTACACATAATCCCTTAAAAAAAATTTATTCTTTATCAGGTCCCCTAAACGTTCCTCCAAGCAGTGAATTACTCCCTTCCAGTGTTGGTCCTTATCTGTCTTCTTGGCCTTCTCATCTTCTCAGCTCATCTTAGACTCTCACACGAGCTCTCCCCATGCTTATAAGTGTACTTAGACCTAGATGATGCTCTTATACTTTTCCTGGATCTCTCCGAGCAAGTGAACTTCCTGGTTTCATATCTCTAGTATTCCTCCCTTTGTTATTTGGACTGATGTCCTCATGATAACCTTGGTCCCAAGAGATCAAAAGTATTTCCTCTGCTTAATATTTCTATCACATTAGGCCGCTCAAGTGTGTAGGACTTATCATCATCATAACCCTTTGATCGAATGATAGACGTTCTCCCAAGCTTGTATGACTGATCGCATGGATCAGACTCATTCTTCCAATCAGACCTGTTCCTCCCTTTAATTTAACCCATATCCAACCATCTAAGGTTCTCCAAAGCCCTTTCGTGGTGCACCTGCCTCTTGTCCCGATATAGGGTTAGAGACAACATCTCTCCTTCGGTATGAGTTCTCCCTAATATCAGAAATGACATGATTTAGCTCTGGATGTTTCTACTCAGATAGGATTCTCTGCGTCAATTGTTTCATATTTTCCTGCATGGCCTCCTGGATTTTTCCAGGCTATGTAGGATTCCTTTTAAATCACCCAAACAAGTAGGTGTGGAGTATGGAAATTCATCTTAAACTCTATTACTTTTCAAATTTTCAGTCCCTATCAATCTAATTTAAGCAAAAGAAACAAACTATCATAGCACAAAGTAAATCGATTCACATTGAATCCATATTCAAAGTAGAATAACATAGATTTAAGCCGAGATATAAGAAAATTCTAAGAATCAGGCTTAAATTGATTCAAAATAGGACTAAGCCTTTTAAACTAAGGTGAATCGACTTGTAATTCATAGGTTTAAATAAATTGGGTATCCTTGAGCCCTAGCAATCGAAAATGATAGAATCCAACATGACAATCTGCTTCCTATAGATGGTGCCGATATGTTATCAACATAAATTGGTATACTGATTATCTTAACTAAATATACTAATACAAGTAGATAAATAAATAATATATATAATTTTTGAAATACTAACATAAGAATAAGATGAGGAAGAATTAGGTTTACGTGGTTCGACCCGAATTGGTTCCTACATCGAAAAGTGCAATGTTGTCTATATTGATTATCGGGAAAACTCCATTAACATGTACAAAATGAATATCTCATATTCTCTATCTAGTTTGGAAGCATAATAGTAAGGATAAATCTCATAAGTTACTCACATAAGGTGAGTGGGTGCTATTTATATACTGTTATAGGAGAGAGAAAATAAAGGGACAGGTGACTCACCTTTATAGGTGATGTGAGTACACACTTTACATACATGGTGAGAGAATAATTACAAGTTAGTTATTGGCACATGGGGGAAAATATTTACGTATCTTTCCTACGTGCAAGTGTATATAAGTTATTGGTGCCATCTAGTCATAAATTCATGTATGCTGTAACAGTGTTAGCTAACAATATCAATTAATATAGCTAACAATTCCCATAGTTTTTAAACCAAGTCAATTACAAAGTCACAAATACTTGTAAAGTTTGAACCCTAAGACTCATATAAATTACAATAAAGTCCATTATTTATTTGAGGCCAAATTTAAATAAATTATATTTATTTAAATTCAAACTTCCACATTATTTTATTAATTTAAGCTCATTATTTAATTCTAAAATTTTTATTTTAGCTCCATAATCAATTCTAAAAATCATGGGGTATTACATCCTCCCCCTTACAATAAAAATTTGATCCTGGGAATTTCCAATATTTTTATCATTTCAAACCAAAGTTACCTACTCTTAAGAACTATTGACTTCACTACTCTAACCCATACCTATACAGCTTAATAGATAATATATCTTGTACCATTCACTCACATACACACACACACACACACACACATATATATATATATATATATTTGAAAACACATGAGTAACTAAAAATGGTAGCACAATGCATGTTATCTAACCATTGCAGACCCAGTACGTCAGATGAATACTCCAAACAAGGGAGCCTTTATAGTCAAACGGTGTCATATACCCAACAACCAAAAAATGTTAGGATGTTGGGTTCGAATATCAACCCTCGGTAGGGACTTGTACATCAAGCGAATAATCCAAATAAGAAACCCTAATTGTAAGGACATAAATTTCCAATTGAGTCCTTTGTAGTTGTTGTAGGATAGAGTATACTGATCATCTTTCAAGCCTATGACGTGTTTGTTGAAGATGTAATGACCAAGTGTATAAAGCTTCATCAAAATGTCAAGTTTAAGTGCCTTGTTTGTACGTCATCAACAGTAGTTCCATGCTCCCAAGGTATGAATGGATTTATGTATATATAGGAGCTTGGAACAAGTTTATACTGGGTGTTAGATTTTCAAAACTGTGTTTTGTTCTCAGATGTTCTCTATTAAAACTTATACATATAATATATAATGTTGCTGGGATTAAAAAGAATTTTTTGAACATTCTGTGAGTTCGTTCGAAGTGTCGTTCAAACGATATTGTCGTTCGAACCACAAGTCGTTCGAACGAGATTGCCAACGACTTCCCATTATGGCATACTGGAACTTCATTCGAAATGTCGTTCGAATGAGATGGTCTTTCAAACGAGATTTCTAACGAGCTTCTAATGAGTTCATACTGGAACTTCATTAGAAGACTCGTTCGAACGAAATGTCGTTCGAACGAGATTTGACGGGAACAGTTTTTTGGCAGTTTTGCCCACTTTCCCACTTGGTTTTACCCCACTACTTTTTGCTGAATATCAATGTGCGGTAAACCATTTTTCTAATCCATCTTTTTCATATCCTTCTAACTCCTAGAGAGGGTTTTGAGAGCAAAATCATGAAGTGAAAAAGATCATGTTTTGAGTGAGAATTTTCAAAGACAAAATCATCTACCACTCTTGTTTTCACCCATAGTTTTATTTATCCAAGTTCATATATATACATCTTGCTTGGAGTTTGGCACCGGGTTTATCTCTACACCGAATTGAAGAGAGTGTTTGGGTATTTCTTCTACATCCCTTAAAGAAGAAGAGTTCGTTTTGCTACGGCATTCTCATGTGGTGAAAGACACCACGTGTGGTTGACGGTGTACCTATTGTCCGATTGGTGAGTCCAAGATCGTGGTGGAGCTCCGTGGTTATCTTCTAGGAAGATGTGGTTACAAGAAGACGCGTCAAGGCTTGAGAGGGTTCGAGTTGAGGAAGTAAGTCCTCTGTCTTGTAAATATAATTCCGTACTTAGTGGATTTGAGGCTAGGGCCGTCCGAGGTTGTTTCCCGTTGTGGGTTTTTCCTCGTATATCGCGGCGTAGTGTGATTGATTTATTTTTATCTTGCATAATAACTTAGAACTCATGCGTAGGCTAATTCAAGATAAAATTGGTTTTAATTATTACACTTAATTTAATTGGGTGCTATTTAAATTTGGGTAATTGTCTATTTATTTCAAGTCTATTGTTAAAACTGGTTTGGCGTAATTTGGGAATATTAATAAATATTACTTAGGCAAATTCTAGGAATTGGATTAATTAACTTGGTTGAATTTTAATTTGAAATTAAAATTTTGTTTTAACTGAACCATCACCTTTTACGCTTCCTCATTGTAAACTAGAAAATGAAATATAATTTTATAGAATTTAAAATTGGGGGGCTTTCTACTCTTCACTAATGGATGTACTTGTACCCGACCTATTTTAGCTCTAAAGACGATTACTTAGAAAATCTATAACACATACGAAGAATGACTACTTGAGTACTATAGGCTAATGGATCTAACTCCCAACTTATGGCGGGGTCTGATATGTCAAGAAACTAATCGAAATAATTTAACCGTGATATATACTACATGCCCTACATGGTTGAGGGTTCTTACACTAACTCATGGGTCCCTATACACACAGATACATATAAGTCGACTTAATCTCCTCTCACTAAGGATCCCAAAATATCTAACGAATAATCCAAATAAGGAGACCCCTAAGTATATACCATGCTCCTGAGGGAACATTATCTAAGACATAACTTTTGTGCCTTATGAAATGTAGGTCATCTCCACTATATTCACTTATATATGTGCTTGCGTTATTAGTCAGATCATATCCTAGTGAATACCCCGAGATATAATATATGAACTATGTCAATAGTCAAGCCACATCTAATGTCTCCTAAGCAAATCAACAATGCCTTTATTTTATAGGAATCCTCGTAAATAGTAAGTATATAGAATGCCCAAGAAATGATGAAGCATAGGTTAACCCATTATAACCAGGTTTTAAGATCCAAGTTTTATCTTCTTTAATTAAGATAAAGATTCTAAAAGATTCAAATAAATAAAATAATCACAAGCCGAGACGTAGTAGGAAAAACCCACCAATGGAAAAACCTCAAGCCGATTATAATGACAAATGCACTATAGTAGAGTATTATGACTAGAAGATAGAGATCTACAATCATGAAATGCTATGATTGAGTAGAAAATATTTCAACCATATTCTCCGAGGAGAGCACCAACAACTGAATAATACTACACAACCGCCGCCATTTTTGGTTTGCGATCAATGTATTCAAATACACTTAGCCAAAATTTCCTTTTTAAAGTCGAACCAAATTGTTCCAAGAATGGAAACTTCAAGCAACCACAAAATCTATACTTAGGATTGTGAGAGAATCCTAAAAGGTTGGGTTGGTGTATTGCAAGGGTATGGTGCTATAAAGCTCACAAGAAAATTTTCAAGCCAAACAAAGAGTAAATATTTACTAACAAACACAAGATTAGAAGAAGATTTTGAAAACAAAGACGAGTGAATAAAGATTTAAAGATTTCTCAAAGAGAAAATCTAAAATCTACGGCTTGAAGAAATCGAAGAAGTGGAATGAAAAATATGCTCTCAAATACTTGATATATATTGATATGTAAAAAGATATTTCTTAAACTCTCACTCTTGGTTTCAAAACGTATTAAACACATAACTATATAACCTAGAGGTAAGAAACATTTATGAGGCTAATAGGTTAGGTGTCAAAGTGTTAAGGTCTGTAGTAGTCACATATAAGTTTAATCAATCGAAAGAAGAGTACTTGGAACACTTACCAATGAGATAAAAAGAAAAGACCACCTTTAAATTTCTTTCGATGAATTGTTAGAGTCGCGCGCTAATGACATCGTTACAACGAGAAAAATCTTTATTGTAGAAGTCTTGAAGCGAAGAGTTCGAGCTAATCTCTAGAGAAAAAAAAAGGGATACAAATTTCCAGTGAAGGCATTTCACTGAAGAGAAGAAAGTCTTCGCTTTGATGAAGCTCTTGCGAGTAGCCCATGAAATTGTCTATGCTTTGGCGAAGATCTTGCGAGCAACGTGTAAAAGTGTCTATGTAATCATAGCCTGTGAAAGCGTCTATGAAATCATAGGTCCTCACACTATAGGTACGCATCTCTATCTATGCAATCATAGGTCCTCATACCCACATATCGACATCTAGATGTGGTTCAACATGAAATACCCCACCCTAGATCTAAATAATATGATCTATTCATAACTATCAACACATAATACCTTGGCTTCCCTTGTTAACCAAGCAAAAATTAATATTAAATTGATTATTTCTCCTCTTAAGGTACAACGTGATCATTGTATCCATGTATCAGTTATGTCTATCTCTCGAGTAGTGATTGTAGAATCAAAGGAAGTAATATCATCCACAATGAATAGATCATTAAGAAAGAAATAAGTATGATCTGACACCACTTGTAAGAGTGGAAGGATGTAATACCACTTACGAATGTGGAAAAAAATATGCTCAACAAAGATTCCAATTTGAGAGTGCAGTGCGCAATTTTTTCTTAAACCAATTTTATCTTTTTATCCTAAACATACATCTATGCGATAAAACAGATAAATCAAATCAAGCATTCAACAAAAGCAAAGTTGTAAAGAAAAAACCTTTTCGGGTAAAACCTTTTATTCACTTTAGAAATCTACAAAAGATTTGACTTACAGACTATATGATAACCGCCACAAGTATAATGCGCTAATCTTCGCAAATCTCTAAAGAAAAACTATGATCCTCAATAGAATCACAAGATCGCAGTTCTCCATCAGCCTCAGCCTTCGTCTTCAGAAGTGAGTCCCCTCAGGTATCACAAGTCAACTAGGGATATTCCTTCTCCATAAAGGTGTATGAAAGTATAGAAAACTTTTTAGGGTTTAAATGAGTTCACAAAACTAAATATTCAGGATGTTTATATGTGAATTATACAGTGTTTTTAAAACACAAAAAGTGAAAAAATTTCGCAAAAGTTATATAAAAATGAATCTGGCAAAAGTCTTAGTAAAATTGAACACGAAACAGGTATTTATAGGACATTCATAAATTTTGAGGCGGTTGATCGTTCGAATGAAAATATAGAGTCTTTTGAACGAGATGATGGTCTCTTTCTAACAAGACAAGGCTCGTTTCTATAACATTACAAAATTTAAGACAATAAGCCATCATTTGAACCTCATTTTAAAACACATTGAACGACCTTCAAAAGACATGTAATCTCGTTTGGATGAGATGTCAATCTCATGTAATACCCCGTATTTTTATGTCATTTAATGATGGGATTAATTAAATTAAATTGGGATAAATTAATTTAATATTAATCTAAATTTTAAAATAAATATATCCTAGCATGACGAGAGTTAGTAATTATTTGGTGGAAATTACTTAATGAGTAGAACTAAATTTATTAAAATTGTTGAGAGTGAATAACACGATAATAATAGAATTTAAGTCGGGACGCTCTTGTGTTGTGTCGGGACTAAATTAATGGAGTTTAAGTTAAAATTATAAGTCGCCCGTATGGTCATTTAGAGTGCGTCAATGTGTCCGAAAAGGTTGAGATAACCTGAAAAATGTAACTAGGGGTTTAGTTTGGGTCCCGGAACGTTTTTAGGCCTAACCGCTAACTCGGGAGGACATTTTAGTAATTATCCATTTTAAGGCTTAAATATGGATGAAAATTGAAGAGCTATATCTGATGGGAGTTAGAGTCCTCGAGGGTTAGAAGTTGTAGAGTCGCAGAGAGGCTAAGGAAGAGAGAAGCCTTCCAAGGAGGAGAGCCACCAAACTACACCACCTTTGCCATGTTTCACCACCACTGCATAGATCGGGAAATGAGGGACGCAATCAAACCCATCAACACCAGCAAATCAGACATTCATCTATGAGGCAAGTATCTAAATTTCTGTTATTTTGGATGATATCACACCCATGCTAGTATAGGATAATGATATTTATGTTTCATAAAAAGATAATTGATGTTTGGGAATAATTGTTGAAATTGCAGAATAGAAATCATGTTAGGATGATTCCTTTGTTGGATTTAGATTGGTGAACACGAAATTGATGCCTTGTAGAGATAGGAATCTGAAAATCAATGGAATTCATGTGAAATAAAATAAACTAGGGTTAGAATAAATCCTTGAATTTAATTCGTTTGATGATGATTCTTGATAAAAGAAATCTTACGTTAGAAATAATATATTATTGTTTATATAATGATCCTTATAGTTAGTTGGGAGTTTGGAACTTGCTAATGGAGATTTGGTGTAATACCCCGTATTTTTATGGCTTTTAAAATTGGGGATTTATTAAATTTAATTGAGATATTAATTTAATATTAATCCAAAAATTTATTTTTATATTTACTAACATGATGTAAGTTAGTAATTATTGGAAAATTATTGAATATTAATAGACAAGTAAAGTAATAGGTGAGATTTATTTTATTAAAATATTCACGAGTGAATAAAATGGCAACTATGGAAATTTAAGTCATGACGCGCCTGTGTCGTGTCAGGACTATATTATTATTATATAAAGTGAATAAATTATAAGTTGCTCGTAGGGTCATTTTGAGTGCGCCAAAGTGTCCAGAAGGGTCGAGATAGTCAGAAATGTGTACCTGAGGGTTTAGTTTGGGTCTCGGGGCATTTTTAGGCCCAATTGACATCCCAGGAGGGTATTTTACACATTTTATATTTTGGGGGGATTAAACCCACGAATTTCCTAAGGATATATCATCCTCTAGGAGTTGTCTTCTAGGGTTAACAAACACAAAATCAAAGGGCGGCCATTAGAGAAGAGGTTGGCAATCTTTTCAAGAAATTCAAGGCTAAAGACTCGACCGTTTTCTCCGCCACCACCACCAAAACGTAGATCGCGGAACGAGGAGCACAACCATACCTTTTTCCCTCACAAATGAGAAACTAAACTCCCAGGAAAGTATCTATCTTGCTTTATATTTTTGTTAATGTCTCAATCATGATAGGCTAGGATTGTTTAGGACGTACACCATGAAAGAAATTATTGATTAAGAGACTTTACCTCGCATGATTAGAGAGATTTAATATATTCTGGATATACCCATCATATGTAGAGGATTACCCACGAATTATTATGATTTAGAAACAAGAAATCTGGGAATTAATTAGAGGAATGGATATTTCTTCCAAAATTAGGGTTCTTAAAGATTATGTCAATTTTTACCCCATTAATTTGACATTGTTGATGAAATTAGACATGTTTCACTTTGGAAACCTTACATATATGTATATGGAACATGTAGTATTGTTATTTGAGAATTCTAGAGTTGTTTATGACGTTTTTAGAGGAATTGGAAGATGAAACCCGTAGATGTGATTTGCAGTTTCTGGGCAAGAACTGCTTGATCGATCGATCGAGCCAAGAGCATCGATCGATCGATCGACTGATCGATCGATCGACCCCTTTTCTTCAATCGATCGACCCCTCCTGAAAAACTGCATATTTCTCATTCGTTAGTTTAATCCGATTAATATATATCGGAAACCTTGATTGTTGTTGTTGGAGTATAATGTGATATAGAGATGACCAGTAGGGCCTAGGTAGATCCCGCTGAGTAACATTTAATGTAGGATGAGATTTTGGGTTAACGAGGAATGATTCATGTGTATAAGAGATCATGCGTATGATTTAATAAAAAGATCGGGACTCGTAAGGGAGTTAGACCGGAACGTAAGTGAGTAAATGCCTGCTGAAATTACACTTTGAATACTTTGATAGAGGAGAAGTGAGTATGAAGTGAAAAATCAATGAGAATACAAATAAGGAGTCCGTTATATGAAATAATCGAGTAAAATGTGTAATAACGGATAATTATAATTATGGGTCGCAACCGCACCTAATATAGCAATGTGGATGTGTGTGTATATATATATATGACTGTGTGATTGTTCATATATTATATCTGTATAAAAATCATACTTGGGCTACTTGCTATCACGGGGGTTTCCGCACCGGAACGGTCTTATCTCGATAGGACCTTTATGGGGGATATTTACTCATACCCTAGAACATAGGATTCATTGGTACAGGCTATCTGATTGATAGTCAGCTGGTCCTAAGAGATGTGAGGGTATGTGCTGACCTCTTAGTGACTTGGAACTATGCTTCGCCTCCAACTGTGTGTTTTATGTTATGCAGTTCGAGAGTGATTTCGAACTAGCATTTTCCTAAATATGTGTGATACATGGACTTGATCGCCGAGTATGCCAGCACCATAGTTTTTATGTGGGGTGCCGTTATTGTATATATATTATATGAGTGATTGATATATATATATATATATATATATATATATATACTTATATATGGAAACCTTTTACCATAGATTTTATGTGGGGTGCCGTTAGTATATATATTATACGTGTAAATAATATATATACGTATATTTATTTGAGAACTTTCTACTGGGCGTAATAGTAGTTAAGTAATGTATAAATTATACAACTTCACTATAAGTATTTGAAAACTTTATGACGGTACGGAGTTATTCTAAATAACATAATAAATCCTGAAGAGATTGATTTTCTAAAGAGAATATCATAACCTTATTTTCAAGTGATAAAACTTTATGGAAAATAAGTGAGATAGACTTTTGAGGTTTAGTAGTACGGTAGACGTGCACACTAGAGGAGAGGTGAGAATTCTCAAGAGAGTGTCGCATACTAGCATGGTTGTTGGATTAGCATGTAAGCATTTTAAATACTTGCTAAACTCTTTTTAAAACTGTTTTACAATCGGGCTCTGACACGTTTTCTGTTCTCTCTTCTTTATTGTGTATATATATATATATATATATATATATATATATATATATATATATATATATTACAGATGCCCAGCCACAGGGGCGTCATGCACATGTTCTTTGGATTGGACGCGTTGTAGCTTATGTGGGAGTTGCAAGTCTTTGTTGTAAACGACCTCTTCATTGATTCGGTTCTTGTTATAGTTCTTCATAGTTAGGGCATGTGTCACATTTCCCATTCAGTATAGATTTGTCAGAGATGTATGTTCATTTATTTTCAGCATTCGGTACTCTTTGAGTATTAACTCTTGTCAGGATGATTTCATTTGTAGTTTAAATTTTGTTTGGTTAATCTAGATGGATAAATTCTTTTGTGTTGATTGATATTCGTAGCACTTATGTGATTCTTAAACTGTTGATTATTAAGAAGGTTTTCAAATTTGAATTTAATACAAATGGAAACAAAGTTTTAAATTGTTTTGACACTTAGCTTAATTATTTAGGGTGTTTAAATTGTGAAATTTTATTTTACTACAGTGATGCTAAGAATGAACCAACTGTTCACCTTGATTATAATTTAATAAAGCATTGATCGTCCGGTATTTAATTAGGCGGGGTGTCACAGGTGGTATCAGAGCATCAGGTTCTAGTGTCCTTTAGGATCCGTGCGTCTTATTATGCTTCCAGCATTGCTTTGTTTGATATAGAGCCCTATATTTAGGATTGTTGATTTCTACGATGAGATTCCGTTCTCCTGCTATAACGTATGTATCTTAGTGAATTCTAATTGCATTCGGATGTGTGCATGTGCGGAACGATGACGGATTCTAGACGAGGGTCGTTAAGCGGACTTCAGGAGGCAAGGCTTAGTGAGGTATTAAAGCATATTCGAGGATGATGACTGTAGTTAAGATCACCCCTATTATGGCACGAGAAGCCAGGACTGTAAAGACGACCAGAACGCAGCCTAGGATTTCCAAGTGCTTCTATAGTCGAAAGAGGTGCGAGAGTAGACTCACCCAAATGGCACAACTGGGAAAAGTCAGACAAAGCATTGCAGAAAATTGTCAGTGGAAATTCTAGAAATACGAATCTTATATGTGTTAGCCCAAGGAGGTAAAGTATCCAGAGGCTTGTACATAGGACGGAGCGTGGCTAACTAAAAGTGAAAATTTGGAGACTAATTTTCTTGACTTGTCGGAATAAGGTTATCATGGTGGGAGTCAGCCACTACTTTTATAAGGGGAATTCTATGCCTATAGGAGAATCTTAGGTACAGTTTGACCGCAAGTTCCTTCATCAGATGTTCAGGATGAGAAGTGAATGATGTTCTGAACTCCTCACAGGAGGACCTGAAAGAGGTCCATTTGTGAATATGAGTTTAAATCGTTAGCGAATCTTGTATCGGAAGATGTAGATACAAATGGAGGAAAGAACTCCAAGTGGGAGATCGACTCATAATAATAGTTGATAACACTTGAAAAGGGAATTCGGCTGGACGGTCAATTCAGGGGCTGGTAAGATCTTACTTTGTCAATGAAGATGATAATTCTTCTTGGTGTGGGAATATAAAAGAATCAAAGAATTTAGTCAAGACTAAGATGGGATACAACGGTGGTAGTGTAGCACCACAAGGGGGTGCGGATACACATCAGGGGACCCATTTAAATGATTCAGATAGCTAAATTCTTACCAAGCGATGGTAGATTTAGTAAGGACTAATGTAGTCAGTAACATGTTCTTTGGGGCCTACAAGGCTAAGGGAATAACGGGGGGTAGCCATCAGAAATTGAGTTCACCAAAGTTCGAGAGAATGACAATCCTAACATGGTTAGTATGACAGGCGATGAGTGGATTATTTGTTGAGGTATTTTATGGAGAGTGAAATCACGTGCGATTTTTTTTTCTGAAATGATTATAGGATACAAGAGTATAGTGCGTAGTAGAGGAAAACGATTAAAGTAGTGTTGTTCTGGTTTGGACAGGCGTGTTACGTCCAGAAACCGTTTGTACAGTCAAGGCATTTGGCAAGGTAGAAGTATGAGTTTTATCCTCGGAGGATGAGGCGTGTTTTAGGTGACACGAGCGAGTCAATGTATTTTGTTCCTGGCTAGATTAACATGTGAGATAAGTTTAATGCGTATAACTATAAACATTATTATTATGTAAAAATCTTCCCTAATGTAGTGGGATTATCTTTAGTGCTATCCGAGGATGATGAGTGTGTGTATTAATAGTGTTATATGATTTATTGAAGTTACTCATTTTAGTAGTGTGATATACGAGTATGATATTCTCTTGGTTATAACTTTATAGAAATGGTTACTACGATAGTGGAAGTAATTGCAAGGCTATCAAAATGGTTGCATAAGTGCAGCATGTTTTGTTCTGGAGAGGTCTCACCTGCGAGAGGGACGGACTCGCACTTATATTTTCTATTTTAGAAACTTTGGAGGGGATAGTGGGCTTGAGATATTCGATCCAGTATATGTAGGGAATTTCCTGTTATGATTCAGTCTGTATCGGGTTTACGGTTGAGCGAAAAGATTTAACTCAGTATTATGTTTAGCGCTCAGGACTTGGTGATAGAAAGAGTGCATTGTAATATCTATCCTTTAGAGATGTGGGAGTTAAAATTTATACCCCTATACTTGGGGAAAGGGATTTCGAGAATCCCGATTATATGTATTCGAGGTTTATGGAATGCAATCACCACCAAGAGACAGAATAAAGGGGTACATGCCATGGACAGAGGGCCTAACAGATTTCGATAACCGACAATGCTAGGTAGTAGTGTATGGGGGGGGGGGGGGGTTCCTCTTTTGTATTTCTCTTTGCGAGACATCCCACGCATGAAACTTAGCGTAAGGTTGGAGATAGGGAGATGTTTAGTCATTAGTCCATGAGTTCAGTACCTCGGTCGTAATAAAAAGCAGATAATTATATCTGTAAGTTGGTAGTTGAATTATGATTTAAGGCCAGTAGAGCCGATTGCTTGGTAAGAAAGCATTGAAAATTTTGTTTTACCACCACGAGTTGAGGGGTGGAACGATGATAAGGAGGATTTAGAATTTTGATTTCTAAGGTGAGTGAGAGTACCCAAGTGTTGCAATCACATTGTGAACACTAGGAAAATAAAGAATTGGTTATTAGGTATGAAGTGTATGTGATGCTTACGCTAGTATGCATGGTTTATAGGGTGTGTAGACATCCTGGGTAGCTGATGTTAAAAATCGTCCGAGTTGAAGGGACGTGGGAATAGACGTGTGGAATATGTGTTTGTGGGACTAACATAATGAAGTAAAAGTGGTAGAGTGGATTAAGCACTGTGTGAAAGATGAAAAATCCATATATATGTGTGCAATCAGAGTAGCACATCGAATCTGGTTGGAAGGCTGTGGAAAGCCGTTTACAAAGGGGTATACATTAAGAAGGGTAGAATTTAACTATATGGAGGACACTCGGGACAGAGTTGTAATTAGTCAAATGTTGAGAGAGTGTTGTGCATACAAAGAGTGATAATACTAGGATGGTATAAAAGATCCAGAAGTGCGCATCGTGGAGAAAAGTGAACGGGTCGGAACTTTCAATATACACCAGGGAAGGAAGGGGAGTATTAAGTGTCACTTAATATGAGACAATTCAAGGAGAGTTGATGTTGAGCGGGACATAGTGAGTAGTCTCTGCATACACCACTCATAGATAGAGATCAGTTGGAATAAGGGGATCAACCTGAGAATTTTGGTGGTTATCAACAATTCCTATAACGGAAGAGGGTGGTAAAGTCGGTAAAGTCCTTGGATGGGTTGCCATCTTCAAGGTAAGATCAAGGATTCATCCGAACATGTGGAGTAAGTCGCCCAAGAAGGGAGTGTTTGACATTCCTTTGGGGTGATTTACAATATTAACTAGTGTGCCCCAGTCTTCCTTTGAAAGGAAGGGATCCCGCCGGTACGTGGTCCTACACGGTATTTTTCTGAATCATGATGAAATTTTTGAATCCCACCTTCAATATGGGATTTCATGAAACAACGAGAGATAACGCTTCATTTTAAGTAGGAGGTATCACCCATAGCCGAGGAGCAGGAGCACGGTGATTAACGAGTAGTGGAGCTGCGTGAAGGTGATTTTAGAATCTTGGTGATCATTTCATTTCCACAACAGTTATAGTTAACAAGTGGAGTAGTACGGTAATTGAGGGAGGATATTACCTAATGGTAGAGTTCCGTGGAAGCACTCGTTCCTGTTTATCGTGAACGAGGTGCTTATTGAAGTTTTGGTGTGGGAAAAACCTTAACTATTCTCCCTCTGCGTATGTTTAGAGGTGAGCGGATAATCAGAATTTTGGATCGGTCGAGAATAATCCGATGGCTATGGTGGAATTTCACGATTATTTTAGGCGAACAAGAGTAGTCAGATGTTCGTATGGTTTCCCTCAGAATAGGAGTTTTGTGTTTAGATAAATCTGAGTAGTTGTCATGTAATGAGGTGCGGCCTCCCAATGATATTAAAATAATGGGAATTAATAGTGTATATGCGTGTCTTATGCGAATGTAGTCGGATATGAGCACAATGTGAAGTACCTTTAATGAAGAGTGTTAAACAAGATTGTTGTGAGACGCGGGCCATAGTGATTGAGTGCCTTACTATGAGGATAGGTTGCGTACTGTTAAGGTATCCAAAATGTGCTTTTACCAGGTATGCCTTATTTTTCTAATTTCGGGACGAAATTCCGTTATTATGGGGGAAGTATGTAATACCCCTTATTTTTATGGCTTTTAAAATTGGGGATTTATTAAATTTAAATTGAGATATTAATTTAATATTAATCCAAGAATTTATTTTTATATTTACTACCATGATGTGAGTTAGTAATTATTGGAAAATTATTGAATATTACTAGACGAGTAAAGTAATATGTGAGATTTATTTTATTAAAATTTTCACGAGTGAATAAAATGGCAACTATGGAAATTTAAGTCGGGACGCGCCTGTGTCGTGTCAGGACTAAATTATTACTATATAAAGTGAATAAATTATAAGTTGCTCGTAGGGTCATTTTGAGTGCGCCAAAGTGTCCAGAAGGGTCGAGATAGTCAAAAAAGTGTACTCGGGGGTTTAGTTTGGATCTCGGGGCATTTTTAGGTCTAATTGATATCCCGGGAGGGTATTTTAGACATTTTATATTTTTGGGGAATTAAACCCACGAATTTCCTAAGGATATATCATCCTCTAGGAGTTGTCTTCTAGGGTTAATAAACACAAAATCAAAGGACGGCCATTAGAGAAGAGGTTGGCAAGCTTTTCAAGAAATTCAAGGCCAAAGACTCGACCGTTTTCACCGCCACCACCACCAAAACGTAGATCGCGGAATAAGGAGCACAACCATACCTTTTTCCCTCACAAATGAGAAACTAAACTCCCAGGAAAGTATCTATCTTACTTTATATTTTTGTTAATGTCTCAATCATGATAGTCTAGGATTGTTTAGGACTTACCCCATGAAAGAAATTATTGATTAAGAGACTTTACATCGCATGATTAGAGAGATTTAATATATTCTGGATATACCCATCATATGTAGAGGATTTCCCATGAATTATTATGATTTAGAAACACGAAATCTGGGAATTAATTAGAGGAATGGATATTTCTTCCAAAATTAGGGTTCTTAAAGATTATGTCAATTTTTACCGCATTAATTTGACATTGTTGATGAACTTACAATTGTTTCACGTTGGAAACCTTACATATATGTATATGGAACATGTAGTATTGTTATTTGAGAATTCTAGAGTTGTTTATGACGGTTTTGGAGGAATTGGAAGATGAAACCCGTAGGTGTGATTTGCAGTTTCTGGGCAAGAACTGCTTGATCGATCGATCGAGCCAAGAGCATCGATCGATCGACTGATCGATCGATTGACTGATCGATCGATCGACCCCTTTTCTTCAATCGATCGACCCCTCCTGGAAAACGGCATATTTCTCATTTGTTAGTTTAATACGATTAATATATATCGGAAACCTTGATTGTTGTTGTTGGAGTATAATGGGATATAGAGATGACCAGTAGGGCCTAGGTAGACCCCGTTGAGTAACATTTAGTGTAGGATGAGATTTTAGGTTAACGAGGAATGATTCATGTGTATAAGAGATCATGCGTATGATTTAATAAAAAGATCGGGACTCATAAGGGAGTTAGACCGGAACGTAAGTGAGTAAATGCCTACTGAAATTACACTTTAAATACTTTGAGAGAGGAGAAGTGAGTATGAAGTGAAAAATCAATGAGAATACAAATAACGAGTCCGTTATATGTAATAATTGAGTAAAATGTGTAATAACGGATAATTATAATTATGGGTCGCGAGCGCACCTAATAGAGCAATGTGGATGTGTGTGTATATGTATATGACTGTGTGATTGTGCATATATTATATCTGTATAAAAATCATACTTGGGCTACTTGCTATCACGGGGGTTTCTGCACCAGGACGGTCTTATCTCGATGGGACCTTTATGGGGGATATTGACTCATACCCTAGAACATAGGATTCCTTGGTACAGGCTATCTGAATGATAGTCAGCTGGTCCTAAGAGATGTGAGGGTATGTGCTGACCTCTTAGTGACTTGGAACTATGCTTCGTCTCCAATTGTGTGTTTTATGTTAATGTAGTTCGAAAGTGATTCCGAACTAGCATTTTCCTAAATATGTGTGATACTTGATAGCCGAGTATGCCAACACCATAGTTTTTATGTGGGGTGTCGTTATTGTATATATATTATATGAGTGATTGGTATATATATATACTTATATATGGAAACCTTTCACCATAGATTTTATGTGGGGTGCCGTTAGTATATATATTATACGTGTAACTAATATATATACGTATATTTATTTGAGAACTTTCTACTGGGCGTAATAGTAGTTAAGTAATGTATAAATTCTTCAACTTCACTATAAGTATTCGGAAACTTTATGATGGTACGGAGTTATTCTAAATAACATAATAAATCCAGAAGATATTGATTTTCTAAAGAGAATATCATAACCGTATTTTCAAGTGATAAAACTTTATGGAAAATAAGTGAGATAGACTTTTGAGGTTTAGTAGTATGGTAGACGTGCACACTAGAGGAGAGGTGAGAATTCTCAAGAGAGTGTCTCATAGTAGCATGGTTGTTGCATTAGCAGGTAAGCATTTTAAATACTTGCTAAACTATTTTTAAAACTGTTTTTCAATCGGGATCTGACCCGTTTTCTGTTCTCCCTTCTTTCTTGTATATATATATATGTATATATTACAGGTGCCCAGCCACAGGGTCGTCATGCATAGGTTCTTTGGATTGGACGCGCTGTAGCTTATGTGGGAGTTGCAGGTCTTTGTTGTAGACGACCTCTTCATTGATTCGGTTCTTGTTATAGTTCTTCATAGTTAGGGCATGTGTCACCCATTTCCCATTCAGTATAGATTTGTCAGAGATGTATGTTCATTTATTTTCAACATTCGGTACTCTTTGAGTATTAACTCTTGTCAGGATGATTTCATTTGTAGTTTAAATTTGGTTTGGTTAATCTAGATGGATAAATTCTTTTGTGTTGATTGATATCCGTAGCACTTATGTGATTCTTAAACTGTTGATTATTAAGAAAGTTTTCAAATTTGAATTTAATAAAAATGGAAATAAAGTTTTAAATTGTTTTGACACTTAGCTTAATTATTTAGGGTGTTTAAATTGGGAAATTTTATTTTGCGACAGTGATGCTAAGAATGAACCAACTGTTCACCTTGATTTTAATTTAATAAAGTATTGGTCGCCCGGTATTTAATTAGGCGGGGTGTCACGTTTGGGTTTGAATTTGCAGAATCTGGGCAAGAACTGCTCGATTTATCGATCGACTCAAGAATGTTGATCGATCGTTGTTCGATCGATCGACCCCTTTTCATCGATCGATCTCCCCCTCCTGGAAATTGCATAATTTTCCCATTTTCGATTAATCGATTAAAATTCTTAGGAGCCCTTGGATATAAATTAAAGATCATAATGGGTCATGGGGAGGACCAGTAGGGTCTAAGTAGGTTCCAGTAAATGTAATTTTATACGAGATGTAACCGTGGGTAACGGGGGCATAAAATTGGATAGAAATCGTGCGTACGTTAAGTGAGGTATGGGGAGATTCTAGGAAGACATAAACAAGTACGTTAATGAGGGTAAACCTGTTGAATTTACATCTATCATAAGAAAACCCTTTGAGGGATGATAAGTACTTATGAAATGGCGACAATTGAGAATAAAAAGAAATTGGTTAACTATACATAGGACTTGGGTGATTTGTAAGAGGTCAGCACATACCCTCACATTTCTTCGGGCCGTCTGCCTATCGTTCTCAGATAGCCTATATCCAGGGATGCTATGTTCTAGGGTACAAGTCAATATCCCCCATAAAGGTCCAATCGAGAGAAGATTGTCCCGGCTCGGAACCTCCGTGGTAGCAAGTAGCGCGGGTATGATTACACGCAAATATACAATGTTATATATATATATATATATATATATATATATATATATATATATATATATATACATACACCCAAATATATATTCACATTATTCATCTAGGTACGCCCACTACTCATAATATATTTGAACCATGCGTGGCATATAATGCTCGAGTTCTACGTATAATTAAATCATTCCTTTTATTTTCTCAATTACCGCAAATCTTTTAGTACTTCTCGACTCTCGAAGTGTATCCTCTCGATAAATATAAAATCAGTAGGTGTAAACTCATTACCCTACTGGTCTAAGTCCTTTTTAGTCCTGACAAGACCTAATTCAATGTATGCACGATTTCCTGCTCAATTTATACCCCGAAGTCCAGTGGTTAAATCTCATATAGAGTCGTATTATCCTGACCCTATTGGTCCTTCTCAAGTCCCATTATGATATATGAATTATATCCAAAGGTCCTTACACATCGGGATTGGATTAATATTTAAAAGAAAAAAAAGTTTCCATTTCTAGGAGGAGTCGATCGATCGATGAAGAGGGGTCCTTCGATCGATCCAGTCGATCGATTGGCATTCTTGAGTCGTTCGATCGATCGAGATATTCTTTACCTATGGGTTTCCTTAACATAAATCCTCAAAACCTGTAATAATTTGTCCCAAAATCCCAACCAATCAAACCAACAGTTATATTATCCTACACACACGATTTCTAACGTAAAACATATACGAATTCATCAAGGGCCATCAATTAAAGGGTTAATTCAAATTAATACATCAAGAACCCTATTTTTACCATCATAATCAATATCTTCCTAATTCTTCCAGAATTTAACCTCTACGGGACATCAAATTTGTAGTCAATCATCTCCATATAACAATAGGGTTGCCTTTACATGATTTCTATTCATAATTTCAATATAAATCTCCCAAATATCATTTATCTTTCATGAAAACATAAATTATTATCTCCTACACTAGCATGGATGTGTTATCAACTAAAGAACATCAAGTTAGATACTTGCCTAGAAATTAAAGGTCTGATCCGATGAATTAGAGTGGTGTAGGAATGATCCCCTTCTTCCGATCTACGCGTTAGTGGTAGTCACATTCCATAAACCTCGTACACATACAATCGGGACTCTCGAAATCCATCCCCAAGATTCTCTCGTACACATACGATATAATCCTCGTACACTACGGGTTGTTTAGATTTGATAGAGATTTTGTACTCATTTATGGTTTCAGTATTAAGTTTTGAATTGGGTTTGTTTTATCTCTTACGTTGGCAGTAGTTGGGGACATTTTTTTGGATTGAGTAATCTAGTTGGCACATCTCATTTGAATTGTTTGTTTTATTTATCATTAGTGCTAATCATAAATTGGTTTATACGCATAAGATCTTTACAATGGAATTTAAATAAAATAAAATTAAATGTTTTGACACTTAGCTTAGTTATTTAATAAAGAAAATTATTTTACGACAGTGATGCTAAGAATGAACCAAAAGGGCACTTTGAATTAATTTAATAATGGACCGATCACTGGTATTTAATTAGGTGGGATGTTACATCTCGTTTGAACGAGATTTTAAAAATAAAATTATTTTTCTCGTCGAAATAAAAAACTCTTGTTCGTTTTTGATAAAAATAAACATCCCAAAAATTAATTTTTGTAAATTAATTTAAATTCTAATTCTTTTATACCTTTATGGGATGTCGAGAAGTCTTCAAACTTGGACATGCTTGAGTTCGGTTCGTCTTGACGGTGCGTGATGATTTGTAATGGGATACGCCAAACTTGCCTAAAGCTATGTTATGAACAATCGTAGAAAAATTATTCTTATAAATATCCCCCTTTGGTATCCAAGTACAAAAGAAACAAATATAATTGAACATAAAATTAAAACCTACAATCTCTTATTAAAAGAACCCTAACACCCGTCCTAACCCTAGAATGGTATGGTATAAGTCTCTTTGTCTTCAAACTTATTATTCTTCCCTTTTGGAAAGAAATATACCCCGTAATGTCTTTAATTCCGCATTAAATACCTACACACATGAGACAAAGAAATATACCTCGTGATATATCGAGTTTGTAATAAGACAAAACTCATAAATAAATTCTCCCCCATGAATCAAACTCATCAAAACTCATTTTAATTTGATCTCCCCTTTGGATTTTATCCGAAATGGATAAAGAAGTAGACACATAGGCATGAAATACGAATCACCACATAGATAAATCAAGCATGTGTAATGATCATCTCAAAGGTAAGCATAACAAATTATTTTTGAAAAATTTCCATTAAAAAAAACAAATTTCACAAATACAACATACAATACAAATTATAATATATGCAAAATATATAAAAAAAAACCTCCTACACACATATATAGCTATAAATGATCACAAAACATGACACAAAATACATAACATTTACACACTAGCATAGTATCGATGTGTCCAAACGTGGGATGGAATGAATGGGCGTGAACTAGATAGATAAGAATTATGACCCAAACACTTAAATACATTCAAGAAGTTCTAATTGACCACAAAACTTTATCAAAATGTGCTATAGCCTCAAATGACAAATAAACTTAAACTTAATGAACAAAACAAGCACAATGCATACAAGTCTAGAATATTGATGATTCTACAATTCAATAGCATCTAACAAAATAAGCATACTGGGATTTATTATGCAAACTCGTTGATCTTCAACTAAACTCCCTCACAAGATAAACATATATCTTATTTTTCATTCTTGTTTTTTCTTTTGAAATATTAAATAAACTAAACTATTTTGGTCCTTTTTTTCCAAATATTTTCTCTTTTGTTACCCTTATTTTTTCTTGGGCTCTTTTTAAATGGTGGCTTTCATAACGAGTCAGCTTGTTTCCCACAGTCCTTTATTGTGTACACTTATATTTTTTCAGTACTAAACAAACTCTCATGGACAAAGGTTATTACATGCATAAATCTCCCATAGTCACATAAATATGTAGACGATAAATTCTTGGGAGAACATATCACTAAGCTCAAATGTACATAATGAAGTAAACATTCATAAAGCTCATGAATGTGTGGATGGAGACATACATAAAGTCGAATTCATTAAGAAAATTAAGTTCGAAATAACTCCATAAACATGGTTAAGATCAATATAAGTGTAGATACCATATTTTAGGACCGTCCTAAGTCTCTCCTTAGGTCCCTAATACCTCCCCAACTCATTACAAGCCCTAGGTCATACTCTGAGTACCGATCTAAAGGCCATTGGGCGCTCCCGAGTCCCGGTTAACTCCGGTCAGCTCTATTGTCAGAGCAAAAGCTCAATGAATCTTTGAAAGGCTCTGAATCCCTTTCCAATAGTCCACCACATGGGCAAAATGACATCACAATTCGGACGAACGAATCATTTTACAATTGAAAATCGATCTATAGGCCATCGGGCACTCCTGGGCCCCACTCTGACCCCAATCAACTTTATCATCAAAGAGAAAGGTTAATGAATTTTCGAAGGGATTTTAACCCCATTTCCAATCGTTTTCCCTGTGTGAAAAATTACAAAACCATTCGGATAAACGATCCATTTTCTTTCAAAAGTTGATTTAGAGGCCATCGGGCGCTCCCGAGCCCTATTTGACCAAGGTCAACTCTTCAGCTCGAATTAGAGTGAGTGAATATTTGAAAGGCACTAAATACCCTTTTTAATGGTCTACCTTGTGTGTGAATCAGCCTTATAGTACATAAGAACGTCTTGTTTTACTATAAAAGGTCACCAGGAAATTTCGGGCCCCATTTGACCAAATCTCAAAATAAGTGAAGATCTTCGGAACCTCTAAATAACTCGTATAACCTTTCCAATGATCCATGCCATATGTGATTGTAACTTACGATTTGTATGGACGATCCATTCTCGTACGATGATCTTTCGTACGAAGGACTGACGGGCAATTCTGAGCCCCATTTGACTCGAAGTCAACTCCCATACCTGGGAGTAGCCTAAAGCATTCTTAAAGGTATTTGAATTACCTTTCTAATGGTATCACCTGTGCGTAATGTGAATTTGCAGATTGTATTCTACGACTATTTTTTTAAAAAAATTTACACGATATTGTCGATTGGCAGTTCTCATATTGAATATCATCAACCAATTTGAAATTCTTCCTAAGGTATGCCCGATTACTGATATAATAAGTCGTTTGAACAACTTCGACCCAAAAATACTTAGGTAGTTTTTTTGCATGTAGTATAACCCTATCCATATTCTATCTTTCCTTTCAGTAATGTTGTTCTGCTGAGGTGACTCATACGCACTAAATTCATGTTTATAGCCATTTGCTATATAATATTTTGCAACACCAGAATCTTTTAACTCTCCACCTCTGTCACTTCTGATGTGACATACTTGAGTATCCTTCTCGTTCTTTATTTTTAAAAGAATTTTTAAGAACTCATCGAAAGTATCAGATTTATTTTTCATGAATGCGACCCAAGTATATCGTGTGTAATCATCCATAATAACAAGTATGTAACTGTTACCACATAAGTTGACAGTTCGAGACGGACTTATAAGGTCCATGTGGATTAATTACAAAGGTTTTGTAGTTAAAACATCTTTAACTTTCTTGTGATAAGGTTTATGTATTTTCCCTTCTTGACAAGGGCTACAAACATGATAAAAAGAATTTTTTATTTTAGGCAATCCTTTAACTATTTCTTGGGAATTTATCCTATGAAGATTATCAAAGTTCGTATGTCCCAATCTATTACAAGATTAAGACTTAGGAAGGACTGTGTAATAGTTATCCTCATTTCTGTTTCCTATTAAAATATAATTTCCCTTTTCATCAAGAATTTTGCAATCAGTTTTACAAAAGGTAACAGTATGATTGGAATCACAAAATTGAGATATGATAAGTAGGTTAGCCTTGAGACCTTTAATTAGGAGGACATAATTTATATTGGGAAGACCTTCCTCACACAATGTTCTCTTACCTATGATCTTAGATGAAACTCCATCACCAAACACAACACTTCCTCTAAAGAAGTATGTTTTTTTTTGTTAATTTTGTTTCATCTTTAGTCATATGTTTAGAACATCCTGAGTCAAGGTACCATCTAGATGAAGTGTATTATGCCTTGAAAGTAGATATGATAATGTTGTACTTGAGCTGGGGTAACAAGTCATCTTTTATAATCCAAATAGGCCTAGTTTTGACAGTTTCATTAGCCTTTGATTTAGAAAAGTTTTGTTGGGTATTTCTAAATGATTTCTTCTTAGTTTTAGGTCCTCCCTTCTTTTTATAGTTAGAGTTGTTAGTGGTCTATCTTGGGAGAAAATAAGTATTCCTACTCTTTCTAGAATAGTTAAAATTTGAATAAGTAGGTGTATACAATATCTTTTGAAAATATTCGGTAATAGAGTGGCCGTAGACATCACAATATGAGTAGTACTGATGTGTGGAGGACTTGACTTTATTACTAAAGTCTTTGAAAATTTGTTTATCCCTATTAGGAATGGTCGTCCAAGTGTTATTGGCTTTGGGTTTCTGATAATGATTTCTAGCAGGAGGACACACGTACTTAGCTGGACCATTAGATTTGGGCTGTTGAGTATAGTCACTTTGTTTTGTCTTAGAGACATCTTTAAAATAGTTTTCTTTTTTTATTCTTCTGAAAATTCTGGACTTGTTTTACAAAAACAACATTTTCAGGAGAAAATTTTTTGCTAGTACAAACTTTTTCTCCAAATCCAAAACCAGATTTGTCTTTTGAATCAAACTTGCTTCCTACAATAATTTCTTCGTAGGATTTAGCTTGAGTTTTAAAGTGTAAGCATTTTTTAAACAAGTTTGAAACTTTTTCTTAGATTCTTCAAGTTCAACCAAAATAGACTTGTATTTTTGTTATAAAATATTATTTTTCTCAAAAAGATCTCCCATTTTTGTGGAAAATTCTTCAATTTCAGTCTCATGGGAAACACATTGTGCTATAAATTCTTCATAATTCTTCCTAATAGTATGGTTTAGTAAATTGATACGCTCATTCATTAGTTTGACCGTTTTATCAAAATGAGCACTTTTATTAAGCATTTTCATGTATAGCTCTTGAAAATCTGGAAGATCATCATTGGACTCACTAAGTGTATCGTGTGAAGTGTATCCTATATCGCTCATTTCACATCTGAAATTCACACACACTTCAGGTTTATCGATGATGTTCTTAATTTGACACACCTTTAAGCTATCACTAGCAGTGTTGTTTTCATCACCAATAGTCACAACATTCTCAACAATAGAATCGTGAGTAGTCACACATTCATCATCATCATGGTATATGATCTTAGCATAGAATTACATATATGACTCATAATTACGGGTTGACTCAGTTTCATCTTCATCAGAATCACTAGAGTCATCCCATGTCTTACACATATTAGCGCTAGTATTGTTGTTAAGTCTATGTGGGAATTTATTGGCATAATGCCCCATTTCCCCCCATCTATGACATTTCACATCTTTCATGTCTATCTTAGGTCGATTATTATCATAGTGCCTTTTGTTGTCATACCTTTCATGAGGTCTGGAATTTTGAGGGCCTTGATAACCTCGTTCGCCATGTTTAGCTGCCACGGAGTTTCTGAATTTGATTATTTTCTTAAATTGTTTGCTCATTAAGGCAATTTGGTTATCAAGATCATCCAAATCACAGTCATCATTTAGGTTAAGTTTAAAGTCTAAGGGACTGACTTTAGGTTAAGTCAATTATGATGAAAACAAAACATTAGATCAAGTGAGTATCTTATTTCGGGCCCTCAATAGTTTTTTGAACTCTAACTCCATCTCAACAGTTCCTAATTTTCTACTTAGCAATTCAGGAGTTAGATTTGGTTCATCGACTTCTTCTATGGCATATCCTTTATTGACAAACTTAGCAGATAATGACCTAAGAATCTTTTGAACGATTTCTTTTCTACTATAGGTTATACCATTAGCATGTAATTTTGTGAAAATATCGGTTAACCTAATGTGGAAACCATCCAAGGATTCATTGTCATCCATAATCAGTGTACTGTTAGATAAGCATTTGTATTTTTCAGGCCTTAACTCATTCATCACCCTCATGTGCGGTGACTAGAGTGTCCCAGGCCTCCTTAGAAGTAAAGAAAATAGATATTGTTTTAAACTCACGCTCGTTAATGGACATAAATACAGCATTCTTGCCCTCATTATTATCTAGAGACTTCTTTTTCTCTATAATATTAAAAAGTTTCTTAACCCTTATGGGATTAATATCGGACAAAGACTTAGTTGGACGTTCATAACCATTTTCAATAATATCCCAAACATCATTACCAAGAGTTCTTTGAATGAAAGCAACCATTCGTACTTTCCAATAAGAATATTTATTTCCACCAAAGAGTGGTGGTCGGGAAAGGTTACCTAACTTCTCAAATATTTTATCCATATTCAGAAATAGATTTTGTGGCCATCCCCCGATCCTCGCGGTGGGAGGGACGGAGAAGAGGGGAGTCTTCAACATCGAGAGGATCTTGGACCTGCGTATCCCTCTCGGGTGCGCTTCGGCCGACGTCATTGATGAGGTGAAAAATGTTAAGAGATGGAGTGACCAGTTTGTTTTACTCAAAACAGACAAAAGAAAAGGAAGCCATCCCGAAGGACAGCCTCCAAAGACATACTGATACATACGAAACCAAAAATGATTCAAAAAGGGTCCGGAGGCTAAGTTACGAAATGAAAGGTGTTAGGCACCCATTTCGACCTTACGGTCTCTCACGGGTTATTGCTATTTTCCTTTATTTCTTTGTTATATGTGTGCATGTGTATATTTAGTGGAGATAGGAATCATCGATTTGTGTCATGGAAGAGATAAAGCGAGTCATCTGTAGGAATGTTCTTAAAAGTAATATTAGAAAATAGGATATACGCGATTATCCTAGCGTTGATCGTTATAATGGAACGATAACGCACACGGAATAGTACGCCATCAAGAACAAATATATATATATATATATATATAGAGAGAGAGAGTCTAAGAGAGTTAAGTTTAAAGAATATAGAAAAAATAGAAAAAAATTAGGAAAAGGACTCGAGCCTCAAGTTTTACCCCGAGACGCCTACATAGCCTATAGAGACATCAAAGTCCATGTAGTTCGTATGCAAAACGAGGGGTGGTATTTATCCCATAAATCCAACCGGGGATTTCTCTTATATGTGTGTGTGTAAAAAAAGTGTTTTAGTTGTGAGAAAAGTGTGAGAATTATCGTTTGGAATTTATGAGCAAATGCTCTTTTCCTTGTTTTTTGGGTTTTATTTATATGAAAATAAGAGATGTGCAATAATAATAGATAAAAAGTATATTAGGATATGTGAGATGAGAGACTAAAAGTGCTAAGTAATAAAATAAATTAATGCGAATTTAGGAGAATTTAAAGAGAGAGTTGAGAAAGTTGGACTTTCTTGAAGATCTTGATGTTGATCTTGGATATTGGAGAGCAGCCGTTGCACTTAGGTGATGATGGAGGGTACTTAATTCACCAAGTTTGATGAAAAAAGTGATGAAAGGTGAAGGTTGGAAAGGTATTTGTATATGGAAATCAAGCTGACTTCGAGAGGGGTTTTCTGAGCTCGCTGAGAGTGATGGATTTTAGATCTTCTCCCCTTTGGAATGAGGTTAGGCCATTAATTTTGTAGGCCCAGGGCATTGTCGATTGGCATAGCCCTAGTCCTACCAATCGACAGGTGTGTTTAGGCACACTACTGATAGGCAGGGTTTGGAACTTACCGTTTGGCTGTCTCTTTCAGGTTCCTTCAAAAAAATGGTCGTAGAGCGCAAACCGTTGATCCGAATCGTACACAGGGCAAACCATTGGAAAGGTACTTTAGAGACTTTCAAAAGTCTTTGGACTGATCCCTAGTCCAGGAGTTGAGTTTGGGTCAAATGTAGCTCGAAAACATTTATCGGTCCTTTGGACGGGGAATCGTCGGACGCAAACGGATCATTCGTCCGCATAGTAAGTTTGAATCGCACAAGGGGTGAACCTTTGGAAAGGTTAGGAGATGTACTTCGACATTCCAAATCTTTGACTCAGTTCGGGGAGTTGACTTTGGTCAACTGGGGCCTAAAAGCATTCGGTGACCGTTTAGAGTAAAATGGATCGTTCGTCCGTACCCTAAGTCAGAATCGTGCACGGGGCGGACCGTTAGAAAGGGGTTTCAGTGCCCTTCGAAGATTCATTCAGTCTCGATAAAGCTAAAGAGTTAAATTTGGTCAAATGGAGCCTGGGTGCGTTCGATGATCTCCTAATCAAGTTTTGGGAGAAATGGGTCATTCGTCCGCACCGTAAGTCAAAATAGCGTATGGGATGGACCGTTGGAAAGGGGATTTAGTGCTATTTGAAGATTCATTCAGTCTCGATCGAGATGAAGAGTTTGACTTTTGGTCAAATGGAGCGTGGGAGTGCTCGATGGCCTTTAGGTCAGTACCCGGGGTATGACTTAGGTTTGCAATGATGAAGGGAGGTGATAGGGACCTAAGGAGAGGTTAGGGGGTATTAGAATGGGGTGTCTATAGAGCCGCTCGACGGTTGAGTTTGGAATAAACGATGGCCGTCGAATAGACACCATATGATGCCTTTGAAAGAGTTTGACCAATTCAGAGGGTCGAGGCCGATTCTGAGGACCTAAGGATGATGGTGATCGATTCAGAGGGTCGAGGCCGATTATGAGGACCTAAAGATGGGGATGACCAATTCTATGGGTCAAGGACAATTCTAAACGCTTAAATTGAGATGACCAATTCTACGGGTCGAAGCCAATTCTGAGGGCTTAAGTTGAGATGACCAATTCTGCGGGTCGAAGCCAATTCTGAGGGCTTCAATTAAGATGACCAATTCTACAGGTCGAAGCCAATTCTAACGGCTTAAATTAAGATGACCAATTCTGTGGGTGGAAGCCAATTCTGAGGGCTTAAGTTGAGATGACCAATTCTGTGGGTTGAAGCCAATTCTAAGGGCTTAAATTGAGATAACCAATTCCATCGGTCGAAGAAAATTCTGAGGGATTAAGTTGAGATAACCAATTCTACGGGTCGAAGCCAATTCTCAGGGCTTAATTTGATATGACTAATTCTGTGGGTCGAAGCCAATTCTGAGGTGACCAATTCTGTGGGTCGAAGCCAATTCTGAGGGCTTAAGTTGGGATGACCAATTTTGCGGGTTAAAGCCAATTCTGAGGGCTTAAATTGAGATGACCAATTCTGTGGGTCGAAGCAAATTCTGAGGGCTTCAAGATGAGGGTGACCGATTTTGTGGGTCGAAGCCAATTCTGAGGGCTTAAATTGAGATGATCAATTCTACCGATCGAAGCCAATTCTAAGGGCTTAAATTGAGATGACCAATTCTGCGGGTCGAAGCCAATTCTGAGGGCTTAAGTTGAGATGACCAATTCAGTGGCTCGAATTCAATTATGAGGGCTTAGGTTGAGATAACTAATTCTGTGCGTCGAAGCCAATTCTAAGGGCTTAAGTTGAGATGACCAATTCTGTGGGTCGAAGCCAATTCTGAGGGCATAAGTTGATATAACCAATTCTGTGTGTCGAAGCTAATTATGAGGGCTTAAGTTGTGATGGCCAATTCTATGAGTCGAAGCCAGTTATGGGGACTTATGTTGGGATGACCAATTCTGCAGGTTGAAGAAAATTCTGAGGGCTTAAATTGAGATGACCAATTCTGCGGGTCGAAGCCAAATCTGAGGGCTTAAGTTGAGATGAGCAATTCTGAGGGATTAAGTTGGGATGACCAATTTTATGGGTCGAAGCCAATTTTGAGATGTTCTCTAGGAACTCTGCCTGGGAAATTACCTCAGGATTTTGATTTGAGCTGGGGAGATGATTGCTGGGGAAATCCTCATATTTTGCCATGTAATGACCATTTTGATGCTGTAAATTCCACTAGGGAAGCGATTAGGTGGTCCATGCTTTGCTCAAGGAGGCTTAAAACCTTTGGGGTGCTTTAAAGCTCCACTAGGGACGTTGTCGGGAGGAGATTTACTTGGCTTTTGAGAGTTCCGCTGGGGAAATAGGGGTTTCTCTTGAGGGGGTGCAAAATTTTCTTGGTGAAAATGTTCTAAATCCCCTTTGGGATTTTTAGGAATTTTTTGAGGATTTTTCAGGTTTTTTTGGTATTTTTTTGGGAGTTTTTGTACAAAAATTTGAAGGGGTTGCCGGTCGTCATGGTGTAGAGGGTGCTATTTGGCAGTGGCATAGACTTTTGGACTGCCTCGAGAAGGTAAAGGGTCAGTGCCGATTGGTAGGTGGGGGTACAGTGCCAATCGGCATGACCTTTGACATCCTATAAAAAGGGGCGGGTTCTCCTCATTTTTCATAGCTTCTTGCCT
Organism: Sambucus nigra; assembly: GCA_949130495.1. Lineage (NCBI taxonomy): Eukaryota > Viridiplantae > Streptophyta > Magnoliopsida > Dipsacales > Adoxaceae > Sambucus > Sambucus nigra. The sequence goes on from OX422208.1 coordinate 555,599,771, forward strand.
TCTATCTTTCTGTGATTTTCTTCTGCGAATCATTCTAGCATTTCTCAATCTAAAAAATGGCCACTTTTGTGAGCACTGCAGTACACTGGGAGTGGTTGGCTATTGATGACTGGACGAATGTGGAGTGGAGGGCTAGGGAGCCTCTTGCTTTGGAGAGTGAGAACTCTTTTGATGCATTCGAGTCGATTACGGATGAGCGGACTTTGCTGCGGGAGTAATCGCGTCATCGCTCTTCGAGGGTGGTGAACCCTGGAAGTTATGTAAGTAAAATGACTTTTGGCATTCCTTTTTTATGGTTTTCCTTTTTTCTTGGATTTTGACAAGGTTTTTCTTTTGGGAAGTCTGATGTTTTTTGTCGACTATGCGTGCCCGCGGAATGACGGGGCTTTGATGATGTCTGGGAGCATCTTCCATCTGTTGTGCACTGGGTGCTATCATCAGCAGGCTTTGGGAGGTTGGCGTCTGTGCTGGATGAGATGCCTCGTTCGACGACATTTTTATGAGCTTTGGGGGAGAGGTGGTGGGACACTACTCATACCTTCCATTTTGGTTTGGGGGAGATGACTGTGACTCCCATAGATGTGCAGCAGTTGCTGGGGATGGATTGTGATGGAAAGCAGATAGAGGTGGATTTCTCTTTATAGGTGAGGCCGGAGGCAGTGCGGGCGACGCTAGGTGATGTGGGGAGGATAGTATCTGGGGACTCTATTCATCTATTCCTTTTGAGGGATGTTTTACTGGGCAGGATGATTGATGTGGAGGATGGGCTGCAGGTGAGGTAGATGGACCAGTTGTTTATTTGCTGGTGTTGAGGGGATTTCTGGTGGAGTCGAACGACAACGATGTCCACTTATGGTTCTTACCATACTTGAGGATGTTTTCGAACATCCCTCTATATGATTGGGGGAGCCTGACTTTGGCGACCCTTTATTTTTCTCTGGATGCATTCAGCAGGTGCTGCTGGCAGTTTTTCACTGTAACCACATATCTTCTTGCGGTATTCTTTAATTTGCGCATTTTCCTTTCATGCATTTGCATTTTACTTATGCGTCTCTTTTTAATTGTGGATTTTTATTTTTGGCAGACGTGGTTTTATGAGGCGGTTGGGTGTAATACCCAACTAATTTCTCTGAAGGATGATACTGTTGGGGACTTTAACCGGTTGTATCAGTGGAAAAAAGCTAATCGGCAGTCGAGGAGGTCTCTCTCTGAAGGATGTGCGCCAGGTCTTGAATATCCTGACCAGTGATAGGGTAATATTTTTTTATCTAAGACCTTCGTGTGCTCTGATTCCGTATTTGATTTATATATACTGGGGATTTTTCAGGTGACTTTTTACCCTTGGGGGGCGATCGTTCAGGATAGGGGTCGACTGGAGTGAATGCGCAGATGAGGCGTTTATTGGCGCATGAGTTTGGCCACTCTTAGTATCTCGGGGAGAGGGTGGTCCGACAGATTACTGAGGGGGAGGTGGTGCTGCCACCTGCGAGGCCCCCTATGTCTATGAGGCGGGAGCGACTGTTTCTAGAGGATGCGAGGATCATGATGATGATTAGGGAGTTCTATCTATTGTACACCGATACTGCTGTGCTGTATGATTATATGGACTTCATGATGAGTTGGCTGATGGTGCTCATCATATATGATGCACTGCCCTTCCCTCCTACGGGTTCGATTTGGCCAGTGGGGTCCTCCCATAGCGGTGGCGGTCCGTCGACATCTGCAGCGACGGTGACTTCAGAGGTCCCCTTTGTGCGGTTGCATACTCCTTCATACAACATCCGGCGGGCTGATGGAGGGCTGATGTCTATGCTGCATCGTCCTCATACGATGGACCCGGAGGAGTTGGGCTTGACAGAGGAGGTTCTTTATCCTTTGGTATATCTTTATATTCTTCTCTCTTCCTTTTTTTAGTTTCTTTTGATCTTTTCTGCTTGATACTGATTTTGTCTTTTCTTACAGCAAGTCCTGGTGTCCACCACTTGGCTGAGGGATATTAAGGACTGCATATCTTCAGCGACTTCCCACATTCGGGATGTGGTTCTTATTACTTCTTGCTTGGTTCTATCTGCCTCATCCGGGGAGGAGTCTGGTTCAGGTAGTGATGGTGCGTCATCTCTTCGCAGGGGAAAGAGAGCACGTTGCAGGGATGGAAGATCTTAGGAGAGAGAGAGAGAGAGAGAGAATGAATGTGGGTTCGGGTTGAGTTCTATTGTTTTTGCTTTTCTTTATTTTCCTGCAAAATAATGTAACACAGAAACATATATATGCAATGCAATGGAGTTTTATAATTCTCTTCTGTTAATGAAGAATGAATGAATGCATGCACATGCGCTTTCTACTTTGCTGCTAAGACCATAAAAAGATATATTTTTGGATGTTTTGAAAGACCATAAAAAGATATAGGGTAAAATAAATACTTCTATACTCCAGCTGCAACGGCTAGTTCTCGATTTTCGGAGAAGCTTCTCCCTGCCCGAATGCACCCGTAACTTGCTTTAGTGGCTTTACATCCAGGACCTCATCCTGTAGTTGACCCCTGCCTCGCTTAAGGCAATATCACTTCATGTGTCTTACTTTTCCCACAAACGAAACACTTTCTAATATGTTCACCCTTCCACTGATCCCTTCCATGCCAACCTTGTTAGAATTCCTGGCCATCCCGCCAATAGCCTTCAGTTCTAGATCGTTTGGCATAATTTCCTTGCCCGAAATCCTGCCCCTGATCTCCCCCAGTCTGCTGCTGGGATACTTCACTGGTATTATTCCCTTCTGCCTCATTCGACAGGTTAATCCCCACTCCCTTCCCGCTTCCTTTCGGGTGGAAGCGATATTCCCAACAGTGCCGAAGTGTTGCGTTAATGACATCAGTATAACCTACTAATGCGAAATTATCAATTAAATGTTGTCTGATTCTCCAGACTAACCCATCCATAAACTTTGCTTCCTTTCTCTTTCCCTCTCTTACCTCATCCGGTATAAAATTTTCCAGCGAGTGAAATCTTCCTCGTAATCGGCCATTGAACGGTCTCCCTTTGAGTCACCTCACAAAATTTTCTCCTCATTTCGGTCTCGACCGCTGAAGGAAAAATACTTGCGGTCGAACCGCGCCCAAAACTCTGCAGTAGCTAGTGTGTCCTTTTCCTCAACTGTGGTGATCGACCCCCACCACTGTAGCGCCGCTCCCACTAACTAAAAGTGGTTAGCATTTATTTTCGCAACCCATCGCAATCTCCCATGCGTAGGTGACGCTGGATACCTCTTTTCCTTGACACGCTAGTACTACACCTGAACCTCCTCGCAACTCTGGTGGGTTCCCACTAAAAATAACTTTTCTTTCTTATTTGCACCCCCAACGACCCCGCGTGAGTCTGAACATTCGACGCCACTAACACTTGTGGCGGATCTCGTGGAAAGTACCCTGCCGTCGTGACCACCATTGCTCCAACTGTCCGTGCCACTATTTCAATGACCTATGCTACAAAAATCATCTCTGGGCGTTGCTGTGGTAGCTATTGCCCTTAACGAGCCTCCCTCGTCTCATCTCCCCCTGCTGCCCTCTCTCTCCGGGGAGTCATCTGGAATAAGAATCGAATTGGTATGAGTTCACTCTCAAATATAAATTTCACAGAAGAACGTATATGCTCATACGTATGGGAATACAACAATCCTATAATAGGGCTCTATATCAAAGATTGCTAAGCCGAAACGTGAAAAGCCGCACAGATCCAAAGAAAACTAGAACCTGATGCTCTGATACCATCTGTGACACCCCGCCTAATAAAATACCGGGTTATCAGTCCGATACCAAATTAAAACAGGAATCCCAGTTGGATCATCCTTAGCATCACTGTCGAAAACTTTTTAAAACTTACTAACCACCTAGTATTCCAAAAGCTGGTGCCAATTTTAACTTTTTAATTAAAAAAAAACTGTACATGCGGAATTAAAATATAAACCATTCACACAACTGAATGAAAATAAACTGAATCATAATTACACAACATGCGGAATAAATCACCGGCCACCAAAGAAATAATCCAAATATAAATATCCAACACCTGAATGAATTACACCTGAAAACTGTACCGAGAAGTCTGGGCTATAAGCCCCAAATAAAACTGAAACTGATACAAGATTCCTACTCTAGGAATGAATGAATGATGCGTCTAATCTAAACTCCTGCTAGCATCCACATATGCCGCAGCTCTGTGTCCCTGGAATAGAATATCAATCCTGACGTCCCTGTGACTGGACACCTAAAAGGTTTTGAAAATAGTTTTATAGCAAGGGTTAGAACCCAAAACATTTTGAAAATATTTAGCAAGTGAATTAACTGAAGTAATTTAAAATGCATGAATGCGCTTCATATTTAAGTTAGTGTCGCACTCCCTTGAGGACATTCTCACCCTCCACTATTGTGCAAACCTACCGGTTACCTTAACCCCACCTAGTTGTACTACCCCGTCCAACTAGTCCTGGTATAACCTTCCCTTGCCATACTACTCTAACCGGAGTATAATGATTCTTGAATTATAAGTTATTTCACAATTAACTTAATTAATTCCTCTTAAATATCAACATATAACCGTGTCACAAGTTATATAAAGCACATGCATCACACACTGTATTATTCCGACAAATGATTAACTTAATTAATTTCTCATTAATTAACTGCATATAACTGTAACCCGAGTTATATAAGGTAAACACATCACACACTGTACTATCACCTACATATAATATTTATGACCATATTATACGTACCGTTACTAACATCCACACATATATCATACGTGTATCCATCCTTCCGAATATACCCTCACCGGATGATTCCCTCTAAAATGCTATCTCACTAGGTGTGTTCACAAAACCTAGTTTCCCCGAGTTGGAATCGCTCACCAACTTTGACCAAAATATAAACGAAGTGGAGACGGTCATATTCCTTCCCTGGAAGTGAGATAAATCCCTCACCCATATATACCGGACGCTATGACCTGGAGATATACTCGCCCTACTCCTCAAGCTAGGGGATTCACCTACATCGCGCAACCTCCCTTGATAGCATTAGAGTATATAAATTTAATAAATTTCTAATCACTGATATATAGTATCACGCAAAATAAATACACGTATATATATACTATCACGACACCGTATATATATAATATAAATTCCGGCTTTACTGTATACTCAAAATCCCGTACACTGCCTGTAATTTAGTATCACACACAATATATGAACGTATATATATATAAATACTATCACTACACTGTATATATATAATATAAACCCTGGCTCTACCGTGTACTCCAAGTCCCGTACACTCCCTGAAATTTCCTGAGTCTGTGGCCCGACTCAATGTAGCTAATTTACTCCTTAATAATTTATCGTCTTCCCGAGCCTATGGTCCGACTCTAATAATTTTAACTCAATATTTAATTTATATAATACTTTCCCCGAGTCTATGGTCCGACTCCAATTAAATTAATTGAAACACTTATTAACTAAACACTTTCCCGAGTCTATCACCCGACTCTAATTAAATTAATTGACACACATGTTAATTTAATACCTCCTCGAGCCTATCATCCGACTCTAATTAAATTAATTAACACACTTATCAATTTAATGCCTCCCCGAGTCTATCGTCCGACTCTAATTTAATTAATTTACCCATTAATTAATCAACAAAAATCTGAGTCTGTAGTCCGACTCTAATATAATTAATTATCACATTAGTTAATAAGTACCCATCACGAGTCTACAATCCGATTCTAATTAAACTAATTATCCCATCCATTAGTTTAATCCTACCCGAGTCTACAAACCAAATCTAATTAAATTAATTATCACCCTTATTAATTTAATCCTACCCGAGTCTACAAATCGACTCTAATTAAATTAATTAACACCCTTATTAATTTAATCCTACCCGAGTCTACAAACCAACTCTAATTTAATTAATTAATACACTCTTATTAATTTAATATTTCCCGAGTCTATGTTCCGACTCCAAATTAATTACTCTATCTCAATAATTAATTTAATACTTTGGTGTCACATAACCAACATACCCGGACTCACTCACTTGGTCCATTTTTTTTTACATCTCATAATTTCTTTTCCACATTTTTCGTCCACACTGTGTCACACATTTATTTCCACAATTTCCCAATTATATTTACCTATAATTACCAACATACCCGGACTTGCCCACTTGGTCCATAATTAAATATTTTCCCAAGTCTATATCCCGACTCTAAATTAATTAGTTTATCTCCAAACTTAATTCACTACTTTGGGGTCGCTTGACCAGTATACCAGGATTCACTCACATGATCCGTATCTCACTATTTTGGAATAAAATTTCTCAAATTCATCCATTAAGTGACCCACATAAATTCATCCTAGTCCCAATTACTTTCTCCCATAATTGCTAGGAATATTTGTTTCATAATTATTTGTCACTTATTAATGTATGAAACTTAACTTTTAATAATTTTCCCTTTATATAACAAACTGGCCGAACTGCCCAGATTTCGCCATCATCGATCGATCGTTCCAGTAATAGTCTTCTCCAGCCACTGTCAGCCATGGACGAAACTTAAAGCTTAATTTCTCAACCTAAGCCCTTACCCAAATACAAATAATACATCCTCCATGTAAGGAAAGGGTCTAAACATATCACAGACCTAATTTTATCATCAATATCCATAAATTCCAAGGTTTCCCCGATTTGGGTATTATCCGGGTTTCAAACCCCCAATCCGAATTTCATTTGTTTTTAACAGCAATTAACCATCTACTCTTATTGGTTTTAACATCTGATTCAGTCCTCTACATTCTAGAATCATAAACACGATCAATCTCCCCCTTAATATCATTAAGGTATATAAATTTACAAAAACCCAATTTAGATTTTGGAGACACACCCAAAACGAATTTTCTTACACACATCACTATGATATGAATTGATTATCAAACTTTTAGAAATCACAACAGTTAACCACTTGCCTGTAAGTGTTCGTAGTGTCTGATCCGTTGGCGTAGTCCCTCAATTTGGCTCCAATAACCTCCAATTTGTTCTTGATTTGTTTCCCCCCAAATCTCCTCTCAAACCCTAGGTTTAGAGTTATGTTGGCTGCCATTCCTTAATCTCCCCATTAGGTTAAAAACCCTTAATCCCGTTTTTCACCTAATGGGCTTAATTAAAGTGGCCCAACTCACCCCTTGTGGGCCCGGCTATGCCCAAAAATATCCCGAGACCCAATTACTACCCCCACGTACTCTTTTCTGACTATCTCGACCCATCCGAACTCAACCGCGTAGTCAGAATTGACATCCAAATTAATTTATAAAAATCCTTATCTCACACCCAATTTTGTCTATACCGACTCCCTGCTGGGATAAGTGTATACCTCGTCATTAATACTCGAAATGATGTAATTAAATTATTACTATTCACTTAGTAAATAAATTTCCCTAAACATTAACCATTCACTCCCCGATTAATATTTAAATAAATATATTGTCATAATTAATTCAATTAAAATTACAACACACAAGTAATTTAAAATTCCCGAATTAATTAAATATTAAATGTACAAAAATACGGGGTGTTACATACTCCCCCCCTTACAAAGGAATTTCGTCCTCGAAATTAAGATAAACCTATTGTTCCAATATTCACATATTATTCACTAATCAAGTGCCTCCAAGCCCGCTATATCCATCACATCCGCTTCTAACCATACGTTACACAGGTATGCATTTAAACTTAACCAGGGCGCCCATACACCCTATAGCCCTACTTAACCGCACAAAATTTTGCCTTAATTTACCCGGGTGTCCATATACCCTATCCCCGCGCTCTACCGCACGAAAGTTACCCGACTGTGCTAGTCGTAATCCGTAATATAACTTCGAACCCGTAATCATATTACATATATATATATATATATATATATATATATATATATATATATATATATATATATCTACTGGCCGGGTACCCAATCCATGTGCTACGGCCAAATATCTCCCCATAAATATTTGTCTCTAAACACAAAAGAATATACGCTTACCCTTATGCTACCAAAGACAACATAATACTGCGCCCTTACTAGCACTAGTCCTTTCGTAAAATAAACCCCGAGCTATCTCTCTTTGCTCGAAAATCAATTTAACCACCATGATTCACTTCAGTAAACATCCCCACTTACCGGGATAAAATGTGAGAACACAAAACCTCACTATGTGCCATCGCACCACGCAATACAACATATATATCCATATATATATATATATATATATATATATATATATATATATATATATATATATATATATATATATATATATATATATACTATACGCCTTCTCCGGTGATACCTAGTACCAACCATACCCTGGTGTCCCGAACACCAAAATTTAACTCCACTATCCACAATAGTTAAATTCCATCGCTATCCAACCGATGTTTAAAAAGTATTATCAACCCTACTCCCATAATTCTCGAAAGTAGTAATTCCTCGCATAATTCAACCAATCACTCAGTGTACGCCTCCACTCTCCCATGAAGAACACTAAGGAACTCCGCTACCCTACGGAAAGTTTACCCACATGCTATGGCTGCTACCGCTAACCCACCCACTAAGTTCGACTCACCTACGAACTCTAGTGAAAAATAAGTCTTATTATGTGACATCCTCTTTTTCACAGAACAATATACCACATGCCCCTAGGGTAAAATAATTACTTCTATACTCCAGCTGCAACGGCTGGTTCTCGATTCCCGGAGCAACTTCTCCCTACCCGAATGCACTTATGACTTGCTTTAGTGGCTGTACATCCAGGACCTCATCCTGTAGTTGACCCCTGCCTCGCTTAAGGCAATATCTCTTCATGTGTCTCGCTTTTCCCACAAACGAAACACTTTCTAATATGTTCACCCTGCCACTGATCCCTTCCATGCCAACTGTGTTGGAATTCCTGGCCATCCTGCCAATAGCCTCCAGTTCTAGATCGTTTGGCATAATTTTCTTGCCGAAAATCCTGCCCCTAATCTCCCCCAGTCTGCTGCTAGGATACCCCACTGGTATTATTCCCTTCTGACTCATTCGACTGGTTAATCCCCACTCCCTTCCCGCTTCCTTTCGCGTGGAAGCGATATTCCCAACAGCGCCAGAGTGTTGCATTAATGACATCAGTATAACCTACTAATGCGGAATTATCAATTAAATGTTGTCTGATTCTCCAGACTAACCCATCCATAATCTTCTCTTTTCCTCGCTTACCTCATCCGGTATAAAATTGGCCAACGAGTGAAATCTTCCTCATAATAGGCCATTGAACGGTCTCCCTTTCAGTCTCCTCATAAAATTTTCTCCTCATTTCGATCTCGACCGCTGAAGGAAAAATACTTGCGGTCGAACCGCACCCAAAACTCTGCAGTAGCTAGTGTGTCCCTTTCCTCAAATGTGGTGATCGACCCCCACCACTGTAGTGCCGCTCCCACTAACTAAAAGTGGTTAGCATTTATTTTCGCACCCCATCGCAATCTCCCATGGGTAGGTGACACTGGATACCTCTCTTCCTTGACACGCTAGTACTACACCTGAACCTCCTCGCAACTCTGGTGGGTTCCCACTAAAAATAACTTCTCTTTCTTATTTGCACCCCAACGACCCCGCGTGAGTCTGAACATTCGACGCCACTAACACTTGTGGCGGATCCCGTGGAAAGTACCCTGCCGTCGTGACCACCATTGCTCCAACTGTCCGTGCCACTATTTCAATGACCTATGCTGCCAAAATCATCTCTGGCCGTTGCTGTGGTAGCTATTGCCCTTAACGAGCCTCCCTCGTCTCATCTCCCCCTGCTGCCCTAGCTGCCCTCTCTCTCCGGGGAGTCATCTGGAATGAGAATCGAATTGGTATGAGTTCACTCTCAAATATAAATTTCGCAGAAGAATGTATATGCGCATACGTATGGGAATACAACAATCCTATAATAGGGCTCTATATCAAAGATTGCTAAGCCAAAACGTGAAAAGCCGCACAGATCCTAAGGACACTAGAACCTGATGCTCTGATACCATCTGTGACACCCCGCCTAATAAAATACCGGGTGATCAGTCCTATACCAAATTAAAACAGGAATCCCAGTTGGATCATCCTTAGCATCACTGTCGAAAACTTTTTAAAACTTACTAACCACCTAGTATTCCAAAAGCTGGTGCCAATTTTAACTTTTTAATTAAACCAAAACTGTACATGCGGAATTAAAATATAAACCATTCACACAACTGAATGAAAATAAACTGAATCATAATTACAAAACATGATGAATAAATCACCGGCCACCAAAGAAATAATCCAAATATAAATATCCAACACCTGAATGAATTACACCTGAAAACTGTACCGAGAAGTCTGGGCTACAAGCCCAAAATAAAACTGAAACTGATACAAGATTCCTACTCTAGGAATGAATGAATGATGCGTCTAATCCAAACTCCCGCTAGCATCCACATATGCCGCAGCTCCATGTCCCTGGAATAGAATATCAATCCTGACGTCCCTGTGACTGGACAGTTAAAAGGTTTTGAAAATAGTTTTATAGCAAGGGTCAGAACCCAAAACATTTTGAAAATATTTAGCAAGTGAATTAACTGCAGTAATTTAAAATGCATGAATGCGCTTCATATTTAAGTTAGTGTCGCACTCCCTTGAGGACATTCTCTCCCCTCCACTACTTTGCACACCTACCGGTTACCTTAACCCCACCTAGTTGTACTACCCCGTCCAACTAGTCCTGGTATAACCTTCCCTTGCCATACTACTCTAACCCGAGTATAATGATTCTTGAATTATAAGTTATTTCACAATTAACTTAATTAATTCCTCTTAAATATCAACATATAACCGTGTCACAAGTTATATAAAGCACATACATCACACACTGTATTATTCCCACAAATGATTAACTTAATTAATTTCTCATTAATTAACTGCATATAACTGTAACCCGAGTTATATAAGGTAAACACATCACACACTGTACTATCACCTACATATAATATTTACGACCATATTATACGTACCGTTACTAACATCCACACATATATCGTACGTGTATCCATCCTTCCGAATATACCCTCACCGGATGATTCCCTCTAAAATGCTATCTCACTAGGTGTGTTCACAAAACCTAGTTTCCCCGAGTTGGAATCGCTCACCAACTTTGACCAAAATATAAACGAAGTGAAGGCGGTCATATTCCTTCCCTGAAAGTGAGATAAATCCCTCACCCATATATACCGAACGCTATGACCTGGGGATATACTCGCCCTACTCCTCAAGCTAGGGGATTCACCCACATCGCGCAACCTCCCTTGATAGCATTAGAGTATATAAATTTAATAAATTTCTAATCACTGATATTTAGTATCACGCAAAATAAATACACGTATATATATATACTATCACGACACCGTATATATATAATATAAACTCCGGCTTTACTGTATACTCAAAATCCCGTACACTGCCTGTAATTTAATATCACACACAATATATGCATGTATATATATATACTATCACTACACTATATATATATAATATAAACCCCGGCTCTACCGTGTACTCCAAGTCCCGTACACTCCCTCAAATTCCTTGAGTCTGTGGCCCGACTCAATGTAGCTAATTTACTCACTTAATAATTTATCGTCTTCCCGAGCCTATGGTCCGACTCTAATAATTTTAACTCAATATTTAATTTATATAATACTTTCCCCGAGTCTATGGTCCGACTCCAATTAAATTAATTGACACACTTATTAACTTAATACTTTCCCGAGTCTATCACCCGACTCTTACTAAATTAATTGACACACATGTTAATTTAATACCTCCCCGAGCCTATCATTCGACTCTAATTAAATTAATTAACACACTTATTAATTTAATGCCGCCCCGAGTCTATCGTCCGACTCTAATTTAATTAATTTACCCATTAATTAATCAACAAAAATCCGAGTCTGTAGTCCGACTCTAATATAATTAATTATCACATTAGTTAATAAGTACCCATCACGAGTCTACAATCCGATTCTGATTAAACTAATTATCCCATCCATTAATTTAATCCTACCCGAGTCTACAAACCGAATCTAATTAAATTAATTAACACCCTTATTAATTTAATCCTACCCGAGTCTACAAACCGACTCTAATTTAATTAATTAATACACTCTTATTAATTTAATATTTCCCGAGTCTATGTTCTGACTCCAAATTAATTACTCAATCTCAATAATTAATTTAATACTTTGGTGTCACATAACCAACATACCCGGACTCACTCACTTGGTCCATTTTTTTTTTACATCTCATAATTTCTTTTCCACATTTTTCACCCACAATGTGTCACACATTTATTTCCATAATTTCCCAATTATATTTTCCTATAATTATCAACATACCCGGTCTCGCCCACTTGGTCCATAATTAAATATTTTCCGAGTCTATATCCCGACTCTAAATTAATTAGTTTATCTCCAAATTAATTCACTACTTTGGGGTCGCTTGACCAATATACCCGGATTCACTCACATGATCCGTATCTCACTATTTTGGAATAAAATTTCTCAAATTCATCCATTAAGTGACCCACATAAATTCATCCTAGTCCCAATTACTTTCTCCCATAATTGCTAGGAATATTTGTTTCATAATTATTTGTCACTTATTAATGTATGAAACTTAACTTTTAATAATTTTCCCTTTATATAACAAACTGGCCGAACTGCCCAGATTTCGCCTTCATCGATCGATCGAGCTCCCTAGGTCGATCGATCGATCGTTCCAGTAATCGTCTTCTCCAGCCACTGTCAGCCATGGACGAAACTTAAAGATTAATTTCTCAACCTAAGCCCTTACCCAAATACAAATAATATATCCTCCATGTAAGGAAAGGGTCTAAACATATCACAGACCTAATTTTATCATCAATATCCATAAATTCCAAGGTTTCCCCGATTTGGGTATTATCCGGGTTTCAAACCCCCAATTCGAATTTCATTTGTTTTTAACAGCAATTAACCATCTACTCTTATTGGTTTTAACATCTGATTCAGTCCTCTACATTCTAGAATCATAAACACGATCAATCTCTCCCTTAATCTCATTAAGGTATATAAATTTACAAAAACCCAATTTAGATTTTGGAGACACACCTAAAACGAATTTTCATACACACATCACTATGATATGAATTGATTATCAGGCTTTTGGAAATCACAACAGTTAACCACTTGCCTGTAAGTATTCGTAGTGTCTGATCCATTGGCGTAGTCCCTCAATTTGGCTCCAATAACCTCCAATTTGTTCTTGATTTGTTTTCCCCCAAATCTCCTCTCAAACCCTAGGTTTAGAGTTATGTTGGCTGCCATTCCTTAATCTCCCCATTAGGTTAAAAACCCTTAATCCCGTTTTTCACCTAATGGGCTTAATTAAATTGGCCCAACTCACCCCGTGTGGGCCCGACTATGCCCAAAAATATCCCGAAACCCAATTACTACCCCCGGGTACTCTTTTCTGACTATCTCGACCCATCCGGACTCAACTGCGTAGTCAGAATTGACATCCAAATTAATTCATAAAAATCCTTATCTCACACCCAATTTAGTCTATACCGACTCCCGGCTGGGATAAGTGTATACCACGTCATTAATACTCGAAATGACGTAATTAAATTATTACTATTCACTTAGTAAATAAATTTTCCTAAACATTAACCATTCACTCCCCGATCAATATTTAAATAAATAAATTGTCATAATTAATTCAATTAAAATTACAACACACAAGTAATAATTAGTAATTTAAGTAGTGAAATTTAATTACAAAAGTGGGATGATAGAAATTGTAAGAATTGTTACAATTTTAGTAGTGAAACTAAATGATAAGTCTTGAAGTATAACATAGGTGAAATGTTACTTGATAGTTAATTAACATACGCGAGATGTTAGTGAAATGGATTTATACTGCACGGGCGGTACGAGAACTTGGATATAGATAAGTTCAGTTGATTACCTTTGTTAGTTAGCTTGGGAAGTATGGCCAGTTAAGCTAAGTGTAGAACGTTAGGTGTGCACAATAGATGAGGAGTGAGTAAACTCAAGAGACTGTACGAGAACCTAATATGTGTAATCAATAACTGCATTTTATATTGTGATAAACGCTTGCTAATTATTTTCAAAATGTTTTGAGTACTAACTCTTGCTATAAAATATTTTCAAAACCTTTTAGGTGTCCAGCCATAGGGACGCCATGGATGGTGATTCTATTCCAGGGACTCGAAGCTGTAGCAAAGTGGATGCCTACAGGATTTTGACTAGACGATATCTCTCATTAAGATCTAATACAGGATCCCACACTATTCTATGTATGGACTTATAGTCCGGTATAAGTCTGAGATGTCAGTATCAGACTAGTAGTTGTTCTATTGTTGTTTGGGATTTTTAGCCGATGTTTTATTCGGTAATACTTTTGTTATGTTGTACTTATACTTTGTTGGTTTGGGTTTTAGTACATGGAAATTGTTTTACTTTTTCCGCATGGTTGATTTTTCTGTTTAAGAAAGATAACATTTTGGCACCGATCTAATTTTCACTTAGGTGATTAGTGATTAAAAAGTTTTCGACAGTGATGCTAAGAATGTACCATTTGAGAAACCTGTTTTAATTTAATAAAGGAATGATCACCCGATGTTTAATTAGGTGGGGTGTCACAGATGGCATCAGAGCATCAGGTTCTAGTGTCCATAGGATATGTATGGCTTACTACGTTTTCAGCGTATCGTTTGATTGATATAGAGCCCTATATTACGATTGTTGTACACCTCTACGTATGTGGTTTACGTTCTCTTGCTATTTAGTTGATGAAGTGTAGTATATACGAGTTCGATTGGGTATGAGACGTCGAACATGTAGGTAAAACCAGCGAAGGCATTGGAAGAACTGTAGGAGGAAGGGGATAGGCATAAGGCATGGAGTGTTCGAGGATGGTAATCGTAGAAGAGATGATCGTTGTCGAGGTCTCTCCAAGTGTGAAATTATAAGTAGATGCTGCAAGGGCTGTTGAGGCATAGTAGGCATTTTCCAAGTGTCGCGACGGCAAGGGAGATGCTAATCTAGACCCGCCCAATGCAGTGATAGTGGGAGGAGGTCTAGAGTATTTTTTATGAGAACGAATCGTAAAAATGTGATAAAACGGTGACTGTGCATGTTAACCCATGGAAGTTGAATGCCTAGAGGTCTTGGCATTTAAGATAGAGTAGGAATACCCAGAAGTGAAAATTTGGCTAAAGATTTTTATTAAGGCAACGTGGTGGGGGTACCAGGCACCATATCCGGACCCAGGGTCAGTATACAGTTAGAGGGTTCTTAAGTATAGTTTAACTACAAATTACTCCAATGATGGCTCAATTTGTAAGTAAATGGAAATCTCTGAACCCGTCACATGAAAACCTGGTAGAGGCCAATTATGAGGAAGAAATTTATCTGTTGGAGTGAACTTGTACCCGATAAAATAGATACAAGGAAAAAGAGCCCTTGAGAGAATGGACTCTCGAGTTGTCGGCCATAATCTTGGGAAGGCGACTTATGTGTATGATGTCAGTATGGTGCATCTTACAAGGTTGATGATATGATCCTAATTAAGTAGAGCTAAAAGAGTTTAGGGATTTAGTTTAAGAGTAAGACTGAATGTAAAGAGGCTAGTGAAAACCATAAGTGGAAATCCACTAGGGAATTCATTGATTCGATTCTAAGTCCGAACTGTTAAGTCCAATAATGCATTCCTCTAGGTCAGCAGAACTAAAGGAACCATGATGATAGTGTTCAGAATCGAGGCTGCCAAGTCCGATAGGAGGAATACCCAAACCGGTCAGTGTGGCCTGAAGTAAGAGGATTTTTGAAAAGATGTCTTGTGTGGGTTGTAGGACCACGCGTTTTATTTTTAGCTTGAAGTTATTTCAGGAAATAATAACTCCGATAAGTTTTTCATTCCAGGAAGGACAAGCGTGTTATGTTCGGGAACCATTTGAACCACCAGAGCGATGGGCAAGGAAGTATATGAATTTTAGACTAGAGTGAATGGGGTATATGACGATGCCTCACCTGAAAGAGGGTCGAGCTATCATTATTCATTAATATGTGGGAGACTCCAGAGATTATGGATGTCTCATAGTGATTGATTCCGGTGTGGAGGAACCTCAATGATGTGATTCAAGGTATATCGTATGACCGCTGGGCGAAAAGATCGAGCTCGTTGTTGTAATAAGAACTAAGGATTTAGTGATAGTATTAGCGCAGTGCCACTTGACTCCTTTAGAGATGATGGAGTATGGTTGTACCTATTGTTGGGGGATGGAATTTGAATATCTTGACTATGTGTTGTTCCGAAAATGCTCAGTAAAAATGCATTGGGAGAAGTCCCTTGCTTATGTTTGGTTGTGAAAGGGGATATAACTAAATTGTTGTGCACGTCAGGAGAAGAGACGTTAGATGCTAGGGCATCAGTGGATCCGGTAGTGTTGTGGGGAAACACTAAAAATCTCATCTCACCACGAAGGGATAAGTGGGACTTTGTGGGCAAGAATTCAATTTTTGGTCTATAGGGGATTGAGAATACCCGCAACATTGTAGTCACGCCGTGAAGACAAGGCGAGAGTTGAGGAAAAGCCTGTCATGAGTGTGATAGTTGCAATGTTTTTGCAAATGTGCATGGAGAAAAGGGTGTATGGGCTTCCTAGTTAATTGTCTTTCTTAATCACCCGAGAAAGAGGGATGCATAAAATCATTTGTTAAGTACGTCGGTGGGGAAGTTGAGGCAAATCGTATTGATGAAATGGATTGAACGTCGTGGGAGATAGACGCTAATCCAAACTTTTATGTGCTGAGAGTGCCAGCACACCCCAAGGGATAAAAGTCGGTGGGAAGCCGTTCAAAAGTTATCTCCAGATACGGAAGGCCTAACTGTTGTGAAGAAGTGACGTAAGGTTCTACTTAACTGAGTGTTGAGAGTGACTTACGCTTTACCAAAATGTTGATTCTTATAAGGTAACCAACCCTAAAAGTGCGCCAATTACGAAGAGTGCACGGATTGTAAAGTATAATATACCCGGAGAGAAAGGGGAATAGAGTACCACTTGAGGAAAGATGACGTAAGTGGGAAGCGGTGTTGAGGAAGACACATAGTGAGATTGTCTCCAGACGCACCACTAGTTGATAAAGAAAGATGGGCTCGAAATAAGCAACTGGAATTTGTTAGTGAACCTACGTTTCCAATGATGGAATGAGGAGACAGATTTATATATTATTGATGGGCTGTGAACATCATAACTAAACCAAAATTTCGTTGGGGTAGCAGAATGGGTTGACCGGGATGAATTAGTATGTAGTTGAAAAGGAAGAGTGCACAAGTGCAAGGTGCCGCTCTACATGATTGTGAATCGGGATGAAATCCTAAAATCCCTCCCTGCGAGAGATGGTTAGGGAGGAATGGAGATGAAGTTTTATTTTGGGTATGTTGTGTCGCCCAGGACTCAATAATAGTGAGAAATGAAAATAATATGACCGTACGATAGTGGAATTTTGGAGGAACCCACTGATCAATTCATAGGTTGAATGTATACCTATATAAGCATATTTATAAATAGTGTCAGTGCCTATATGGACTGTACATATGGATTAGGTTCGTGGGTGCCTATTACGAACATATCATGTACTTTGAGGTGTGGTTCGAGGATACATTTCAAACTCTTAGTCCTTAACGCGTGATATGAGGACATTCTATTGGGGTATGACATTTTAGAATATATGAAGTGTGAAATATATGGCTCACAAATTGTCTACTCATGTGCGATGAGATATATATATACATATATTGGTGCTCGAGGTGTGATTCCGAGACAATATAACCAATCACTATTGGTGATCGAGGTGGGATTCCAAGCCAATAACCCCAAAAGTGTTATAAAAGGAGGGTGATTATAAAATAAGTGTTGATAGTATGTGTTATGTGTACGATATATATACCTTATGATTTTCTTACTTATGTGCGATAATAAGTATGCTTAAATTCTGTATTGGGCTCGATGATGTTCCCGACCAATACATGAAGGATCGATTTAGGGTCGATGATGTTCCGAACCAAATCGATGATAAATATTGGTATCGACGGAAGGTCTGAACCAACATATGTCTTACATTTTCCTTGGGGTCGAGGAATTTTCGAACCAATGTAAATGATAGGATGAATGGGGCCGATGATTTTTCCGGACCAATTGTCCTTATAGTATATATTGTGTGTGAAATATATACATTATAATTTTCTACTTATGAGTGATAGTAGACACATGGATGTTATATATAGAGAGATATACATCAAAAGGGTAAATTAAGTGAGACTTAATTATAATATATGAGATATGGATAAAATGCGATAAGGGTTTATAATGAAGCAAGTCATGTACTTGGGACGAACGTCAGGATGATGTGATTTGATTTTGGGTATTATAGGGTGAAGTGATGTTTAAGGTCCTTAGTCTTAATACCAGTCTCATCCAAATTTTGAGGATGAAATTCCTTTGTAAGGGAGGAAGTATGTAATACCTTATATTTCTGAATATTTATATTTTATTAAATTGGAGAATTATATGAGAAAATACGGTTTAATTTAAATTTCGTAAGAGAAGTAATTTAATGAGATTTATTAAAAAGTGTGATTATGGAGTATTAATCGAGAGAGAGATACCGATTAATATTGCCTCATTCTATTTACTTAGTGTGAGTAGTAAATAGTTACTTAACGCGTGTAGAGCGTTTTGGGGTGAGAATGAGTAATATATTTTTAAGTGACTCAAATGACAATTTAGAGGTCAGGGTTAACCTCGGAAGGGTCGAAATAGTCAAAATAGTATACCCAGAGATACTAGTTAGGTTCCGGGACTTTTTGGGCTAAGCCGGGACCGTTCAGGGGCGTTTTAGTATTTTAAAAATGTAGGAATGAGAAGACCTAAGAATTTAATAACTCTAAGTCAGATTATAAGAGATGGAGTCTAGGGTTAGAGAGAAAAAAAACACCATAGCCATTAAAGAGAAGAGAGAAACAACTCTCAAGGCAAAAGGAAGAATTGGGAAGGATTCGAAGGAGACTTTCAATACAAACTTGTGGGGAAGGAAGATTGAAGAAGAAAAACAATCAATCACCAACAAAAATCACAAAATCATAACCCCTCTATCAAGTCAAGTGTTTATTACAAATCAAATTCAAGTTATAATACCCATGTGTAGGGAGTTTTAAGAATTGGTTGATTCTATTGAAAACCTTGAATTAAATGTGTGAATCGATCATATGTTTGGGTAGGATTGCATGTAGAATGAATCCCTAAGTAAAGATGAAACAAAATTTGAATATATTTGATGATTAACATAGAATCTTTATGATTTCTTGGTTAAAGAACATGAATCTTGAATGACTTAGGGTTTAATTGATGAACACAAGATGTCAATCTGCAAGAATTTTTGACATAAATTTAAACGTATGCCATTTGAATTTTACTTCGAATTAGAGTGTGAACCATACATGTCTGGAAAGGTCTATCTCTTAGCTAACTATTGAAGTTAGAAACAGGTCAATCGGAGTTCTGTAGCGAGAATAATTGACATGTTACTACAGGGTTATTGATCTGCCAGCATAGTAATCTGCCAGAATTTTAACGTGACTTTAAACGTATTCGATTTGCGTTGTACTTCTAGATGATAAGAATATAATTACGAAAAAGTGTGAGCGAGCTTAAATTAATTGAGTCAGTAGGTTAACAAGGGTAACTAGTGAATTGATATAACAAGGGGTAACCAGGACCCTTAGAATTGTGTGAATACTCAAATTAATATGAAAGTGAAATAAATTTGTAAAGGAAACAATTATGGTTAATATAAGAGAGAAATATATGACGTACAAGTATGATTGACAGGTCGGGTGTGTACCTACTAAATTGTATGAACTAGTAGGTTGAGATATGTATACCTAAATTAACTACATTAGGTTCGATGAAGTATTCCGAACTAACGTAGGGTTATTATATGTTAGGGTCGATCGAGTATTCCGAACTAACATAGGGTTATTATATATTTGGGGTCGATGTAAAATGCCGAACCAAACCTTTGAACTGGTGGCGTGATGAAAGAGTCCGAACCAGAATTTGTGTATATAAATAATTGGGGTCGATGTATCATTCCGAACCAATTCTTACTTGGGGTCGATGAATCATTCCGAACCAAGAGTCCTTTACGTGTGTAAAAAGGAAAAAATAGTAATGACTGATATTTAATATATATTGTGTGTGAAATATTTACTTAATGATATTCTACTTATGTGCATTAGTATATTGATATATATTATGTATTTAAATATACATATCAAACTGGTAAGTTAAGTAATGAAACTTAATTACGAAACGTAACGTTAGATATAGAATATCTATTTAGTAATTTAAGTAGTGAAATTTAATTACAAAAGTGGGAAGATAGAAATTGTAAGAATTGTAATAATTTTAGCAGTGAAACTAAATGAGAAGTCTTGAAGTATAACGTAGGTGAAATGTTACTTGATAGTTAATTAACATACGTTAGATGTTAGTGAAATGGATTTGTATTGTATGGGCGGTACGAGAACTTGGATACAGATAAGTTCAGTTGATTACCTTCGTTAGTTAGCTTGGGAAGTATGGCTAGGTAAGCTATGTGTAGAACGTTAGGTGTGCACAATAGATGAGGAGTGAGTAAACTCAAGAGAGTGTAGGAAAACCTAACATGTGTAATCAATAACCGCATTTTATATTGTGATAAACGATTGCTAAATATTTTCAAAATGTTTTGAGTACTAACTCTTGCTATAAAATATTTTCAAAACCTTTTAGGTGTCCAGCCACAGGGACGCCATGGATGGTGATTCTATTCCAGGGACTCGAAGTTGTATCACAGTGGATGCTTACAGGATTTTGACTTGACGATATCTCTCATTCAGATCTAGTACAGGATCCCACACTATTCTATGTATGGACTTGTAGTCCGGTATCAATCTGAGATGTCAGTTTCAGACTAGTAGTTATTCTATTGTTGTTTGGGATTTTTAGCCGATGCTTATTCGGTAATACTTTTGTTTTGTTGTACTTATACTTTGTTGGTTTGGGTTTTAGTACATGGTAATTGTTTTACTTCTTTCGCATGGTTGATTTTTCTGTTTAAGAAAGATAAAATTTTGGCACCGGTCTAATTTTCACTTAGGTGATTAGTAATTAAAAAGTTTTCGATAGTGATGCTAAGAATGAACCATTTGAGAAACCTGTTTTAATTTAATAAAGTCCTGATCACCCGATGTTTAATTAGGCGGGGTGTCACAAAGATTTATGGTTGTGGGGAAGAATTAAGAATGCATAAATATGGGAAAGGGGAGAAATGAGTCTCGAATGAGTTAAATGGAATGGGTTGGCAAGGGAATAAAAGGGTAAAGGTATCTCAATAATTTGTTAATCCAACAAAAGGGGATGGAGTGAGTGTTTTAAAATTGATTTTTGTTTTTGAGGGAATGAATAAGAGTGGGAAGAAAAAAAGAATAAAAAAAAGAACAATAATAAAGAAAACAGAACTTGTGGGTTTAAAAAGGTCTGGTAAAGACAAATTGAAAAAGTGCCTTAGGAGAAGATACATGTGGGAAGAAGGATATGGGATAATAATGAATTAAAAAATACATAAAAAGAAAAAGAAACAAAAGAAGCAAATAGGGAAAATCTCGAATGCACTGAACTGAATAAAGGTAATGGGTGAAAGGGGAAGGGGGACCAGCATGTGAGGGAAAAATGAGGAACGGGACGTGCCACGCGCCAATAAAAAGAATGGGGATGGGGGAAGCAGGTTTTGACCCTGTGACCTCTTGTTTAACCAAACAGTGCACCCACCACTGAACCAAAGACGGTTATTACTAGATCAATATCATTAATTAATCCAAAATTCTATATTTTCAATTTGAATCCGAAGCTTCATAACTTTTACATACGACCTCAGACCGAGGCACTGCAAGAATCGACGTGACCCCCATTTTGGGCCTAAAAATATTTTATCGTGTACGAGTCATGGAGTCTTACTACGGATTTGACCTGGGCATTAACTTTGACTTTCTTTCGGCTTTAAACTTTTCATAGTTGTAATTTCTTCATTTTAATTCACATGCACACGTCGTTTAAGCCCATTTGTTCATTGATTTGAGGCCTACAACTTCTGTGATTTGTCCCAGTCGAAAATTGGTCATCTGAATTTACCATTTTCCCTTTGAAGGTGCATATTTCTTTGCACTAATTGCATTTAGACTTCGTCCTTGGCATTATAAACCTTGTAAATATTCAAATAAACCTTGCACAGGCGATTAATAATGAATAATTAAGGATATATAATAAATGAGTATAAAAAGTGAGTATAACGAGAACGGGAATGAATTACTGCACAATAAAAAGGGGAATAAAATTCTATACTTGACACGAATCATAGTGTGCATTATGTTAGTTTTTTCATTTTTGATTTTACTTTATCTGTCACTATGAGGCTAATTCATTGGTTGATAAAGTTAATGTTGTCATATAGAAATCCTTAGACAATTTTGAGTGATCTGCTCATATTTCTTTTATTTATAGTTCACACTCGTTCACTCCATCTCACATGTTTAGACACATTGAT
This sequence comes from Sambucus nigra, assembly GCA_949130495.1. Classification (NCBI taxonomy): domain Eukaryota; kingdom Viridiplantae; phylum Streptophyta; class Magnoliopsida; order Dipsacales; family Adoxaceae; genus Sambucus; species Sambucus nigra. The sequence continues at coordinate 555,622,572 of OX422208.1, forward strand.
ACTAAGCTATTGTGTAATGATTATTGTGCTTTGTCTCTTGTTTGTGGTGTTTATACCTCTATATATATACTTGTGTCATTGGTATATTTTCCATATTTATATAAATATGGTAATGTTTGTTTTGAGTCCCTGTTCTGTACTTAATCCGTGTTCCCATGTGTTTTATCTTCGAATCAAATTGGAATTATATATGATCATATTGGTATCTCTTGTTGCTTGTATACATTGGTATCTCATGATTCGTTCGTATTCAAGTCGGTATCATTTATTGTATCATTATTGGTATTGATTCATCATTGTTTGGATTATTTATGCTTGTGTTTCAATGATGTGTTTTTTGCACCTTACACTATTGCATGACATTATTAATTCCTCCATATTTCCAATTAATATCAGATGTTCTCACATTTCATTGAGATTTGGTTTATAAGGGTGAAACGGTTTATTATGCATTCTTTTTTGTCTATTCGTGAACAAAAAAGGGGGAAAATGGTATCTTTCACATTTATTTTAAGAGGAGATCTTTATCTTAGGGGGGATGTCTTACGTAAGTGGGGATAATTAGACATAGGGGGAGTTTACTCTTATGGATATTTTATATATTGATATATTGTTATACTCTTATGGATATTTGAAGGTTTATTTACATGTGGAGGTTTGCAACATATGGTAAGTTTACAAGCGATAAAATCTACTTAAGGCTTATGAGTATGTCTAATAATAGTTTTTCTTTTAGAGTTGGAGGTGAGTCTTAGATGAGGTTGGCAGACCATAAGAGTTTTTCTTTTTGGTCTTTTCCCGGGATTGCCAAAGGTGGATATTTATGAGGATAAATTTCTAATAAAGTCAATTTGTATGTATGTTGTCTTTATTTCGTGTTTGAACAAAGTACTTTGAGTCATAGGAGTGTGTTAAACTTTCAAGTCTATGGCATGGTTTCTTGAAGACATCGCGACCAAGTTAGATGGTCAACATCATCGTGACGTGTTTAGTGTCATGTTTCGTTTTCACATTTAGAGGATCTCTTAGGTATGGATGCATACATATTTTGATCTTTGGATATTTTATACTTGGGTGTTAGGATCTTATAAAATTATTTTTAAAATGATTTTATAACTTTTAATAATTTTTTAGGATAAAAATATTTTTTTCGATAGGTCGTTCGAGCGAGATATGGTAACCCCTTAGAATAAGTTCCAACTAAATTCAAATGAAACAACTTCATCCCTCGCTATAATCGTGTTGGATAAATCATCGGATACGTGCTCGAATGAGATTATATACTTCGTTTAAATATGGTCCAAAGTTGTTCGAACGAGTCTGTGAATTTTAGTATAATTCGAGATTTTCCAAATTAATTTTTATCCGTATCTCATTTTTGGAAAACCTCTTATAAATATAAGTGTGGGGAAGAATTTTTATTAGAGACTTTTCATTATTTTTGGGTTCCCAAACACTCCACAAAATCTCTCTGTGTTTAGCCAAACCTTAGTTTACACCCAAATAGTTTTAGATACAAGATTCATATTATTATGTTTTGAGATTTAGTTCGTGGGAACTATTGCTTTATTCTCGGTATCTTTGTGAGAATTTTTTCACTGCACTGGACTTCGTATATGCTGATGGGTTTACGTACGATGGATTTCATACGTTATGTTTGCTGAGATGATTAGTGGATGTCAGGACATATTTGGAATCACAAATTATGACAATGCACGAGTGGACTCTTGCGTGTCGCACTACGAAGGTTAAAGGAACAAAGATCATCAAGTCATGTGAGGGCATCGAGTACGTGTTGTAAGTCCACTGTCATGTCCTTTATAATTCCATACATAGTGAATTTACGTGGATGGGTGGCCAAAAGTTTTTTTATTTAGATTTTTCTCATACATTGGGTGTTGTGAGATTGTTTATTTTACTTTATCAAGCTATCATCTATATGCATGTTTTAGGATAAAATTAAAATTGGCTAAAACTGGTTTACACAACTTTCGTTTAAAATTGGTGCTTAGGGTTAATTATGTTTAATATTTAATTTTAAATTTTTAAAAATTGACTTTTGTTTAGACCATTCCTTATATCCCTTACTTTCATCTTGTGATCAAGCCAAACACAACTCAATTGAATTCCTACTAAATACAATTAACTAACATATCATATAATATATTTAAAGCATAAATATAAGGCATTCTCATAACAATGATTCTCATTTAAAATTAACTTGAAAATCTTTTTATTGAAAAAGAAAATGTAATTGCTTGGTTTTAATAATAAAAGTCCAAAAATCTTCCACTTAGTCTTAAAGCCATGTACCTATGCATTTGATTCCCATTCCTTCTATATGACTATTAAAATCCTCAGTTGATAAGCTCTTTGTAAAAGTTTCCTCCAGGTTGTTCTAAGATGCAATCTTAGTCACGATGATGTCACCTATATGCATGATCTCCTAAATCAAGTGATACTTGTGCTCAATGTGATTTGCCTTCTTATGAGTCCTTGGTTCATTTAAGTATACAATTTGATCGCTATCGTCACAATAAAGTGTAATAGCCGACTACATTAAAGTAACCATCGTAAAGTCACTTAGGAAGTTATGGAGCCGAACAACCTCCTTTGTTTCCTTCGAAGAAACAATATATTCGACTTGCGTGATCAAATCATCAATATGTGATTTCTTGCTACTCCTCCAACTTATGGCTCCACAATACTCCTCCAACTTATGGCTCCAACTCCTACTGTAAATACATATTATGAGGTCAACCTACTTGAATTACCATCTGAATGAAAATCTAAATACGTGTACCCAATGGGTAATAGACTATTTTGTGAGTAAACCGACACATAACTCTAGTCCTTCTCATGTACCGGAGAACGTGCTTCACAGCAATACAGTGCTCCTCACCTGAGTTAGACTATAATCTACTGGGCATTTTTATGGCAAAGTAGATATTTAGTGTTGTACATAATGTAGCATACATGAGGCTTCGCATTGCTGAAACATAAGGAATATTCCTCATCCTCTTTATCTAATCAGATGTCTTAGGACACTAATTCTTAGATGAAGAAATTCCAAGCCTAAAAGGGAGAATCCCTTTATCTGAATCTTGCATGCTAAAACTTGTGAGCACATGTGACACCCTATAAAATCAATATAAAGATTAATCAGGTCCAATTTAAAAATCATGAAAATAATAAATATTTGGTAACATTCTCAGCATAATGATAAACTAGAACTAAATAAGTAAAACAAATGAGAGATGATAAAAATTGAGTACATAAAACAGTCTTTGATACCAATATATAACCAACTCTGGAATGAAAATGTTATATTAACAAAAAATAATCATCTTTGATTACAAGTACCACATGTACATAATATAACATGGGCCTTCTATAAATAAAATAGGTATGAAGGATAGATGAGATGCACTGATCGACTTCTATACCCTAATAAGTTATAAAGGAACGCCTCTAGATGTTCTCCTTTAATGATCAACTCGAGTTTATGGCAGTAACATAGCCTAAGACCTGAAAGTAAAAATAACAACGGGGTTAACATCAAGCCTATTAGTATAAAATTATATCTTGTGAACCGACTAATGTACCACTAATGGTCTAAGAACATATATCTCAAATCTATAGGTATAGGCTATATCATGCCATAAAAATAATACACGTTTCTAGTATAAGCGATACACAAATACCGAGACATAAGAGTATAGGTATACAGATCCTTATAATAGTCTACATATATCTTTAGTGTAACACATAAGAAGGTACATTTATCTCTAGTACCGCAACACATAATTACATAAAGTTGAAGAAGACAATCCATCCATCTAACATCCCCACACAAGTACAGTACCTTTCATGTAAAGTAAAACACGACCCCTATCCCATATCACATCATGAGGGCTATGCTCAAGACCATACATAATGAAGGCTTACCTATTGCCGTTGGGGGACACTCATGCATACTAGGTAAAGTCATAGGTTGTCCCATACTTAAAACCTCATCATTAAGATAGGGTAAATCACTACGGTTTCTCGTCATTTGTATAATCTACCATACCCAAGACTATACAATGAATCCGTCACAGATCCACCAAGTATATGATGATAACCTCCGTATATTCCCCCTCAAAATACGAGTATGTAGGCATCAGTGTCTGGGAAAAATGACCAAGGTAAAGCCCATGTCATCATCGGAGTACCAGCATATCCAACGCTGCACAAGCCCTATAGGGAAATCCCTCCTAGTCCGTCACCCTGAGTACTCACACATGGTATTCATGACACATAAACAAGTAAGAAAATATAGCCCTCGCTACGTGTTAAAATAAACAATACACCAGTAGACCTATCACTACCGAGCCGCACACAATGTCACTAACATAAAGAGAGTAATACACACTAACCCTTAGTCGATCCCATATAACATTAACCTAAAATCCTAAGGTTCTCAAGTCTTGATATAGTCTCAATCTTGACTTATACAAGAACCACGGGTGATAATTATAGCCCATATCATATACTAATATCCCGACATACCAATGCTTCACATCGACGTATCATCTCACTCCTAACTAATATAGGAACATCAAATACTTTAAATATCCCTCTCTATGGTTTGTGGCCTAATCCCAGTCACCCCAAAAAATCTTATCCCAACGAACATCTCACTATGACCCTATCAAACTCGTCCATTTACCTCCATCCTTTAAGACTCAAAAATTTACATAACGATCCATACTACTCTCAGACTTGTAATAAAATCCATATTATTTAAATTTAACCTCTACAAGAAACTAAGGTCCAAACACCCAGCCAACCAAACATCAATCCTAAGATCTTAAAATCACTAACCCAGAATTTAAGTCTTGACCACTCTTTGTAAAACATTTATCAAAAATTTTAAAATTTTTGAGAGATCTATAAATCCATAAATCCATGGGCTGAATCAATTCTCCCCTGGCCAAATCAATTTGAACCTCTCCAGAAACCTAGTCCATCTAAGGACGAATATGAAGTCCCAAAACCTCCATTAATGCTCAAATAAAGCTCCAAATCAAATCCAAACCTAACCTCCTTCATATATAAATGTTCCAATATCAAAGCAAACCTATTTATAACCATTACACAAAATTCTAACACGATTTAAATGTCAAATTGGGGTTTCTCTTAAGAACCCTAGTTTTGCCAATTTTATCTCAAATATTCAATTTCTGACCAAATAATAAAATTTATAACGGGATTTACTTAATTAATACTGTCAAATGTATTTCTAAAAATTTCAAATTTATTCTAACATCTAATCATAAGGATTTATTCTTAAATCAATTATAGGCCAAAAGGGTGTTTTAACTAAAAATCTCAATTAAGTTAATTAATGAAAACCAATTCTCATTAATTTAGATTTTAATGAATAGAAACATAATAACATAAAGCAAACTATAATCCAACACTTAATATAACTCGCCTCATGGTTGGATAGATAAATCATACCCCCAAACCCCCAATCTCTTCTCTCCTCTTAGTTCCCATTTCTCTCTAGCCTTAGACCTCTTCTCCCAATTGTAAAAATGTGTTTGATGAACCTCCAATGACCCTTATAAGCCTATTAATCCAAAAATTAGGCTTGGGCCTAATATTGGCATGAATTGAATGAGCCCCACAACACTTCCAAGTGACTTAAAATGCTACCTAGGCCCTATACTAACCTAATAGGCCTAAAACCCACTATTTTAAGTCGAATACGGACATTCTACATGTCCTAAAATTGAGCCAAAAATAACAAAATCCAACTAACGTATTTAGTACATAAAGTTAACATATTACCCAAAAATACCAAATACTTTTTATTTATTAATTTAGGCAACCCGATTTTATAAGAAACGTTTCTCAATCTTTGAGACCCAACCACGAGGGGATAATCCAAACAAGGAAACCCTCAATACTAAATCCCTTATAGTTCCATAATCACCTATAATACCACGTCATATTTTAAATATTTAATTAATAAATTACTGTGATTTGAGTTCACTTCCAAATAACAATCAAATATCACATAAACTTATAAATATTGACACCACTATCACAACACGCACAAATTATGAAATTTTTTTCATTTAAATAATACACAAAAATATGGGATACTACATTTCCCCCCATTACACAAGGACTTTTGTTCCCAAAATTCGAGTTCTGTAACAACCTACACAAGAGTATATGAATATCTTGCCCGTAGTATCCTCGCACTATTATAAATAAATTTACCACTACCTTACCCTAACACCCGCTACGATCTCTCTGGTCATAAATCACATTCGATTAGGAGTCTCAACCAAATGGTTCCAAACCAAAATGATCTAAACCAAACTTATCAGTGATTGGGTAAGGTGTAACAGCATCGGCCTCTCCTAATCCATATTTTGTGGAAAAAAAATAATATTGGGGTACCAGCTCACGGTACTCCTTGTGAAACCCAAATTTCACAATTGCACACTTAGGTGAAATTATCAACAAAAACAGACCCACTCTCCTTGGATCCCACAATATATTATCATTCAATTCTAAAAGTTATTTTTCTTGCTCCAACAAAGTTTAAACTCTTTACAGTGAACATTTCATCCTACAGGGTTTCTCTAACCCCTTCTAAATAGAATCTCTTGCTAGTCCTAACTATGAACAACTTGGCTATATAACTCAAATGACCCACAAATGTCTCCTTATTCGCTACGGAACCTACTGATTCCTATAAAAAAAACAATGCATCTACTTAACACTTAACATTGGGATTTCAAGCCTTACAATTCTTTTAACGTCTATGGTCTTCTACCTTCTCTATTGGTGGGGCCACCCTTCTATCTCAGCTATGCTAATAAACTGCTTCTTGTACCAACAACGTAGACTTATCAAATTATTAGAGACTTATTCACTTTGGGGACGTAAAGCAATCCACAAAACACGCCTCAACCAAAACTTCCTCCCATGGTTTGGGACCCCTTGGTAAATGCAACTTTCTTTTGGAAAAGTAACCCTCTCAATTCATCTTATGTGGAAAAGTAACTCCTCACGATTATGGTTTACCTACCATCTCCCTTGGTAAAAAATTTAATGTCTAGGCCCGAACAACCCATAACATAAATTTGGGTGCAACGGTTGCCACTACCGTGCAATCCCCACTCTAACAAAACATTATCGCTAATCGTAGTGAACAAATCTCTCGTACCATCGAAATGCAGTACTCGATGAACACACTCCACACTGCATCATCAAAAAACTATCTTCTGTCTATTCTCCTCTTGATTCTACCACTGTAATAACTCACTCACGTTTCGCTCTTTAGGAGGAAACAATCTCCCCGATCTTTTCAATGGGTCATTGATACGTAACAATGGACACTCATCCTGTATCTTGACCTATACCCTCCCCAGGTGGTCCTCACATCATCTTAGCAAACCATGTATCTCTTTAGGTCTTCTCCCATGCCTGTACACTTTTCGAATCAAATAATGACTTAAAAACATGGTGTATGCTCTCACACCACAACATCGACTTCAACATAGTTAACTAACTAATGTTCCCTTGCAACGACTCTAATGTTATTGCGACTCTATGGATATAACTAATCTATTATGTTAATGATAAATCGAAACCTCTTTGAATAAAACTAAAAAATCTCAAAATTTTGACAACTTCCCCCGAGATCGTAGTCCTTTCGAACCTAGTCATATCCACATGTAGACAAGTGTGTGTTATATCCCCTTTCCGAGCCTAAGCATAACTATACGAATATCGCCTACCCGAAATGGCCAACATAAGATCCTACCCCTCAATAATCGATATAAGCATAACATATAGCTGTATCAGCCAATATAATAATAACATGGCGATATCTCATCTAAACGTTAACAAAACGAAAAAAATAATCCGACAAATATAAATTGCCCTATAATTACAATCGTGATGTAAGGTTGCCCCCCTATTGGGGTACCCCATAAATCTCAATAATAGTTACTATATAACTCAGAATCACAATAATTCACTATTTACAAAGGAAATAGGACCCCTCGACCTTGACATAGGATTCGCACATATGATATAAAAATAGACTCGTAAACATCCCCGGTACTATCCCAAAAAAGTGGTTATCCAAAGGCAACTACCAACTCAGTGGCCTCTCTCACCATAGATGTAAAAATTCTCTTGAACATAATTACTAAACATCGGACCTACTGACCTTGTCTCTAGGACCATTTTGTTCCTAAAATGATTTTATCGGCCCTGCTCTCATTGATTGTGACTCCTCTGGTAAACTTTTCTTAAACTATACTCATCATAATGAACAACATTAACTACTCTTGGGGATCTTTTTGCGTCGTCTTCCCCCCTTTTATGGTTCCTTGCACTGGTGTGGTGTTCTCTACTCGGGTTGACACAACATCATCTCAAGTCAATTAGGCCTACTTTGGCCTCGGTGTTCATAATCTTAGGAACTTTATTCTTTAAATAATCATAACATTATTGTTAGTGTAGGAAGGTAACTACCACCACCCGAAAGAAAGTGGTGAAAAACGTATTACCCAATAACATCTGCCATACCCTTCACTTAAGGTTGCTACCAAAAAAAAATTTATCATTTCCCAGTGTAGCTAATAATGTGAGTGTTCTTCTTTGCTTCCATATCATTCTCCCCCGGTGCAAAAAGATAAAGATACTTCAACTCCTCCTCCTCCTGGTTACTGCACAATCACCCTGACGAGGTCATTTAAAATCTTGTTGCTAATGGTATTATGGATGGTTACAGCAAATGCTTCCCCTCAAACCATACACTAAGCACTTACTAAAGATCTCATGCCCAAATTACCTAACTCCCAACTGAAATCGACCTCATGCAAGGGACGTTCCACTAAGGAAATCAAGACAAGGAATCCTCCTGATGCACTTTGGTTTATCCGAATTATTTGTTTGGATCAATTGCACAAAATGCCCTAAGCGATCGTCTTTGTAGAGAATATGAACTCTAAATGGTAAAGCTTTGAAGTAGTTAAAAAATGCAATACGGAAAAGCGACGGATGCAATCATGACCCTAGGACACGAGCACCTGGAATTCTCTAATACCAATGGTGACACCCTGTAAAATCCATATAAAGATTGATCAGGTCTAATATGAAAAACACGGGAATAAAATATATTTGATAACATTCTCATCATAATGATAAACTATAACTAAATAAGTAAAACAAATGAGAGATGTACATATAACGATCTCCGACACCACATAACTACCAATATCATTATTGATACCAAATTTAGTCTGTTGACATGGACCATTCACTTGAAGACACGTGTCAACCTACGTGGCAATTACAAACACTTTCAACGAATAACATACTGTCACCGAGCTACTCAAGCGCCCTGAGAAACTCAATCATACCGAGCAACTTAAGCGCCCCGAGGGTCTTAAGGCTTCGAGCAACTTAAGCGTATTGAGCAACTCAGGCGATCCGAGCAACTCAACGTACAGAGCATCTAAATCAGGAGAATTAAAAAGTCGACTGTGCATTAAATGCTCATTATTATCGTACAGATGTATATGCCTACTAGACAACAGCGCATTGTCCTTTCACATGTATATCCTCAAGGCTATAAATACATTGTAACCTCCTCATTAGAGGGGGACTCGGGATCTTTTGGTAAATCACTTATTGAGAATTATGGTCAAACAGTCAGCAATACAAAAACAGTGGACGTAGGCCATTCTTATAAGGTTGAACCACTTTGAAAATCTTTTATCTTATTTATTTTATCTGTGATTGATAAAATAGAGATAATCTAATTTTTTACATCAACAGATTGGCGCCGTCTGTGGGAAAATTTGTCATTAGCGTTTTTCACCAAAACAATTCATTATCAATGGCCGATAATCCGAAATCCTGTAATTGAAACACTGGCATCCCTCTAAATCCCTCTATTCCCCCAAATGTTCAAGATCTGGCTGGTATAATGGCTAATCTGGCCCAAGGCCAGACGACCATGCAAGAAAGCATGCGATAATTTATATAAACTGTTCAAGGCGGAGTACCGGCTCAATCAGGAAAACGAAGTGTTCAGAGAAATACCCGGTTACCTTTTTTGCGAACTAGGCGAATGCTATTCCTAGAGGAATCTCGATCCAGACGCACCGACTCATATCGTACTGAAAGATCTAATGATCCTTCTTATCATCTTGGTCGGACTTCCTCAGTACGAGCTACAGACTCTCAACAAAATGTCACTTTATCTCCAGAAAGGACCAATGCTCTTAAAAGGTTGAGTAGAGTCTCTCCTTTTGATCGTTTGGGCCCTAGGAGGAATAGAAGTCCCCCTAGGATTGTGTCGAAAAACTCTCAATGACCATCTGATCTAAGGGAAGGCTCTGCCCAATCACGAGCAACTGCTCGTAATAAAAGATCCCAAGAGGCAATGCGATCAGTTGCTCGAGTCAATAGGACCGAGGAGGGAAACGATGCATGAAAGGGATCTATTCAGAGGTTGGAAGACATATTAGGGGAAATGGTTAAGGCCAAGAATCCTCTACAAAGAACTTTTGTACAAGGGACACCATTTGTACTGGCAATTGTAGATTTTCCCACACCATCAAAATTCAAAGCTCCTATGGTGATGCCTAAATATGATGGAAAAACTGACCCTATCCTTCATATAGAATAATACCAAGCTACTGCCGATATCTATACAGTTCCAGATGAGATGAGATGCAGGGCATTTTCAGGAACTCTTACCGGATCTGCTTAGATATGGAACAACAACCTTCCTCGGGGGAAAATTGTGACTTTCTTTCAACTATCAAAACTCTTTATTGGGAATTTCTGTTTTAGAGCGAAACTAGTCAAACGAGTAGCACACTTGCTGAGTGTTAGACAAAAGACATGTGAAAGCACCAGGGACTATATTACTCATTTCAATAACAAGAAACTTGAGGTAATTGATTATGAGGAGAAAATAATAATTACTTCTCTGATGAGTGGATTATTGCCAGATAAATTTCACTACACTTTATCCAAGGATTCGCCTAGGACTATGGCTGAACTGATGGCAAAAGCAGCCAAAATCATGAATGCCGAGGAGGCCATGGCTGCGAAGAAGAATGCAGATACTAAGGAAACCAAGGTCGAGGCTGAAAAGACTGAGAAGAAGGATTAGAAGAATAATGGTGGCAACAGACAGTCGAAAGCAAAGCAAGCACTAGAACAGTTGAAATTTTTTGGAAATTATACTCCTTTGAAGGTAGATATAAACCACATTCTGGAAGAGATCAAGAACAGCGAGGAGCTAAACTGGACAGAAAAAATAAAGGCAGATCCTGACAAGAGGAATAAGTCCAAATATTGTGAGTTCCATAAAGACCATGGTCACACTACCAAGCATTGCATAGCTCTCCAGAATGAAATTGAAGCACTCATCAGGCGGGGAAAATTGACAAAGTATGTTGATCGCTAAAATAGTGAAAAGACCACCGACCGAAGAAGGCAAAGATCTAAATCTCCTCATCGAGCAAAAAAAGACATGAAAAGAAGTCACGAAGAAGATCCAAAAGATGACCAAGATGACCCCGATCTCCCCAAAAGACCAAGGCAGCCAGAACGTGAGGTATTTTCAATCCATTTTGGATCATTTGAATGTAATGTTATTACAGGTGGATATGTAGGAGGTGGGGACATGACTACAAGGAGGAAAGCTTACCTTAATGAGGCTCAATCTTGCTCGTACATTCAGCGAATAAATCTGGCTGAAGATGATCGCCCGAGGAAGGTGAATAAAGACAAATTTATCATTGGTTTCTCTAAGAACGACCTGGCAGGTGTACTATATCCTCATGATGATCCATTGGTGATCAAGATGAGAATGAAGGAAGTGGTGATTTCACGAGTACTGGTGGATAATGGTAGCCCGACAGACATCATGTTTTATCCATGCTTTGACAGTTTATATCTGAAGCTAGCCCAGTTGGAGCCATATCATAGCCCCCTCCTTGGTTTTACTAGCGAGAAGGTTTTTCCACTTGGGACGATTAAGTTGGATATGCTTATTGGTACATGGCCTGCTTGTTGAACAGAAAGAGTACGTTTTTTCCTAATGGATAAAAATGTCTAATCAACTTACAATATCATCATAGGAAGGGTAGATCTGAAGAATTTCGAGGCGGTACCATCTACTGTACATTAATGTTTAAAATTCCTAACCAATTTTGGAGTGGGAGTTGTGAAAGGCGACCCGAAAGTAGCTCGGGAATGCTACTATTCATCTTTCAAATAGGAGGAGCGTGAAGAATCCAGGAAGAAAACTACTACCTATCAGGTGGATGAAGTAGAAGATGCAGAGATTGAAACGCTAGACCCTAGAGACGATTCTCATCTCGTGAAGGCACAGGTCATGGAGGCTACTGAAAATATCATTCTGGACGACGAGCATCCAGAACAAACAACTCAAATTGGTGCATCATTGGATGTATCGATAAAACAGGAATTGATAGAATTTCTAAGGCATAGAAAGCAGACTTTTGCATGGAGTCATGAAGACATGCTAGGGATAGATCCGAATTCCTTGTGTCATGAGATCAACGTGAATAAGGAAATCAAGCCAGTAAAACAACGAAGAAGAGTGTTCAGTCCTGAGAAGAACCAAGCTATACGGGAAGAAGTAGACAAACTACAAAAAGCCTCTTTTATTGAGGATGTCAAATATCCCAATTGGCTAGCAAATGTGGTCATGGTAAAGAAGAAAAATAACAAGTGGAGGATATGTGTAGACTTCACTGATCTTAATAAGGCATGCCCAAAGGATCATTTTCCTTTGCCCCGAATCGATCAACTGGTGGATGCTACCTCGGGGCATGAATTGTTGAGTTTCATGGATGCTTATTCTGGTTACTACCAGATTAAGATAAAGCTTGAGGACAGGGAGAGTACCTCTTTTATCACCCCAAGGGGAACTTATTGTTATAATGTTATGCCTTTTGGACTTAAAAATGCAGGTGCAACATATCAACGGCTGATGAACAAGGTGTTTTCAGAGCAAATCAATCATAACATGGAGGATGTGTGTAGACTTCACTGATCTTAATAAGGCATGTCCAAATGATCATTTTTCTTTGCCCCGAATCGATCAACTGGTGGATGCAACCTCGGGGCATGAATTTTTGAGTTTCATGGATGCTTATTCTGGTTACAACCAGATTAAGATGAAGCCTGAGGACAGGGAGAGTACCTCTTTTATCACCCCAAGGGGAACTTATTATTATAATGTTATTCCTTTTGGACTTAAAAATGTAGGTGCAGTATATCATCTGCTGATGAACAAGGTGTTTGGAGAGCAAATCAGTCATAACATGGAGGTTTATGTTGGCGATATGCTGACGAAGAGCAAGAAAGCTGCTGATTATCTCGTTGACCTAGGTCAGACCTTTGATCAACTAGAGAAATATCAAATGAAATTAAATCCCACAAAATGCATATTAGGAGTACGAGAAGGTATGTTTCTCAGATATATTGTTAACCAACGACGGATTGAGGTGAACCCTGAAAAGATCAAGGCTCTATTGGAGCTGCGATCTCCAACCACAAAGAAGGAAGTGCAAAGCCTCATAGGGTGAGTTGCAGCACTTAATAGGTTTGTGTCACGAGCAACAGACATATGTCTCCCATTCTTCAAAACACTCCGAAAAACTTTTGAGTGGAATGATGAATGCGAGGAGGCCTTTCAATAGTTGAAGAAGTATCTGGGGACACCTCCATTATTATCTAGACCAGTGATGGGAGAAAGACTATACTTGTACCTAGCAGTTTCAAAAAATACAGAGAGCTCGGCGTTGATAAGAGTAGAGGACGGAGTACAAAAACCAGTCTATTACACGAACAAAACTTTTCGAGGAGCAGAAATCAGATATTTAAGGCTAGAGAAGTTGGCGCTAAAACTGATGCAGAAGGATGAGGCCATACTTCCAAACCCATACTATAATGGTATACAGTGATATGCCATTAAGACAAGCTCTGCATAAATCGTAGAAATCAGGAAGATTGATGTACTGGGCAGTAGAACTTGGTGAATATGATATAATTTATGAGCCTGGATCGTTGCTCAAAGGGCAGGCAGTAGCGAATTTTATCGCAGAATTTACATAGGAGGATTCCTCCGACGAGCCGGAGTTTAATAAAGACCAACCTGTGGATGTTACAGGATCATCATATTTAAACCCCAACCAACTTACGTCGATGGACGAGCAGCGAGAAGTACTGGAGGAGGACAAAAGGAGGCATTAAATATTCCACCGCGGAACTCTGTCTGACCAAGAGTTTGATAATGGAGTACCTGTGTGGAATCTGTATGTAGATGGCTCTTCGTGCTCTACAGGTAGTGAACCAGGGATTATTTTAAACAGTCTAGATGGGATTGATGTGGAATATTCTTTGCTCTTTCAATTTAAGGCTTCTAATAATGAGGCCGAATATGAAGCAATGATCGTGGGTCTAAGCCTGGCCAAAACCATGAAGGCAGAGCAAGTCGTTGTGTCCAGTGACTCCCAGTTAATCGTAAATCAAATTCTGGGGGTGTATGCAGCAAAAGGAGAATTAATGGTCAGGTATCATGCAAAGGCGATAGAGGTTGTATCAAGTTTTACTGCAATTCAGTTGATTAGAATACCACGATTGGAGAATGCAAGAGCAGACACCCTAGCTTGATTAGCATCAGCCACATGCACCGAGCTACGAAGAACAATCCCAATAGAAACCCTGGCTAGTCAGAGAATCGACAAAGATCTGACGATAAACTTCATCGCCCTATAATTGGGACCATCTTGGATGGACCCCATCAGGGCCTATATTGAAGAGGGGGCTTTACCAACTTATAAACTCGCAGCCAAGAAACTAAAGTTTAAAGTTGCTCATTATGTATTGATCAATGGCATTTTATATAGACGAGGAATTATAGTAGGTATACAAAGATATGTCCACCCCTCCGAAGTGAAATATTTGATCGAAGAAGTTCATGAAGGGTCTTGTGGAGACCATGTGGAAGGTCGGACGCTTTTGTAAAGAATAACAACGCATGGGTATTACTGGCCGACGATGAGAGCTAATTGCGTAGCTTATGCCAAGAAGTGTGATAAATGTCAACGCTTCTCTTCTATCCAAAGAACTCCCCAAGCATTGTTAACACCCATTACGTCTCCTTGGCCATTCGCTATATGGGGAATAGACTTGGTCGGGCCACTTCCAACGACCAGGGGAAGGTTTAAATACCTCGTGGTTACTATGGATTACTTTACAAAATGGGTGGAAGCTGAGCCTCTCATTGATATGACATACGACAAAGTCTATCAATTTATTTGGAAGAATATTATCTATAGATATGGTCTACCACATGCATTCATTACCGACCATGGAACCCAGTTTGATAATGAGGAGTTTGTTGTGTATTGTCGTCAATCCAATGTACTGAAGATCCACTCTGTACCAGGCCATCCCCAAAGCAATGGGAAAAATGAGGTGACAAATAGAACGCTGCTGAATGGTTTGAAGAAACGAGTAGATGATGCAAAAGGAAATTGGATTAACGAGCTACATTTTGTGCTGTGGGCTTATCGTACAACACCACGAACAACAACTGGAGAGTCTCCATATATGTTGGCGTTTGGGAGTGAGGTTATCATACCTGCTAAATTGGGTTTACCCACGCATAGGGTGCTTAATTTCAATTCTCATGTCAGTGATTTGATGAGAAGGTTAGACCTGGATATGCTCGAAGAAGTTAGGAAAGAAGCAGCAATCAGGAATGCAGCCTATCAACAACAAATAATTTTGTTCTATAACAAAAGAGTGAAGAAGTGTGATTTGAAGGAAGGGGATTATGTGATGAAGAAAGTGATCTAAAAGAATAACAAACTGGAAGACAACTGGCATGAACCCTTTAGAGTAATAGAAGTTGTTCGTCCAGGGACATACATGATTGAAACCTTGGAAGGAGAAGAATTCAAGAATGCATGGAATGCAGAGCATCTGCGCAAATATTATCACTAATTGAAATTCCTATGTAATATAATTTCTTTAGTATGAATAAAGTGATGTTTCACCCAGTTTCTCTCTTTGTTGATTTTTTTTTTTTGGAATATTAGTGCTACACACTACACTTCAATTGGTCGGCAAACTAATTACCACCAATTCCGGTTGGTCGGCAAATCAATTACCACCAACTCCGGTTGGTCGGGAATCAATTACCACCAACTCCAGTTGGTCGGCAAACTAATTACCACCAACTCCGGTTGGTTGGAAAAATCAATTACCACCAACTCCGGTTGGTCGAAAATCAATTACCACCAACTCCGGTTGGTCGAAAAATTAATTACCACCAACTCCGGTTGGTCGGCAAATCAATTAACACCAACTCTGGTTGGTCGGCAAATCAATTACCACCAACTCTGGTTGGTCGGGAATCAATTTCAATCAACTCCGGTTGGTTA
This sequence comes from Sambucus nigra, assembly GCA_949130495.1. NCBI lineage: Eukaryota > Viridiplantae > Streptophyta > Magnoliopsida > Dipsacales > Adoxaceae > Sambucus > Sambucus nigra. The sequence continues at coordinate 555,639,092 of OX422208.1, forward strand.
GTACCAACTCCGGTTGGTCAGCAAATCAATTACCACCATCTCCAGTTGGTCAGGAATCAATTACCACCAACTCCGATTGGTCAGCAAACTAATTACCACCAACTCCGGTTGGTCGGCAAATCAACTATCACCAACTCCGGTTGGTCGGTAAATCAATTACCACCAACTCCGGTTGGTCGGTAATCAATTACAATTAACTCCGGTTGGTTTGTTCCAACTCCGGTTGGTCAGCAAATCAATTACCACCAACTCCGATTGGTCAGGAACTAATTACCACCACTTTCGGTTGGTCGAAAAATCAATTACCACCAACTCCGGTTGGTCGGCAAATCAATTACCACCACCTTCGGTTGTCGGGAATCACTTACCACCAACTCTGGTTGGTCGAAAAATCAATTACAAAACAACTCCAGTTGGTTAGTACCAAACTAAGCAGGAACATGGGATGCAAATCATTCCATTAATTAGGCCCAAAGAGTGACAAGTCACTATAATCAAACAAATAGGACAAGTTTCATTATCCAAAAACAAAACAGAATGTACATATGTTCACAAACAAACAAACAAGGACATTTTACAAATTATTTAGAAGAAAATAAAATGGCAAAAGAATACAAATTTCTTCATTCAAATCAAGTAGAATTACATATGATGTGAAAAATATACTTCATTACATAAAAACCCTATTCTATTGGTTTTTCCCTTCTTCCTTTGAAATATGTTCTACCCCAGCAGGAGGATAATCTAATGCATAAGGGGAATTTATAAAGTTTAGATCTCGCAGCATTCGAACATTCATCACGGAGGGACGATCAAGCAAATGCTCTGGGCGAGATATCTCAAAGTTTGCATGAAGACTGTAATCATCGAGATACAGGGAGATTAAGCATTGAGGAATTGTCCGAGTAGGAATTCAACTGATGTCAAGCTTAAAAGGAGGCACGGGAAAATCAAGCACTCCAGGGTCATAATAATCCCATAAGTAGTGGCCCTGGTCCAATTTTAACACACACAGTGCATTCAACCACCCTTGCTTGTACCCCTTGTTATTTGACTGCTGGATCTGAGCATCAAGATGGTAAAGGGATTCATTATACCCAGCCATCCAAAATTCTCTAGGTTGTTTATGGAACTGATAAGTTAACCTCTCCAGTTGCTCGTGGAGACTCTTCGCCAGAATTTCCTTATTTTCCAAAGCAGAACTCTGGGAAGAGAGTTGGTCAGTAAAATTCATAATTTTCTTGAACATTTCGGCTAAAGCTTGATTCTTCGCCATTAACTAAAATTCCTGATTCTCCAAGGCAAATTGAGTTCTCACTTCTTCAATAAAAACCCGACAGCCCTTGGTCGTCCACGAGAAGAAGATCTTGCTCGTCCACGAGTAGATGTGAAGGATCCATCTCTTTTCAAAGTTTCCAACTCATCTCGTAAGTTGGCATTTTCTACCTCCAAGAAAGAAAAACCTTCATCATTAACAGGGACCAAGGCTCCTGAAGAAGATATAGCAGATTTGAGTTGTTTTATCTCTTCTTGTAAAGCAATGTTCTCCTGCTACAACAACTAGGCTATATGCTTGTTCTCTTTAACTTTAAGCTTGAGAACACTCTCTTTCTTCTCATAAGCAGAGATAAACTTGTCATACCCTTTGTCAGTACTCAATTGTTGATATTTTTTCTCATATCCTTGGTGCAAAAGGGTGGAAGATTCTTCATATTGCTATTGGAGTTCCTCGATAGTTCCTTGGAGATCTTTAATCATCTCGTAGTAGGCCACATTATTGGCAACAACACGATCGAGCAAACACTTTAAGTATTGATAAGCTTCAAGTTCTCGTTCAGAAGCATTTGAACCAAGGATATCAATGATTTGAGCCTCATTAAGATCTGCATAACCAGCTTTAAAATAGTCATTGCATTTCTTCATCAATTCGATGTCATGAGCTGATAAGAGCTCCATCCTGGACATAAACTAACAAAGAGAAGAAATAAAAAGAATTAATAATGATGCAAACAAAACAAGTAAAAGAGAAAGTCAAGATGAACAACAAAAGTTCAAAATTTTATTCATCATAAGAAGAGGTACATAGTCCAAGGTTACATTCAAGAAAGCAACGAAATAAAAATCCCAAATAACTTTACACCTTCTCCTTGTTTCCTATAACTTCCTCAGAGGGTTTGGAGGAAGTGACTGGTTGCTCGGAAGATAAGGGTAGCTGCTCGGCAGAAGTGCTGGTTGGTCGCAGTTGCTCGAAGCAAGGTTGAACAATAGGAACAATAGGGACATAATCTCTAACCATCATGGAAGATTTATCTGAAGTAGCTTCATCCTCTTCTTCTTCTCCAGGAGAGGGAGGAGGGCCATGAGTGTGCTGCTGGAATAACTCAGAATTCTCAGCAATTTTCAGTTCCTGCAAGGCTATAACCCATCCATCCCTAAAATATTTGAGGCTGGCATATTGCATTTGAGAGTACATGGTAGCCAGGACCTTGTTCCAGCCTTTGTCCCAACCAGCACTAAATGATTTTTTAACTGCCTTCTTCCTTTTTGCCTTCTCCAAGGAGGTCCTTTCCCTAAGGAGCTCCTCGACAGCCTTCAACTTCTCTTCCACCTCCATTTTCTGTCGCTCAACATCTTGAAGTTTAATAACTTCCTCTTTAGCAGACTTGAGTTTACCTTCCAGCTCCTTGTTTCTTTGTTCAACGTCTTTGTTGCTCTGCTCAAACTCCTTCAACTTCTTCTCCAATTCCTTGGAGGCATTCACATCTTGATTTCTGTCCAGCTCAATGGACTTGAGTTGCTTCTCCCAAGCAACTTTATCTTCCTCGTATTTTTGACGAGAGTCTTTTAAAGACTGAGTCATCCCAACAAAAACTTCCTCTACTCCTCGTGACGAACTTGAAGCCTTAATAGCTTCATCCTTCTTCAAAATGCTATTGAAATACGTCACCAGCTAAAAAAAGAAATCACTTAAAGTCAATACATGAACATAGTATTAAAGAAATAAAGGGGTCGAGCTAAAGATACTTACTGAGGAAACGTTTTGAGTAGACAGGGTAGTGATTCTCTCATGAGAAAGAGTATCTTCAATGCCTTGGACTTCTGGGATAGTCCAGGATTTTACCAAGCCCGTAGCAGAGCTCGGAGGAACAAATGATGGAAACTACCTTCAATATTTAAAGGTTGAGAGATAGGTTCAGCAGGTCTCTCAGAAGATATTTTCTTTAACCTCCTTAAAGGAGAAGGAACATTTTCAATTAAAGATGTTATCTTTATTAGTGATATGATAATAACCTCGCTCGGAGGAGAGATAGCGACAGTCTTGCTCGGATCCACAGGGGGCTTCACGCCAACCTTCTTAGCAGCAGCAGGAGGGGGTACATCAGTGGTTTTTGCCCTTTCTTCTGGGACATCTTGTTTACTTTTCTTTGCCTCCACAGTGGCAGAGGCAGATTTATCAAAAAAGGCAGGAGCTCTTCTCTTCTTCATCAAATCACGGATAGGAATACTCGACTCAGAGGAAGAACCTTCCACACTAGTCTCGGAGGCTGGAACTTGGTCAAGATTAACTATCACTGGATGAGGACGAGCAGTGAAAGATGAAGTATAACTTTTATACTGTAACAAGTAAGAAGCAGACCTAATATGCTACTCAACAACATATTGATGCAAATCCCAAATAAGTTTCAAATGCTTTAAATTAATATCAACCTCTTTTGGAGGTTTTCTTTTACTGTCAACTGTAACAAACAAAAACAAACATCAGTGATGCCTTTTATCAAACCTAAAGAAAATAAGATTTTAAAAAATAAAAATAACCTATCCCATTGCCATAAGGTGGACATCTGGGACCTTGGTATCCATCATCTCCATTTAATGGAGGGTGTTTCCAATTTTTCATCACCACTCCATGATCAAAGTAATCCCTATTGGCATTAGAAAGATTCAAAACTAACGCTCTATTCAAAAAACCAATTTTTAAATATAAAGTAGTATCGTTGATAACCCATCCGTAGCAATACATAATCTATAGAATCCCTAAACGGGTTCCATGAAGTTGATTTAACCTGTGTACGCCATTAACTATCCTCCATGTATTTGGAGCAATTCTTGTAGGTAAAACATCAAAATATTGGCAAAACTCCAAACACAGGGGATTTGGCGAGAAAGAAAAACCACATTCAGCTACAAAAACACTGGGGAACCAATGTCCCTCAGCCAAAGAAAAATAATCAGTGGGTTCAGAAAGCTCTTCCAAAATAACCCACGAAGGGATTGAAAATTCAGCATAAAATTTGTTAAGCGATTCAACAAGGTAAACCATGATGAACAAAGTAAATAAAAGAGAAGGAAGAAAATCTTACAGAAAAAGAGAAATCAGTTGACAACGAACGATGGAAAGAATGAGGCACAAGATAGAAAGAAAATGAAGAGTTCAAAGATACAGATTTGAAAAGTGAAAGACGATAGGATTTCTGCCGAGCTTAAATACTTTACCTTGGGAATAGAAAAAGGCAATGATTACAAGGTGGGACGTTTGCTTCTCTAATGGCTAAAAGAAAAAAAGGGGCACAAATATCGAAGCGGTCATGAAAATTCAAAATATTTATGAGGCCTGATACTATGCACTCAAAAAGGAGTTATATACAATGAACATTTTCCTAAAAACCATAAAAACCAATAATCTGAGCAGTTTTCGAGCAGAATATTCCACACTTTTCTTCATCCTCAAATTGTGAAACATTGGGGACTTCTGTTGATACCAAATTTAGTCTGCTGACGTGGACCATTCACTTGAAGACACGTGTCAACATACGTGGCAATTACAAACAATATCAACGAACAACATACTGTCACCGAGCTACTCAAGCGCCCCAAGCAACTCAATCATACCGAGCAGCTTAGGTCCCACGAGGAGCTTAAGGCTCTGAGAAACTTAAGCATACCAAGCAACTCAGATGGTCCGAGTAACTCAACGTACAGAGCATCCAAATCAGGAGAATCAAAAAGACGACTGCGCATTAAATGCTCATTATTATCGTATAGATGTATATGCCTACTAGATAACAGTGCATTGTCATTTCACATGTACAGCCTGAAGGCTATAAATACATTGTAACCTCCTCATTAGAGGGGGACACGGGATCTCTTGGTAAATCACTTATCGAGAATTTCGATCAAACAGTCAGCAATACAAAAATAGTGGACGTAGGCCATTCTTATAAGGCTGAACCACTTTAAAAATCTTTTGTCTTATTTATTTTATCTGTGATTGATAAATTAGAGATAATCTAATTTTTTACATCAACAATAATATAAAACCAACTCTGGAATAAAAACTATATCTCAACAAATAATAATTATATCTGATTATAAGTACCACAAGTACAAATTGTAACTTAGGTCTGTATAAATGAAATAGGTATGAAGGATAGATGAGATGCACTACTTGACTTCTACATCCTAAGAAGTGATAAAATAATGTCGCTAGACCTCCTCCTCCAACGATCAACTCAAATGTATACCAGCAACACAGACTAAGACCTAAAAATTAAAAATAACGACGAGATTAACAACAAGCCTATTAGGTGCAAGATTATAACTGAATTTAGGCCACCATATCACTACTTATCTTCCTCTCGTATTAAGATAATTTTAAGTTATTAGTTTCCCAACCCAACAACCTAAAATATTATGTGGTTTTGTCCTAAACCCATGTATGGACCATGTGATTAAAGTTTAACTCGTCATTTACTTTTTAATAATTTGGTTAATCTCGTTCGTTGATTATCATGAAATTTCATGGTATTCTCATACTTAAAGCATATCTTACCAACTAACCCTGTACCACTAAAGGTCTAACAACACATATCCTAAATTCGTAGGTATAGGCTATCTCAAGCCATAAAAATAATTTACGTCTCGAGTATAAGAGATACATAAATCTTGAGTAATAAGAGTATCGGTATACACATCCTTAAATAAGCTATATACATCTCTGGTATAGCAGATAAATGGGTACATCGGTCTCTAGTACCACAACACATAATCATATAAAGTGGAAAACGATAATCCCTCTATCTAATATCAACACATAAGTACAATCCTTCACATGTACAAGTAAATCAGGGTCCCCGACGTGTACAACGGCATAAGGTCTATGCTCAAGCCCACACATAACAAAGTTCTATCCTTATAGCCTTCGAGGATCACTTGCCTATACTAGATATAGTTATAAGTTATTCCACACCTAAGACCTCATCATTAACAGAGGCTAAATCACTTTGCTTTCCCATCATTCGTATAGTATACCATATCCAAGATTATATAATGATTGCCAGTGGCATATCCATCAATTATACGATGATAATCCCCGTATATTTCCCCACGAGATATTGCCACATAGATAGTAGTGTCTGGGGTAAAATGACTAAGGGAAAGATCGTATCATTACTGGGGTACCAGCTTGGTCGATGTCTCTCAATACCCATAAGTAAATCCCTCTTAGTACATCACTCGCGAGTATTCGCACATGGTAGGAATTACACATAAACAGGCAAGCAAATATAACCTCACGACGGGTTAAAACAAATAATACACTTGTACACCCATCACTAGTGAGTCTCCCACAATGACACTAACATAAAGAGATCAATTCAAACCTTAACCTTAAGTGGATCCCATGCAACATTAAGCATGACTCCCAATGTTCTCAAGTCTAGATATAGTATCAATCCTAACATATACTAGAACCACACACGATAATTATAGCTCATCTCATATAGTCCAAGCCCGATATCCCAACTCTTTACATCTAGGTATTATCTCACTACTAACTAAAATAGGAACATCGAATACCGTAACTATCCTTTTCTAGGGTTTACGACCCAATCCCAATCACCCCTCAAAAGTACTAGACCTACAAACATCTCGCTATGACCCTATAAAACCCGTACATTTAGACGCATCATGTATGATACGAAAGGCTTACATAACAATCCTTCCTACTCTCATAATTGTAAACAAATGCCTCATATTTAAATTTAACCCCTACAAGTAACTAAGATCTAATCACCCAACCAACCAAACACCATAATCCCAAAACCTCAAAATCACCAATGCAAAATTTAAATCTTGACCATTCTTAGTAAATCATTTATAAGAAAATCAAAATAATATGAGATTAGTGGCCACATGTTTGTATTTCAAATATCTATAAATCCATAGGCTGAATTGATTCTCCCCCATGATGAATCGATTCGAACCTCAGTAGAAACCTAGTTTGTCTAAGGATGAAGATGAAGTCATAAAATCTCCATTGATGCTCAAACCAAGCTCCAAGTAAGATCCAATCATAATCTCATTCATATCTAAATGTCCCAATATGAAACGAAATTAATTTCTAAACATTACACATAATCCTAACATGATTTTAATGTCAAATTCAGGTTTATCTTAAGAACCCTCGTTTTGTCAAATTTATCTAAATTCTTCAATTTTAAACCAAATCATATAATTTATGTGAGGATTTTACGTAATTAATAATGTCAAACATATTTCTAACAATTTCACATTGATACCAACTTCGAAACATAAGGATTTCATCTGAAATCAAACTATACGCCAAAAGGTTATTTTAACTTAAGATATCAATTAAATTAATCAATCAAAAAACAATTTTAATTATTTTAAATTTAAATGAATAGAAAGATAATAACACAAAGCCAACTATAATCCAATATTTAATAAAACTTGCCTCATGGGTGGATTGAGAAATCTCACCCCAAAACCCTTATTCTCTTCTCTCCTCTTAGTTCCTCCTTCTCTCTAGCCTTGAAACTCTTCTCCCAATTTAAAAATGTTTTTATGAAATCCCAGTGACCCTTCTAAGCCTCGTAATCTAGAAATTTGGCTTGGTCCTAATATGTACCTCATCTAAATGAGCCCAAAAACACGTCCAAATAACTTTAAACACTATATAGGCCCTATACTAACCCAATAGGCTTAAAGCCCACTATTTCTAGTCGAATACGAACATTTTATGCGTCCCAAAACTGAGCCAAAATAATAAAAGCCCACTAACTTATTTAACATATAAAGTTAACATGTTACCCGAAAATACCAAATACTTGACATTTATTAATTTAGCACAACTCGATATTATAGTAAAGTACTTCACTATCTTTAACACCCAACACCGAGGGGATAATTTAAATAAGAAAACCCTTGATACCAAATCCCTAACCATTCAAATCTCACCCATAATACCAATTCATCTTTTAAATATTTAATTAGTAAATTACCATGTATTGAGTTCACTTTCAAATACGAATCAAATATGACATAAACATATAAACGGTGACACCATGTGTCACAACACGCACAAATTATGAATGTTTTTCATTTAAATAATCCATAGAAAATACGGGGTATTACATCACATATTCTATATAAGTGTCTTGGGATAACCCCAATATCTTATTTTTTTCGATCAAGCATAAGCTTGAGCCTATGGACTTGACTAGGCTCTCCTAAGTCTTTTATATATATATAACTAAAAAATCACATTCTTATACTAAATAATACGCCCACATCATTCCTGATTAGGAGAATATCATCCACATATAGTTCTTGTTATACCACCACATTTCCTTCATTATCTTTATATACATCATTCTCATTCGGGAAGTGATCAAAATCAAAAGAGTTAATTGCTTGATCAAAATGGATGTTTCAAGATCTTGATTCTTGCTTAGGTCCACAGATGGATATCTTAAGCTTTCATAACTTGTTTTCTTAGCGATTTATTATGAATTCCTTAGGTTGCATCATATAGTTGCGCATCTCAAGACTACCGTTCAAGAACACGACCTTAACATCCATTTTCCAAATCATAAGGTCGAGATGAGCCATAATGGATATATGAATCGGAATACTTTAGCATGGCTACTGGAGAGATGATTTCCTCATAGTCCATCCCCTCTTTGTGAGTAAACCCTTTTATAATAATCCTTGAGTTAAAGGTTTCCACTTCCATCCACCCCTCTTTTCTTATTATAAATCCACTTGGATTTAATAGGTTTTATCCTATATGGAAAGTTTACAAGTTCCCAAACTTGATTTGAATACATCGAATTCATCTCGATATTCATGGTCTTTAGCCAAAGCTAGTAGTCTTTCTCTTGTAGTGCCTCATTATAGTTCATAATATTTTGTTCATGTTCCCCTCGGATATCACCAAAGTGTTCGACCAAATACACTAACCTATCAGGATGATACATGACTCTTTCAATATCGCTTGGCTACTCTTGTGGTCTAGTATAAGTGACACATATATCATGATCATTGGTAATACTCCGACAACTGTTAGGTAGTGTACTATCGATATCAAGTTATATTTCATACTGTACGGGTGATATATAAAAAATTAATTGGACTTTTACCTTAGCTTTTGCAAAATAATCTTGATCTTGTGCTTTTGGTTTATCAAATAATCTTCCTCTGAGTTTCACGCATTTGTGCTAACCAACACCATCTGGCCGAAAAATTCATAAAATAGCCCACATTTAATTCCTTTAGGGTAACCTACAAAGAGACACACTTTTGTCCTCGATTTTAACTTATTGGGATCCTTCCTCAGCACGTGTACGGGGAAAAACCATATACACGTCCTAGGCTGGGTTTGCACCCAATCCATAATTTCGTAAGGGCTATTAAGAGTGACATAGATGGAATTAAATTTAGTAAATAATTGGTTTCCTCTAATTCATCACCCTAAAAAGAATCTGGCAGATCTGAATAACTCATCATGGATATAACCATATCCAAAAGAGTCATTTTCCTTTTTTTTCACTAAACCATTGTGCCGTGGAGTCCCCGATAGAGAAAATTGGTATGTAATCCCTACCTCTAACAAGTGATTTCTAAATCCTCCCAAGAGGTACTCTCCTCTACGATCCATTTGTTGAGTTTGAATTAGTTTATCATGCCTCTGCTCCACCTCGGCCTTATACACTTTGAACTTATCAAAGGATTTAGATTTATGATGCGTAAGTTAAACATAACAAACTTCGAGTACTCATAAATGAAAATGATGAAATACCAGTAGCCACCTCTTTCTCGGATTCTTATAGGTCCACACAAATTATAATGAACTAGTTGCAGCACATCTTTGGCTCTATATCGCTTGGTCATGAAAGGTATCTTGGTCATTTTACCCTCTACGCAGGATTTACATATTGAAAGTGCATCCACTTCCAATGAACTCAATTGTCCATTTGAAACTAGTCTTCATATTATTTTTAGATTAATAAGACCTAAGCATAATTTCCAAATATACGTTTAGTTCAACTTACAAGTTTTTTTTTCTTTAGGTTATTTCCATTTAAGTTACTCGTTTCAGTATTTAACATTAATGGTGAGATAAGCATTAAAAATCATTTTCCTACGCACCAGAACAGATAAAAGATTTGCCATTTTGATAAAAAAAAATTACTAACCATATCTTAACTTATTATCTTCACTAAGATTAAAAACTAAATTTCCTACTACTTAAATTGTTACCTTGTGATGATCATCCATGAAAAACTATTTTCCCCTCACTGAGCTCCCTAGTTACTTGGAACCCCTACAGAGAATTGCAAACATGATTAGTGATTGTCAATGACTATGGAGAAGTTACCATTTCTATCCTTTCTTCCTAATAATACTGGGCTCTACTTCTTCCAATGTCCTTTTTGTTTGTAGATGTAAGAGTTTCCTTTCAGGTTCATACCTACTAATTGAGGCTTATAAATAGTTTTAAGAATCACATGTTATACCTAAGACTTTTCCTTCCTCTTCTTCCTCTTCCTCTTCTTCCTCTTCCTCCGCTTCTTCTTCTTCTTCTTCTTCTTCTTCTTCTTCTTCTTCTTCTTCTTCTTCTTCTTCTTCTTCTTCTTCTTCTTACCTTTCAGGACAGAAGAATATGGGTTTATCTAACAAACCTGAACCACACTCTTATGCTTGGTGATATTCTCCATAACTTGGAGTTTTGTAAGAAGTTGTGCCAGAGATTAATTAAGTTTATTTAAAGAATACTTTAGGTGAAACTTTTTGAAGGACTACTGTAGTGATTGGAGAACAAAATCAATTTGAGTTTCCTCATCGATTTAATATTCAACGACTTCCAATTATCCCAATATAGACATCATCTTAAGAATATGGTAACATATAGGAGTACAATTTAGCATCTGACTATTAAGCATCTGTCACACCCCGAGTAATTCTGGCGTCGGCCGCCACCAAAACTATATTGGGCGTGAGTAAATAAAATACCATTCTTAGCATGAGATAGGTATGAGACATAATAAAACCAATCCTTAAGATAAATATTTGAATCAATCCCAAATTATATTAACAACTGAACAATAAAAGATCCATCACATGCCAAAACTTCGAATAAATCCTATATCCAAAATAATTTAATTAAAATAGAGTAATAATCAATTGTGAATAATCAAACTGAAATCCTCTAACAACTTTGTTTGTTCAAAGAATACTTTAGGTGAAACTTTTTGAAGGACTACTGTAGTGATTGGAGAACAAAATCAATCTAAGTTTCCTTATCGATTTCATATTCAACGACTTCCAATTATCCCAATATAGACATCATATTAAGAATATGGTAACATATAGGAGTACAATTTAGCATCTTACTATTAAGCATCTGTCACACCCCGAGTAATTCTGGCGTCGGCCGCCACCAAATTTATATTGGGCGTGAGTAAATAAAATACCATTCTTAGCGTGAGATAGGTATGAGACATAATAAAACCAATCCTTAAGATAAATATTTGAATCAATCCAAAATGATATTAACAACTGAACAATAAAAGATCCATGACATGCCAAAACTTTGAATAAATCCAATATCCAAAATAATTTAATTAAAATAGAGTAATAATCAATTGTGAATAATCAAACTGAAATCCTCTAACAACTTTGGAACCGAATGGCCCGATAAAACCTAAATGAAGTCTAACTAAATTAAGTGATAAAAAGAATAAACTCCAGCTGCACCTCCAAATGATATCCAATAAATCCTATGCAGCTACTCCAGCACTAATACCTGAAAAGGTTAGTCAACACACGAGGTAAGAGCCCCAAGTAAGACTACATACTACTCCCCTCAAATAGGATCCGTGAATCCTGACAATAGCCTTATATGCAATAAATATCACAGTAGAGTATTTTAATTACGAATATATTTAAACGCGAGAAAGATAAATTACTAACCACCCCTAAAGATTCTGATAAAAACACACCAATATCATTTTAATTATCCCATAGCCCCAAAGCATTAATTTAATTTAATTAACTCAAAATTATTATCGTTCTCACTTTTTATTATGGCGGTCCTCCCACCCCGGGTGGTAATCCACCTAAGTGTCACACTTTCACTTGTCAATAGCCAGCTGAATCCATTTAAACTGTCGATCCCCCGCAATATGATAAGGTTCCACATACGACACGACATAAATCGCCCAAGATAACCCATTTAAACTGTCGATCCCTAACACATTCTGTCGCCACAAATTTTTATACATGTTTTTATCTTAGGCATTAATTCTCATTTTCTCAATTTCATCATTAACAAATTACCCCACCCTTTTAAGTCAATGTTAGATCCTCAAAATATCCCTTAGTCCCATACCTAAAGGTCCCCAAGTCACCAATACGTCCTACCCTATGTATAGGATGAATTTCTAACATAAATCTCGACCTAGTCTCATGCCTAGGCATGCGTAACGATGATACAATATTAAAAATTAGCACACCCCCGACATTATAAAGCCATAATAATCTACCCTCACTAGTCCCATACCTAGAAGGTGTAAATCGTCAAAAGTCATACACACTAGTCCCATACCTAGAAGGCATCCTAAAACATAGGGAGAGAAAAAAATACCCAATAACCCATCGTCACAATGTCAATTTAATAATAACATCAAGTCACACAAACAAGCAGAAATAAATCAACGTATAAAACTACGCATAATAGTCCAATTCATTGAAATTATAATTTAATTATCACATCGTTATAAACACCCGATTAATTCCATTTAATTATTTTAAATTAAATACACCGAGATTTCCCATTAATACATCATATTTCCAATATCATTCTCTCTACATAATTTACATGATTTATACGTCCTCAAATTCATTTAATTCAAAACTAAGGTTTTTTCTGCATGCATCCTACACCATTAAAACCCCAAATCCACTCATCAATCCTGCGTACCCAATGGTTATGAATATTATTCAGCTTAAAAGATTTAATAAAAATAATCCCATAATTAGTGTCCACTTTTCCTATGTAAGTCACTACCTTCTTTTAAGAAAAACATGATTAAAGGTTTGGATAATAATTAAAGCACATAATACCAAAGGAAAGGAATAGAGTATTCATGCCTGAGTGAAGATCGATTTGAAAATCTAATTAAAAAATTGGATTCCACTCAAAAAAATAACAAAGAGATGTTCTTTGATAAACCTGATGAAACCCCAATTAAGCCTTCAAAATTGGTGACAAAAACTTGATTATATTGGAGGTTAATGATTATAGAGGAGAGGGAAATATTTTGGAAGAGCTCTCTGGTGAAAAACTGATTATAAGAAGTCCCCCCACGAATTACTAAGGTTATATACTAATTAGGAATCCTAACCCAACTCAAACTCTAAAATTAAGAAGTTGATCTGTGCCAAAATCTGATAGGTCGATCGATCAACTCCCATGGTCGATCGATCGATCGAGCAGGTCTGGCGAAAGTTCTCCCACAAAAATTACATAAGGAAAAAATAGTTAAACCCTTATAAAAACTTCATTTTAAATCTGATTTCAATTCCGCTTGAAGTTTTAATCTTTTAATATTAAAACCAGCATATTAAATAAAAATTATTAAATCCGAAATTTTATTTTTCTTGAATATTCCAATTAATTAATTAAATTAATTAATAAAAATACGAGGTGTTACATACTTCACCACTAGCAAAGGAATTTCCTCCTCGAAATTCAGCAAATCATAATCGTGCAAAACGAAATATGGCTCACATATGCCTACTCGTACAGTACCACAATTAGGATCCCAAACTCCTAACCTACCCGAACGTAATCCTTAACAATTATACAATATATATAAAGCCTATATATATAAGTATTTAAGAAAATATTACGTACCGCGATACTCTACTAGCCACACAATCTACCCTGCTCTGCCTAATCCTGAGGTACATGGCACCTCCCATAACCAGTATTGGTTGGTGCTGCGGCTACTCCCTGTCCACCTGACGCTTTCGATGTTGTTAGTGCTCCCTGAACACCTACTTCCGTGAGAACTGGAGGCCTCAGTCCTTGTTGTCCCTGTACACCTTTGACCTTTTTTCCATTGTGCGACTTAACCCAATTGGGCTTGTGCCACTTGGCCTTGTTGGCCCTCTTTCTTAAAACACTTAGCCGCCTTATGTCCTACTTTCCCACATAAAAAGCATTCACCCTTAAAAGGTTCATAACGTCTAGTATTTGCTTGCTCTTCTCCTTACCTCTGTTGTTCCTAGTTTGTTCTTTGTTTCTTCCATGCTTGGTCAGTGCGACCTTTATTCTCACCACCTTTTCCAGTTGACTCTTGTCTCTTTTCCAACTTCTTTTGATAATTGGCCTTCTCTTGCCATAGTAGCATTGCAATATCCATCACCTGATCATAAGTAGTGTATGCCGGATTTCCCAACACCATCTGCCTAATAGACCAACACAATCCCTTAATGAAACACTTAATTTTCTTCACCTCAATGCTAACCTCCTCTGGTACAAACATAGAAAAATTTGTCAACTCATGTTCATACTCGACAATCAACTTTGGACCTTGATCCAAGTTCATAAATTCTCTCTTCTTCTTCCGAATTGCATATGGAAAATACTTAGTGTTAAACTTTATCAGAAAATTTGCATAACCCAACTGATCTCTATCCTCCGACGTGGTGGAACTCTCCCCCCACTGTAGTGCATCCCCTGTCATCTTGAACGTTGCTAACATATGCTTCTAAAAATCCATGCAGTTCACCATACTTAGATGTCTCTCCATGTCCCTCCTCCATTGGTGAGCATCCGTTGGGTCTCTCCATGACCCCCCTACGAATGTGGGAGGACTACCCTATCCAAAGCCGAAACGGGTGTAACCTGTTGTTGTTCCTCTAAAGTCAACTATATTTGTCTCCCCATATCCATACCAGCCACCATGGCCTCATAAATGATAAACCCTAACTCCTCAGCCTCCAAAACAATCTGTCGTTGTTTCTCCTGAGTCACGGTACCAGAAACGGGCTCCTCTCTCCTACTCAAAGCTTTCCTTGTGTTTGCCATCTTAAAAGATAGGAACAAAACAAAATCAGACTCGGAATGACTAAGAGTACAAATCATCCAAAAGGAATAAAAGGTCAGCAACGCAGAAAATAAGATGGAATCATGACCTACGAGACCTAAGACCATGTTCTGATACCATCTGTCACACCCCGCATAATTCTGGCATCGGCCGCCACCAAAACTAAGTCGGGAATGAGTAAATAAAATGCCATTATTAGCATGATATAGATATGAGACATAATAAAATTAATCCGTAAGATAAATATTTGAATCAATCCAAAATCATTTTGACAACTGAACGATAAAAGATCCATCACATGCCAAAACTTTAAATAAATCCAATCTCTAAAATGATTTAATTAAAACTGAGTAATAATCAATTCTGAATAATCCAAGTGAAATCCTCTAACAACTTTGGAACCGAATGGCCCGATGAAACCCAAATGAAGTCTCATAATTAAATACGACTGAAAATTAAGCCTAACTAAGTAAAGCGATAAAAAGAATAAACTCTGGATGCACGTCCAAATGATATCAAATAAATCCTATGCAACTACTCCAGCACTAATACCTAAAAAAGTTATTCAACGCATGAGGTCAGATCCCTAAGCATGAATATACACTACTCCCCTCAAATAGGATCCGTGAATCCAGACAATAGCATTATATGCAATAAATATCACAATAGACTATTTTCATTAGGAATATAATTAAACACTAGAAAGATAAATTACTAACCACCTCCAAAGATTCTGATAAAAATACACCAATATCATTTTTATTATCCCGGAGCCCCAAAGCGTTAATTTAATTAAATTAACTCAAAATTATTACTGTTCTCACTTTTTATTATGGATGTCCTCCCGCCTCGGGTGGTAATCCACCAAAGTGTCACACTTCCACTTGTCAATAGCCAGTTGAATCCATTTAAATTGTCGATCCCCCAAAATATGACAAGGTTCTACACACGACATGATATAAATCGCCTAAGTTGAAGTGTTTAAACTGTCGATCCCTGACACATTATGTCGCCATAAATTTTAATACCCGTTTTTATCTTAGGCATTGATTCTCATTTTCTCAATTTCATCATTAGCAAATTACCTCACCCTTTTAAGTCGATGTGAGATCCTCAAAATATCCCTTAGTCCCATACTTAAGGGTCCCCAAGTCACCAATATGTCCTACCCTATGTATAGGATGAATTTCTCACATAAATTTTGACCTAGTCTCACGCTTAGGCAAGCGTAACGACGATAAAATATAAAAAATCATCCTACCCCCGACATTATAAAGTCGTAATAATCAACCCTCACTAGTCCCATACCTAGAATGCGTAAATTGTCATAAGGCCTACCCACTAGTCCCATACCTAGAAGGCATCCTAAAATATAGGGAGAGAAAAAATACCCAACAACCCGTCGTCACAATGTCAATTTAATTATACCAATTGTGGTGACAATAAATCTCAACACAAATAATAAGCAAATGCAATCACCAAAATAACTAAAGAAAACAAAATAATTGCAATCAGACATCACAAAATATATGTGGTTCGACAAAATGGCCTACGTCCACGGTGGTACTCTCTCTATTATATTTCTTTTTACTCCAGGGGAGTGTTTACAAAATTGTGTGCCCTTTGCCCCGGGATGAGGGTTTAATATATACATGTCCTTTTTCGGAGGGTGGGGGTGTTGGACTCCTCCACGTCAGCCCATGATCCCTAGAATATCTCTTGAGAGATTTTAGGGATTAAATGGGTCATAAATGAATCAGTTATTCATGAGACCTTTAGATTTTGGGCCGAACTCGAGCAGGTTATTCATCTGGGCCGGAATAGTTAATCGAGGTACCCACAATTACCCCTAAAATTTTTTGGGTCACAATTTGGGCTCTATAGTTTTAAATAATAGCCTTAATGGCATTTTTGTGAATCGAATAGCACTTTGGGATTGAAGCGTCTCTCTTGAGTAGATTCAGGCGACAGATTTGCTTCGTTTCCTATGCGTCGTGATTGAAAGGGTTTAAACTAATTTGGAGAAGTCATTTACTAACATAGATTCGAACTTCTTTGCATTCTCAAGGTTTCTCCAACTCCTTACTATGCTTATCACTTTCAGGTCTCATCTTTCTCCTTCGAGCTTCTTCTTTATCTTCTTATCTTTTTTGCTTGTGGATTAGCATCATCGCAAGATGATTCTCACTTCGTAAGTTCTTCAAACTCCTTCTCCGTTGTTTTTTGTTGGAATTTCTTCATTATCAATGCTAGGGTTTCTCTTTTCTGATGGAAAAAATAGGCAATAGGTTGATAACTGAGTTTAGGAAGTTCTACAATATTCCAAACTAGGTATACATTGAATGTGCCCATGTTCCTCGTAATGTCAGGGACATTGAGGATGGTCATTGGATACATGTTCTTCTGTTATCCCAGGGGGTCTTACTTTTCCCCCAAATTTCTTGTTTTTGCACTTTTTTAGTTACTTCTATATAGTTCTTACACAGTGCTCGCCAAATGTTTGGAAATATTAAATGGTGTATATATAATTAATCGGCTCTATGGCACCAATCTAGGTCTTCCTGAAATTTTCTATTGCTATTATTTTTCCCGAATAAGCTCTGGTCTCCTTTATCTCAAAGCTAGGAGTGCTGACAGGGTTTGGTTAGTAAATTTACCTAATTCCCACAAGAACTACTGGCATGAGAGGTTTATTGCCAAAAATTGGCAGTTCCCTCCCCAAACTGAAGGGGCGAGGTACATGAGACCTGAGATTCCCTTCTACGGGGAGGAATATATAGGTAAGCATAACCCTTGTTATGCTAATGGATTTTCTGTTATTGTACTTTCTTTCTTATATTTCCCTCTTCATCTTTTTCAGCAAAGACAAAGAACACATAGCCTGTTCTTCACGAGATTCGAGCTGCTGAGCTGGTCAAGGATTGGAAGATCAGGGGATACTTAGCTGACAGTGAGCAATTGAGATCAGTCGCATTCCTTTTGGAGTACAAGAACATTAGGTCTAGCTTCATTGCCCATCCTGTGGATAGTATTCCTCAGCTAGATATCACAGAAGAGGTTGTTGTTGACCCCATTCAATTATACGGGGATAAAAGTAGTTAAAGTGAAGAGAGTGAGGGAGTTGATAGGGGTGGAGCTGAGGTTGGTTATAGCGAGGAGAGTTTAAGTGATGAGGAATCTTCTAGTTCGAAGGAAGGTTCATAGGACTCAGAAAGCTCAAGCGAGGAAGACATGGCTCCCCCCAGGAAAAATTTGATCTGAGATGATGATGAAGATAATGTGTTGCTTGCTCGTAGGTTAAAGAAGCAAAAATTTGGGAGTAGGGACACTGCCACTGGCTCTCAAACTGTTGCTCATGAGCAGGATCAAAAGAAGAAAGAGGATGTCTTGGTGAAAGAGAGAGAAAGAGAAAGAAAGAAGAAGAGAGGAAAAAGACAGAGATAGAAAAAGAGAAGAAGTGAGGACCAGGCAGGGTATTCTTTGGTGCTCGTATCTACCTTGGCTGAGGGGGATTCTATTGCCCTCTCCCCCCAATTAGCTCTGGTGATTCTCGAAAGAGCAGTTCTACCAGCTGATCGTCAGAGGTCGATGGGGACTGACCAATTAGCCCTAAAGGAAAGTTAGGGGCTAGCCTTAGTAAGTCTATCTTTTTCCTCTTTATTTTTGCAGTTGTTCTTTTAATGTCTCTTTTGCTAATGTTATTTTTTCTTTATGTAGTTTGTATCTGATTATAGCATCCTTTCTAGTAGTCACGATGAGTTGGTGAGGAAGAATGCCGAGCTGAAGTCGAGTTTGAAGGCTACCAGCACTGCTTAGAAGGCTTCTGACCTTACTTTGTCCAAAGCTAACCAGGAAAAGGAGACAACATCCAAGGAGCTCGAGGAACTGAGATAAACTTATGGCTTGGTCTGCACAAGCAAATTGGAGGTGGTTGAGGAGAACAAAGTTCTTACTGAGAAGGTTAAAAAAGTGGAATTCGAGGCTGCCACCCTTAACGAGAGTTCGTACAATATCGGATGGGTCGCAACGTATGAGGATTTTGATACTCAGATTGGCTACATTGGTCATCTCAACTTCAAGAAGGGATGTGATAAAGCCTTACTCACTGCCGAGGCGGATATTGATTCCCCTCTCTTTGACGAGCATGACCCTGGCCCTAAGCCTGTTATGGATGAGGTGCCTCCTCCTCCTGCTGCCAATAAAGGTGCTTCAATTGTCCTGACCACCTCTGCTGATGTTTCCCTTGATCAGGGAATGGTGACTGCTTCTGTTGGGGGAGGCATGCCTGGGACTTCCGTAAATAAGGGGTAGTAACGAGCGTCCTTAGAGCAAACCAAAGTTTCTAGATAGTCTTCTTCAGTTAGCTTTTTTGTATTCCTTATATTTCAGTTGTTTTTTCTTTTTGATAATGTACTTGAACTTTCTTTTAATGAAATGAAATTATGCTCCCTTTCGCGTATTGATTTATTTCTTCTTTACCGCTTATATGGTTTGTATCTCATTGATGTTAAGGATTATATTCCCGCTTCCTCTCAGCTAGGAAATATTATTGGTCCTGATGCGAGCAGTCGAGTTCGTCATGCTTTTGCAAGAATTTGCAAGTCTCTTAGGTAGAGGAACCAAGAGTATAAGGACAAGTCGGAGCTCTTTGCCAAGCTGAAGGATAGGCTCCAGAAGATGGAGGGGGTCGGCGTATCTGTTCAAGAAGAAGTAGATGCTCTGAAGGCCAAGCTTTTGGATGCCTCCGAAGTTAATCAAGTTGGAGAGGTACTTGAATAAGAGAATGATGCTTTAAGTAGATAAGTCTCGTAACTCAAGGAGAATGCACCGAGCATTGCCCCCCGAGTTCTATGTGGCTCCTCTTCATCGGCTGGTCCGTGATCTGGTACTAATGATAGTGGCTCATCTAGGGAGATTGTTGAGCTTCGGGGTGATGTTTATAGGGCATATGTGATAACTGTCGGTCTTCAAAGAGATGTTACCTCGCTGAGGCACCTGTTTAAGAAAGGTCCTCGACATGTGTGGGCTGATGGTTATGATCAGGGTTGGACCGATGCTTTGACGAAGTTGAGGGAGGTTGAGGAGATATCTTTCATTAGAATATGGTTGAGTGCTCTTAGGGAGTTGCAGGTCCCTAGGAACTATGTCCTCTAGTACCGTTATGAGATCTCCCCCTTAAATTTAATGCCGAACCCATTTAGGAGGGATGATCTATGGGTTCCTATAGATTCATCCTAAGGCATCTCGTGGAACCAGATTCAGTTGAAGTCGAGGAGGAACTACCTCCTCATCCAGATGATGGTCGAAAAGCACAAGTGGCTGACTTTATTGCTCAGCGACCTATTCCTCATTAGGATTTATTTTACTTAGCATATGTAACTCTCTATATATATAATGATGTAATAAAATAGTTATGTTTTGGGAAATTTGCCGACTAAATATGTGTTGCGTATTTTTTTACTTCATTGATTTCTTGTTCAACTATCTTGGTCTTTTTTAGCCGACTAGACTTGACATAGGCTGATTTGGTTTGTTGAGTGAGTATCCCCCTGTCTAGTATGCTTTCATTATACCATTCTTCCTTACTTTACCATTTAGGTTATGTCATCACATTTCCTTAGGCCTAAGTATGACAATGGCGAGGATACACCTGGTGTTGGATGTTCCATCCGAGCAGGATTTTTGATCCAAACAATGTTGGCGACTAACTTGGGTTGGTCATGTTACCTAAGGGTCCCTTATAGGGCTTTATATATTACCACGGGAAATACTAGGAGGTCATTCGTGTTTGACGATGAAGGCCTGAGGAGGGTCATTACATACTCACCCTTCTTTAATACGTGTTAAGGGGGGAGCTTGTAACTTGGAAAAGGTGCATGAATCACAATGTATTTCAACACTTCATAGAATGCCATTTCCAAACACTTCTTTATTAATCATAAATTAATTTAAAATTTCAACATTGAATTAAAAAAAGTTAAAAGAAGAAAAACTAGATGTAGAATTTCTTCAAATTGGTTGCATTCCAAGCTCGAGGTATCTCCCTATCGTTCAACATTTCTAAATAATATGCTCTTTGTAGGTTGACCCGTATCACCTTAAATGGTCCCTCACGATTTGGTCCTAGCTTGCCTTCCGATGGTTTTACAGCGTTATCGAGACCTTTCCTAAGGACGTAGTCCCCGACTTATAATGCTCTTGGATTGACCTTCTTATTGAAGTGCCAAGCTAGATGCTGCTGATAAGCTACTAGTTTCACTAGAGCCAGCTCTCTTTGTTCTTCAGCTAGGTCAAGTTCATCGATCAGAGCTACATCTTTTTATCCTTTGTTGACCAGGGTGTTCCTCGTGGTAGGAAGGCTAGCTTCCAAGGGGATGATTGCCTATATCCCATATGTTAGTGCGAATGGTATTTCTCCAGTCGCTCACCATGGGGTAGTGATCTAAGCCCATAAGATGTGGGGTAGTTCAGTTACCCATGCCCTCTTGGCTCACTCCAAGAACTTCTTCGATCCATCGATCATTGTTTTGTTGGGAGCTTAAGCTTATCCGTTGCTCTGAGGATATTCCATAGAACTGAAGTAGTGTCTGATCCTATGGTCATTATAAAAAAACCTATAAGAGGCCACTTTTGAACTTGTTTTTGTTATCAGTGATGATGGTCTTAGGGATCCCAAAGCGGGTGATGATGTTCCTCCACATGAATCTTACCATGTCTGCATCTCTAATGTTTGCCAGTGGTCTTGCCTCTATCCATTTGGTGAAGTAGTCTGTTGCGACTAACAGATACTCACGATTACCGATTACGGTAATAAGAGGGCCTATGATTTCCAATCCTCATTGGGCAAAAGGCCATGGTCTAGTTAGTGACTTCAGGTCATTGGCTCGCTAGTGAACCATAGGAGCGAGAAGTTGGCATTTTTTGCATTTGCGAGCATAAACTCCTGTGTCTTTCTGTATTTACGGCCACTAGTAGCCTTCTTTCATTGCTCAAAAAGCTAGCGACCTGCTCCTAATGTGACTCCCATAGATTCTTTCATGGAGTTCATGAAGAACTTTCTCAACATTGTTCGGGTGAACGTATTAGATTTAAGGACCAGTGAAAGATCTCTTGTACAGCTTGCCCTCAGTAGATAAGTGAAAGTGAGCAGTTTTGACTCTTATCTGATGAGCGGTCTTATTATCGTCTGGTAGCGCACCGTCCTTTAAATAATCCCTTAAGGGGTCAATCCAACTGGGGGCTATCTTAATCCGAAGAACATGTCCCACTTTTGGTGGTTCATCGATCTAGTTGATTCTTAGCTAGGCGAGGAAGTCAATCGGAATTGTTCTCTCGAAGTCAAAATTGATCGCTAAGCTTAAGGCTGCTAGGGCATCAACATGGCTATTCTGTTATCTATAAAACTATTGGACAGGGACTTGTTCAAAGTTGGACATCAATTTTTTAGCTGTGGCGAGGTAGGCTGACATCCTCTCATCCCTAGCGTTGAAGTCACAACTTATCTGGTTGGAGACCAACTGTGAGTCACCGAACACCTAGATCTACTTTAATCCCAACGCGTGTGTCTTCTGTAGGTCTTCTGTTAGTGCTTCATATTCTGCTTCGGTGTTTGAGTCTTTGAATCCAAGCCTAATCCCATGCTCGAGGATTGCATCTTTAGGGTTAATTAGCACGATTCCTACTCCTGCCCCTTGGAATTGGAGGCACCGTCGACGAACAGTCTCCAGATTCCTGATGCCGAGGGAACTACCTGCTGATAAATAGTTTGAGGTTGGTCGCAAGGATGTTCTCCTATAAATTCCCAGTTGAAGTCGGCAAGGACCTGTCCCTTAATGGAATTCCTTAGCTGAAACTGGATGTTGAGTCTCCCGAGCTCGACTGACCATTTTGAAATTCTACCTAACAGATCTGCTTTTCTCAGGACTACTATTAGAGGATGGTATGTAAGGATGGCGATGGAGTGGGATTCGAAGTAATGTTTCAATTTCCTTGAGGCTACCATAAGCGCAAAGGAGAGATTCTCTAGTGGTAGGTATAGTTGTTCGTCATCCAGGAGGGTCTTGCTCGCGTAATAGACTGGGTACTGGATCCCCATTCTTTTGCATACTAGTGCAGAACTTACAGCATGACTGGAAACTATGAGGTACAAGTATAGATTGTCATTATCTTGAGGGATTACGAGCAAGGGTGGTGTGATGAGGTAATCCTTGAGTCCTTCTAGCACCTTCTATCAATCCTTATTCCATTCCACATCTTTGCTTTTCTTCAATAGTTAAAATAACGACTGACATATTTTAGATGACTTAGAGATGAATCGATTCAGAGCGACAAGCATCCATGTGAGCTTCTTCGTGTCTCTTATCATACGGGGGTGATGCACTCTTTTGATGGCATCAATTTGGTCTGGGTTGGCTTCAATGCCTCTATTTCTGAACAAGTATCCAAGAAATTTTCCTGACTGGACACCGAAGGAACACTTACTTGTGTTAAGCTTCATTCGGTATTTTCGGAGGATTTGGAAGGTCCTTGATAGGTCAGAGAGGTGGGCTTATTTAAACTTTATCTTGACGAGCAAGTCATCGATGTAGACCTCCATAGTGCTTCCCATTTGGTCTTTGAACATTTTGGTGACCAACCGCTGGTATGTTGCTTCTGCATTTTTGAGCCCAAAGGGCATGACCTTGTAGCAATGTAACCCAACTGTGGTGATGAATTTTATTTTGTCTTGGTCTGGCTCATGTAGAGGGATTTGGTGATACCCGGAGTATGCGTTCAGAAAACTCATTCATTCATGAGCCGCTATGCTATCCACCAACTGGTTAATCTTCGGGAGGGGAAAATGCCTTTAGGACAAGCTTCGTTAAGATCGGTGAAGTCAATGTAGACTCTCCACTTTCTATTATTTTTTGGAACCACTATTGGGTTGGACAACCACTTAGGGAATTAAACTTCTCGTATGGATCCTACATCCAGCAACTTTACCACTTCCTTCTCCACAGCCTTGCCCTTCTCGAGGGCAGCTCATCGTGACATTTGTGCGATCATCTTAAAGGTCGGATCAACATGCAACTGATGACAAATGACACTATGGTCAATCCCAGTCAGCTTGTAGGGTTCCCATTCCAATAAAAAAACATCTTATCTTTTTTATCGCTACTGGCTACGACTTCCTCCAAGTTCTTAACGTTCCTTTCGGAGGGGAGGAGTCTGGTCTCCTCGACTCCGGGTCTTCCATACCTTAGCTGCTATTTAGAAAGTATCAAACCTTCTTGTTCTTCAACCTTCTCCTTGGTTTTCTTGATCTTCTTCTCTAGTTTGGGGTGGATGGTTATTATAAATAACCTCGTCGACATCGTTTGATCCCCATAGATCTTCATCACTCCTCTCTCAGTCACATATTTGAGTTTCTGATGGTAGGTATATGGGATGTCCTTAATCGCGTGCAGCCACCCTCTCGCATGGATCGCCTGGTAGGGTGAGTCAATATCGACCAGCAGAAATTCGATCATTTTAGAGATGATCCTCGCTCTTACTAGCAGTACAATCTTTCCCAAAGGTATGGTTATTTTTCCAGCGAAGCCAACCAAAGGGACGGTGGCTTCCTTTAAGTCGGATACACTTAACTTCAAATTCTACATAGGTCGAGATACATTACTTCGGATGAGCTACCTTGGTCGACGAGCAACTTGTCAACGTCATAGTTAGCTATCATGAGTGTAATGACCAAGGCATCATGATGTGGGGTCCTTACTCCCACTAGGTCCTCATCCGTGAACACAATATGCTTGCTATAGTCAAAGTCCTCTCCTCGCCGACACTTTCCTGCTTGCATTTTGGCTGGATCAATTTGGAAAGATTGCATTACTGCAGTAAGCTTTTTGACTTCCATCCAAGCTGAGTTTCCTTGAATCTGCTTTAGATCGAATACCTCATAAATCACTGCGAACTCGTGGTCTACATAATCCTCGAGCGCGTTGTCAGGACTTTTCTCCCCATTGGCATCGACCTTCTCTGCTTTCTTTTCCACAAATTCGTTCAAGTGTCCAGTTTGATCTAACTCTTCAAGGTAACACTTGGGGGCTTTGCATTGCTCGGTTTTGTGCCCACCCTCTTTGTGGAAAGCACATCTCAGTGCATTTTTCATTTTTAACGGGTCTCCCATCATCTTCCTGGGCCACTTAATAAATGGGTCGTCCTTGATCTTTGCTACAATCTTTTAGATTGGTTCTTTAATAACTGTGTTCACTGCCAAAAATGCTTTTGAGGCGTCACTTTTGTTCCCATTCTTGGGGCCTCTCTTGCCACCATATTTTTTTCCTTTCTTTTGGTTCTCATTCTTTTTACTGCCCTTACCGGTGAACTTGGAGCAACCATTCTCCCCTGCACTGATATGGGTCACATCTTCAACTTTGGCGTATTTTTCAATACGAGCCATTAAGTCATCAATGGTCGTGGCCTACTTCTTAGTGAGGGACTGGTACAGGAGGCAGGAGCTGGGTAGACCAATCTTAAAGGATGCCATGGTGACCTACTCGGACTAATCCTTGACATCATTGAATAGCTTCGAATATCTCTTTGAGTAGTCTCTGAAGCTCTCTTGGGACGTTTTCTTCATTGTCAATAAAGCATCCATCCTCTTCAGATGGGAGTTACTGGTAATGAAGTGAGCCGTGAAGAGCTTTGCTAGGGATTCGAAACTTCTGATGGATCTATCAGTGAGTTTTTTGAACCACTTTTGATCTATGTCATACAATCTTGACGGAGAGATTCGGCACATCAACGCGTCCTTATGGTTCCAGAAGGTCATGGCATGTATGTACTGCCTAACATGGTCAATAGGATCAGTCTTTCTATCATAGATCTTGAATTGGGGCATTGCAAATTTCTTAGGGGCTTCTTCTTCTTCTATCTCCCTTTAGAAATTGGATTTCATCTGGGTCCTGAGAGCTCGCCTGGATAGCTCTCTAGTCGTCCTATCACCCCGATGTGCGGGGTGTTGGTGCATTTCTCTTCGGAGCAGATTTTATATGTCGTCGTTTCCTCGGCCTCGGCTCTTATAATGGCGAGTTGATTATTATTGCTCGGGCAAATCATCATCTGACCTGTTTCCCTCAAATCTTTAAGATCCATGTCTGGGGCTCCTTCCTCGGCTGCGAGACCTGCTCGCCTGAGGTAAAGGAGTGCGATAGTGATATTTCTCGTGATGCGATGGAGTTATCTCTCCATTTGTTCCAATCTTCTCTTGAGGCGAGCGTTCTCAGCTTCTTTTTTACGAGTAGCTTCCTCTTTCTCTTGGAGTCAGGCCTCATAGGAATCGATCAGCCTAGAGACCTGCGTTGGCCTGGATGGTCCCTGACTTTCTTTCGAAGCTTACCGTTCTAGGCGAGGCCCAGGGTTTGAGCATCAAACTTCAGATATAACCCTGTGAGGGGCAGGTTGCTCTTGAATATCCCCTGCTTGAGGGTCATTGCTACTGTGACCAGACATTCTAGGTTCTCGTTGGTAAAGGCTTTCATAAAGGAAGAACAATCACTTCTCACAAACGGTGCCAATTGTGGTGACCATAAATCTCAACAAAAATAATAAGAAAATGCAATCACCAAAATAAATAAAGGACACAAAATAACTGTAATCACATGATACAAAATATACGTGGTTCGGCAAAATGTCCTACGTCCATGGGGGTACTCTCTCTATTGTATTTCTTTTTACTCCAGGGGAGTGTTTACAACATTGCGTGCCCTTTTCCCCAGGCCGAGGATTTAATATATACATGTCCTTTTTCAAAGAGTGGGGTTATTGGACTCCTCCACGTTAGCCCATGGTCCCTATAATATCTCTTGAGAGATTTTAGGGGTTGAATGGGTCATAACCGAATTAGTTATTCACGGGACCTTTAAACTTTGGGCCGGACTCAAACGGGCTACTCATATGGGCCGAAAAAGTTAAATGAGGTACCCACACCAACAAGTCACACAAACAAGCATAAATATATCAACGTATAAAACTACTCATAATAGTCCAATTCAATTAAATTACAATTAATTATCACATCGTCATAAACACCC
This sequence comes from Sambucus nigra, assembly GCA_949130495.1. NCBI lineage: Eukaryota > Viridiplantae > Streptophyta > Magnoliopsida > Dipsacales > Adoxaceae > Sambucus > Sambucus nigra. The sequence goes on from OX422208.1 coordinate 555,666,576, forward strand.
AATTAATTCCATTTAATTATTTTAAAATAAATACATCGAACTTTTCCATTAATACATCATATTTCCAATCTAATTATCTCTACATTATAACTTTTCATTATAACTTTTCCATTATAACTTTTCATTATAATTCCATTATAACTTTTAATTATAACGTTTCATTATAATTCCATTTCACTTTTCCATTATAACTTTTCATGAGTTATACGTCCCCAAATTCATTTAATTGGGAACTAAGGTTTTTCTACATGTATCCTACACTAATAAAATCCAAAATCCACTCATCAATCCTACATACCCAATGGTTATGTATATTATTCAGATTAAAAGATTTAATAAAAATGATCCATAATTACTGTCCACTTTTCCTAATTGAGTCACTACATTCTTTTAAGAAAAACAAGATTAAAGGTTTGGGTAATACTCAAAACGCATAATACCAAATAAAAGAATAAAGTATTCATGCATGAGTGAAGATCGATTTGAAAATCTGATTAGAAATCTGGACTCCTCTCAAAAAAATAGCAAAGAGATGTTCTTTGACAAACTTGATTAAATCCCAATTGAGCCTTCAAACTGGTGAAAAAATCTTGATTATATTGGAGGTTGATGATTATAGAGGGAGGGGAATCTTTTGGAAGATCCCTCTAGTGAACAACTTGGGAAAATTGTGATTATGAAAAGTCCCCCCCCCCCCCCCCCCCCCCCCGCGAATTATTAAGGTTATATACTAATTAGGAATCCTAACCCAACTCAAACTCTACAATTAAGAAGCTGATTTGCGCCAAAATTGATAGGTCGATCGATCGACTCCTAGGGTTGATCAATCGATCGAGCAGGTCTGGTGGGAGTTCCCCCATATTAATTACATAAGGCAAAAATAATTAAAACCATATAAAAACTTCATTTTAAATCCGATTTCATATTCGCTTGAAGTTTTGTTCTTCAAATATTAAAACCAACATATTTAATAAAAATTATTAAATCCCAAAAATTTATTTTTCTCAAATATTCCAATTAATTAATTAAATTAATTCATAAAAACACGGGGTGTTACAACAGCCTTTCCATAGCATCCATCCTTGTGACATGGTTCTAATCCTCAAATCCTTGAATTTTAGAATCATTTCCTAAGCGTTTGCCATGTGTTGATGTTAGTGTTGCAACACATTGGTCATAGAGGCCATTGTAAAGCAACGAGCTGTCTGATTAGCCTTTGTCCACATCTGATAAGCTTGAACATCCTGTTCAGATGCCCTCTCATAAGGCTTTGCAGGGTAGGTTTCTGTCAAAACAAATTTATAACAGTTAGGACAATCTTTAGGTTTATTTCCCAGTATATATAGTTCATGTTGTAGAGGGGTGTTAATCCCTTTAAAAAATATATTGGCGAGTAAGCCCATATGAAGGGGGTGTCTCTACCCAAAATTATCAATAAAAGTTTTAACGCAAGGGAGCTTAGTCCCAAATTGGGTAGCAATAAAAAGAGGGAAATAGCGAGGGGGCTCATCACGGGCAACCCCCTCCAAAATATATTAAAATCAAAATCAAAGGTCTGTTGACAAAGTGGGGCTCACCACAAGGGACCCCTCGTTACTAAATCGCAACTACATAAATTGAGAAAGGACGAGGAGGGCTCACCACGAGTATCCCCTCATCCCAAAGCCCAAGTCACATTCAATAAAATAAGGACGAGCTTCCCCTCATCCCCAAAACAAGGCCACAGATAAATGGCTTGGACGAGGAGGGGCCCTCACGAGCAAGCCCTCCTCCCAAGACTAAAGACACAAAAAAAGGCTAACACGCGGGGACTCATTTCGAGTGGCCCCCTCTGCCATAATTCACATACAACAGAAATAAGGGAAGGGCGAGGAGGTTCATCTAAAGTGGTTCCTATGCTCCAAGTGACTTACCATAGAATTAACACAAGGCGAGGAGGTCCACCCAGAGTGGCCTCCTCCTTAATATTTGTTGTCGAGAAAATAACAAAGAATTAATATTAATTTTCTTGTACAAGTAGCCTAGTTGAGTAGGCATGGCTCAAAGAGGCAAGTTGTGATCTCCTGGTAGTTTTGTTTTAGTGGTTGAGGAACAAGGTTTATTGAGCAAGCTCAACCTCTTAGAACTTTAAGATTGAGAGAATGATAGTAGAGAGACCCTAGGAGTCACTCAATACCTCACACATCTCATACTTAGTCAATATTGAGGTGAGTATCTAAAGGGTTGCTCATAAGAAAATAATTTTTACAAAATAATTTTAGAGAGGGTGGTCCTCGAGGCCACACTAAAGTTTACAAATTTTGTACAATAGGTTACCATTCCAAAAGATATTTAGAAAATCATATATTTCTCTCCATTAGGAGATATATTTTCTTTTTGACTTTGGTTCACACCATGTGTCGTCTGACGTAGGGGACAGGCTGCTACAGACCTAGTCAGGACAAAAGGTACATTACAGATCTTGTCCCTCTAAGCTTTCCCTCTTATTTTTGGAGACCCAAAAGGCCCAAACCAGCCCTAGTATTCACCTATAAATAGGACCATTGGTGACGTCAGATTAGATATCAGAAACTTAAGTCATGCCGTTACTTTGTCAAAATCACACCAGATCACTTTGTATTCTTTCCTTGCTCTCTCCCTAAGTGCTAAGTCACTACACCAAATCTGTCGGATTATCACGGTAATTGATCGAGACAAGTCCAACTTGTCAAGGTCAACGACCGTGACAATTCAGGGGGTGAGAACTTTTATTATCACAGACTTATCACGGTCATTGACCGTGACAAATTCGTTAGAATTGTCACGATCTTTGACCCTGACAGGATTTATCACGGTCAAAGACCATGACAAACTCGTGGCAACATTCAAAAAATTGTCACGGTCATTGACCGTGACAAATATGGATAGAATTTAAAAGAAAAATATGTTGGTCAGTTTGGCCTAGGCCAGTCAATGGGTCGCGTCTAGACCCGGACCCGGACCCAGACCCGAACCGAACCCGATCCCTATAATAGGGTTTGAGTATATTTTTATGGACCCGAGACCCGAAGACCCATTTATTAAATGGGTAGGGTCTGGATCTTATACAAGACCAGGACCCGAAGACCCGACCCGAATTGAACATTACTATTTTTTAAATATATATACATATACTATAAATTTATATATTTTTAAAAATATATCTTATCTATATAACATGTAAGTAATATATATTTATGTATATAATAAATAAAAATAATATATGTTTTATTTATACTAATAGTATTCCATAATACATTACAAAATATTTTAATTTAAGATTAAAAAATAAAGAAGGGGGATAGTATAAAATAAATATAAAATAAATGTATATATTTGGCCAGACCCTTACCCGAACTCGAGACCCGAAGACCCGAATGAATCTGAGTCTGGATCCAATATTGTAGACCCGATGAAGACCCGAACCCAGGCCCGAACCCGATGAAGACCCGATTACACGAATCTTGATCTCCCTAAATCCGATCCGACTCCGACCCGTTGACAGGCCTAGTTTGGCCACTGCCACTGCCCAGTATTATATTTGTACCTTTTATAGAAAAATTATACATGTTCAAAAAGCATATATCCAAGTAAAATAGAAAGAATACACCAATTCATTGCATATATATTTCCATATCCAAATAAAATAAAAATATGATCCATATCCAAACCAAAATGTAACAAATCAAAACAACTCAAATATAATCCAAGTGTCCAAATAAAAATAGAAAAAAATAATGTCACGACATAGTGTCTGGGGTAGGTTTGAGGAGGAAGGAAGGCCACACGATATACGCATTGAGACACCCATCAATATGCGACATGTCGCTTTTTTCGCGCAACCACAATGAGGAGTTATCCTTTTTGGGTATCACATGCATGACGAGCACCTTACCCAATCACAGTAAAATACAACCTCTTTAAAGATTACTGATGATGCTAGAAATTACACCACCAGATCAAGGTCTTGTTGAGCTCAAACAAGTATAACAATGGCAACAAGTAAGCAATACAAAAGTAGAAGGAGGTGAGGAGAAGAGGAGAAACACACCAATATAAGTGGTTCAACCTATCTAGGCCTACGTCCACTGTGCAGGTGAGTGATCTTCACTATAAATTAAGGGCTCTAATGGCCTTGTGATACAATACACTTACTTTCTCTCTCTACTATATATTTTGGCAGAGTTTCAGCTAGGATTTGTCATTTGTCCCCTACAATAAAGGAGAAGACAAGTATATATAGTGCCTGGTGGTGTAGTTTACCCCCCCCCCCCCCCCAAGCATACGATGAGCATGTGTGTGATTATCTAGCCAATCTCATATTGACACCTGGCAGTGCCATATGCATATAATGATGACCAAATATTCCCTCACATGAGGGGAATGATTTAGTCATAGCGGTTTTCTCCACGTGTCTTCCTTATGCTTGCGTATGCCTCGGACCTGGGACATCAGTAATTGGACCCTCGGCCCAACCAAGCATGATGTTTATGATTTTGAAAATTGCATTAGTCTTCTAACCATAAGTATAACCTCAGCCTAACTGACTAACCGAGGTTAAGTAACTAGGTATAATTGTTGTGTAGGCTGAAGCAGAGTATGAGTGTGATCATAGTTGAGCATATCAGGTTGTTACTAACATCAGCTGCTGCCTAGCCAAGGTTAGTCCATGAGGAGTCGACCTTACAACGGACGACCTCCTTCCGGGCTAATATGACCCTCACAGAGACTCAGTTGTGAGATTGGACGATGTTGTTGCTAAGAGTACGAGGGGACACTTTGGCCATATCAATCACCCCTATCCCTTAGCCTTTTATGTGATTAGATGGATGAGGGAAATATATGTTCGGCTGCTTGGGAGTATGTTTCTACATATTGGGATATGTGTTTAGTCACTGGACACATGTCACCCTTATAAATGGATTGATGCAACGGTGCCTTTTAGGGTTACAAAGTGCAATACTGAGCACCTTGATCATCGCACCCAATTATTGCAATGGTTTAAATACAATTTTCTATTTTCTCTCTCTTTCTTCTTCCCTTTGATTTCCTGCTTTGAGCATTCTCTACAAACAAAAAAAAACTCCATAACTTTTCTGCGCACAAGGTTTTCTGTTCTTAACCCCTTCTTCCATCGTCCGTATTCACTCGGGTATTGTTATCCAACCTTTTTTTTTTTCATTTCTGGTTCTCAATTAATTGCTTGGCTTCTCCGGTGACATATTTGTTTTACGATGAGCTTTTCCACCACTATCTGGTAGTTTTAGGGTCCAGGTTGTAGTTTCTAGGTGACCCTTAGGACATATTAAGTTGTTCTGAGGTTGCTTTATGTCAAAATCCCCACTTTTGGGTTTTTCGGTGGCCCTCCGGTCATCATCTTTGGTGGGCTATTTCCTGAATGTTCCTGGTATTGTTTGTAAAAACCATATGAATTCTAAGCTTTGATCTTTTTCTTAGGTAGTAGAATTTGTTTACCTATTTGTCTGTTACGTTTTCATTAGAAGTTTAGCGTCGTCTCTCAGATGCTACGACCTTTATAGAAACTTGTAAAAGAGGTTCCAACTCTGGGAGACAAGTGTTTCAAAAAAATCAGACAGGTAGATTTATTTTAAGCTAAGGCTCGTTAGGCCGAGGGTTTTCCCCTTCAACCAATATTTCCTCCACATTCAGCAGTCATATACCCTGAGGATGCCGAGTCCTCTGACCCTATGTCAGAGTTAGCTTCTTCAGACCCCATGTCCATATCTGAAGCTACTGAGAGTGTAGACTCATTCTAAGAGGCTATGGATTACTCCTCTAAACAAAGTGGAGATTCTAAAGCTGAAGGGGTCTCAGACCGTGCCTTGTCTCACAAAGATGCTTTTTGTAGCCTAACATCGCCATTCCTCCTCCCATTGATGCCATTCCTCTTACAACTGCCACTGGCACTCAGTTTATATCGAGGTTTTCCAGTGGTGTCCCCACTAATGCCCAGGCTGAGGTTGCTAAGGGTGATGAACATGAAGAGAGTGAACTCGACACCTCGGTTGTAGCTGGGTATGAGAGCATTGTCAACGAGTATGACATTCTGGTCTTCAGACACTGTATTATATTGAATCCTCAATCACCCTGAGGAAACCTCTGAATAATGAGAGGGCCTTCGATGGCCGAGAGGGTGAAATCTAAGTATATGAGCAGATGTTCAAACTAGGTTTTTGTCAACCAATTCACCCAACTATTCGAGCCATTCATACCTATATAAACCTTGCCTCTTACCAACTATCCGCTAATGCATGGAGGGTTATAGTTGAGGCTATCACCCTCTGGAAGGCTGTTCACCATACCGTCTAGTTAGGGTTTTTATTGGATGTTATACTCCCTCACCTGCTAAGAATCATCTAGGCTACTACCACTTTGTAGATAAAAAATCTGAGAAGAAGATGCTCCGAGTTACCCAAACTTCCAACCATAATTCGAAATCTAGGTACTTCTTCATTTCGGGAGCTTGGGAGTTCGGTCCAAATGAGGCTTGTGGGACCCCTACTCCACGAACACCTATGAGATGGAGAAGGATATCTATTTAGGAAAAAGTTGACCCTAATTTAAGCCAGGATAACTATAAGGACATTAAGGACCTTCATAATTAGGACGAGAAGGGACGTATCATCAAATATGAACATATGATGACCCCCTACTACCTTTCCCAGACAGGTTTGGGGCTGGTCCTTTAGAAGAGCTTTATAAGTTTTAGCAATTTGCAACAAGTTGTACCTCGTATATTTTATCTATCTGATATTATAACTCTGAGACATTTCTTATAGACCGAACAAAAGGTATTTCTGACAATTTCTGGGAAATTTCGGCCTCTAGCCTTTCAAAGCTCCTTGAGAGATGAGGTGGTAAGAATTCACTTTCCCCAACTCAAACAAAAAAGAGTGTCAGCACTTCAAAGGCCGATGCTACCAAGAAAAGAAAGGCTCCCACTATGAGCAGACCAAGCAAAGTTCCAGCTTTCGACTGTTCCATCCCAATCTCTACTGATGACATTTTGGTTGCTCGTCCGTGGAAGCTCAAGATAGGAGACGTCTTGATCGACCATAGCTTGCAAACTGCTGATGCTATTAGCACCATTATGATCGAGGAAGATAATCATTTTTTCCAGGCCTTAGATGTCCCTTTGTTGGCCGTGTTTTCCCTTCACAGGGCACTTCAGGTATCAAAATTTATCTTCCAAGTGTTGTCTATGATCTTTTAAAAGTCACCATTACTCATACTTTTGATCATTTTCTACAGGGAGTGGTGTCTCTTCACCGCCTAGACAACTACACCCTAAAAAGGTTGCCACTGATCCAAAAGGGAAGGGATGCTAAGAAAACCGAGGTTAATCTAAAGGTTGGGCTTGAGAAGATGAAAGGAGATCTGAAGAAGAGAAAAAACCAGATCACTCAGCTGAAGGATGAGCATAATAAATTTCTGAAGGCAAAGGATGAGAGTCTTCAAGCGAAGGTTGACGCTGTTGTTAAGGCTGCACTGGCCGACGCTTCAAAAAAGATCATTAAAGACTATAAATCTCTAGTGAATTTGTAGGCTTTGGTTTCGATTATCTGGAGAGAGGCATCAGAGCAGCTGGTCGGTGGGCTTCTCCTAAGCAGGGTGAATCTGGGAGCTTAACTGCTAAAGATTTTATTGGTATCGACTTTGCAAACCCTAGCCTTGCTCAAGCTTTGGCGGTGGTGGAAAAGGATGTTAGTGAAACAGAAGAGACGAGTCCCCTAGATGTCATGAAAACTGAAGACCTTGCTCAGCATGAGGATGAGGTTGAAGTCAACACTGTTCGTGGCAACACATCTCCTCTTAATGATGGGTTGGTTCCAGTCTAGGGAGAGATCCATCCTTGAATGCCTCTTCTTCTTGCTGAAATTTTTTTGTGAAGTTGTCTCTAACTCTTCTATTTTATGAACTATGGTGGTATCTTTTTGGTTGTTTTGAATGTAACCTCCCATATACATTTTTTGTTATGGATACAATAAAATTCCACTATGCCTTATTTCTATTGCTCTTCTATCATGATGTTTTTTTGTTTTACAATTATGATGTTCCACTTGTTCACCACCAAAATATAATCATAATAACAGAAGAAAACAAGCGATGGAAACAATCCATATTAATGAAATCACCTTTAGGGTATGAGGCGACCAAATAAATGGTGTTTAGCATCGTAACTATCCAAATTATTGATGTTAGGAGTCTAAGGTCACTAATTAATGATGTTTATCCTCATTATAAAAAAAAATAATGATGTTAAGGGTTTGAAGTCACCAAATTAATGATGTTTATCCTCATTATTCACCAAATTAATGATGTTAAGGGTCTGAGGTCATCAAATTAATGATGTTATCCTCATAGTTCACCAAAGTAATTGTGTTAAGAGTCTGAGGTCACCAAATTAATGGTGTTAAGGAGTCTGAGGTCACCAAATTAATGATGTTTATCCTCATTATTCACCAAATTAATGACATTAAGGGTCTGAGGTTACCAAATTAATGATGTTAAGGGTTTGAGGTCATCAAATTAATGATGTTTATCCTCATAGTTCATGAAAGTAATGGTGTTAAGGGGGTCTGAGGTCATCAAATTAATGATGTTTATCCTCATAGTTCACCAAATTAATGGTGTTAAGGGTCTAAGGTCACCAAATTAATGGTGGTTATACTCATTATTCGCCACATTAATGGTGTCAAGGGTCTAAGGTCACCAAATTAATGATGTTTATCCTCATAATTCACCAAATTAATGATGTTAAGGGTCTAAGGTCACCAAATTAATGATGTTTATCCTCATAATTCACCAAATTAATGACGTTAAGGGTCTGAGGTCACCAAATTAATGGTTTTAAGGGCCTGAGGTCACCAAATTAATGATGTTCAAGACACATATACTAGTGCAAAGGTGTTAATAGAACACTGATGTTTCTCACTGATATCCACTTATTCATAATTTCATACATGGATTATAAGAAAATAAGTCAACTTCAACATCATAAGTAATATTTATTCAAATGGTCGGTATTCCAATGGTTTGAGAAGGCTCTAGATTTTCTATTCGGTAGGTGCCTAGGATGACCTCAATAGTCACCCTATAAGGACCCTGCTAATTTAGATGGAGCTTATTGGGGTTTTGCCTCATCTTTTTGAGAACTAGATATCCTACAGTTATCGGCCTTTCCTTTACCCTCTGATTATAAAATTTGGCAGCCTCCTGCTGGTAGGCTACTTGCCTCACCTTGGCATCTTCTCTTCTCTCCTCAATTAGGCCAATATCAAGTCTTCTTTCTTCCACTTTTCTTTGAGGGTCGTATATCTGAATTCTATGAGTAGGAAGATCAATCTCGATAGGGATGACAACCTCTGAACCATAAGCCAACATGAATGGGGTTTCCCCTGTAGGAGTTTTGATTATCATCCTTTAGGCCCATAGCACTACTTAAACCTATTCAATCCATCTTCCTTTTGCCTCCTCCAACTTCTTTTTAATCCCATCAAGGATCGTCCGATTTGTCACCTCGGTTTGCCCATTTTCTTGGGATCGTCCATGAGTAAAGAATAATTATTTGATCCCAACTCTTTCATAATATTTCTCCAAAGAGACATTATGAAACTATGTCCCATTATCTGAGATTAAGTTATTTGGGAGACCATACCTGTAGATGATGTTTTTCCATATGAATTGGAAGGTCTTCTACTCTGTAATAGTGATCATCGACTCGGCCTCTACCTATTTGGAAAAGTAATATATCGCTATAATCAAGTACAGATAGTTATTCACTGCTCTAGGTAAGGTTCCTACCAGATCAATTCTCCAAACTGTAAATGTCCAGGGAGATGTAATTGAGGTCAGAGATTGATGATGTTGGTGGTGGATGGTAGCAAACCTTTGGCATTTGTCACATTTCTTCACATATGCTACTGCATCTTTGGCCAGGGTCGGCCACCAGTACCCCTGAGTTATGATCCTTTTAGCTAATGACCTTCCTCTAACATGACTGGAGCAGTAACTCTCATGCACATCTTAAAGAATATATTACACCTCAGTTGGATGGAGACATCTGAGTAATGGGAGTAAAACCCCCTTCTTATAGAGAGTATCCCCTATGACAAATAACTTGGCGACTCTATATCTTAGCTTCCTACTTTTGTCTTTTAATGGAGGTAGCTCCCCCTCTTTGATGTATGTAAACAGGGGATCCATCCATGAAACTCCTCTATCCATATTCAGATAAGATCCAGATGAACTATCGTCTTCTTCAAGGGTCGATCGAAGTAGTATTTCAACTGGCACTATTTGTCTAATGTCAGTTCTTATAGCTGAGGCTAACCTCGCAAGTGAATCAGCTCGGTCGTTGTCCAGCCGAGGTATCCTCTTCAACTTCACTTCTTTGAAATTTTTCATCATTGACCTTACTCTCTGCAGATATTTGCCCATTCTATTGTCTTTCGCCTCATATGCCCCCACGATCTGATTCACAACCAATCTAAAATCACTATGGACTAGGAGATGGCCGACACTAAGAGCTCGGGCCAAGGAGAGACCTGTTACTAGGTCTTTATATTCAGACTCATTATTGGAAGCCTTGAAGTTAAATCTTAGAGCATACTCGATGTTTTTACCGTCTGGTGCTGACACTATCAATCCGGCACCACTTCTATTTTTGCAGGAGGACCCATCAATAAAGAGGTTCCATACAACGTTGTCCTCGGAAAAGTTTCCCTCTGTTAGATACCCATGTTTGAAGAGATATCTTCCTTCTTCATTCTCAGTTATTTTTTTCTAAATGTGCTTGCCTCGGCCTCGGCCGTGATAGGGCTGATACTTCACCCGATATGACTGTCTACAATCTCAAATTTGTTATTTTTAACCTCTACCTCATCCCAAGTAAACTTGACCACAAATCCTTTCAATGCCTAAACTTTGATTGCCACTCTCAACTAGTAGACAATATAAACTCTCCTAGCTCAATTACCCAATCCATTAGTCTCTCTGATTTCTCAAGTTTTTGGATGACCTGCCTGAGTGGGGAGGCAGTGAGGATGACCATGGAGTGAGCTTGGAAGTACGATTTCATATTTCTAGAAGAATGAATAAAAGCATAAGCCAACGTATCCATTCTAGGATATCTCTGCTCATACACTTGGAGCACTTTGATATTAAAATAAACTGGCTTCTGTAACCCATTCTCCTCCCTCACAAAAGTAGTGAAAATGGCTGACTCGGATACGGTTAAGTACACAAATAACTTTTTTCCTTGGATAGACCAAGATAGGAGTAAGGGAGATCCAATGAAGGACTTCATCTCTTTAAAAGCTTTATCGCATTCCTAATTCCATTCAAAGGCATTTTTTAGAACTGTAAAAAATGGAAGACATTTGTCAATAACTCTAGTGACAAACCTACAGAGTGCAGCCACTCGTCCAGTTAGTAAAGCCACTCTAGTGACAAACCTACAGAGTGCAGCCACTCTAGTGACAAACCTACAAAAATGGGTGTCTTCATTTCTAGTAAAGCCTTTATCTTCTCGGGTTTATCTTCTATCCCCCTTTGATTGAGAATGAAGCCCAAAAACTTTCTAGCTCCGACCCCAAAGATGCATTTGACAGGGTTAAGCATCATTCTATACTTATCCATGGTATCAAAGGTCTTTTCAAGGTCAGCCACAAGGGGTGTCGGCATTCAGACTCTTCGTCAACATGTCATCCACATAAAACCTCCAGGGACTTTCCAATTTGATCTTCAAACATCTTATTCACCATATGTTGATATTTTTCTCGTGCATTCTTCAGGTCGAAGGGCATGATCTTGTAACAATAGGTTCCTTTTATCCGTAATGATGGTTGTCTTCCCTGAGTCTCCCGAGTCCATGAAGATTTGGTTATAGCCAAAACATGCATCCATAAAGCTTATCAGCTCATAACATGTTGTAGCGTCCACCATCTGATCTATTCGAGGAAGAGGAAAGTTATCTTTGGGGAAAATCTTATTGAGGTCGATAAAATCCACACACATTCTCCACTTCCCATTGACTTTTAGCTCTATGACAACGTTGGACAGCCACTCTGGGTAAATAACTTCTTTAATAAAATTGGCTCCTTCGAGCTTCTTATCCTCATCTCTGATTATGTCATATTTTTCAGGAAAGTAGATCCTCCTCCTCTTCTTAATAGGCTTGGCATCTTTCACTACATTAAGCTTGTGACACATGATCTTAGGGTCAATACCTGGCATATCTGCATGACTCTTTTTTATGTATCTTCTTCAACAGCTTAATAATCTCTTTTTTATCTCAGGCTGTAGGGCTTCTCCAACCTGAATGATTTTTCCTTGCTTGTCCTCATTGAGGATGATGGGTTTTACCTCTTTCGCAACGTCTCTCTTTTTTATCTTTGTCTCATCACTTGGATCAAGAGGGCCAATGTTGTAAGTGGTAGTTGCCTTCCTATGAGCCTCTCTCTCCTTAGAAGAGTTGGAGTAGCATTCACGTGCCGACGTTTGGTCACCCTGAACTTCCCCTACACCATAAGGAGTCGGGAATTTTATCATCTGGGGGACCATTAAAGGCACGACCTCAAACTCTTTGAGATCCACTTGTCCGAATATGAGGTTGTAAGCTGAAAAGACATTTTCATCCATGATAAAAAAAAGTTTATTTTTATGGTTAGCCACTTAGGAAACCCATCCCCCATTTTCACATCCATCTCATACATTCCTAAAGGATGGACCTTCTCTTCGCCAAAGTCGATCAGGGGAAGATGGTAGGGGACGAGCCTTGCCCGGCTGAGCCCCAAACTCTTAAAACATGGCTAGAACATAACATCTATAAAACTTCCCCCATCAACTAGGATCCTCTGTATCTCACATCCATGCACCCCAGTTGTGATGGCGAGAGGGTCATCATGTGGAGCTAGGATACCCTTAAAATCTAGTCGTGAGAAGCCGACTATGAGGGTGTCCATGTCCACCTTCTTCTTTTTCTCAGATTTTACATCAACTGAAGCCGAGTGCACAACTTTGGTCTTTGTTAGTGCCTTTTCCTTTTCCATGTGAGCTTTTCGATTAGCTACCTTCAAACCTCCTCCGGCTAGTCCCTGACAAATTGTACCCACACCAAAATAGATCATGTAGTTCACTCTTTTTACTGGGCCATTGTCATCCTTTGGTGGGAGGTCAGGGTCATCGTCTAAGGGACCATCACGCCTAGTTGGGCAATCTTCTTGGCACTTATCATTCCTTTTATTTCTAGGGTCGGCTTGGCCACCATTTGAGGATCTAGTATCCACATACTTCCTTAGCTTCCCTAACTTCAACATCTTCTCAATCTCGTCCTTTAAGGTGAAACACTTTCCAGTCAGATGGTCGTGGTCTTGATGGAATTAGCACCATAAATTTTTGTTCCTCTTATGAGGAGGAGCCTTTAGCTTATCTTTACACCATAAAGACCGATCATTATTTATCTTATTGAGGATGTGTTCACAACTTACAGTCAAAGGAGTGTAGTCTAAAAACTTATCATCCGCCGACCTTTTCTTCCTATCTTTGTTCTTTCTCTGAAACTTGCTCCCACTATTATTTCCTTTCTCATCCTCATACTTAACATCCATTGCTTCGTCAGCATTCATGACCTTCCTAGTTGTTGCCAACAACTCGGCCAATGACTTGGGAGGGTCTTCAGTAATCTTCCTGTAATACCCCGTATTTTTATGGCTTTTAATTATGAGGTTAATTAAATGGAATTGTTTTAAATTATGGGATAATTAATTGGAAAATTATTTGATTGGAAAACTAATTCGGATTTAAATGCTAGCGAGATGAGAGTTAGTATGTGGTTATTAATATTTTATGGAATATTACTAAGTGATTATGGTAATATGTAATCATTGAATTTATTAAAAATATCATGAGTTGAAAATTCGGTAGTTTCGGTAATTTAGTTGGGACGCGCGTGTCAGTCGTGTCAGGACCCAATTTAATTGATTTAAAAGTATTTTATTTTTGTCTCATCCGTATGATATTTTTGAGTGCGCCAACGTGTCCGGAAGGTTTGAGATAGTCAGAAAACACTAGCTGGGGGTTTAGTTTGGGTCCCGGGGCATTTTTAGGCCAAACCGTCAACCCGGAAGGGTATTTTAGTCATTTTAAAAATTAAGGAATTAAGACCCACGAATTTTAGTGTTTGTTTATTTATTATTGGTAAGGCCCTTAGGGCCATTATCAGCAAAAATCAAAGAGTGGGCTAGGTGAGTTAGAGGGGAAGTTGCAAAAGCTCTCCAAACCAAAACCTCCACCCACCACCACCATTTCGACGGAATTATGGCCGAAGAAAGGAGGAGAACCAGCCCTTAACATAATCAACGGATCAGAAGCAACATATTACAGGCAAGTGATTTATCTTGCAAAGATTCAAAGCATATAGTTTACGTGTTTTAATAGATTTGTAGATTTATCATGAAAAATAAAAATTGAATGGTTTTGAAAGGTTTAAAATCATAATCTGGATAGGACTTGCATGTAGTAAATATTGGAGATGATAACAACCACGAATTTATGATTTATGGGTAGAGAATTGTGAAATTTGATAGAATTACGTTATGTTCTTGAATAAATAGGAAAACTAGGTTTTTATATGTAAATTGGGTATTTTGATTCAAGTAATTGATGTTATAGGTTGATTTGATGAATCTAAAACGTGGGGAATGATGTAAACATGTTAGTAGGTCGATTATTATATTTAGTTATGAGTTTTGGGCATCAAAATGAAGAGTTTGAGGTGTAAAAAGTGGAGAACTCGTAACTGTTAAGAATTTCTGGGCTGATACCTGCTCGATCGATCGATCGACTCAAGAATGTCGATCGATCGAACCATCGATCCATCGACCCCTTTTCTTCGATCGATCGACCCCATCTAATTTTTGGCAATTGTTTCCTTTACGGTTTAATGATTATTCCAAAGCCGATGTTGGTTATTAGGGTGATTAATATTGTATTTTGGGACTTAGATAAAGTCAGTAGGGTCTTAGTTATTATCGGAGAACGTTATAACTTATGGAATTGATTACTATTGCTTACGAGGGTCTAGCGAGTGAGGTAAGATTAGAAAGCATTCAAATTGAAACTATAACGGGAATTAATGATGACATAAGATTATAGGCAGCAACGGAGGGGTTTTAAGTACTGAGATGACATTAGAAACCAATAAGAGACCTGGTAACCTTTTGTGATAGGTTTAAGTACTCAAATTGATACGGCGAGAGAGTTATCAAATGAAAAGTATATTATGTGTAATGTTCAGGGTAAACTTACTACGTATGAGATTAACTAGATGAAATATGTGAACATCTATATTGATATATGATTATATAGGTTGTGTGAATGCCTAGTGTATGGATTTCTTATGTGTATGACATACCTACCATACTTGCTGTCACAGGAGGTTAGTTTTATTTTGGAAAAGGACCCTCTTATCCTTGTGTGCCTTCGGGGGGATTTAGACTGGTACCTTAAGGACATAGGGTTGTGAATGACTTATTTTTGAGTTGATAAGTCAGCTGACCATGGGAGCGTAGGTATGTGCATGACCCATGGGTATGTGAACTATGTTTGCCTCCAATATGTGTGATTTGTATTTAGACGGTTCCTGGGTGATTCAGAACTTGTGATCCTCACGTACGTGATGTACCCAGACTCGATAGAAGAGTATGAGGGCATCGTAGGTTCTATCCTTGTGGGGTGCCTTAATTTCGTATGAGATATTATTACGGATGTGTATTCATGACCTTGAGATTGTTCAGTTGTGTTGCTTAGTAGATTTGAATAACTAAGATATTTTGAATGGGTTAAGAATGAGAATTTAATTAAATTTTGAGATAAGTAATTTAACGAATGTGAACTTGGGTTATAAATATGGATTATTTTAGGGTTATGTGTAATTACTCTATGTTAGAATGCGAAGGCAGGAGTGGTATAAACTAGTTAGATAGTGGCATAACTAGGATGGGTTAAAGGCATACGTTAGGCGTGCACAGTAGTTGAGATTTAAGAAACTCATGTGAGAGTACGCAACTAACGTGTTTATAATATGTGATGTTTAATTATAATTTAAACACTTGCTAAACTTTTAAACTGTTTTCACATCGGGCTCTGACCCGTTTTCCTCCATTTAGAGTTCCATTTAGAGGACGTATTGTAGTTGCTGTGGAAGTTACAGGATCTTAGTAGTAGACGATCTCATTTTATCCTTGATTCCTTCAGAGTCATTTATATCAGTTAGGACATGTCGCCCATTCTTATTTAGAGGTTGTAGTTGCAGACTTTCAGTATTTCAAATTTTGGTTTATTATTCTTTTAAACTCATGTATTGGGACATTATTTACTATGGCATCTTTATTATTGGAGTGTTTACTCCAGACTTATTTGATTTCATCTCGTTGAGCATTGATATGATATTAGTTATGCGATTGTTGGTTTATTAAATAAACTCTTGTTTAATTGTTGGCTTAAAATTAATAAAATTTAACATCTCTCCTTTTAAATATTAGGTGGTTAGTAATTAATTAAATTTTTTTGACAGTGATGCTATGAACTGAGCCAAATTGACATTTTGTATTAATTTGAATAAAGGAGTAGCTACCCGGTATTTAATTAGTCAGGGTGTTACAGGTGGTATCAGAGCATCAGGTTCTAGTGTCCTTCAGGATCTATGCAGCTTATTATGCTTTCAGCGTAGCTTTCTTTGATACAGAGCCCTATGTTTAGGATTGTCGATTTCTTTGGTAAGATTTTGTTCTCCTGATATGATGTATATAATAGTGAATCTTATTGCAATCGGGTGTGTTCGTGCGCCGAACAATGTAGTACGTCAGTCGAAGAAAGTTGGGCGAACAGTAGGAGGCAAAAGATCAGTGAGGCTATTTAATTTACTAAAGAAGGATACCGTAGTTGAAGTCACCCATATTATGGCACAAAAGTCCAGGACGGTGCAGACGGACAAGGCGCGACTTGTGACCTCCAGGCATAACTATAGTAGAAAGTGGGGTCAAATGAGACTCACCCGACAAGGTTGAAATGGGAGAGAAAGAGTTAGGTGAAACGTTGAAGAGAGCCAGCAGTGGAAATACTCGAAATGCGGAGATGGCGTGTGCTAGCCAAACGAACGTAATATATCCAAAAGCTTAGACATATGTCAGGGTATTGCCAATCGAGAGTGAAAATTTGGGGTAATTTTTTTCTTGGCTTGTAAGAGCGAAGTTTCAATGGTGAGAGACAATCACCACACTTAGAATTGGAATGTGACGTCGAGAGAAGGCGTACACCTGTGGTATAACCATAAGTTCCTTCATAAGATGTTCAGGGTGAAAGGTGAATGTGATTCTGAACTCACACCAGAGGGCCGAACAGAGGTCACTTTGTGAGGAAAAATTTAATTATGTAGCGAACCTTACACCAGGTGAAGTAGGTGAAATGGAAAAGAGGATATTAAAGGGAGAATTTACAAATAAGATGAATTGTTAGATCTTCTGGGGAATTCTACTTGAACGGTCAATGCAGATGGTAATTATGTCGCATAGTGTTAATTTGGAGATAAACGTTTCCTTGGGTGGGGAGATGCAAGAATCGAGGGATTTATAAAGAGTAAGACTAGGAAAATGGTGTTAGAGAAGCACCACAAGGGGAAGACCCAATGGGGAACCCGTTAAAATAATTCGGATATCTGAATTATTACCGAGCGATGGTATTTTAGTAAGAGACGTGGGATACAAGTAGCGTGTTCCTTAGGTCCATCAAGCTAAGGGAACAATGGAGGTATTCATCACATCCGAGACTACCAATGTCCGAGTGAAGGACCACCTTAACATGGTCAGTGTGACAGAAGATAGGTGGAGTATGTGTAGAGGTAATTTGTGGGGAGTAAAACCCGTGCGTTATAAATGTTTCCCGATGAAAGTTTAGGGATAAAGGTATTGTGCCTGGCAAGGGCAACAGTTATTTAAATATTCGGTTTGGTACGGACAGGTGTGTTAAGTCCAGGAACTATTTGAGCAGACAGGATGATTGTCAGGATAGAAGTATGAGTTATATCCTCATATGATGTTGCATGTTGTTTGTGATATGAACGAGTTGCTACAATTGTTATTATTGTTATTTTTGCTTGAGAGTCGAGTTTAAAGGGTATCGGCTATTTTATTATTTATGTGAATACATCCCCTGATAGTGTGGGGTTACCTTTATTGTCATCCACGGAGGATGAATGGGTATATTGATAGCGGTATATACTTTATTGAAATTACTCACTTTAGTGTTGTGTTATACGAGTATGATAGTATCCTAATTATGGTTTTATATATGATTATACCTATAGTGTGCTGGTATTGCAAGTTTATCGGGGTTACTACCTTGGGGTAGAATGTTTCGTTCTGGCAAGGCCCCATCTGTGAGAGGGTCGGGCTCGCAATTTTACTTTTGTGAAGATGTATATATATATATATATATTTATATATGTGTATTTTTGTGATTTTAAAAAGGTATAATGGTCTCGAATATTTAATCCCAGTATTGCGTAGGGATTTAATTGATATGATTCGTATGTAATTGGTTTACTAGTCAGCAAAAAGGTTTAGCTGGTTATTATAATTAATGCTCAGGATGTCGTAATAAGAGAGTGCATTGTTTTACCACCCTTTAGAGATTTGGGAGTTTATACTCATAGTAATGTGTCTAGGGACGGAATTTTGAGAGCCCCGATTATATTTGCATGTTGTATATGGAATGTTTACCATCAATGTCAAGAGAAAATGTCTTTCGAAAGGAGTTTCTTGTTAAAGTGAAATTGCGAAAGGAGATGTAACTCTGTTGTTAAGTGATGGGAATATAGGGGTACATATTATGGACTGAGGGCTTAACGGATCCCAATGATCGACAATGCTAGGTAGTAGTGTATCGGGGGGTTCCTTATTTGGATTTCGCTTTGCGAGACATCCCACGCATGAAACTTGGCATAAAGTTGGTATAAGGGAGATGTTTGACCATTCGTCCATAAACTGGATACCTCGATCGTTATGGAAGTAAGTAGTTATAACGGGAAGTTAACAAGGTAAATTACGATGTAAGGCCAGTAGAGCCAGCTGTTAGTGAATTACGATGTAAGTACTGATAATGTTGGTTTTGTTACGGCGGGTTGAGGGATGCATTGAGGTTAA
Source organism: Sambucus nigra (assembly GCA_949130495.1). Lineage (NCBI taxonomy): Eukaryota > Viridiplantae > Streptophyta > Magnoliopsida > Dipsacales > Adoxaceae > Sambucus > Sambucus nigra. The sequence goes on from OX422208.1 coordinate 555,685,817, forward strand.
GGAGGATTTAGGATTTCAAATTCGGAGCTGATTGAGAATGCCCAAGTGGTATAGCCATGTTGTAATGCAGTGGCAATAAAGAGTTTGAAATACGTATGAAGTATGTATGATGTTTAAAATCGTATGCATGGGTTATATGGGGTGTATACATATTGGTTAACTAATGTAGTAATCGCCGGAAGAAGGGATATAGATGGGTGAAATTATTACTTATGGGATTAAGCATCGTAAGAGAAGGTGTTAATGAATTACTCATGTGTAATCAGAGTAGCATGTCCAAATTTGGTGAAAAGGGAGTGGAAAGCCATTTAATAAGGGGATATCTCTTGAGAAGGCAAATATTTGATTATTATGGGCAATTTGGAGTAGAGTTCCGACCAATCGAATGTTGAGGGTGACTCAAGAGTAAAAAGAATGAGGATATCAATAAGGTATAAAGGGTCCAGATGCGCACAACGAGGTGAAAAAGTGGAAGGATCGAAACTTTTGGTATACGCCGAGGAAGAAGATCATTAAGTATCACTTAATGGGAAGAATTATATTTGAAGGTCGGCATTGAAAAGGGTGTAGTAAGTAGTAAAACGGTTGGGGTTAGATGATCAAACAGATAATTTTGTATCAAGCCGACGATTCCAGGGATGGAAGAGTCAAGTTGGTAAATTTCCTTGAGGGGTTGCCAACTTATAGTTAAGTAACATGTCCTTTCAAATATGTGGGACAGGTTGTCCAGAAGGAAAGAAATGGTTATTTACTTGGGTGATTTACAATCTTAGATAGTGAACACGCCGATACGTGGTCCTACGCGGTATTATTCAGAACCAATAAGAGATCCTCAAAATCCACCTTCAATGTGGGGTAGCAAGAAGTAGTGGAAATAACGCTTCGTTCTAAGGGTTGTATCACCTATAGCCCGAGGTATAGGCGCTAGGGGATTGACGACTGGTGGATTATATGAAAGAAATTTTGAATTCATTGCGATCTTTTTATTTCCAAATCGGGTATAACTAGTAAGTGAGGTATATTGTGGTAATGGAGAGAAGATATTACCTAATGGCAGAGTTGGGGTGAAAGCACCCGTATCTATTTATAGTGGACAAGATGCATACAAATGTTTTGTGTGACACCAATCAACTGAAGTGGTTTTCCCTTGTGTAAAAGGCACAACTACGGGAACAGAGATTCAAAGAATGGGCAAGAGTAGTCAGATGTGTTATTGATTCTTTCCAGGATGGGAGTTTGGGGTTTTGATAAATGCGGGAGTTAATGCATAGTGAGGTGCGGACGCACAATAATATTGAGCTAATGTGGCCAATGATGTATATGATATTCTTATTCGGATGTTGTTTAGTAAGAGCACAACGTGACGTGCATTTATTGAAGTGTAATCTGATAAAGTATCAAGACCATTAAACAAGCTTGTTGTGAAATGAGGGCTTTAGTGATTGGGCCTTTCTTTATATTTTGTTTTGAGTACTGGAGGATACCTAATTTTTCCAGGTATGCCTTACTTTTCTAAATTTCGGGACGAAATTCCGTTATTAGGGGGGAAGTATGTAATACCCTGTATTTTTATGGCTTTTAATTATGACGTTAATTAAATGGAATTATTTTTAATTACGGGCTAATTAATTGGAAAATTAATTCAGATTTAAATGCTAGAGAGACGAGAGTTATTATTTGGTTATTAAAATGTTATGGAATATTACTGAGCGATTATGGTAATATGTAATCATTGAATTTATTAAAAATGTTGTGAGCTGAAAATACGGTAGTTTCGGCAATTTAGTTGGGATGCGCGTGTCAGGACCCAATTTAATGGATTTAAAAGTATTTTATTTTTGTTTCATCCATATGAGATTTTTTAGTGTGCCAACGTGTCCAGAAGGTTCGAGATAGTCAGAAAACACTAGCCGGGGGTTTAGTTTGGGTCCCGTGGCATTTTTAGGCCAAACCGGCAACCTGGATGGGTATTTTAGTCATTTTAAAATGAAGGAATTAAGACCCACGAATTTTAGTGTTTGTTTATTTATTATTGGTAAGGCCTTTAGGGCCAATGTAAGCCAAAAATCAAAGAGTGGGCTACGTGATTTAGAGGGGAAGCTGCAAAAGGTCTCCAAACGAAAACCACCACCCACCACCACCATTTCGACGGAATTATGGCCAGAGAAAGGAGGAGAACCAACCCTTAACATCATCAACGGATCAGAAGCAACATATTACAGGCAAGTGATTTATCTTGAAAAGATTCAAAGCATATAGTTTACATGTTTTTATAGATTTGAAGATTTATCATGAAAAAAGAAAATTGAATGGATTTGAAAGGTTTAAAATCATAATCTAGATAGGACTTGCATGTAGTAAATGTTGGAGATGATAACAACCATGAATTTATGATTTATGGGTAGAGAATTCTGAAATTTAATAGAATTATGTGATGTTCTTGAAGAAATAGGAAAACTAAGTTTTTATATGTAAATTGGGTATTTTGATTCAAGTAATTGATGTTATAGGTTGATCTGATGAATATAAAACGTGGGGAATGATGTAAACATGTTAGTAGGTTGATTAGTATATTGAGTTATGAGTTTTGGACATTAGAATGAAGAATTTGAGGTGTAAAAAGTGGAGAACCCATAACTGTTAAGAATTTCAGGGCTGATACCTGCTTGATCGATCGATCGACTCAAGAATGTCGATCGATCGAACCATCGATCGATCGACCCCTTTTCTTCGATCGATCAACCCCTTCTAATTTTGGCAATTGTTTCTATTTAAGGTTCAATGATTATTCCAAAGCCGATGTTGGTTATTAGGGTGATTAATATTATATTTTGGGAATTAGATAATGTTAGTAGGGTCTTAGTTAATATCGGAGAATGTTATAACTTATGGAATTGATTGATATTGCTTACGAGGGTATACCGAGTGAGTTACAATTAGAAAGCATTCAAATTGAAACTATAAAGGGAATTAATGATGATATAAGATTACGGCAGCAACGGAGGGGTTTCAAGTACTGAGATGACATTAGAAACCAATAAGAGGCCTGGTAACCTTTTGTGATAGGTTTATGTACTCAAATTGATACGGCGAGAGAGTTATCAAACGAAAAGTATATTATGTGTAATGTTCGGGCTAAACTTGCCACATATGAGATTAACTAGATGAAATAGGTGAACATCTATATTGATATATGATTACTTAGGTTGTGTGATGCCTAGTGTATGGATTTCTTATGTGTATGGCATACCTACCATACTTGTTATCACGGGAGGTTAGTTTTATTTTGGAAAAGGACCCTCTTATCCTTGTGTGCCTTCGGGGGGATTTAGACTGGTACCTAAAGGACATAAGACTATGAATGACTTATTTGTGAGTTGACAAGTCAGCTGACCATGGGAGCGTAGGTATGTGCGTGACCCATGGGTATGTGAACTATGTTCACCTCCAATATGTGTGATTTGTATTTAGACGGTTCCTAAGTGATTAGGAACTTGTGATCCTCACGTACGTGATGTACCGAGACTCGATAGCAGAGTATGAGGGCATCGTAGGTTCTATCCTTATGGGGTGCCTTAATTTCGTTTGAGATATTATTACGAATGTGTATTCATGACCTTGAGATTGTTCAGTTGTGTTGCTTAGTAGATGTGAATAACTAAGATATTTTGAATGGGTTAAGAATGAGAATTTAATTAAATTTTGAGATAAGTAATTTATTGAATGTGAACCTGGGCTATAAATATGGCTTATTTGGAGGTTACGTGTAATTACTCTATGTTATAATGCGAAGGCAGGATTGGTACAAACTAGTTAGATAGTGGCATAACTAGGATGGGTTAAAGGCATACGTTAGGCGTGCACAGTAGTTCGGAGGTAATAAACTTATGTGAGAGTAAGCAACTAACGTGTTTATAATATGTGATGTATAATTGTAATTTAAACACTTGCTAAACTTTTAAACTGTTTTCACATCGGGCTCTGAACCATTTTCCTCCAAATCTATGTTTGCTTTGTAAAACCCTTTTTGGTGCCCAGCCACAGGGACGCCAAGCATAGGAGTTCCATTCAGAGGACGTGTTGTAGCTGCTGTGGAAGTTACTGGATCTTGGTAGTAGACGATCTCATTTTATCCTTGATTCCTTTAGGGTCATTTATATCAGTTAGGGCATGTCGCCCATTCTTATTTAGATGTTGTAGTTGCAGACTTTCAGTACTTCAGTTTTTGGTTTATTATTCTTTCAGACTCTTGTATTGGGACATTATTTACTATGGCATCTTTATTATTGGAGTGTTTACTCCAGACTTATTTGATTTCATCTCGTTGAGCATTTATATGAGATTGGTTATGCGATTGTTGGTTTATTAAATAAACTCTTGTTTAATTGTTGGCTTAAATTTAATAAAATTTGGCATCTCTCTTTTTAAATATTAGGTGGCTAGTAGTTAATTAACTGTTTTCACTTAACTAACTTGACGTTTTGTATTAATTTGAATAAAGGAGTAGCTACCCGTTATTTAATTAGTCGGGGTGTTACACTTCCATAATAACTTTCCCTTTTGGAGACCTCTGATGAGGGGCTATGCTTTCTTCATACTCCTCCACTCCTAACTTTTCCTTGTTAAACCTTGCGATGTAGTCTCTTAAACTCTATTTTTTCCCTTTCTTGACATAAAGCAGGTGGGTCATCTTTTTCTGAGGTCTCACCCTAAAATAGAAGATATGGATAAATCGCTCAGTTAATATTTGAAAGTGCTCTATGGAATTCTTTGGAAGGGATGTAAACCATATGTGTGCATCCCCAGTTAAAATTCTTAAGAAAGCTCGTCACCTCATCTCATCAGAGATGGAGTAGATATCTATTGTTGACTGGTATATTTCAATATGATGGACAAGGTTAGTGCTTCTATCGTACTTGGGAGACACCACGGGAGGCTTTAACTTAGTCGGGGATAGAAAGCTGGTGATCCTTGACACGAAGGGTGAACCCTCTGAGTACCCCCTATGCAAAGGGTCTCAGCTTTTGAGGATATCCCCAATCTTATCTTCAATCCCTTGAATTGAGTCGTCCATGGCTTAGCAACATCGGTCTGGCCGAGGTGTCCCCTTCCACCTCCAAGGGTTTGACTGGGGGTTCCCGTATTGCAGCATGATGTCGGCTGTTGACTTCCCCGTGGACTCTATCTCGTCCATGCAGGGGTCTGACATGATGGGGTCGAGAATCTACCCCTTCTCGTCTGGAGGTAGCAAGACTTCCAGACTTTGATAACCTATCCCTTAGGTCATTCACTGGGCCGAGCCTTTCAAGGGCTGACCCTCTTCTTAATCGATCAAATGCTGAACCTCTTGGGTGATCATTAGAACCTCATCTTTCACACTGACCTCGGCTGCGATGAACGGGTCGTACAATATTGTTGGAAATCTCGTATGGATCCCAGCATTCCACTAGATCATCATCGGCCTCCACATCATCATATTGATCCTTCGAACAGTGGTTTCCTTACCTCCCCAGGCGTAAACACCTAGGGTCAGTAACGTCCCTCTACTATTGGGGAGGAGGCAGATCCTTATGTGGTGCCTGAGGTGGTCCCCTGGCCTCCTGGTATTGTTCTTGTGTGGTAGCTAGAGTGATCATCTCCAGTGAGATTCCTGGTGGCCTCATCATCATGTTTTGGCTGAATTGGGCAAATTGATCCTTTATAGCTTGTTGACTAGTCACCAAGGACTTTAAGGCTGCGACCACCTCAGTCATCTCGGATTGTGGTGGTGCGTGGTTGGAACTTGGCCCTCCACCACCAGTTGGTGGAGGAGGTGGTGGTAACTCTGGTTCCATATGTTTGAGCTGTGATTAAGAGACTGGTGATCTTGAAAACCTTAATGGATCTCTATTAATGGTGAAATAACTCCACACAAAGGGGGAGGATTAGTTCACTACTAGAGTCTCCGCAGAGGCCAAGCTTCAAGAAGGAAAAGATACAGATTCTTATTCCCACAGACGGTGCCAAGCTAATGATACTGGAAATTGCACCATCAGATCAAGGTGTTGTTGAGCTCAAACAAGTATAACAATGGCAACAAGTAAGAAATACATAAGTAGAAGGAGGTGAGGAGAAGAGGAGAAACACACCAATATAAGTGGTTCAGCCTATCTAGGCCTACGTCTACTCTGAAAGTGAGTGATATTCACTATAAAATAAGGGCTCTAATGGCCTTGTGATACAATACACTTACTTTCTCTCTCTACTGTATATTTTGGCAGAGTTTTAGCTAGGGTTCTTTATCTGTCCCCTACAATGAAGGAGAAGACAAGTATATATAGTGCCTGGTGGCGTAATGTTCCCCTTAAGCATGCGATGAGCATGTGTGTTATGATCTAGCCAATCTCATGTGGACACCTGACAATGCCACATGTAGATAATAATGATAAAATATTCTCTCACGTGAAGGGAATGATTTAGTCATAACGATTTTGTCCATGTACCATGTCTTCCTTGTGCTTGCATATGCCTCAGATCTGGGACATCATCAATTGGAACCTCAACCCAACCGAGTATAATGTTTATGATTTCGATAATTGCGTTAGTCTTCCAACCATAAGTATAACCTCGGCCTAACTAACTAGCCAAGGTTAGGTAACTAGGCATAATTGTTGTCTCGGTTGAAGCAGAGTATGAGTGCGGTCATAGTTGAGCATATAAGGATGTTGCTGACCTCGATTGTTGCCCAATCGAGGTTAGTCCATGAGGAGCCAACCTTACAATGGATAACCTCCTTGTTGGCTAATGTGACACTCCTAGAGACTTATCTATGAGATTGGACAATGTTGTTGCTCAGAGTACGAGGGGACACTTTGGTCATATCACTTACATAGTCCAATTCAAACATATTTCGAATTATACCGTAGTAAGTCATTTCAGCTTCAACGAGGTTTATATCTTTTTCGCTCGCTCGAAAGAAATTTAAAGCAGTGTATGAAATGACCGAGTTCTGTACATTTTTACTTTCCTCGTACACCCTTGCGCTGAATACATAACTGTTCAATCGATACTTTATGTACTCTTGTGCCACGAACAAGGGTCCAGTGGATAGACGAGCAAGCCTTGATGTCGCGTCACCCATCTTTAAGAGATGAGAATATATATAAATTAATTAGGTTAGTTGTAAAGTTACATTGTAATGTAACGTTATATAACAACCATGTTCATTATAATTACCTCGCGTGACAACCACAGTCTAAATTCACTATCTAATTATAACATTGTTTTTCGTCTTTTATTATTCTCACAGCCTTCATATTTTTTGCATAAAATTAATGTGACGAACGTATTATAAAATTAATCAGGTATATAATAATCTAAAATAATGTACCACTTACAATAATTTAAACTTACTTTTTCCATTCTTCAATATCTTCATGTGTGTCAAATAGATAACGAGCTACTTGTTCATGTTGCAAACACGTTAATTTCACTCGTTTGCCCATCGCATGACCACCCTCATCAACGAACTCATTAATGTCATCAGCGATGGTCGAGTCAGGCATATATTCCCTAGTGTAGATTGATGACTCCACAGTGATGTATTCCTCTGCAATTGATCCTACAATATATTGTGTATTCTTGACGTAATCTTTGAAAAATTTCATCAATCTTTCAAATGGATACATCCACCGACATCTAACTAGACCGTAAAGAAGTGCCTTATCTCATAGGTGTACCAACAAGTGAACACTTATGTCAAAGAATGATGGGGGAAAGTACTTCTCCAACACGCAAATTGCTTCGATCACCGCCAATTTTGGAGCCACTATGTGTTCTCGATTGACTATCTTCTCATACAAAAGTGAGAATCAGGTACTAATTTGCATAATAGCCCTCCACAAATCCTTGTGCTTGGAGAAACACTACTTAAACAATAGAGGAACCAATTGCATGATCACATGCCAATCGTGGGACTTACACTTATGTAAATCATGGGTAGCATAATTCACAATCCTTTGCAAGTTGGATGAAAAATTACATGGAACCTTCAAATTATATATTGTGTCTAAAAACAACTTCCTTACCCCATTCGTCAAAGTAAACGCACCAGGGGAAATAATTGTCCTTCCCCTAGTATCTTCTTTCAACCATAGTTTTGCCTTCTGTTTCAACGATTTAAGGTCTTTTGGTGCATTTTCTACATCTTCGAATGACTCCCCTAAGTCATGTGCCCGTAGTATGTTCAACAATTTTCTTCTCTGCATGCATCACATCCAATACATGGCACATCGGGTTATTCTTCCAATAAGTCAAGTCAAATAAAATTGACCTCCTAGACCATGCCTTTCTTGTCTCAGTTTCATTCTCAGTTGGGGTCTTCTTATGCTTGACATTCTTAAATTTAGGGTTCTTACCTGGAATATTAGGGACGCAATCAGACGATTTACTTTAAATTTCTGAACCTTAAAGTTTTCTCAGCGGTAGCCAATGTTCAACCTTGCACGATAAAAAATTAGAACTTTTCTCAAATCTGAAACTATGAGAGGGGGGGTAAAAACCTCATATGGAAATGGTATACATTTTTTGACCTAGTGGGGAGGCAAAGAGATTCAGTCTCCTCTTCACACATAGGACACCCCAAATAACCATGTACTACACAACCGAATGATGTCCCATAAGCTAGAAAATCATGAATTGCCCATATCAACATAGCTTTCAGCATAAACTCTTCTTTTCTATTAAAGTCAAATGGTTGCACACCCTCTTCCCACAACTCATTTAATTCTTCTACCAAAGGATCCAGGTAGATATCGTTGTCATAACTTGGTGCCTTTAGCCTGGGTATCAACAAAGACAGCATCAAAAATTCAGGTCTCATACACTGCGAAGGAGGGAGGTTGATTGGGGCTAGGATCAATAGTCATATACTCTAATTGGTGCTTAGATCTCCAAATGGATTGAAATTATCTGTTGATATAGCCAAACTAATGTTACACTGTTCTCGAGCAAAATTTGGATACTCGTAACTCATCCTCCTCCAAGTTGTAGAATCAATAGGATGACGCATGAGATTATACCCTACTTCTACCCTGGCATGCCAAGTCATTACCTCTGATATCCATGATACTGTGAAAAAGAACTTTAATCTAGGCCCAACGGGAAAATATTTCAACACTTTTTGAGGCACTTTTGAGCTTATGCCTTCCTTTCCAGTAGATTGGATATATCTAGGTTCATCGCATACTGGACACTGATCGAGAGTTTCATACTCCTTTCGGTATAGTATGCAGTTATACACACAAGCGTGAATGGATTTATACTTCATTCCCAAACCTTTCAAACTATTCTTCATAATAGGATAGCTATTTGGAAGCGTATTCTCCTTGGGTAGCAAACCCTTCACCCAATTAAGAATTCCTGTCATGCTATTGCCAAACAAAGCGTATCGGGTCTTCAAACTATGCAACCAACCATGGCATGTAAAGTTGTTTGATATTTCTCATAGCCAGAGTATAACGGTTGGGTCGCCTTAAATTTTAAACTTTGGTAGTCATCGTCAAGGTTTATCCTAATATCTTCATGAGCACCTGAACCTTGTACATCGTTAGTGACCTCATTCTCTTCCACTTCATGAATGACGTACGCATCATCAACTAAATCTTCTAACGTATTATGATCTACGTCATCCCCTTCTACATATATCCTACTTGTTGAAGGTTGTTGTGAAGGTTGCTCGGGGACAAAAGGAACTTTCAATTCCCTGTGAAAACTCCAAAATCGATAATTATCTTGCATACCCCCTTTTAACTAATGTAGTTCAACTGTTTTCACTCAAGCACCCTACCATTCTCACACCTAGTACACGGACATGGTAGAACTTCATCATCATGGCATCTCTTTGCGTATTTCACAAATTCATTATCACCTCTGCGAAACAAATCCACCATTCCTTTTGTCTCACCCATCCACTCTTTGTATTTAGGATATCGTATCACAGCTACTACAAACAATCAGTTACTAAAGGTAAGAAGAGTATATTCGTGGATTAGTATAAACAAAACTTAGATTTATAGTATGCTTCATTTAATTATGTCTTATTTATATTCAATTTTTAAATTTCAAATTCAAATTCAATTTATAATATTAATTAATATTTCCTCCGTCTCCTCTAAAGGATGAGTGGTCCTATCCCATTCAAGACCGAATATTTCTGTAATATACTTAACAGCTCATTCACGTTGTTACGATTTGAGAAAAATTCGGCAACATATCCCCATAGTTATCCAAGTACACAACGTAGAGTCATAAGTGTGAGTGATATTTCAATTTATCAATTGAATTAACACTCACACTTGCCAATCTAATATGTAACTACAGAACATTAGGATACGACTGTAGAACTTCAATTTATCCTTTCTCAAAGTTACTATTGTTGTTTATGAATTTCATCTTCTTGCAGGGAGTGGTTCTAATTTTGACTCCATTTTACCATAAAGGAAAGATATTACTAGGTGTTCCTTATGAAAGTTCTTGAAGACCTTGGAGGTAGAGTCCAGTGAGGTGGATTACGCCTCACTCTTTCCAGTTTCTTATTAGCCCACAGTAACACTACCCACCTACATTAGGCGACTTTGTTGGGGATGTATCTTCACTTTCATGGACAAAGAAAGTTTTAACGTCTTTAGGAAGCTAATTTTTTAAGACACTCCACGAGGGAATGGAGCTCAGAGTGATCAGACCTCCTAAGAGGAGGTAGTGGTGACCCGATCTAGAGTACCTTCTCCTCGAGGAGGGCAGAATAGTACAGCAGTAGAAGCTCCATTGGCAGGTATGAATCTAATGACCATACTTTTTGAGTTTTTGAAATAAAATAATATGGATTTCACGAGATTGATCCAAAGTTGTGTAACACGAGCAGCAGCCCCCTCTGGAAGGGCAACTGCTATAACAACAGCAACAATAGGGGTGGTTCCACTGCCAAAGGTGGTGCTAGAGAAAATAACAACACCGTTCAGTTCACTAGAAGCAAAGAATGTGAGTTTGGAGGATTCTGCCTCCAAGGTTGTTACCATATAGGAAGTAAATAAGCTACTTTCCTCCTCTTAGAGGTAAACTTCTCATCTATTTTAGGAGTTACAAAATCCCCACCCAAAAAGTGTGAATGAGAATCCATACCCAGGGGGTATGTTCCACCAAAATTCATCAAGTTCAATGGCAAAGGAGAAAATCCAAGGGAGCATGTGAAAAGATTTGTTGAGTACCTTGGGGTGGATAGGAATGACAAAAATCTGAAGTTGAGGGAGTTCTCCAAAATTCTCACGAGGAAGTTCTACACATGGTACTCTCATTTGGCGCCCAACAGCATCCCCACATAAGAGTAAATTCACAGGTAGTTATTTAAAAAAAAATTGTAGCAGAGGATGAGTTCATGTTGAGACACCTGGCTCGGAGGTGCAGAAGACCGATGAAGAGCTGATGCAATATATTAAGCATTTTTATGAGAGGGCACTAGATGTCCATGAGGATGTGGTGGAGGAAAAATTGTTTCAAATATGCATTAAGGGGATCTTGGAAGATTAAAAGATCAATTTGGTCAATAAGACCAGAGATGAGACTTTTAAGGAGTTCACTAGGGCTTCCAGTAATATAGCCATGATAATGAAGCCTAGATCCTCAAATTGGAGGACGCTAATGCCTCTAACTTCTAGAATATTTTAAGTCTCGTGGAGGCAAATAGTTAATTATGTAGATAGAGGTTCAAAGGGAAAGAATGGAGGCCTTGGACTCAAACGTAACAACTTAGGTAATAAGAGGAAGTTTAGAGAGGATGTCCCACCATCGTTGCCTTGCCGTGTTGCAAAAGTAATGGACTATTATCGTACATTGGAACGAGAGGGGGTAGAAGGTCCCCCTCATTCAAATGGGGAAATTCTAATAGCAGCAAACAAAGATAATTCCAAGTATTATGAGTTGAATCAGAGGGTGCAACACGCCACCAAAGACTATTACTACCTACGGAGGATCATTGGCAAGAAGGTGGATAATGTTACTTTATAATACCTCTTGTAGATGTCAATGTGAACCCACTTCCAATGCATCATTATGGTAGTTCCATTATAGTTGTATCATATGACGAAGCAGCAGCTCGAGACCTGGTGGAATGGGAAGATAGTGAGAAGATATGTGAAGAGCTGGAAGGACTGACACTTAACAAAGAACTGAGAAGGAGAGGAGGCGTGAGGAGTGGTTCTTTAATCCTGATCAAGAAGAGGCTAAATATGAGGGGGTTAAGCAAGTGAATCCCCTAGAAGGCAAAGTAGATGTCATCCTCACTCTGGATGAAGGAGGAACATTTAAGGGAGAATATATCTATAATGCCCAAACTTATGAGGTAAACTTGGACTCCAAGTATGAAACCATATCAAGAAGCCCCAAGTTCAAATGGTTCTTCGACAACATAGGAGTAAAGTATGACACCAGGGTAGTCATCACAAGGAAAGTTGTGGAATCGGTTTAGTAGCATAGGGACTCCTTGTTAAACTGGCAGGGACCCATTGGGTGGTCGATCAAAAGATACACTTTTGAAGTGGTCTTCTCTGAGGCAGATAGGCAAGTGTCATATTTTCATAACCGCCTGTTCTACGTGATGTCCATGACCAATGGAATTTATTTCCCAAGGTATTGATGGATGGAGGAGCGTACATCAACATTATGCGAATCAACACGTTATATGAGATAAGTATTTCTCAAGAAAAGATAGTGCTCGTGTCGTTGGTGATTTCGGGATTTGATAGCATATGCATGCAGTCGCTTGGATACATGAAATGTGGGTATCAAGATGGGGAACTTCACTTCCCACATTAAGCTTCATGTCTTCAATGACAACATAAGCTACCAGCTTCTCATAGAGAGAGTATGGATGCACTCTCATGGCATAGTGCCTTCCATATATCATCAATGTGACAAAGATGACATTTGAGTTACTGAAATTATAATCAAAGCAACAAAAAAACTATTTTCTGTGGATGAGTCCCACCTAGTAGATGCAGCATTTTATACTGAGCTTGATAAAGAGAGAAATAGCTCAATAAGAAAGTTATAGGGAATGAAGGTGGTGGTAGGAGGTGCTCAACCAAGAATGTTTATGCATGATCAATTAGGGGAGAGAGTGATCCCCCAGATTGAAAAAGGAAAGAGGAAGGAAGAGGAGGTAGGCAATACCATCTCAAAAATGCAAGAAGGTGGTCCTACCAGCCGAAAAATTCATATACCATTTATAACGATTTATGTGGGAGGTCTTCTATGATGAGCGCATTGACCCGGCACCAGAGTGTTTGGTGGTGGACGAATATCACATTATCAAACATATTGAGGAGATAAAAGAAGCCCTTGATTGTATGAAAGATGGACCAAAGGAACAATTACAAGAGCTGGAGGAAATTAATCGAGGAATACAAGGGGTGAGAGTATACCCATTCTAATATTTAAAAGTCTATACTCAAAGAAAAAGTAGGAACTCATCTGCCTGCCCAAGGAATTCACTGATGTGCTCACTTAGAAATACACAAAGATGTCAGGGATAGACCCAGAGGTGAGTTCTCATAAATTAAATGTTCTTCCTAATGCTTTCTCAGTTAGACAAGCAACCCGTACCTACAAGCCTGAGCTAGACCTTAAGATAAAAGAAGAAGTGGAGAAATTAATAGCGTCAAGGTTCATCAAACCCATTAAGCACCCTGTATGGCTCTCTATCATTCTGCCAGTGGTAAAGAATGATAAGAGCCAAAACCGAATTTGAGTGGAATTTTGCGAATTAAATCGGGTGTGTCCCAAAGATGAGTTTCTCTTGACAAGTATAAATAACATAGTAGATGTTGTCGCGGGTAATAAAATGTATAGTTTCATGGATGGGTACGCCGGCTATAATTAGATCAAGATCGATCCGATGGACGCAGAGAAGACTACCTTCTGTACACCATTGGGAAATTTTCATTACATTGCCATGCCATTTGGGTTGAATAACGTCAAGGCCACCTACCAGTGGATAATGGTGGACATATTCCATGATTTGTTTCATTATATGTTGGAGTTCTATGTTGATGATCTGGTGGTGAAGTCAAATAAAGAAAGCAAGCATATCTAGGATCTCAGGCTAGTGTTTGAAAGATGCCATAGGTACAAGATGATAATGACCCCCTAGTAGTGTGACTTTATGGTCACTTCAAGAATTTTTTTAGGAATTGTAGTAAATCGACATGGGGTGGAGGTCAATGAGGAAAAGAATAAGGTCATCATGATGATGCCACCACCATAGAGTCAACGGTAACTCAAGAGCTTCTTAGGAAAGGTGTCCTCCCTAAAAAGATGTTTAAACACTCTGGTAGAGGTGACCCAACCATTTGCCCCCTACTGGAGGAAAAGACTAAGTGGATTTGGGGAAAAGAGAAGAATAAGGCCTTTGAGAAAATCAAAGAAATTTTATCCTTACCGTCTACAATGATACTGTCGAAGGTAGGGGCACCGTTGTTGCTCTACCTCACTTAAATATAAAGATCTATAGGACCATTGCTCACCTAAGAGAAGGAAGGGGTAGAGAGGCCAGTGTACTAGTTATCAAGGGTGATTTCAGGAACAAATTCTAGATACACCAATGTTGAGAGGCACTGCCTTGCCTTGGTCTTTGTGGCCCAAAAGTTGAGACACTGCTTGTTGGATTTTATAATTTACATTGTCACTAAATGTGACCCTATCAAGTACCTCTTGGCATGGACACTCTTGGTAGGGCAAGCAGTAAGGTGGTTCTCGATCAAAAGTCAAGTAATGGCAGACATGTTAGCCAACTTCCCAAGCCAAAAGTTTGAGCCTCCCAGTGAAGAACAACCTGGAGAAAATTTCCATGCATGTTTGGCAGAAGTGATGGAGGACTGGAAGATGGAATTTAATGGCCCTTTTGCACAATGAACAGTGGTGTAGGTATTATCCTCTCAAATGGTAAGGAGAAGGTCACTCTCTCCTTCAAGCTAGATTTTAAGTGCTCAAACAATGAGGCTGAGTACGAGGCTCTCATTCTGGGATTGTTGGAGGAGCTGTCAAAGGGAATTAGAGTGTCGTGTATATGAGGAGACTCTAAATTTGTAGTAAAATAAGTTAATGGGGAGTTTGGCCTCAAGCATGACAACCTAGCACTATATATATACATCATCCAGAGGTTATTAGGCCAGTTCTTGAAAGTAATTGTTGAGAGACAGGCAGGAACAATGAATAGGCACCCCAACACGCTAGCTATAATAGCCCAAAAATTATACATGGATGAGACGGAAGCTACCATCATGGTACGGTAGATAATGGTGCCTACTACAGTGAGGTCTTTATTCCCAAGTGATGAGCCAAAAGATTGTAGGCACATAGTTGTGAAGCAGTTAGAAACTAGATAAGGAACAATAACGACATTAGAGATGGTCAACTACCACCTGCTGCAGGGAACACTTTATTATAAGAGCTACGGGGAGTTCTTATCAAGGTGTGTAGGAGAAGAGGAAGGTAGAGAGAGGTTAGTAACAATGCATGAGAAGCATTGCGGGGATACTGATATCCCTCTTTATCATTAGTTGTAGTAGGGGGCTACTAGTGGCCTACCATGATCATAGAGGTTACTTGTCTATAGCAAGGTTGTCTAAACTGCCAAACCTAATTTGACTAGCCAACAAAAGCTAAATTTGTGTAAAACTTTGAGGATTGGAGTCAACCATACATAGCTTATCACCGAGAGATCATATGAGATTTATCTCCGAAATAGAGTGAATCGCTTCTATCTGGAAGAAGGGGAGCTCTATAAGAAGGTCTACAATGAGAAGTCATTGAAGTTTATAGCCAAAGGTGATGTAGAGAAGGTACTAAAGGAGGCTCATGAGCCCTCCCACCTAGGGGTGCCAAACTGTACAATCAATTGATGACGTTGGGGTAATATTGGCCAACCATGGAAGCTAACTACATTAGTTTTGTGAAGAAGTGCAAAGCTTTCCAAGTGCATGGTACATACCCCTTCAGTTAGTTTGCAAAGCTTAGCATCTCCTTACCACTTTCACATGTGGGCATTTGATTTTATGTAAAAAATCAACCCAGCCTCTTGTGGCAAGGATATCATTATTTTGGCTACAAAATTGTATACCAAATGGTTGAGGCCATTCCTCTAAGAACAGTAACTACCCAAGTGGTGACCTATATTGTCAAAGAGTATATCATACATAGATTTGGTATACCCAAGTTGATACTAACAGATAATGGGAAATAATTCATATGCAAGGAGATGAAACGCCTCACTGACAAGTAAGATTGTGCACAACTGCTCAATTATCTCTTATCCAAAGGGAAATGGCCAAGTAGAGGCCACAAATAAAACTGTGATCAATATACTAAATAATATTTTTTACGATATGCCACGGGAAAATTATTAGAAGCTACCCATGGTCCTATGGGCTTACCCCACTTCAAAGAAAAAGCCGACCTAGTTTACCCCTTTCTTAATTATGTATGGGATCGAAACTTTCCTACCGGTTGAATTGGCGGTACCCTCAGGTAGGGTTTCTCTAAGAAATAGACTCATCCTGACTCGCAACATGTTAAACTAGAGGCACTAAACGACCACAGAGATAAGGCTAAAGATAACTTCAAAGTCTACACCTAGTAGTTGTCAAGAGCTTATGAGAACCTAGTCAAGACCAGGGAGTTTCAAGCGGGAGACTTGGTCCTTTGCACGTCCACTCATTATCTTAATAGTATGTCAGCATCAAAGTTGAAACCCAATTAGGAAGTCCCCTCTGTGGTGAGGGGGATAGTCAAGTCAGGGTACTATCAGGTCTTGGAGCCGAAGATTTACTGTCTTCAATCCTGTAAGGACATATTTTATAAGTCCATTATCAATTTATTATGTCGTATACCATTACAATCATCAAAGAAGTTCAAGAGCAATCTAAATAAATACGGATTCGAATTTATCAAGGTTCTTCATCAAAAAGCCGCCGCAAAGTTTACTTTTGTAAGTTAATTTTTTAAATACCTTAACTTTGCACTTAGAGCTTTGGGATATTTTTTCAAAATATTTTCTAAGTGTTGGAGCGGACTTTTTTCGTCAAAATTTGAGAATGAGTAATTTTTCTAAGTCCTATAGCGTACCTTGATTTTGACGCCCAGGTCGTTCAAACGAGATCTGGCCTCGTTCAAGTGACATGGTAATGTCGCGAGATGTCGTTCAAACGACACATGTACGTCGTTCGTACAATATACCTATTTCGTTCGAGCGACTGAGGTGATGCGTTTTTCAATAAATACTCATTAAATAGTTTCATTTTCATTAAGAAGTCCCAGCATTTTAAAAGACAGAAAACTGTGAAACTGCAGAATCCTTTTGACTTCTTTTTTAGGGTTTAATCCCTTTTTGCTTTCAATTCACAAAAATCCCATATGCTTTGGTGAATTATTTTGATGTTCAAGAACACACTTTGCTTTTTTCCAACCTCTGTGGAGAAGGCATCTCCATATTTGATCGGTGGATACCGAGCATAGTCATTCTGCGTTTGGACGAGCCAAAGACGATGAACCGACGCCTGGAGGGTATTTCGCTGTCTCTCGTATCTTTGAAGTTTTGCTGAAGGCACCGTGCATTACAAACTTGTGGGCGATTATCAGGTTGTATGTAAGTCAAAGGTCTTTTGAATTCTTCAAAGTGTTATAAAAGTTTTTTACCCGAAAGGGGTTTTTTCCTATATAGGTCGTCTTTATTTTCCATGCATGGTTTGAATGATTTATGACATTTAGATGCATGTGTTAGGGGCTGAATTAATTTTGTTTAAAAATAGACTCTAATTAAATAAGGTTTACTTGGAAACTTTCGAATTAATTTAAATCGGTATCACACACCGCATTTATACATTTTACAAATTGGTATCAGAGCGGGTTACGCTAATTTATCGCGTGATCCTGATTTTTCAAGGATTTTTTTTTAATATAATTTGACTTCTCACGTCGTCAAATTGATATCAGATCAGGTTGTGCTAATTTATCGCGTATTCCTATTTTTCACAAAAATTTTGTGATATTAATTTTTTTTGAAAAATCACTTTTATGAAAAATTGCAATTTTTTCGATGGAGCACTTATGTAATCAGATGCCCCCCTTTGATGACACGAGTCGGAGATTTGATGATATAAATCATTTGAATTTGACGTTTTCTAAAAGAATTGATTTTTTGGAAAAAGAAAATTCTTGTTTTAAATTCGCGATGGATCTTTTGCAAACGGTTCAAAATCAAAGAGATTTTTATTATGAGAAACTTGTTTCTTTGGACCGAGACTTTAATGATTTAAAATTATCCAAAAAGGAGAGTGACGATAGAGTCCTATTTTTAGAAAAATAATTGGAGGACTTTAAAATTTTTAGTGGTTGTGTTGGTGCCAAAGAGGATAAAAATATTTTAATCAATGATTTTACGGCACGTGAAAAGACTCTTAGGGATAAGTTTGTTTTAATTGAGGGGGGCATGATAAACTGTTAAGTTTAATTAAAAATTTGAAAAAGAAATATTTGTGTTTAGAAGAATCTAATTCTTTGCCTGAGTCCAAAATTTTGAAGTTGAAAAATGATTTGACAGACTCGAGTAGGTTTGATAGTTATGGTAATGGCTCATCTTGTTCTCATGCTTCTAGTGCTTAAGACAAAATCATTATTTGTTTTAGAGGGTTGAAGAAGTGGAAAGTTGTCCCAATTAAAATAATAATTTCCTTGTTATATAA
Source organism: Sambucus nigra (assembly GCA_949130495.1). Taxonomy (NCBI): domain Eukaryota; kingdom Viridiplantae; phylum Streptophyta; class Magnoliopsida; order Dipsacales; family Adoxaceae; genus Sambucus; species Sambucus nigra. The sequence continues at coordinate 555,704,587 of OX422208.1, forward strand.
AACAAAATAGAGATGATGCGGAAGCGTTATAAAAGGGGTGATGGTTCAACTTTCAAAAATAACAACAAGTTTTAATTTCTTCAAAACAAATTAAAACTTAATTCAAGTCCTAGAATTTGCCTAAGTCATGATTATTCATTTAAACAAAGTTAGGCAAAACCAATTTTAGCAAAAGACTTGAATAAACCAAATTTACCCAATATTTAATTTAAGTCCCAAATTAAATGAGTGTGATAATTAAACCAAATTTTATCTTGAATTTATCCTAAGCATGGATTCTAAATTAATGAGCAAGATAAAATAAACAATGTCACACTACGCCGAGATGTACGAGGAAAAACCCAAGACGGTAAACAATTTCGGACGGCCCTAGCCACAAGTCCACTAGATACGGAATTACAAATACAAGACAGATAGACTTACAACGACTGACTCGATCCCTCTCAAGCCTCGACGCTCCTTCTCGTAGAAACCTCTTCCTAGCGGACAACCTCGGAACACCACCGCGGTCTCGGAATCCACCGATGGGACTTTATATGGTCACCGTCACCCAAGCATGGAGCCTTTCTCCGTGTGGGTAGAATCTCAACAAAAGTCTTCTTTGTGATGGGGTGTAGAAGCAGACCCGAAACGTCTCTTGAATTCGGTAGAGAAAACCGGTGCCAAAAACTCCAAGTAAAGATATGTATATATAGAACTTGGAATAAACAACAATGGGTGTAAACTAAGTGTTTAAAGATTTTTCTTTAAGTTGAAGAACACTCAAACATGAACATTTTCCTTTTTAAAATGATCTCTCAAACTCTCTCTAGGAGATGTATTAGGATGGAAAAGTTGTCTTGGAAAATGTGTTTCCCGCACATAATAATGTATGAAAAAAGTTGGTTGAAAACCAAGTGGAGGAGTGGGGAAAAACTGCAAAAAACTGCCAAATAACTGTTCCCGCTGGAATCTCGTTCGAACGAACGTGATTCTCGTTCGAACGAGACTTCTAACGAGTGACCAGCCTGGGCTCGTTAGAAGTTCGTTAGATACCTCGTTAGAACAAACATTCGTTCGAACGACATATCGAACGACTGACCAGTTAGGGTCGTTGGTAAAAGTCGTTCGAACGAACCTGGTTCGAACGACAAAACTCGTTCGAAAGAAATCTGGTTCGAACGAATAAACTCGTTCGAACGACATTTCTAACGAACGACCAGAAATGTTGTAAAATTCGATTTTGGCCCAGAAACTTTTATATACTTATTTTTAAAGTTCTATTTGATTCTTTCTAAAAATAAAATGCAGATTTTATTACACCTAACACCCAATACAAATTGTTCCAAGCTCCTATATAAATATAATTACATTCATACCTTGGGAGCATGGAACCTTAGTTGATGACGTAGAAACGAGGCACGCAAACCGGCATTTTGATGAAGCTTTAAATTCTTTGCCGCTACGTATTCAATATACACTTCATAGGCTTGAGAATATTACAAAAAATACTATCCTATGAATAAATGTTTTTGTCCGGAATTGAGCCAAAACTATATATGGACTCAATTGGAAATTTGTGTCCTTACAAGGGTCAACCATTCCTAAGGACGTCAGATAAGGTCAACCCATAGGTTTCGTTCCACCCATTTACACATGTTCATATTGTGGTAGGAAAGGTCACCGTAGGCATTTTTGTTTTGATCTTGGAAAAAGTTTTAGGAAGTTTATGTCTAGGGTTCCCTTGGTTCCTAAATCCCCCACACGACATTTCACATATATTTGGGTTAGGAAATCAATTTTAGAGGCACTATATTTTAGACAAGTTGATTCTCGTTTGCTTGCACATGATTTTTCTCTTGACATATCATATCGATGATTGTATTTGCATGTTTGTCATACGCTAGTTTTTTTGTTTCATGATATTTATGTTTGCTAGCATTGTGACATGTACTTTTTGTATAAATTTTTGCCTTTGAAATTTTTTGAAAAATACAAAAAGATTTTATTTTGATAAAATTTTTGAAAAATCCTAAAAGAGTTTTGTATTTTGTTTACACCGTTTATGGATAAACACTTAGGATGGCCAAGTCATAATTTCATTCCATTTATCCATGTGACTATTTGATAGTGTTTTGAGACAATAGGTCAATTCATCCATGTTCTTTACAATGTTTGGAGTCATTGAGATGTAATTATGTGTTACTTCCTACATGTTTGACTCATGATTTCCTTTATTGCACTCATGCAAGAATTTGTTTGATTATTGTGCTTGTCTTATCACATGTTGGTTGGGTGTTTTCACCTAAATCATGTCCTTAAAACGAAATAAGTGCGATAAAACTTGATAAGAAAGTTGTGCATGTAAGAGTCATTTGTGAGTTTGTGTACTTCATTTTAAACGGGGAAAGGCTGCGAAAGGTTTACATTTGACCTTTGCGAACACAAATCCACCGTTATATCGGACCTAAAAAATTGAGAAATCTTATTATCCGGGGTCCAAAGAGGTTCAAAAGAGTCGGAAAAAATTTAAAGGCAATAAAAAGAAATTCATGCCATAAAGGGGCCATTAGGTTTTTGCACCAATTCTCAAATATTTGAGAATTTAGATTACCGCTAAAAGAAAATATGCATGAGGGAGTTTGGATGTAAAATTAAAATGAGTTTCCACGTCCTTGAAAGTCATGAAAAAGCGTTAAATAGTTTTGGACGTTAGTGGTGTGGAAATCACTTTGACTTTGATTTGTTCATTTGCATAAGACGATGTCATCTAAATTCAACAATTTTTACAGCTAAGGATACTTTTGATGTTCATTCGTTAGGAGTGCACGTATTCATTGTGCACAAATAATTGATTGAGTTTATTTTTCTATCTAATGTGTTCACACCCATTCATTTCGTTTTCATGACTTAGTTGTTTTAGTTTAAATCCATGGTGTGATTTTTGTACGAAAAATTGGAAAAATCAAAAATAGTTTGTAAAAAATTTTGAGATACTCCTTTGCATGCGTGGTTTGATCCTTGTTTGCTATGCTTTTGTCGTGACACTCCATGTTTTGATTATTTCTTCTTATCAGTCTATTTTGGGACATCATAAAAAGGGGGAGAAATAATAATCATGTTATGGGGGAGTTTTTGCATTATGGGGGAGATTTGATTTATTACTGATTTATTCTTATATCATTTCAAGCTCGATGCATCATGAAGGTTTTTGCTTTATCTCATGTGTGTAGGTACAAAGATTGAATATCATTATGTTGCACACCCTGATGAGAAAAACTTTGAGATTTGATGAAGACTTTTTGAAGAACAGTTTGAGATCTTGCAAATTTATTCATGGGAGGGTAGATTTGTATAGGCATTTTGGTATTTGATAATTCGGATGTTTTTATGTATGTACCGACATAGACATAAGGGAAGATTTGTAAGAAAATATTTTACAAGTCCGTTATCAATTTATTATGTCGTATACTGTTACAACCGTCAAAGAAGTTCAAGAGCAATCTACATCAAGACGGATCCGAATTTATCAAGGTTCTTCATCAAAAAGCTGCCACAAAGTTTACTTTCGTAAGGTTATTTTTTAAATACCTTAACTTTGCACTTAGATCTTTGGGATATTTTTTCAAAATATTTTCTAAGCATTGGAGCGGACTTTTTTTGTCAAAATTTGAGAATGAGTAATTTTTCTAAGTCCTATAGCGTAACTCGATTTTGACGACCAAGTCGTTCAAACGAGATATTGCCTCATTCGAGCGATATGGTGATGTCACGAGATGTCGTTCAAACGACACGTGTACATCTTTCGAACGAGATCTCTATTTCATTCGAGCGACTAAGACGACGCATTTTTCAATAAATACTCATTAAATGGTTTCGTTTTCATTAAGAAGTCCCAGCATTTTGAAAGACAGAAAACTGCGAAACTGCAGAATCCTTTTGACTTCTTCTTTTAGGGTTTAATCCCTTTTTTTTTCAATTCACAAAAATCCCATATGCTTTGGTGAATTGTTTTGGTGTTCAAGAACACACTTTGCTTTTGTTCAACCTCTGTGGAGAAGGCACCTCCATATTTTATCGGTGGATAACAAGCTTAGTCATTCTGTGTGTGGACGAGCCGAAGAGGACGAACCGACACCTGGAGGGTATTTCGCTGTCTCTCGTATCTTTAAAGGTTTGCTGAAGGTACCGTGCAATACACACTTGTGGGAAATTATCAGGTTGTATGTAAGTCAAAGGTCTTGTGAATTCTTCAAAGTGTTTTAAAAGGTTTTACCCCAAAGGGGTTTTTCCTATATCGGTCGTCTTTATTTTTCATGCACAGTTTGAATGATTTATGGCATTTAGATGCATGTTTAGGATCTGAATTAATTTTGTTTAAAAATATACTCTAATTAAATAGGTTTACTTGGAAACTTGCGAATTAATTTGAATCGGTATCACACACCGCATTTATACGTTTTACAAATCCATCAATTGTAAATGGCTGAAGAGGTATTATGCCTAGTCTTTTGTTAAAATTCATTTCTTCTGAAAAGTTTGAGTGGCCTGCTCTAAAAATTAGAATTTTTTTTGTAAAGCGGATAGAGCAATGAAGTCTTGTAAACAGTGACAATATGAAAGAAATGAATAGCAACTCTTTTTTATCATTGGATTATGATTCTTGTTTTGTTTATTTACCTGTTATATGAGGTAGATGCACCAGAATATTTTATTGCTGAAAAAATAGAAATACTCTCTACTAGGATAGAAGAGGGTCCATGATAAGAGAAACTCGCCTCATCATACTAGGGAGTACATCCATCCTAAGAGATAAGTATATTGAGGAAAGTTCCTACAGACATAACAGATAAAATTTTACCTTACTAGACTAGTAGGAGGTTGTTGTCCTAGTAATAATAAAAAAATGAAATGACATTTTTTTTATTGTTGCACAATAGATTTATAGCCTAGAGAGCAAGTTCTATCCTTTATTCTCAAGAAATTTTTAGTTTATGAGATTATCCTTTTACTTGACCAGTTCTCAGAAAATGTGTAGAATGGGGTCTACCTACATATCTAAAATCATTTTTTTAGATTAAAAGGTTCCGAAGAAATTTTTTGGAACAAGGCCCCATAGACCAGGGGAAATTTTTTTATAAGGAAATAGTCATTTTTCTTCATTTATGTTTGATAATTATATTCAAAGTTTGAGGGGAAGAGAAGGGTTACACCCCTCCCCCCTCCCTCCCAGCTATTCCCTGAAAAATCAATGTGTAAGGCAAAAAAAACCTCACAGTCACAAGGGGTTGCATTAAAAAGTTTAAACTCTTGCATTAAAAAGTATACCTTCCTAACAAAAGATAGGCAAGCGTTTAAACTTCTTTTGCTAAAAAGAAATGTAAAAAATACTACTTTAATATACATAAGTAAACTAGGTATGTGACTAAGGAGGATTTGGTCGCGGTATCGCGTCACCGACATCGGTTGTTTGTTATATTCGGCTCACCTACTCAATACAAAAACCTAGACTAATGATTACACTAAAAAAGGTTGTATAGCAGCAACGTTCGGGTATCGAGTCCACACGGAAATGTGCTAGGATACGAATCGGTTTAATATTTCTATATAAAAGTGTAAAAGATGATTTTCTACCTAAAAAATAAAGCAAAAGGTAAACTAGGCTTGGGATAAATTAAACTAAGATTAACAAAGAGAATAAAAACTATAAGTTATGACGGACATCCCTCACCTCGGCTTAACACATATAACTGGTTACATGAGACTGCGGATTCATTAAGATTATGTCTCATCTCGACAGTTAATTAAATCAAGAGTTGTCACACCCTAAACTCGCATAAAAGCCTAATAAGATTTTGGTATCAACAAATACCACAAAAATTATGCCCGAAAGGTCGTAAATACGGAGCATACATGATATATCCTACTAAATCTCCTAGGCATAATAACTAGAACAACCCGATCGAATTAAATACGTAAACTCCATCACCAAAGCAAAGCAACGTATTAAGCGCGAGGTGAGTTCAATCAACACATCTTAGACTAAATTAGCTAGAAAGCGTGATTAAAAGCATGTATTAAAATAAATGCGATAAATAAACGCAATAAAACTACACTAGAAACGAGTAAAGAAAGCACGTACATAAAGCAAGAGAAATAAAAAAAATACCAAAAATGGAAACTTGGATTGATAGAGAAGATGATAAATAGTGTTCTTGACAACCACAAACACGTATACCCACTATACAAGCAAAGCCAAGGAAAAAGAAAATGGCACACTGTACAAAATCTACAAACCCTATCTCCCAACCCTAACTATCTCTAAAAATGAATGAAAACTAATTATCCAATTAATTACAACAAAAATCCCTTATATAGTAAGTTGGGAGAAAAACCAAAGAAGAAAGAAATGAAAAGGAAAAAGTACCAAAAATCAGGCAGGGTCGATCGATCGATGCTAAAATTGAAGAGTCGATTGATCGACCCCTGGGTTCGATCGATCGATCCATCAGGTATTTTCCCATTGCCTCCACTTTTTTTCTTCCCCTATTTTGATTGGAATGAAATTCTCTTCTGCTAAAAGTCTCGTAACTTCTTCATTTGGGATCGATTTCACTCTCTATTTATGACCACGCGAAGCTTGTTCAGAGCAATACAACTTTTGTGGAGAATTTGGAACAGTTGCCCACACTATGAAATGACTAAAATGCCCTTACGCGTGCGAATTTGTACGAAAATTGTCCAGAATGCATCTGAACTTCACACTTAGTACCTAAATAGCTACAAAAGCCTAAATATACCTCATATGGCATGTTAGAAATATAAAACATAGGTTGTCTGGTTAACGGGAATAAATGTAAAGATTAAGGCACCCGAGGGGGCTAAAAATGTGTAGGTTCAAGGGTATAAATATGCAATATTTGATACGAATCATACCCCCTAACTTATACATTGCTAGTCCCTAGTAATGAAATAAGAAACAGCAAGAACTACATGTAAATAAAATTAGGAGGCAAGTGCAAAAATGGGATAAAATACATAAAAGCCGCTTTCGCGGGTGATTCGATTGCATTTAGCATATGCAATAAGCCGTTAAACCCCCAGGTCACCCTCGTGGATGAGTGCCATCTCGTGAGGGTTTTCAGGGATGAAACTCACAAACATTATATGGTTTCCTCAAAATATGCCCAAAACAACATGCGACAAGCCCAATAATATCGAAAAGGATTTCATACTCATTATTAGCACAATGAACGAATTCAAATGAATGTCCATTTCATTAACATTATAGAATGCACCTCATAGAATTGAAATCTTAAAATGTGGGAGGGAGAGTGAGCACATGCAAAGTATGATTTGGCAAAAACTTAAATGAACCGGATAAGCATTAAAGCGTGTATATAAGTCAATACTCACCGGGAAATACAATCAAAAAATGAAATCACTATGAAATGGGAAGTAATACAAAGAACATGCGGGCATAAAAAATAAATGTCAATGAAAACTAGGCCGCACACATATCACAAAAGAAGAATGCTATATAGGAAATGAAAATTTGTAATCTCAATGAAAGATACCGCTTATTAAAGGAGACGAAATGGATTTTTACAGATTATCAAAACTATTTAAACTTTTAAATTACATCTACCTAAGATCATATAGGACTTTATATGTTTGTAATGTAGGTTTGGGGTTAAAGGTACAAAATGAAAGGATTATGTATAGATTCAAAGTGTTCGGGGATGAAAAGTCGGGATAATGGGAAATTACGGACAATTCCAAAATTGAACAAGTAACATCCATAAAAAGCATTAGATATAACAATTGGAGAGCAACAAGGATTATACAACTATACATACACAACATATATAAACTTTCTCTTTATTTTTCTTTTCTTCTTTTGCTCACTTTTGCTTTTGTTTTCTACTTTCTCTTTTTCACTTCTTTCTTTTTTCTTTTCTACTCTCACATGCCTAAATTGCAACCACGAGACAATAACATCATTCAATCCCAAGTAACATTACAAACAAAGGTATGTAAGGTAATATGTATGGTATATAACTCCGATTCGGAGTTGGTTATGGGATTTGGGGTAATGAAACGAAAGACTATATTTAGGATCAAAGGGGTTGACAAGGGGAAACATTTAAATAGAGGTCAAGGTCAATATGGGTGATATAACATATATGGCCAATGATTATTTCCTAAAGTTTACATAATTCTCGAGTCAAAACAACTTTGAAAATCATGCTCAAGTAACACACTTCATATATTTAAACTCAAGTAATGAACAATCAAATGAAAGAATAGTGAGATTACCAATGACTGTACTATTTTTAAAGAGGAAAGAGAAGTGTATAACACTCATAAACAAAGAAAATCACAAAGCTCACTAGGTGTAAGTATATACAATGCAACAGAAGATTATCGAGTTATAAAAATCTTAAAGCAAATCAATAAAGCATGAAGAATGCATGTGCTCAAGGGATTAAAGTTTAATTCATGAAGTTATTCATAATATCAATTATTGAGGACAAATGTCTAATAACTTCTAAAATCGAGAACATGCATCATTGAGTTGTTTATTGGATCGAGCAATTATTGAAATTTATCATCGGAAACAAAGGCAAAAAGTCCCAACAAAGAAGAAAAAAAAAATCTTTTTGAAATTTTTATTTTTTACAAGAAAAGCATGCTTAGGAATAACACATAATCAAATCAAAGACATTAACAATGAATGGATAGAATATCCCACACCTCCTAACTTAAAACCTGACATTGTCCTCAATGTCAATTAAGAACCAAGTTAAAGAGAGGAAAAGAGCGATATTACCCAAAAAGGAGGGATCTCGTGAAAGTACACGTCCAATGATTCTACAAAACATGTTAGTACCAAGCATAACAAAAACAAATAACAAAATCTTAACTAACTACACAAGATAATAAGTAAGAAAATAGAAAAATAAGAAAAATAACAAAATTTTAACTTTTAACTAACAATACACTAGAAGTTGAAATTTTTTAGGGTCCACCCAAAACACGATTTGCCTTTGAAAGATCCATGGGGGACCCTCCCTTTCATGCATGCCTCCCGAAATATAGGATTTTCGTTCGAACAACAGAAGGCATGTGTAAGGCGGACGAAATGAACCATCCCCAATTAAAAATTTTGGAGGGAGGATGGGGGATTTGGATAAAATGGGTGACAAATACACAAGGGGTCCAAGAAAAATAGAATTATCTCCCAAAGATTTTGAGCTTGGAATGGGAGGAGGTTCACATAAGGTCAAAGATGCTTTCATGGAAGGCAACTCGAGCAAAGTACTCCTCATCGGTGAAAAGGTTTGAAACTATCAAGTTTGGAACCGATTCATTGGGTACTAGCATCGATGTGATAGTATAGAATAAAGACGGTAGATGAATTATCATCGCTTAAAGGTTGAATTTCAAAGGAATTAGGATCATTTGCAATGAAAATTTCTTCTTTAAGAATCAAAGAAGAAACGATTTCACCGCAAATGGATACTAAACCCATTTCTTCCTGATTTGTATTCTATAATATACCTTCGGACAAGTCAAGAATGATTTGTTCCAAAGTAAGCACAAAGTCCTCATTTGGTTCGAAACATTCTTCAACTTCAAAAGTCTCGAAATAAAATTAGTCATCCGATTCAAATTTCTTCCCGGTAACGGTTTTCAATTTTCTCATTTTCAAGCATGCACAAACCCTCACCAAAAGTCATAGGGTGAGGAGCGATGTCTTGAAAATGAGAACTTTGAAAATTATCATCGGACCGATTATCAAAATCATTATATTAAGAATTTTAAAAGCTATAGCAATTTGTTTCGAAATTCTTATCATAAGGATCTTGCGACCCAAAATCGAAATGATCATTCCCAAAATTTTCGTAATCCATACTTTGACTTTTGTAATACTCACTCAAAGTCATTTTAGATGTTGTAATTTTTTGGGCTTGTAAGTATTGATCAAAAGCCATAGGTTTATGGGGAGTTTGAGAATTATCATTAGGATTGCCTGAAAAATTGGAATAAGACATGCTTACCCCAACAAAGGCTCGAGATGGCAAATTCCACAAAGATATGTGCGAACAAATAAATTCAAGCATTCTTGGTGCTCAACTGTAGTAGTCCTACAAAAATTGTTAGCAAAAAATACAAATAGAAAGAAATTATTACAAAATATTGAATCAACTAAATTCTGAAATAAACATCTCCCCGGCAACGGCACCACTTTGACTAAGGAGGATTTTTTCGCCGTGTCGCATCTTCGACACTGATCGTTTGTTATATTAGGCTCACCTACTCAATACAAAAACTTAGACTAATGACTACACTCAAAAAGGTGGTATAGAGGCAAAGTCCGGGTATCGAATCCACAGAGAAATGTGCTAGAATACTAATCAGTTTAATATTTCTAAATAAAAGTGTAAAAGATGGTTTTCTACCTAAAAAAGAAAGAAAAAGGTAAACTAGGCATGGGGTAAATTAAACTAAGATTAACAAAGAGAATAAAAACTATAGGTTGTGACGGACAACCCTCACCTCGGATTAACGCGTATAAATGTCTACATGGGACTACGAATTCAATAAAAATTAGGTCTTGTTTCCACAGTTAATTAAATCAAGAGTTGTCACACCCTAAACTCGCATAAAATCCTAATAAGCTTTCGGCGCCAACAAATACCCTGGAAATTAAGCGCGAGAGGTCATAAATACGGAGCATACATGATATACCCCGTTAAATATCTTAGGCATAATAACTAGAATAACCCGATCGAATTATATATGCAAACTCCATCACCAAAGCAAAGCAACATATTAAACGTGAGGTGAGTTCAATCAGTCGTACCCTAGACTAAATTATCTAGAAAGTATGATTAAAAGCATGTATTGAAATAAATGCGATAAATAAACGCGATAAAACTACACTAGCAAGTGAGTAAATAAAGCACGTAAATAAAGCAAGAGAAATAAAGAAATACCAAAAATGGAAACTTGGATTGATAGAGAAGATGATGAATAGTGTTCTACACAACCACAAACTGGTATACCCACTATACGAGCAAACCCGAGGAGGGAGAAAATGGCTCACCTTACAAAATCTCCAAACCCTAGATCCCAACCCTAACTATCTCTAAAAGTGAATGAAAACTATGTATCCAATTAATTACAACAAATATCCCTTATATATTAAGTTGGGAGAAAAAATAAAGAAGAAAGAAATGAAAAGGAAAAAGTTTCAAAAATCAGGCAGGGTAGATCGATCGACCTCAACAGTCAATCAATCGATTAATAAGGTCACAGCCTACTGTTTTCCATTGATAGCTAAAATTGAGGAGTCGATCGGTCGATCGATCCATCAGGTATTTGCCCACTGCCTCTTCTTTTTTTCTTCTGCTATTTTGATTGGAATGAAATTCTCTTCCGCCAAAAGTCTCGTAACTTCTTCATTAGGCGTCTAATTTATGTACCATTTGCGACCATAAGAAGCTTGATCAAAGGGATACAAATTTTGTGGAGATGTTAGACTAGCTGCCCAAACTATGAGATGAGTAAAATGCCCTTGCGCGCGCGGATTTGTACGAAACTTGTCTGAAATGTGTTTGAACTTCACACTTACTACCTAAATACCTGCAAAAGCCCAATTATACCTCATATAGCATGTTAACAATATAAAATAGAGGTTGTCTAGTTAACATGCATAAATATAGAGATTAAGGCACCCGAGGGGGCTAAAAATGCATGGGTTCGAGGACATAAATATGCAATATTTGATACGAATCAGTATGACAGCCTAATACCTATGGATTGCGCAGTATATCACTCACACTATGTCCCCCAGAACTAGGGACGACCGCATCACTAACCTGGTGAGCTTACTTGCACGGTAAAACAAAGAAGAAAGGGAAGGGTAAAAATAAATGGGAGTATGGTATGGTAGTATAATACCTCTCTCGCATCGACTTCCCCTGGATGTTTCACAGTCATAGGAACGACTATGGTGATAAACTGAAAATAAGGAAACATGTTAGTGTCAACAAGTAATTGCAGAGAAAATGTAAGTTCAAAAGGCCTAAGTAGACCAAATATTTACCTTGGAGATCTCCTCTAAGACACCATCCAGAGATCCTGTAGAGGCAAGAACATGAGCAACACTGACCTGTGAGATGATAAAATAGGGAAGTGTCAATAAAATCTTGTACAAATAATGCGAGTTAATTAAAAGAAAAATACATAGTATTGTACGTATCGAAGCAGTTTCCTATGGGACGCTAGCCAGAGACTCCTTAAACATGCAAAAGAAAAGAATTTCAAGTATAGCAAACAGGGTTGTAAAGATTTGCATACCACTGAAGTTATCCCTACAGAACTAGGAACAGGCCCCTCAGACAAGGGGACTTCAGTTGCACTGGCCTGCGAAGAAGAGAGAATGGAAAATGTACAAGTAAAAATAGAGCACAGAAACAGCTATTCTTATGTAAAAAAAGCCTGATATCTTAGTGGCCACATTTAAGAAAATCAAATGAGTACCTACATGTGGTGCTGGGGGTAACTATCTCTGTGGCTGTCATTACAGGCGCCATGGATGAAGAAGTCTAACTAGCACAGACTTGCAAATAGAAGAAGAATATAAGTGTTGACAAGATGTCCACAATAGCAAAGAAAATATATAGAAAAAAGCAGGGTCAGGTTAAAATAAATATCAGGAGAGATGCTATGATGATGCCTCCAGTAGGGACAGATGTAGCAGGAGCCTCCATAGCTGCAGGGGCTACCGAAGAAGCGCTTGGTGAGGCAGTAGCACTGACCAATTAAAACACAAACAGATAGAAATAAGACATGAGAATTAAATTCCAATGATAAAGTAAAATGAGTCAAGAGATGAAAGATTAAAAATAGTTGTACTTAAATTCTTTATAAAAAAAAGGGTGGAAGATGACTGGATGACTAGCCACATCAGAAGTAGTGGCCTAATCATCATAAAGTTATCAAAGAACCAAACATAGATAAAGAAAGAAGTTGAGCTTAATAGTAATAAGCAATACCTGAGAGGAGGTGATAACCTGGGAAACAGGCTCACTCGAAGCGATAGTGAAAATCGACTGAGAGGGTATGGGCTAGATGTGAGGCCTATTATCTATAGTCACGAAGACTCGAGAGATAGGAATCCTCCCTGAAGGTGACAAACCTGGGGGTAGTGACTCCTATAAGTTGTGTCATTCCCCTAATAGAGGAAGGGATACGTGAGGGTAATATCTGCCAAGAAGAAAGACAAAGACAATACAATTATACATAAAAGAAATAGGAAAGAATAGAGAAAGACAAAAAAAAATGACAAGCTTAAAATACCTTAGATAGCCCAACAGAAGAACCACCCACTGCAGTTGAGGTGGGAAGTGGGGAAGTGTGTCTAGGAGGAATAATCACCTGTGAACACACCAAAGAAGAAAGACCTCAAAAATATGTTTAAAAAACATAAGTTGAAACAAAAGAAAAGAATGGATGATTATCTGGATAGAAGAGGATGACATGAGGGAGGCCCTCGTAGAAGTAGGAAACACAGAAGATAACTGCAAAAGAAAAAAAATAATGAATTATATCACCTAAAGAGGGAATAAGGAGAATAAAATTTGAATAGGGAGGAAGTGACAAAACCTCTCTAGCCAGACTCAAGGAGGAAACTGATATGAAATTCCTCGCCCTAGGAAAAGTTCCCCGAGCAAGAGGAGGAGGAAAAGGATCACTCATCGCAATGAAAACACCTTGAAAATGCCACAAAGATAAAGATGGTTTAAATATGAACTATGCAAGTTTAATCAGATAATAAGTTATGCAAAAAAGTTAAGAGAAAAGACTTAGAGTGGGCGGGCATTCTTCCCATACAGAAGATGTCCAGTGGTGGAACTTCTAGAGGATGGAGAATCTATCATAAAGTCCTCACTAGAGGACTCTCTTAAAACTAGCAATAAAGAAGAAGTGCCAGGATGATGATCATTATGTGGGTCAATGGCACCCGTCTCGTTTGAAAAATAATTATCATCATCATAGTAAGGAGTGCTTATATAATCGACCAGTTCCTCTTCAAATGATGAAGAAAGCGAACCAGTAATTAAAACCCCATGAAATCCAGTTTTACTAGGTAAAGAGGAGTAAGGTAAATTACCTTCACTAATTGGAATAGAAGTGGTAGGAGGCTCCTCAGAAGATAATACCAAGTCTTCATAGCCCTGCTCATGAACGAATTGGTAGGTCTCCTCCAAACCTAAGTCATTAGTATCAGATCCCTGGTCTAATGTAGAAGAGGGAGCGATAGCCTCAATAGTGGACTTCTTCTTCTTCTTGCTCGCACTAGTACTTATTAGCGAAGGGGAAGTAGGGGAGAATTAGTGGTAATAGTAGCAACAAGAGGAGCAGCAGTGGTTGTTATGAAGTTGGAAACATCCATATCAGGGTGTTTCCTTTTAAAAGCGGCAGGGCCTTTTGCCTTGCTCTTCCCTCTAGACGTAGCAGGTTGAGGCTCATACTATTTGGAGTAGATGGATTTATAGAGTAAGGGTCTCACTAAGACTGGGGTGACCTGCTCGAAAGGGGTCTTGGATATAGTGCTATAGTGCCATGACACCTTTTGGATCTTTTTGCCCAAGTACTTATCATTATTAGGGAGCTTGGTGGAGATGGTCTCATAGAGGACATCCTACACACAATTCTGAATAAGAAGGACCTTCCTCTGCTAGAAAGTAAACTATGAATGAGAAAAGACAATAGGTAATCTCGAGAAGGCATAAATAAATCCCCCATATGGCTAACTCTATGAACCACCCCCTCTAAAGTAAAGTTAGCAAAAGACTCCAGATATAGCTCGAAGGGGGAGGTGCTCAAAGGATATGAGGGTAAGTGAACACCTTGGTCATTACCAAATTTCCTCTTCACCCTCTTAGAATGGTAGAACTCCCCACTCTGGCCCGGATTAGTCAAATAAGGAAAAGTACATTGCAAAAGCATAATAATTATATCAATGTGAGGGCAGTGGAAACAGACTCAGCATCAGTAGGGCAATAAAAGGTACCCCCAGTAGATAAGAAGGAGAGCTAAGTAAAAGTGCCACCCACTGTCTTGTAGTAAGGCCTGAAGAAAATCTCATCAATTATATCAAAGTCACTAGGGAGGCCTTAGGGACCTTCTTATGCCACCTCGCAGCATGAGCAACATTACTCTGACAAGCTCTCGCCTCTGGGGGGAAGTTGGGAAATCTCTCAAATAGAAATGACATAAGTATGAAGGTGTTAGTGAATTTAATGTCATCATGGTGCCCACAAGAATGCTCAACATCTATATGAGCCTGATCTAACCAAGTGTAAAGGGACTCCAATATTAGAGCAGCGAGGGGGACTGCCCTCCCTCGAGAAAGTCTCATAGACAGCTTAAAAAGAAGCTCGCGAGGGGAGTCATTTGGCCTCCCTCGAAACAAGAATATACTAAGAAAGGTAACAAAAAAACTGCCAAGTGTGAGGAGGAGTTAATTTTTGGGCCCTCTTGACTCGTCTAAGCCCTGCTCGAGCTCTCACCCTTGGGCAGCTACTCAAAGTCCTTGAACTAGTATCTCTACCATTTAGTGAAGGAATTCTTGGTAGAGTCAATTATATTAATAGCAACATACTTAGAGTATTCACCTAGGGCTGAGTGGAGCTCTCCCACCATCCTCTCCTGAACCCCATTCTCGAAACCATCAGTAAGCACATTTACTCCCAAGTAAGGTAGGGCGAGAAACTCGAAGATATATTCCATGGTAATAGTAAACTCACCCAAGTCGGTAACAAAAGTTTGTGAGTCTCTACTCCAATAAGAATGCAATAAAGTAAAGGTGCTGGTATGCTTGGAAATAGAGCAAGATTTTAGACTGTCAATAGTAGTGGTAAGATCCAGCCCCTCGATAATAGCCTTATGCAAGTGGGTAGCCAAGACATAGTCCACATAAAGGCCCCACTTTTCTGGGGTACCTCCATCAACCTTGATCTCAATATTGGAATGGGGAAAGTCACCCATATCCACTCGCACTCTAAGAATAGAATCAAGTAAAATAATAAGAAGCTTAGGGGACTCACTCAGACCCACTTGGGGTTGCTCGTTTATCTTCTCCACAAACTCCTGCTCAAAATTGGCGAGGGAGGACATAGAGGTATCTTCAGCACCAAAATAGGGGGCAAGACGATATAGGCCAAAGTCCCTCTTAGAACGAGCGACCAAGTATTCCTTCTACGATTTGGAATAAGTGGTGGATGAGGGACCCCCTCTGGCAGTGATCTCGACAGGCTAATCGTCCAAGGTGGTGGTGGCAGAATCCATAATGACAGAGGTGATAGTGGTGGCTCCAGTGGCCAAAATCATCAAAACAGTGACGTAAATAGGAACCATACCCACTAACCTTGCTAGTGGTGGTGGAAACAGCCAAAATATGATTTACAAAGGAAGAAGATGCCATTTATGGTGCGAATAGAAGAAGAAGAAGAAGATGATAGTTAGAGGCAGTGGTAATGGCAATTTATGTTTCTCTCTCTCTCTCTCTAAAAATCTTAGTTTGAATGAAATGAATAAGTGAAAGTGAAGAGGGTTTATAAGAGACTTTTATACCCTATTAATTCCAAACGCTTTTGCCAATCAAAAGGGGAGCAAATCATTCTCCAAATTATGGGGTGCATGTTCTCTTTATGACATATGTCACCTCGATACCCTTAATGGGGGCTGATGTGACACACCTATTTAATGCCAACGGTGCCATGATGAGATTGAAATAAACTTTTTGTATTCCAAGAAAAACTGAATCATTATGTATAAAAACATTTGGTCTACCCAACACAAAGTTTTTTGTACAAGGGGACTAATGTATAAGGGTGTTCATCCCCTTGAAAAATATATTGGCGAGAAGGCTTATATGAAAGGGGTGTCTCTGCCTAAAATTATCAATAAAAGTTTTAAAGCAAGGGGGAATAGTCCCAAGTTGGGAAGCTACAGAAGAAGGCAATAGCGAGGCGGCTCATCACGAGCAACCCCCTCCAAAAGATATTAAAATCAAAATTAAAGGTCTGTTCCCCTTGTTAAAAAATCTTAGCTACAGAAATAGAGCAAGGATGAGGAGGGATCAACATGATCATCCCCTCACCCCAAAGCCCAAGTCATATGGAATAAAATAAGGATGAAGATGACATGTCACGAGCATCCCCTCGTCCCAAGAATAATGCCACAGATAAATGGCTTGGACGAGGAGGTCCCATCACGAGAAGCTCCCTGTCCCAAGATAAAGCCACAGAAAAAGTCCAACTCAGGGGAACTCATTGCGAGCAACCCCCTCTGCCCCAACTCACATACTATAGAAATAAGGGAAGGGCGAGGAAGTCCATCTAGAGTGATTTCTCTACCCCAAGAGACTTACAACAGAAAGGATACAGGGCAAGGAGGTCCACCTAGAGTGTCCTCCTCCTCAAGATTTGTTGCCCAGAAAATAATAAAGTACAAATATTTACTTTCTTTTATAGGTAGCCTAATTGAGCAAGCAGGGCTCAAAGAGGCCAGTTGGGATCTCCTCGGAGTTTTGTCTTAGTAGCTAAGGAACAAGGTTTGTTGAGCAAGCTGAACCATTTAGCACTTTAAGATAGAGAGATTAATAGTAGAAAGACCCTAAATGTCACTTAAGCCCTCACAAAGCTCACACTTAGTGGCAACTGAGGTGAGTAGCTAAATGGTTTCTCACAAGAAATTAACTTTTTACGAAATAATTTTAGAGAGGGTGGTCCTCGAGGCCACTCTCAAGTTTACAAAGTTTGAACAACAAGTTACCATTTCAAAAGATATTTACCAAATCAGATATTTTTTCTCCATTATGAGACATATTTTCTTTTTGACTTTGGTTCACACCAGGTGTCATCTGTCAGAGGGGATAGGCGGTTGCAGACCTAGTAGGGACAAAAGGTACATTGCATACCTTGTCCCTCTAAGCTTTCTCTCTTGTTTTTAGCACCCAAAAAGTCCCAAACCGACCCTAGTATTCACTTATAAATAGGACCATTGGTGAGGTCAAATCATATATCATAAACTCAAGTCATACTTGTCAAAATAACACCTGACCACCTAATATTCTCTCCATGTTGTCTCTCTCTAAGTGTTGAGTGATTGTTTCTTCACTCCCACCTTGACCGCTATTGTTCTCAGGAGATTCATTTCTCAAAGTTACTATTATTGTTTTTAATTTCTTCTTCTTGTAGGGAGTGGTTCTAGTTTTGTCTCCATTTTTACAAGAAATGGAAGGTTTTACTAGGTGCTGCTTCTAAAACTTCTTGAAGGCAGAGTCTATTGAGGTGGGTCATGCCTCATCCGTTCCAGTTTCTTATCAGACCCCAGACACACTACCCTCCTAGACATGTCAGTTAACTTAACTTCTTAAAAGATATAAGCAAATGGGTTGAATGTTTAACCCATTTTAAAATTTAAGAATCATAATTTTAAAATGATATTAATTTTAAATAAACATGTGACATTTAACTTCGATTCAATTTTAATTTGGCATCCCATTATCGCAAATAAAAATAAAATTTCATTGAGCATATAGTTTATTTATGAAGTGAGATTTCTCGATGAGAGCTTAAATCACATTACCTTGAACTAGACAAAATTTCATCTTTCAATTATGTTCTCTGGACATTCCTGAAAGTTTTTGTCCTACATAATTGAATAGCCAACAACTTTTTTATCCCGAATTTAATGACAATAACATTAATGGGGAGGATATCTTAAGTTATATTTAAATGTATACCATAAGTTATTTCGTTGAAATCAAACCGACTCATAAAGTACTTCTTTGATGGGAGGACCGAACTCGTTGACATTTAATTCCAAGGAACTATCTTAACAATTTTAAAATTACCTTGATCCCATGATTAAAACCATCTGATGTGTGTGTGTGTGTGGGGGGGGGGGGGGGGGGGGATCAAGCTGATAAGAGAAATGAATCACATCTTAATTTTAAAATACTGATGAAGATTGTGGGGTTTATGTTAAAACTCCTCTCCCCTTTAAGATGTCAAAACTTGAGGATTTTTGAAAAAACTATTTATTCAATTATAAATTCCATAATTAAATCCTTAGTAATTTTCAACTTACTTATATAAATAAAATTTCCCATTCTAACTATTTTTATTTTTATAAAATAAAATATTTTTAAATTTAAACAAAACTGGGAGATTATAATTTAAATTATACCTTTATATTAATTACCTGATTAAATTCAATTTTGAAAAGAATAAATATAATAAAATTTTCAAGAAAAATCATAATCTAGGCCGGTCTAAAAATAATAAACTATGTTTTCTATAAAATAGGTGTCCCAATTAATTAACACACGAAATTATGCAATAAAAATAATTAAAAGACGTGTAAATACAAATAATTACTAATATAAATAAAAAGGACTCCTAGTTCCTTTTCTTTGTAACCTAAATATCTTCCTTCAGTAGACTTCTTGAAGATTAAGGTCTTTTTTTACGAGGAGTCCTTACTAGAAAAGAATTGTTAAAGAAGGGGACTCCAAGGAAACATCACCACAATCTAAAATTTCCTTGATTCCTCTACTAGCCACCCGCGGTCACGGTCAAGAGACCCACGAGTATGAGTTTATCCACTGCAATCACGGCCCTGGTCTGGCTCCATTCCTGATTAAAAATGAACAGAAACCCATAAATATTCCACCACTATCAAAATCTTAGGCAGAATAAAAAAAACTTAACATCTAATGATTACATCCCCTCATAAAGTTCTCAAAATACATCAATTGAAGCCCAAAATATTAAAACCAAATCAAATGTAAGGAGTAAATTTAGCTACGGATAAACCATCATAGTATCCATTCACATAACAAACATTCATATGGCCATGATGGAAGGGACATAAACATTCAAATTCTATAAAATCAGGTGAACACAAAATTATACATATCCATGGACATATTTTTAAAATACAAATCTAGGATTTAAGTTTATGGACAACATGGATCTTTCCAAAGCCTAATTAATCTAGACTGAGGGCTTTAATACCAATTGTTGGGGATCGATATATGAGGAAAAAAATTCAACCCAAAAAGCTTTAATTAATCATGCAATGGAAAGTACAAAACAAAAACTAGGTTTAAAGCTTAAACCAAGGGTTTCGAATTAAATACCTTAGCGAACCTTATTGGTGATCTGAATAAAGAAAAAGGGTATTTGGAGAAGTTTAAAGGTATTCTTTCTTTTGGTCCTCTAAAAGCTTGATTGCGTGTACCTAGAGGCTTGGATCTTTTAGTATATGATCCTCCCAAAGCAATGCAGGTGTGTGGGCACGTTCGGAGATGATTTTTTCAATTTAAGTGAGATATGGACCTCTCTCTCTATCTCTCTTTGTAAAAACATGAATAATATTTTTTTTTCTCTCTAATCCTTAATAATGATTATATAGCTTAAAAACCTTGCTTACACTACTATATATATGTTATATGCTTCGACTAAACCGGGCTTCTAAATAGTGTAGGTCTATTACTTGGGCATGTGGATTATTAGGTACCTAAAACCAAATAATTAAATGTACTTTCAAATAAATACTTGGAAATCCAAAATCATAATCTCGTAATGTATTTTCTTTCTTTATATAATCATAATCAATTCCAATAAATAATTATGAATGCACTCCAATTTAAAATACCTCAAAACCACATGGAGTAATGAGACTTGCTTGGTCAAATCAATTTGCTCTAATTAATTTTAACCAACATATAACTTATTCCTCGATTCTCTGACTTAACTTATTTTGCTATGCCACCAGATTATGAAATATTCCAGTGATCATGTTTATTGGTGGAAACAAATCTTATAAGTCTCTCATTGGGGTATTACAATTCAATATCTTTCTCGGACGTGAATTCATTCAAATTATGATCTTGGACTTACTTACACAACAATTTCCCAATCGACGGAGATTGAGATCCAATAAAATTGAAGATTTCCCATAACAGTAAAAGCAACAATTACACGCGCTTTCCAATCTTCACAATTCTTGGCATAAAGAATATATGCCCCATTTGCAAATGGTGTGAGATTGTTCAACTATAAGCAAGACAACAATTAGACTTGAATTTCACAAGTGCTCATGTTCAATACATTCCTTAAATGTGACGGCCATAATCCTCTTTTGAGCTATCAAACAAGTTCTAGAATTATCAGACAAGTCCTTGAAGTTTGAGATAAACTACTAGGATTATACGCGTAGCCATTCTGATAGGATATCAACTGTATATGTAGGCTCTGAGTTGTTGAATTGTACTAAAATCGAAATTTCTATCTCATGTGATAAATTCGAACCCAACTCACCGAAATTCCTATAAAATATAATTGATCGACATATTATATAATATATTTAAAGTATAATTATGTGCCATTCTCACAAGAATGATTCTCGTTTCAAATGAATTAGGCAATCATTTTACTGAAAAATAAATTGTTATTACATGGTTTAAGAATAAAATCCAAACACACGGTGCGGCGAAATTTCTTATTGTTCAAAATAAAGACGAAGAATAAGGTGATATTAGGAAAATGCATATTATGGGTGTAAACATTTTTATAAAATTTTCACAATTGTGTTGGGAAATCACTTACACTACCAAATATCCAAGTGCAAATTAAGAGTACTTTTTTTACAATTTATTGTCATTAGAATATGTGGTTCGTAATATTTAATATATAACGAAGAATTTTCATGCCTTATAACGATACCCAACTATATGATCGATATTGCAATTACAAATATTAAACAACGGGGATTATTTCAATAGTGTATGAACAATACATATTATAGTGGATAGCGTATTTAAAACTAATCAATACATGTTAATTATAACTAATTATAAAAAAATTATATAAAATGTCAATTCAATATGTGGTTTATAATTTGTATGTAAACTGATAGAAATATATTCACCGTGTTTGTATGTGAGCATTCAACACTCAAACCACATTATACAATTTTGAAAATGTACATCAACATTCATTCCAAAATGCATATATACAAGGATTAAAAGAAATAATCAAAATAAAATAATATGATTTGTATATAAATATCAACATTTCACAACATTTTCAAATCTACAAAGAATACACAACAAAATATCAATTATTTCTTTCTCTCTCTCTCTCTCTCTCTCTCTCTCTCTATCTCTATCTCTATCTCTATCTCTCTCTCTCTCTCTCTCTCTCTCTATATATATATATATATATATATATATATATATATATATATATATATATATATATATATATACACTGATTGGATCTCTTACTAGGCCCTTTTAACGAGTCCAAAAAAGTGAACCTTTCTTTAAAAATAGTAAAAAAAAATGGATTGATTTTTTTGTGGGATATTTAAACAATCCAGGGACTCTCTAAAAAATTAACTCAAATATTTTTTTTACTATTTTAAAAAATGAGTCAAATATGTGTTAGTTTTTAACAATTTCAATGTTAATATTTATTGACCCATTTTTTTAAAATATAAAAAAAATTCAGTTTGAGATGATTTTGTTAGAGATGATTTTGTTAGAGAGTCCTCGCAAATAAAAAAAATTGTTTTGCTATTTTTAAAAAAAAGATCCATTTTTTGGACCCGTTGGAGAACTTCTCCCACCATCGGATTGCATTTCATATCTAATTCAAAAAACCTAACAAATGGATTTTGGCGATTAGGTTGACAGAAATAGACTTTTGTGTGACCAGATATGGAGGTTGTCATCGAAAATGAATGTTAGGAGTAAATTACCATAAAGTGTTTTTTTTAATGAAATGTTAAAGTGAACTAGTAGGACAAAGTGTGTTCTTATTTCAATTGAATGCGCACTTCCCAAGTGCAAATTCAAATTTAAAAAATTAAACTGAATTTGCAGTTGAAAAATGCAAATTCGCTAGAAATGCTGAATTCGAATTTTTCAACAACAAATTCAGTTTAATTAATGATTTTGTTAGAGTTTAATTGGATCGAATAATCCAAATTGAATTCGTGGTTGCCAACCACAAATTCCCTATGAATATACGGTTGCCTACTCTGAAATTAGAAAATATAATATTTTCGAAAGTAAATTTCAACTACACTATTTTCATAAATAAATATATATACTCTCTCATATAAAATTAATTTTTGTTTGGGTGTATATTAAGAATACTATTAATTAATGATAAGGTCAATACATGCTCATTATCAAAAAAAATTGAATAGTTAATTAAGTAAAAACAAAGTGCCAAAAAAATATTAATAAAGGAGTATATTTAAACTCCATTGTTCTTGATAGAAAAAACCTCGATGTGGTAGCGGCATAATAGTTGAGACTCGAGTTAAGTGTGGTGACCCACAAGAGTGGAGAAATTTGAAATGGGGTTAAAAGCCACGAGAAGTGGAACCAAGTGAAAAGTAAACACGTGCACTCTGACAACGACATTTGGATTTACATCTGTGAGTTCCTGTAGAGAAGTCAGAAATGAGAATGGTGTTAATAAACTTTACCAGTCCCCACGTGCGGGGAAACCAAAAGTAAATGCTGTCTCAAGTGTAAGTAGGACGTGTAAAGAGCAAAAGGCCCCCTACCCACTACCAGTGTTTTGGTATCTCTTTTAGGTTTGTCTTTACCCAATCAAATCATTTGTCAAATGTGTCCAATCATCCATCATATGTACGTGCACCAATATTCATATATATATATATCACTTATTTACCATACAGTAAAAACAAACGCTCCGCTCCGCTGCATTTTGTTGAAGACTTTTTACAGCAAAGACAATTTATTTATTTTCTGTCCTATGAACTCTCTTATCTTTTTTTATATAAAATGAAGCTTTCACGTTACAAACACATAATATTGTTTGATATATAATCATATAATATGAATCTTTATAACATGTGTTTTAAGGATATACATACGTAACAATTCAAAAATAATAGAAACGGAGTTTCATATAAAATGAAAATATTTATATAGAATTTTCGTACTTATTATTTTGAAG
Source organism: Sambucus nigra (assembly GCA_949130495.1). NCBI lineage: Eukaryota > Viridiplantae > Streptophyta > Magnoliopsida > Dipsacales > Adoxaceae > Sambucus > Sambucus nigra. The sequence goes on from OX422208.1 coordinate 555,728,655, forward strand.
TTTAAATTACGTGTCTTTAGGGTCAAAATATGTATACTAAAAACACATATTATCATTTTTTATATAATATTTCATTTGCCTCTTGGCTAGTGATATAAGACTGTCATTGGGACAGTCTTGGGGGTGGATAGGGTTTGATCCCCAATTCGATCTCTGATACTGTCAAAATAATATTTGGACAGCGAAAGCCACGAACGAAGAGCGTTGATTAGTCAAGGAGGTGCGCTTAAAGATGGCTCGAATACCATGTGGTATGATACAAAAAAATAATATAATATTCCATCTTGCACATCATATCACTTTAAGTTTAATACAATTTTTTAAGATAAAGATAAATGAAGTGAAGTAAAATAAATTTGACATTATTTCTAATACTAATTAAGGGCTACTCTTTGTAATCACGTATATCAATAAAATATGACTATCGAATATCCCAAGTAGGAATAATAATAGGTTTGATGTCTTGAACAGTGATGGAGGTGACAAGTTATAAAGCTATATTGAGAGACCGAATGAGAAAGGAGTCATCCGTGCTAAATGCCTACAAACGAAGGGACAATTGTCAACACTTTTAGCCGTTACCCACGTTACCTCTCTTAATGGTGCTAACGTGAGAAAAAACAATGGCGAAAAGTATGGTGCAATTCGAGAGTCATTGCCTAAAAGAAAAATATGAGAGCCAAACAATGTAACAGGTGGAAGTACATTGCTTGTACTGCCTACTGAAATGTCTAGCACTGAAATGACGGCCCATAGAGTCATGGGGAAAAGCCAACTCGTCACCTCCAATTGTCATAACACTGATATCTCAAAATCAACTGCAGATACTAATAATAGCCTTACGATAGGAGTAATTCATAAAAGATGCGCTACTTCTCAGCATTTAGAACCACAAAACCTTAACGCAAATAACTCAAATAACAGTGGAGCTTTCCTCAAGACTATATACGCTCCAGACAAGATACATGTAAACCAAATTGATAATCGACCTTCCTTTTCCTCTAGCCTTGTTAGGGGATGTGTAAATCCAAAATCAGACTCTATTGCCAGGAGAAGTTTCAATCAACTTAGTGGGGAATGTAGAGGAGGCAACCATCTTCCAAGTGGACTAGGCTAGGGGAAAAACTCTAAAGCCGAGGTCATACTCAACACCCTGGATTAAGCTAGGGGAACCAAAAAGATCATCACAACGATTGTGGAGGAGAAATCCAAGGACATACAATTACACCATGAAATTGCCAATAGGTGTATGTGGACAATTAATGAAGTGGACTCGCTCATTCAACACATGTCATCAATGGTTGCGATTACATGGAATTATTGTGGGGCGGGAAAACCCCTCTTCAAACCCACTATCACCGAGCTAAAAAAAATTTATAACCCCGATATTGTGGTTATCCTTGAAACACTTATCCCTATTGGAAACTTGGTTAATTTTTTTGACAATCCTGGCTTTATGAACAGGGAGGTTTCTGAACCAATTGGCAGGTCCGGGGGTATTTGGGTTACCTAGAACCCGAACTCCATTAAACAGGGGACACTCTCTATAACTAGACAAGCTATCCACCTCATGGTTACTAAAAGAAACTATGAGGAGTGGGTTTTTTCTGCGATCTATGCCAGCCCGCATCCATGACTACGCAGAGACTGTGGGATAATCTCTATGATATTTCTGAAAATATTGATCTTCCTTGGTTGGTTACGGGTGATTTCAATGACCACGTGGATGACTCCGAAAAAAAAATTTGGAAAGAAACCGTCGGACAATAAAAGTTCTACTTTTTTGGAAAATATCAACAAATGCAAGCTTACGGATCTGGGGTGCTAGGGACAAAAGCTGACTTGGACGAATAGCAGGAAGGGCATGTCAAATACTCTCATCAGGTTAGACAAAAGTCTAGCCAACGCGGAGTGGCATCTCAAATATCCTGACGTGACTGTTGAGAACATTCCCCAAACCTCCTCGGACCATTGTCCTATCATTATCAGATTTGAAGGTATGACTTCCCACCTTACTATCTCTAAACCATTCAGGCTTTTGTCTTATTGGTTTGATAGAGATGATTTTAATGAGCTTGTTAATTTTAATTGGAATAACACTATTAATATCGAAACGAATATCCATCTCTGTATGGAGAATATTAAAAATTGGAACAATACCACCTTTGGTAATTTTTTCAAAAATAAGAAACGAATCCTTAGGCGTCTTAGTGGCATCCAGAAAGTCGAAGAAAGGTTTTATTCCCATAATCTTTCCATCCTTGAAAGTAACCTCCGCAATGAGTTTAACACTCTACTTAGACACGAAGAAAGCTTGTGAAAACAGAAGTCGAGAATTCAATGCCTTAACGAGGGTGATAGAAATACCAAATTTTTCTATACTACCACGATTATTAGACGAAGGAGGAATAGTATTAAGAAACTTCATATTAATGGGGAGTGGATTGATAATAATACTATCATCTATAATCACATCACTAATTATTTTACCAACTTGTTTAAAGCTGATTTTACTTATGACATTCAAATCCAAATGCATAATCTTGAAAATATGAGCTTTGTGGAGGAGGATAATTTGTTTTTAACTACCCCCATTTCGATAGGGGAGGTTAGAAAATCTACCTTTAGCATAAAAGCTCTTAAAGCTCCTGGACCGGATGGTGTCCAACGCCTTTTTTATCAACACTTTTGGAAAATCATTGCTACTAACCTTTTCGCTTTTTGCCAAAAATGTTTTCTGGAAAATCACTTCCCCAACGATCTAAATAACAACTTTATTACACTTATTCCCAAAGTGGATAATCCGGAGAACATATCGCAATTTAGACCTATTACTATTTGCAATGTTTCTTATAAAATCCTTGCCAAAATTTTTGTGGAGAGTCTTAGACCTATCCTTTGCCGTAATATTAACCCCCACCAAGCCAACTTCCTTCTTGGGAGACAAGCCTCTGATAATGTTATTGTCACCCAGGAGATTATTCACACCCTCGTGAATTATACAGGAAAAATCGGGGGTTTTATTCTTAAAATTGATCTTGAAAAAGCCTATGATATAGTGGATTGGGATTTTCTTGAAGGAGTCCTAAATTGGTTTAATGTTGACAAATATTTTTATAGCCTTATCATGAGTTGTGTTAAAAATGCCACCACTTCTATTCTCTGGAATGGTCCCTCCCTCCCTAGTTATAAACCATCTGGAGGTCTCTATCAGGGAGACCCTTTATCTCCCTACCTTTTCGTTATGTGCATGGAATACTTATCTGCTATGATATTGGATAAAGCTAAATGTAATAAGTGGAAAGCTATTAGGGCCTCCCCTAGGGGCCCCCCATCACCCGCCTCTTTTTTTGTTGATGACCTTATCCTTTTCACAGAGAATGACAACCTTTCTTGTGAAGTGGTCATTGATACTCTTGAGGAATTTTGTCATGTCTCTGGACAAAAAATAAGTTACTCTAAGTCTAGAGTGTTTGCGTCCCCCAATATCCCTGAAAGGGAGGCCTTAAAGGCTAGCCATTTGTTCGGTATGAACCTTAATAATGATTTAGGTGTTTACCTTGGTAATATACTTATCCATGGTAGAATAAATGACTCTCATTTTAAAGACATCATTGATAAAGTCCAAAAAAGATAAACGGGTTGGAAATCTAAATTCCTATCCCTCGCTAGTAGGAAAACTCTTATCCAAGTTGTGACCTCCACCATTCCAAATTGTAGTATACAACATGTCATGCTTCTGGTTAAAATATGTAATGAGATTGATAGACATAATAGATTTTTTTCTCTGGGAAGCGGAAAATGACAAGGGAAAGATCCACCTGGTTAATTGGAATAAAGTTTGTAGCCCTAAAATTAATGGAGGCCTTGGGTTGAGGAAGAGTGATTTAAATAACCAAACCTCTGTTGCTAAACTTAGATGGAAACTTGTGAATAATGACAAGTCCTTATGGGCTGACGTCTTAAGGAATAAATATAAAATTGGTCAAAACCCGAGATTGTGGAAAAAAAGAGTTTTGTCTTCCCATACTTAGAGAAGTATCCTTAAATGTCGCAAAACCCGTATTAATAATGTCAAATGGAATGTCGAGAATGGTAAGAACATTAACATCCTTAAAGCCTGGTGGGTGGGAAATAAAATCATCAATCCTGTTGAATATCCTGGAAACTCATATAATGTAAATGTTGACGCGCTTATTGGTGAGAATGGTAAATGGGATATTAATACTATTAACAACTCCTTCAATTTGAGCACTAAAAATGATATTATTCATATCCCACTTAACCGTACTTACTCTCGTAAAGACAAGCCTTCTTGGTCGTTAAATAAAAAGGGTAAATTCATAACTAGTTCATGATATCAATCCCTTGTGGAGAAACATGATGAACAACAACCCTGGGCTGGTTGGAAAAAGTTATGGAAGTTAAATGTCCCACAAAAAATCTACACCTTTTTGTGGATCCTCCTCCATGGTAAGATCCGCACTAATGAACATCGTATGCAACGAGGTCTTACGCCCAATGGAGATTTCCCACGATGTGGACTTCTACAGGACATCGCTCACCTGTTTAAGGAGTGCAACCACACTAGGGAGATTTGGAACATGCTCGGTTTCGACCATCCTCTTGATCTCAAACTCACAAGTAATGTTAATGATTGGATTACCCTAAACATTTGGGTTGAACCAAAAAGTGAAAGGTACAAATTCTTTATTGTTACTTTGTGGCATATTTGGAAATCAATAAATAACTACATATTTAATAACATTGATGATTCCCCACAAACGGTTGCCCGCTTGGCTATGAATTTTACAAATTACGTTATTGAAGCCCAAACTTCCAAGCGAACAAAAGTTAGTGGGGAAAACCATAATATGCTGATTCGTGACCCGTTTTGTATTGCAGGAAAGTTCGTCGTACACACTAATGGTGGTTTTGACCATGGGAGTGGTACGAGCTCATTTGGTGGAGTGGTTAGAAATTAAGATGGAGACTGGATCGTGGGATTCGCTGGAAAATGCCAAGGCACTGCCAACCCTCTGTGTGCGGATCTGGAAGGGATTTTTCATGACCTGAACTTAGCCCTCAAAAAGAATTGGAAGAATGTTTATCTGAAGAATGATTGTCTCGAAGCCATCAATCTCATCAAGCAATAGGTTACCCATAACCACCCCTTGGCTAATATCATCGAGGATTGCAAGGTTCTTGCTAAAGACCTAAAGGCCAATATCGTGCACACCCCAAGAGCAAGCAAATTTATGGCGGATTGTATGGTGACAGCTGCGAGAGAGGTGTATGACTTGTACAGGGAATACCACGAAGCTCCGAAAGAACTTCTTAGGATGGTTGATTAGGAGATGGAGGAAGATGGTTTCTTCTTTGTTTAGTTCTTTTGTCGTTTCTTGTTGTTGTTTGCTTTTCTGATTTCCTATTTTCACCCAAAAAAAAAAGAATATCCCAAGCAACCTGTGGCGAACGGAGGTTGAGTGAGAGTGACTGGCCCCCTATTGCAAAATTACAGTTGATGTATGAAAAATAGTGAGGTGTTAATTTTATAATAAGAATGCAGAGATAAATAATAATTAGGTCCATATGGGAAAAAGTTGTATATATTTTTATTATTTTTGTAAGACATACGATAATATTACAATAAAATTACTTTTTAAAATGATTCAATACAAAAGATATTCTTCTACCATCTTAAAACACAATTACTTATTTATCGCCTTCATTTTTAGGATAATTAATTTTTCTTTAACAAAAAAATCTATATTTTAATTGTTCTTAATTAAAATTATTTAGTTTTGTAAGTAAATGAATTATGAATATTTTAATTATATCTCTAGGACACACAAAAATTTTAGTGTAAAATTAGTTCATAAAATTATTTAATACAAAAAATTTCATATTACCATCTTAAATTACAATAGTTTTATAACAATCAATTTTTTTATAAATAAAAGTAGTCCCTGTTTATTTTTTCTCAATTCAAATTTTTACTTTGAAAGAAACAATTTATATTTTAAAAAAAATACAAATTTAACTCTCAAGTTTGGGGTAATTTTCGATTTTGGATCTAATCTTTCAAAAGTTACAATGTTAACCTTGTCGTTAAGAATTGTAATAAATGTGCTGACTCAATGTCTTATGCAAGGTTCTAAAAGGCACGAGGCGTGATCGAGGCATAGAAATCAAGCCTCAAGCCTTAGGAGCCTAAGCGTAAAAAGACATTTTTCCTTTGTTTATTATTTTAATTATTCTAAGGATAATAATATAATAAAATAATACATAACTTGAATTTTAAAAATATATTCGTATGTTTGGTAGCCATCTTTCTCATATTCATGCTCCATAATCAATATATAGAATGTATTTTAATTGTTTTGGACGAGATATTGGTCCGATTTGTAAAAAAAAGTCTTTAAATGGCGATATCATTTCACCAAGACATCTTTGTTTTTAAAAAAAGTGTGCCCTAAGCCTTTTGCCAGGAATAAGGCGTAGGCGATGCGTTTCTCTCAAGCCTCAAGCCTAGGCGCGCCTTTTAGAACACAGGTCTTATGCAATAAAACATGATGTGATCTAATAAGAGTTTGACACATAGTGCTTCTTAAATAATACCTTCTAGGAATAAAATTAAAATCAATAAACTAAAATCGAAATAACATAAGTCAAAAACTAAAAGGAAAAAGAACCCAAACATCCAATTATTTCACATCCCCACCTGCTTCTGCCATTGTCACCTCCTCCCCCTCCGAACAAGCTCCATGAATCTCAAATGGCTCGTTCTTAACATCACTGTCGAAAATTCAATTTATTACTGACCATCTATTATTTAATCAAGTCGTGTGTCAATTTTAAACTTTAATTAAATTTACATAAATAAAACCAGTCACCATCAACTATGCTAGATAAATAATTAAATCCATAATCACATAACCACATCTGAATAATGGAATATAATAAAGTACATTAATCGTATAAATTATCGGTTTATAATCCAATACAATAATTCAATACAAGGGAATTAAGTAAAAATGATATTGGGCAACATGCCTGGATAATAATTGATCGAATCCTATTTAGAATCTCAAAGGTAGAAAACGACTAAACAATCCATGAAATACTCCACAACTGGTGCAACTCCGATCACCTGAAAGTGATAATCATGCTTGGCGTCCCTGTGGATGGACACTAAAAAGTTTTTAAAATATTTTGATACGGGTCAGAGCCCAAAACCTTTTGATAATATTTTACAATTAATTAAGATGCATAATAATTATGAATACATTCTTTATACATTCTTCCATATTTAAATTGGTGTCGTACTCACATGAGATATTCATCACCCCTCAACTATAATGCGCACTTAACGTACGCATCTTAACCCCTAGTTATGCTACCCAGCCTAACTAGTATTATTATAACCTTAAGTCCATACTCTTCCCTGTGTCACGTGTATTTTATAAAATTAATTTCCACAACTATTTAATAATTATAATTCTCAATTGTAATATATTAATTCATTTCCAATAACTTTCACTAGTTATTACATCATTATCCACAACTAATGTCTTAAGCCCGTATATATATATATATATTCTTTAACACAAGGACACATATGTCGTGTATAACCACTATCCCTCATAGTAATAGCTCACTGAATGCGGGTCTCTAAAATGTTATCATGTACCAGAGCATACACGCATCATCCTAGGCTACCGGGTCAGACTCTCACACCGAACCTCATATATATATATGTTTGTGTGTGTGTGTGTGTGTGTGTACAAAATTGCACTTTTGCGAATTTTCCATACAAGAAAAAATACAGGACCAAATATGTGTGGCTTGGATTTGTTATAATATCCTTGATTTAAGGAAGAAATAAAGAGAACTTACCTAAGTCATGCATTCACCCTTCTTTACGAGTGATCCCTAAAATCTCGCCATCTTCCCTTAAAAGCAGGTAAACTTTGATGCCAAAATCTGCATAACTATTTGGTTCATAATTTACTTATATTCGGTCTTCTCGTATATGGGCATTATTGTGTATGTGTGTGTGTGTGTGTATACTATCCCTATACCCGTATATATATTTCAAAAAATCCGACTAATCGTATCTATCACTCCTAGCACTAGACAATAATCATTTCAATCCCCAATTTATTTAAACATCCACTTGTTTAAATAATTGATTCTTTAATTTTTATTTCTGGACACGTACTATTCTCAACCAACCCTAATTCCCATTTTCTCAAATTTCATTATAAATTCATTAATGAATTTTCCAAGTATAATTCCTTCCAATATTCCCATTTATACCCAGGATATATCCTTATTCATCCCAAGGTATCAACGTTAACTATTTTTTCAGAAATCCTAAACTATTCCCGAACATTATAAATTAACCCGAAACCGAATCACGATTAAATTATATCAATTAACCTAACTTAACTACAACAGGTATGCCAAATCGGATCGGCTTGAGGCCGAACCGGTTTGCCCCTATAGACAACCTTAGTTCTTCCCATTTCAATTCTTAACAAAGTTTGACCCAAAATAATCAAATTCCAAATCATATTTTTCTCAATGATTAATAATTCTCATGAATTCTAAATATGAAACACATTTATTTTAACATATCTAAACATGATCTCTATATGGGATTTATTCTTAATTTTCAAATAATAGGAAATTCTACTAATATTAGAACAATTCATAATTTTCTTAATCCACTAAATCAATAATTCATATATCTACATGGGATTTAAATTTTCAGATTTCAATATACTAAATCACATCATTTTATTATGAAATCATTTCTCCAAAAACCTAATTGTCTATGAATTTCACCCAAAAATCCTTTCCGAATCATGATATGAATTGAATACTACACATAATTATTTGGCAAGATAATTAAATGCCTTTAAACACTTGTAGGTTCTGAATTTGATTAAAGAACCTCCTTTGATGATTATCCCAAGCCCAAAAATCTTCAAGTTCTTCGCAATTTCTAGCCTTTCTTGAGCACCCTTTGAGTTTCCTTCAAGAACTCTTGAATTACTCTCTAACTTTTGATATAACTCAATGAAAACCTTTGGTATTATAAAATGTCTAACCATATTACCCTAACCCTTCATTAATAAGTTTAATCCTGAATATACCTTTTCACCTCCCTTTAAAATAACTAAAATGCTCTTATACGAGTCCCGACTAGTCTAAAAAGCTCCCGGGACCTAATCATTATCCCTACTACTTAATTTTGACTATTTTGACCTATTCTGGATCAACCGTGCACTCGAAATCATCATCCAAGTCACCCATCATCTATTTAATATTTTATTCCCAACACGACCTAACACGGATGTCCCGAATAAGATATTATCGGGTCGATTTTACTCACTCAGGACGTAATATAAAATAATATAATTTTATTTACTTATCACACAAGTAAATATAATAACATATAAATATTAATCCATTTCAAGCTAATTACCATTTATTTAAATTCACTTTATTTTTGTAATTTAATTAAATTACTGCGACATGTGTAATTTAAGTATTCCCAAAAATACGGGGTGTTACATACTTTACCCCTTGCAAAGGAATTTCGTCCCTAAAATTTGGATATTCGTGGTACCAAAAAACTTTGAATATTTACCCGCACAACATTCGAACCCAAAATCAAGTCAAGATAATATTTTAGTTCCTCAGCTATACACCCACTAGTGGGACCATCCTGTCTGAAGGCCTACTCGTTATGACCCAAGATTAGCGACAAGTCTATTCAAACCATTTTATACCAATATATTCCCTCATTCTTAAGTTCTTATCTCTATGGCGGTACATAAAACCCTCATTAAACTGCTAAGAATGCTCTAATAAGACGAGCTTATACACCACTCGCTCTATCATCTTAGTGTTGGGGAAAGGCCCCACTTTCCTATGTGCCAACTCCCCTTCTTGTTAAATCATATAATTTCTTTAATGGTGTATACCCGCAACATTTTATGATTACTCATATCGGTCTTTAACTTTTTAATTTGTTATAACGTAACTCTTACAACATTCCTGAACTATATGAAAATCACTTCGATTAACTCGATCCATTATGATAGACTCTAATTCACGTTCGGTTTGTAAAACTTGTTGTTTCCCCCTATTTTTAATCAACCAGAGGGCGGATGATAAGAATTTCCAACACAAAGCCAAAAAAAGTCCCTTGCCATGGTAATTACTCCTCCTAATTACCTTACAATCTAGAATGCGCATCTCTCACATTCTCTAACATTTTAGTTACATGTACTGTTTACCCCTTAGTCTACAGTAATATGTCTTTCTTTTATCACAACTTTTCCCCCACCGGTTCTTGATAACCCCTAAAAAAATGGGACTCAAATATTTAATCCTTATCATAACATTGTTGTATGTAAATATTACCATCCTACGTGGACCAACTATAAATGTACACCTATCCTCCTATAAGGCCGACTATCCACCTTGATCGGCATCAGATATACTTATTCGGATCGACTACCGACCAACTACATGAATGCCAATCATCAAGAATACTAAAAGTTACAAGGATGGGATGCTAACCAACACTAAATTCGAAAAGTTTCTGTACATCCCTTTTTCTTTCGAATGTGTTTTAAGGAAGACAAACTAATTTTATTTTTGAAAAAAACTTTTTCCAAAGTTTAAATTGCACCAAGTATGCGAACCAATTTTAACTTAGCCAAATTTTATCTTGTTTAATCCTAAACATGAATCTAGGTGATTAAAGCAAGTTAAATAAATAAGCTCATAAAAAGCGATGTCAAATGTATGAGGAAACCACTAAGGAAAAAAAACCTCAGACGACTCAAGCCAGACAATCACTATGATGTGGTACTACAAAGTACAAAGACATACCTACTTAATGAATCGATCCCCACAAGTCTTGAAGCTTTTCTGAATCTTCAGCCACTCCTCCATAATGTCCATGCGAATTCTTTCACGATAAATGTCCATAACACGCGTCCACGAATGCCTCGGTGTCCAACGATGTAGCTTAGAAATGTCTACAAATTCCGAACATGAACTCCTTTGTTTCTTTATCGCAAAACCTAACGAAGTTCAGAGTGATGAACAACTCCAAATGGTAAAAAAGATCACAATAGCATATGTGAATGAAAGCTCAGATCTTTGAAACTCTAAGAATATTTTTAGACTTTGAAAACCTTAGAAAACTTATGCAGGAAACATACTATATGTAAACTGATTTTTTGAACTGGACACTAACAAAATTCTGAGAGAAATATGCCTTACATAGAAAAGTTGAGGCGGTGGATTGTTCGAACGAAAAGTGTTTGTTTCTCGAACGAGATGCATATGTCACTCGAATGACATAGTGATCTCGCTTAAATGACTGACAAAAGTCATTTGAACCACATAAAACGTGACCTTTTGATTTACACAACTCTAAACCATCTTTATCTCAGAATAAACAAGGTTAAATATTTTAAAAAACATTTTTTAACAAAAATAACATCCTAAAATATTTTTTCAAGTCCCATTAACGTTACGCATTCATACCTGAGCGATCTCGGAATGCAATGAAGATGTGAAATGTGCACCAATCTCGACATAATTTATCTTTGACGCTTGGTCACAACGTCTTAAACTCTATGTCGTAGACTGTGTGGTATCGAGACAATAAAAATCTATCTATGACTCAAAAATAATGTTTTGTTTCAGGGATAAGTCAAATACTACAATGGACGCAACTGAAAATTTTGTCCTTAAAAATCTCCCACTTTGACTATTCCGGGACAAACCCAAACAGTGAAATTGCTAAGACAGGCAGTCAAGTTGTTTGATGACTAAGTCCCATCCCGTAAAACCCAAAATCAAAAAATTATAAGACAAGATTGTAAATGATGATCTGGAAAGCATGAGCTATCTTAATGTGATGTAGACTTGAAATCTCGAATCTCTAAAGCATACCTACACACATAAAATGGATAAATACCCAGTGAATTATAGAGGAACAACTGATATAAAATATTATGCTATTAATATGTATTATTAATACCAATATGTAAAATCACAATGCAATCAGTTGTTAAACTTGTGAGCAAACTAATTAATACCAATATAAAAACATTGAAATCAGGATACCAATTTATGCAAACTAATTGATAGCAACATATAATCATGAAAGCATATGATATCAATTTTTAATGCAAAAAAAAAAATTATATGCTCATACAAAACAATAAAACTCCCCCTACATCACATACATCTCTCCCCCTTTTTGTCTCGAATAGATAATTAGTGAAAAGATAAACAAATCTAGAATGAGATAATCATAAAGTGTATCTAGATATATATGAAACAACCAGCTAATAATGATAAAAAATTATCAAATTTGTAGCTAGAAAAGAGTAATCATATGAAAAAAAAATCATAAAATCAGTTGTGATTAAATGAACATAATGCAAAAAATGTAATCAATGAGAACTGCATACAAACTGTTCAGAAGAAACCTACCATTACCTAAGCATGGATGATATAATTTTTGGCACTAAAACAGAAGAAAAATAAATTATTCAGAAGGTCGCTCGAACGACTTAGCCTTGTCATTTGAACGACATGGGAAAATCGCTCAAACTAGAACATCAAGAGAGCTGCAATAATGGATTCCAGTAGCATATCTCTCGAAGCAACCTTTCTCGTAACCTTCTCGCGACTATCTCTGACAAATCGATGCCTAAAAAAATGTTTCACTTAAACCTCACGTGAACAGTACTTCGTGCGACATCAAATTATCACCCGAATGAATCCTCTATGTCGTTTTAACGACATATAAAAATCTCAATTCCAGTGTTAAAAAACATGAAGTTTTGCCAGTGAAAAAATTTCTTGAAAAAGTCTACTAGAAAGAGCATAAAATAGCAAAACAGATTCAAAAAAAATAATGTGAGTTACATGCTAATATAGTACCAATGTTCTCAAACATGGTTATAGAATGTATGGCCGTGAACTACAAGAAATGAATCACAATTCCAACACATTGAAACGATCAAGAAGTTCTAATTGATAGCTAAAAAAATCAAACTTTATTTTAGCCATATGTGATAATTAAAGAATTTAGCTTAATGAACTATACAAACATCATGCACACAAACTCGAAATTTTAACGATTCTATAAATAATAGCGTCATAACACGATTTTTAACGTTAGGATTCGTGGTGCAAACCCGTTTAAATTTTCTATAACCATACACCCTCATATATATTTATTCTTTTTTCAAGTTCTATAGAAGTTTCCATCTTTCTCAACTTAGAGAAAATCCTATTGGCCCTAATTTGGCATATGAATCTTTTTATTGCCTTTGTTTTCTTTTGGTCTCTTTTAAATGATGTATTTAACGAAGAGTTAATTTTGTACTCTCGCAGTCTTTTTTCGTGAACACTCATTATTTTTCAATTTATTTAATTATAATCCTCACGGTAAATAGTTTTTACATGCACACCTCCTCCTTAAGTTTACTTATGCATAGATGAAAAGATTGAGATAGGAACATCTCACCAAACTCAAATATGCAAGAGAAGTCAAACATTCATATAAACTCGTGAATGTGTACAAAGATGGCAAATATAGAAAGTCAAATCAAAATGCATATCAACTTTGAAGCAACCCCATAATACAATGGTTAAGATCATTCTAAGCATCAATAATTATGATTAAATGTCTTATCCACATGGATAATGAAGTGAAGGGGGTCCAAGCACACCAATATGCCACATTAAACCTGTAAACTCAAAACTAAAAACAAACTGAAAATCATTTTGATTTTCAACATATTTTGACTCAAATAAATGCAAAATATTTTTGAATTTTACAAAATTATATGAAACCAAAAATCTTTTTGTATTTTTCAAATAAGACTTAAATAAATGAAAAATATAATACAAAAGATAAACATGTCATAGCACTAGCAAGATATAAATCATGATGCAAAGACTAGCGTAAGACAAACATGGTAATGCGATCATCCTTTAGATTTAGCATGGGAGGAATCAAGTCCCACCAAACAAGATCCATGAAGTTTAATTACTAAATCCTCTAAGTCCAATTTCCTAACTCAAGTAGGTGTGAAATTACGCATGGGGGTATTGGTAACCGAAACGACTTTATTCCTTAACTTTCTAGGAGCATTCTTAAGGTCATAACAAAAAAATCTTAGGTGACCTTTCCTATCGCAATGGAAACAAGTGTAAAAATGGAGGGAATGATTACCAAAATGTCGACCTCTCATCACGTTCCTAGTGGGTTCTCTCCCATGATTGGTATTGGCATAGGGAATGGGAACAACTTTATCATCGTAGCCTATACCAAACCTATCTCCCTTGATTTGGATGGTGCCTAACATTCTATCTAACTTATCTGACCTAGATTCGAAATCAAACGTAACCTTACTCGAGTCTTTCAATCTCTCCTCTAACTCACTAATCCTAGACACAAGCAAATACCTAAACTCCTCAAACTCTAAAATCGCATTCTTTGAAGCCTCCATCAAACCCCGAAGACCATCTCTCTCTTTTTCCACATATTCTAGATTCTTTCAAAGATTTTTCTCACATGCCCTAATATCCTTAGTCAAAGCATTATTATTTTCTACATCACGCTTATTCAACCTAGCTTGAAATTTCGAGTTTACCTTTTTTACCTTTACAGCTTCCTCATATGGTATTCAACGGCCTCGAAAGTGTCATGAACATAAGAATATTTATGGGAAGATTTATCTTAGTTGTCACATGACATTCTAAGAAAGCGATAAATTTTCTCTCATTGGGGGAACTCTCTCCCTCTTTCAGTTCACTATCACTTAAGGAGGCATTATATGCTATCGATTTCTTGCCCTCTTTCTTACGTCTAGTGGGACACTCGACAACCTTGTGACCATACCCCTCACATTCAAAACACCTATCTGAGTCATCCCTCTTAGCTTTTTCACTCTTATCCTTAGAGGTATAATCTACCTTATTGTTCTTGACTTTCTCAAATATTTTGGCATTTTTCGATTGCTTTTGGAACTTAATAATTTTTTTGAAATTCTTTGCCAACAAGGCGACATCCTCAAAATCAAAATCAAAATCATCATCTGAAACCTTAGTTTCCTATTTTCAAGATTTCAAAACAATGCCCTTTTCTTTCTTTGGCACTTGCTTGGAGGTAAACATATCGAGTTCATAGGTTTGTAAGTCACCCACAATATTTTCAATTTTTGTCTATTCAAGCATACCTAAGGAGTTCAAAATGGTCATTTTACATCAAACTTACTCAACAAAAATGTTAAAATTTTGTTTATAACTCAGTTTTCGAGTATCTTATCTCTTAAATTAAATGACGAGTTGACAATACTAGATAACCTAATGTAAAACTCGTCAAATGACTCACTCTCTAACATCTTAATCGTTTTAAACTATGAAGTGAGGTTTTGAAGTTTATACGCCTTAACCGTGTTATTGCCCTCGTGAGTAAGTGCAAGTGTATCCCAAACCTCTTTTGAAGTTTCACAAGTCATGATTTTATTATACTCTTCTGGTGTGGCATGTGAGGAAATGACGTGATTTTATTATACTCTTCTGGTGGTGTCCAACCCTTTTAGACCACTAACCACACACGCTCATCTATTGATTTCAAAGAACTTGTCATACCCATCTTCATATAATCATAATTAGTACCATAAAAAAACAGGAGCACGAAAACTTTCCATACCTCCGAAATTCATCCTGAAAGACACAAGGAATCAAACATAAATAAAAAATGTTTCTTTCTGTGATATAAATTTTTAGGCCCCATTTTCTTTCGAATGTGTTTTAAGGAAGACAAACTAACTTTCTTTTTGAAAAAACTTTTTTTAAATTTTAAATTGCACCAAGTATGTCAACCAATTTTAACTTAGCCAAATTTTATCTTTTTTAATCCAAAACATACATCTGGGTAATTAAACCAAGTAAAATAAATAAGTTCACAAAAAGCGATGCTGGATGTACGAGGAAACCACTAAAGGAAAAAACCTCAGATGATCCAAGCCAGACAATCACTATGATGTGGTATTACAAAGTACAAAGACAGACTTACTGAATGACTCAATCCCCAAAAGTCTTGAAGCTTCACTAGCTCTTCAACCACTCCTCCACAGTGCCCACGCGAATAATTCCGCGATAACTATCCACAGCACACACGTCCATGAATGCCTTGGTGTCCACCGATGTAGATTGGAAATGTCTGTAGATTCTGAACGCAAACTCATTCGCTTCTTCACCACAAAACCCAACAATGTTCAAAGTGATGAACAACAAATGTTGCAAACAAAGATCACAATAGCATATGTGAATGAAAACTCGGATATTTGAAACTCTAAGGATGTTTTTAGACTCTGAAAACCTTAGAAAACTTGTGCAGAAAACGTATTGTATGTAAATTAAATTTCTGGACTGCACAATAACGGAATTATGAGAGAAACATGCCTTAGATAGAAAAGTTGAGGCAATGGATCGTACGAATGAAAAGTGTCTGTCCCTTGAACTAGATGCATATGTCGCTTGAACTACATAGTGATCTCGCTTAACGACTGACAAAGTCGTTTGAGCCACTTAAAACGTGAGTTTGTGATTTACACAACTCTAAACCATCTTTCTCTCAGAATAAACGAAGTTAAATATTTTAAAAACATTTTTTTAATAAAAATAACTTCCTAAAATATTTTTCTAGAGTCCCATCAACATTACGCATTTATACCCGAGTGATCTCGGAATGCAATAAAGATGTGAAATGTGCACCAATAAAATATCGGCATTATATATCTTTGAAGGTTGGCTGCAAAGTCTTAAACTCTATGTCATGGACTATGTGGGATCGAGATAACAAAAATCTATTTATAACTCAAAAATAATGTTTTGTTCCGGGAATAAGTCAAATACTACAATGGGCTCAATTGGAAATTTTGTCCTTATAGTTTCATTTATTGTACACAGATGTAAACGCCTAGAAATATAAAGGATTTCCATATTTAGGATTCAAGACTATTATAAATACGAAATACTCCATCAGCTAGAGGGATAACTTGAATTACTCATATGAACACCATATTGAGCTACTGTAAATCCTACTGAATAATGCCAACAGTGGACGTAGGTTATTTTATAGCACCACTCTAAAAATCTCTTCTCTTGTGTGTGTGATTTGATTAATTTACTATATTATTATTTGTGATTATAAATCTGGATTTAGTCCATTTTCAGATATCAACATATTGGCATCATTTGTGGGAACGTTTGTTTGTCTTAGTTCTTTACAGTTTGTTTCATTTCTTTTCCTTTAAAGAAAAGACTGATCCGAAAAATAGCACTAAAAAGGAAGGTAATGCCATCATTCCACCTGCTCCCCTTAGTGCAACAAATCTACAAGGATTTCTGCTCAACCTTTCTAGAGGGAAAGAAGCCATGCAAGAATTTGTTAAGTAATTGGCCTGCAGTATGCAAGCTAAGTCTTACAGTTATAGAAGGGATATGACACCTTCACCAGCTAGAAATGAAAGGAGTTATGATTCTCGTTCTTCTCATGATAGTTCATACTGTCATGGAGTAACTTATTCATTTCGATTGATGGATTACTATGATGGTAGATGTTTTTTCACAGAAAGACCAAGTGTCTAGGTGAGACGAAGCAGAGAGTCTGATTTTGATCATCTAGATCCTCGAAAAATTAGAGGAAATCATATGGAGCAAGAGATTCATCTTGAATACATAGAAGGGTACACAAGATCCAGGGCTAGTATGAGTGGCTCTGTGCGTGTCGAGAAGACCTCTCAGAAGGAGAGTTTAGCACATAGACACAATAAAGCCGCTAAATCTACCTTGGCCAAATCTAAGCAAGAAGAACAACCCTGGAAAGGATCCATGCAGCAGTTGGAAGATCGGCTAGGTGAAATGGAAAAAAACCAAGAATTCATTGAAAATGTGTTTTGTTAAAGGCTCACCTTTCATCCTGGCTATTATGGAATACCCCACACCTTCCAAGTTCAAGCCACTAGTGGTCACTCCCAAGTATGATGAAAAAACAGATCCATTCCTACACATAGAGCAGTATCAAGCTGTTGTCAACATCTACTCAGTGCCTGACGAAATGAGGTGTAAAGCTTTCTCTAGTTCTATCACAGGGCCAGCACAAATCTTATACAATAATCTCCCAAGAGTTAAAATGTCTAGTTTTCATTAGTTGGTTGAATTATTCATAGATAATTTTTATTTTGGGGCTAAGACGATCAAGAGTGTCACTCATATCTTATCTGTGCGATAAAAGTCGGGAGAAAGCACTAGAGAATATATTACACTTTTTAATAATCAAAAACTAGAAGTGGTGGATTATGAGGAGAAGACGACCATTGCAACACGTATGAGTGGGTTACTTGATAAACATCTTCACTATGATTTAGCGAAGAATCCACCCAAGACCATGACATAATTAATAGTTAAAATTGGAAAGATAATGAATGTCAAATAGGCTATGGCAGCAAAGGAAACTCTTGAGACCAAGGGTGAAAATTAGAAAAATAATTCTAACTCGTTCAAGAAGGAGAAAAAAGACAAAAAGCTTCATAGGATTAAAAAGTATGCTGAATATACACCCCTTAGCAAAGGTGTTCACTATATCATGTAGTATCCAAATTGATGACTGCAGCGGTTGGGGTTGTAATGTTTTGAGGTATATCCCCATTCAATATAGTAGGGCGGGTATCTAGGGGACAAAGATAAAACAATGGAGAAAGAAGGGTCCTCCATGATGAGATCCCTAGAAGTGGGTTGCACCACCTAGGAAGCACGACCAAAGAAATTCCAAGTGTGGGCAAAGAAATCCTCCCTATAAGCCCTCTTAACGAAAATACTCATTTTGTCAAAGATGCCATGGATGTCCTTGCGGCTTTGTTTTTTATGGAAACGAAAAAGGCGATGGAGCTTGATGGTTTGACCAATTAGGAGAGGGACTGAGTTAGCTAATATTTCGAGAAAATGGTAATACAGAAAGGCCGTTAAAACATGGAATTAGCAGAATTGATAAAGTTATATTATCCCAAAGATTGTTCCATGTCCAGGAGGATCCTATCTATCCAAGAGTAAAGCGGTCCTAAAGCCATGGATGCCAGAGGGAGATTGAACCCCTGGACAAATGGATGGAGATATTGATAAGATCCCTACGAGATTGGTCATTGGGCTTACCATTCAAGATAAAAGGGTATAGAATCACAAGTATGTAGTCTAGCAGCTCAAGAGGTGTACCTTTCCCTGGTTCAAACTCAACAAAGGCAGAAGCATTATAGAAGTAGCTAATGAGAGGTGTGAAGGTACCTTTATTGGAAGTACCAATGCATCTCTAGCAAATCTGATCCAAGTCTGTTGAGGCATTGATTTCTTCGGCATCTAAAATTTCATCATGGTAGGGCAAAATACTTACGGGCTTAAGATCAAGTAGCTCACAAACATACTCAAGGGTAACGGTGAGCTCTCCCCATGAGGCAATGAATGTGTGAGTTGAGTTGTTCCAACGAGAAATGAGGACTTTTTGGGTAGCGTCATGTTTGGAGAGATTGAACTCCCCAAATCAGGTGGAACGGTGAAGACCAACTTTGGTGCGGGCATCAGCATATATGGACTGCATGAACGAGTTCCAATCAGTAAAGATGGATGGGGAACAACCAGGTCATTCAAAATCAATGTGGGAATATGAGAAGTCACATTGGTTAATGCGAAACCTCATAGTTCCATCTGGGGAAAGAAACCCCAAACAACAGAGTCTTCATCTTCATCACCCAAGAGCAAAGGGTCACACTTGGAAGTCAAAGTGAAAGTCTTGCAGGCACCCCAGAAATAATCATCCTTGCCAAAGATAGGAGAATGATGATAAAAGTGGAGTTTCTCTTTATGAGATGCCATCAGGGAGGTTCCATCCGAAGAAGGCGCAGGAGTAGTGGTGGTGGTAGGAGGAATAACAGTGGTGGGGACAAATGTTATGTCTGGTGCACTAGAAGAAGATGGTATGGGAGAGGTGTAGGATGAAAAGCTTGAAATAAGAGAGAGTGGATTGGAAACAATGGAGTAACAAAGTTTAAAAATGGCAAAGGAAGAAAGAAATAGAAGAAAAGCGTGAGAAATAATGACGGATATCATTTTCTCTCTCTAAAATCTATGTAAGTATGGAGGCAAACAAAGAGACAAAAAATCGTAAAATGTTGAGCATTAGACGTTTGAAAATTAAGTTCACATTTGAGTTTTCCACATAGGCACGTGCAAAGATGCCAAAATGATTACAAAAAGGACACATGGCGCTTCAGGGAGTGCCCTGATAGTTGAAAAGACAACCCTACGTCATTAATGAGGTGAAACTTGGGAGAGAGAGTGTCACTTTTAAGAGAAGTAATGATTTTTGGTGCCAAAATTTTTAAAATAGGTATTTGAAGCCAAAATGATCAATTAAAGAAAGTCCTCGCATTGTAAGATCGAACGATGATACAATAGTTTGAAGACGCATTGGGGCCATTTTTTCCTTTCGAACAAGTAGAAAATAAGGACAGGTACAACGCAAAAAGAACATGGAGAATTTTACAAGTCGAAATGGTAGGAATTTTCCATAAGAGATAATGAAGAGAATTCATCTCACTAGGGGAAGTCCTAATGACAATGTCCCCTTATCAAAGGTTCACTCAATAATGGAACGAAATGAAGCTGATAGGGGAGAATTTTATTTTATCCAGTCAACAAGATGATGGACAATTTCCACAAGTACTTTGGGAGAATTCACACAATCCATTAAGAAGATGGAATGGCTAGGACCTAATCACTAAAAAAATTGCGATGTCCCCTCGTCATAGGCTCAGATGTTGCAGAGCCTTGATTCAGGTACATCGGGGAAAATTTAACTTTTTTCTAACAAAGATATTGGCAGTAGTGACAATGAAGACAGAGATGGAAGAATTTTTGCTCACAATAGAAGACGGTTCATCGAACAAAGAATTTTTTTCATGCAGATATCTCTTGCTATAACAATAAATCTCTACACGAAGGGGAAAATGTAAGGGAGGCTTGAAGGTAATCTCTGTATTTGAGAAATCTTCCCCAATTAATAAAAGGGACTCAAGAGAAGCAGCATGAAAACAACGATGTAGCTCGACGAGGAAGCTAAGTGAAAAAGCCCAGTGATGCATCCCAGCAAGGAAACTGGCCGAGGGAGCTATTTTTTATCTCCCTTTCTTACTTAGTCAAATTGTATCTTTTAAATACATTTATTGTAATGCTGTAGCGATTTGTAATATTGAGTGTGAGGTCAAACGGTACTCGCGAGACACCAGGACTGACAGGGCCTGGGAGAGCTTACATGCTCAATCGAATGACCTCGTCATGAGAACTTCAGAGAGACTTAGTTTGAAGGATTAAGAAGTGAGGCAGAATTAGGGATTGTCTTAACCATCTTAGATTCACATGGTAAAATACAGAGATATCTTTTCATCATGGAAGCTTGTGTAAAATAACCTTGAGTTCCATTGCATATTGAGCTTTGAGCCAAACAGTTCCCTACCAAATGTCACATCTACTTTAAAGCCGACGTCACTAGACACCTCCCGTTGTCCAATCCGAACTTGAGTAAACAACTATGGTATTGGGGTTGCCAAATGATTTGGTGAGACACCTCTATCGTGACAATCATCTAAATCAAAGTATGTAGGTAAAAGCCATGTCTTGGCACTTAATGATTATGACATAAGGTATGCTAATCCATCAGGCAATTAATGTCGACTTTGGGAGGTCTCGGCTGGCCAAGACTGATGAGGTGGCATTCCTAGTGGACGATGTTGATGTCGATATCGATGTCGATGGTGACATATGTTCTTTAAATACAATGATTGGTCTCATCCTAAAGATGTTGTACGAGGCCACCGTGTTTTGAATATAATGATAACCTTCATGAACGATTGTGAGTGTTCTCCTGTTTGAGTATAGGAGGTCGAGACTATTTGGTGTGGGCCATCATGACGTGGGCCTATATAAGGATGAGTCTGAGTTTCACTGAAGGGGGCTATGATGTCATCTTGAGTCTCGTCAAATGAGGTCACATTTATGTATATCACTGACTGAAGTGGTACGGGAGGCACATCTTGTTTGCCTTCTACCAAGCATGTTTGGACCATTAGCTAATCAAATATGATAACTGTTGTGCCCCTAAAATGATACTTACCCTGGGCATTGAGGGATGGAATATCAAGGATAACTAGTGCCTGGGTATGGGGGTTGTGGGCTCATCCATCCCTACAGGCTCTCTTGCCTGACAAATTCTCCTCTTGAATGGCATCTAAAATTCAAAATAGAAATCCTATCACTAACAAAACATCAATAAGAATACAAAGAAATGCACATATCTAATACTATTATGCGAAAGTCTAAAAGAACCTATAACCCTTGAGGCCTAAAACCTAGCCTTGATACAAACTGTGACACCTTGTAGATTAATACTCAGGCCAATAAATTCTAATCATTAAAATATGTCAGATTGTTAAAACAATTAAATTCCATTATTAGCATGAAGAGATTAGACGAATCATATAACAAATGTATGAAAACGATATGATATTCCTCTAGTATAAACTCATTGATAAAATTCCACAAAAATAAATAAGATATAACAACGTCCCAACATAAATCCTCAATAAAAATCTCAAATGAAACTCAAGTGATACATGCCAAAACTAAAATCCCATGATACAAGCCAATTATAATGTCTCAAACTAACTAAACTGAATAATAAAAGATGGCTAAACATGATATAAACTCACATAATCTCTGATGCTAGAAAATTGAATGAGAGAGATGAATAGTAAGTGCTAGTTGGAATAAGGAAAGCTAAGAGGGAGGCCCATTTGTAGCACCCGAAAGACACCACGTGAAAGAGATGGGTTAAAATCCTAGTAAGGCTCTTAGCTATGCAACTCAAAGCCATTATATATCTAGATGATAAAATCATTATTTATATATAATCAACATGAACGACCCATCGCATAAAATGTGATCTCACAATGATTTAGAATTATCTCATTTCATTTATATAATTAATTATACTTTTTAATTAAATAACACGTAACTAACATGCTCCCCTTCTTGCGGATCTTCTCAAGAACATGTAGTATCTATAGGCAAAATATACAAAAAAAATTACACCTAAATGCAGTAAAATTATATATAAAAAACAGAGTAACTAAACACATCTTAAAATAATTAGGCTACATTCTAAAAAAATATGAATTTTTAGAACCTTAATATTCTTAAATTATTAAAAATGAGGAACTCCACCTGTCCTTATTATATTCCAATATTTTGAACTTAGAATACTTTATGTTTCTGCTAAGGATAAAAAATAACACTATAAAAAAATGGAGCGACATTCTTTCACCAATCAGTGAATTGTGAAATGCATGACTAAATTGATTTATAATGCAACAAGTTTTTGTGTAATTAATTTTTGAAATAAAGTCAAACTGTTAGGTTTAATTAGTTGTTAAATATTTGATTAAAAATGAGGGTGAATCACAAGGAATCCCCATAAATATGATTTTTTTTTGGAAAAGAAAAGCCCAAATATTTTTAAATCAAGAAATACCTTTAAATTATAATTTATATTGCTTCTTATTTGTTAAAAAAAAAACATTAAAAAGTTTCCTAAAGGAGTCTTTGTAACAAAATATATAATTTTGGGTGTTTAGATTTTCACAAATATGTTTAAGATCATGTCCATGACATTTGGTAAAATTCAAAATCACAATATATATAATGGTTTGGTCAGAATTTGAAGACCGCGGCCTTATGCAAAATAGCAATTGTCAATTACACATATGATGTTGTAATTTTCCATAATATTTTCCTCCTGTGGGCAAAGATAAACCTTGTTCTCACGGTAGCACTTTATTATTTAATTTATTTTAATTTGTTTGTACTTTTGGCTTGAGATTTCAAGTGTTGCAGCAATTTCTTTTGGGGTGGTGATATTCCTATCCCAAAATAATCTCCATAACACCCCAAAACAAAAAACCACTTTTACTACCATCAAACACCAGAAATTTAACACTTAAAATCTTGCTAAAAAGTCTAAAATGAATTTTAATCTCTAACTATTTTTAATCTCTAACTATTCAACATCCAAAAAATTTCAAACCCAAACCGTGAAACCCAATATCACAGCCAAACCCCTAAAAAACTCAACCTTCTTGTTCTCAATCCAATCTTGTTTCTATCATCTACATTGTATTTCGAATAGTTTGTGTGGTTGTTTTCTGTATTTTTTACAGGTCTAGACCAACAAGAATGACCATAGATGATCCAACCAAGATACAAAAGATGCTCAAAGTGTAGATTTCACTCCTATATTGGACTCATTTGAGTTACTAAATATTTACTTACATTGTGTTCAATCATTACACACTAAAACATAAAATAAAATAAGTACTAAAAAAAGTTTGGAAAAAAACAAATATGCCTTTCCACGGTTTCACGTAACCGAAGACGATGGAAATTCTTGACCATGATTGGCCGTTATATCCAAGTTTACGTTTTATCATAACCATGAATTATGGTATTTCATGGTTAACCTTGGATGTTAATACAAGCATTTCATGTCTAATCTTGGTCGGGATCACCTCATTCACAGTTTACCTTTGGGTTGACTTAATATTAAACTCAATTTATTATTATCTAAAATTGTAGCTAGATGACTCAATCATAAACTCAATTGAT
The DNA here is from genome assembly GCA_949130495.1 of Sambucus nigra. Taxonomy (NCBI): domain Eukaryota; kingdom Viridiplantae; phylum Streptophyta; class Magnoliopsida; order Dipsacales; family Adoxaceae; genus Sambucus; species Sambucus nigra. The sequence continues at coordinate 555,753,483 of OX422208.1, forward strand.
TGGGGGGAGATTGATAACCTTGTTGTACCAAGTGCTAGTGCGACTTGAAATGACGAAACATCACTGAGTACACCATATGGGGATGAATTTCCAAGTGGTACGCGTGAGCAATCTACTGTTGAACAATATTTTGTAAAAGTGCATAACACAACCGGTACTTGCTTGCAGGATGAATTTCCAGACTTGAATATACCCACAATAATTTTTTTCGAAAGTCCAAAGATATCCACTGAATATCACATAATTTATAAGTTTAAATATTTTCTTCAATTTAGGATGATACGTTATCTTCTCATAGTGCTATTTGTCAGGATCATACCTCCGAATTTTCTACCGAAGAGGTTTGTTTTTTTATTACTCATTTTTAAGTTGTAGTGTTTCGTCATATACACACAATGGCTAAATATTTTTTTTCAATGTTCACAGTTATTCCAGAGTAAAAGTAAAATGGTAGAATGATGTCAAATGATTGGTTTAAAAATTAAAGCTATCGTGATTATACTCATATCCGAGAAGGAGAAACTGGGAAGAATGTCACGTATAATTCTTGGATGTGGAAGAAGCTCATTGCACAGACGGGAAAAGGAGGAGGAAACAGAAAAGAAGAGAAAGTGTAATGTTGGCACCCGTAATTGTGATTGTCCATTTAGACTTAAGGGTGTCCCGATGGAAGATGGTAAGTGGGGTGTAAAATTTTTGTGCAGTCTACATAATCACGAGGTCTTTGATTCGTTAGTTGGACACCCATATGCCGGATGATTGAATGAGGAGGAATGGAATGTGATAAAGGAGTTAGTTTTTAATAATATTCTTTCAAAGGACGTCCTGCACACTTTGAAATAATTGAATCCTTACAATTTCTCCTCGGTGAGAACCGTGTACAACACAAAACACAAGATAAGAATAGGGGAGCATGCCGGGAGGAATATAATGCAACACCTCATGCATTTTATTTTTGATAAACATTATGTGCATTGACATCGGCGTCATGAGCAAAATGATACCGTCGAACACATAATTTTTGCACACCCGACCTCCGTGTTACTAGCCAAGTGCTTACCTTCTGTTATGGTGACTGATTGTGCTTACAAAACAAATAGATACAACATGCCTTTGTTCGAGATGATTGGGGTCACCTCTATATGTCAATCATTTTGTATTGCATTTTTATTTTTGAGGAGTGAGAATGAGGATAATTTTCAACGGGAGTTGAAATACTTGATATCTCTCTATGAGCCAGAAGCATTGCCCATGGTCATAGTGTCTGATAGACAACTGCCATGCATGAATGTCGTGAGACAAGTCTTTTCGAGATAAAAAATTTTGTTATGATTATTCTATGTGCAGAAGAATATTGAAGCGTCTTATTTAGAAGATGGGTTAAAAGACCAGAATAAAAAGTCCTTTATGTTCGGATGGATTGGGGTGGTCGAGTAAAAAACGCATGTTGAATATTATAGAGCATGGTCACATTTTCTTTCAACTTGGAAGCATCAATGTCCTCATATGATTGCGTACCTTAAAAATATGTGGTTGCCATGTCGTTTCATGTATGCACATCCATGGGCTAATAAGATTTAACATCAGGGCATCCGAATGACAAATAGGGCCGAGGGCACCCATGCACAGTTGAAAAATTATTTACTTAGCTCTAAGGGGACATTTGCCACGGTGTGGAAAAGGATGGATGGACTACTTGAATTTTAAGAGACTCAAATTAGAATGGAGGTTGGAAAGTCATTGTAATAAACAAAGCATACGCATAGCGAACCATTTCTATGAGAGATACGTGGATGAGCCTCCTACTTTGCTCTTGATTTGATTCTAGGGGAGATAAATTGTATGAGGATGGTTTTATATATATTTTTGGGTAATACTCAATTAACGGATATTGAGTGAGGGAAGAAAATCCGTACAATCTATGGCCTTCTGTGAACTTGTGAATTGGTCGGATGGGAGAAGATGGGTGACGCTATTCCAACATGGGCGTTAGAAGGTCATTGGAAGAATCTTGCTATAGTCCCCAATGTTCCAATGTATCGTGATCTTGATTATACACCCGAAATGATTTTGCTAAAGAAGAGGTAGAATGAAGCGAGGGATGCAGAGCGGCAAATAATGCAAGAAAAAATAATAAAGATTGCTCAACTATCTTACAGATCGTTAATGGAGCCCACATCAGTTAAGGATAAGGGGAGACCCAAGTCCTTCAAGAAAAATACACCTACCAAGAGAATCCCATGTGCGTGGGAAAAGGATCATCAAAATATGAGTGAACTTCGTGGCAAGAGATTAAATGCAAGGCCACCTTATACAGCTAAGAAACCGAAGTTATGGTCCACCTACAAGAAGCTATATATAAAACACGTACGAAACTTCTTCCAATATTTTGTGGATGACATATATGAAGTTAGGTCAGATGGTAATTGTGACTTCTCTACCTCGGCCCGGGGGATGGGTATTTGGGAATCTCTTAGTCACTTACATGTTATACGTAGTCAAATGTTAACTGAGCTACGTCGAAACATGGAATGCGATGCCTCTATCATGAAATAATATACCATCGATGAGTATGAAAGTAGATTGAATATGTTCAAGCATTTCGTCACGATGAGTCATTGGTTCATAATGCTGAATTTTGTCTATTTAGTTGAGAATGCGATGAAAGTAATAGTGGTCTTGATATCGAATCTCCAATGCCTAACTTTTGTGTCATTTGATGAGGGTCCAAAACCCATTCAGGAAGATAACAATATTGTTTACTTACTAAATATATCTAAGTGTCATTGGGTGACAATGAAATGCACTCGATTTTACCCCATACCCCCCGTTGCATAAAATTAGAAGTCAAAGGCATCGGTTGATGCCCGAGCAACATCAGAGAGTTCTTGATAATCTTCGGTCGAGGGTTCTTCCCTTGGATATTTATGATCCTCTTCCAAGAGATTAATGGCTAGGTCGACACCCAACTCTTGTCCATATTTCCACAACGAATGTAATTAATACTACGAACACATGTTACCAAACCTTAAATGTTGATGTGAGGTATTATACAAATTTTTTCGTAGCATTCACTCCTGGGTTGCCCTTTCGATGAATAGGATTGCAGACTAAGGGATGCGATCTGTCATTGTACCATGCCAAGTTACCTTCAACACACTCCCATGGGTAGTTGTGTATGGGTGTAGATCGTCTACCAGCATTCAGGACATGGTCAACCTAGTTCTCCTCGTACTATTTCTCATTTTCATATGCCACCTTGTACCTAGCTTATGTCCTACCCCTAACTTCTTTAATCGGGGTGCATGGGAAGGCATGGAATAGTTTAGACCTTATCAACTTGACGAAGCACTCTCTCAGGATAGTATGGCTCGACAACGCCATATCATATGAGAATACCGGTGTACCACGATATCTCATCGAATGGAAAGGCCTTAACATTTTCCTTGCATGGATCCCATGCAACCTATATTTTGAATCATCATGTAAGTAAATATTAAACTTATTATAAACATATCGAGTAAGTAAATATTAGTAGTGATACTCATATCACGAACTTTTAAATCATCCAATGTCTCCCTCATTGTAAGAAATTTCTCTTTCGAGTCACTCGAAACCATTTGTGCCTTCCACCTATAAATTTGGGGCTTAACTGTGGTATAATCAGATTTACGAACACTACGCTTTAGATCAAAGTGATTGTATATCCATGCCTATATATCCATGAATCTTAAGTTAGAAAAGGATTATGATAAATAAAAATCTATTAGGATAAAATATATATATTCACATTACCACTGGAAGAAGGAAATATCCAGTAACTTGTCCTACGTCCGCCCTAGACGCGATCCCGAATTGACGGTATAGGTGGGATGAGAGAGAACCTCCTCAGTTATTGTCCTTGACTTCCCCCAGGTTCTTCAAAGATTGAATGTAATTTATCGAGATCCGGGTCTCCGACTTGTCTGAAAAAAGAAGGCACCCTATCATGAATAGAAGATAGTCCCGGGCACATCGATCGATGTGTTTACCCTTTGCATTATTACCCATTGACTTAACCTTATCCTTCCACAATTTCATCAACTAGTTAAAACGGACCGCATGAAAATACTTTCACTCCTCCCCAACCTCTTTCGCCATTTACCTGGTCAACTTAGAAAACTTCCCAATTGATGTAGCTCGTTCTTTAGTCGTCTTCGGGATCACCGCGTACACACTATGCCACTCAACCACTATCCCCAACAAATTATAAACATCATTTAGTGTAATGGTCATTTCACCGAATGGCATATTAAACGCATTAGTTTTTGGTTGCCACCGTTCGATGAATGCACATACAAGGACATGATCAATAAATCGATAAGAATTTTTTATCAAAGGCCATAATCCCTAGGCCTTTAACACATTCACCACCCGCTCATCCTCTTAATCAATATTCCACTCAATGAATTTCTTATAATGGTATACACACTTCGTTATACCTTGTTCTTCATCGTGGATCCAAATACTATATGATACATGGTTAGAAAAATGCTTTAACAACTCAGGGTTGTTAGGAGAGGACCCATCTAAATGCTCTGCATCGGATCTTGTTGGTTTTATCCTTATTTTTTTCTTTTCAACTGGGGCCAAAGAAGATGCCCCTCTCAGTAGGTCATCATCATCAGACGATAACGATGTAGATGAACCACTTGACGTGCTAGAGATACCATCCCCGCTAGTACCTTCATCAACATCAGCCTCACAAATATTCCCCTCACCAACAACAACACTTTCACTAACATGTAATTCCTCATAAATTTTAATGATTTTAATTATAGGATTAATTGAATTAAATAATGAGAAATAAATTTGTGATTAATTCGGATTTAAAAAGATATTTACTAGCGTGATGAGAGTTAGTATTATTGATGTGAATCATGTTGAATATTACTTAGTGAGTAAAGTAATATGTGATTATGAATTTATTAAAATTATCGCAAGTGAATAACACTTTAATTACGAAAATTAAGTCGAGATGCGCGTGTCAGCCGTGTTGGGACTAAATTTAATGGAATAAAAGTATTTTATTTATTAGTCGCCCATATGGTTATTTCGAGTGCTCCAAAGTGTCTGGAAGGATTGAGATAGTCAGAAAAGTCTACTTAGCGGTTTTGTTTGGGTCCCGGAGTAGTTTTAGGCCAAACCGGCACACTAGGAGGGTATTTCGATCATTTCAATTTTTGGAGTAATTAAACCTATGAAAATTCAAGGGTTATATCATATGATACGAGTTGTCTTCTAGGTTTAGAATTTACAAAATCTTAGGAGTACATGAGAGGAGGAAGAAGAAGGGGTTTTCAAGCTTAGAGCCACCACCGGTACACCGTTTGCACCACCGTCACTACCCATGCGTAAATTGAAAAGAAAGGATCGTCCCCAATACCATATTCTTCAGAGGATTAGAACTTTCATTAAAGGAAAGTGATTTATCTTTCAAAGATTCGGTGCATATATTATCTATGGTAGTCTTGAATTGAAGAAATCCCTTGAATATTTGATAATTTATGAATTTAGAGAATTTAATCTTGAAATTGGGTAGGTTTTGCATGAACATGAATATCTGGGATTAATAGAAAAATGAAATCATAATCTAAGAGTTGGGAATTTCGAATTAAATCTGAGAATTGTGTTGTTCTTGAGTAAAGATTGAGGAACTAGGATTTTTAAGAAATATTAATGATTTAATTCAAGAAAATTATTCCCCGTGATGATTTGATGATTCTAATACATTACAAATTATGTATTATATTGGTGTAACATTTAGTATAATTATTTGGGAGTTTGGGACATTGTAATGGATGATTTGAGGTTTAAATTTGAAGAAACCCGTAGGCAAAATTATGTCGAAATCATAGGCCAATATCTGATGGATCGATCGATCGACCCATTTCTTCGATCGATCGACTCCCCTACAATTTGTGACTTGTTTTTGCTTTAGGTTTCGATCCAAACCCAACTTTTAAGAACCCTTAATGTTGATTAATTGAATATAATGGGCCTAGGGAGGGTCAGTAGGTTTGTAGTTAAGGCCCAGAAAGTATCATTATGTATGGGATCGAATGTGAAAATTTACGAGTGTTCTTCGAATGCGTTACGATTGGAAATTTGATGGATTGAGGTTTAATTCAGATAAATGATGACTTAGGGTTAATACCAGCAGTAAGGGGACACTATAGTACTAAATTAACCTAAGGAATAATTGGGTGACTTCGTAAAACTTTGGGATAGGGAAAGGTACTTGAATTTATATGACAAGAGTTATGGCATAAATTAAATTTACATATGGTATACAGGTTATAAATACAACGTGTGAGACTTGGAAGATGGGATGTGTTTATACCAATATTGAACGTATAAATACTTAGGTTGTGTGAATATCCATTGTATGGATTTTTATGTGTATGACATACCTACCATACTTGCTATCGTCGGAAGGTCTTAAAGGGGACAGTCTTCCCTTCGGGGGGGGGGGGGGATTATAGATTGGTACCTCAGAGCATGGGATTGAAGGAGGACTTGCCTGTGAGTGGATAAGTTTGGGTTATATGGGTGCATAGCTATGTGCGTGACCATTACACCATTGTCCATGTTCGCCTCCGGTTTGTGTGTGATTTGTTTTATTATGATTCATGAGAGATTCAGAATCGATAGTCCTTATTATATACGTAAGGTACCGAGACTTGATAGAAGAGTATGTACACGCCGTTAGTTTTGCCTAGGTGCGATGCAGTATTTTTATATATTATAATGTTGATATATATATATATATATATATATACATACACACACACACACACACTTGTGTTTATTCTACTGTGTTGCTTAGTAGAACATGATGATAATAAGGTCAAAAATATATTAAGTGCGTGAAAGCTCAAGGGATTAATAAGATACTTGAATTTGATTAATTAATATTCAAAATGCTAGAATGTCTTATTCATGTGATGTGGGTGGGCACAATGTCTTAGGCATCACAGTAAGAGAATTGATTCAAACTAGTTAAGTGGGATAGCGTAACTAGGACGGGTTAGGAGAATGCATTAGGCGTGCACAATACTTGAGACATGAGAATCTCAAGTGAGACCACGTGACTAACATGTATATAATATTCATTGTTTAACACTTGCTGTTTTAAAACTATTTTCAACCCAGGCTCTGACCCGTTTCTGGAAAATCTCTTCCTTTTGTCTCTCTCTATATATATTAAATCAGGTGTCCAGCCACAGGGATACCAAGATTAGAGTTCCCATCAGTTGACGTGTTGTAGCTGTTGTGGAAGTCACAGGACCTTGGTATTAGACGCCTCCACTTATCCTTGACTTATTCGGAGCACTTTACGTCTGTCAGGGCATGATTCCCATCCTCGTTAAAGATTGTACTTCAGACTTATATTTTTATTTCAGTTATTAAGCTTTATTTTCTATCAGACTCTTGTAGTGGGATTTTACTCTGGAAGTGTTTTCTTCAGACTCAGTCAATTCATTTCCTACGAGATTGTATTGGATGATGAATGTTTATTTATTGATTTATTTGGTTATTTGTTTATTCAAGATAAAATTTGACATCGGGTGCTTTAAATATTAAGTGGTTAGTATTTAATAAAAAGTTTTTCGACAATGATGCAAATGCTGATACAACTTGATATTCTATTTTAAATTGAATAAAGGACTGATCACCCGGTATTTAATTAGGCGGGGTGTCACACAACATTGCCCTCACCACCACCCCCCTCACCCACAACCCTGTCATAACATTCCCCTCACCCACAAATACCTCACCCACAACCCCTTCACCAATATTACCCTCACCCACAACCACCTCATCAACAGTCACATCCTCACCCACGGTACCCTCACCCTCACCGACCACCTCATCACCAATCACATCTTTACTTGAAATTCTATCTTGTTTTCTTTTCCTTTTCGATGCAGTCATGGGTTGTCTACCCTCTCTCCCCATTTATGATCTGCAATACTTGTTAAAATAGATAAACAAATCAATAAATTTGGGAGCATGCATTTAACATGTTTTGTAATATGGATAGAGAAATGAATAGATTTTAAAAACAATACCCACGACCCTCCATAACTGCGGAATGGGTCATTCCATGGTCTACTTATACTGTGTGTGTTTCAAACTGAACGGTGTACTGTAGCCATGAAATTAGACTACACGACCTAAGTAGATCGCAAAAGTTCATCTTCTGATGTGACGGGTGACCGTACAATTACCATTGTTTTATATTTTTTTTTTGTATTTACGTTTCTTTTTCAAGAAATTAAGGTTTTAGGCAGGTTTAAGTTTATATTAAGTTTTTTTTACACTTAGATTACGTTTTTTTAAACAAAAATTAGGGTTTTATGGGGGTTCTTATAACAATGAAAGAAGGTATAACATAAATGCACAATGAGAGAGTTCTGGATTATATACCAGGTTATATTTGGAAGGATGGAATAAGGATTTAGTTTGAGTATGTAGAGATGAAAAAGGTAGTAGAGAGAAAAGAGCAGAGAGAAAGACGAAGGAGGGAAAAAATGAGGAGATTTTTAATTTCGATTTATATAATGGATGTTCAAATTTTGGTGTTGGGGTTTGTGGTCTTAGTGAGAAATAAGTTGCAATTTTATGGTCTTTTGGAGTAAAGGTATATAACGTCTTAATCTGGTCGTCAAATAAGGTATATCACGGCTTAACCTAACCATGAAATATGATATGTCAGGGCTTAATCTGTCGTCAAATAAGGTATCATGGCTTAACATGGCCGTAAAATTTGGTATGTCAGGGATTAATCTGGTCATAAAATAAGGTATATCACGGCCTAACCTGGTTGTGAAAAGGCACATCATGATTTGGGTTGGCCGTAATATTCTAACCAAGATTTTGGTTGATCGTGGTTTTCATCCAATAATTCGTATATATCGAGATATTATTATTTAAGTACTACATTTTACAAAATTCTAATAGATTGTGTACATTTTAGCTTCCGTGACATTTAAATTGTTTATTTTGTTTTCATGGCATCCGATAATCCATGACATGTTTATTGTGTTTCAATGACATTTAAAGCTTCAATGACATCCGATAATCCATTACATATTTATTTTGTTTCAATGACATATAAAGCTTCCATGACATCCGATAATCCATGACATGTTTATTTTGTTTACATGACATTTAAAGCTTCCATGACATCCGATAATCCATGACATGTTTATTTTGTTTCCATGACATAATATATTTGAATTACATTCTGATTTGTAATGTCACTAAATTTACACACGTTAATTACACACACACACATGAATGAAACAACGGAATATCCATTAATTTTTTCAGTAATAAAATTATAATAATGAAAGCTAAGCACCAACAATCACATTTTTTAACAAGCACAAAGTCCCAAAAATCAAATTTTTTAACAAAGTAATAAAGTTGGGCGCTCTTTTTTCCGTGAAGTTATAAGGGCACATCTTGTGTTAGGTTTTGGTTCGTCCTTCTCCTTCCGCGGTAGGTGACCTGGGTTGCTAGGTGTACACGTTCATATCTATAGATACGTCTGTGATCTCATTTCTTTAAATTTATTTTTTCTTACCATAGCGCGTCAATTATTAGTTATCTAAAATTCCCTTTATATTACTAATCTGTCAAATATTAATAAATTTATTTATTACTTTTGCATGTCCTTTGGATGATGTTGCCCACTTAGCTGCATTTCGAACCCGCTATTCTATAATTATTTATACATAATATCGAGTTCGAAATGTAGCTAAGTGAGCAAGATCATCCAGAGGATAATACAAAAAAAAAATTTATTAATATTTGACAGATTAGTATTGTAAAGGGAATTTTAGATAACTAATAATTGACATGCTAGGGTAAGAAAAAATAAATTTAAAGAAATGGGATTACATATTAACATTTAGATATTGAACGAGTATACCTAGTACACCTCGTTACCTAGCACCTAATCACCGATCAGTCACAAATGCAGTCACTAGCTCTCTCGATTTAATGGATCTGTAATAAAATATGGAAATAAGAATTTAAAATCTCAACTTAACAAATTAAACTGGGAAGGAGTACACGGCTACCCCAAGCCGTGATTTGGTGCAATAAACGGCCTAATTAAGTCGTGAGTTGTTGAAAATTATGGCAAATCCAAACCATGAATTATTAAATACTCACGGTTAACTTCGGCCGCTGTTATGGAAACTTTGTTGGTCTACTTTAGTGGTGAATATGAGTGCCATGATTGAACTTGGCCGTGAAAATCAAGCACTTACGATTATGGGAGATCGTGAGGAATTCAGTTTCAAGAGACATGTATAAAAATTAGTTTTGTACATTAATTTAGGCTTCGTTTTGAACGAAAACTACGGTTTGATTATGGAGTAGACATGTATAAATATCAAGTTTATAATTTAGGCATATATAAATACAAGTATATAAATTAAACATGTAGAAAAACACAAGTATATAGATTTGAAATACACACCTACGTATTTTGTGGGTTATGGAGTGAGGATGTGGTTGGTTTTGAAGTTGTGGAGTTAGGGTTTGGAGTGTTAGTGGTATAGAGAAAAGAGTAGAGATAGAGAGAGAGGGATGAAAAAATAAAGTATTTTTTAATTTTAGGTTTAAATATTGGAGTTTTAACTTGTGGTGTTCAGTTTTTTTGGCGTTAGTGAGATGTATAATTGATTTTGGTGGTATTTTGAAAAAAGTGGTGCTATGGAGATTACTTTGAAGTGTGAATATCACCACCATACTTTTTTATCTGTCGCAAGAACTTCGTATGTCATGGGATTTCGAAGTTTAGATCATCATCTATTGCATCATCCAAAAAGCAATTTTAGTTATGCAAAAAACAATTTTATAATTTTTTTATGCAAAATACATAAAATTGTTTAGAGAAGGTATAAGAATACAATATTTTAACAAATACATATTTAATATATTAATATTTAATAAAAAATAAACTAATTGTACCTGGCTACCTGCTAATGGCAGGGGTAGTTTTTGGCTGGTAATGTTAAATTTCTCTGGGGAAAAAAATCAGAGCAATTTCTTTTTATATGGAGAGCCTATATTAGGGAGAAAAACATCAAATCACATATACAAGTGGTAAAAAGCATGTCAAATCATGTCTAATGGCATACCTTTGTGCCTACTGACTAGGTGTCAATGGGTCGGCTCTGGACCAGGACTCGGATCCGGATTCGACCCAAACCCGATCCGTATAATAGGGTCTGAGCATATTTTTTTGGAGCCGAGATCCGAAGACTAGAATACCCGAAGACCCGTTTATTAAACGGGTAAGGTCTGAATCTTATACAAGATCCGGACCCAAAGCCCGATCCGAATTGTTTATTATTATTTTTTAAATATATATACATATACTATAAATTTATATATATTTATAAATATATCTTATCCATATAACATGTAAGTAATATATATAAAAATATATATATTTATGTATATAATAAATATAAATAATATATATTTTATTTATACCAATAATATTCTATAATACATTACAAAATATTTTAATTTAAGATTAAAAAATAAAGAAGGGGGATAATATAAAATAAATGTATGTATTTGGCCAGATTCGGACCCGAACCCGAGACCCGAACGGATCCGGGTCTGGATCCAATATTGTAGACCCGATGAAGATCCGGACTCGGAGCCGAACTCGATGTAGACCGGATTACACGAATCTGAATCTCCTTAAATTCGGATCTACTCTAACCCGTTGACAGGCCTACTACCGACCACATTACATTACCAGTTACGCTTGGGTGATGACATTACCAGTTATGCACTGAACGTTAAAATGCTAGGTAAGTTTTGAATCTTGGACTAGCTCCTCGCCTAAAACAAGTTTGTTGGTAGGACATTCTAGAGCGTCTGAGTGAGACTATAAATTTTTGTCGCTAAACAGTCGATGCGTATAATTCTTAATGGAAAATGTTACTCTTACCGGGAGTTAGCACCAGGCTAGGACCGAATGCGCTTTATATGGCTTGTACTATGATGTGGGTCCCGCCAGGGTACAAGCCATATAAAGTGCATTCGGTACTAACCCGGTGCTAACTCCCGGTAAAAGTATCATTACTCATTCTTAATCTCTGAACCTCCTCTCCTTTATCTTAGTATACTCTAATGAGTCCCATCTCATATTCTCACGAGTAAACCTGGAGTAGATATAAAAACATTTATATTTCATTTTTCTTTATAATCGACGTGGTGTCCGGGACAGTTATAATCTTTTGAACTAAAGTTTATCTTCTTCCTTTTCAATTAAACAAAGACCGTTATGTTTAGTATGTTAAATTGAAAATATTTATAAAAAATTTATACAAAAACAATACAAAACTATTTGATGGCACTTTTAATTTAAGTGATACCTTGCCTTGAAAGAACATTGTTTTTAGGATCAAATATCAAAAAGTCTCTCAAATATTTTTTAATAAATATTTAGTTCAAACATTTTATTTTGTATCAAAAAGTTTGGTGCAATATAAAAATACTTGAACTAAATGTGTATGAAAAAAAATTTGAGGGACTATTTGATATATGCCTCTTCTTTTTAACACAGAAAATATGATGTCTAAATAGAGGCCTCTATCAGATATTATGATATCTCAATAAGATTGAATTGGAGCAAATTGATCAAGTAAAAATCTATTTTTTCTTAACATTGTAGAATGGTTTGGTGGTAAGACATGGATAATGAGCAACACTTGGGAAAATGCAAATGAATACAGGGCATTTGATTTTAAGATAAATAATTTCAAGACAAATGAATATTTTTTAACATGTGTCTGCTTGATACAAGTTGAAAAATCATTACATTTTTATATTTTCTATTAAACACAAAGACTGGAAAATAGATATAAATGTGAAAAATTTACTTACGGAATATATATTTTATAGAATTAAGAAATACACACACACACACACAAATATAAGAAATATATTGACATACATAATATATTAAATATACGAAAAATATAAATGTACGAAATATATAAATATAGGGAATATATTAAATATAAGAAATATACGAAATATAAATATATATTAAAATGATGAAATGTATAAATGTATGAAGTATATAAATATATCAAATATATATAAATATACGAAATATATACATATATGAAATATACACACTATACGAAATATACATATATACTAAAATATATAATATATACGAAATATACATATATATTAAAACATAAAAATATATGTATTTATAAATTTATGAACAATGTATATTTATATATTTATGAAATATATATAGAATTTAAAAAGAAATGGATTTGAGTGATTTGCCACCCAAAGGTTGGAAACAAAACCCTGACACCCCCCCCCCCTCCCCACCACACCCCCACCACACACACACACACACAAAGAATTGGCTTCCACCCAAAAGTGTAAAATTGTGCTTAAGGGGTGTTGTACCTGAAAAACAAATTTCAAGGCAAATTAACGCTATCAAACAGCCTCAAAGTTGGAAAATTAAAAAAAAAAAAAACTTTTCTAAATTTGTCTTGAAAATTTAAGGCTATCAAATGGCCCCCCCTAAGAGTTTATTAAGTTCGGTTATGAGACAAGTCACAAGGGTAAAATTTCCCGTTTAAACTTATTTTACGCTATCATGAGATGAATCCAATTAAGTGAGTCAATGAGTTTACACTAAGGTTAGAGGGATTCTAGAGGTTTAACCCTCCTACTGTGGTTCAACATCTTTAAAGATGGAGAGGTTTAGGGCCCATTTAGTCATGAAAATATATTTTTCATATTTATTTGTCACTTTTTATTCTATATTCCATTAAAATGGGAAGGATGAGTGGAAAATTGTGTTTCAACTTAAACAATTCTAGAAAACAAGTATTTGATGATTTTCAGATTAGCTTAAGTTGAAAAATAATTTTTCATAAAACCACATTCTTGTTCCCATCTCGAGGGCATACTTTGCCGAATTATAAAACAAAATATGAAAAATAAAAATAAAAATTATTTTTCACAACTAAACACACCCTTAACCCTCCTATTATGATTGGCCTTACACTTGGGAAGACAAAACCTAGCGAAGATGAAATACTCCTCGTCAACTATTTGATATGGTCTTTGTCGAGGGATTTTGGTAAATTTCGCGAAAGTATGGTATAATAATAGCATCTCTAGTTAGGGGTGGATCCATAATGTTTTTCCTACCATTTTAGCAGTGTTATTATATATGTAAAAGAGTGTTATTATATATATATATATATATATATATATTTTAAATAGGCACAGGAAGGATATACCCGAATCTATGAATTATAAACAAAGAACGCATACAAAAAGTAATATTCTCAATCTTAAAACAAAGTTATTCATAATGCCCTCTTGATTATTACATTTTTACACTAGTTAGTGTGGATTAAAGCCGATGAAGGATCCAAAAACTTTTGATAAGGCAGGAAAAAATTAACAATATACAAAAATACTATAGTAAAAAATAACAAAATATACCTCAAATTATTTCAATAAAGCTCAATAAATCATTATATTTGAAAAACCGAATAAATGCGATGTGATAATTAATTAAATTCGCAAGTTTTCAAGTGAACCTTATTTAATTGGATGTCTACTTTTAAACCAATAAATTCAGACCGTAATCATGCATCTAAAGTGCGTGTGTCAACCCATAAATAAATAAAACATGCGACACAAATTTCAGGAAAAATTCCCGAAGGGCAAAACCCTTTATTTCTAGAACTTTGAAAAGTTTACAAGACCATTGACTTACATACATCCTGATAATCGCCCACAAGTGTAATGCACGGTGTCTTCGTCAAACCTCCAAAGCAACGACTAGAAGTATAGTCGGCTGGAATCTCCCGCAGGAATTCCAGGTGATCAGCAATGAAGAAGAGAACGACTTCTCCACAAGGGTTGAACAAAAGCAGAGCTGTGTTCTTGGATTACAAAAGGATTCACAAAGGTTTGGCAAGGATGTGTGAATCAAAAAATGAGTCTTGGGACTCAAAAATATGAAGACTTGAGGTGATAAAACTCTCAAAAACGTCTTTTCAAGTCTTGAAAAATAACTCCCCCGGAGCTGGCTTTTATAAGAAAACCAAATAGAGTTTTAAAATTTTGGAACTCTGCCAGCGTACAAGTACCCTGAACCGGTTCTGGTGTACCCCGAACCGATTCACCACGCGGTTTGCGGTACCTCGCTGGTTTGGGGTTGAAAAAAATCAACATTCTTGTAAGGAATTTTCTCCATCTTCAAAAGGTCATAACTTCTTCACCGTAGCTCGGATTGGGGTGCCGTTTCTTCGAGTATCTTCGTGGCGTCGAGCTATACAAATTTCCAGTTGACCAGACCTTCGAACGGTGGCTATAAAATTACCAAAATGATCTTGAACTTTCATATTCTGCCTTCTTTCACTGTTTTGACTTCTCTTGTGTACCACTTGCATTAAGTCCCTAAAATCATGGAACGTGAAGTCGTTGAGGCAAATGTGGGACACTTGATGGAGATGATGAATGCTTAATCCCTAGAATTCGGATAGAGGTCGTCATGTGAGATCGTGAAGTGACGTGCCTTTTGTAGCGGCGTACGACATACACAAATGTAAGATATCGGACTTGAGAAAAATGTCCTTACAGATATACCCTTATGTCTATGTCGGTACATACATAAAAAATCTGAATTATCAAATACCAAATTGCCTATACAAATCTACCCTTCCATGAACCCAAAACTGAAAAGATACAAATTAATAAGTCTTCATCCATTGTTCTTCAAATCTTCAGGAATCTCAAAGCTTTTCTCATCAGGGTATGCAATTCAATGATCATCAATGTAGTATCTACAAACATGAGATAAAGAAAATACCAAGTGACGTATCGAGTTTTAAATAAGATAAACATAGATACCTATTTATGAGAAATGAGAAAAGCATAAGTCATATCTCAAAAACTCCCCCATAATATGATAATTCTTTCTCCCCCTTTTTAGTACGTCCCCAAATAGACAAATGAGAAGAATAAATCAAACAAGAAAAGTAGGGGCGTCACGGTATAAATCAAACAACAAGGCATCAATCAGATGGCAAACGCGCTGTTGCAAAGGGATACTCAAAAGAATATCTTCATAAACTATTTTTGAATTTTTCAAATTTTTGTACAAAAATAAGATACCAAGTTGAAAAATATGATACAAAAATCACACCATGGAATTAAACTTAAACAACAAAGTTATAGAGACGGAATGAATGGGTGTGAACACATACGATAGGTAAATCAACTCAATCAATCATATGTGCACGATGCATATGTGTACCCCTAACGAATGAACATCAAAAGTATCCTTAGGTGTAAAGATTGTTGAATTTAGATGATATCGTCTTATGAAAATCAACAAATCAAAGTCAAAATGATTTTTACACCAATAACGTCCAAAACTATGTAACGCATTTTCAAAAATTTCAGGGACGTGCAAACCCGTTATAAAATCTCCAACCAAACTCCCTCATATATATTTTCTTTTAGGGGTAATCTAAATTCTCAAACATTGGAGAATTGGTGTAAAAAACCTAAGTGGCCCATAATTTGGCATGAATTTCTTTTTATTGCCTATAATTTTTTTCGGCTCTTTTAAACCTCTTTGGACCCCGGATAATAAAATTCCTCAATTTTTTAGGTCCAATTTAAATGGAGGCTTAATCGCAAAGGCTAGATAAATACTTTTCGTAGCGCTTCACCGTTTTCAAATAAAGCACACAAACTCACAAAACGGGTCTTATATGCACAATTTTCTTATAAAAATTTATCTCACTTGGTTCGTTTTAAGGACAGGATTGAGGTGAAAACACCCAACCAACATGTGATAAGACAAGCACAATAATCAAACAAATACTTGCATGTATGCAATAAAGAATATCATGAGTCAAACGTGTAGGAAGTAACAACTAATTACATCTCAATGACTCTAAAAATTATAAAGCACAAGGATGAATTGACCTATTGTCTCAAAATACTATCAAATGGTCACATGAAAATAATGGAATGATGTTGTGACTCGGTCATCCTAAGTG
Source organism: Sambucus nigra (assembly GCA_949130495.1). Taxonomy (NCBI): domain Eukaryota; kingdom Viridiplantae; phylum Streptophyta; class Magnoliopsida; order Dipsacales; family Adoxaceae; genus Sambucus; species Sambucus nigra. The sequence goes on from OX422208.1 coordinate 555,770,630, forward strand.
TCTATCCATAAACGGTGCAAACAAAATACAAAAATCTTTTTGAATTTTTCAAAAAATTTATCAAAATAAAATCTTTTTGTATTTTTCAAAATTTTTCAAAAAAATTTAAATCACACAAACATGATACATACTAGCAATAGACAAATAATGTCATCATGAAAAACATCCTATGCTAGTAAACAAGTCAAACCTCAATCGTTAGGTGCAGAGGAGTTTTCCAAAGGTGGTGAAAACTTATGAAAAACCTCCATCAATTCTTGTGAAGTTTTGACTAAAAACTTAACTTACTCACCTAAATGTGCAAACTCTCTCATGTAGTCTCCGGGAGAATGTAAAGTATCATGTGTGGGTACATGTGTGTCAGAAACACGTGTGGTAGCAAAATGTGACACATACCCCAGCTTAAAAATTCCTTAAGGTGACCTCTCCTCTTGCAATGAGAACAAACATAAATTGGCCTAGGAACACCTTTCTCGAAAACTCTAGGACGCTCTCTCCTAATAGGAATGGGATGCCTAGGTGTGTTAGGGTGAGACTCACGTGAATCAAATACTAAAGTGGGAACCGGTTCGGGTGCTAATTGGGAAGTAGAAGCACCGTCATGACTTATTCCAAACTTCTCACCTTTACCCTTAAGAATCACCTTTTCAACCTTCTTTGGTTCGTTCTCAAAATTGACCTTGAACTACCTGGCACGTTCGAGATCACTCTCGAGTTGGGATACACGTGTAGTTAAACTAGACAACGTGTTGGTCAAATCACACTTATCTTTTCTCAAAACCTCCTTCTCTTTCTCCAAATCTAAAACTCGACGACCTAAATCTCGATTATACTTCTTTGTTTTCAAGGTCTCGGTGTACAAATCTCTAAAATATTTTTGGAGCTCACTTTCATCTCCACTCTCCTCCTCGCTTTCTTCCTCACTCGAAGAACACAAATCATTATCATCTCTCTCGTGTTCACTCTCGTGAGACAAAGTGGGTGTGCTCACACGACTAGAAAATGCGACAACCATCCCATGTGCTAAATCTTTATCAGACTCATCTCTCTCATCACCTTTATCACCCTCACTATCACTAAGAGTGGCAGGCATAGAAGTCTCTTTTCCCTCACACTCAAAGAACCTGATCTCATCCTCCTTGTCACTATCTTTGGCCTCCACTTTCTTTTTATTTGACTCAAAAGATCTCTTTTTATTGGAAGAATTTTTTTTATTCATTTTGAGAAACTTTTTAAAAAATTTCGCAAATAAGGCCATATTTTTAAAATCAAAATCTTCCTCAGAATCGGACTCACAAACTTTTTCTTTTTTTTTTTCTTAAAATGAGTCTTTAAAGCAATGCCATTATCCTTAGCTTTAATCGTTTTGGGAAACATGTCAATCTCGTAGGTTTGAAGATCTCCTACAAGTTCTTCAAACTTAAGTGATTTCAAATTTCCCAAAGAGTTCAAAATAGTACTTTAGGAATAAAGCGTTTTAAAAGAGATCTCAAAATCTTTTTAACGACACGCGTGTTATCAATCACCTCACCTGAATTAAAACATGTGTTAACAATGTCCGACAAACGTGCATAAAAATCATCAAAGCATTCAGACTCAGACATGGTAATAGTCTCAAATTGGGTGGCCAGATTTTGTAATTTTGAGTCTTTGACTGCGTTCGTACCCATATGTGTCAATTTCAAAACATCCCAGGCCTCTTTATACGTTGTACACGTCATAATTCGGCGAAACTCATCAGGAGTGATAGCTCCAGAAATAGCACTTAGACCACAAGAATTAAAATTAGACATTTTATAATCGTCTTCAGTCCAGGCTGACAAGGATTTTAAAGAAGTGATATTATCAACGGTGACAGTGGGAGGAGTCCAACCATTTTCGCAAAGCAACCAAACACGCTTGTTTTTAGATTTTAAAATAGATACCATACGAGTTTTTCAGTAGGAATAATTAGACTCGTCAAAAATAGGCATCTGATTATATAAGTGCTCCGTAGGAGAAATTGCGAATTTTAACAAACTTGATTTAAAAAAAATCAATATCACACAAATTTGCGAAAAATTAGAATATGCGTTAAATTAGCGTAACCTGCTATGATACCAATTTGAAAAATCGAATAAATGCGGTGTGATAATTAATTAAATTAAATTAAATTCGCAAGTTTCCAAGTGAACCTTATTTAATTGGATGTCTACTTTTAAACCAAATAAAGTCAAACCCTAATCATGCATCTAAAGTGCGTGTGTCAACCCATAAATAAATAAAACATGCGACACAAATTTAAGGAAAAATTCCCGCAGGGCAAAACCCTTTATTTCTAGAACTTTGAAAAGTTTACAAGACCATTGACTTACATACAACCTGATAATCGCCGACAAGTGTAATGCACGGTGTCTTCGTCAAACCTCCAAAGCAACGGCTAGAAGTATCGTCGACTGGAATCTCCCGCAGGAATTCCAGGTGATCAGCAATGAAGAAGAGAACGACTTCTCCACAAGGGTTGAACAAAAACAGAGTTGTGTTCTTGGATTACAAAAGGATTCACAAAGGTTTGGAAAGGATGTGTGAATCAAAAAATGAGTCTTGGGACTAAAAAATATGAATACTTGAGGTGATAAAATTCTAAAAAACGTCTTTTCAAGTCTTGAAAAATAACTCCCCCGAAGCTGGCTTTTAAAAGGAAACCAAATAGAGTTTTAAAATTTTGGAACTCTGCCAGTGTACAGGTACCCTGAACCAGTTCTGGTGTGCCCCGAACCAGTTCCCCTTGAACTGGTTCACCATGCAGTTTGCGATACCTCGCTGGTTTGGGGTTGAAAAAAATCAGCATTCTTCTAAGGAATTTTCTCCATCTTCAAAAGGTCATAACTTCTTCACCGTAGCTCGGATTGGGGTGTCGTTTCTTTTGGTATCTTCATGGCGTCTAGTTATACAAATTTCCAGTTGACCAGACCTTCGGAAAGTGACTATAAAATTACCATAATGCCCATGAACGTTCATATCTTGCCTTCTTTCGTTGTTTTGACTTCTCTTGCGTACCACTTGCATTAAGTCTGTAAAATCGTGGAACGTGAAGTCGTTGAGGAAAATATGGGACACTTGATGGAGATGATGAATGCTTGATCCCAAGAATTCGGATAGAGGCCGTCATGTGAGATCGTGAAGTGACGTGCCTTTTGTAGTAGCGTACGACATACACAAATGTAAGATATCGGACTTGAGAAAAATGTCCTTACAATATTCTACAAGAATTTAATGCATTATAAAAAAAATTAAATTAATAAATAAAGCATAATTTACTTTATGTGAAAAAAAATAAGAGTGATAAAGTTACATACTAAATTTTCTTTTCATAATGAGGTGGACAAACTTGATTTTACCATATTTAACCTCAGCTTTCTCAACATCAATTATATACACAAGTATTTTTTTTTCTCCCAAAATGTTAAAGGCGGGGCAGCTGCTTACCATAGCCACTGAGTAGATCTACCACAGTCTCTAGTATAGACTTGTGATAAAATAGCAACCCTGGTGCATATATTCATAATTTGGATGTTGGCAGCTTGATTAGCAATCCCAATCACCAAGCCCATTTTGTGGGCATTCGTCAAATTTGTCGTAAAATGACCCAAATTAATAAAAAGAGTTCTTATTCACAAACGGGATACATTGTTATGCAATACAATGACGTATTGTATGGTATTGTATTTGGTTTAGGTCTGAGTTTTATTGAGCTCACATTAGTGGAACTCGAAGCTAACGCAAATACGATACGTTATTGTATCGCACCACATTGTGTCACTTTTCTAAATTTCTCTATAGTTATTGTAAGAAGAAAACTTCAAGTGATGGTTGAACATTCGGTTGCTAAAATAATTAACCTTTTTAATACTAAACTCCTTGATCGGTAATTTTTTATATTCTCAATTTTTCAATAATGTATACATCCATGGACGGAGCTATAGAGGACTTAGTGAGGGCTATAGCCCCCACATATTTTTTTAAAAAATAAAATAATTTTTTATACTTACATAATATTTGGGGATAAGTTGCAAATTTTAATAAATTGTGGGCATATGTATTATTTTAAACACTTTTAGTCTTCTAACCTAATTGTAAATACCAACAACATGCATACAGTATACTCACACATCTCATCTGTTAGAGCCAAATCACCCGTCCTTCTCCAACTTCCACCGACTATTCGATCGGCTGTCTACCTGACTGTTCCTTCTTCTGGCTCCGGGCCCTGCTCAGTGCGATCCTCCCGTCTTATTCTACCGTAGACAAGTAACACTTCAGATTTAGTTTTTTTTTTTGTTTGTTTAGAAAAGTAAATCTAGTTTATTATTGTAGTTTTTTTGTTTGTTTATAAAAGTAAATCTAGTTGATTATTGTAGTTTTTTTTACAAGTAAGTAAATCTAGTTATTTATTTATTTATTATTGGCTACCTAACCTAATCTATTATTATTGTATTTTTTTTGTTATTAATGAGTTTCAAATTGTATTAATTTGTAAATTATAGTAAGTGTCAATTTTTGTTACAGTTTTTATAGTGAGTGTCAATTTGATTTGGGGTTTGAATTGAATTAGTCAATATTGGGTTTGTATTAGTCATTTTTTAGATATAAATTTTGAATGAATTGAATTAGTCAATATGGGGCTTGTATTAGGGGATAATTAGGGATATTATTAGTTTAAATTTGGGACCGAAATGCTGATTTAAATATTTACTTCTCTTTCCATTAGATTAAATAAATTACGCTATTTTTGTCAAATAGTCAAAAATAACTTTAAAAAAGTCGGCTTGGGGGCTCCAGCCCCCAAAAATTCCAGTTAAATTAGCCCCCACTAACTCAAATTTCTGGCTACGTCAATACATTAGATTTTCTAATACCCGCTAGATTTATTTGAAAAAAAATTGTAATTTTACATGAAAAAATTCAATATATACATAAATTTTTGTAATATACAAATGTTAAGTTTATATATACCCAACTTATAAGATCTACATTAAGGGTGAGATATCTTGATGTCCAAAAAACATTTAACTCGGGCCAAAAAAATTATTGATCAAGAATTAAAATAAAAAGGTTCCAAAAATAAAATGGCCCCACTAAATTAATATTTTTCCCTATAATTATTCCCAATGACCACAACTAATTCAACCTTATTGATTTAAAAAGGGAGATGGCACAAGTTTTGAAAGCCAAAATTGAGTCCAAATTGCATGAAAAAGGCAATATGTGCAAATAGTTATTAGTATATATTTATCTCATATGACAGTCTGTGCAAAAAAATATATATATTTATCTCAAATGACACATCAAGTGTCGTATCCTTCACACCATAAATGTGCAGATGCTTTTTTATTTCATATTAATATAAGTAAGGATAATGTTAAAATCACTTAGGTCCAGTTTGATTATCTATTCAGAAAACTCAATTTAAATGTTGTTTTTAAATACAGTTTTCTGTAGTTATAATTATTAGTGTGCATTTCGTATTTATAAAGTTTCTGTATTTATAATTTATGGAGTTGAATTTAATGCTCGACTGATACTGCATGATGTTAGCAGACGGTGCCATTGAATGAATAATTAATTCTGTAGTAAAAGCCCCCAAGTGTGGAATATGAACTCTGAATGCTTTCTTGGACTTAAAGTATGTTGGTCTTGCTAGAAAAGATAAGGCCGAGGACATGCTCCCTTAAATGACTTCCCAAGAACTTTGCATGTTTGCATTTCCATACTGTCCTGATGTGACCATAGAAATAATTTATCGACCGAGTAATTTTGGTTAAGTAAAATTACTTTCAACACATAGTCCAATTGGAAATGTGCTGGCATTCCAATTAGGAATGTGATTCTGGTATGTGCCATTGATCGGCATATGTGGAGCCTAGTTGGGCTTAGGAGAATGAATAATAATGATGATGCCCGTGTATTTGTCAGGACTTGATAGAATGTTCCAATAATAAGCCTGATTGAGCATAATATATAATTTGCATAGAATATCCATGCTAGTGAGAAATCCATATACATAATAGAAGCGTTGAGAATCCAGATAAATAATAAGAGTGTCGACCATCTGTCAGGATTAATAAGAAGTCCAGATAATAATAATGAAGGGATTGATTGATCCTGCATTGTTAGAGAATAATAGATTTCCTGGGCATTCTTCAAACAATAATATATAATCATGAAATTTATCTTTTGCTTAATCTCTGCATATGAATTGAAGATTTGCCAATTTCTGTTTGTCTTAGTGTGCCTAGGCAATGGAATATGTATCCCATGCTCCTGCCTAGTTGTAGCGATCTTTTGAGAGAGAAAGAAATTGGATGAAAGGAAGAGAACAAAGGAAGATAAGTCAAAGGTAAAAAGCATAACTCTAAACCTGGAGTTCGGATTTGAAGCCTAATGAAAGTTGAAGATAATAAAATCATAAGAGTGTAGGAAGAAACGACAGTCAAATCGGAGCTCTGGATCAAAAGATATGGTAAGTCAAAGTTGGAGAAAGAAAGTCAAAGTTGAAATTAATTCTGGAAGCTAAAGAGTTTCAACTCTTGAAATTTCTTGTATAATTCCTTTTTATTAGTTGTAAAATGTGGAGAGGCATGACAAAAGTCATATTTGGGTAATATAAAAAGCCAATCCCTAGAGTAATGAAGATAGGAAGAGAGAGAGTTCCTTTTGGAATATAATTTCATATTTTCTTAGGATTTTGAAACTCTAGTTTGTAAGTTGAACAAGAGCTATTCAAGATTCAAGTTTCAAGTTCAGATTTCATTCTTCTATTCAAGTTTTGCTAATTTCTACTTTCCATTTCTTCCATATTGTAAGTTTAAATTTCTCTTGTAGTTTAATTTTATTTCTCAATCCAAGTTTCATTTCAATGCATAATAGACCTATGATTTCTTGCACAATTAGAATTTTGTTTTCATTTAATAAAATCATGTCTAGTTAAGGTTTTTTAGCGTTGGGATGCATGAACCCATCCCAATGTAAATTACATATGTATAAAGTAGAATTAAAATTAAAATTTTGAAAGATTTGTGCAAGATAATTCTACAATCATTATAGGTCTTTTAATCTCTCTTGACCCAGGTACTTGGGATGTTTAAGAATATAATGTGCGTAAAATTGTTTAGCACCGTGTAAGGACACAAGTCTCCGATTGAGTCTCAATTTTGTGTTGACTCAATGCCAGACAAAAATATTTGAGTCATACGATTGTGTTCAAGTTCATCCATTCAAGCCTATGATGTGTTAGTTGAAGATGTAGCGGCAAAATTCATAAAGCTTTATCAAATGCCGAGTTTGTTGTGCCTCGTTTCTACGTCAACAACATTGGTTCCATTACTCCTAAGGTATGAATGCATTTTAAATATATATAGGAGCTTGGAACAATTTGTATTGGGTGTAATTTTATTTTATATTTGCAGAAGGTTTCTTTAAAACTTTAAAATAAACTTTCCAGGCTAAAAATCAAATTTATGACTTTTTGGAAGTTCGTTCTAAATTGTCATTCGAACGAGTTTTTTGTTCGAACGAGAATTTCGTTCGAACGAGGTTTGCTAATGACCTACCACTGGAACTTCGTTAAAAGTATCGTTCGAACGAGACTTCGTTCGAACGAGACTTCGTTCGAACGAGACTTCGTTCGAACAAAAATCTCATTCGAACGAGATTTCAAGCGAGAAATTTTTCTGGCAGTTTTGAGCAGTTTTCCCATGTTTCCACTTACCTTTACCCACTAACTCTTGACAGATGTTATATGTACGGGAAACATGTTTGAAAAACTAACTTTTGACATTTCCTAAACATCATTTTGAGAGAAAATTTCTAAGTTCAAAAGTTCATGTTTAAGTGTTTATAGTTCAAGAACATTATTCAAAAACACTTTTGTTTTACACCCATAATTTGTGTATTCTAAGTTATCATATATATATATATATATATATATATATATATATATATATATATATATATATATATATATATATATATTTCTTAGAGTGTTTGGCACCGGGTTCTACTATACCTAATTGAAGAGATTTTTGGGTTTACTTCTACATCCCTCAAAGAAGAAGTCTCGTTGTTTTGCTGTGGCATTATCACATGGTGAAAGGCACCATGTGTGGTTGACGGTGTTCCTAAAGTCTCATTGGTGAATTCCAAGGTTCCGGTGGAGTTCTGGGGTTGTTGACTAGGCGGAGGTGTTTACAAGAAGACGCATCAAGGCTAGAAAGGAGTCGAGTCGAGGAAGTAAGTCATCTGTCTTGTAATTGTAAAACCATACTTACTGGACTTAAGGCTAGGGTCGTCCGAGGTTTTTTACTATTGTGGGTTTTTCCTCGTACATCGCGGCGTAGTGATTTATTTGCGCATTTTATCTTTTGAAAAATTCACCTTAGATGCATGCTTAGGTAAAAAGATAAAATTTGGTTTAAATAACTACTTACTTAAATTGGTGCTAATTTAAATTTGGGTATATGTTAATTTAATTCAAGTCTTCATTTAATTTGTTAAAATTGATTTTGCCTATTTTGGTAATATTGAAAATATGACTTCGGAAATTTTCTAGGACTTGGATTGAATTAAGTTGTTTAAGTAAAATATGTATTTGTTGATTAATCTAATTTCACTTGGTTTAATTTTAATTTGAAAGAAATTAAAATTTGGTGTTTGTGTGTGTTTATTTGAACCATCTCGCTTTCGCATCTCATTAAAAGGAAATTGAAATTTACGTTTTGGTGTTTAGATTTAAAATTGGGGGTCTCCATTTACAACAAGTGGTATCAGAGCATTGATTTAGAAAAACTCGCGTTTTCAAACCGCTTTATATTTCCCTTTGATTTAATATGATGCGGGATTGAATATCATATATGTAATGCTTAGGATCTATAAAGACTGAATTCATTCAAACTTATAATTTATAATTTTAGTATTCTGCTAAGTAATTACTAAGGATTGAGGGATTGTATTCCAACCTAATTTCTCTTATATTCATAACAAACATCTTTACATTTGTGTAACTATTCCTGTTAGCATAGTTAATTTAGAATTTAATTTAATTGCAATTTAGTCATAAAAGAGTTTCAAAAATCACAAATATTCATCTTTTCTTTTATTTTTAAGAATCAAGTTAAGGTTAAAATTCATTACTCCTTTGTCATTAAGATTTGTAAGTCCTACTCCCTGTGGATACAATCCCGACTTATCGGATTATTACTAACGCGACAGGCTTGCACTTGAGCCTATAAAGCACGCACTTTAGACACATTTGTGGTCGCGTCAACTACCCATACCTTCCATTTTGGTTTTGGGGAGATGACTATGACTCCCATAGACGTGCAATAGCTACTGGGGTTGGATTGTGATGGAGAGCAGATAGAGGTGGATCTCTCTTGCTGGTGAGACCGGAGGCAGTGCGGGTGGCTCTAGGTGATGTGGGGAGGATAGTGTCTGGGGACTCTATTCGTCTTTCACTGCTGAGGGATGTTTTACTGAGTAGGGTGATCGATGTGAAGGATGGGTTGCAGGTGAGGCAGATGGACCGGTTGTTTATCTTGTTGGTTTTAAGGGGATTTATGGTGGCGTCGAGCGGCGAAGTCGTCCACTTATGATTTTTTCCATACTTGAGGATGTTTTCGAACATCCCTCTCTATGATTGGGGGAGCCTAACTTTGGCGACCCTTTATTTTTCTCTCGATACATTTAGCCGGTGCTGTCGGCTGACTTTTACTGGAGCCACGTATCTTCTTGAGGTATTATTTAATTTGTGCATTTTCCTTTCATGCATTTGCATTTTCCTTGTGCGTCTCTTTTTTATCATAGATTTTTTTCTTTGGCAGACGTGGTTCTATGAGGTGATTGGGTGTAATACCCAATTGATTTCTCTGAAGGAAGAGACTGTTGGGGACTTTTATTGATTGTGTCGGTGGTGGAAGGCCAATCGGCAGTCAAGGAAGTCTCTTTCTCTGGAGACGGTGCGTCAGGTCTTGAACGACCTGATCAGGGATAGGGTAAGATTTTTTCTTCTTCAGTCCTGGTCTTTGCGTGCTACGATTCTGTATTTGACTTATATCTGTTGGGGATTTTCAGGTGACCTTTTACCCTTGGGGGACGGCTGTTAAGGACACGGGGTTGACTGGGGTGAATGCGCAGATAAGGCATTTGCTAGCGCATGAGTTTGGCCACTCTTGGTATCTCGGGGAGAGTGTGGTCCGACAGATTCCTGAGGAGGAGGTAGTGGTTCCACCTGCGAGGTCCCCTATTTTTATGAGGCGGGAGCGGCTGTTTCCAGAGGATGCGAGGATCGCGACGATGATTGGTGATTCCTATCTGTTGTACATAGATACAGATGTGCCGTATAATTATATGGACTTCGTGACAAGTTGGATGATGGCTCCCAACATATATGATGCACCGCCATTCCCTCTTATGGGTTCGAGTCGACCAGTGGGGTCCTCCCATGGAGGTGACGGTCCGTCGACTTCTGCGGCGTTGGTGACTTCAGATGTCCCCTTTGTGAGGTTGCATGCCCTTTCATACAACATCCGACGGGCTGATGGAGGGATGGTGACTATATTGCATCATCCTCATGCGATGGACTCGGAGAAGTTGGGCCTGACAGAGGAGATTCTTTGTCCTTTGGTATATCTTTCTGTTATTCTCTTTTCCTTCTTTCGGTTTCTTTTGATTTTTTGTGATTGATACTGATTTTGCCTTTTTCTTATTGCAAGTCAGGGTGTCCACCACTTTGCTGAGGGATATTAGAGACTGGATATCTTCGACGAACACCCATATTCGGGACTCGATTCCTGTTCCTTCTTACTTGGTTTCGTCTGCCTCATCCGGGGAGGAGTCTGGTTAGGGTAGTGGTGCTGCATCATCTCCCTGCAAGGGAAAGAGAGTGCGTCGCAGGGGTGGGAGTTCTTAGATAGAGAGGTGAAGGTTAGGTGTGTGTGTGAGAGAGAGAGAGAGAGAGAGAGAGAATATGAAATCGGGCTGAGTCCCGTTGTTTTTCTTCTTTTCTTTATTTTCCAGCAAAAATGATATAACATTGAAAAATATCTATGCAATGCAATGGAGTTTTTTATTATCTTCTGTTAATGATGAATTAATGAATGCATGCATATGTGTTTTTTTACTTTGCTGCTGAGACCTTAAAAAGAAATATTTTTGGGATTTTAAAGTTTTTATTTAAATTGAGAATTTATATAAAAATGGAAGGGGATTTTGGAATTCTTTTGAGAATATCAATTTATTTTCATTAAGTTTTCTTATTTTGACAAAAGGGGTAAGTTTCTAAAAATAGGGGGTTGTCGATCAACAAGCACCTTCTCCTGCCTATCGGCAGGTCAGTCCATTCTAATCGATCAAAGCTTTGATTAGTCACCTCTTCAGCCTTTGGTACCTTATGGAGAAGGGTTCCCTCCGATTTTTGCAGGGGTTATGTTTTTTTTGTGAGGGCTTTCAAGTAAAAAAGGGGTAAGGGTGGAGTGTTTTCATCACACCTTCACATTATGTCTTTCTTATTCTGTGAGATGGCGCTCCCTGGTAGTGTTGAGTTTGTCAACTACCTCAAAATTTTGGAGGCGATGTGCTCCTATAACATGGATTACGATGCTTTCAACATGCATCGAGTCTCTTTATGGCGTAATCGGCCCATATAATGGAACATGCTGATAGCGGCAGTACAATTTTGGTACCCCGAAGACCATATATTCCGCTTTGGCTTGGAAGAAGTCTATCCGACTTATGAGGATTTTTCTTCCATATTGGGAGTAAATCCTATTATAGCGGTTGCTATGTCTGAGTTTTCCCAATCTCCTCGAGAGCTGTTGGTCGGACTTCTCCATGTCTCGCCCTCGTCGGGTAGATCCTTAGTTACCGGAGGAATGATTTCTCTTCCGGCTGTGCTACGGTCTGTGCATTTCAGGAGGTTAGTGATGCTGGATATGTCAAAGCCGTCGTTCTGGGCTTGGTTTCAAAATTGCTGCTCGTGACTGGGGAACTGCTGGTGGACCCACAACTTACATCCATTACTTCATGGATGTCATACCGTCATAATCGTGCAGCGGTGACACTGGCCTAGACTTTGAATGGCCAGGATGCCTGGCGACAAGGTCGTTCTAACTTTCTAAGGGGTAGCCCTTATATGTTGGTCATGTGCTTGTCTGAAAGACTTCGTCTAGTGACTCCTCCGGAATACCCTTTGTCGGGTGTACCCAAATTGTTTTTGCACCATTTCATCAGCATTGGCCTGGATATTTAGAGCTGGGAGAACTGGTTTGTGGAGCATGGGGCTCTAAATCTGCGCTGGTCAGTGCCTTGGTGGGGGCAGTTGCTGCCTATTCTGGAGTTGGGAGAATACCCGTATGTCCGACTGGTTGGTCTCAAACAGACCTCTTTCTATTTTTCTTGGCGGATTTTATGCCAATTTGGCTGGGAGCAGGACGTGCCACCTTGGACACTAGATTTCTTTCCGGTAGAAGATCTGATAGAGCGTCTGCACATGTGGCTTGGCTCTTTGTGGGAGAGTCGGCATCCGTTAACCCATCCTTCTCAGTCTATTGGGAGAGTTTGGCACATCCCCGGGGATTATATGAAGTGGTTATGAAGAAGAGTGGTCAACAAGGTGTTGGTAGTGGAGACTGGACAAAGGTGGCTTGTCTTATCTGATACCATAGAGGGACGTGTTGTAGTTTTTTTTAGACTGGTTCGAGCTTATCGGTCCATGGAGTGTTTACGACACTCTATTCAGACAGGGGAAGCTTGGGGACCCCAGGATGTAGATGATGACAGAGCGGGCTCCTCTGGTAGCTGTGGGTAGGACTCTTGGAGAGTTTGTTTTTGTAGGGTAGGACTCTTGGAGAGTTTGTTTTTGTAATGGGGAATAAATTTGGGGATTTTATTTGGCTTTTTAGGAAGGTGGGGGTGGGGGTGGGGTGGGGGGGGGGGGGTGGTGAGGGAGTTAATCGTTCCTTTTCTTATGTAATTATACCGTAATTTCTTATTAGTGAAATAAACAAGTTTTTGATCATATAGCTGTGCCTTTTGATGAATTTTGTATTTTGAATTGTCTATATTGATCGCTAAGGCATTCATAATCCTTTTTTTCAAGTATATGTTAGAATGAATTGTCGTTTTCGGAAATAAGGAAAGAATCGTTTTTATGAAGAAGAAAGGGTCGTGCTCATATAAGATGTATGAGCTGCCTACGTACCTCTGGGGTTTTTTTGAATTTTTTTATTTTTATGAGAATGGTTTTTACAAAGGATCAGGCCCACATCGTTCTGGGTTAGAGGGAAATGATTTTTTTTTAGAATAGAAGGGAGATGAGAAGAGTCGTAGCGTGTCGAGATTTCGGACTAGGTGTAAAATTTCTTAAGAGGGTCCAGGTTGATTGGTTGAGCCATTTCTTCTCCATCTAGGTCGGTGAGCATGGAGGCACCGCCGGATAAGATTTTCTTTAAAATGTAAGGGCCACTCCAAATGGGCTTGAATTTCCCTCTAGGGTCCCAAATGGGATCTATTATTTCTTTGAGGGTTAAATCCCCTTATCGGACACTGCGTTCCTTGACTCTCTTATTAAATGAATGCGCTATTCGGAGATGGTACCCTTGTATGTGATATAACGCTTTCAATCTCCTCTCGCCCAAGTGTGACAGCTCGTCGAGGTAGCTTTGATGCCAGTCCTCCTCAATGACTTGTCTTTCGAGCATGACAAGAAATAAAAAGGGATTTCTAGCTCCACGGGTAGGACTACTTCCATGCCGTAGACTAGAGAGTAAGGGGTAGCCCCAATAGAGGTTCAAATTGAGGTTCAGTAGACCCAGAGGGCGTAAAGGATTCGGTCATCCCAATCTCGATAACTTTCAGTCATCATACTGATGATGGCTTTAAGGTTTTTATTGGCGGACTCGACTGCACCGTTGCTTTGAGGTCGGTAGGGAGAAGATTTGTGTCTCTGAATCCCATACTCGTTGACTATTTTTGTGACTTCTGCCTCAAAGTTCCACCCGTTATCTAACACTAGCTCGTATGGGACCCCATATCGGTAGATGATGTTTTTCTTAATGAATTTGGCCACTTTCTTGGCGTTCAGGGCTGCGTATGACTCAGCTTCGACCTATTTAGTGAAGTAATCATTGGTAACTAGGATGAACTCATGCCTGTTGGAATCCTTGGGTGTAACCTTGCCTATGATGTTGATGCCCCAGGTAGAGAACGACCAGGGAGAAGTCATGTTGTACAATTATCGTGGAGGCAGGTCTTGAAGGTTGGAAAACTGTTGGCATTTGAGGCATTGTTGAACATAGGCAGTGAAATCCTCGATTATAGTGGTCCATTAGTAACCTTGTCGAATGATCTTCTTAGCAAGCATGTGACCGTTCATGTGGGGCGCCCATTCCTCACTATAGATTTTTTGCATTACCTCTTCAATATCAGCCCCTGCGATGTAGTGTAGATGGGTTCCATCAAAGTTTCTCATGAATTGTTCTTTATGACAGATGATGTATTTGGCGGCCAGTCTTAGGAGGATTTCTTGGTCTTTCTTGTTAGAACCCTCGGGATACCTACATTGCTTGAGGAGGTGCCAGATATCATAGTACCAACAATTGTCTAGCTCGGGATCTTCTTTGGTGATGAGCTCAATGTGGTAGCAATGGGTTGGTTTATCTTGCTTTTGAATTATGAAGGGAGCCATTGTTATTCCTTCGAGCATATCGACCATGGAGGCTAAGGTAGCAAGGGCATCAGCTAGGTTATTATTTTCTCGAGGTAGGTAGTGGAAGGTGATATCCTGGAATTGGGAGGCTAGTTCTTCTAAGTGGGCATGGAAGGGTTGGAGTTTCTCGTCCTTGACTTTTCATTTTCTAAGAACTTGACCGATGATGAGGGCAGAATCCCCGTAGATATCTAGGCATTGAATATTTTTCTTAAGAGAAACTTTGAGGCCTACCGTATATGCCTCGTATTCAGTCATGTTATTAGTGCAGGGGAATTCCAATTTGATAGCGATGGGAGTGTGGGAGTCATCTGGGGCGATCAGAAGTATCCCAATGCCATAACCCTTTTTGTTGGCAGCACCATCACAGAACATTTTCCATCGAAGGTTGTCCTGAGCAGCGGAGATGATGTTTTCATCTGGGAATTCGGAAATCCAGTCATTAGCTTATTCCATGGGGTAATCAGCGAGGTAGTCAGAGATGGATCTTACTTTCATGGCTTTCTGTGTGATGTACATGATATCAAACTCGGCTAGAAGCATCAGCCATCGGGCCATTTGGCTGGATAAGGAGGGTTTTTTGAGAAGGTACTTGATGGGGTCCATTCAGGATACAAGTTTGACGGGGAAGGCGAGCATGTAATGTCGCAAGGGTGACCCAAATAAGCGCGACGCATGCTTTTTCCAAAGTAGTGTAGTTGACTTCGTACCCATTCAATTTGCGATTGGTGTAATAGATGGTTCTTTCTTTGTGATAATCTTCAAGATATTGGGCTATATCGGCCAACTTAGCTTCCTCGGCACGCTGATCCGCCTGATGTTTTCGTAAGAGCTCCCTCTAGCTGTCCAATCACTGGTTCTTTAAGATCTTCAAGTGAGCGATGATCCAGTGAAAGCGGAACCAGTCACGACCCAACTACCTCAGATAGCCTAAGAACTGGTTGAGAAGGGGTCTGGTCATATTCGCAGTTGGAGTGTTGGCAATTTTAATAATAATAGTGGCCATGCCTTGAAGCCTATGTTTCATATTTGGGATGTTTGAACGTAGGCAGTCCACCGTGAACATCTCAGGATGATAGCTCACAAGTTGCTCGATGACCAAACGATGGTTGGTAGGTATTTAGGGAGAACATTGGAGTACCATCAGGCAGAAAGAGGGAGGAGCCAAGTCAAGCAGAGGAAACTCACACCCATATTCTCTCCCTGCAGCAGCACCTGTCATGGAACCTTGTTCATTATGGCTCGATTCTTCGGAGGAGATAGGTTCACAATGTGGCGAGGCAACGGGCGAAGGAACTTTTGGAGAACCCTCCCGAGCATCCTGAGAACAGGTAGGAAGTAATAATGAGTTTATGAAAAAAAAAAGCTTAACAAGTGTTTGCGTTGTTAAGTCACCGTTATAGGTGGAGCTTATGGAAAAATCTTAAAAATTGTTTTCGTTTTTAAGTCACCATTATAGGTGGAGTTCGTGAAAAAATCTTAACAAGTGTTTGCGTTGTTAAGTCACCGTTATAGGTGGATTTTATGGGAAAATCTTAACAAGTGTTTTCGTTGTTAAGTTACCATTATAGGTGGAATTCGTGAAAAAATCTTAACAAGTGTTATATGTGGAGCTTATGGGAAAATATTAGAAAGTGTTTTCGTTGTTAAGTCACCATTATATGTGGAGTTCATGAAAAAATCTTTACAAGTGTTTGCGTTGTTAAGTCACCGTTATATGTGGAGCTTATGGGAAAATCTGAACAAGTGCTTTCGTTGTTAAGTCACCATTATAGGTGGAGTTCGTGAAAAAATCTTAAAAAGTGTTTGCGTTGTTAATCACTGTTATAGGTGGAGCTTATGGGAAAATATTAAAAAGTGTTTTTTTCATTGTTAAGTCACCATTATAGGTGGAGTTTGTGGAAAAATCTTAACAAGTGTTTGCATTGTTAAGTCACCTTTATAGGTGGAGTTTACGAAAAAGCTTAAACAAATGTTTTCATTAATTAAGTCACCTATATAGGTGGAGTTCGAGAAGCTGAGAAATATAAATAAATTAGAGAAGTACCTCACCAGCAGGAGCGAGATTATTAGTTACCACAGGAGCCATAATTCTAGAAACTGTGGGAGGCGGGCTCGTTACCTCAGCAGCTTTAGCGGAGTGTCCGATTGTAGAAGCCTCAAAGGTAGGCACACTCCCCTCGCCAGTATAAGGTACTATGGACAACATGGGCGCATCATCAGAAGGAGATGTTGGACCTTCGAGAGATGCCCCAATGAGAGCAGCTGCTCTAACCTGGGCCTGGGAAGGGATAAGTCCACTCAATGCTAAAGGCAGAGAAAGACTTCGAGAAAGATGCAAATGTAAAGACAAGTGTTAAATAAAAGGAGTAATCGTAAAAAGGATAAGAGACGGAAATGCACCTAGCTTACCCCCGTTATGGCACTAAAGAGAGGAAATGCAGTAATGGGTCTTGACAATGCAGGAGGAAGGAGAATATTGGCTATCAGCGATGCCACTTCCACCTGAAATAGCCCAACATGTTAGAATTGATAAACAAACCAATGGGACAAATAAAAGATGTAAGGCTCAGAAAGCAATTTACCCGTACGACACTCTCTTCGACCATAACAAGGGGCAGAGAGACCTCTCGCTCCGAGGGTAACTCAGAGGAGGTTGGAATAGTTGCCTCAGGTGGGTCATATATCTCTGTAGCACCCATGGAGATATCCCTAGCCCGATGATAGGATGAACGACGCGAATAGGCGAGGCTTATTAAAGGAGAACGTGGAAGGGCGTCAGTGGTTGGAGGGGCACTACAACGTCCCCCCACGAAATGGCTCACTGCGGGACTGGGGGGACTGGCCCTCGCTCCTTCACCTCCTTACATCAAAGTTATCAGGCAATAAGTGAAGGCGCTATGTTAAGAAGAGAAGAATGAGAAATAAAGAATGCACACATACCTCAGATTTAGAGGGGGAACGAGAGGGTATAACCACTGGCGAAGGTAGCGAGGAGGTAGCAACGGAAGGTGCTGGTGATAAAGGTCTCTCAAGTGTCTGCTTCTTCTAGGACTTGGTACCCAGTGTTTTCCTTCGTGAGCCCATTGCACCACCACTTTCAGTCACCTTTGACTTACTTCTCCTTTTTATCGGTGGCTCACTAGGATTAACCACGATTTTAGGGTATGTACTCGGAGGAGGAACAACCACTGCGCACCATTGGAATTCAGCATTTATTTGGGTAAATTCGGCCTCAACCCGTCTCCTCAGCTCTTCAGCCAGTTTCGGAGACATAGGCAGGGGAATGGAGGCAATTGGGAATACCTTCAATGGAGTTTGCATTTGACCTTGGGCCTTAGACTTTTTAGACCTGGATTTCTTGGCCTTCTTAGCAGGTAGTTGAGAAGACTCTTCTCCCGTGGCAACTTCAGCCATGGAGGCAGATGGTTTGGGGTCGCAGTGGCCTTCAGTTTGGGCATGGCAACAGGGATCATGGGGCAGTATGGAGGAAGTTCCGTGGGAGGTTCTTTGGGGGCCTGGCTTAGAGGGAACTTAACCCTGAGAACATAATTGCCCTTCAAACCCAAATCCAGGGTAGAAAACGAAAGAACTGAAGGATACACGGGATCACCCTTGATGAATTCAACAATTTGGGTTAGTTGGTTCGACTAATACTTTATCGGAAACAGAGGGGTCACATCCTCTTGCCTAGTGATGCTGGTTATGGTGACTCACCCAGCCAATGTGGAACTCACTCCCCACACGGTAGTTGAGGAGAATAGAGAAAATGCCTTACCAAAAGACACCTTCGGGTTAGATATCTGAAACACTGGGCGAGGATCCCCTTGATCAAAGCTAAATTGATGACTGCATCGGTTGGGATTGTAATATTTGCTGGTGTATCCCCACTCGGTGTATGAGGGAAGGTATCCTGGAGAAAACAGAAGCACAGCGGCCAATGAAGGGGCTTCAGTAATGAGGTCTACGGTGGTTGGCTGGACCACTCTTGCCCCATGTTTAAAAAAATCACAAGTATAAAGGAAAATATCCTCCTAATAGGGCCTTATTAAAAAACTCGAAAAGTCATCAACAAAGAAGGTCAGCTCCTTTCGGCTCTGCCTCTTGTGGTAAACAAATGAGTAAGGAGGCAAGTTTGTTTCCCCCGAGGCAGGAGGATTAGTCTTGGCTGCTATGACTGGGAAGCGCACATAAAGGAACCCCGTCAAGAGAATGCAGTTGGCAAAATTGTCTAGGTTGTAACGACCCAAAGATCGCTCTGTGTAAAAAAGGACCCTATCAAGCCATGTGTAGAGGTACCCCAAGGCGATCGCAGCTAGAGGGAGCCTGATACCCCCGGGCCAAACGAAGGGATGTATTGATAAGATCCCTTTTGAGGCTGGTCATTGGGTTTTCCCGTTAAAAAGAAGCAAGAAAGAATGATAAGGATATAGTCAGAAAGCTCTAGCAATGTACCTTGTCCAGGGGTAGCCTCATAGGAACTTCCTTCGAAAGGGTCCTTAAAGAAGTAGTTGATAAGGGGAGTGAATGTGGCTTTATTAGAAGTACCGATGCACCTTCGGCATATACGGTCCATCTCCACACTATTAGCAGTTTCTTGGGCATCCAAGGCTTCATCGAAATAGGGCTCATGACCTGTTGCCTCAAGGCCTAAGAGCTCGCAAACGTCCTCCAACGTTATTGTAAACTCTCCCCATGCAGAGGTGAACGTGTGAGTAGTAACATCCCAGCGAGATACCAGAATGGGAAGATTAACATTATTTTTGGAGATGGTGAACTCACCAAACCACTTGGCTCGATGAAGACCAATCTTAGCGAGGGTATCCGCGTTGGAACTCTGCATATGAGAGTTCCAAGTAGTAAAGTGAGCAGGAGATCCCTCAGGACTTTCAAAATCGATGTGGGACCATGGGAAGTCCCCTCATTCAAGACGAAATCTGAGAGTCCCCTCGGGAGGTAGAAAGCCCCATTCATCAGAATTCTCAACTTCGTCACCAAGCGTCATGGCATCATACTTGGTGTTAAAAATGAAACTCTTGAAAAACCCAACAAAGTCATCACCTTCGCCAAAAATGGGGGACCGATGGTATAAACGCAACTGTTCTTGACGAGCAATGATCAGTGAGGCAGTAGAAAGGCTAGTGACAACGGGGGCGACATGAGGAGCACTTATGGCAGGAGTGGCAGGGTTGCTTGAAAAGGACATGGCAGACAACAAAAGTATGAAACGGTCTGGTAAAATAAGAGTTGGAAATGCATAGGTGCACAATCGCAGGTGGTGGTGCAAACGATGAGAGGAGGAGGAGACTGAGT
This sequence comes from Sambucus nigra, assembly GCA_949130495.1. NCBI lineage: Eukaryota > Viridiplantae > Streptophyta > Magnoliopsida > Dipsacales > Adoxaceae > Sambucus > Sambucus nigra. Next base: position 555,790,686 of record OX422208.1, read on the forward strand.
AAATAAGAGGGAAATAATGGAGGTCACACAGAGTTCGCATAGAGTTTCTCTCTCTAAAGGAAGCAGGGATCTTGAATAAGATAAAGAAGATGAAGATATTGAAGGGTTTTGAAATAAAAGAGATGTTTAAAGGGTTTTAAACTCTACGGTTGGTGTTTCCAACCATCGCACGTGCAAGGGCCGCCTATAATCATTTCAAATGAATAAGTGGCACATCGGGAAGTGTCTCGACAGTTGAAAAGACAGTGCCACATCATTTAATGAAATGATGCTTGGGAAAAAGAAGGGAGGTGCCTTCTCCAGCAAGTTGAATTTTGGCACCAAATTGGTGTCAGACTTATCCAATGACTCCCAACGAAGGTAGTCCCCCAACGGTTCAAAAAAGCTACGATGTCCCCTCGCTACATGTCCAAACATTGTTTAAAGGGTGACTCAGTTACATCGGGAAGAATTTCTATTCTTTTGAACACATAGAAGCATCACAAGGGAGTATTTTACTTGCCAGGATCCCGAACGAGTATTTGAGAAGGTTAGTAGGCCGTTTGGGAGAATTTCAAAAAGTAAAGCTAGAACGGTTGAGGCTCAGCATTGGGAAAAAGTGGCGATGTCCCTTCGCCCAAGCCCCAATGACAATGGCACTTCGTCTCATGTACATCGGGGAGAATTTTACCTTTTCTAGGAGATTATATCGTTGTGGTTCTAATGAGGGAAAGAAGGCCAGAATTTTTTCACGCAGAGAAGTTTCATCGGATTGAGAAGTTTCGTGAAGACATTTCTTGTTCCAACAAATCTCGACACGAAGGGGAAAATGTAGAGGGGGCTTATAGGTAATGCTGAGATTAGGGATAATTCCTTAATGGGCAAAAGTGATTGAGATTAAGTAACCGAAGAAGCTCAAGCGTGGCAACTCAATCGTGGCAACTCAGCGAGGCAGCTTGGCATGGTAACTCATACTTTATCTTATTGTATTAGTCACATTGTATTTCTGTTTATGTTGACTGTAAGATATAACAGTTGTAATGTTATAATGAGTTTGTGTGAGGTCAAACGGTGATTGCGAGAGACAAGGCTTGGCAGGGCCTGGGAGAGCTTTCATGCTCTATCAAATGACCTCGTCGTGGGAACTTTAGAGGGACCTGGTTTGGAGGATTGAAAAGTGAGGCACCGTTGGGGCTTGTCCTGACTATCTTAGATACACCTAGTAAAACATCGAGGGACCCTGACCGTGGAATCTCGGGCAGAGAAGCCTTGAGTTCCATCGGGCATTGAGTTGATAACCAAATACCCCTCTACTTAATGTCACATCTACTATAGGTGATGTCACTAGCGAGCTAAATAATGTCAGGCCCGCATCTGAGTAAACCACCATGGTATTTGGTGCTGTCAGGTAGTTGGTGAGTCACCTTTGCGACAATAGCCCCCTGACACACAGTGGTTTGGAAAAAGGCATGTCTTGGCATTTAATGTTTATGACATGGAGATAACTAGTGCATCAAGCATTTAATGTTGTGATATAAAGTGTGAGGGATGTCTTTCACAAGCATTGATGACTGAGTTGCCTCGGGGATGGCGTGGGAGGCTATTTAAGGACCCCAACCACCTCTAAGGAAGGAGATATCCTTTGAGAGTTTAGAAGTTATTACTAGAGAGAATATACATTCAGAGAGAGTTATTGCAAACCAGAGGGGTTTAATCACTCACCATTGTTATTTATTACGAAGCTTTTAATATTTAACAGAGATTCTTGAGGGTGTTTGGGTGTGTCTATACCTTCCTACCGAGGTTTATTTAGGGTGCTTGCTTCTCTCTCCCTCTAGCCAAGTTATTTCTAAGTTCCACTACCACATTCTGAGTTATACACGAGAGCTTCTGTGAGTTTAAACTGAGTTTATCTTCATTAAGTTTGTGTTTGCATGCCCTATCATTAATCCAAAGTTTTGGCCAATTATCTTATCATTACCATACTCAAATAGGGGTTATGCCTCCATCTATAATCTAAAGTACTCTCTTACACACATTTCATCTTTAGCTCATGGAATTTCTACGAATGCGTATTTCATCGAGCAAGCTTCTCCTGGCCGTAAATGGTGCGCGATTTCAAGTCCGAACGGTAAAGTTATGGCCGTTTCTGTTTGCAACCTTTTCCCCCTCTTCATGGACCAAAGAGTTCCCAAAAACAGAGTGCCAGTCGACCAACGTTCAAGGCCTGATCGATCGCAGTTTTGCATTTTGCCGTGGAAAGGAGAAAGTGTGCCTCAAATTGAAGGTGAGGTCGATCGCGCCCTTCCGACCGGTTGACCGCGTATACCAGATATTTGTTAATCTTTTCCTTTCCTTTTCTTTTACCTTTTCTTTTCTAATTTTATTCCACTTACTATATAAACCAATTTTGGTTTCTTTTTCGGATATACTTAGATATTATTAATGTAGACACCCCATTTTTTTACCCCCTAACTCTCCTTAGGTCCTTAGTACTTCCCTTCATTATCGTAAACCCAGGTCATACCCCGAGTACTGACCTGGAGGCCATCGAGCACTCCCCGGCTCAGTTTGACCCAAAAGTCAAACTCTTCATCTCGATCGAGACTGAATGAATCTTTAAAGGGCACTGAATACCCTTTCCAATGGTCTGCCCCGTGTGCGATTTCGACTTACCATGCGGACGAATGAATTGTTTGCGTCTGAAACCTGACCCAGAGGCCATCGCGCACTCCCCGGCTCAGTTTGACCCAAAAGTCAAGCTTTTCATATTGACCAAGACTGAATGAATCGTCGAAGCACAATGAATACCCTTTTCAACGGTCCACCCCATGTGCGATTCCGACTTACCATGCGGACGAACGATCCGTTTGCGTTCGAAACCTGACCTAGTGGACACCAGGTGCTCCCGGGCTCTATTGGACCTATGTCAACTCTTCAGCTCGACCGAGGCTGAATGAATCTTTAAATGGCATCGAATACCTTTCCAACTATCCATCTCGTGCGCGATTCTGACTTTCCATGTGGACGAACGATCCGTTTGACTCCGTGAGGTCACCGAATGCTTCCCGGGCATGGTTGACAAAAGTCAACTCTCCAAATCGGGTCAAACTCTTTGGAATGTCGAAGTACATCTCCTAACCTTTCCAACTGCCCGCCCCATGCGTAATTCGGACATACCATGTGGACGAACGATCCGTTTACGTCCGAGCGATTCCCCATCCAATGGACTGACCCAAAGTTAACTCCCGAACTCGGGAGCGGTCCAAAGGACTTTCAAAGGTCTCTGAATTATCTTTCCAACGGGTATGCCCCATGCGTGATTCTGAACAACGGTTTGCCCTCGGCGGCCAATTTTCCAAAAAAGCCTGAAGCGCACTACCAAATGGCAGGTTCCAGACCCTGCCTATCGGCAAGAACAGGCCCATGCCAATCGGCACCCACATGGGACTATAAAAGGAGGCCTTCACCTCATTTGCAAGGGGAGCCCAGATGTGATAACAATATCTCTGAATGAATCCTAGAAACCTCGCTCGAAGGCAGCGTGATTTCAACATTCAAATCCCCTTTTTACTTCCATTTTTTATCATCCTTTTCATCAAACTTGGTGAATTATCCACTCTCTATCATCATCCAAGTGCAAGGGCTGCTCTCCCACATTCAAGATCAAGCTCAAGATCTTCAAGAAGGTCCAACTTTCTCTACTTTCTCTTAAATTCTCAATAATTTGTCTTCTTATTTAGCACTTTTATTATCTCATTTTACACATCCTAATATACGTTTTATTTATTATTTTTGCACATCTCCAATTTTCATATAAATAAAACCCAAAAAATAAGAAAAAGTGGGTTTGCTGATAAATTTGAAGTAGGGATTCTCACACTTTTTCCACACTTTTCTCACAATCTAAAACCCTTTTTCTACACACACACACACACACACACACACACACACACACACACTCACAAATAAGAGATTCCCCATTTGGATTTATGGGATAAACCCCACCCCTCATTTTGTATGCGAACTACGTGGACTTTGATGACTTTATAGGCTACGTAGGCGTCTCGGGCTAAAATCCGAGACTCGAGTCCTTTTTCTCACTTTTTCCCTCATTTTTATCTTCTCTAAATCCATTTTCCTTATATTCTATAGACTTGCCCTTAATAACGTATTGCTCCATATGCGTTATCGTTCCATTATAACGGTTAACGTAGGGGTAATCGCGTAAATCTTATTTTTCTAATATTACTCTTATATCTTCCTACGGATGACTCGCTTTATCTTTTCCATGATACAAGTTGGGGATTCCTACCTCCATTCTATATATACACATGCACACATATCACGGGGGGAAACAAAAGGAAAATGAGAGACCAAAAGGGCGGAATGGGTGCCTAACACCTTCCCATTTCGTAACTAAGCCTACGAACCCTTCTCTAATCGTCTTGATTTCGCACGCACCAGTATGTCTTTAGATGCCATCATTCGGGGTGGCTTCCCCTTTTTATTTTGTCTATTTTGTGTAAAATAGACTGGCGACTCTGAATCTCTCTATATTTTTACACCACATCTCAAACGACGCCGACCGAAGCGCTCCCGAGAGGGACGCGCGGGACCCGTAGGATCCTTTCCTCCACGCCACCCGCCCGCGCGACGAGGATCGGGGATGGCCACAGTGGCGACTCTGCTGGGGACTCTTGTGTTTTTTTTGTGGTCTTGACTCTATTTACATGAATGTTATATTTTTTTATGTTTCCCCCCATATCTGCATGTTCCCCTTTCTCATATGTATCCCATGCTTATTCTTATGTTCACACACATGTAGACAATTCTCCATGTACACTTCACACCACGTGCACCTAGGATCACATGTATATCCCCATGTTGCACGCATCACCCATCCATACTTGGTGTACCTTTTGGGGTACTTATACTTTGCTCCCTGTTTGGCATAATCAAGAAATGAATTCTCATCATAAGATACCAATAAGAGAATCATGCATGATTCACACGACATCACCAAAGAGCATTGATATTGGACAAATTTTACCCAGTAACTGGAGGGTCACTTCGTGATAGGCGCTGGTCCGACAGGTCGTAGTTAGCCTAAGTGATATGACTCTCACCTTCCATTGGCCAAGTACCTTCGACGTATATCGAACGGTTCCCCCGCATCGTACCGCTTGACTGAAGTCATGACGAGAGGTATATCGTAGGGAATTCGTTCACGTACGTCGAGTATATCGAATTCTCTCTCACACGTACCGTCCCCACGAGGTATATGGTGAGGCAATTCACGTACACTCAGGTATATCAAATGGCTTATCCACACGTACCGATTGCCCGTAAGAGCAAGACGTATATCATGGAAGTCACGCCAAAGGGGGGAACCCATGCCGATTCACCCAACCAACTTCATACCCGCATATAGGTGTCAAACCTAGGACACGCACTTTAGATTTCCGGTTTCAACCCGAAACTTTGCCGAAATTTCGATCGATTTGCCGCCCAATTTTCGCGCATTTTTAAAATGGGACCCTGTCCGTGAGCCTGGTTACAAGTCCAAACCGTAGATTTGCATATATTAAGACCCCCACTTTTCCAGGCTCGGGTCCTATCCAGCATTGCATTTAGGAGAATTAAATACAAGTGAAAACATAATAATCATAATAATCATGCTGATTTTCGTCTCCAAAAAACATTTCTTCCTTCTCAAAAATCCAAAAACATTTCTTCCTTCTTTATGAAAAATCCAAAAACATTTCTCCCTTCTTTATCGAAAATCCAAAAATAATTCTTCCTTTTTTTAAAAAAAAAAAATCTCTCATCCTACGCCCTCTCAGGTCGATCGCAAGCCCTTGGCCTGGCTCCCTATTAGCTTCGGTCTTCAGTCAAATCACCCTGGAGTTTCATTCATTCTTCTACTAATTCTTTCGAGTCCGGAATCCATCCATCTTCCATGGAGAATACAGATCAAGCACCAGTCATACAGCTGGATCTGACGACAGTCCTAGCTCAGCTTATGTCCAAGATTGACAACCTCCAAACGAAGGATCGAGAGATGCAAAAAAAATAAGTTCCTATTCCTCAAGAGCCCGAGGCCCTGTTCCCTCGTGCTATGGGTCCACCCCAGCCTATCTGGGTCCCAGAAGAATATCAGCACGCTTCACATGGCCCTCCTGCCAATGGGCCGCTGCCTGCCCAGCTTCCAATGCCAAGCATTGTCCAGCCTATGGCTAACCTGCCTGTGGTCGTTGATCCAAAGGAGGAGTTGAATAAAGTTAAATAGGATCTGAAGATGCTCACCAAGAAGTTTGACCAAGTCAGGATCTCTGGGAATTACATGGACTGCACCCACATGTCTCCTTATCCTAAAGCAAGGTTACCCGAGAAGTTTAAAATGCCAAATATCGAGAAGTTCGGAGGGAGTGGACCCCCAATTGTTCATCTTCCTAGTTATCATCGTTCCATGACTCTACTAGGGGCTTCTGAAGAAGTTATGGCCAAATTATTTCAACAAAATTTGAAGGATAGTGCCCTCCGATGGTTTTTATCTCTTATGGAATCCAGAATATGTAGTTGGGAGCATGTAGCCCGAGAATTCATGTCGCAGTACAAATACAATGAAGAGATATAGATCACCCGTCGTGATTTAGAGCTGCTCAAACAGAATCCTGGAGAATCAGTCAGTAACTTCATAACTCGGTGGAGAGAGCAAGCAGCTACCATGACCAATCGTCCATACAAAGAAGAACATGTCAACGTAGTGAAGAAAAACTTCTTACCCCATGTCCGAGCAATGATGGGAGGATAATACTATCCCCACTTTCGAGCTCTCAGAGAGGCTGGAGTGGAAATCAAGGAAAGCCTCGTTAAAACAGAGGTTGAACCAAAGAAGGTGTCCGGACAGTTCACCCCTAGAAAGTATGACAAGCCCGCCAGTGCTACCGTTTCGACCATCAACAACATCTCTCAACCAACCACATCATGGGCACCAGAAATTCGCCCTGCCCCCATCCGAAGGGAATACACTGAGCTCTATGCTCCCCTCTCTAAAGTTTACCAAGCCCTGTTAAGCCGAAACCTCTTCAAACCCTTGGATCCCCGTCCATTGCCAAATCCACTCCCAAGAAACTTCAAAACCGATACTCATTACGCCTTTCACCAAACTGTCAGCCATACTACCGACCAATGCTTCCACCTTCAGAACGTAATCCAAGATCTCATTGATCGGGGTACCATCGCCCCACTAGCCAATCCTAAGCCGAACACTACTCATAACCCACTCCCAAATCACACCAATGCCATCTTCTTGGAAGAAAACACAGATTTTGATCCCTCAACTCAAATCACACCCATATACTCTCTTAAACCTCTTCAAACTTGCCCATATTTCCTCCTACACCCAACTAGCCTCGCTGATCAGGCACTATCACTCCTTACCAGAGCATGCATCGCTGTCCGTACCCATTCTGAAAATGGAAGTATGGAATTTTCAGAGGTGTTAAACCAACTCCTAAAGTTCGGGCTGAAATTTCCCTCACAGATGGTCATTGATTGCCAGAAGTTCAGCACACTATTCTTGGAGGCACGAAAATGGGCCCAGGATTCAGACAAATGGGTGGTACCAATCGACGAAGTCAGTCTAGATGATGTTGTCCAGACTATGGCAGAATTATTCGGGCAAATCAACAACATTTGTAGTATCACCGGGTTACTTAACACTTTGAAGCTATAAGGGCGCTTGGTCCCTTCAATCACATATATCCCCACAGAATGGGAGAACTTGTATGAAGAAGACGTTAAAGTCTTGGAATCCATCGACTTTACATGGAAAGACAGAATTGTTGCAACCGGATGGGGGGAAGAATTCGAAGACTCGAGTGAAGAACAAGCTTCAGGAAGAGGTGGCCCAGTAGCCGACTGTAATACCCCGTACTTTTGGCTATATTTATTTTTGGGATTAATTAATTAAATTGCGTATTTATTGGAAATTAATCCGGGTTAATAATAATACTAATGTGATGCGAATTGGTATTTGATCATGTGCATATATGATTATATATGTACTTGGTATTATAAAATTTGTCGTGGGATTTATATACGGCATTTTAGAAATTTTATTGAGACGCGTGGGACCGCCGCGTCACGGTATAATATTTTGATATTAAAAGTGAACTTAAAATCTATAATCCGTATGGTCGTTTTGAGTGCGCCATCGCATCCGGAAGGGTCGAGATAGTCAGAAAACACTAGCCGGGGGTATAGTTTGGGTCCCGGGGTAATTTTAGACCATACCGATAACTTAAAGGGTATTTTAGTAATTTGGTATTTTTGGGTAATTAAAAGTGACGAAAATTAGAGATTAAATCTGATGTGGTTATTAACCCATTAAGCCCATTAGCCAACCCATATTAACCTAGAAGGCTACGTAGGTTGTCATTTAGGTTTTCTAAGTTTCCCCAAATCAAAACCCTAGCCATCATTGGAGATAGAGCTTGGGAGAGAAGAAACTCTGCAGAATCTTCACCAAACCTACACCAAACCAGAAATCAAACCAAGGCAAGTGTTTTAATCGTATTTAAATTCGTAGAATGTTTCCTCCATGTTAGAAATTGATAAATTTCAATTGTTCTTGGAAGATAATGAAAACCCATGTAGTTTGAGGTTTAGAACTTAAAAATTGTGAAGAGAATTGCATGTAGTATGATAGGTAAATGATTTCCCTTATTATAATTGTGATTAGAAGGAAAGAAAACGAATTAAATTCTGGGATTTGATGATGATATGTAGTTAGGGTTCATGTTCTTGAGATAATTGGAAAAAGTGTAGAAAGGTGTAAATTAAATTAATATTTGGATGGATTGATCCCTTAGAAACATGTTAGGATGTGACTATATATGTTTAGTATTGATTATAGACCCTAAAACGTTGTTAGGAGGGACTTTGGGAGAGATTAGAAGTGTTATAAATGGTGAAAAACGATTTTTGGGAAGTTCTGGGCCGAAACTGGCATCTCGTTAGAAGCAACCCCCAGGTCGTTCGAACGAGCTCGTTCGAACGAGCTTCTAACGAGTTGACCAGTCGTTATTAACGAGTGGGGGTTTTCGTTCGATATCTCGTTCGAACGAGATATCGTTAGAAGGGTCAGTTCGTTCGAACGAACTGGGATCTCGTTCGAACAGTCTCGTTCGAACGAGACTTCTAACGACCTGACAGTCCAAACTCGTTCGAAGCCTCGTTCGAACGAGACTTCTAACGAGTTGACAGTTTGACCCTTTTTGGACTGTTTTGACTTTTGGAGTTCCGGAAGATGGTTCAAGGGTGGAGTTAACATCCCTTTGATGATATAGTGACTTATTTGGGACTTTTGGGTTGTTGGGATGAGTAAATCATATACGAGAGTTATATTCAATGAATCATTTGGGTGAGACGTGAGTGACTACTACGATGTGAGGATGAATTATAGCGCGTATAATTATGAACCGGAATAAAATAAGTTGTGATAATTAGTTAGTACAAGAATGCGATATGTACTACGATTAAAATACGGTATTGCTAAGATGTGTGTTTACTTAGTATTAGTATATGGATTGTTTGTATGACATACCTACCATACTTGCTATCACGGGAGGTTTCGTTCGCTTAGGACCCTCTAATCCTTGTGTGCCTACGGGGGGGATATAGACTGGTACCTTGATGAACATAGGTCATAGAAAGACTTATTGTGATATTAATAAGTCCGCTGACCATGGGAGCGTAGGTATGTGCGTGACCCATGTCATGGTGACTGTGTTCGCCTCCACTATTTGTGATTTGTGTTATCTAAACTATTCCTGAGAGATTCGGAATATGTAATCCTTATGTACGTGATGTACCGGGATGGATAGCAGAGTATGTGTGCACCATAGCTTAGATTGCGGGGTGCTTGTATCGTATATTTATGATGTGAATAATATACATTAAATTAATAGAAATCCTCATGTTAATGTTGTAAAAATATTACGGTATTATTTCGAGATATATAATGAGTTAGCTGATAGTTATATCAATGGCATAGTTAGTAACTGAGTTTACGTTAAACCTCTATTAAATTACGAGCGTTGTTATGTTAAATTAACCGAGTAAAATGGGTAGAACCTTTGGTAGTCTAGCTAGTTATGTTGTCAGTTAGCTAGTAGTATGGGTAGTTATAGATGGGTACTTGCGTTAGGAGTGCACAGTTAGACGAGAGGTGAGAATATAATGTGAGTGCACGTCCTAACATGTACTTTACATTTAATGTTTTAAATGTTTTTAAAGCACTTGCAGGTTTTTAAAATATAACACTTTCGGGCTCTGACCCATTTGCTTTCAAATATATTTTCTTGTAAAACCATTTTAGGTGCCCAGCCACAGGGACACCAAGCATAGGATACTCATTCAGGTGACGAGCTGTACCTGCTTGTGGAAGCTACAGGGATTTGCATATAGACGCTTCTATCGTTTGGATTCCAGAGTCACCATCTATCCGTTGTAGGGCATGTTGCCCATTTCTATTTAGAGACCTCTTTTACATTTCAGTTTTCAGACTCTAGCATGTATTGCTCAGTATTCAGTTTTAGTTATTTATTGCAGTTTACTTATCAGTTGTGGGATTCGTATTGAGGAGTTTTTCCTCCAGAGTTTATTTACATTTTGTGATGATTATTCGTTTTATTTCAGTATGGTGAATGGTGTTATTTAGTTATTCATTATCTTGTTGCATGTTAATCAGATTTAATAAAATTTGGCACTTAGTTTTTAAATACTAGGTGGTTAGAAATAATAAAACGTTTTCGACAGTGATGCTATTAACTGAGCCATTTTGGCATTTTGAATTAATTTTATAAAGGAGTAGCTACCCGGTGTTTAATTAGTCGGGGTGTCACAGGTGGTATCAGAGCATCAGGTTCTAGTGTCCTTTAGGATCTGTACGGCTATTATGTTTCCGCTACGTTTCTTTGATATAGAGCCCTATATTTTAGGACTGTTGTACTCTTATTGTGTATGCTTCGTTCTTCAGCTATTTTAAGTTTATAAACCGTGAACTTATAAACTTTGTTCTTATTTCAGATGCCTCCACGACGTGCACGACAAGTTCCCAGGAATGCAGTGCCCGAACCCCGGCCCGCTCCAGTTCAGGGCATGTTGAACGCCACTGAGGTTGCTGCTATAGTAGCCCAAGCGGTAAATGCCGCGATTGCCGTGATTCAGCAGGCACCACCGCAGGCGCCGGTTGCCGCGCCAGTCCAGGTTAATGCATTTCCGTCTGCTTGGGAACGTGTACGTGACGCTTTTCAGAAAGCGCATCCACCAGAGTTTGCTGGAAGCTCAGATGTGGTTATCTCGAGCCAATGGAGGAAGGACATGCAGAGGCATTTGAGGATGCATGAGTGCACTGATGTTCAGAAACAGGTGCTAGCTACTTTCAAGCTAGTTGGATCTGCGTTACAGTGGTGGGAGTCTATTACCACCGCAGAGGAGAGGGATACCCTCACGATACAGGAGTTCTGGGTGGGGTTCGACCGCAAGTATTTTCCGTCCGCAGTTCATACAGAGATGAGGAGGAAGCTGATGAGTTTGAAGCAGGAGGGCAAGACAGTGGCCGAGTATGAGGCCGAGTTCACTAACCTGTTGAATATCGTTCCAGACGAGATTCCAACAGAGAAGAAGAAGATAGAGAAGTTCACTGATGGGTTGAATTGGAGGATCCGCCAGCATCTGCTAGGGAACCTATCGTTGGCCACATATTCTGATGTGGTTAACGCTGCGTTATTGCACTGCCAGGACCACCGTTTTCACATGGCCGAGGGCAAGCGGTCGGGAGAGTCTAGCCATCAGGGCAGGATCGGAGGACATGGTGCCATCGGGGCACAATCGGGTCAGGGGCAAAGACAGACTGAGCAGGGCTCCCAGCAGGGGGATAACAAGAGGTTCCGGTCAGGGAACTACAGGCAGGGACAGGGAGGTTTCCGCCAGGGCCATCAGGGTCCAAACGGCCAGCAGGGCCAACAGGGACAGAATGGGCAGCAGTTCCATCAGGGCCAACAGGGCCAAGGGAGGAATGGTAACGGCCACCAGGGCCGGGGACAGCAGGGGCAGAGGGGAGGGAATTTCCCAGGGAAGTGCTTTACTTGTGGCAAGACTGGCCATAAGAAGCAGGATTGTCCTAATAGGGGCAGGGCCCCACAGCAGCAGCAGCAGGGTGCTCGCCAGGAGCCACAGAGACCTATGTTTCCCGCCGCTCTTCCTGCACCGCCACAGATGGCAGCATTGCCACCCATTCCAGCAGTCCCAGCTCAGCAGGGGCAGCTACAGTATGGACGTGTCTACAACGTTCACCAGGCTGCAGTTCCACAGGCACCGCCCGCGATCGAGGGTACGTTTCCTATCCATGGCACTATGGGTCGGGTGTTATTTGATACGGGTGCTACACACTGTTTTATTGCTACACACTTCGCGAAAGCTTTAGGATTGTTAGCTACGGCAGAGAGCACAGTGACGTGTGTCGACTCACCATTGGGGAGTGGGTCACTTATTTTCTTTATATGCCGGGGAGTCGGGGTAGAGGTTGGAAGTTTGGTATTGCCTGCAGACATGTTAGTGTTAGACATGCATGTTCACGATGTGATCATCGGTATGGATTGGCTCGTAGCATATAGGGCCATGATTGATTGCTTCAGCGGGAGCATTGTTTTTGCCATTCCGGGGCAAGAGATGTTTGTAGTGGCGATGCCTCGCCCAGAGGGAGGATCGACCGCTCATCTGTATTACTTAGAGGAGGATACCTCTAAGGAGGTTGTTATTCCTTTAGATTCGATCCCGGTTGTCAGGGAGTATTCGGATGTGTTTCAGGAGATACCAGGCTTACCACCCAGTCGAGAGATAGACTTCGTTATTGATTTGCTATCGGGTACGAGACCTATAGCACGTGCACCGTACCGTATGGCTCCAGCTGAGATGCGAGAGTTACGGGATCAGATAGAGCAGCTGTTAGGGCAGGGCTTTATTCGCAGGAGTACCTCACCTTGGGGTGCTCCAGTTTTGTTTGTGAAGAAGAGGGATGGTTCACTGAGATTGTGCGTGGACTACCGAGAGTTGAATAAGGTCACGATACGGAATAAGTATCCGTTGCCTCGAATCGATGACTTATTCGACCAGTTGAGAGGAGCTTCTTTCTTCTCGAAGATTGACTTGAGGTCAGGTTACCATCAGTTGCGTATCAGGGAGGAGGATGTCTCGAAGACTGCGTTCTTGTCGAGATATGGTTCTTACGAGTTTCGAGTTATGCCTTTCGGCTTGACCAACGCTCCAGCAGTGTTTATGGACTTGATGAACAGAGTGTTCAGGGATTTCCTAGATCATTTTGTCATTGTCTTCATTGATGACATTTTGGTTTACTCTCAGACAGAGGAGGAGCACGCCGAGCATTTGAGGCTGGTTTTGCAGACACTTCGTCAGAACGAGTTGTATGCAAAATACGAGAAGTGCGGGTTTTGGTTGAAGGAAGTCCAGTTCTTGGGTCATATTATTTCCGATCAGGGAATATCTGTTGATCCGGGGAAGGTGTCAGCGGTGAGAGAGTGGGGACATCCCACGACACCAACGGAGATTCGTAGTTTCTTGGGATTAGCAGGATACTACAGGAGGTTTATTCGGGGTTTCTCGGAGATAGCAGGACCTTTGACACATCTTACTCGTAAGGGTGTGCCATACATCTGGAGTGATGCCTGTCAGTTGGCATTCGATGAATTGAAGGACAAATTGACCTCAGCACCTGTGTTAGCATTGCCAAGACCGGGAGTTGAGTATTTGGTTTACACCGACGCGTCTTTGCAAGGGCTTGGAGGTGTATTGCAGCAGGAAAGACAGGCCATAGCTTATGCTTCCCGTAAGCTTAAGCCTCATGAGAAGAATTACCCCACACATGATTTGGAGTTGGCGGCAGTGGTATTTGCCTTACGGATTTGGAGGCACTATCTTTTGGGGGAGAAGTTTCAGCTGTTCACGGATCACAAGTCACTACAGTATCTGTTCACGCAGAAGGAACTGAATATGCGGCAGCGTAGGTGGCTTGAATTTGTGAAGGACTACCAGTTCGACATCCAGTACCACCCGGGTAAGGCTTACGTAGTAGCAGACGCGTTGAGCCGTAGGCCAGCAGATGAGGTGGCAGAGGTGTGGAAAGCTAAATGGAAGGAATTGGGACACCAGGATGCAGTGGCCCGATCTTTCATGTCTGTGATGACCGTTACACCGCAGATTGTTACGAAGGTAGTACGGGCACAGGCTAATGACTCATTCTGTCAGGAGAAGATAGTTCGATTGCTAGCTGAGGGAGCTGAATCCTATACCGTTAGCTCAGACGGGGGATTACGCTTCAATGGGAGATTGGTAGTCCCGGAAGGGGAAGAATTGCGGCACGAGGTGATGGCAGAGTCGCACGGCTCACGGTTCGCGGTACATCCCGGAGGGGACAAAATGTACCAAGACATGAGACGGCAATATTGGTGGAGCGGTATAAAGAAAGATATCGCTGAGTTTGTCTCGAAATGCGCCACTTGTCAGCTTGTAAAAGTGGACCATCAGAGACCAGCAGGATTGCTACAGCCGTTGGAGGTTCCGGTGTGGTTGTGGGAGAGCATATCCATGGATTTTGTCACGGGGTTGCCTACGTCGCAGAGGGGTCACGACTCCGTTTGGGTAATTGTGGACAGGTTGTCCAAGGTCGCTCACTTTTTACCCATTAGGACTGATTACACTGCGGGACAGTATGCCCAGCTCTTCATCTCAGAAATTGTGAGACTTCACGGTGTGCCCCTGAATATCGTGTCTGACAGAGACAAGATATTTGTTTCGAGGTTTTGGGAGAGTTTCCAAGAGGCCATGGGCACGGAATTGCGGTTGAGTACGGCTTATCATCCGCAGACTGATGGGCAGACAGAGCACACCAATCAGATGTTGGAGGACATGCTACGCATGTGCATTATTGATTTTGGGGGTGGATGGGAGCAGTACCTTCCACTGGTGGAGTTTGCTTACAACAACTCCTATCAGTTCACGATTGGCATGGCTCCGTTTGAGGCATTGTACGGTAGGCCTTGTCGTTCCCCAGCATGTTGGCTAGAAGTGGGAGACAACAAACTACTTGGGCCGGAAGTGATTCAGGATACTTCGGCAAGGATTGAGTTGATTCGGAGTCGCATTCGGGTAGCTCAAGACAGGCAGAAGAGTTATGCTGATGCGAAGAGGTTTTTCAGGGAGTTCCAAGTGGGGGACCAGGTTTTGCTCAGGGTATCTCCTATGAAGGGGATTATGCGTTTCGGGAAGAAGGGGAAGTTGGCACCAAGGTATGTGGGGCCGTTTCCTATTATTGAGCGGATCGGACCGGTCGCATATAGACTCGGGTTACCGGAGCATTTGCATCGGATTCACGACGTGTTCCATATTTCCTCGCTGAGGAAATACCTTAGAGATAATTTGGCTCATTCTCACATTGCTGTGGAGGACATCGATCTCCAGCCGGATAGCTCTTATGAGGAGGGGCCGATTGCTATTTTGGACCGAAGCGAGAGGAAATTGCGGTCAAAGATAGTCCCGTTAGTACGTATTCAGTGGCGACATCACAATGTCGAGGAGTCCACATGGGAGCGCGAGGATGAGATGCGCGAATGTTATCCAGAGCTGTTTTTAGCAGGTACTTTCTAGTTTCGAATTTCGGGACGAAATTCAGTTATTAGGGGGGAAGTATGTAATACCCCGTACTTTTGGCTATATTTATTTTTGGGATTAATTAATTAAATTGCGTATTTATTGGAAATTAATCCGGGTTAATAATAATACTAATGTGATGCGAATTGGTATTTGATCATGTGCATATATGATTATATATGTACTTGGTATTATAAAATTTGTCGTGGGATTTATATACGGCATTTTAGAAATTTTATTGAGACGCGTGGGACCGCCGCGTCACGGTATAATATTTTGATATTAAAAGTGAACTTAAAATCTATAATCCGTATGGTCGTTTTGAGTGCGCCATCGCATCCGGAAGGGTCGAGATAGTCAGAAAACACTAGCCGGGGGTATAGTTTGGGTCCCGGGGTAATTTTAGACCATACCGATAACTTAAAGGGTATTTTAGTAATTTGGTATTTTTGGGTAATTAAAAGTGACGAAAATTAGAGATTAAATCTGATGTGGTTATTAACCCATTAAGCCCATTAGCCAACCCATATTAACCTAGAAGGCTACGTAGGTTGTCATTTAGGTTTTCTAAGTTTCCCCAAATCAAAACCCTAGCCACCATTGGAGATAGAGCTTGGGAGAGAAGAAACTCTGCAGAATCTTCACCAAACCTACACCAAACCAGAAATCAAACCAAGGCAAGTGTTTTAATCGTATTTAAATTCGTAGAATGTTTCCTCCATGTTAGAAATTGATAAATTTCAATTGTTCTTGGAAGATAATGAAAACCCATGTAGTTTGAGGTTTAGAACTTAAAAATTGTGAAGAGAATTGCATGTAGTATGATAGGTAAATGATTTCCCTTATTATAATTGTGATTAGAAGGAAAGAAAACGAATTAAATTCTGGGATTTGATGATGATATGTAGTTAGGGTTCATGTTCTTGAGATAATTGGAAAAAGTGTAGAAAGGTGTAAATTAAATTAATATTTAGATGGATTGATCCCTTAGAAACATGTTAGGATGTGACTATATATGTTTAGTATTGATTATAGACCCTAAAACGTTGTTAGGAGGGACTTTGGGAGAGATTAGAAGTGTTATAAATGGTGAAAAACGATTTTTGGGAAGTTCTGGGCCGAAACTGGCATCTCGTTAGAAGCAACCCCCAGGTCGTTCGAACGAGCTCGTTCGAACGAGCTTCTAACGAGTTGACCAGTCGTTATTAACGAGTGGGGGTTTTCGTTCGATATCTCGTTCGAACGAGATATCGTTAGAAGGGTCAGTTCGTTCGAACGAACTGGGATCTCGTTCGAACAGTCTCGTTCGAACGAGACTTCTAACGACCTGACAGTCCAAACTCGTTCGAAGCCTCGTTCGAACGAGACTTCTAACGAGTTGACAGTTTGACCCTTTTTGGACTGTTTTGACTTTTGGAGTTCCGGAAGATGGTTCAAGGGTGGAGTTAACATCCCTTTGATGATATAGTGACTTATTTGGGACTTTTGGGTTGTTGGGATGAGTAAATCATATACGAGAGTTATATTCAATGAATCATTTGGGTGAGACGTGAGTGACTACTACGATGTGAGGATGAATTATAGCGCGTATAATTATGAACCGGAATAAAATAAGTTGTGATAATTAGTTAGTACAAGAATGCGATATGTACTACGATTAAAATACGGTATTGCTAAGATGTGTGTTTACTTAGTATTAGTATATGGATTGTTTGTATGACATACCTACCATACTTGCTATCACGGGAGGTTTCGTTCGCTTAGGACCCTCTAATCCTTGTGTGCCTACGGGGGGGATATAGACTGGTACCTTGATGAACATAGGTCATAGAAAGACTTATTGTGATATTAATAAGTCCGCTGACCATGGGAGCGTAGGTATGTGCGTGACCCATGTCATGGTGACTGTGTTCGCCTCCACTATTTGTGATTTGTGTTATCTAAACTATTCCTGAGAGATTCGGAATATGTAATCCTTATGTACGTGATGTACCGGGATGGATAGCAGAGTATGTGTGCACCATAGCTTAGATTGCGGGGTGCTTGTATCGTATATTTATGATGTGAATAATATACATTAAATTAATGGAAATCCTCATGTTAATGTTGTAAAAATATTACGGTATTATTTCGAGATATATAATGAGTTAGCTGATAGTTATATCAATGGCATAGTTAGTAACTGAGTTTACGTTAAACCTCTATTAAATTACGAGCGTTGTTATGTTAAATTAACCGAGTAAAATGGGTAGAACCTTTGGTAGTCTAGCTAGTTATGTTGTCAGTTAGCTAGTAGTATGGGTAGTTATAGATGGGTACTTGCGTTAGGAGTGCACAGTTAGACGAGAGGTGAGAATATAATGTGAGTGCACGTCCTAACATGTACTTTACATTTAATGTTTTAAATGTTTTTAAAGCACTTGCAGGTTTTTAAAATATAACACTTTCGGGCTCTGACCCATTTGCTTTCAAATATATTTTCTTGTAAAACCATTTTAGGTGCCCAGCCACAGGGACACCAAGCATAGGATACTCATTCAGGTGACGAGCTGTACCTGCTTGTGGAAGCTACAGGGATTTGCATATAGACGCTTCTATCGTTTGGATTCCAGAGTCACCATCTATCCGTTGTAGGGCATGTTGCCCATTTCTATTTAGAGACCTCTTTTACATTTCAGTTTTCAGACTCTAGCATGTATTGCTCAGTATTCAGTTTTAGTTATTTATTGCAGTTTACTTATCAGTTGTGGGATTCGTATTGAGGAGTTTTTCCTCCAGAGTTTATTTACATTTTGTGATGATTATTCGTTTTATTTCAGTATGGTGAATGATGTTATTTAGTTATTCATTACTCTTGTTGCATGTTAATCAGATTTAATAAAATTTGGCACTTACTTTTTAAATACTAGGTGGTTAGAAATAATAAAACGTTTTCGACAGTGATGCTATTAACTGAGCCAACTTGGCATTTTGAATTAATTTTATAAAGGAGTAGCTACCCGGTGTTTAATTAGTCGGGGTGTCACACCGACATATGTGGGATGATATCATTTGAAGAACTACTCGGAGCAATAAATAGGGTGGCGGAACCACCTGAGATTGACGAGGAAACGGGATTCATATTCTTCCCTTCTTCAGTAAATCACATGACCAGATCAGGGAGACATTACTAGGTTCCAAGCTCACTACCAGCAAATGGGAATTCGGAGATCAGGGAGACATTACTAGGTTCCTATGCCAGAGATGACCATCGAGGAGAGTAAGATTCTCGATCAACTGAAGAAAACCTAAGCTAACATCACTCTATGGTGACTTTTCATGTCTTCCCAACTACACAGAAATGCTTTAATCAAATTGCTCACTGGACCCATAGTTCCTCCATCTACCGCACCAGAAGAGGCGGTAAATCTGGTTGGATCTTTAACCTCTACCCGAATGCTATCATTTTCTAAAGAAGAAATCCCTATAATTGGGCCGAATCACAATCATGCACTCAATATCTCCGTCGAAGTTATGGGAAAGGCCGTGCCACTCTCCCTTGTCGATAACGGATCCGCCTTGAATGTTTGCTCTCTGAGAATTTTTAAGTGTTTAGGCCTGAAAGAAAGAGACCTCACTCCAACCTTCGCCGTTGTGCGTGCTTACGATAATACCCATCATGAGGTGATGGGGTCCATAAAACTTGCAATAGGGGTTAGCCCTATAAACCCTGTCGTCGAATTCCAAGTCATTGACATCCCATCCTGTTTCAACCTGTTGCTCGGACGACCCTGGCTCCACAATATCAAGGGTGTGTCTTCCTCACTCCATCAGAAATTGAAGTTCTTCGCTGACGGGTGAGTCATCACCATTTTGGGCGATGATGAAAATATCGGGGGTGCAAACACCAGGATTCCAATTCTTGAGATACAGCACGGGTCAAATGATATTCTCCTGTAAGGATTACGAGTCGAGCCACTCCTACTCCCGGCAGGGGACGGTTTCAAAGAAAGGGTTTGTCCAGAATATGACCCTCACGACAATGTCAATGTGATTCAGATGTTCAGAAATATGCACTTTATGCCCGGACTGGGTCTAGGTCAAAGGCAACAAGGGATACTTGAGCCCATCGAACTGAAGAAAGCTTTCCCTCCTTGTGGCTTGGGGTATCAACCATTAGAACAAGAGCTCAGAATGATCCTCCAGTCTCTACCAAAGAGAAGATTAGACTGTATCCAAACTATCTCAGGAGACTCCTTGAATGGACAATTCATCAAAGAAGGCGAAGACTTTCCCTTTTTTGATTTTCCAGAACCATGGTATGACCACATAGACAAGAAGATGAGGCCGGGAATGGAGATCTTTTTCCAAGACAGCTACCCATGGGCCAAAAGTTTTCCACATCGCGTACAACCGCTCATCAAAGATATCGAAGAGACTGAGGAAGGCGATTCCGAAGATTCCTTCAACTTACATACACTGGGGCTGGCACTTTGCATGGTTCATTCAGGCACTACATCAATGGAGCCATCCCGTTTGATTAAAGCTGCTGATACACCTCTCCTCAACTGGCATGCTGTGCCAGTTCTACCTCGTGAAATCTCCCCTGACCCCAATCTTTACCCTATTTCTTCTTCTGTTGTCTATCCTTTCTCAAATGTAATCAAGACCTCTTTTGATGAGGTTCTCAATGCTATTTTTACTATCAATGAAATAAATGAAGATTTTGAGTATCTTGCTGTGCCTTACATTAACTGCTTAAATTCTAATCAAAATTTTGATGATGATGATTTTTCGAACGAATAATTCTTAACTGATCTAAATAACGTTAATAATAAACAACATAACCGCGTTCAAGTTAATGAAGAAGAGACTGTTATTATTAATCTCGGTTCTAGTAGCCAACTGCGCGAGATTAGGATAGGGGCCACCCTTGACGGGCATGAGCGCGCACAACTCAAAAAATTGCTAAAGGAGTTCGTAGATATCTTCGTATGGTCCTATGATGATATGCTCGACATTGATCCTGAAATAGCTCAACATGAGATCCCCACTCTCCCAGATTATAAGCCAGTGAAACAAAAATTGAGAAAAATCCGCACCGAATGGTCGCTCAAGGTAAAAGAAGAGGTGGTCAAATAGTTAAACATGGGTTTCATTCGGGTGATCGAATATCCCATATGGCTAGCCAACATTGTACTTGTGCCAAAATCCGGAGGGAAGGTTCAAATGTGTGTAGATTATCGAGATTTAAACAAAGCTTCTCCGAAGGATGATTATCTGCTAACCAATATCAACATGATCGTGGACAACACAACTAGTCATGCTCTCAAGTCTTTTGTCGATGGGTTTGCCGGATAAAACAAAATTAAGATGCACCCCGAACACCAAGAAAAAACCGCATTCATCACCCCATGGGGAATCTTTTGCTACACCGTCACGCAATTTGGTCTCAAGAATGCTGGGGCTACCTACCAAAGGGCTGCCACAACCATCATGCATGATCTGATCCACAAGAGGTCGAGGTTTATATGGATGATATGATTATCAAGTCCAAAACTAGGGAAGGTCATGTTCCCGCTCTCCGAAAGTTCTTCGAACGACTGCGACGGTATCAGATGCGACTTAATCCACAAAAGTGTGTCTTTGGCGTTACAAAGGGAAAACTCTTGGGATTCATGGTCAGCGAAAAAGGGATAGAAGAAGATCCTGCAAAGCTGAAGGCCATACTTGAGATGCCACCCCCTCGAACAGAGAAAGAAGTCCGAGGTTTTCTTGGGAAATTGCAATATATCAGCCGGTTTATCAGCCAGCTAACCTCCATCTATGAATCGATCTTCAAGCTCCTCCGAAAAGATTCAACCAAGGTTTGGAACGAGGCCTGCCAAGAAGCTTTTGACCGAATCAAATAATACCTAATCCAACCTCCAGTGCTCATGCCACCACAGTCTGGTCTCCCTATGCTCCTATACCTAACCATAACCGACACTGCAGCCGGGGCTTTGCTAGCCCAATATCTTGAAGACTCCCGCAAAGAAGGAGCCATATATTACGCCAGTCACAAATTGGTCGGGTACGAGGTCAACTACACTGCTTTAGAAAAGGCATGTGTCGCACTTGTCTGGGTCACCCAAAAGTTGCGACACTACATGCTCTCCTTTCCCATCAAACTTGTATCCCAAATGGATCCCATCAAATACCTTCTTGAGAAACCCACCTTATCCAGTCGAATGGACTGATGGTTGATGCTCCTAACCGAGTTCGATATCGTGTACGTCACGTAGAAAGCTATTAAAGGAAGAGCCATCTCTGACTATCTCGCCGATTACCCCATAAACGAAGCAGATGTCCAGATCTCCGAATTCCCAGATGAAAATATCCTCTGCACCACTGAAGACTGCCTTCGATGGAAAATGTTCTTTCATGGCACTCCGAACAAAAAGGGATATGGCATTGGGATACTCCTGATCGCCCCAGATGACTCCCACACTCCAATCGCCATAAAATTGGATTTCCTTTGCACCAACGACATGACGGAATACGAGGCGTGCATAGTGGGCCTCAAAATTGCTCTCAAGAAAGGTATTCAATACCTTGATGTCTATGGGGATTCTTCCCTTATCATCAGTCAAATGCTTAGAAAGTGGAAAGTCAGTGACGAAAAGCTCCAACTCTTTCATGCCTAATTAGAAGAGTTAGCCTCCCGATTCTGAGATATCACCTTCCATTACCTACCCCGTGCAAAGAATAGCCTAGCTGATGATCTAGCTACCTTGTCCTCTATGGTCGACATGCCCGAAGGAATAACAATGAACCCCTTCCTGGTTCAAAAGCAAGATAAACCGACCCATTGCTACCATATTGAGCTTGTTTCCACTGAAGATCCTGAACTAACTAATTGCTGGTACTATTATATCTGGTGCCTCCTCAAACATTGTAGGTATCCCGAGGGTTCTAACAAGAAAGATTGAATGACCCTCCGAAGACTGGCCGCCCAGTACATTATCTGTCATAAAGCTCTACTCAAGAGGAATTTCGATGGAACTCATCTACACTGCATCGCAAGGGATGAAATTGAGAAAATAATGCAGAAAATCCACAGTGAGGAATGCGGACCCCACATGAATGGTCACATGCTCGCTAAGAAGATCATCCGATGGGGCTACTACTGGACCACCATGATCCAGGATTGCACCTCCTATGTCCGGAGGTGCCTCAAATGCCAACAATTCTCCAATCTTCAACACTTGCCTCCGCGAGAATTATACAACATGACCTCACCCTGGCCGTTCTCCACCTGGGTATCGACATCATAGGCCGTTCATGAGTTCATCCTGGTTTTCATCGATTACTTCACCAAATGGGTCGAGGCTGAGTCATACGCGGTATTGAATGCCAAGAAAGTGGCCAAATACCTCAAGAAAAATATCATCTATCGATATGGGGTCCCACACGAGCTGGTATCAGATAACGGGTTGCATTTCGAAGAAGAAGTCATAGAAGTAGTCAACAAGTACGGGATTCAGAGACACAAATCTTCTCCCTACCGACCTCAGACCAATGGTGCAGTTGAAGCTGCCAACAAAAACCTCAAAGCCATCATTAGCAAGATGACCGAGAGTTGTATGGATTGGGACGACCGGATCTCATACGCCCTCTGGGGCTATCGAACCTCAATCCAAACCTCTACTGGGGCTACCCCTTAATCCCTGGTCTACGGCATGGAGGCAGTCCTACCTGTGGAGCTGGAAATACCTTCGCTACGCGTCATGATCGAAAGCAAGGTTAGTGAAGAAGACTGGTGCCAAAGCCGTCTTGATGAGCTAGCCCTCCTATATGAAAGAAGATTAAAAGCTCTTAACCACATACAGGGGTACCATCGCCGAATAGCGCGATCATTCAATAAAAAAGTCAAGGACCGCGATGTCCGGTAAGGGGATTTAGCCCTCAAGGAGATAGTAGAACCCATCTGGGACCCCACAGGGAAATTCAAGCCTAATTGGAGCGACCCCTACATTGTGAAGAAAATCTTATCCTGCGGTGCCGCCATGCTCACTAACCTGGATGGGGAGTAGATGGCTCGTCCAGTCAATCTGGACTGTCTCAAGAAATTTTACCCCTAGTCCAAAATCTCGGTGCACTACGTCTTTTCTCATCCCCCTGCTATTCTAAAAAAAAAATAAAAAAAAAACTCTTCATTTCCCTCTACCCAGAACTACGTGGGCCTGATCCTTTACAAAAACTATTTTAAAACATTTAAAAAAAATAGAGGTACATAGGCAACTCATGCACCTCACATGAGTGCGGCCCCTTTCTTTTTCACATAATATTATTCTTTTCTTACCTCCGAGAATGACGGTTCATTCTAAAAATACTTGAACAAAAGGATTATGTATGCCTTAGCGATCAATATAGATAATTCAAAATACAAAACTCATCAAAAGGCACAGCTGGATGATCAGAAACTTATTTATTTCATTAATAAGAGTTTATAGTACGGATTACATAAGTAAAAGGAATGGATAACTCCCTTCCCCACTGCCATAAAAAGCCAAATAAAATCCCCACACCTATCACACAAATAAACTCCCAGAAGTCCTACCCACAGCTACCAGAGGAGCCTGCACCCTCATCATCTACATCCTGAGACCCCCAAGTTTCCCCTGACTGAATAGAGTGCCGTAAACATTCCATGGATCGATGAGACTTAACCATCTTCAAAAAAACCACAACACCCCCTTCCATGGAGTTAGATAAAACAAACCATCTTTGTCCAGTCTCCATTGCCAACATCTTGTTGACAACTTTCCTCCACAACCACTTCATATAATCTTTGGGGACATGGCAAACCTTCCCGAAAAACTGAGAGGGACGGGTCGACGGACGCCGATTTTCCCACAGAGACCAGCAAAAGACGCAGGCGCTCAGTCAATTCCTCTACCAGTAAGAAATTTGAGATCCGAGGTGGCACGACCTGTGCCCAGCCAAATTGGCACAAAAGCCGCCAAGGGAAATAAAAAGAGGTCTATCTGAGACCAACCAGCCGCACATATGAACACTCTCCTAGCTCCAAAACAGGCTACAACTGTCCCCACCAAGGCACTGACCAATACAACCCACGAGCCCCATATTCCACAAGCCAATTCTCCCAGTTCTTAACATACAGGCCAACGCTAATGAAGTAGAGTGAAAAGAAGTTGGGTACGATCAACAAGGGATACTCCGGAGGAGTCGCCAAGCGAAATATTTCAGATAAACGCATGAATAGCATCACAAGACCACCCCTCAAAAAGTCATAATGGCCTTCTCTCCAGGCATACAGGCTATTTAGGGTCTCCGCTAGTATAACCTCCATAGGATTGGAACAATATGACATCCATAAGGTAATGGCTGCAAGTTATGGGTCTACTTGAACCTCCCCAGTCACCAGTAGCAATTTGGAAACCAGACCCAGAACCACGGATCCAGCTTAGCCAACATCGCCTACTTCTCGCAAATGCATGGACCGTAGCACCGCTGGGAGGGAGATCATTCCTTCAGCAACCAATTATCTGGCCGCTGAAGGCGAAATACGAAGAAGCCCGACCAACAAATGCCTAGGAGAGATGGAAAATTTGGGTAAAGCTGCAGCAACACTAAGATTTACACCTAGTATGGCAGAAAATTCCTTGTAGGCAGAACAAACTTCTTCGAACCCTATGAGAAATACATGGTCTTCGGGGTACCAGAATTGTACCGTCGCCGTCAGCACGTTCCACTCAAAAGGTCGATTGCGCCACAAGGAGACTCAAAACATGTTGAAAGCATCGTAGTCAACATTATAAGAGCACATAGCTTCCAAGGCTTCGAGGTAGCTAGCAAACTCAATACTACCAGGGAGAGCCATCTTGCAAGACTAAGAAATAGTGGGAAAGTAGGTAAGAATGCTAAGGTGTGATGGAAACACTCCACCCTAACCCCTTTTTATACTTGAAAATCCTCACAAGGGACATAATCCTTGCAGAAATCGGAGGGAATCCTCCCCCACAAGGTACTAAAGGCTGAAGAGGGTACCATTCAAAGCTTTGAATTTATGGGACTGGACTGAACTGCCGATAGGCAGGTCAGGGTGCTTGCCGATCGACAACCCCTCCATTTTTAGAAATTTCTCTTTTTCCTCTTTTGTCAAATCAGAAAACTCAAATAAAAATAAATTGATATTCTCAATAGAATTTCAAAATCCTTTTAATTCTCCCTTTTTAATCAAAAACTTTTTACTTCAAAAAATTTCCAAAAATATTTTCTTTTTACGGTCTCAGCAGCAAAGTAAAAAGCGCATATGCATACATTCATCATTTAATAAAAGATAACAAAAAAACTCCATTGCATTGCATACATCTTTTTTCTGTGTTACATCATCTTTGCAGGAAATAAAAAGAAAAAGCAAAAACAACGGGACTCAGCCCGAACCCACATCCTTTCTCTCTCTCTCTATCTCTCTCTCTCTCAAGAGCTTCCACCCCTGCGATATGCTTTCTTCCCCTATGGCGAGACGATGTGCCACCGCTACCTGAGTCCGAGTCCTCTCCGAACGAAGCAGACGGCACCAAGCAAGAAGGGACAGGAATTGTGTCCCGAATGTGGGCAGTCGCTGAAGATATCCAGTCTCTGATGTCCCTTAGCGAAGTGGTCGACACCCGAACTTGCTGCAAGGAAAGGCCAAATCAGTATCAAAGCAGAAATGACCAAAATAGAAAAGAAAGTAAGAGAGGAGTAGAAAGGTATACCGCAGGTCGAAGGACCTCCTCTGTCAAACCCAACTCCTCTGGATCCATCGCATGAGGACGGTTCAGCATAGGCACCATCCCTCCATCAGCCCGCCGAATGTTGTATGAAGGAGTGTGCAACCACACAAAAGGGACCACCGAGGTCGTCGCAGATGCCGATGGACCACCACCGCTGTGGGAAGATCCCACCGCCCGACTTGAACCCACCGGAGGGAAGGGCAGCGCATCATATATGTTGGGAGCCATCAACCAATTCGTCACAAAATCCATATAGTCATACGGTGCAGCCGTATCAGTGTATAGCAAGTAGGACTCGCTGATCATCCCCGCGATCCTCTCATCCTCCAACAGCAGTCGCTCCCGCCTCATAGACGAAAGAGGCTGTGTGGGTGGCACCATCACTCCTGCTCAGTAATCTGACGAACCACCCTCTCCCCGAGGTACCAGGAGTGGCCGAACTCATGCACCAGCAAATGCCTCATCTGCGTGTTCACCTCGATCGCCCCCGCATCCTGAATGGATGTCCCCCACGGGTATAAGGGCATCTGAAAATCTCCGAGAAAGAATGAATCAATACAAGACCAGAAGGAACAAAAACCAAGACTGAAATGGAAAGAGTCTTACCCTACCACTGGTCAGGTCATTCAAGACCTGACGCACTGCCTCCAGGGAAAGAGATCCCTTCAACTG
The DNA here is from genome assembly GCA_949130495.1 of Sambucus nigra. NCBI lineage: Eukaryota > Viridiplantae > Streptophyta > Magnoliopsida > Dipsacales > Adoxaceae > Sambucus > Sambucus nigra. The sequence continues at coordinate 555,817,835 of OX422208.1, forward strand.
TCGATTGGCCTTACGCCATCGATACAATAAATAGAAGTCCCCATCAGTGTCGTCCTTTAAAGCAATCAGCGGGGTATTGCACCCAATCACCTCACAGAACCACGTCTAAATTCACAAGCAAAAAGAGACGCATAAGGAAAATGCGAATGCATGAAAGGAAAATGCGAACGCATGAAAAGAAATGCACAAACTGAAGAATACCTTAAGAAGGTACGTGGCCCCAGTAAAGGTCTGCCGACAGCACCGGCTGAATGCATCCAGAGAAAAGTAAAGGGTCTCCAAGGTCAGACTCCCCCAATCATAGAAAGGGATGTTCGAAAACATCCTCAAGTACGGCAGAAACCATAAATGAACGACTTCATCGCTCGACGCCACCATTAAACCTCCCATCACCAGATGAATGAATAACCAGGCCATCTGCCTCACTTGCAACCCATTCTCCACATCAATATCCCTACCCAACAGAACATCCTTCAGCAGGGATAGCCGGATAGAATCCTCAGAGTCTATCCTCCCTACATCACCAAGTGCTGCATGCACTGCCTCCGGTCTCACCCATAAAGAGCGATCAACCTCTGTCTGCTTTCCATCACAATCCAGCCCCAGCTGCTACTACACGTCTATGGAAGTCACATTCATCTCCCCAAAGCCGAAATGAGAGGTGTGGGTAGTGTCCCACCACCTATCTCACAAAGCGCACAAGACCGCTATCGAACGAGGAGTCTTATCTAGCGCCGATGCCAACCACCCAAAACCCGCTGATGAGACCACCCAACGAACCACAGGTGGGAGATGCTCCTAGACATCCTTGAGCCCTATTGTCCCACGGGCATGCATGTTCTTTAAAGAAATATCAGACTGGCAAAAAGAAAAGTCTCATCAAAAGTCAAGAAAGAAAAATCACCAGAAAGAGAAGAATGACAAAGGTCGGGTTACTTAAATAACCGCCGGGGATCACTCTCGAAGAGCGATGACGCGATGGCTCCCGCAACATGCTCAAATGCATCAAAGGAGTTCTCACTCCCCAAAGCAAGAGGCGCCATAACCCTCCACTCCACATTCGCCCAGTCATCAACGGTCAAACACTCCCGGTGGACTGCAGTGCTCACAAAGGCGTCCATTTCTTGAAGATCGGAATGATAGAACGATTTGCAAAAGAATCGCAGAGAGAGAGAAAGCAAAAGAAGCTGTGAAAAAATGAGGGGATTCGTCCCCTTTCTATAGGATGCCAAGCCCCATGCCAATCGGCACCTCCCCCTACCATACCGATCGGCACAACCCCCTTGCCTTCCTGAGGTAGCCCAAAAGTCCGTGCCACTGCCGAATGGCACCCTTTATACTATGATGACCGACACCCCCTTAAATTTCAGATAGAAATTCCCAGAAAATACCAGAAAACCTCAAAAAATCCCCAAAAATTTCCTAAAAATCTCTGAAGGGATTTAAAGCCTTTTTACCAAGAAAATTTCGCATTCCCTCAAGCAAAACCTCTCTTCCCTAACAACCAAGTGAAAACTCCTCCCGGGAAAGCTCCAGAGGATCCCTAAGGATCACCTGTTCACTTCCCCAAAATAATTTTCCAACAGCACCCAAAATAGTTTATTCCCCCCAGCGAGGTCTCCTAAAATATTCCCCAGATATTAGCTCCCCAGCTCAGATCAAAATCACAAAGCTCTTACTCAAGTAAAATAAGAATCCAATATTTATCCACTCTTGGGTCAGAATTGACCCCGGGCTGGGATCGTCACCTGAGTTAGGTCAGAATTGACCTCGGTCCTCGGTCGTCACCACTCTTGGGTCAAAATTGGCCCCGGTCTTGGATCGTCACCTGAGTTAGGTAAGAATTGATCTCGATCCTCGGTTGTCAACACTCTTGGGTCAGAATTGGCCACGGTCTTGGATCATCACTTGAGTTAGGTCAGAATTGACCTCGGTCCTCGGTCGTCACCACTCATGGATCAAAATTGGCCCCGGTCTTGGATCGTCACCTGAGTTAGGTCAGAATTGACCTCGGTCCTCGATCATCACCACTCTTGGGTCAGAATTGGCCACGATATTGGATCGTCACCTGAATTAGGTCAAAATTGACCTCGGTCCTTGATCATCACCAATCTTGGGTCAGAATTGGCCCCGGTCTTGGATCGTCACCTGAGTTAGGTCAGAATTGACCTCAGTCCTCGGTTGTCACCACTCTTGGGTCAAAATTGGCCCCAGTCTTGGATCGTCACCTGAGTTAGGTCAGAATTGACCTCGGTCCTCAATCGTCACCACTCTTGGGTTAGAATTATCCCCAGTCTTGGATCATCACCTAAGTTAGGTCAGAATTGACCTCAGTCCTCGGTCGTCACCACTCATGTGTCAAAATTGGCCCCGATCTTGGATCTTCACCTAAGTTAGGTCATAATTGACCTCGGTCTTTGGTCGTCACCACTCTTGGGTCAGAATTGGCCCCGGTCTTAGATCAACAACTGAGTTAGGTCAGAATGGACCTCGGTCCTCGGTCATAACCATTCTTGGGTCAGAATTGCCCCAGTCTTAGATCATCACCTGAGTTAGGTTAGAATTGACCTCGGTCCTCGATCGTCACCACTCTTTGGTCATAATTGGCCCCGATCTTGGATCATCACCTGAGTTAGGTTAGAATTGACCTCGGTCCTCAGTCGTCATGACTCTTGGGTCAGAATTGGCCCCAGTCTTGGATCATCACCTGAGTTAGGTTAGAATTGACCTCGGTCCTCGGTCATCACCACTCTTGGGTCAGAATTGACCCCGATCTTGGATCGTCACCTAAGTTAGGTCAGAATTGACCTCGGTCCTTGGTTGTCACCATTGTTGGGTTAAAATTGACCCCGGTCTTGGATCGTCACCTGAGTTAGGTCAGAATTGACCTCAGTCCTCGGTCGTCACCATTCTTGGGTTAGAATTGGCCCCAATCTTGGAACGTCACCTGAGTTAGGTTAGAATTTACCTCAGGCTTCGGTCGTTACCACTCTTGGATCAGAATTGGCTCCGGTCTTGGATCGTCAGCTGAGTTAGGTCAGAATTGACCTCGGTCCTCGGTCGTCACCACTCTTGAGTCAGAATTGGCCCCGATCTTAGATCTTCACCTAAGTTAGGTCAGAATTGACCGCAGTCCTCGGTCATCACCACTCTTGGGTCAAAATTGGCCTCGGTCTTGGGTCGTCACCTTAGTTAGGTCAGAATTGACCTCGGTCCTCGATCGTCACCACTCTTGGGTCAGAATTGTCCTTGGTCTTGGATCGACACCTGAGCTAGGTCAGAATTGACCTCGATCCTTGATCATCACCACTCTTGGGTCAGAATTGGCCATGGTCTTGGATTGCCACCCGAGTTAGGTCAGAATTGACCTTTGTCCTCGGTCGTCACCACTATTGGGTCAGAATTAGCCCCGATCTTGGATCGTCACCTGAGTTAGGTCAGAATTAACCTCGATCCTCGGTCATCATCACTCTTAGGTCAGAATTGGCCTTGGTCTTGGATCATGACCTGAGTTAGGTCAGAATTGACCTCGGTCCTCGGTCGTCACCAATATTGGGTCAGAATTGGCCCCGGTCTTGGATCGTCACCTCAGTTAGGTCAGAATTGACCTCGGTTCTCGGTCGTCACCACTCTTGGGTCAAAATTGGCCCCGATCTTGGATCGTCACCTGAGTTAGGTCAGAATTGACCTCGATCCTCGGTCGTCACCACTCTTGGGTCAGAATTGGCCCCTGTCTTGGATCATCACCTGAGTTAGGTCAGAATTGACCTCGGTCCTCGGTCGTCACCACTCTTGGGTCAGAATTGACCCCGTTCTTGGATCGTCCCCTGAGTTAGGTTAGAATTGACCTTGGACCTCGATCGTCACCACTCTTGGGTCAGAATTGGTCCCGATCTTGGATCATGACCTAAGTTAGGTCAGAATTGACCTCGATCCTCATTCGTCACCTCTCTTGTGTCAGAATTGGCCCCGATCTTGGATCGTCAACTGATTTAGGTCAAAATTGACCTCGGTCGTCACCACTCTTGGGTTAGAATGGCCCCAATCTTGGATCATCACCTGAGTTAGGTCAAAATTGACCTCGTGCCTCGGTCGTCACCACTCTTGGGTCAGAATTGGCCCCGGTCTTGGATCGTCACCTGAGTTTGGTCAGAATTGACCTCGGTCCTCGGTCGTCACCACTCTTAGATCAAAATTGGCCTTGGTCTTGGATCGTCACCTGAGTTATGTCAAAATTGACCTCGGTCCTCGGTTGTCACCACTCTTGGGTCAGAATTGGCCTCGGTCTTGGATCGTCACCTAAGTTAGGTCGGAATTGACCTCGGCCCTCGGTCGTCACCACTCTTGGGTCAGAATTAGCCCCGATCTTGGATCGTGACCTGAGTTAGGTCAGAATTGACCTCGGTCCTCGATCTTCACCACTCTTTTGGTCAGAATTAACCTCAGTTATTAGATCTTTACCCTAAGCCCGCAGATTTGGCTTTGACCCGCAAAGTTGGTCCCCCTACCCAAACACCACTTCAGGTCCTCAGAATTGACCTAAACCTCCAATTGTCATTCATCCCCAACACACTCCTTAGGTCCGCAGAATCGGCCTCGACCCTCTGAATCGGTCATACTCCCTCAAAAGCATCATGTGGTGTCTATTCGACGGTCATCATTTATTCCAAAATTGCCCCTTAAAGGGCTTTGTAGACACCCCATTTTGTTACCCCTAACTCTCCTTAGGTCCTTAGTACCTCCCTTCATTACCGTAAACCCAGGTCATGTCCCGAGTACTGACCTGGAGGCCATCAAGCACTCCCTGGATCAGTTTGATCCAAAAGTCAAACTCTTCGTCTCGACCGAGACTGAATGAATCTTCAAAGGGCACTGAATACCCTTTCCAACGGTCCACCCCGTGCACGATTCCGACTTACCATGCAGATGAACGATCCGTTTTCATCCAAAACCGGACCTAGAGGCCATCGGGCACCCCCTGGCTCAGTTTGACCCAAAAGTCAAACTCTTCATCTCAAATGAGACTAAATGAATCATCGAAGGGCACTGAATACCCTTTCCAACAGTCTGCCCCGTGCGTAATTCTGACTTACCATGCGGACGAACGATTCGTTTGCATCTGAAACCTGACCTAGAGGCCACTGGGTGCTCCCGGGCTCTATTTGACCTATGTTAACTCTTCATATCAACTGAGGCTGAATGAATCTTTAAAGGTCACCGAATACCCTTTCCAATGGTACATCCCGTGCACGATTTTGACTTTCCATGCGAATGAACGATCCATTTGACTTTGGGAGGTCACCGAATGCTTCTCGGGCCCGGTTGACCAAAGTTAACTCCCCAAATCGGGTCAAACTATTTGGAATGTTGAAGTACATCTCCTAAACCTTCCAACGGCCTGCCCCGTGCATAATTCGGACTTACTATAAGGACGAACGGTCCATTTGCATCCGAGTGATTCCCCGTCCAATGGATCGACAAATTCTTTCGAATCATATTTGACCCATAGTCAACTCCCAAACCTGGGAGTAGTCCAAAGGACTTTCAAAGGTCTCTGAATTACCTTTCCAACGGTATGCCCCGTGCACGATTCTGACCAAATGTTTGCCCTCGGTGGTCGATTTTCCGAAAAAGCCTGAATCGCACTGCCAAATGGCACAGGTCTATGCCAATCAGCACCCACCTTTTCCTATACAAGGAGGCCTTATCCTCATTTGCAAGGGGAGCCCAGATTTGATAAAAATCTCTCTGAATGAATCCCAGAGACCTCTCTCGAAGGCAGCGTGATTTCAACATCCAAATCCCTTTTTTACTTCCACTTTTCATCATCCTTTTCATCAAACTGGGTGAATTAGCCACTCTCCATCATCATCCAAGTGCAAGGGATGCTCTCCCACATTCAAGATCAAGCTCAAGATCTTCAAGAAGGTCCAACTTTCTTTACTGTCTCTTAAATTCTCTTAAATTCTCAATAACTTTTCTTCTTATTTAACACTTTTATTATATCATTTCACACATCCTAATATACTTTTTATTTATTATTATTGCACATCTCCAATTTTCATATAAATAAAACCCAAAAAACGAAGAAAAAGTGGGTTTGCTCATAAATTCCAAGTAGGGATTCTCACACTTTTTCCACACTTTTCTCACAATCTAAAACCCTTTTTCTACACACACACACACACACACACACACACACACACACACTCACAAATAAGAGATTCCCCATTTGGATTTATGGGATAAACCCCACCCCTCATTTTGTATGCGAACTACGTGGACTTTGATTCCTTTATAGGCTATGTAGGCGTCTCGGGCTAAAATCCGAGACTCGAGTCCTTTTTCTCACCTTTTCCCTCATTTTTATCTTCTCTAAATCCATTTTCCTTATATTCTATATACTTGCCCTTAATAACGTATTGCTCCATATGCATTATCGTTCCATTATAACGATCAACGTAGGGGTAATCGCGTAAATCTTATTTTTCTAATACTACACTTATATCTTCCTACGGATGAATCGCTTTATGTTTTCCATGATACAAGTCGGGGAATCCTACCTGCATTCTATATATACACATGCACACATATCACTAGGGGAAACAAAAGGAAAATAGCATATATTCATAAGAGACCGAAAAGGCGGAATGGGTCCTAACACCTTCCCATTTCGCAACTAAGCCTCCGAACCCTTCTCGAATCGTCTTGGTTTCGCACGCACCAGTATGTCTTTGGATGCCATCCTTTGGGGTGGCTTCCCCTTTTTCTTTTCCCTGTTTTGAGTAAAATAGACCGGCGACTCTGAATCTCTCTACATTTTTACACCACATCTCAAATGGCGCCGACCGAAGGGCTCCCGAAAGGGATGCGCGGGACCCAAAGGATCCTTTCCTCCACGCCACCCGCCCACGTGGTGAGGATCCGGGATGGCCGCAATTAGATTTAAGATAGTTTTAGGTTAGGGCTTGGGTTTTTTGAAGAGTTCTTCTTCATTTCTTCTTGGATTAACACCCTTTTGGGTTTGTAAGTTGACTATTCATTCACCCTCTCCATTAATATAGCTTGTATTTCATTAATTCTTGCTTTGTAGTTAGATTACTTTCTTTGTAATTTAGGTTTACATGCTTTGTTTACTTGCTTTGTTGTGTAGATATGATTTCTAGCTAAGTTAGTCTAGGTTGTGCCGGATTGAACTCATTCCGGGTTGACGTGTTGCTTTGCTTTGGTGACGGAGTTTATGGGTCTATTTCTGGTGCGTTGTCCTAATTATTACGCCTAGGAGATTTGACGGAGCATATCATGTATGTTCCGTGCTTACGACCTTGCGTCCTTAATTTTTGGGGTATTTGTTGACGCCAAAATTGTATTATGCTTTATGCGGATTTAGGGGCATGACAACCCTTGGTTCAATTAAGTATCGAAACGAGATGCATTCATAATAACTCGTCGACCCATGTGACCATTTTATACTAATTAACTCGGGTGAGGGATATTCGACGCAACTTATAATTTTTACTCGCTTTGTTAATCTAATTTCAATACACTCGCCTTGATTAATCTTTCCCTTTTTTCTGCATCTTTTCCTTTTTAGTTTGTAATCAACTTTTTCCCTTTTATTGAGAAGTATTAAACCATATAATATTCTAGCAGCTCGTCTCTATGAATTTTTGATACCCGACTTACCGCTATACTTGTATCGCAAGTGTAGTTGTAATTTAGGTTTGTTTGTATTATCGCGGTGAAACGAAAACAATGATTGTGTCCTTACACGAACATACTTTTCACGCGTAATCACCTATGTAATTTGAACTTTACCCTATAGATTATTATAAATACATTCTGGGATCTAGGACGCAAATGAGATATTCTAATCTTCTCCTTGAAATTATGCTAAGCTCCAATTCCTCCAATCAATAAAAGTACCTCCATTTTTAGATCTAGAAATGATAGATCATGCAATTCAAAAAGTATTTAATTGAATTGAGTAAGATAATGTAGATTTGGAATTTTTTTTCTCAATTCACTCATAAAATCAAAGATCAAGGCATATATTTAACTTTTAATAATTTTGGAGGGAACAAGTGAATTGGGAAAAAGAGAAGTAAGGATAACTATCAACCTCATATAAACCCAGAGAAGTGTTTTAATTGTGAGGTTTTTAGATCTCTTCAAATGGGAGGGAACATGACCTATTTATAGGGAATTTTCAAAATTCATCTCTGTTGTTCGCAAGGTTGACTTTCACTGTGTGCACGATTGACTTTTTTAAGAGCGCATGACAACATATGACCTTGTGAACAGTTAAAGGCTAAAAAATACAATAACCATTAACTTTGTACAAAAACACTATGTTAACTCCCAAAAACGTTTTCAAAATACTCTGAATAAAAGAATCACTTGTCCATCTAATTTAAAAAATACATTTTGAAAAATAACGTGCACGTGTGTATATCCATATGTGAGTTCATAAAACTAATAAAAAAGGATATAATCGTCAAAGCACGTGTGGCAATGAAAGTCTTGCAATTATTGATATACCCGTATATACCCTCGGCCAGGACGGGGGTGTACTCCTCCCAGACGATGGCTCAGGCCCAAGACGAGCCCAATAATCAAGGCCCCGTTACAGGAAGGATCGGCCAGGATGACCCCACACCATGGGCCAGACGACCATTCAAGGGGCCGAACCCTCATCATTGCTTAGACGACCCTTCAAGGGGTCGACCCCTCATCATGGCCCAGAAGACCCTTTAAGGGGCCGAAACCTCATCATGGCCCAGACGACCCTTTAAGGGGCCGACCTCCTCACATTTCCCAGATGACCCTTCAAGAGGCTGACCCCTCAACATGACCCAGATGACCCTATGAGGGTACGACAGTACGAGGCCCACACCAGGCCAGGCTCACTGCCAGCCATAACTTTACCCTCAGCCTTACATCACAAGATGAGGGTGACATCATCACAGCGCGTGATTTAGGAGATGCATGGAACAGTGCGTGTAGGACTCATACAACTTATGGCCTAAACCGTTATAATAATATCATCCCCTCACGTGAGGGAATATTATGTCATCATTGATTTCAACTTGCACATCCAGGTGTCAGCAGGGGATTGGCTAGACCATCATTCACATGCTCCATGGATGCTTGGGGGGGTATACTACACCCCCAAGCCCTATATATACTTGTCACCTTCAACCCTGTAAAGGGATCGATAATTATAACCCTAAATAAAACTCTTCCTGTACACATAATAGAGAGAGAGAGAGAGTGATCTTATGTGCATTGTATCCAAGGCCATTAGTGCCCATATTTAGTGGATCACACACTCATAGTGGATGTAGGCCTAATTGGTTGAACCACTATACATGATTGTCTTATTCCTCTTATACTCATCCCCTTCTATATAGTTATACACACATATATCTCCATGGCTGCCATTGTTATCATGGTTTGAGGTCATCATCACTTATCTGGTGGTGCTGAATCTTAGCATCATCAGTTTAGCACCGTTTGTGGGAACGAGAAGATATCTCTACCTTTATACAGCTTGAGCTCACCGGGCACTCTGGTGGTGAACCAGTTCTCCCCCTTTGTGGAGCTGTTTCACCATTGAAAGAGACCCATTGAGGTTATCAAGCTCATCAGTATTTTGATCATTCATATCTCTATAGCTCAAACACATCGCACCAGAGATGACACCACCACCACTTACTCCACCGGATAGTGGAGTGGGACCCAGTTCCAGTCAGCCACCACCTCAGTCTAAAATAGCTGATGTGGCGGCCGCCTTAAAGTCTCTGGTAACAAGCCATCGGATTATGCAAGAGAAGTTTACAGATGTTAGCCAAAACATACTAAGACCACCGGGAGTCTCATCAGAGATGATTACTCCAGCAGCATCTCCAGGGCAGCATGAGGCCAGGGGACCAGCCCAAGCACCACGCAAAGATTTTCCGCCTCCTCAGCAGCGCAGGGATGTCACTGACCCCCGATGTCTACACCTGGGGAGGCAAGGAAACCCTTGCCCAGAAGACAGATATGACGATCTGGAGGGGGAAGAGGCCCCCATAGAGTGCTGGGAGCCGTATGAGGTCTCCAACAATACTATGTGACCTATCCAGGAGAGTTGAGGTAAGTGTGGAAGGCAAAATCTCAACGATCATCCGAGGGGCTCTGCTTTTAATCGTCTGAGCAGGGGGTCGACCATTGAGAGACTGATCCTAGTAAATGACCTACAGGAAAAATTATCACAATCGAGAAGTATTACGAGGTCTAGAAGGGAGGCAGTAGATGGCCGACCCCATGGGGCCGACGGGACGACGATCAGGGGGAAGTAAATAGTCGACACAAGCCTGCCACAGTAGAACCCTCCGTACACCTCAAAGAGGCGACGAGGGATAATATCGTCCAAGCTGACCCTACGAGGCCCTGGAACGACTCGATCCAAAGGCTAGAGATAAGTTTAGTGATATTATGAAGAGCCAGGACCCTCTTCAGAGAGGATACTCCATAGGCTCACCCTTTGTGGCGAAGATAGTCAACTTCCCAATGCCGTCCAAGTTTAAGCCACTTGTTGTCACCCCAAGATATGATGGGAGTACCAACCCTGTCCATCATATTGAGATGTATCAAACATCAGCAGACATATACTCTATCTCAGATGAGATGAGGTGTCATTCCTTTTCTGGCAGTCTGACTGGGGCTGCACATGTCTGGTATATGTCTCTTCCAAAGAATTCCATTGAAAGCTTCAAATAGTTAACAGACCGATTCATCCATAACTTTTTCTTTGGATTGAGACCATAAAAGAAGACCACACACCTGCTCTATGTTAAATAAGGGAAGAATGACAGCCTAAGAGACTACAGAGCCAGATTTAACAAAGAAAATCTGGAGGTCAAAGACTACGAGGAAAGCATTTCCATGACAACCCTCATTGAAGGACTCCATAAGGGAAAGCTATTATAGAAGCTTGCTGAAGACCCTCTGAGGAGACTTGTTGAATTGCTATCGACATCAGGAAAGATGACGAACGTCGAAGAGGTGATGGGCACAAAATACGAAGATTAAAAAGGAGGTACTAGTGGGGGTAAGTACCCAAAAAGGAATAAAGAGGGGAAGAAGAGGCTGGAAGATGACAAATTTGCCTACTATAGCCCTCTAACGGTCAGTTGCGAGCACATTCTGAATAAGATAAAGAGTGACCGATCCTTGAACTATCCTGAGAAGTTGAGGGAATCCCCTCACAAGAGGAACAAAAACCTGAGGTGTAAGTTTCACCAGGACCATGGCCATGTGACCGACAAATGTTTTGCCCAAAAGATGAAGTTGAAAAATTGCTAAAAGAAGGAAATTTAAAAAAATACGTTAACAAGAATGCCTTCAAGAGGGGACGAGGGGACGACCCCAGTAAGAAGAGGGGTGATACATGCATAGAAGATCCTCTAAATAGAAAAGACGACCCTTTAGATGACGAGGACGACTCTGACCTCCCACCGAGAGACGACCACAACCTTGTCAAGAGACGCAATATGATCTCACTCTGTGTTGGGATGATCTTTGGGGGACTAGCAGGAGGAGGGTAAGAGGTCACAGACAGGAAGGCCCATGTGGCCGAAGCTAAGGCTGTGACAAAATCTTTACATTGAACCTCCATAGAAGCAAAGTCGGACAAAAGAAAGAAGGTTGATATGGATACTCTGATAGTGGGGTTCTCAAGAATGGACTTAAAAGGACTCTTAGCCTGACATGATGACCCTTTCGTCATCACTACCAGGGTACACGGGTGTGAGGTGCCGAGGATTCTGTTAGATAGGGTAGTTCTACAGATGTGATGTTCTGGCCGTGCTTTAAAGCCTTGGGCCTCAGCCCTGTAAGGATCGTACCATACCTTCACCCCTTGATTGGTTTCAGTAGGGAAAAAGTTCATCCCCTAGGAGTGTATAAGGCTAATGTTAGAATGGGGGATGAGTGGCCGAGATGGCCAACCAAGAAGGTTAACTTTTTTGTGATGGATAAACAAGCCTTATCAGCCTATAACATTATACTGGGGCGAGTGACCCTCAAGAAATTTAAGGCCGTGTCATCCACTGTTCACCAGAGGATAAAATTGCCGACCCCTCACGGGGTAGGGGAAGTTTAGGGAGACCAGACGGTGGCACGAGAATGTCACTTCAACTCTGCCGAAGAAAGAGAGGCACACAAGAAGGCAACAAATAGTTACAATATTGATACCCTCGATCCCAGGGATGAGAAAAACTGAAGATAGGAGAAGTCGTGAAAGAGGTAGAATCCATCATCCTTAATGAGGATGAGCTAAAAAAACCCATCCAAGTAGGCAAAATTCTAAAGAAAGACATCACAGAAGACCTCATAAAGATGTTAAGGAGAAGACATGACATCTTTGCATGGAGTCATGCAGATATATTAGGGATCGACCCCGACATCATGTGCCATAAGCTCAACGTGGTAAAGGGTGCAAAGCCAGTCAAGCAGAAGAGGAGAATTTATTCTCGAGAAAAATATGAGGTTATAAGGGACGAGGTCAAGATGCTGAGTTTATCAGAGAGGTTATCTATCCCGAATAGCTGTCTAACCCAATCATAGTCCCAAAATCCAATGGGAAGTGGAGGATGTGCGTAGACTTCATAGACCTCCATAAATATTGTACCAAAGATAGTTTCCCTCTTCCCTGCATTGATTAGATGGTAGGCTCTACCGCAAGCCATGAGCTAATGAGCTTCATAGATGCCTATTCAGATTATAAACAGATCTTCATAAGCCCTGAGGACTCAGAAAAAACATCTTTCATTACCGACAAGTGAACATACTGTTATAGGGTCATTCCCTTTGGCTTAAAGAATGCAGGGGCAACGTATCAGCGCCTTGTGAATAAAATGTTTGAAGACCAAATTAGGAAGTCTATGGAGGTTTATGCAAATGACATGATGACCAAGAGTTTAAAGGCCGAGGATCATGTGTCCAACCTCGAGAGGATCTTTAACACAATGGACAAGTATCAAATGAAGCTCAAACCGGCCAAATGTGTCTTCGGGGTCGGAGCAGGGAAGTTCTTGGGGTTCATTGTCAACCAAAGAGGCATCAAGGCCAATCCTGAAAAGATAAAGGCCCTCATAGAAATGAAGACCCCCCAAACCATCAAAGACGTTCAAAGGCTCACAGGGTGAGTGGCTTCTTTGAATAGGTTCATGTCTAAAGCCACAGACAGGTGTTTACAATTCTTCAAAATTCTCAAAAAGGCCTTCGAATGGAACGAAGAGTATGACCAGGATTTCAAGGAGATAAAGTCATACCTAGGGTCTCCTTTTCTTTTGTTATGACCAGTGCAAGGCAAACGGATACATGTGTACCTAGTCATCTCAAAATTAACCATCAGCGCAGCCATTGTGAGAGAAGAGGATGGAGTACAGAAGCCTGTGTATTTTAACTGTAAGGCTCTCTAGGGGCAGAGCATAGATACCCAAGGATGGAGAAGTTGGCTTATGCATTGATCCATTCATCAAGAAAGATGAAGCCGTACTTCGAGTCCCATGCAATGGTCATCCTCACCGACTCTCCTCTCAGACGGGTCTTACACAAGCCAAACAAATTAGGGAGGCTAATGGCCTAGGCTATAGAGTTAGGAGAGTTTGACCTTGTATATCAACCAAGGATGGTCATTAAGGGGCAGGCGTTACCTAATTTCATGGCTAAATTTACTTAGGAAGATGATGAGGCTGAAGAGGGGCAGAATTGTTGACCCATCCACAAAAAAGGTAGAGACAGGCACCGCTAGACAAAAAGTTGTCAAAAATAAAGATTGGAGATATCTCTTTAGACAAGGGTCCCTCATCGAGGGAAATTTCTCAAAGGAAAAGACCGTGTGGAACCTCTTTGTTGACGGGTCCTCTTGCGAGAGCGAAAGTGGGGCTAGATTAATAGTATCATCATCCGACGGCACAGACATTGAGTACGCCCTGAGGTTCAACTTTAAAGCCTGTAACAAAGAGTCTGAATATGAGGCCCTGATAGCAGGCCTCTCCTTGTCTAAGTCTCTTAGTGTCGGCCAGATCTTGGTCCATAGCGATTCAAGACTTGTAGTGAATCAAATACTAGGAGCGTACGAAGCTAAGGATGAGCAGATGTCCAAATACCTTCAAAAAGTGAAGTCACTATTAAAGAGCTTCAGAGAAGTGAATTTGAAGAGGATACCTAGACTTGATAATGGTCGAGCCGATGAACTTACTAGACTGGACTTAGCAACTGGGACTGATATCAGGAAGACAGTCCCAGTGGAAATCTTACTTCGACCAACAATTGAAGATACAGACGAAACACTTGACACTTGCTTAAATATTGACAGGGAAGCCTCATGGATGGACCCTCTAATCAGATACATTAAAGAGGGGGAGATGCCAGAAGCAAAACAAGAAATGAAGAAGTTAAGGTACAAAGCCGCAAAATTCACTGCCATCGGAGACACCTTGTACAAAAAGGGGTTCTTTCTCCCCTTGCTCAGATGTGTGCACCTGTCTGAGGTCCCGCACATATTGCAAGATGTGCACGAGGGGTCATATTGAAGCCATATTAGGGGAAAATCGTTAACAAAGAGGATAGTAACCCAGGGATACTGGTGGCCGACACTAGGGAAGGATGCCACGACATACGTAAAAAGGTGCGATAAATGTCAAAGTTTCGCCACTATACCCCACCAGCCCCATCACCCTCTTACCTCTATCATATTCCCATGCCATTCGTAGTGTGGGGAATCGATTTAGTAGGACCCTTGGCTACGGCCGTCAATAACTATCGATAATTGATCATAGAAATTGACTATTTTTCAAAATGGGTGGAGGCAGAGCCGATGGTAACCATCACCGAGAAGAAGACCTTTCAGTTTATCTAGAAAAACATTGTATTCAGATATGGTCTCCCCAACACCCTCATCTCAGATAACGGGAATCAATTCAAGAATACCTCTCCGGAAAAATACTGCGGAAGGGTTGGTGTCAAACAATTCTTCTCAACCCCAGGTCGACCTTTGGCGAATGGGAAAATTGATGTTACAAATAGGAAAATCCTAGACGGGATCAAGAAGAGGCGCAAGGAGGCAAAAGGAAGATGGTTTGAGGAGCTGTATGCTGTGCTGTGGGCCTACAGGATGACAGCCAAGACTCCTACCGGAGAAACCCTATTCATGCTAGAGTATGGCTCAGAAGCCGTCATCCCCACTGAGATTGGGTTTCGTACTCACAGGGTCTAAATGTATGACCCCCGGAGAAATATGGAAGAAAGGAGACTTGACTTAGACTTGATCGAGGAAAGGGGGAAGACGCTGAAATAAGGCAAGCGGCCTACCAACAGAGGACAGCCAGGCCTTACAACCAGAGGGTGAAGCAAAGGCCGATCACTGTGGGGGACCTAGTCCATAAAAAGACTTGGCAAAAAGCCTAACAAGCTCCACCCAAATTGGCATGGTCCGTACAGGGTCATTGATGATATTGTCCCTGGAACCTATAGGCTAGAAAACCTTGAAGGGGAACCTTTTTCGAACTCCTCGAATGCAGATCATTTGAAGAAATACTATCAATAATGTAATGTCCTATCGAACCACAATTGTAATGAATGTGTTGCTCCAGCAGAACACTTGGAATGTTAATGAGAATGTCATATTGGCCACCCATCTTGTGTTTTTTTTAATTCTAGTAGGATTGGGGTTATCCTCGTTAAACCACCCTCGGCTATGATGAGGGAAAATGGTGGGGACGAACCCCCATTCACCCTCAAGAAAGACGAAGGGGGACTTCAAATTTAAAACATAATTTAATTGGTGGAAACCAACCTCAGCTATGATGAGGGCAAATTGTGTGGACTACCCCGCATTCACCCTCAAGAAAGACAAGGGGGACTTCAAATTTAAAACATCTTTTGTGTTGGTGGAAACCACCCTAGGCTACGATGAGGGAAAATGGTGGGGACGACCCCCCATTCACCCTAAAGAAAGACGAGGGGGGACTTCAAATTTAAAACATCGGTAAGTTGGTGATAACCACCCCCGGCTATGATGAGGGAAAATGGTGGGGACGACCCCCCATTTACCCTCAAGAAAAATGAGGGGGGATCTCAAATTTAAAACATCATTTATGTTGGTGGAAACCACCCTCGGCTATGATGAGGGCAAATGGTGGGGCCGACCCCCCATTTACCCTCAAGAAAGATGAGGGGGACTTAAAATTTAAAATATCATTTATGTTTGTGGAAACCACCCTCAGCTATGATGAGGGCAAAGGGTGGGGACGACCCCCCATTCACCCTCAAGAAGACGAGGGGGACTTCAAATTTAAAACATCATTTATGTTGGTGGAAACCACCCTCGGCTATGATGAGGGCAAATGGTGGGGACGACCCCCCATTCACCCTCAAGAAAGATGAGGTGGACTTCAAATTTAAAATATCATTTATGTTGGTGGAAACCACCCTCGGCTATGATGAGGGCAAAGGGTGGGGACGACCCCCCATTCACCCTCAAGAAAGACGAGGGGGGACTTCAAATTTACAACATCATTTATGTTGGTGGAAACCACCATCGGCTATGATGAGGGAAAATGGTGGGGACAACCCCCAAGAAAGACGAGGGGGGACTTCAAATTTAAAACATAATTTATATTGGTGGAAACCACCCTCGGCAATGATGAGGGCAAATGGTGGGGACAACCCCCCATTCACCCTCAAGAAAGACGAGGGGGACTTCAAATTTAAAACATCATTTATGTTGGTGATAACCACCCTCGGCTATGATGAGGGAAAATGGTGGGGACGACCACCCATTCACCCTCAAGAAAGACGAGGGGGGACTTCAAATTTAAAATATCATTTATGTTGGTGGAAACCACCCTCGGCTATGATGACGGAAAATGGTGGGGACGACCCCCCATTTACCCTCAAGAAAGACGAGGGGGACTTGAAATTTAAAACATCACTTATGTTAGTGGAAACCACCCCCGGCTACGATGAAGGAAAATGGTGGGGAAGTCCCCCCATTTACCCTCAAGAAAGACGAGGGGGGACTTAAAATTTAAAACATCATTTATGTTGGTGGAAACCACCCTCAGCTATGATGAGGGAAAATGGTGGGGACGACCCCCCATTCACCCTCAAGAAAGAGGATGGGGGACTTGAAATTTAAAACATCATTTATGTTGGTGATAACACCCTCGGTTATGAAGAGGGAAAACGGTGGAGACGACCCCCCATTCACCCTCAAGAAAGACGAGGGGGGACTTAAAATTTAAAACATCATTTATGTTGGTGGAAACCACCCTCGGCTATGATGAGGGCAAACGGTGGGGACGACCCCCCATTTACCCTCAAGAAAGATAAGGGGGGGGGGGAGGTTAATGGGATGGTTAATACATCATATCATGAATTAAGATAAATCACGCAAGAGGCAGGCATAGAAGATAGGAGAGGAATTATATTAGAAACAAAGTGTTACAAATGCTTGTCCAACAAAAATAAAGTACAAAAATATTTGTTACATGAAGAGGGTATTGGCTACAGACAACCACTCTATTGACAGACATCGGAGGGCAAGGCTTCAACATCAATGGGAGTTTCTTCTATGACCAAGATAAGATGATCCTCAGATGTGCTGATACCTTCTACGTGCACTCGGGACTCCACATGGGCTAAAGCCTCGGTAATAAGGGGGGCATTCAACTGAACTGCCTCAAGAGACGGGAAAACTGAAGAGACATCATTAGAAAACTTAAGGACGACCCATCGTCAGGTCGTCCTGATCCCTCTCTCTAAGTATTCAAGACTGAAGCCTTGAAACTCGTATGAGAGTTCGTAAGCCTCCACTGCATCGGCCTCGGCCTTCTTCACTGACCCTTCAAGCTCAGCCTTGAATTGAGCCCCATGATTGATCAAGGCCTCATCCTTTTCTTTGATAAGAGAGTCCTTTGCCTTCAAGTCGGCCTCATGGTGCTTCATCAGCTCATCCAGGATCCTTGCATTTTTGGTCCTTGCACTCTCCAACTCAGCCTTTGTAGTCTCTAGCTCGGTCTTCAGATTGGCCTCATGCTGAATAGCCCTCTCGGCCTTAGAGAAATTTTGTTAATTTTCATCCATCCACTTGGTGGCCGAGGTAAAGGCGCAGACAGACTTCATGGAGGCACACATGTTAAGAGGGGTCGAGGGAACAGTTCATGAAATGCTGGAAAATCAAAAAGAGTAAAGTCGAGACAGGTACCTGGACCAAAGTGTGCAGACCATAATCATAGACCTTAGCCGAGGGCATATTTGATAAGAAGTCATAATCCGCGGCCGAGGGAGCAGAAAACATCGAGGCCTTGGCTACCCTCAGGTTCTCTATGAGGGAAGATGGTTCAGCCTTCAAGAATGTCAAGTTTTGGGACTAAAAGTCCCCCATGCTGGAGGAGGAACTAATCCCCTCGGTGTGTGTCTGAGGGGCCTCCACCCTCACCCTCGTCCTTGAATCCTGTTGAGGGTTAACAGGATCTTCTGGCTCCTTTATTTTATTACTATCGACGGTCAACTCAACATGTGATGGCCCCACGGCCTTTGTCTTCTTCTGAGCCTACTGAGGCTCTTTGCCTTTTTTCTTGCCTAGGCCAGATAGTAAACTTGGCACAGTCATCTCCCAGAGTTGATCGAATATGTTTGCAAGATGACCTGAAAAGGGGATGAGATATCAGAAAGATATTGAGACAAAGATAAAAAGGGGATGAGATATAAAAAATTGAGTAAAAAACCACTCACATAGTTCTGTTAGGGGGCCAATCCTCAGACCAGCTTCTTTAAGGAAGCGTGGGGTCATCAAATCTTCAAATTTGGCAAGTTCACCCTCTTTCCCTCGCTCTCTCAAGTTGTCAAAAATAACCCTCTCTTCCAAGATGAGTCCGGGGTCTGATCGTGCTTTCATTGAAGGGTTGGACCATACCCTTGGGACACTCGGACTATCTTCCACGGGCCATCCCACGGCGGTGAATTCCCAATCCTCGAAGATAAAGAAAAACCTCTTCTTCCAGTAATGATTAGAAGTCTGAGCCACATGAAGAAGCTTCTTGTCGGACTTCTTGGCCCCCAAATGGAAATACCCAGGCTGTTTGGATGACAAGGTGATGTTGTAGTAGGCAATGAATAAATCAACCGAGGGCTCATCGGTAAATGAATTCTTCTAAAGTGAGATATCGCCAAGGATAGTCCTCCATGAGTTGGGAGGAAGTTGAGAAGGAGAAACCCCAATGGTAGACAGTATGTTAACTATTGCAGGGTGCAGGGGAAACCTAACACCTACCCTTAGCATCTGCTCGTAAACAACAATCTCTCCCTCGTCCCCCTGGAAGACTCTCTCAGATTTAGTTGGGACCCTCACACTTATATTAGATTGTATACCAAATAGATGCCTATATACTAAGAGATCATGATCCTTAACTGATGATACATAATTCGAGGCGCTATAAGTATCAACTTAGCCATCATCATCATCAGAACTCTCATTGTCATCCTCAGCACTCTCGTTCTTAGATCCCATAGACTCTTCGCCTATCTGGGGCCATCTGGAAAGGATACTTCAAAAGCAAGAGGGGACAGGGCTGTTACAAGGACATCCTCAGAAGGTGTTGTGCCCTCGGCCCGTCGGCTTGGGCTAAGAGTGGATGTCTTTCTCCTCCCAGAAGGACCAGCACCCGTAGGCGATGATTCTCTCTCATTCATTTCTCCCTCGTACATCTGACTATCGGCTGGATGACAAGATGACCCACAAGACTCAGATGGTACTATTATGGCTAGAGGAATGGGGAAGATTGGTCATACCCAATTAGGGTCGGCCCCTCATCTTCTCTCGTTCTCCTCCTCTATTCTCCTAATCTCAGTAAAGAATTTCTCTCTCAGGGATGGGAATTCCTCGACTAAATCATAAAGCCTCCTAAGAATTAATGGGAAGACCCTACACTTAAAGGAATTTGTCCAAGCTAACTACAAATAAGTTCACAGTTGACTAAGTTTGACTCTTAGATCAAACCTAAAGAAATGAAAAGTTTTTAGGTTTGAACACTCAAGAACAAGAAGAACAGCTCACCGGAGAAGAATGCCGAAAAAAGCAAAACAACCAAGGAAAAAGTGAAACGAAACCCAAACGCAAAATGTAAATTGTAAACAGAAGTTGAAGGCTCAATGAGGAATCTAAAGAAAAGAAAGGTTACCTAAGAATGAAGGAAAAGACAGTGAGGCTTGATGCAGAAAAAATAGAAAAAATGGGGATAGAACTGTTGAGAAACTAGAGAGAGAAAGCTATGGCATGAAGAAGAAAAAAATAAATGACTATTTAAAAACATTTAAATACTTTGTCATTGGGGAGGGGCCCATAAGGCAAGGCGGTGCACAACCCATGAGGATATGCATCATTAGGGAACCAAGCCCCAAGCAAGTGTGCAGCCGCCATACCTGGGAACACTGATTCACACCTGACCACTCAGTGGATAAAAGGCAGTATTATCCCTCAGCCATCTCAACAACATCAATGGCTAAGGGTTGGGGGGTGATTGATATACCCATATATACCCTCGGCCAGGACGAGGGTGTCCTCCTCCGAGATGGGGGCTCAGGCCCAGGATGAGACCAATAACCAAGGCCCCGTTATAGGAAAGATTGGCCAGGATGACCCCACACTATGGGCTAGACGACCCTTCAAGGGGCCCACCCATCATCATGGCCCAAATGACCCTTCAAGGGGCCGACCCCTCATCATGTCCCAGATGAACTTTTAAGGGGCCGACCCTTCATCATGGTACAGACGACCCTTCAAGGGGTTGACCCCTCATCATGGCCCAGATGACCCTTTAAGGGGCCGACCCCCTCATCATATCCAAGACAACCCTTTAAGAGGCCGACCCTTCAACATAACCCATATGACCCTACGAGAGTACGACTGTACGAGGCCCACACCAGGCCAGGGTCACTCCTTGCAGGAACTTTACCCTCTACCTTACATCATAAGCCGAGGGTGACATCATCACAACACGTGATTTGGGAGACGCGTGGAATAGTGCATATGGGACTCATACAACTTATGGCCTAAACCATTAATAATATCATCCCCTCACGTGAGGGAATATTATGTCATCATTGATTTCAACTTGCACATCCAGGTGTCAGCAGGGGATTGGCTAGACCATCATTCACATTCTCCATGGATGCTTGGGGGTATACTACACCTTAAGCCCTATATATACTTGTCACCTTCAACCCTGTAAAGGGATCGATAATTGTAACCCTAAATAAAACTCTGCCTGTACACATAGTAGAGAGAGAGAGTGTGTGAGCTTATGTGTATTGTATCCAAGGCCATTAGTACCCATATTTAGTGGATCACACACTCACGGTGGATGTAGGCCTAATTGGCTGAACCACTATACATCATTGTCTTATTCCTCTTATACTCATCCCCTTTTATACACTTATTCACACATATATATCTATGGTTTCCATTGTTATCACTGTTTGAGCTCATCATCACTTATCTGGTGGTGCTGAATCTTAGCATCATCAATTATTGAGTAGCTTACATGACCCGTAACTTCAAAACTCAATATAAGTAAACGAAAACTTCTCACTCAAACATATGAATCCTATATTGTATTAATGACTCAATGACTCAAGTGTTTTGTCACGGAATTTAGCCAACCTTAATATGCAATACTTACCATATAAAATTTTAAATTTTCTTCATTACATGTGAGGCGCGTCATTTGGGGAGCATGGGTGTGAGGCTTTCTTTCCAAGAGAGCCATCGCTTCAGTTCCCTTTTGGAGATAAATAGTATAAAGGGTAAAAAAAACTTTGCCTCATTACTTGAAGCCAAAGGTATAACATACATTTTCTTTCTCTTTCTCTGTAGATTGTGTTGCAAAGAATTTTGTTTTCAGAAATCATCATCTTCTTTCTTTTTCGTTTCTTTATCCATGTCTAGGTGTCTGAAAAAGTATGAAGTGACCTCATAAAATGATTTTGAGCCAAACACTATTAAAATATAAACCTTTTTCGAATGTGGGAATGTCTATAACATTTATGCAAATGTTACACTTATGACAATCACCATAATAGAGAAATGGATTTGTTTTCCCCTCAACCCATAATTGTTTTAGAGGAATCCATTTCCATGGGATACTTCCAATATAGGAAAGAAGAACTTTCTTTCAGATTGTGATGGGTACAGTCGCGATAAACTAGATTTATGGGACTAATATGGGTTTAAATGAAACTAGGTATTTCCAAGCCAAGGATAATTTCAATAACTTTGTTACTTGGCTCAGATCTCAAAAGCACACTGACAGGGATGTCTTGATGTTTTTTGGGTAACTCTATAATGAGAACTATGTAAGTCTTTATGTGCCTATGCAAGCGGATCTCTTAGTAGGTTCTTTACCATTCATTTTCATTGAATTAAAGTTCATTTTTATTGATATTGATCGGCCTTTATCTTAATGAAGATTCTTACTGCGAAAGAAACCCAAATATTTTGAAGTCAACCTTGCCGACCTAAAAAAAAGTTTGGATTTGACCACCTCCTATTAGGGTTCGATTTCATCGGAGATCTTCCCACATACATCTTGTCTATGAATTGACAGCTGCATCACCCAATAATTTTACAACCATTCCTATAGTAAAAACAACTAATTACACGATATTCAATGATTCTTCTATCGGAAGAACTACTCCTATGCTTAACATATAGATGAGTGGAATATACGTTGATGAATTATTTTTGGCCACCTACATAATCTCTACCGATTCTGAGGAGGAAAAATCAGACCAAGAATAAGGGACCTTTTCCTCAATAATTTCACTCCCCTATTTTTGTATGAAGAGGTCAAAACTTCAAGACACCTTTGGGAATGTATAAAGTAGTATAAGGAAGAATAGGGAAAATACTTCATTTTCCCCTAGTCTCCCAAGACTAGAAGACATAATAGGATGCCTAAGATGAACACTTGACATTGATGCCGCTAGGGATAACTTAAATAGTTTATGTGGATAGGGTAAATAGGGTGCCCAAGGTGCATCTGGCACCAAGAAAAGAACCACATCCCTCTAAGATAAGTAAAACTAGGAAAAGGAGAAGGAAAGAGATTGGGAGAGTAGGCCAAGAAGAGGATAACTGATGAAACTTCTCCCATTACTTAACGAGGGGAAACAATCTGTCTACGATGGTTTCCCCATGTCAGTAAGCACATCACAAACATAACGTCCAAGGTTACTTTATGGACAATCAGTTTTATGATGGGCCAAAATTGTGTTACTATTAATCACTCAACATTTCAGAACATTAAATGCTTTAAGGTGGGCGTCTAGGAGGTCATTACTCAACTTGACTATCATGAGTCATTTGTGTTCAACAATGGATAAATAATTGAACTTAGAAGGGATAATATTACCAAATACGACTTTGCCTATGCCGAACATCCTCTTCTAAAAAAATCCTGTAACTGGTAATGATGAAGCTTCCCTTGCATCTACCCCAGAGGTGATTTAGCTAATAACTAAGGCAATATTCTCGAAGGACAGAATGGAAATAATTTTACAAAAAGTTAGGTGGTTACCCCTGCTACCCTAGTTGTTTTAGAGGTTTTTATCATTTTTGTTTGTTTTGATTATAAGCCGTTTCACCAATCTTTTGTAGGCATTGTTCAATTTTATATTAATAAAAGAAGTTTCCATTTGTACCTATGGCTTATTTATTTTTTATGAATGTGTATAAGTTCTATTCTTCTTGTGGTCGGTTGATAATAGGTTTATGTCTAACTCCACTTACTTGTAAAATTGTTTAACAAACTAAATTTCCAATTTACTTAGTAACAAAAATTTTATGAGTTTAGATTATTATTTAAACTTAATCATCAGTCTGCACCGACTTGTAATATTAATCAACAAGTTAATGTTTAAATTAATTTATTCATTAACACTTTAATAAGTTGGCGTTGTCATTTAACTTAATCATTGGTCAATAAAGTTTGGATTTATGACCGAATCCATTAACTTGAAAAATTAATCAAAAACATAACTTTCAAATTAACTTATTGACTAACAATTTGTTAAGTTAACATTCCTATTAGACTTAATCATTGGTTAGTGGAGTTGGGATTTCTGACTGACTCCACTGATTTGTTAAATTAATCAAAAAGCTAATGTTCAAATTTACATATTGACTAACAATTTGATAGGTTAACATTCTTATTCAATTTAGTCATAAGTCTGTGGACTTAGAATTGGTGAATGATTTCACTAGATTACAAAATTAATTAATAAGTTAACATTCAACTCAACTTATTGACTAACAATTTGAGAAGTTAACATTCATGTTCAACTTATTGACAAACGATTTCGTAAGACAACAATGTATATTCATTTTACATTGTACCACTCATTTTTGGGTGCATTTATGCCAATTTTAGGTCGACCAACTCAGTTCTAGGATGTACCACCAATTTTATGTCCATTTATGCTTGTTGTAGGAGAAACTGACGTGTTTTAAGTTGTAGCACTAGTTTCTAGATGTGCGTATGCCTGTTCTAGGCCAACTAACCCATTATTGGGTTGTACCAGTATTTTAGGTGGGTTATGATGAATTTTAACGAATAAGTTTAATTACATAAAAGAGCAATGTTTATTAATGCGAATCATTTTTATTCAACTAAAGATGGTAAAAGTAAATCTAATTTACTTATTAAAAAAATTTCCTACGTTTATGGGCACTAGATCACCAACATTGAATTCTTTAACCTTATCCTATTATCATGTTGCCCGACAAGCTCTTGATGATAAGTTATAAGGTGGATAGGAGCCTTTTCTCTTCATTCTTCATCCATATCAAATTTGGGAGCTGAATATTAGTTATTGTGATTTTCCTAAGAAATTTTGGATCTGAGATTCGAAGGACCAATATCTAAAGGGATGATTGCTTCCATTTCATAACTTAAGTCATAAAGAGCTCCCCTATTTACCTCATGGGGTTAGTTTTATAGGGCCAGAGAGGATATCTCGTCTACCAATCTTCTCTTGGCGTTCTCTAATCACTATTTGATCCAATTGAATAGGGTTTTGGTAGTGATCTATGCATGTCCGTTGCATTATGGGAAAACCACAGAGGTATAATGATTTTGATTCCCATATTTTGAGTCGATTTCTCTAGGGATACTAAATTTAGTGATTATTTTTTTCCACGCAAATCATCTAGCATTAGCCTCTCGGATGTAAATTAATGGTGACTACACCATTTAGGCATTTTTATCACGGTTAAGGAGATTGACAAAAGGGAGTTGTCACGATCAAAGACGCTGATAATTATGGGGGTGACACAGCCTTGTGTCACGGTCATTGATCGTGAAAATTACCTTTTTGTGGTACTTTTTACATTAGTAAAATCAATACAAATGGGGGTGACCAAGACTTGTCACAGTTAAGGACTGTGACAACAAAATCATTATCACAGTCATGTAACGATCTTTAACTGTGATAAGTATTGGTATTGTCATAGTCTTCTAACGACCCAAACTTATCCCTGCGCGATTGACTTTTTTTTGTGTGCATGATGGGGGGTAGTGCTAAAATATTTTATGACCGTGCGCGTGGACCAAAATTAAGGTCGTGCGAATGAATTAGTTTTTTTCCCTTCAAGGAGTGGGACAACTCCTTTTGTCACGGTCAAGGATGGTGACAATACTGTAGAACATGAAAAAAATTAATGGGAAGTAGCTACATCCCAACAATAAACTAGTTTCAAATAAGTCCTACTTTTGTTCGAACCAGCATCAACACAATCAACAATATAATACACGTCAAAACCAAAATAAAAAATTTCATATATCAAACAAAATTAATGTTTCAAGTTAATTCCCATAAATTTCAAAATACACCAGTTCTTACAAAAACTTATGAATGTTTGAGAAGATAAGTAGGGCATATAAGTTATACCCCCAGTGTCTCATAAATATCTCGGACACCGGTTTACTAGTCAAACCACAATACCTCATCCTCTTTACCCACCACAGACTTAGTGATCCAAAATCGAGACTCAAAATCTTGTGGTGGACGGGTGTGAACCAAGGTACTAGAAGTGATGCTCATGTACTTCACTCCCTTAACAATTGGGACACCTCCACGCATGTCAAGGATATAGACCATCTCTCCATCAGGCTTAAATAAAGTCGGTACAACTTGGTTTGGGTTGACAACATGTACGGGGATGATAAGTCAGCCGGAGTCATTGAGGGGGATGGAGTAATGGTCCCCTCCCCTACCATCTCCTTCCCCTTTTCTTTATCCTTCGTCTTTGACTTCCCCTTACCTTTATTCGTGACGATATGTTTAACCCATTAGAACATATGGTTCATAATTTTTTTGGAGACTTTTAGATACCAAGTCCGTGTCTTATTTGTATGTGTTGAATTTGGCGGACAACCCACTCTTACTGCAAACAATGCCCATCAGCTTTGAATTTCCTATCCGGGAGTTAAGACCTTGAGTACGACATTTTCTATATTGGCCCAACACTTGTATTAGTGCATCCGTACTCATAGATACCCTGTCACTATCATTCTGGGTATTATGCACCGCCTTTAGCCTCTCCTGAAATAATAAACAAACACATTATTAACTTAAAAATATAAATAAACGCTCTAAAATTGGCAATATAATTTTAATTATAAATTAAGATGGTATTGATGACCTGCGAATTAGCTGGGTCTCCCTTCTTTGCCTAAACATTTATATAGGAGTAGATCTATATGGCTTTCCTCCTAAGCCACTCCCGGAATCCTGTAAAATGGGCCCAAATTAAAGAAAAGTGTGACCAAAATAAAGTAATTTACTTATCACTAAATAAAATGTAATTTAAATTAATTTACTTCCCATCTGATGCTCCTCTTCTGCATAAGATGTCCACTCGGAGTAATGCACATCCACCTTTTTTGACTAGTTAGTCCTCCCCTAGCCACAGGAGGAGAACTGTTTCTTAGACACCTCGTTCTCCACAAACCTCTGCCTGATGACCAATCTGATTGTTCCCTTATCTGGGATGGTGTCCCTAAATGCAAGCACAAACTCGCAGTCCTTACCAAAATAACAGAATGCTGGTTCTTCTTCCATGTCTTACATTGCCTACCTACACCCACTAATACACTATCTCGCGCTTTCGGGGGCAAGTTGAATTTTTGTTGTCCAAAAAATATATAATATAAGCAATTCAGTCAATTAACATGAAATAATAATAATAAAATCTTATATAAAAGTCAAATATTTAGAATAAATATTGCTATTTTCATACCTCTAAGGCCCCCCAAATGGCCATCTTCAGCTCCACAAGCACGTTCCTCCAATCTTCAGACTCTAAACTAATTACTTATTTTAATAACTCTAACAGCCTCATTTGTAGACTAGTTTTGTTTTCAACTATGCTACTCTAATTTTCAAACTTGATGGCTCAATATTAGACGATCCCTCATCACCCTAGATTTTTCTCAGGGTCTTATGGCTTGATGAAGTCATATTTTGTAAAAAAATAGGTTTTAGTAGCATAATATATAACATAAATAAAATAGAAATACTCAAGTTCGAGATATAAGAATTTAAATAACACAAAGATATTCCACCCACTTGTTTCATAGGTGAATCAAATGAAAATACTCAATTAGGATATAAGAATCCAATGGAAATACTAACACAGTTGTTTTAATATAATAACCAAAATTGCAGTTAAAGAACAATAAATTAATCTTTGAGATTGTTTCAACCTACATATTACAAATAAAAATCCTCGATACATTTTACAACCCAAATAACCCTACTCATTTAAAGTATATAAAAATTGTATCAAGTTCTAGTTGTCATCCAAAATGGATTGATATTTGATAGGGTCAGCTAAGTCATCCACATGACTAGTTAGAGACTTTAGCACGTGCAAGATGTCTAACCACGGATCGTTGTTGATATAATATGAGTGAAACACTTGCTAGAAATTTTCATGTGCATACACAAATGGCTTGTCATTCATATTCTCGTTGCTCTTCACCTTATATTTACTACCATTATAAAACTGGTACCCAAATTGACTTTATAAGAATGATTTTCCTTAACTCTTACCCAATCACAGTAAAACACAATATTTTTAACACACACACACACACACACACACACACACACACATATATATATTCTAATTCAAAAATGTCTTGAATTACAACATAGTAAGTCATTTATGCTTCAATGAGGTTTTTGTCTTTCGCACTCTCCCTAAAATACGTAAGAACCTTATACGAAATGCCGTTATTTTGTACCAACGTATTTTTATCATACAATCTCGATAAGAATACATAATCGTTCAGTTAATACTTCATGTACTTTTGTGCCATGAAATTGGGTCCAGTGGCAAGATGAGAAAGCCTTGACATGAAATCACGCATCTTTAATAACTGTAATTCTGGATTACATAATTAATTAGATTAGTTTTAAAGCTCACAATTATTTATTATTTCATAAGGGATGTTTTGACATAATAATTACCACTTGTGACACTTAAAGTGTAAATTCATTGTCTCAATGTGAGACCATCCTTTGTTCTTTCTTGTGTCTGGATGCATTATATTTTCTACATTGAATGACAAATTTATCAAGATTATGATCAAGTATATAAGATAATAGCACGAATTAAAATTACAAAACGAACTTACTCTCTCCATTCGTTAACATCTTAAACACATATTGACTCACTTGTTCATGTTGTATACTTGTCATTTTAACTCATTTCGCCATGAATTGACCAACCCCATCGGTAAACTCATCTCCATCAACTATAATGTTAGGGTCGGGAATATATTCCCTAGCGAACATGGATGCCTCTACAGTAATGTATTCATCCTCGATGGATCTTTCAATGTACCTCCTATTCTTAACATACTCTTTAGGAATTTCATCAACCTTTCAAATGGTGACATCTATCGATATCTTACCGACCGCAAAGAAGAGCCTCATCGCATAAGTGTACCAACAAGTGAATATTTCTGTCGAAGAATTCCATGGGGAAGTACTTCTCCAACATACAAATTGCTTCAGCTATAATTTTTTTTGCAGTCACGATGTGATTTTGATTAACGAATTTTGTGCATAAAAGCGTGAAGCAAAGGCTAATCTGCATAACATCCCTTCGCAAATCCTTCTTCTTAGAGAAATAGTGCTTAAACAATAAATGAACCAGTTGTATGATCACATGCCAATCGCAATACTTGCACTTTTGGAGATCTTGTGTGGTATAGCTCACAATCCTCTGAAAATTTTGTGAAAAATTAGAGGGACCTTTCAAATTATGTAATTTATCTAAAATCACCTTTCTTTCTTTGCTCGTCAAAGTATATGCCCCAGGGGTGATTATATTTGTCCTGCTACTGTCTTCTTTTAATCGTAATTGCGACTCAATTTTTAACACTTTAAGATCACGCCGTGCCTTTTCTCTATCTTTCGAATGACTTTCACCTAGTCATCTGCTCACAAAATCTTCGGCAATGTTCTTCTCAGCATGCATGATATCTAACACATGGTTCATAGGGTTACCTTTCCAATATGGCAAGACAAATAATATTGACCTTTAAGATCACGCATTCAATTTCTTGGCTTCATTATTACTAGGGGTCTTTTATGCTTGACATTCTTGAATTTAGGATTCTTCCCCAACACATTTGCTCCACATTTGGAAGACCTACTTTCAATTTATGAACCTAAAAACTTTCTCGAAGGTAGCCTGTATTCGAACCCACCCGATAAAATAGTAGATCCTTTATCAAACCTAAACCTAAGATTGTAAGGAAACAATATCCTATGAGAATGATACATAATTTTACTACTATCCTTTAGTGTTGAGATCCAGTTTCCTCTCCATAAATGGGACACCCAAAGTAATCATGAATATTACAGGTAAATAATAAGTTGGGAAATCGTGAATTGACCAAATCAACATAGCTTTTAATATGAACTCTTACTATTTACTAGAGTCAAATGATTTCACAGCCATTACCCATAACTCATTCAATTATTCTATCAATGATGCCAAGCAGACATCAATGTCATCACTTGGTTGCTTTGGCCCAAATATCAATAAAGATAAGATTGAAAATTCTGGCCTCATGCCCAACGAAGCCGGGGGGGGGGGGGGGGTGAGGGGTGCTAAGATAACCAGACATACTTTAATTGGTGCTTAGAGAGCCGAATGGATTGAACCCATCTATTGATATTATCAAACGAATATTATGCTGTTCATCTAAAAAATTTGGGTCACGAAAATTTATGCTTTTCTAAATCATTGAGTCCATAGGATGGCGAATTAGATTATCCTTTACTTCTACCCTATCCTGCCAAGTCATTGCCTTTGCTATGAAAAATATCTTTAACCTAGGACCAACAAGGATATATCTTAACACTTTTTAAGCATTTTTGAAAGTGTGCCTTTCTTATCATTAGAACCACACTCTGGCACATATCATACTGAATAATGATTAAGATTTTTGTACTCGTTCTTATATAGTATGAAATCATACTTACAAGCATGACTTTATTTAAACTACATTCCCAAATCTTTCAAATTGTTCTTTATATTCAGATAGTTATCTGGATGTATATTTTCTTTAGGGAGATAATACTCACTCGATTCAGAATTCCAGTCACGCTGTTACCCGACAAACCAGAACAACTCTTCAAACTATGCAAACCAACAATGACATGCAAAGTTGTTGAATTTTTGTGCCAATTAGGGTAAAATAATTAAGGTGATTTGACTTTCAAACTTCAGTAGTCATCATCAAGGTTTATCACAACACCGTCATAAATCCTCCTTATTTTCCACCACATGAACTCTGTAATAATCATATGTTAAATCATCCAACATATTATATACTATGAGGTAATCCTCATGTCCTTTTACTACTATCATACTTAATGGTTGTAGCGGAGGTTATTAAGGGAAAAACGACATTGAATTTCTCTATGAAAAAACACAACTGGTAATCTTCTTGCATACCCAATCTAATAAGATATAATCCATTTGTTTTCCACTCTAATACTTCCCCAATTATACAATGCGCACAAGGATAGGAGAAATCTTTATGATTGATACACCTCTTTGCAAATTTTACAAACTTATTAGCACCTCTACGGTATGCATCCCCGAGTCTATTTTTCTCATCAATCCACTCTTTGTATAAAGGATACCCCATAACATCTACTAGGAATTGTTACCTACCATGTATGAACAAAATAGGTGTTTCTACAAGTTAGTTTATCCCCATGTGTAGTTGAATCATTAGTTAACTCAGACACAAGTTCAATCTAATTATCAACTTATATTTTCTAAATAACAATGTTGAAACACTATCATGTTGAAACTCTAAGACACGTATATAAACCAAATTGATTTTAATTGTAGTTTATATCCTAATTAATTACAATTTTCAAAATCTAGGTTGAAACTCTAAATCACATGTACATACCAAATTGGTTTTAATTATACTTTATAACCTAATCAAATCCAATTTTAAAGACCTAGGTTGAAATCGTAAGTTGCATATGCATACCAAGTTGGTTTTAATTATACTTTATAACCTAATCGAATCCAATTTTAAAGATCTAGGTTGAAACCCTTATCCGCATATGCATACCAAGTTGTTTTTAATTATACTTTATAACCTAATTGAATATAATTTTAAATATCTAGGTTGAAATCCTACGCATTATATACATACCGAGTTGGTTTTAATTATACTTTTTAACCTAATCGAATATAAATTTAAAAATCCAGGTTCAAACCCTAAGCCACATATACATACCAAATTGGTTTTAATTATTCATACTATACATACGAAACCCCAAAATTCTTCACATTTTGAAATAAACACATAAATTATTTATTAATTAAAATGATTAGATTTATAATAAATAAACACATTTTCAAGCCCAAACAAATATCAAAGTCAAATTGTTTAAACCTTTAAACTTAGGTATTGAACAAGTTATTTTCTAATAATATCAAGCTATACATGTAAATACAACAATTTTACAATAAACAAGAACATATATTCAAGTCCAAACATATATTAAAGTCAAATTATTTAAACCTAGGTTTTGCACAAGTTTTTTTATAACAATATCAAGACCATACATGTAAATCCAACTTGTTTACAACAATCAAACACATGTTTTCAACAACTACAACTCTCTCTCTCTCTCTCTCTCTCTCTCTCTCTATATATATATATATATATATATATATATATATATATATATATATATATATTCATACACACACACACACACACATATACGTTAAAGTCAAAATGTGTAAACCATACCTTCGGGTGAAAAAATGACGGGTTTTCGACCTAGGAGAGAGAGGCAACCTAGTTGATGAGAGAGATGAGGGAAATTATGTGATTTTTAGGGGGATGAAGGTTTTTAGGGAAGGAATCCTGACATTTTTTTCATGGTCAAGGACCGTGACAATGGGTGGGTGAAACATGGGTTTTTGGTCTTTTGGTACAGTGGGTTCAACCCCCACCTATTTGGTGAACTAATTAGTAGCAGTGATCAAGAACTTTAGATTCTCTGATACGACAATAAAACTCCTATAATATCCATGCCCCATTGAGATAAGGGCCATAAATGATGATGGTGTAAACAACACTACCAGATGAGGTGTTGATAAGCTCAAACTAGCAATAATAATGGTAGCACAAAAGTAGATATCTAGTAGAAGGAGATGAGGTGAATAAGAGGAACACTTGTATTTAATTGGTTCAGCCAATTTGGCCTACATCCATTGTGAGTGTGTGCGTAATTTCACTAAAATGAGGGCTCTAATGGCCTGTGATACAATCTCTCACTTTCTCTCTCTACTATGTATACCTAACAGAGTTTGTGCTAGGGTTCTAATTATCGACCCCCATCCAAGGTAGGACAAGGCATCTATTTATAGTGCTTCGTGGGTGTAATGTACCCCCCAAGCATGCATTGAGCATGTATGAGCTGAATGTACTAATCATAAGTGCACACCTGGAACTGCCACATGTAAGGAATGATGACAAAATATCCCACCATATGAGTGGAATGATTCGATTATAACTTAATTGCCACGTGATCCAAGTCTTCCATGTGCTTGCGTATGCTCGTACCTGTAATATCACTTATTGTAACCTCAGCCTGGACGAGTACGATGTTGGAGGAGTCTGATAGTTACATTGTCTTGTCAATCATAAATATGTCTTTGACTTGGGAGACTGGCCGAGGTTATGTATGATGTAGGATGTGATGTTGGATGAGGCAGAGTACGATGTTAGCGATAGCTTGAGCCCATGAGACGCTGCGGGCCAGCCGAGGTTGAACAATGAGGGGTCGACCTTCAACAAGTTGACCTTTCTAATGGCTGTTATAAGCTTCCTGTTAACTCAGCCGTGAGACAGGCCGAGGTATGTGACCCTAAGTACGAGGGTACACTTTGGTCATATTAATCAACCCCTAGCCCTTAGTCTCCTATGTTAGTATGTGATTGAGGGGTATGTAGGTTAGGTCGAGGCTGAGTTACTTTTGGTGCCTTAGGGCGTGAAGAAGTGACTAACGTACTCCCCAAGGTATGACAATTATGACAAAATATTTTAGGTTCTCTACGGTAATGATGGGTGCCTTGAAAATTATGCCCCATCATTGAGAATGTTTAAAAACCCTTCTCTTTCCTCATTCTCTTTTGTTCTTCCATCTTTCCTGCCTTTATCTCTTTCGCAACTGCAATTTTCTTCTTACCCTCCATCGTTGTGCTACAATTCAAGGTTCTTATCTTCTTAAACTCTTCCTCCCTCAATCGCAATTAGCCAGGTGTTACTCTTTGACCTTTCTTTTTCCATTTCTGGACATTATTTTGCACTTAAGGTTTTTCAGCGAGGTTTTCCTTTTTTCGGTGAGGCTTTCTACCGCTGTTGAGTGGCTATAAGGTTAGGCTTGTTGTGCTTGAGTGACTTTGGGGCTGTATTAGGTCGTCTTGGGTTTGTTTCAGCCGAAACTACATGTTTTTATACATCCCGGAGTCTTTGGTGGCCTGTTCTTTGAGTGTTCTTGAAGTTCTTGGTAAAAACCCTTTGGAATTCATGGTTTTAATCTTTAGCTTGAGTAGCACAAGTTATTTGCCTATTTCTCCTCTTTTAGTTTGAACTCTTAATTGCAGTATCATCTTCTGAATACTCAAACCTTTGTATAACCTAATTTAAAATTTCCCATCTCTGTGTGAGAAGACTTTTGAAAAAATTAGGCAGATAGAGTTAGCTCAAGTGGAGGCTCGTAGGGCTGAGGCCTTTCCCCTCAGACCAATCTTTCCTCCACCCTTGAAGGTTATATACCCTGAGCCTACAGAGGTTACTGAATTAATGTCTAAGGATAATGCTTCTTCAGACCCAATGTCAACATCTAAGGCAGGCGAGTCTGTAGACTCTTGTCAAGAAGCTATGGATTATTCTCCAAAGAAAGGTGAGGTTTCAGAGGAAGAAGAGGTTTCAATCAGTTCCTAGTCCCATAAAGATGCTAGTACTTCACGTAGATACCGCTCTATAGAAGTCGTAGGGCCCAGTGTAGCAATTCCCCCTTCTATTGATGTCGTTCCTCTATTGACTTCCACCGGGGTTGAGTTTGCGAAGAGCTTTTCTGGAGTTGCCCCTACCACTGCCCAGGCCAAAGTTGCTAGGGATGATGATGATGATGAAGGGAGTGAACTTGATACCTCTCCATCCACAGAGTATGAGAGTACTGTGAACGAGTACGACCTCCTTTCCTTCGGGTACCTCTATTCCATAGATTCCTCAATCGTCCTTAGGAAACCTCAGAAGGGCAAAAGGGCCTTCGATGGCCGAGATGGAGAAATCTGCATCTATGAGCAGATGTTTAAGTTGGGTTTTCATCTTCCTATCCACACAAGTATCAGAGCTATACTTTCACACATAAATCTTTCCCCTTACCAATTGTCCCCAAATTCTTAAAGGGTTATGATTGGGGTCATCGTCCTTTAGAGGGTTGTTCACCATTCAGACCTTCCAGTTAGAGTCTTTTTTGGTTTTTACGTCCCCTCGTCAGCCAAAAATCATCCCGGCTACTATTACTTCTTAGCCAGGAAATCTGAGAAGAAGATTCTCTTGGTTACTAAAACTTCAAATCATAATTAGAAACCTCGGTACTTCTTCATTTTTGGGGCATGGAAGTTTAGTTCAGCCGAGGCTTCTGGAATGTCAATTTTGAGGACCCCTATGAGATGGGGGAAAGTCTACCTCGTGGCTAAAGTCGACCTTGGACTAAGATAGGATAATTATAAGAACATTAATGACCTTCGTAATCAAGGAGAGAAAGGTCGTCTCATTAAATATGAACATCTGATGACCCCCTATTACCTTTCTCAGACAGTTTTGGGGGGGTGGTCCCCTAGAAGATCTTCACAAGTCTCCATATTTTTCTTACCCAAGTTATGCCTCGTATATTTTTTATCTATGACTGACTAACTCAGAGACTTGTCTTTTACAGAGGGTTCAGTAAGCATACCAGACGAGTTTTGGGAGATGTCTGCTCCTTGTCTTGTGAAGATTATGGAGAAGAGAGGTGGCCAAAATGTACCCTCACCTAACACAAAAAGAGCATTGGCACCTCAAATGTCGATGCTAGCAAGAAGATGAAGTCTTCAATTAACCCGGTGCATACGAGGCCAAATAAGACTCAAGCAATAGATCGTGCCATACCCATCTCTACTGATGATGCCCTGGATGCTCATTTATCTCAGCTCAAAATTGGGGATAGCATGATTGGCCATAGTCTGAAAGTTTCCGATGCTAGTGTCATAATAATGAATGAGGAAGATAAGTGTTTTCTTCGTGCATTGGATGTCCCTTTATTGGCTAAGTTCTCTCTTCACAAAGCAATCCGAGTATCAATTCTTGGCTATTTTTCTCTGTGTTACCTCGACTTTTTAAAAATTATAACTCATATGCTCATACATATGATCTTCTTCTACAGGATGTCTTGTCTTTTCATCACCTTGTTAAGTGGACCTTGAAGAAGATGCCCCTTATAGAAAAGGGTAAGGATACTGAGAATGTTGAGGCCTCTCTGTATACCGAGGTTAAAAGGTTAAAAGGTGTCATCAAGGAGAGGGACATCCAGATGTCTCACCTCAAGAAGGACCATAGCAAAGATCTGAAAGCAAAGGATGACATTCTATAATCGAAGGTTGATGCTGCAGTCCAAGCTGCATTAGAAGATGCTGCAGAGAAAACAATTGATGACTACAAGGTCTTTGATGAGTTTGTCATCTTCGGCTTTAGGTACCTAGAGAGGGGTATCAAAGATACTAGCAGATGGTCGGCCATTAAGCAGAGTGAGTCTTGGAGCTTGACTCTTGAGGACTTTATTGGTCTTGACTTTAGAGATCCTCAATTTGCTCTGGCTCTGAAGGAGGTTGAAGAGGATGATGCTGCTCCAGTCGAGACATATCCTCTTGAGGTCACAGAGATAGAAGACGGGACTCATCACGATGATTAAGTTGAAATTACAAACGTCGGCCTTGACCAGATGACTGCAACTACTGGTGGGTCGGCTCCCGTTGAGACTTAGGCTCCCTTGCTAATTAATTAACTTTTCCTGTGAAGCTTTTTGATAGTTGTAATTTTGATGAACTTCGGTTAATGTTGTCTATAATTCTTGTTATTCCGAATATAATTTTGAACCCTCTTCATATTACGAACATAGGTTGCTTGGTTTTTTCTGATTCTATTATTTCATATGATATTTTGTTGCTCTATAATTGTGACGTTTTGCATATTCACCATAATTTCTAGAAATTTTACTAAATTATGATGTTAAACGTGTGAGGTCACCAAATTAATGATGTAAAAAGGTTTGAGGTCACCAAATTATGCTGTTACCCTAATAATTTCCCCAAACTAATGATGTTAAGGGGTCTGAGGTCACCAAATTATGGTGTTTACTCTCATTTTTTCACTAAACTAATGATGTTAAGGGGTCCAAGATCACCAAATTATGGTGTTTACCCTCATTTTTTCAGCACATTAATGGTGTTTAAGTCCCGAGGACACCATGTTATGATGTTTACCCTCATATTTTCACCAAACTAATGATGTTAAGGGGTTTGGGGTCACCAAATTATGGTGTTTAACCTCATGTTTTCACAAAACTAATGATGTTAAGGGGTCTGAGGTCACCAAATTATGGTGTTTAACCTCATATTTTCACCAATCTAATGATGTTAAGGGGTTTGGGGTCACCAAATTATGTTGTTTAACCTCATATTTTCACCAAATTAATGGTGTTTAAGGCCCGAGGTCACCAAATTATTGATGTTTCACATCATATTTTCACAAAACTAATGATGTCTAAGGTCCGAGGTCACCAAATTATGGTGTTTAACCTCATTTTTTCACCAAATTAATGGTGTTTAAGGCCCTAGGTCACCAAATTTTTAATGTTTCACCTCATATTTTCACAAAACTAATGATGTTTAAGGTCTGAGGTCACCAAATTATGGTGTTTACCCTCATTTTTTCACCAAATTCAAGGTGTTTAAGGTCCGAGGTCACTAAATTATGATGTTTTACCCCCATATTTTCACGAAATTAATGGTGTTTAACGTCTGAGGTCACCAAATTAATGATGTTTCACCTCATATTTTTACCAAACTAATGGTGTTAAATACACGTACATTGGAACAAAATCATTAACACAACGTTGCTATTTTTCATTAACATACTCTATATAAGTTGATACATGTATTACAAAAAGATCTAATTGCAACATCATAAGTAATATGTTTTCAAGTGGTCGGCATTCCAAGGCTTGGAGAAGGGTTCCTCTTCTAGATTTTCTAGCCGGTAGGTACCAGGTACAACCTCATAAATTACCCTATAAGTACCATGCCAATTAAGATGGAGCTTATTTATTTTTTGCCACGTCTTCTTCAAGATTAGGTCTCCCATAGCTATCGGCCTTGACTTTACCCTCTGATTGTAGAATCTCGTAGTTATCTACTAATAGGCTTCATGTCTTATTTCTGCATCATCTCTTCTTTTCTCAATCAAATTGAGATCAAGTCTTCTCTCCTCCCCATTCCTCTGAGGGTCATATGTCTGAACTCTATACGTGGAAAGCCCTATCTCTGTTAGGATAATAGCCTCTGAGCCATGGGCTATCATGAATGGAGTTTCCCCTATGGGTGTCCTCACTATCGTCTGGTAGGCCCAAAGCACGACATATACCTCTTCTATCTACCTTCCTTTGGCCCCTTCCAACTTTTTTTTTATCCCATCGAGGATTTTTCAGTTTTTTACCTCAGTCTGACCATTTTCCTAAGGTCGTCTACGAGAAGAGAGGAACTGTTTGATACCTACTCTTGTACAGTACTTTTTTAAGGAAAAATTCTTGAATTGGGTTCCATTGTTTGAGATGAGGGTGTTTGGAAGACCATATCTTCATATGATGTTCTTCTCGATGAATTGAAAGGTCTTCTGCTCAGTGATTATGATCATTGCCTCGACTTCCACCCATTTGGAGAAATAATCAATTGCCATAACTAAGTACCGATAGTTGTTTATAACTTTTGGCAAGGGTCCTACCAAATCAATTCGCCATGCTGCAAATGGCCAAGGGGAGATAATAGAAGTCAGCGGATGGTGAGGCTGATGGGGGATGGTGGAAAAGTTTTGGCACTTATCACATCTTTTCATATAAACAACTGCGTCTTTGGCCAAGGTCAGCCACCAAAATCCCTAAGTGATTATCCTCTTAGCTAGAAATCTTCCCCTAATGTTACTTGAATAAGATCCTTTATGTACATATTACAATATGTATGGAACCTCTGAAGGGTGAACAAATATGATAAGAAGGAGTAATAATCCCTTCTTGTACATGACATCTCCTACAATGTAGAATTTAGCATCCCCGAACCTTAGCTTTTTCCTTTCTAACTTTGACTGTGGAAGCTCTCTCTCTCTGATGTATCTTATAAGAGGGTCCATCCAAGAGGCTCCCATACTCAGGTTTAAGCAAGGTCTAACAACCTCTTCCTCTTCGATGGCCGGCCTGAACATAATCTCAACTAGAACTTTTCTCCTTATGCCTGTTCTTGTTGTTGAAGCCAACCTCGTGAGCGCATCAGCTCGGCTATTGTCTAGGCGAGGTATCATTTAAATCTTTACTTCCTTGAAGCTTTCTATCATCGTTCTCACCCTCTTCAGGTATCCGAACATCCTTTCTTATTTGGCCTAATATGCCACCAAGATTTGGTTCATAACTAATCTTGAGTCACTATGGACTAGGAGTTGGCCGACATTGAGGGCTTTTGCCAAAGAGAGACCTTCTATTAATTCCTCGTACTCTAACTCGTTTATGTAATATTTAAAGTTGAACCTCAGCACATATTCAATATCTATACCATCTGGTGGCAACACTATCAGCCCTGCTCCACTTCCGCTTTCATAGGACGACCCATGAACGAAGAGGTTCCAGATGGTTTCATATGAAGAGAAGTTACCCTTTGCTAGGGTCGCCTGCCTGAAGAGGTATCTCTATTATTCATTCTCAACTGTTCTTTATCTGAAAGTACTTATCTTGGCCTGGTCCAAAGTTCGGTCGATGTTTCTCTGTACTGGCTCATTTGCAGCCTCTTGATTCTTTTCAATTTCGGACTCATCCCAGGTAAACTTAGACACTAAATCTATAAGTTTTTATCCCTTGATGGAAACCCTGGGTTGATAAATAATATAATACTCACCCAACTAGATTGCCCAGGTTTTTAGCCTTCCTAACTTCTCAGGCTTATGGAGGACCTGTCTTAGTTGGGAATCAACGAGGACGACCATGGAGTGGGCTTAGAAGTATAAGTTCATTTTCCTAGAAGCATGTATCAAAGAATATGCTAACTTTTCAATATGAGGGTACTTCTGCTCAGACCCTTGGAGTGCTTTGATATTGAAGTACATTGTCCTCTATGATCTATCCTCTTCTCTTATGATTGCAACACTGAGAACTGACTCTGAGACAACTAAGTATACATATAACTTTTCACCCTGAATTGGCCGAGATAGAAGTAAAGGATATCTGAGGTATGACTTGAGCTCTTTAAAATATTTATCACACTCCTCATTCCATTCGAAGGCCTTTCTGAGAATTTTGAAAAAAGGAAGACATTTATTTGTAGCTCTTGAGATAAACTTGGTAAGTGCAACAATTAGTCCGGTTTGCCTCTGAATATCTTTGATGGTTCTGGGTGTCATCATTTCTAGAAAAGCCTGGATCTTCTTAGGGTTAGCCTCTATTCCCCTTTGATTGGCGATGAAGCCCCAAAACTTTCTAGCTCCTACCCAAAAGACACATTTGGTCGGGTTGAGCTTCATTCTATATTTATCCATGGTGCCAAAAGTTTTTAAGGCCGGCCACATGAGTGTCGGCCTTTAGACTCTTTATCAACATTTTATCCACATAAACTTCTATGATCTTTCATGTCTGCATGCTCCAGGAAAAGATGCTCAATCTCTTCCTTAACTGCTTAATGAGGTCCTCCTTGATCTCAGGGCGTAGCGCTTTGTCGACTTGGATGGTTTTTTTAGCTCTTCCTCATTGAGGAAGATGGATTCTATCGCTTTTGTGACCTATCCCTTTTTGAGTTTTGTTTCATCTCTAGGATCAAAGGTGTCAATGTTATACATGGTTGTTGCCCTCTTATTAGCCTCTCTCTTTTCTGCAGAGTCGAAGTAGCATTCTCATGACGATATTTAGTCACCTTGCACTTCCTGTACTCCATAACGAGTCGAGAATTTTAGCATATAGTGGACGGTTAAAGGCATAACCTCAAATTCCTCGAGGGATACTCGTTCCATGATGAGGTTGTAAGCTGAGAAAACATTTTCATCCATCACAAAGAAATTGATTTTCCTAGTCAACCTCTTAGGCCATTCATCTTCCATTATCACATCCATTTTATACATACCCAATGTATGGACTTTTTCACCGTTGAAGCCAATTAAGGGATGATGATAAGGGACAAGCCTAGCTCTGCTGAGGCCTAAGCTCATGAAACAGGGCAGAACATAATGTCTGTAGAACTTCCCCATCAACAAGGATCCTCTAAACTTCACACCCATTCATCCTCGTGGTGATGACTAAAGGGTCAGCATGGGGAGATAAGATACCCTTGAAATCAAGTC
Organism: Sambucus nigra; assembly: GCA_949130495.1. Lineage (NCBI taxonomy): Eukaryota > Viridiplantae > Streptophyta > Magnoliopsida > Dipsacales > Adoxaceae > Sambucus > Sambucus nigra. Next base: position 555,859,141 of record OX422208.1, read on the forward strand.
GTGAGAAGCCGACTACGAGGGTTTCCATATCTACCTTCTACCCCTTCTCATGTTTATCCTTTATAGAAGCCAGGTTCACAACCTCGACTTTTGTTACTGCTTTCACTTCTGCCAAATGATCCTTGTGATCAGCTACGTCTGAGCCACCCCCGGCTAGTCCTCCGCATATAGTGCTCACACCAAAAGAGATCATACCGACCCTATTTACTAGGACATTATCATCCTTTGGTGGGAGGTCACGGTCATCACCATCATCATCTGAGTCATCAGCTCTTCTGGAAGGGGCATCTTCCTAGTATTTATCATTTCTTTTCTTTTTAGGTTCGTCTCTTTCACCCTTAGAAGCTCTGCTATCCACGTACATTCTGAGCTTTCCAGACTTCAACATCTTTTCAATCTTATCCTTCAGGGTGAAACACTTCTCAGCTAAATGGTCGTGGTCTTAATGGAACTCACAGTATACATTCTATTTTCTCTTATGTGGAGGTGCCTTCAGCTTCCCCGACCATCTCAGAGACCTGTCATTCCTTATTTCATTGAGAATGTGTTCGCAGGTCACAATTAAAGGAGTATCATTTGTAAACTTGTCATTTGCAGCCCTCTTCTTTCCATCCTTTTTCTTTTGAAATTTCCCACTGCTACTTCCATTCTCATCCTCATATTTCACAGACATTACTTCTTCTGCGTTCATAACCTTCCCAGATGTTGCTGACAGCTCGGCCAAATACTTTGGTGGGTCTTCAGCAAGCTTCCAAAGTAACTTTCCCTTCTAAATTCCTCCTATAAAGGTTGTCATGGCTATACTCTCTTCATGATCTTCTACCTCCAACTTTTCCTTGCTGAACCTCACGATATAGTCTCTAAGTCTTTCATTCTTCCCTTGCTTTACATAAAGAAAATGGGCCGTCTTCTTCTGAGGTCTTACCCCAAAATAGAAGTTGTGAATGAATCGTTCGACCAAGCCTTTAAAACTCTTAACTGAATTTTAAGGAAGAGAAGTGAATCGGATATGTGCAGCCCCGATTAGAGTGCTTGAGAAAGCTCGACACCTCATCTCATCAGATATTGAATAAATATCTGCTACAGATTGATACATTTTAATATGATGCATTGGTTTGGTACTTCCATCGTACTTGGGAGACACCAGTGGAGGTTTAAATTTGGCATGTGTTGGGAAGTTGACAATCCTTTCCACAAAAGGTGAACCCTCTGAATACCCCCTCTGTAATGGGTCTCGGCCTTTTATGAGACCCCCTATATTCTCCTCCAGACTTTCAATAGAGTCCTTCCAAGGCTAAGAAACATCGTCTTGGCCGAGGTTGTCCCCATCCACCTCCGAAGGGTGGACTGAGGGTTCCCCAGTTGCTGCACAGCATCGAATGTTGACCTCCCCCTGACCACAGTCTCGGCCATGATGAGACCGACAATCTCCACCCTCTCTTCATGAGCCATCTATGCTTCTTAACCTAGACAACCTCTCTCACAGGTCATTAACCGGGCTAAGCCTTTCAAAGGCCGACTCTCTACTCAACCGATCAAAGGCGAACCTCATTGATGGGCATCACAATCTCGCCTTTCACTTTGACCTCTGCTATGTTGGATAGGACGTACAGTGTTGTTTGATACATCATAAGGATCCCAACAGTCGGTTAGAGCATCCTCGGCCTCTATAGCGTCATACCTATCCTCCGGGAAAGGGTTTCCTTGCCTCCCCAGGGGTAAACGCTTTGGGTCATTAACATCCCTCCGCCATTGAGGAGGAGGTAGGTCTTTCCGTGGTGCCCGGGGTGGTCCCTTGGCCTCATGTAGCCCCTGATCAACTGCTGGAGCAATCATCTCCAATGAGACTCCAGGCAGTCTCATTATTATGTTTTGGCTGAGCTGAGAAAATTTCTCATGCATCGCTTATTAAGTTGTCGCTAAGGACTTCAAGGCTAATTCCACCTCAGCCATCTCGAACTGAGGTGGTGCCAGGCTGGAACTGGGTCCTCTAACACCAGATGGTGGAGGAGGTAACTCTGGTTCCATGTAAGAATACTAGATAGCTTTTAAATTAAAACACTTGAGAGCTTGGTACATTTAAGGATCTCTTTCAATGGTGAAACAGCTCCACGCGATGGCCGGGACGGGGGACTGGTGCACCATCCGAGTCTGCAGTGAGGCCAAGATTCAAGAAGGAAGATTTATAGTTTCTCATTACCACAGATAGTGCCAAAATGATGATGTTATAAACAACACCACAAGATGAGTTATTGATAAGCTCAAACTAGCAATAAAAATGGCAGCACCAGAGTAGATATCTAGTAGAAGGAGATGGGGTGAAGAAGAGGAACACTTGTATTTAAGTGGTTCAGCCAATTTGGCCTACATCCACTATGAGTGTGTGAGTAATTTCACTAGAATGAGGGAACCAATGGCCTGTGATACAATCTCTCACTTTCTCTCTCTACTGTGTATATCTAACAGAGTTTCAACTAGGGTTCTAATTATCGATCCCCCTCTAAGTTAGGAGAAGGCATCTATTTATAGTGCCTCTGGGGTGTAATGTACCCCCCAAGCATGCATTGAGCGTGTATGAGTTGAATGTACTAATCGTAAGTGGACACTTAGCTGTGCGATGTGTAAGGAATGATGACCAAATACTCCCCCACTTAAGGGGAATGAATCGATTATAACTTAATTCCCACATGCTCCAAGTCTTCTATATGCTTGTGTATGCTCGAACCTATAATATAACTTGTTTTAACCTCATCCTGGACGAGTACGATGTTGGAGGAGTCTGATAGTAGTTTTGTCCTATCAATCATCAATATGGCCTCGGCCTAGGAGACTAGTTGAGGTTATGTATAAGGTAGGATGTGACATCGGCTTAGGCAGAGTATAATGTTAGTAATAGCTTGAGCCCATGAGACGCTGCTAACCTCGGCTACTGGCCAGCCGAGGTTGGTCAATGAGGGGACGACCTTTAAGAAGACGACCTTTATGATGGCTGTTATAAGCTTCCTGTTAACTCCGCTGTGAGACATGCCGAGGTCCATGACCCTGAGTATGAGGGTACACTTTGGGGATATAAATAAACCTATAAGAGGGTTGAGGTTATCGGTCAGCTTCTTGATAATGGGTGGGAATCATCACATCCTTTTGCATGAAAGGCCACTTGTATACCTATAAGATTTCCCTATAAGATAGTGATATACCTTATCCATGATCTCCACAATTACCCTATTATAACTTATTGAGGATTCCTTCTGCCTGATTTAGGTCGACACATTAGTGCAAATGACCCGTGAATGATCGCTGGTAGAGTTTACCCTCAGAGTTAGGGAAAAATCTTAGGAAAGTTCTCAATTCTTTAAGTAAATGATGATAGGGTTCATCTATGAAGGGACCGATTTAATCTTCATGACCTCTGTTGCCTGTTTTCATTCATCAATGCTTCGTCGGCTAACGTATATTCCTTTCATCATTATTTTCAAATCGTTGTCAATTACAGCTCCCAATGTGGATTAAAAGTCAGTATGAGTTTTTCAGTTCCTCGATAACTATTTGATTGATGCCAACCTACAGGCCTTAAGGATATTTCTTGCTTTATCTTAATAAGCTAACATTATTGAATCTCTTGCATCATATTCCTTATCTAATTGATTAGTAACCAGACGATAATCACAATGCGCAACGATCTCTTATACTCCCATGGTGATGACTTTTTGAAAACTAGTTATCATGGCTTCACATCCTTTCTCATTGTTGGATCTCTTGAAAGTAATAAAAATTACTTGTTCAATGAGGTAACCTTGTGGGTTAACAAAAACTATTCTGATGTCAGTTCCTTACTTATTGGATGATCCATACATAAATAACCTTTATGTGGGAAATTCATCTGCTTGATCTAGATTGAGAATCTTTAGGAGGATACAGGCTTAACATCTTATACTTCTGGACTTTTTGAGACCTTGAAAATGAAGCGCACCAATATTTTTCCCTTTATATAAGTTTGGGGATCATAGATGATATCGAACTGGTCTATCTCCAATGACCACTTGGTTATCCTATTGGATAGGTTGGATTTCTTTAATACTTATTTGAGGGGGAACGAGGTTAGGACTACTATACTGTGAGGATCAAAGTAATGGCATAGCTTTCTTGAAAACATCACTAGTGATAATTCTAACTTCTGAATAGGAATATACCTTCTTTTGAATTCCATGAAACTATGACTAATGGAATTGGCCAATAGTTTCTGTATGCCTTGGTATCGAATTAATATTACTATGGTTGCATGTTAAGAAATGTCTACATAATGTGAAGCTTCTCATCACTGATCGAAATTAACAAAAATGGAGGAGATCTAAAGTACTGCTTGATTTTTTCAAATAATTGATTGTATTCCTCTATTTTGATCATAGTATTTTATTTCCTTAATGCTTAGAAGAAAGGATTAATCTCATTAGATGATTGTGATATGAAATAATTAAAGGTGGCTAATATCCTAGTTAATACCCGAACGTCTCTAATAGTGTTCATCTTCTATGTCTTGCAAGGATTTAATTTGGTCTGTATTGGCTTCAATACCTATCTAAATCAATACATACCCCAGGAAAATTTCCACAACTGACTCCAAAGGCACATATAGAGGCATTTAATTTCATCATATTGTCAATGAGGAACTTAAAAGTGTTAGACTAGTCTCTGATATAATTGAATGCATTAGAAGGGCCTCTGATGTAATTGACTGTACATCTTCTCCAAATGAGCATATTTTCAATATACGCCTATATGGTTGAGTTGATCTTCTTCATAAACATCTTATTCACATGATGCTAGTACATTTCCCTTGTATACTTGAGGCAAAACAATATCACTTGATAGCAATAAAGTCCCAACATTATGATGAAAGAAGTCTTATCTAGATCAAGAATGAACAAGGTATCTGATGACATCGTGGTTAAGTGTCCATGAAGGTCATTCATGGATGGCCTACTATTAAGTCACTGAACTAATTAATTCAGGGTAGAAGGGAGTTATCATTTAAGTAAGATATATTAAGATATGTGAAGTCAACACAAACTCTCCACTTCCACTCTTCTTTTTTACCACAACCCTGTATGAGATCAAATTTAGAAATTGGACTTCTTGAATGAAGATTGAAGTAGATTATCAACTTTATTCTACACTGCTATAACTTATTTGAGAATAATTTCCTTGGAAGAAGATATGCAAGATCCATGTGTATTAGGTGACATAAAACATTCATTTCAATTCTTGGTGAACTATAAGGCTGTTAGGCAAACACACTAACATTCATTCAAATAAAATAATCAAGTTGCTATGCCTCCTATTCTAGTAGTTCAGAACCATTTAGGAAACTTTCATCCGATTAGAATGAGTGTACAGGAATGTTATGAGTTCCCCCATTACTCAATTGATCATGATAAGTCTGATCGCCTCCACCCCAGACCAAGCTCCCTTTAGTTGCTATTTGGTCTGATCGCCCTATGAATCATCATCATCTTGGGCCTTCTTAGGTTGAAATTTGTTTTGTTTGATGGAAAAAAAACCTTGTGTTGCCACTTTATCACCTCTGATTTAAATGATTACTTGATAGTCACAAACTTAAGCTTTTGATGGAGCGAACACATTATTTCTCTCATAGTATAGATCCATCATCTACCCAGGATGACGTTGGAAGGTGAATTTGACTCAACCACATGAACTCAATTTCATAATTAATAGAGGTGGCCTTCGCTAGAAGTGTGATCTTTCCTACTGAAATCAACACATATCCATTAAAATTGATCAAAGGACCGACCCTTGTACACGGATCTTGTATATTATATCCAAGTTTATAGAGTGTATTGATGAATATTTCTCTAAGGAACTCCCTTAATAGAATAATATTATCTTAAGATATAAGTTTTCCACCTGAAGACTAAGAACCAAGGCATTCTTATGAGGTTTACTGTTCCTGACCATGTCTTCATCGATGAACATGATTTCCTGGTCAATATCAACATACTTGCATTCTCGTTTGTCGTGGGCTGTCTATGATACTTCCACTTGGAAAACATTTTGAAGGTGAGTTGCAATCATGACTCTCTCCCAAATAATTTTACCTATGGGATATCGTCATCATCCCTCTTCTGTGTAGCATCGGATCGAGCTGAACATATGATCTTATTGGCGTTTATGTATTCTTTGAGATGGCCTACTAGGATGAGCTCCTCTAAATGGCATTTAAATATTTTGCAGTTCTCTATCTCGTGGCCATTGTACTGATGATAAGCTCACCAAAGATTATCCATATCATTTTGGTCGATGGACATTTTTGGTGACTTCTTATAGTATGGATTGTCCTTTCTCTAAGGAATAATATTATAAATTGCTTCCTTGAAATATGTGTCTATCGCTTGATAGGTGTTCCTATTGACTAGCATTTTTTTGCCCCATAGGAATCATTGTCTTATCCCCTTTTTTTTTTTTTTTTTTTCGGGGGGGGGGGGGGGGGGGGAGTTTGTTAGGTCCCTTATTTATATCCATTCTTTTCATCGTTCTTCTTTGGATTTGCTTATAAGGTTATCCAACCTTCTTATAGGCATTAAGAATCTTTTATTCTACCTTAGAATCTTTCTCAATACATACTATGAGGTTATTTATAGATGATGTCGACTTATTAATAAGGGATGAGTAGAGGTGGTCAGATTTGACAAGGCCGAATTTGAAGGATAAAATCATCAATTGTTCATTATAATAGTCAATCTCATTAAATAGTTCCCAATGTTGACAAGTGTACTTCTTGAGAGAGACTCCCCATTTTCCTCCTAGGGATGATTAGGGAGTTGAACTCATTTATTGTTTTGCTACTAGTGATGAAATGGGTTGTAAGTTTCTCGAACAATTCTCGGAAGGAGGATATCGACTTAAGGATTATATTCTCAAACCACATGAGGACTATCTACCCTAAATTTGATGGAAAACGTAATCCATATGGCCATCATGATAGCTTCACAAGAATATGGACGATGTATAGTGCTTAATATGAAGTGTTGGATTAGTCTTGTCATTATATGTTATAATCTTTAGAAGGGAAATTTTGAGGTATTTGATGATCCTATGTCAATAGTGAAAGGAGACATTGATTAATAATACCAATCTCTCCTGAAAAGGTGTTTTAGAGTCCGTGTCAATTTTGGAATTAAGTGTCCCTTCAATTTTATGTTGATATGTAGTTCTTCACGATCGACATTCTTCTTTGGAGGTTTGGATTTGGATGAATTATTATTGTGATTCGATTCAGATGATGGCTCTGGGATTATGCTATGATACGCGTTTCTTTGGACAAATTAAATGTTTAATTGATGACAATCAGGGCATGTCACTCATAGAATCCTAAATCCAGAGGCTATGTCATTATGGCCATCCTAAGGGAGATTAGGAGATCAAATTCTTATTTTTTTTTGTGATGTTTAGTTTGTTGAAACTAGAACTATATCCTTCAAACAATTTGTTTAACTATCACTTGAATAGAAAAATCTCCCCATCTGGATCATTCGATTATTCCGTATAGATTTTACCAGTTGTGATGTTACATTATTAATAAGAGGCTCTATAGATAGAGTGTTACGTCTATGGTTGGTTCCAAACCTATAAGGTGTGCATCTAGGAGACCTTATATCACTAGGAGGTAGAGGGTATCTAGAAGAATTCTACTCCATCTTTACAATACAAACTTTTGATCAAACGTGGTTCCCTGGTTGGGAACTCGTATCGAATAAGGTCTTGTATTCGTTGAGGTTGGGATTAGAACTAATGTCCTATAGATGATGCGTAATTGTAGCAGATATCGATCCTATAATGATGCTTAATACCATCGTTTCCATAAATATAAGTGCAATATTAAAAATGACACAAATGTACGTGATTTGTCATGTTGGTCTACATAAGTCCACGGGAGAGGTGAGATCTAGGTTTCATTACTTTAAAAAAAGGAGAAGAACGAAGACTTGGAGTTATAGGTTTTCTATCTAAAAGGCCAAGCCGTGGATATAATAATGTTCTATATATGCCCTTTCAAAATTAAGGTTATTCCTATATATAGATACAAGAGTCCTAATCACATTAATTAAATTTTCATACCTCTCTGATGGTAATAGATCGCTCTCTTGATCTTACCCCTAAGGTATTTGGGTTATGTTAAAACTGTATATGGTTATATTCACTGTTATCTCCTTCGAATCACCTTTAGCTACTACGTGATACCCAGATGATTAGATCATTACAACTTTCTCTTCACCACATATCATACCATATGGCAAACCGACTTAGAATCCATCCAGTAACTATTTTATATTAATTATTTAATTTCCTGATAAAAATACAACCTTTAATACTCAATAATTTATTATCAATGGGGGATAGTTAAGGAAGTTCCCAAAGATCTCACGTAAATGGTAGTAAGTAAATGCATATATGAACCCATGCCAATGCACGGCGATAAAGTTATTCCCGTGATATTTTTTACCCGTGCTGATGGCACAACGATATATTTGTTCCCATGTCGCCAATAGTGCAAATATTAATATGGTTGGTCATCCCATGGTACACTTGGAGTATGATTACGATTTTAATATGGTGCATTTGTGTGCTCATATCGGTGACCCACTGAAAAGTTGAGAAAAATGTTGTTTTCCATTTTTTGTTCACTTTTTTTTATCCGTTTAACGAAATTATCAAGTAAAAATGCAAAATATTGGAAATATAAATTTATTCTTCAAAAACGTAATATCAGGAAAAAATTTAAAAATATACGTAATATTTGTAATATAAAATACTACTCTTAACTATCTGTTTGTGAATAGTAATGTATATTATCGAGTAAAAATGTAAAATATTGGAAATATAAATTTATTCTTCAAAAACATAATATCGGGAAAAAATTAAAAAATATACGTAATATTTGTAATATAAAATACTGCCCTTAACTATCTGTTTGTGAATAGCAATGTATTTAAGTTTAAAAATAATGTTTTATAAAAATTTGTGTAAAATAAAGTTTAAAAATACATAGTTTATGATAAATTTTTGGACAATGTTTATTAAAAAATGATGTCATGTTTATTGTATCGTGTTCTTATCTAAATGGTGCTCAACGTGTTTGTTGTATGATGTGTGTGTCTAATTGCATACTTGAGAACTACACTATAACACATACACACTCACACCCAACATAATACATCCATTATACCCCCATACATGCACACACAATATTATATGCATGCACACACAATACGTCCATTTTACTGTCTTCATGGGTTTGTGTTTATATACAAAAACTGGCATATGCCTTCTTATAGAAACCTAATGAATATAACTGTTCAGCAATTAAAAGAAAAACTTCTTTGAGATTACATGGAGAAAATCAAAACTTCTTGGAGGTTACATGTATATAACTATCCACCATTTTAGGGGTAAAACCTCACAATCTCAGTACCTGGAAAAAAGAAATTTCAAGATAAGATTGCATAATTATTTCACGATAATTAAATTGTAAACAATTTACAAATATTCGACTTATTAACCCGGACACGTGAAAAAAAAATACCTCACAGTACCCCATAAACAAAATATTCCAATGCATACGTTGCCATCCCCGCCCATTGAAGTGAGTACAATACCATCCCCACTGATCCCATAAGTTTCAGTGGATTAACATTGATAGACAAAGAACATTGAAGACTCAACCGTCTTTCAACTAATATAAACAAAAAAAATCCTCTTTAAACTAATATAAACAAAATAATTCGTGCTTCTTATTAGACTTGCTAAACTGAATATAGAACCCATTAGTTATGGATGTTAAAAAGATGTTCCAACTTTTTCACGTGGTCTTAACAAAAGGAGGGTTGTATATGAAAAAACACCCACCAAAATCCTTAATAAAAAATATATAAACAACAAACATATTTACAAGGGAGGAAATGAGACTGAAAGGAGAAAAATCTGGTAGATGCAAATTTTTCCAACCTTCCCACATGCCTTTTACCTGTATCAGCAAAGAAATCATGCTTTAAAACACATTTCAAACCCAAAATAAAGGATCCATTCCACTTACCTAAGAAAACAGTGTTTTAAAATAAAATGTAGAAAAAACATAAATCAAGAGTTTGAGCAAGTAGAAAAATATATTATTTATAACACATATGGTGACTTGTACATTTTGACATCAACTCTCACGGCACAAATATGCAGCTGCTTTTTCTTGAGCCATGGTGACTGCCTCCATTTCATGCCCAGTATTTGCCTGAAATATATAGAAATATGGTCTGAATCTGAAATAAAAAAAGAAAAAGGAATATAATAATACCATGGTTACTGCCTCCATTGACACCAGTGGGTAGTCCGGCAGGGAATATTCTCCTTCCTGTTAACAGAAATGAAAAAAAAAACAAAGAAAACAATATATTAATGACTGAAAGTAAATGTAAACCCAAAGTGTAGGAGAAGTCAGTCTTATATCTAAAAGTCTGGACATCAGACCTCTGAACTCAACCAAATCAGCAAAAATATAATTAGAAAAAGTGTATGAGAAGTCATTACCTGCAAGCCCTTAAACTAATATGGTTAATACAGTGAAAATCCTGAAGGAAATCCGTCAAGAAACAACACCGAGTTTTCAAAAAGGATCAAAACATCAAAGAAATTAACATAACCAAACCGCAACGGAAAAATGGGTCAGATCCTCCGCAAGGGACATAAGATCTTTTCTCAAAATCCAATGTTCATGACATATCATCTTTTTCTGAAAAAAAAACAAAGCAGATATCAGATCTTGAAAAAAAAAAACTAAAGTCCCTAAACTCAAAAGGTATAATCTAAACTCCAATTTGAACACAACATAAACAGTGACAAATGGTTAAAAAAAATAACCACCAAAGTAGATATAAGATCGATTCACGAACCAAGTTGAACCATCTCACCAATTAAACCATCTCACGAACCCAATTGAACCATATTTTTTAATTAACATGCATATATTTCTCAAAACGTAGACCTGACCCTTACCAGATTAGATCTACTACAATATAATAACTACACGCACATGTTTTGAGAGAGAAAGAGAGAGAGATAGAGATAGATAAATAGAGAGAGAGAGAGAGAAATGCAGTAAGCTACATGAATAACCTGAACTGTAAAAAAACCATCGGAACCATCTCACCAGATCTTCAACGTCACTACTTGAACCGGCAGCCAAAACCACGTACCTTAACATGAAATATATACTCAAACAAAGAAAAAAATGCTAAAAAGGATTCAAGTCTTTACAGTGTGAGAGAGTGGCTCTGGGCTTGGGGAGTTGTTGCCGAAAGAGATGGGCTCTGGGTTTGAGGAGTGGTAAGGGAGTTGGTGTAGAAAGTCAATAACATAGTTGTACTCTAACATGTGAGTCCCAAAGTTTACATGGATGAAGCCCTCTTAGATTCTAGGCCATTGGATTAAAACCCCTCTAATTTAATTTCAACCATCATTTAACAAAATACCAAATAGATAGATGCAAAAATTGTTTATATAGGTTTTGGGTATAAACTTATATGATGTGGCAAAAATCCCTCCTCCTTTATATATATATATATATATATGTCATAATCTTTTCATTATGAAAACTTTGATTTATGTTCTTTCCTCAAATACAATACAACAATTAACAAAGAAATATATCATTAATCATTATTTTTTGCCTTAAATGACGATGTTGACTCACCTGAGAGTCTAGTGAGTTGTTAACAATTAATCATTAAGTTTGGGTATATGTTGTTGATTATTTTAAAATTTTAATTAACCCATGGTATAATCATACAGTTGATACACATATAACTTTTATCCAAATCTTAATCTGAGTCATTATACGTCAGCTTTGAAATTTTCCACTTCCATAATTTAACCAGTTCATATCTAAAATATTCATTTTAATAGAATAAATCAACTCCCGCTCCCTAGTTATCCTCGGAAAACCATATTTTCAGGACTTATTTATTATTAAATTAAGCACAATGACCCATATAGATCATAAGTGTCACAACACACACTTGATAATTTCACTAAACAAATTTGCAACCCTAATAGTTCTTGTGTACAAAGCAGTAAATAAAAGTAAACACACACACACACACACACACACACACACACACACATATATATATATATATGTGTGTGTGTGTGTGTGTGTGTGTGTGTGTGTGTGTGATTATATGAAATATGTATTTAAATTTGTTGAACTTCTTATATATACATATAGAAGTGATTGATAGATGAAGAAAATAACACACACACAGTTTTTATTGTTGAACCATTTGAAAACTGTAATGGTAAAAAGTAAAGAACAAAAATTATAACATCAAGCATCACCAGAAGCAAGCTAACAACCTTTGTTCAATTGAAATACTTATTTTTCAGTTAGAAAGACGACTTTTAAGATATGTGGGTGTCAGTCCATATCCTGGCAATAAAATTTATGCAATGCATGAGATCAGTAGAATAATAAGTGCTAGCTAATATTTATTTATGTAATCCATTGATTTGATACCTTTCCTATATGTTTTTATGAGTGGCTTAACACCATTTTCAAATTGTAAATACATAGATAATACGGGAAAAACAACACAAAGAAGACACTAACTTATTACTTTATATAATGATAGACATAAAACCTGCAATAATACTCACACTTTAATACACCACCATAACCATAGAGCCTCCACTCAAAAATAACCACAACGACAAACCCTACAACAATCCAAGTATATTATGAAAGAACAATATTTTAGTCGTAATAAATATGTTACTCAATAATTGAATTTCCTTTTTTTGAATTAGTACAATCATTAGAAACCCAACCATACTAATCCCAATTAAATGAAACAAATTAAGTTAAAACTCAACAAATTATGCAACAACATATTCTTTCACGGAGTTTTGTTAGAGTATCTTTGTTAGTATAGATCTTAAGTTTTTCAACACCTTACCTTCAAAAATATTATAAATACAAAATTTACGAATTCTAATATGTGTAATTATAATGGACCGAGAATGACCATGTACGTGCTGACACCTATTAAATCTCAATATAATGAATGCCGAGGTTATTATTAAGGACTCATAACTTATTTAAACATAATGGTGACAATCCTAGCCTAAGGTCATCACATGTAATCCTAGCCTATTATCCTCTCTTAAAGTCTTACTGGCGTAATTTAAAGAAACTATTATACATGTCGAAATCAAAAGAATCTCAGTTACTTTATTGATATATGAAGATGATTAAACAAATGATTTTTAAAAAGATAAACTTTAAATAAGAATAAATGAATTGTAAATAAGTATGATATTTTGTATGTCATTTCATCGAATAGATGTTGAGCACCATGCTTGAATTGAAATCTTACAGATTTTGACATCTTTAACTAGGTTACCATAAAGATAAAAATATGAAGGAAAAAATTATACAGTCATGCCAAGATCTTCGTATTCCAACATCCAAAAATGGGTCGTCATTCACATTGTTGTTTAATGAAAAATTATAATATTAATTATGGGGAAACTAAGAAAAGAAGGGGGAAAGGTCCACTTGCTCTTGTAGAAAAAATGAAGAAGTGAAAAAAACAGAGGGAAAAATGGCACCTATTCATGAAGAATAATTAAAGAAGGGGATGTAATTGTAGTAATGGTTAATCTTCTTCCGGAGATGAACATAATTTAATCATGAGAGTTACAAAGAAGATGGAGAGTAAAAAAATAATAGAGAAACGACAAGGAATACACAATGTAGGTGGAGAACAATAAGTCTTAGCCTTCTAGTTCTAGATGTAGTTATTTATTAATCTCATCCTCGGGAGTTTTGTAAATGTAAAAATAGGTATATTGTACACTGAACTATCATTTATAAACCAATATAAGGGATATATATTTGTTTTGTAGTGAGGGAAACGTTTATAAAAACCTAATATATCCTCAATTAATAAGAACATTTATGAATTGTACACACGTTGTCATATAGGCACGACAAATGTCGATGATGTGTTTTGTTGTCAACTTTAGTTATCTATATCTATATACTACTATAAAATTCTATACAAGCAATTTAATCTCCTCAATTCTAAGGATGTCCACGTAGGCATCCATTGAAATGTTGAGGTTTTTCTTTCTCTCTCCTCCCATTTAATGAAACTCATTATCTCATTTATCACTCCATCACTTCATTTTTTAATTCTCATTTATTAGTTCTGACTTTTACACTCCTATCTCTCTCTAACTATTCATATTCTTCTTCATAGTATATAAGACAAACTCATCAGTTGTATACATCCACAACATACCCACCAAAATTTCCAAGTCTTCTATTTCATCTCTCTTCCTTTCCACCCGCCTCTTCCTCTCCACAGTCCCACTTCCACCACTACATATACTTTGTTTTTGTTGCGAAATAAATACCGATACTCATTTTTGTTGCAGCTTAAGTTGGCATTTTTGGTACTCCCGATTGATCCGCCTCCATGACCTTGCATACAACCAAAGACCACATTTTTTTTTATCATCCTTGTTTTTTAAAAAGATCCAAAAATCTTGATTGATGAAATATAAATTGGTTTTGCATTTGATACAATATTGCTCCGATGGTTTTTAGTGATTGGGAGTGACGATAAAATCGAGAATTGTTGTTTTGGAAACGGAGAATTTTGTCGGAGAATATCATACCCATTGAAGTTTAATGTTACATTCAGTTGCTTGACAAACAAGATCATATTGTAAAACCTTCTAATTTTTTTTTCATTTGGGTTTTGGGTTTTTGTTTGAAATTTAATTTGTATGGCTGTGGGTATTGAAATTTTTGGTGAGGCAGCAACTATATGAAGGTTGTACGAAGGTTGTGCGAAAGAGGAGGGAGAAGGTGGGGGGTGAAGTGAAGGAGAGGGGAAAGTAGGTTTGGGTAAGGTTAGTGGAAGTGGAAAATGGTACCTTAGGGGTGGTAGGTAGAGGAGATGGGGGAACAAATAGAGAAAGGTTGTCTTGTGAAAAAAAGGCTGGTGGAGAATACGACGGTTGTGGTTGTGGGTAGTAATGGAAATTGAGAGGTGGGGTGAGAAGGATAAGGAGAAGTGGAGGAGGAACAAGAGGCTCAATATTGTGATTTTGGTGGTTTACAGACAAAGAGGAGTGCTCAGAGTAAATGGAGATGTGGGGACTGTTTTCACATACTCATCAGTGAAAGAGAGAGAGAGAGAGAGAGAGAGAGAGAGAGAGAGAGAGAGAGAGAGAGGGAGGGTTGTTTTCACATGAATGACCCAAAAAATTATTATTATTAGAAACTAATTCCACAACTGTTTGAGAGAAAGAGACATAGAAACAAAGGGAAAACAAGTGGCGTTGCCTCCAGCTAAGCTTGTGCTGTTGATGAGAGTTGATTCTTCATCTGGAAAAGTTAAAACAATTATTCATTTTTTACAAATTAACCTTACTGTTCTACTAGGATGTTTATTTCTTAGTATTTTTACCTTTTATCCATCCATAAATTCGTCATTCATCCAAAAAACGATATTTTTTATAAAATAAAAAATGTTTTAAAAGTCACTCTTGCAATAATTTTACAAACTGCTTTAAAATAAAATATACTTACAAACAAGAATAAGAAACTAAATTTTAAATTATGTAATTTGATATTTTGTTTTGTTTTTATCTTCATGATACATCTGAAGATATTGTTTTAAACTTATATTATTTCTTAATGAGATACAAAAATAATACTCAATAATATAAGTTTTGTCCCACGTCAATAATTGTATTTTTCTTTTTGATTTGTCAATGTAATTGTGTGCTCAGGTATCACAATGTTTGTTCCTTAGTTTATGTGTCTTTGTGTGTGTGTGTGTGTGTGTGTATCTATATAATAAGGAGTAGAATAGTTGACACTATTCCATAAGTTGATAACTTAATCAGGGGCAAGGATTGAGCCACCAAGGCACTAAATTAAGGGTGAAATCAAAATTCACACCATAAGCATTGCAACTCACCGCACCTCATTTTCAGCGATGTATGCTTTAGTTTAGGCGGTGATGGGGTTTGATGGTGTTGTTGGTGTTTACAATATTCAATGTGGGGTTTTCGTTTTCCCACTTTTGGGTAGGATTTGTCAGGGTTTTCAATGGTTTAAAACACCATATTTTTCTGATTTTAATACTTTGTTTGTCTTTTTTCATCTTTGTGTTAGTCATGTTTTTGCACTTCATTAATCATATTTTTTTTCTTACACATTATTTATACAGGAATCACATAGAAAAAACTACATGTCAATGGAGCTACTGACGTCAATGGAGCATTTGTGGTTTTTGTATTGGTGATCTGTGTGTATTATTTTGTAGAGAATGCTGGGGCAAGACATGAATGTTTTGGCTTCAATTTTGAAGATCTAAAGGTATTTTCTACCTCTTCACTCCTTATGTTTACTTTATCCTTTGTTGATATTAGGGCTTTTTTAGGGGTTCAATCTAAAGGTTTCATTTTTTAAATGGAATAAATAGAGTTAAAATTGGGGTTTTTAAAGTTCCATTATTTTAGAATAGATTATTACTATTGTTATTAATATGTTAAATATGATCTTTACATGATCCTCATTCATTGTTTTTACATCTTTCTTCTTATTTGTTAAATATGATATGTATATCTATCTGTTGACTTATAAACAAAATGAATCTGCAAATGAGTTAACTATTTTAATGTTAATTTTGACTTTCTAAATATGCCCAATAGGTTATTTGTCTTAGTTTCTAGATATATAGGGTTGGAAATTAGTGATGAACACTTGCCAGAATAAGGTATACCAATGGTTACCTTGAAAATAAACTGAGAAGGATTGGGTTTCTTTCTTTTTATCTTTTGAGTTCTATATGTTTTCTTTTCCATGGCATTGATTTTTGCGACCTTTGAAAATGGATTCAAAAAACCAAATTAGAACCCTATGTGTTTGAAAATTAATCCATACATAAAGAAGAAACAAATGAAAATCACAAAGTGAAAAAACGAATTTAAAATTCTTTTGCAAATTGAAATAAGAAATTTTTTGTTGCATTTATCTTTCCAAATTCCATACTCTAAAAGTTTGCGGAATGGGGCCCAACTTGACATGTTTTTATTTTCAAGGATCCTAGAACCAACACCTTGAGTAAAATCATTGCTTATATAGTGTTGTTGTTATAAATTGGTTCTTTATTAAGTTTCTTTACAATTGTTAATTTGTATGTTTTGTATCCATCATAATTTTATTAGTCTACGACATTGTCTTAAACGTAAAATAAATTTCTATATTTATGAGATTGTCTTAAGTATTTGGGTTCATTAGTTTGTCATACATCAAAGTCTCAAAGGAATTTAGATTACGTAAACAATTATTATATAGGGCCTTTATTAATTTGTACTATATGTTTATAATAGAGCGTTTATTTTTTGTACTCCGACCACTTTCCTAACTTGAGATGCTTTGGTTGCTTTATTATTTTTTTCTTTGTGATTATTGGCTTTTTTATGGATTCTAATTACCCCATAATCTATGAAAATTTGCAAATACCTTTTATATGTAATTGAAAACTATCGCTATAAACCTTTCCTAAAGACACATTGGGGAACCAAGTGCTGTTTAAGTTGATATCAAACCCCTTCAGTGTTCCCCTATTCACTGTGACAATAATTTTAAAGTTTTTCATTTTGTGTTGTTATTGACTTAATCATTTTAGTCCTACATCCCCATATTCCCGTTTCGTTTTAATCCCCTGTTGAAAATGTTTTGGTACTGAATCCCCTGTTCAGTTTAATCTGTTTGATCAGTTTAGTTTTTTGGACTAGGTTTGAGAAAATATAAATATTGTAGTATTTTCTTAATCATGTTGCCTTTTGGAGTATAAGTAAAGGTATTTTGGCCTTGGACATTGATTAATACTATTGCTCCTAGAGTATAAGTAAAGGTAAAGTGTACAGATTTCATTGCATCTATACAAATTTCATATACAATCTTTTATATATGAACGTATGTATGATACATCACATATATTTCAATAAAACACATTAAAATTGTACAAATTATAGACAAATTTCATAAACAATCTTTGATACATTACATATGGTTTAACCTAACAGATTATAAACTGTAAAAATTATAAACGTATATCTAATACATTACGTTATTTCACATGTTCTGTCATATTACGCTATTACCCGTACTTATTTTGGTGCTTCCTTTTAATTTATTTCGCTTTTTCATTTTTATTAATTACATAGCCATGGAATATTCATTGCAACTTTTATATGGTATGTCTGTTTATTCGTCCTTACTCATATAGTATTCGATGCTAGCAACTTCATGAAGTTACTTGCTCTTTCACAATTTAACCCGTGTCTCACAAAAAGTCATTTTTAGTGACATGTGAGAGGAAACTTTTAACATTGGTAATCGTTAGGTGTTTTATTGTTAATATTTAGCAAGGTTCTAAAAAACGCGGGGCGTGATCAAGGCGTAGAGGCCAAGCCTTAAGCCTTAGAAGCCTAGGCAGGCCTTAGGCGTAAAAAGGCGTGAAAAGGCGTTTAGGTCTTCTTAGTATATTTTAATATTTTTAAACCATAACAAGGCTATTAAAATACTAAAATTGTACATATCATAAAAATATGTCTGAATATATGCAAATTAAAATACTATCTGATTATTTTGGATGAGATAATGATCTGATTAGTAAAAAATCTTTAAAATGCGATATCATTTCACTAAAGCATTGTTGTTTTTAGAAAAAAAGTGCGCATTAAGTATTTTACCAAGAATAAGGCGTGAAAAACTTAAGGCGGGGTGTTTCTCCCAAGCCTTAAGCCTAGGTGTGCCTAGGTGGAGCCTAGGTGGGTTTTTTAGATTAGTGATATTTAGGGCCTAATTATTCATGACAACACCAATATAACATCAAAGTGAGGATGACAAAAGAGTGTAGAGGGGGAATACATTACTGTGTCTCAATCTCATAAATTAGGGATGAAAATGCGAAAGGAAAGGACAATGTGTTTTATTTTATTCTACACATTTTTCAATTCTTTTGTGTTTTATTTTGTACTATTTGGGATCCAAACCTAGCATGAAACGACAGAGTAATTACTTTATCTTTTCAGGCTTTTTTCTTCTTTTCACGAGGTGGAAAATAAAGCGGAAAACCTAAGCAGCCGAGACTTCCCCTATAAAGGGACAAATCCAGTAAACATAGAACTACTCCCATTTATTGTGCTTATTGTTTACATAGGCCTAGGAAAATGAATCAGCAGGATTCATGGAAGGACGAGTATAACTGGAACCTGCAACGACCAATGAAACAATCGACATGGAAAGCAACCAATTCTTCAAAAGTGGGCTACTAGGACCCCTAAGAATTATGAGTACACAAAGGTAATTATGAAGGTTTTGTTATCTATTTTTTTAGCAGAGATTTGGATGGGTTTTTTTATTTTTCAGCAGAGATCTGTTTTGATCCGATTCAAAACATTTCCTGACCACCACAAAACATTTTCAGATTCGGTTCAAAACATTTCCAGACCATTTTTCAGCGGAGATCTGGTACAGATCCACTTCTAAACATTTTCAGAGGAGATCCGGTTCAAATCCGATCGGCACAGATCCACATCCAAACATTTTTAGGTGATATTTCTAATCATTGCATTTTTTTAGAATACTCTATAATTTTTATACCTTTTCATTTTGATTAACTAAACTGGTCGGCACAGATCCATTAACTTCATTACTCCCCTTTCAACTTCCCATACTCTCCACCATCACCCCTATCGCCGCTCCCTCTTCCTTTTTGTTGCCACTCCTACAAGTATCTCCCTCTGTTACAGATGCGATTGTTTTTCACACACGGTCAGATGCCAGTTACTTTTTTTGTAGTTGATTTATTTCAGATCTGGTAGTTGATTTATTTCAGATCTGGTAGTTGATTTATTTCAGATCTACTTTTTGTAGTTGATTTACGCCGCTCCTTTTTACTTATCGTAGTTGATTTATTTCAGATCTAACAGATGCGATTGCTTTTTTTGTTTTTTTTATGCAAAAAAAATTTCACACACTCATCTCAGATGTATACACACACAAATGCGATTATTTTTCACACACGCTCAGATGCGATTACTTTTTTTTTGTTCTATGAAAATTTTGTTGTCATCTTCCTTTGATTAATGGATTTCAAATCAATTTTTTTCAATTATTAACACCAATAGAGATGTTTTTCCTAAATTGTTGGTCAACAGGTTTGTCACAATCATTGTTATGGGTTCGTCGCTATCAATGCTGCTGCCACGAGGTCAGTGACCAACTTGCCTCGGTTGTTACCAATTTGTTAAACACAACTAATTTACAAGTCAAGCCCTAATCATCATGTAAATTTCATTCTAGAAAAAACCTACTCACGATTCTCTCTTAGTATATCATATTTAACAACTTTTGACATTTCTCACAAATAGTCTAAGGTGAACCTGTTAAATTTTACTGTTGCATAATGAATTTGATTTGTAGATTGTGAATTTTGTTTGATACTTTATAAAGTCTCCCTAACTTGAGATTTGAGATTGCCTTTAATTTATAGAAACTGTTATAAAGCTATTACACAATGTTTTTAATTATTTTACCACTTGACTGTTATGGATGTCGAGTTTCTGAATGGTTGTTTGCAAACTAAGTAGTTTATAAGTCTGTTATTTTTTCGTTGTAATTGGTTATCTTTTATGCTTGCCCGGTACCCAATGTTAAGAACTATTTTTTTTGTCTATAATTGATTAATATATTATGTATAACTATTTGTGAATCTGTCTCAATTGTTCCCTATTTGAATAGTTATTTTAATGTGATTTGTTTTGTTTTACCAAACTGAAATAGCGAACGAAAGTTAGGTTTATAAATTGTAAACCTTCAGATATGAAACTATAAAAAGGACTTGAATTGAGGTTGGAATCAACTGCTTTCTAAAAAGTAGTGGAGTTGAAATGAGATTGGAAAGTGGACATCCACCATAACAGTTTTACAAAAACAAATGGACTTGAGATGAATTTGGAAATGTACCTCAACCAAAACTATTTTCTAAAAAGAGAAGGACATAAAAAGAACTTTAAAATGGATCTCCACCCAAACTGAATTCATTGATATACATATTATTGCAGGCTTTTACCATCCATTGTGTGGTATTAGTGAGTAACACTTAACATCTCCTAATCACTTGGCGAAATACGCCAGGGGAGTCCTAGTGGTTAGTGTTAAATTCGACTACATTGTGCCTTACTTTGTTTTCTTTACAAAGAGATTAATGCCAGCGCTCCTTCCATCTAGAATAGACCAGGTTTTGAGATAGTCACCTACTTTTATCACCTGAGTCCCTTTTTTTAAGGACCTAATATTGGGGCCGATGTTGCGTCTAATCAATCTTCGACCCCACCACTAATGATACGTGTCCCTAGTCTATCAGCGCATTTCACTAGGGGCAATGTGATCCAGTATGAGGCATCTATTCTTGCCTCTCATCCTTATTTTTCCATATCATCGGGAGTCTAATATGCAATGCTTTCTTTTTATTTGATTTTTGTCTTTATTTTCCTTAGATCAAATTATGATGTATCGATATGTTTTATTGCAGGCTTTTACCATCCATTGTGTGGTATTAGTGAAATTGTCTCGACCTATGGGCTCATACCTAGATTTCATGTCCAGACATAAAATCTCCACCATAACTGCTATCATGGACAAACTTGAAATGTAATAGTGGAGGAAGAAAACCTACTGCCACGACCATGTCGTGATGAATGACAATGGAAAAATGAATAATTGGTAAAGTTTTGGTCATGAGAATGGGATGTATGAACACGAGAAACCAACACGTAAGTGGATATTAAATTATAGCTATAAATTATTTATGTCTTATGAGTAATTGTTACGGGGAATTAGAAAATGATTAAGTTCAATTATCCCATTTAATTAAAGTTTTATTGAATGCATGTGCATTTTGAGATCATTAGAAGATGTCAATGATTAGAAGGAAAAATGACTGTGTGGTTTATTTATCTTATCCCATTTAATTGTTTGTTTTCACATTCTTTCCTTTGTTTTCACTCTAATTACTTTTTCATTTTCATTTAATTGCAGGAATGGTTCCTATGTTTAACAATAAGTTTCATGTCGTGAGGCCGGTGTAACTTAATAAGGATGGTAGATGGATATGCTGCATTGGAGTCTCATTTTCTTTCATGAAAATCTATCAATTTCGAGGTGCGTTTAGAATCCCATTTTTCAACATTTCTTAGTTTAATTTTGATCCAACTCCACCACCATTCCAATTTTTACTTTGTATTATTTATTTAATCCCCCTCCAACTTTTTATGTTATTCCCCATTTACTGAAAATTTGAGATATATTTCTAATGTAAGTTACTACTTAACTCTTAATGTAAGGGATAAGTTACAAATCATCTTTGTATTTTATTTGTCGATCTCACATGATTCAATATTTTTTTTCCAGATGCTCCATCCTCTCATTGCACTTCTTTTGCAGTGTCTTATCTCTTTAGATGTTTGATGTAGAAAGCATTACTAATTATATATGAGTTTTGAATGTGGTGTTAAGACAACAGATTTTGCTGAGCCTCTGCTACCAACATTTTTGAAATGTTTGACGTAAAACATATATTTGGATTTAGATGCTATAAAATTTGGGTATATTTGAAGTTTGCCCCGATTCTATGTATTTGAGTATATTTGGATTATGTTACTTATACGAGGTCCAAAGCGGACTATTTGTTTTGTTGGATTAAATTTTTATTTCTTAAACAGTGTTGATAGTCGAATAAACAAACGGAACTTTCCCAATTTTTTAAAAATTGTTTACACGTTTATTATTTGTATTAAATAATAAATCAACATTTATAATATATAAAATATTTATTATTTATATTATGCACGACTTTATATTTTTAAAAATTATATGCTTGCCTTTATTACAAAATTTTCGTTGTTTCGTGATTATGTACTTTCGAAATCTTTCCCGTTTTGCGATTACCTACTTCCGAAATTTTGGCCGTTACGCGATTATGTACTTTGCAAATTTTTGCCCTGCTTCAGGCACGGGCATTTCTCTAGTGTGTGTGTATATATATATATATATATATATATATATATATATATATATATATATATATATATATATATATATATATATATTTAAATATATATATATATATATATATATACATACATGCTCCTGTGCACACTAAGTTTTGGTGGGTTAATTTCTATTTTCCATTTTGTTCTTAAATCGAAATTCATAAGGTTGATAGTTTAGTACTTTTTCCTTTTTATTTTATTTTGATCACTTGACGGGGTTATGAATTCACGCATTGATTATTCAATTTTATTATCTTTTAATTTGTTAATTAAATTTTTGGTTGCAAAGATGATTAAAGGCCGTTCCCACATATCGCGCGGGTTTACACCTGGTATACTTTAATTTTGGGGACGACACCCCTACCTTTTATGTTAATGACACACTTCCCAACACATTAAAATCAACTTATAACTCATATTTTTCACTATGAGGCCTTTTCAGATAATTGCACAACATTAGTCCATTATTAAACTTTCCGAATCACTTTCATCTATGCTAATATGTTTACACTGTCTTCCATGGAATAAACATTATATCCTTAGCCATTGTTTTATAGTATAGTCAAATGATGCACCTAAGGGTTCTGATCCCTTCTTGATTTTCTCTATAACCTTAATATATATCTCACCTAAACCCCTAGGTTCATCGATGTATTAGTAATAAATAACTTATTTCTTTCCCTTGAATCGGACCAAATAGGCCAACATATAATCCATTTCCAACACATTGGTTGTACAATCATTTTATTTATTCCCGCCTATTTTGATAAGGCCAGGAAAAAAACACTACGATTACTTCCAAACTACACATTTATTTCTTAGAAATACTAGTTAATCACTCACCCCCAACTTAACTACATGAACACAATCAAATTGATCATGCAACAACAATAAGAAACAACATTACTAATATAAAAAATAAAAATAATATACAGTGGTATGAAATATAAAAAACTCAATCATACATTAAACAAGAAAATAAACATAAACAAGAACGACATACACACACATAATATATCTATACCCATATATATATATATATATATATATATATATATATATATATAGAGAGAGAGAGAGAGAGAGAGAGAGTGGCTCAGGTGCGCACCATTTGGTGCGTACCATTAAACCCAATTAAAAAACGCAGCCCTATATGTCGTTTGGCATTGTTTCGGTTAAAACCCCAAACCTTCCTTCTCAATATCAATTCATCCTCACCAACTCCTCTCTGAAAAACCTAATTCCTTCATTTCTCACATCTGAGCCAATCCGTCATTACGCAACCTCCATTTCTTACATCTTGACACACCCCAACCCAGTTACTTATAATTAAGTTTGAAGGTCAAAGTGAGTCACATCATAATTACCTTAACCCAAACCATAAACACAAGTATCTTTATTCAATTATTAACATGAATCAACGTGACCAAAAACCTTTCAAAATTTTAAGGTAATTATGCTTATTCAAACTTACAGAAAAGATAAGTAGGCTTAAATTACCCCATTTACATTTGACTAAATTATGATTTTATGCATCCCTTGCTAACCCCACCGAACTCCTAGATTTTCCAGTGAGATCAGAATACCTGAAAAATACAAACATAGGAACCATGAGCAAAATAGCTCAGTAAATGCCTCACTACCACACTATTGCATAAAATTAATTGCAATAAATCGTATCAATGTAGCAATATAAAACATCTCAACATATCTTGGTTCATAATAAATAATAACATCTCTTGGCTATTGATAAGCCATAACATCTCTTGGCTATTGATAAGCCATAACATCTCTTGGCTATAATAAGCCATAACATCTCTTGGCTATAATAAGCGATAACATCTCTTGGCTATTGATAGGCCATAACATCTCTTGGATATAATAAGCCATAACATATCTTGGCTATAATAAGCCATAACTTTGTGACACCCCGCCTAATTAAATACTGGGCGATCACTCCTTTATTAAATTAAATCAAGGTAAACAGTTGGTTCATTCTCAACATCACTGTCGATAAAAATAAATTTTCCAATTTAACACCCTAAATAACTAAGCTAAGTGTCAAAACCATTTTCATACATAACTTTCCAAATTTTATTTTAAGAAAAATATTTATTTATTTATTAACAACATTAACTAAGTAAGAACCACACCACATTAAATTCTGCAACATAAACCAATTAATATAATACATTCGTCAATCGAATGTCAGCATACGAAATCTAAAATCAGATAACTAAACTGAATAAATCCATAGTAACAATACTGGAAATTACTGAAATACAAATGTCCCAATAACAATGAAATAATGGATAAGGCGAAACATGCCCAATAAATGAGAATACTAGAAGTGGAGTCAGTAAAGGAAGCCGTCTACGCAAGTGACCTGCAACTCCCACGTAAGTTGAAGCACGTTCCTTTCAAGGGATCCTAAGCAAGACGCTCCTGTGATTGGGCACCTGAAATATATACATATATATACAAGAGAGGGAGAAAAAGAAACGGGTCTGAGCCCGAAAGTGTGTTTAATTAAAAATACGTTTAGCAAGTATTTAAATTGATACAGGCCAATGCAACAACATATTAGGGCGACACTCTCTTGAGAAAATCTCACCTCTGTTCTAATGTGCACACCTATCTCACTAACCTTCCCAACGGTTTAACTTATCATTTTATCATACTAACCTTCCCAATAATTTAGCTTATCTTAACTTACTCATAAGATTTCAAAACCGAACAATATCAGTGTTTAAAAAGATACTTCCAATTAGCAACACAACTCTCGTTTTAGCTTTATTACTTTAAAAAGTTTCCCAGTGTAATATTATACTTTCACAAAACAAGTACTTACTATTTGAGTCATCAACCATGTCCTACTTATCAAATCACAGTAGGAAGTTTCAAGTTTCCAAATCTCATATATATATATTAACTACTCTTATAATAAATATATAATAACAACACCCCAAATAAAAACTATGGTGCATGCATACTTCTACTATCCAAACCCCATACCACTCATATCAAGGGGAATACAAGTTCGGAATCACTCTCGAACTGTATTAACACATACACAAACAATATCGAGGCGAAGCATAGATTCCAAGTCTCTAAGAGGATGGCACATACTCGCGTCTCTTAGGACCGTCTGAACTATCGATTCGATATCCAGTAGCAAGGATTTCTATCTTCTAGGGTACAAGTCAATATCCCCCATAAAGGTTCCATCGAGATAAGACTGTCCCAGCGCGGTAACCTCAAGGATAGCAAGTAGCGCGGTATGTTTTTCACATGTATATAATATATGTACACACAATCATATAAATATACCACCTTTATCGTATTAATATAGGTTCCTCTCGTCACCCATAATTACAACATTTATCCTTAATTTCACATTATGAGTATTACGTATAAGGTTTCATCTCTAACCTTAACTCGAAGGGTTTTCTCACTTATTTCGTGATACTTGTGGACTTTATCCTTCCAAGAAGAAAATTCAGTAGGTATACCTCTATTCACTATCGTAACTATTCGTCGTAATCTCTCACTTAGAATAGGTAGTTTCATCGTTTATTATATAATTATCCCGAAAGCCAAATTCTCATCTCATAATAAAGTTCCCAACACTTATTCATATGTTCTACTGGTCTTTCCTATCTCCCAAAACATTTTATGAAGAACACCCAAGTATTATATCACGACAATTCAATTTTTAAATCATTTACGAAGGGAAATATTAGTCTTCCAGGAGGGGTGGATCGATCGAGGTTTGGGGCTCGATTGATCGAACCTTCGATCGATCGAAGCTCTAGGCTCGATCGATCGATCAAGCAGGTCTGCGAAAATCTGCAGAATTGCAGTTACGGGTTCTACCAATTTTCTTCATCCAAAACCATGTTTTTCCATTCTAAACGTCCCAAAAATCCTACTACTAACATTATAACAATATACCAGATGTTTTCAACGTAAAGCATGTGTATATCTAACATTAAACATGGATATTTAACCCGAAATCTCATCTAATCATCAAGAACCCTAGAGTTTTTCTTAATCATGGTTCTAATCTGTTTTTACCAGAATTTCCTTCTAATTTATCATCAAAATTTTGTGGGTTATATTCCTCTACATGGCAAGGATTCCAGAATTTTCATATAAATCAATACTACATGCATTTTCCTAACACAAATTGGGTTTTCTTCCATATTTTCCATCTCTAATCATTCCTAAACTAATATCAAGATTGCACTAACGAAAATACACAAGATGAATACTTGCCTGGGATTTCCAACGTTCTGATTCGCAGATGATTTTGGTGTGGTTGCATAGCCCATTGCGCGATCTACGCGGTGGTGGTGGTTGTGGTGCAAACCGATAACTTTTTGGCCTTGAATTGCCTTGAGTGCTTTCCCTATCTTCTCCAATGGCCGTACTAGGGTTTTATGAATATTCTAACCCTAAATGACTAACCTAGATGGCTGATATAGGTTGCTGAAATTCGTGGGTTTAATTACCCCAAAAGGTGAAATGACTAAATTGCCCTCCCGAGGTACCAATTACGCCTAAAAACGCCCCGAGACCCAAACTAAACCCCCGGGTACACTTTTCTGACTATCTCGACCCTTCCGGACGTGTTGACGCACTCAAAATGACCATAGGAACAACTTATAAAATATTCACTTTTTATTTAACAAATTTAGTCCCGACTTGACACGGGCACATCCCGACTTAAATTTCCGAAATTGTCATTTAATTCACTCATGACATTCAATATAACCAATATAATATATTACTTTGCTCATTAGTAATATTCAACAAGTTTCCCATAATTACTAACTCTCGTCACATTAATAATTATAACATAATTAATTTCTGGATTTTTATTAAATAATTCACTCACATTAAATTTAATAAATCCCCAAATTAATATAGCATAAAAATACGGGGTATTACATACTCCCCCCCTAATAACGTAATTTCGTCCCAAAATTCGGAAAATAAGGAGTACCTGGTAAAAACAACGCTGGATATCTCTCGCGTATATCTGCCTCGCGCTCCCAAGTGGATTCCTCCACATTATGATGCTCCCACTGGACCCACACAAGTGGAACTATCTTCGACCTCAATCTCCTCTCACTATAGTCTAGGATAGCCACAGGTCTCTCCTCGTAAGATCTATCAGGCTATAATTCGATCTCATATATCGTAATGTGAGTATGGGCCATATCATCCCGAAGGTATCGTCTCAACGACGAGATGTGGAATACATCGTGGATGCGATGTAAATGTTCTGGCAGTCCCGACCTGTATGCAACCGACCCAATCCTCTCGATGATGGGAAATGGTCCCACGTACCTCGGACCCTACTTCCCCTTCTTCCCGAACCTCATCACTCCCCTCATAGGAGATACACGCAATAACACTTGGTCCCCCACACTAAACTCCTGAAAGAACCATTTCGCATCGGCGTAGATCTTTTGCCTATCCTGGGCTATCCGAATGCGACTCCTAATTATCTCAATCCTCATGGAGGTCTCCTGAATCACCTCTGGTCCTAGCAACTTGTTATCCCCCACTTCGATCTAACAAGCTAGGGGACGACAAGGCCTGCCGTACAAAGCCTCAAATGGAGCCATACCAATCGTAAACTGATAAGAGTTATTATAAGCAAACTCTACTAGTGGAAGATGTGGCTCCCAACCTCCTCCAAAATTGGGAACACACATGCGTAGCATATCCTCTAACATATGATTAGTACGCTCTGTCTGTCCATCTGTCTGTGGGTGGTAAGCTGAACTCAACCTCAACTCAGTACCCATAGCTTCCTGAAAGCTTTCCCAGAAATGTGACACGAAAATCTTATCTCTATTTGACACAATATTCAGGGGCACCCCGTGTAATCTGACAATTTCAGTGATGAACAACTGAGCATACTAACCTGTGGTATAATCTGTCCGCACCGACAAGAAATGAGCCACCTTGGTCAAACGGTCTACAATCACCCAGATAGAATCGTGGCCCCGCTGTGATGTAGGTAACCCTGTAATAAAATCCATGGAAATACTCTCCCACTTCCACGCGGGTACTTCCAATGGCTGAAGAAATCCTGACTGTTTTTGATGGTCCACATTCACCAGATGGCAGGTAGAACACTTGGACACGAACTCAGCAATGTCCTTCTTCATCCCACTCCACCAGTATTGCCTCCTCATATCCTGGTACATCTTATCTCCTCCAAGATGTACTACAAATCGGGACCCGTGATAATGAGTCATCACTGCATGACGTAATTCTGCTCCTTCTGGAACCACCAACCTCCCATTAAACCTCAAACCTCCATCAGAACTAACAGAATAAGACTCAGCACCCTCGGCTAAAAGTCGAACAATCTGCTCCTGGAAAAATAGGTATGTGGTTTGTGCCTGTATCACCCTCGTAACAATCTCGGGTGTGACTGACATCACGGATATGAAAGAACGTGCTACTGCGTCCTGGTGGCCTAACTCCTTCCACTTTGCTTTCCAGACGTCTGCTACTTCGTCTACCGGTCTACGACTCAACGCATCAGCAACTACGTTGGCCTTTCTCGGATTATACTGTATGTCGAACTGGTAGTCCTTCATAAACTCTAGCCATCTGCGCTGACGCATAATCAACTCTCGCTGAGTGAACAGGTACTGCAATGACTTGTGGTCTGTTAACAAATGGAATTTCTCACCCAATAAGTAGTGCCTCCATATCCGCAATGCAAAGACGATCGCTGCTAACTCCAGGTCGTGGGTGAGGTAATTCTTCTCACGCGGCTTAAGCTTGTAGGAGGCAAAAGCTATAGCATTCTCTTCTTGCTGAAGTACTCCCCCAAGTCCCCGTAAGGACGCATCGGTGTAAACCAGGTACTCCATACCCGACTGCGGTAATGCAAGGACTGGCACTGAAGTAAGCTTGTCTTTCAGCTCGTCGAAATCCAACTGACAAGCGTCATCCTAAACATATGGTACTCCCTTGCGAGTCAGATTGGTCAATGGACCCGCTACTTTGGAAAATCCCCAAATAAATCTCCTGTAGTAACCAACTAATCCCAAGAAACTACGCACTTTCGTCGGTGTCGTGGGCTGTCCCCACTCCCTCACCGCTGATACTTTACTCGGGTCGACTGCTATCCCCTTCTCAAAAACAACATGCCCCAAGAACTGTACCTCTCGCAACCAGAATCCACACTTCTCATACTTAGCATACAACTGATGCTCTCGCAGAGTCTGAAGAACCAGCCTCAAGTGCTCGGTATGCTCCTCCTCGGAGTGTGAATATATCAAGATGTCATCTATGAAGACGATGAAAAGTGATCCAAGAACTCTCTGAATACTCGGTTCATCAAGTCCATGAAAACGGCTGGAGCATTTGTGAGTCCGAACGACATCACCCTAAACTCATAGGACCCATATCTCGTCAAGAAAGCAGTCTTCGAAACATCTTGCTCCCTAATACGTAGCTGATGGTACCCCGACCTCAGATCTATCTTCGAAAAGAAAGTTTCTCCTCTCAGCTGGTCGAACAGATCATCGATTCGAGGCAACGGATACTTATTCTGTATCGTGACCTTATTCAGTTCCCTGTAGTCCACACACAATCTTAGTGAACCATCTCTCTTCTTCATAAACAAAACTGGAGCGCCCCAAGGTGAGGTACTCCTACGAATGAAGCCCTGACCTAACAGCTGCTCTATTTGATCTCGTAGCTCTCGCAACTCTGCCGGGGCCATACGGTACGGTGCGTGTGCTATAGGTCTCGTATTTGGCAATAAATCTATGACAAAGTCTATCTCACAACTGGGGGGTAGGCCTGGTATCTCCTGAAACGCATCGGAATACTCCCTAACAACTGGGATCGAATCTAAGGGAATCACAACCTCCTTAGAGGTATCCTCCTCTATGTAATACAAATGAGTGGTCGAACCTCCCTCTAGGCGAGGCATCGCCACTACAAACATCTCTTGCCCCGGAATGGCAAAAATAATGCTCCCACCGAAGCAATCAATCATGTCTCTCTAAGCTGCGAGCCAATCCATACCAATAATCACATCATGCTCGTGCATGTCTAAGACTAACATGTCTGCAGGTAATACCAAGCTACCAATCTCTACCCCCACTCCTCGGCATATAAAGGAAATAAGTGACCCACTCCCCAGTGGTGAGTCCACACACGTCACTGTGCTCTCAGCTGTGGCTAACAATCCTAAGGCCTTCGCAAAATGTGTAGCTATAAAATAATGCTTTTCCCCCATATCGAACAAAACCCGACCCATAGTACCATGGATAGGAAACATACCCTCAATCATGGGTGGTGACTGTGGAGCCGCTGCCTGGTGGACGTTATAGACACGTCCATACTGTAGTTGCCCCCGCTGCACTGGAGCTGCTGGAATGGCTGGTTGGGCTGGCACCTGGGCTGGAGCTGGGAGGGCAGGTGGAAATAGTGGTCTCTGCGGCTCATTACGGCCTCCTTGCTGCTGTGGGGCCCTATCGCCCTCTGGGAAATCCTGACCCCTATGGCCATGTTTACCGCACCCAAAACATCAGCCTTTGAAGTTACCTCCTCTCTGACCCTGCTGTCCACGGCCCTGTTGGCCGTTACCTCCACGCCACTGGCCCTGTTGGCCCTGATGTGCACGCTATTGGCCCTGCTGGCCCTGCTGATTAGGCTGGCCCTGATGGCCCTGCCTGAAACCCCCGAATCCCTTCCTAGAATCACCTGAACGGAATCTCTTAGCAGGGTCCCCCTGCTGGGAATTTGCCCGTGCTGACGAGTCTGTCCATGAGATGGTGCCCCACTGGCACTATTACCCCCGGTCCTGCCCTTTTGGCTGGGCTCTCCTGCTCTCTTGCTTCCCTGTAGATGGAAGCGGTGATCCTGGCAATGTAACAACGCGGCATTGAGTACATCAGTGAAAGTACTCAGGGATAAATTTCCAATAAGGTGCTGACGGATCCTCCAAGCTAACCCGTCGACAAACAGCATAATCTTCTTGTTCTCAGTAGGTGCCTCATCTGGCACAATGGCGAGAAGTATCATGAACTCCTCCTCATACTCTGCTACGGTAAGACTCTCCTGCTTTAGTTTCAGTAATCTCCGCCTCATCTCAGTCTGCACTGCGGGTGGAAAATACTTCCGGTCAAACTGATCCCAGAACATCTGAATAGGGATCGTGTCCCTCTCCTCCAAAGTGGTAGTGGACTCCCACCACTGTAATGTGGCTCCCACAAGCTTAAAGGAAGCCAGCAACTACTTTTGCACGTCAGTGCACTCATACATACGGAGGTGCCGCTGGATGTCTTTCTTCCATTGGCTAACTGTGACTATATCGGAGCTACCAGAGAACTCAGGGGGATGTGCTTTCTGAAAAGCATCCCAAACCCTCTCCCATGCAGATGAAAGTTGTGCTGGTACTGGCGCCACTGCCTGAACCTGGGGTGGAGCCTACTGAATCACCGCTATCGCGGCATTCACCGCCTGAGCAACAATGGCGGCTACTTCATTTGCATTCATTGTGCCTGGTGCCGGAGCTGCTGGCTGCTCGGCTTGGGCACGCCTATCTTTCGGAGCACGTCACGGAGGCATCTAAAACGTGAACAAGTTTATTAGTCTATAGTTATTATCAAATCTTAAATAGCTGAAGACTTAAACGTAAAAGCAAGAATACAACAATCCTAAAAATAGGGCTCTATAGCAATAACGTTAAGTTGAAAGCGAAATAAGCCGTACAAATCCTATGGACACTAGAACCTGATGCTCTGATACCACCTGTGACACCCCGCCTAATTAAATATCGGGCGATCACTCCTTTATTAAATTAAATCAAGGTAAACAGTTGGTTCATTCTCAGCATCACTGTCGATAAAAATAAATTTTCCAATTTAACACCCTAAATAATTAAGCTAAGTGTCAAAACCATTTTCATACATAACTTTCCAAATTTTATTTTAAGAAAAAGATTTATTTATTTATTAACAGCATTAACTAAGTAAGAATCACACCACATTAAATTCTGCAACATAAACCAATTAATAGAATACATTCGTCAATCGAATGTCAGCATACGAAATCTAAAATCACATTACTAAACTGAATAAATCCATAGTAACAATACTGGAAATAACTGAAATACAAATGTCCCAATAATAATGAAATAATGGATAGGGTGACACACTCCCAATAAGTGAGAATTCTAGAAGTGGAGTCAATAAAGGAAGCCGTCTACGCAAGTGACCTGCAACTCCCACGTAAGCTGCAGCACGTTCCTTTCAAGGGATCCTAAGCAAGACGCCCCTGTGGCTGGGCACCTGAAATATATACATATATATATATATATATATATATATATATATATATATATATATATATATATATATATATATATATATATATAAGAGAGAGAAAAAGAAATTGGTCAGAGACCGAAAGTGTGTTAAATTTAAAATACGTTTAACAAGTATTTAAATTGATACAGGCCAATGCAACAACATATTAGGGCGACACTCTCTTGAGAAAATCTCACCTCTCTTCAAATGTGCACACCTATCGCACTAACCTTACCAACAGTTTAACTCATCATTTTATCATACTAACCTTCCCAATAATTTAGCTTATCTTAACTTACTCATAAGATTTCAAAACCGAACAATATCAGTGTTTAAAAAGATACTCCCAATTAGCAACACAACTCTCGTTTTAGCTTTATTACTTTAAAAAGTTTCCCAGTGTCATATTATACTTTCACAAAACAAGTACTTACTATTTGAGTCATCAACCATGTCCTACTTATCAAATCTCAGTAGGCAGTTTCAAGTTTCCAAATCTCATATATATATATTAACTACTCGTATAATATACATATAATAACAGCACCCCAAATAAAAACTATGGTGCATGCATACTTCTACTATCCAAACCCCATACCACTCATATCAAGGGGAATACAAGTTCAGAATCACTCTCGAACTGTATTAACACATACACAAACAATATCGAGGCGAAGCATAGATTCCAAGTCTCTAAGAGGATGGCACATACTCGCGTCTCTTAGGACCGTCTGAACTATCGATTCGATATCCAGTAGCAAGGATTTCTATCTTCTAGGGTACAAGTCAATATCCCCCATAAAGGTTCCATCGAGATAAGACTGTCCCAGCGCGGTAACCTCAAGGATAGCAAGTAGCGCGGTATGTTTTTCACATGTATATAATATATGTACACACAATCATATAAATATACCACCTTTATCGTATTAATATAGGTTCCTCTCATCACCCATAATTACAACATTTATCCTTAATTTCACATTATGAGTATTACGTATAAGGTTTCATCTCTAACCTTAACTCGAAGGATTTTCTCACTTATTTCGTGATACTTGTGGACTTTATCCTTCCAAGAAGAAAATTCAGTAGGTATACCTCTATTCACTATCGTAACTATTCGTCGTAATCTCTCACTTGGAATACGTAGTTTCATCGTTTATTATATAATTATCCCAAAAGCCAAATTCTCATCTCATAATAAAGTTCCCAATACTTATTCATATGTTCTACTGGTCTTTCCTATCTCCCAAAACATTTTATGAAGAACACCCAAGTATTATATCACGACAATTCAATTTTTAAATCATTTACAAAGGGAAATATTAGTTTGCCAGGAGGGGTGGATCGATCGAGGTTTGGGGCTCGATCGATCAGACCTTCAATCGATCGAAGCTCTAGGCTCGATCGATCGATCAAGCAGGTCTGCGAAAATCTGCAGAATTGCAGTTACGGGTTCTACCAATTTTCTTCATCCAAAATCATGTTTTTCCATTCTAAATGTCCCAAAAAAACTACTACTAACATTATAACAATATACCAGATGTTTTCAACGTAAAGCATGTGTATATCTAACATTAAACATGGATATTTAACCCAAAATCTCATCTAATCATCAAGAACCCTAGAGTTTTTCTTAATCATGGTTCTAATCTATTTTTACCAGAATTTCCTTCTAATATATCATCAAAATTTTGTGGGTTATATTCCTCTACATGGCAAGGATTCCAGAATTTTCATATAAATCAATACTACATGCATTTTCCTAACACAAATTGGGTTTTCTTCCATATTTTTCATCTCTAATCATTCCTAAACTAATATGAAGATTGCACTAACGAAAATATGCAAGATGAATACTTTCCTGGGATTTACGACGTTCTTATTCGCAGATGATTTTGGTGTGGTTGCGTAGCCCGTTGCGCGATCTACGCGGTGGTGGTGGTTGTGGTGCAAACCGGTGACTTTTTGGCCTTGAATTGCCTTGAGGGATTTCCCTCTCTTCTCCAATGGCCGTAGTAGGGTTTTCTGAATATTCTAACCCTAAATAACTAACCTAGATGGCTGATATAGGTTGCGGAAATTCGTGGGTTTAATTACCCAAAAAGATGAAATGACTAAATTGCCCTCCCGGGGTACCAATTAGGCCTAAAAACGCCCCGAGACCCAAACTAAACCCCCGGGTACACTTTTCTGACTATCTAGATCCTTCCGGATGCGTTGGCACACTCAAAATGACCATACGAACAACTTATAAAATATTCACTTTTTATTTAACAAATTTAGTCCCGACTTGACACGGGCACGTCCCGACTTAAATTTTCGAAATTGTCATTTAATTCACTCATGACATTCAATATAACCAATATAATATATTACTTTGCTCATTAGTAATATTCAACAAGTTTCCCATAATTACTAACTCTCGTCACGTTAATAATTATAACATAATTAATTTCCGGAATTTTATTAAATAATTCACTCACATTAAATTTAATAAATCCCCAAATTAATATAGCATAAAAATACGGGGTATTACAAACATCCCTTGGATGTTGATAAGCCATAAAATCTCTTAGCTATAATAAGCCATAATATCTCTTGGCCATAATAAGCCATAACTT
Organism: Sambucus nigra; assembly: GCA_949130495.1. Lineage (NCBI taxonomy): Eukaryota > Viridiplantae > Streptophyta > Magnoliopsida > Dipsacales > Adoxaceae > Sambucus > Sambucus nigra. The sequence goes on from OX422208.1 coordinate 555,895,325, forward strand.
CTCTTGGCTATAATATGCCATAACATCTCTTGACTGGTGATAAGCCATAACATCTCTTCATAACACATACATATCATATCCATAATCAACTCAGTAACAACACATAACATATCATATCTATAATCAACTCAGTAACCACACATTTCATATCCATATTCAACTCAATGACTACACATATCATATCCATAATCAACTCAGTAAGTACCAAAAATCATATATATAATCAACAAGGTAACCATATCCCTATTCAACTCAGTAACTACACATATCATATACATATTCAACTCAGTAAGTACCACATATCATATCTATAATCAACAAGGTAACCATATACCTATTCAACTCAGTAACTACACATATTATATCCATATTCAACTCAGTAATTACCACATATCATATCTCTGATCAACTCAGAAAACATATCCCTATTTGACTCAGCAACCACACTTATCATATCAATATTCAACTCATTAACTACACATATCATATCCATATTTAATTGAGTAAGTACAACATATCATATCTATAATCAACTCAGTAACCATATCCATATTCAGCTCAAAAACTACACATATCATATCCACATTCAACTCAATAACTACACATATCATATCTATAGTCGACTCAGTAAGTGCCACATATCATATATATATATTCAACTCAATAACCATATCCATATTCAAGTCAGTAACCACACACATATCATATCTATGATCAATTCAGTAAATGTATCCATATTCGACTCAGTAACCACACACATCATATCCATATTCAACTCATTAACTACACATATCATATCTATATTCAATTGAGTAAGTACCACATATCATATGTGTACTCAACTCGTAAGTATACAAATACATCTTACCAGTGAGTACACTCACCTTGGCCACTTCATGTGTTTTTCCCTTTTTGTTGTCTGGCACTTATTCAACCGAATCTTCTCCCCTTATGGACACTTCCGTAATTTCCCACGGATTTTTCTCCTCAATTCTTCTTCTTCGACTTTCCACTTCTCTTCCTCTCAAGCCAAACTCTTTAATGGATGAAATATACTGAAGGAAGAGCTTATTTCAAGCCTTGAAAGTTGGCAAGAACCCACCTCCTTCCTTAACCAATCACAATCCACCATTTGTTAGCCTAATAATACGAAATATCATTTAACGAATGGACAAATTTCCCCCTACTTCGTAATTCCAACATAACTTCTTGCTCGGACCTCTATTGTACACACCGTTTATTGTGTTACAAACTTAACTCATATATATACAACTATACAGTTTTCACCTCAAGTCAATTATCATATTATAGGTCACCAAAACAAGTGCGAACTCGAACATTCCTACCGAAGACTTCACAAATTTGTGTTTGTGACTAATTCAATATTTCATAAGTTATGAAGGTAGGATTAGACTAAACAAAATAACTTAACATTAAATATTATAATAACGCATTATCCACATCCCATACGGTAAGAATGATTTAAACATGGTTTATCATAATCATATCCGGGTCGTCACAACCTCCCCCCCCCCTTGGAAAATTTCGTCCCCGAAATTTAGGAGGAATTTCACTTACCAACCAATTGGGAATACTATTTCCTCATTATCGACAAATATTCTCTCATATCATCTTCATTTTATTTATAATCTAACAATTTACAATCTCATCCTTTAACGGAATATGGATTCCCTTACCTCACTCTCCCACATAAATAGGCACACACCAAACCATGGTTTAATAAGTGATACAACTCAAGTCTACATATTCCAGTATAAGAAGAGATTACTTCCAATACTTCACAATTTTTGTATACCACATTTTATCTTTAAAAGTTTTCCATCAATGACATGTTTATCGATACCACAAATAAAACCATGCAATGATTGAAATTAAAATACCTGCATTCGTTGTCATCCCCGAATAAATCTTAACATCTCATTTCCTTTCCTGCAAGATCCTTCCATTTCACATCGCATACAACAATATATATGTATAACTAACAAATGTTAGTCAATAAATCCAATTTTCTTATGCCTCAAAACAATTTCTACTTCCACAGCCAAATCTACGCACTCCTCACCCCGGAACCTCTAAAACCTAGGCTCTAATACCAAAGTTGACACACCCCAACCCAGTTACTTGTAATTAAGTTTGAAGGTCAAAGTGAGTCACATCATAATTACCTTAACCCAAACCATAAACAAAAGTATCTTTATTCAATTAATAACATGAATCAATGTGACCAAAATCCTTTCAAAATTTTATGGTAATTATGCTTATTCAAACTTACAGAAAAGATAAGCACGCTTAAATTACCCCATTTATGTTTGACCAAATTATGATTTTATACATCCCTTGCTAACCCCACTGAACTCTTAGATTTGGCAGTGAGATCACAATACCTAAAAAACACAAACATAGGAACCATAAGCAAAATAGCCCAGCAAATGCATCACTACTACACTATTGCATAAAATTAAATGCAATAAATCGTATCTATGTAACAATATAAAACATCTCAACATCTCTTGGCTGTTGATAAGCCATAACATCTCTTGGCTATAATAAGACATAACATATTATGGCTATAATAAGCCATAACATCTCTTGGATGTTGATAAGCCAAAACATCTCTTGGCTATAATAATCCATAACATCTCTTGGCTATAATAAGCCATAACATCTCTTGGCCGTAATAAGCCATAACATCTCTTGGCTATAATATGCCATAACATCTCTTGACTGGTGATAAGACATAACATCTCTTCATAACACATACATATCCTATCCATAATCCACTTAATAAATATACATATCATATCCATAATCAACTCACTAACAACACATATTATGTCATATATATAATCAACTCAGTAACCACACATTTTATATCCATGTTCAAGTCAATGACTACATATATCATATCCATAATCAACTCAGTAAGTACCACTTATCATACCTACAATCAACAAGGTAACCATATCCCTATTCAACTCAGTAACTACACATATCATATCCATATTCAACTCAGTAAGTACCCGATATCATATATATAATCAATAAGGTAACCATATCCCTATTCAACTCAGTAACTACACATATTATATCCATATTCAACTCAGTAATTACCACATATCATATCTCTGATCAACTCAGTAAACATATCCATATTCGACTCAGCAACCACACCTATCATATCCATATTCAACTCATTAACTACACATATCATATCCATATTCAACTCAGTAAGTACCCGATATCCTATATATAATCAATAAGGTAACCATATCCCTATTCAACTCAGTAACTACACATATTATATCCATATTCGACTCAGTAATTACCACATATCATATCTCTGATCAACTCAGTAAACATATCCATATTCGACTCAGCAACCACACCTATCATATCCATATTCAACTTATTAACTAGACATATCATATCCATATTTAATTGAGTAAGTACCACATATCATATCTATAATCAACTCAGTAACCATATCCATATTCAAATCAATAACCACACATATCATATCCACATTCAACTCAATAACTACACATATCATATCTATAGTCGACTCAGTAAGTGCCACATATCATATATATATATATATATTCAACTCAATAACCATATCCATATTCAAGTCAGTAACCACACACATCCTATCCCTATTCAACTCAGTAACTACACATATCATATCTATATTCAACTTAGTAAGTTCCACATATCATATCTATGATCAATTCAGTAAATGTATTTATATTCGACTCAGTAACCACACACATCATATCCATATTCAACTCATTAACTACACATATCATATCTATATTCAATTGAGTAAGTACCACATATCATATGTGTACTCAACTCGTAAGTATACAAATACATCTTACCAGTGAGTACACTCTCCTTGGCCACTTCATGTGTTTTTCCCTTACCTTTGTCTGACACTTATTCAACCGGTTCTCCTCCCCTTATGGACACTTCCGTAATTTCCCTCGGATTTTTCTCCTCAATTCTTGTTCTTTGACTTACCACTTCTCTTCCTCTCAAGACAAACTCTTTAATGGCTGAAATATACTGAAGGAAGAGATTATTTCAAGCCTTTAAAGTCGGCAAGAACCCACCTCCTTCCTTAACCAATCAAAATCCACCATTTGTTAGCCTAATAATACGAAATATCATTTAACGAATGGACAAATTTTCCCCTGCTTCGTAATTCCATCATAACTTCTTGCTCGGACCTCTATTTTACACACCGTTTATTGTGTTACAAACTTAACTCATATATATACAACTATCTAGTTTTCTACTCAAGTCAATTATCATATTATAGTCTAAAACAAGCGCCAACTCGAACATTCCTACCGAAGACTTCACAAATTTGTGTTTGTGACTAATTCAATATTTATTAGTTATGAAGGTAGGATTAGACTAAACAAAATAACCTAACATTAAATATTATAATAACACATTATCCCCATACCATACGGTAAGCATGATTTAAACATGGTTTATCATAATCATATCCGGGTCGTCACACATCTCCTCCAAAGCGAAACCGTCTCACGTATGAACTCAATTTCCTTCTTAACTTTTTCGATTTTACATTTTAATTGGATCCCCCTAAACGCCTCAATTTTTAACGAACTAAACCCTACAATGGTATAAATAGCAAATCAGGTAAATAGCAATCAGGTAATTTGTACGAAAATGGTATACATATCACTCCCATATATTATGTCATTGAATTTAAAATGGTATAAACAACAATTAGGTAATTTGTATGTTTGGGTTATTTATTTTCTGATAAATATGTTTTTAATTTTCGGGATATGGAGTTGCCTAAAAGTTCATCTAACTCGCATATATTATGTCACGGCGGAGATCGTGCAGAAATGCGAACATCAAAGACGTCGGGGAATCCGGGGTGATGTTTTGTTGCGTGCCCTAATTATAAAATCAATTCTTGTGGTTTTTTTTTATTGGATTGATACTGGGAAATCAGTGGATTACCAAAAATTAGTTGACACGAAGAATGCAGTTGAAATTGAATATGGTGATCTTAGCACGAAAATAATGGAGTTGGGGGATAAAATTGACGAAATGGAGAAGAAGTTGGGCAAAAAAATTGATGACGTGGAGAAGAAATTCGACAAATTAGAGAAGAAGATTGCCGAAAAAGTTGATGAATGGGAGACAAAGTTTGACAATTTTTATTTCCGTTTCAATTGTATTCTGGTTGTAATTGTAGAAATTTTTATTTTTAAGATGTCGGTTTAGGATATTGGCTACTCTATGAAATGTGAAACTTCCCTTTGTATTATGTAATGTGCCATTTTAAATTATATTATGTAATGAGCATGCAATTTGGGTTATGTAATGAATATCGAGTTTGAATTATGTTATGAAATGTGCCTTTATTATTATGGGTCCGCGCTAGCGGCATTGAGAATTTTTTAGAATTTTAAAATGTTAGAAAATTGGTAGATATTATATCATTTTAGAATGTGCATTATACCAACTCTTCTCCATGGAATTTATACCATTTTAAAATTCTCCATGGTAGAGATTTATACCAACTCTTCTCCATGGTAGATATTTATACTAGTTTTATTTACAACAGCTTGTGGAAGCATTGAAATGGTATAATATCTAAGCAACATAGGCAGGCAACTATTATAACATGTATGAAAACATAAGCAGGCAACTGTTACAACTAGTGGAAGAATTGAAATGGTGATACCTATTACAACAGTTATTAAAACAACAACTAAAATAGCAACCGAAATAGCAACATACTAGAAAAACGGGTATTAAAGTTGATACCTATTACAACACGTGTTAAATACAACTAAACTGTTTTGTACTTGTTACATTAAGTAGCTGAAATATTTTATATTTGTTACATTATGAAACATATAATTGATACCTATTACAACTAAAATATTTGATACCTGTTACAACTAAAATAGCAACATAGAATTTTAAAAGTTAATACCTGTTACATTAAGCAACTAAAATAGCAACTAAAGTTCAATACAACTGAAGTATTTGAAGTTCAATACAATAGGTATTCAATACAACTGAAATATTTGAAGTTCAATACATATGAAGTTCAATACAACTGAAATATTTGAAGTTCAATACAAATAAGATCACTTAATGCAACACTGCCCTGAATACAACACTTCATCAACTCGTTGAATCACTACTCTCTTCGTATACACTTCCTCCTTGGCCATTCTCGGTCCTACAAAATGAAGAAAAATGATAAATTAGTTATGTTTACTAACTCATAAAATAAATAAATAAATAAATACAATAGTAAATTAATGTTTCTTTACTTATTATTGATCAACGGACAATTTCTTTTATCATGTGACTGTCCAACCATGCCACACACATTGCAGCGGCATACATTGGACTTCTTCACTCTACCTATTGCTTTTATTTACCTCCTTTAAGCCTTCTACCACATCATTTTTCTCTCATTTTTTGTGGTGCCTTGTAAGCATTACCGTAATTATAACTCATGTTCATCAAAACGCCTACACTTGGTTTGACAGCAGCTTTTGCATTCGAACCAATACAAACAACTTTTTTTATTTTCTCAGGTATGTCGTCCAAATCTTTGTTGTAAATTTGAATTACTTCCGAACTAGTGAGGGATGTAGTAACGACATCCAAGGACCTTTGTATTAGTTGACTCCGTTGAAGAAAGTATGACTTGTCATCTGTTATATCGATTACACAAGCATCAACGACCTTTGTATTAATTGAATTTGCTGATTTTATCCATCTCTTTAAAATGTATTGGCTCGGTAAGGCATAAATATCATGAAACTTTTGCAAATAAACCAAAATATGTCGGCATGGGATCCCAACGCTTTCAAACATCTTGCAAGGACACGAGGAAAATTGTAAATTAGTGTCGTAAATAATTTCTCGTACCTTATTCGTGTCACCGGTCTTACTTTGAATATAATAGACATGTTTACTTCTGCCCACCTTCACTGGTTCAAACTTGTAACTCAATATCTTCCACATCACATATTGGAATTTATAGAATATTTTGTTTGTATAAATATCAACCATATGCACCAAAGCGTCATGAAATAGTTTTAGTTTCGGCTTCTCAGTCAAGTCTTTGTGATCGACATACAACTCTTCATGACGTCGACGCTAAAGCTCGCTACCGAATTGGATCGTAAAATCCACAATCGAGTTTTTTTTTGAAACATACTTTTTTAAAAATGAATGGGCACTTTCATCTCATTGGCTACTTAACATTCTAGCCGATAAAATATTATTCACAAAAGCAGGAACCCATTGAGAACGGGTTTCAAACATAGAACGGAGCCATTTATTGTAAGTTAAACCACTCTTGTCAACAAGATCAATCCATTTAGCATCAAACTCTTCCTTCATTTCAGAATTCCATATGCCTAAGAAAAGTCTTTGTAGTAGGCCTTAAATTTCAAAGAATAAATTTTTTCAAGAAATTTCATTAATATATGTCAACTGAAATACCTGTGATAGGTGTGTGTGAGGGCTTACGATATTTCGCTTGTCATTGTCGGATCTTGATCTGTAATAATCATCTTCGGTTCATCGCTTGATATGGCTTCCAAAAAACTATTGAAAAGCAAAACAAATGAATCTACGGTCTCATCACTCAGAAAATCACAACCGAATAAGATAGTCTGCCCATGGTTATTTACTCCCATTAGTGGCGCAAAAATTACACCATACCGATTGGTATCGTATGTGGTATCAAATATTACCACATCACCGAAACACTTGTAATCTCGTTTGCTAATTGCATCATCCCAAAAATAATGGTTTATTCGTTGATCACTATCTGCTGCAATTTTGTAAGTGAAAGACGGATTATTTTCTTCTTTTCGTTTAAGAAACTCGTGCAACATATCTCTATCGTTCCCCTTAAATTCATTACGCCTATACCTCTCTTGGTTGTACAAATCTTTTTGCATAAACCCGATATTTTCAAAGCCACCCGCTTGCACTCCAAGAAAGTTGAATTGTTGGTACGGTGGTATATTGATTTTCAAAGACGCCTTTGCATATGCGTTGTAAAAAATCTTCACTTGATCAAGGGTTTGGAACTCTTTACCTATTTTTGGATTTAGGTCATCCCTCACTTGACGGTTGAAATCTTTATCATTGTCATTCGAATTTAATGTAACACATTGTTCCCCTCTATTACCCCAATATCTAAATTGACATTTTGCTCAATCTGAAACTCAAAATCCATATTCTCTCCGATCCACATTTCTTTATTAATGCTCGAACAATCCATTTTCAGCGAAAGAATTGAAAAACATTAACTCAACCATTAAAAAAAATTAACGCTAGCATAGGTTGATTTTATAAGAAATTTACGAAAATATGCAATAAAACTAACTTTTAATTATAAAAAAAATAAATAAGCAGCCCTATATTTTGGTTACTGAAAAAACCTAGTTATTAAATAAATAATTCTTAAAAATACAGAAATATATTCAGAAATTCAACAATGTGAGTTTGTCTCCATTTACAACAAAAATGACAAAAAATATATGTAAAAATACAAAAACGTAGAAATACTAAAATGTGTATTCAGAAATTCAACAATGTGAGTTTGTCTCCATTTACAACAAAAATGACAAAAAATAAGTGTAAAAATTGAAAAATGAAAATTCAGAAATTGAGTTCATACCTGAGGTGAGGACATTGTTGCAGATGTGAGAAATGAAGGCATGTTTTTTGGAGGTCGGTCGTTGGGTTTTGCAGAGGAGTGCATAAGGATGAATTGATATTGAAAAATCAGGTTTGGGGTTTTAGATGAAATAATTCCAAACGACATATAGGGATGCGTTTTTGAATTTGGTTTAATGGTGCGCACCAAATCCGCACCAAATGGTGCACACCTGAGCCACTCTCTTCTCTCTCTGAGAGAGAGAGTGAGAGAGAGATTTTCTTAGTTTATAGTCTTCTTTTGACATATTAATCCCTACTACGGTTAGGAGTGGGATCCAGTAGCATATGATTAATGGGTTTTGTTTTCATAAGTCTTATACGTAGAGAAAATTGTATATACATGGGAGTTTCCTTCTTTGGATTACAAGGTTGACGTACTAAGCCTTATTGTGAATGATTTTGTGTTGGTTTTCTTGATTTATATGCAACAATACCATGGTGTGTACTTGTGGGTGACATATAAGGAGGAATTTAATGGGGCTCAAAAGATGTTGAGCACCCTTTTATCCGGATCATGAATACAGGTTTTACCTATATCCCATTTACCCTAGCCTTATTGTAACAACCCATAATAATATCTAGTAATTAATTAAATTAATTCAAAATTAGGAAAGCTAGCTTAAAAGGTTCATAATATGAGTATATATAAGTCTTGGGTCGTTTAGAAGAGTCATCAAAACATAAAAAGCTCTACGAAAAAAAATAAGCCCAAAATTAAATTTTCGCTTTAGATAATTTGTCACAACCTTAAACCGTGACTAATTATTTGTCACCGTTCTGGTGAACTGTTTTTGTTTTAACATGATTCTAATATCACTTAAATTCTCTAATCTTTGTCCACTTAAATTAATACAGGGTTAGGACTTTTCAAACATATTTTCACAACCTCTAAGAGAAGTAGATCCTTATAATATTCATCTTCTTTCTCCTACAAGCCCTAGCCCCATAGTGATCAAGTTTTAACTCAAGATTTGAAGGCTCAATTGGTGTTTTCTCAAGTTAGTGAAAGAGTCAATCTTTGTTAACCTTTCAAGAGGATTCCAATCCATCTAATCATATTTCTTAACCAACTAATCTCGAACATGAATATCTTCATTCCCTCCCTTTAGTATCATGCGTCTTAAATGTCGCCTAAATCTTAATTCATGCGCTTTTCTTAAAAGAAATTATCAACTTAATTAGGAAAAGTGAAAGTTAATAATGGGATTATTTTTCTGAAAAATACTAATCTAATTTTAATACTTGTAACCCTTATATGGTTAGGGTAGAGGTTGTATTTTGGGTATGTGGGGGAAGGTTTGCTTGTTGAAACCATTTAAAAATGATTTATTTTGAAAATGGACGTGTATAACCATGAAAAATTATGTAGACATGGATAAATAAAATTATCATTGTGTGTTGAATATTTGATTGATGTTGTGATCACAATTATTGAATAAAAATATTGGTGTTGGTTACGACTACGAATTTAATAAACTTAAATTGAGATTTTGTTTGCCTTTACGAGAAATTGTGTGTTTGTCATGCAATTTATTGCATAGATTAAACTAATCATTGTGGGGATGATTAAATTTGGATAGAGCTCTCACCTTAAACTTATGAATACTTGCTAGTATGGGACTAGTAGGTATGCTTTGTCGCGATTAATATATTCTATGTATGGGATAGCTAGTGTAAAGTTATTTTGGTTAATCTAAGCGCAAGATTAGGAAGAGATTAATTATAAAAATTCATCCGACAAAATATGATAGGATGAAGTTGAGTTTTTTAGACCTCTAGGTATAGGACTAGGGGTAGGTTTGAGATTTATGTTCTATAATAGGGTGGGGCTAAAATAAAATATAGAGAAATTGAGATGAGTTGAAAATAAGAAATTGTGAATTAATGCCTAAGATAATAAAAGGGTATTAAAATGAATTGGCATTGTTAATAAGTGTTGGTCTGACAGTTAAACAAATTGGCTGACTATTACGACGTGTTGGGGTATAATGGCGTAATAAGTTCAGGGCCGACAGTAAACGATTTGGCTGGCTATTATGATGTATCGTGCATGAAACCTTGAAAATAAGTGCAGGGCTGACAAAATATAGGTTGGCTGACTATTACGGGGAGAATGTTTATGGTGTAAAACTTGAGATGGACCCGAATACGTGCAGGACATACATTAGGGTCGGCTGGTTATGACGGTACCGTAATAATAATAGTGTGATAAATCAAATTTGAACGAAGAAACTTTAAGCGGGGGTCCTGCAATTGATACTAATGATGGATTTAAATAATCGGGTTAATTGAATTAAATTAGATGGATAGCTTTTCACAAAATCAAATAGTGGGACTTGGACATTAGGTTTGACTTGGATGTGGATAGACGGTAATTTTTTTTACTCGCACGTTATTGATTATTGCATTAATTTAAAATATTCGATTGTGATATTTATTATGTATGATGCTAAAGTCTGGGTTCACGGACCCTATTTGGGGTGAGTGGTTAGTATTCATGCGGTGGGCTCTGACCCATTGCATTGACTAACATTTCAGGTTATCGGTGGAGTAGCTTCACAAGATTTATTTCGAGACTCTTTTGGAGCGGTAGCTTGAGTTCATTTATTAGTTGCTTAGTAGTCTAGATTTATTTCCTTTCGATGTTACTCATGGATTTGGTGGGCCATTCGGTTCCACTGTTGTTTAGGATTATTCAGATTTTATTTATGTTGGATCATTTAATTCAGTTTTATATTATTGGAGATTGGATTATTTGGAGTGTCTCATGGTGATGGATTTTCTTTATCGCATGGACGGTTATTATTATTTGATTGGTTTTAAATTATTATCTTGCGAAATGAAATTTATATGTCTCATATCTATCACATGCTATTAATGATTACTTATTTAGTTAACACCCGACATGGTTTGGCGGCGGTGACTGACCACCCCGTCCGTCGGATTGCGTTGGGTGTTACTCTTAGATACTTAGATACCCTTTCGTCGAGTGGGAACAATGGGACCAGATCCTTTTATACAACCTTGGTTATGGGGCCCATACATTTGGTGTGATGGCGTAGTGATTTTATATATATATATATATATATATATATATATATATATATACCGTTTATCCTACATATCTTATCAAACCAATAACTTTAAAACTTAAACAGACGCACACTTGTGCACACACACAAGGATGTTAAGTAATTACTAATAACAAAACTTAAAATACTTTAAAATTTTCCAAAATAAAAGGGTCTTTCACCTTTTACTTGAGCCACCTAACTTGGACTTAGATCTTCTTTAACTTAGATAATTCATTATTCATCTCATGACTAAGCTCATGGACTTTACTGTAACCCCTGCCACTTTCCTTATATTCTTGTTGAAATAATGAATGATGCGATATCATTTAGAACTATATTCCTCTTCTTAATTTCATAATAAGAGGATTTAATAAAGATAAGTATTGCAGTCGAGATGATTCTAATAATGATGATTTAACAAAATGAGTAAGTTAAATTTATACAATTTTTTGTAATTTTTTGCAAGTTATTTGAATAAAATGGACTTTTATTTGGTCTAGGTACATTATGGGAACTAGTTTAAGACCTTACAGGCAAAGGAGTCTTTTATTATGTCTTCGTGACCAAGTTAAGATTTTTAGGGTATAAATTTCATGTATTATAGTGTTTGAATTAAGTGTGAATAGGAGGAAGAGAGAGATAAGGATAGACAGTTGATAGAAGGGCCATACCCGCAAGCACGACTAATAGTCTCGTGTACGTGGGTGAAAGGGGTGTGATTGTTGCCTTTTTGGTCCACGTCCCACTTGAAAATCTTGTTGCCTTGGTTCTTTTATATTGTTTATACACACAAATTTTAGTTTATATATTTCATGTCCTCTTAAATAAATCCTACAACCCTTATATTATCTTCATCCCTAACCATTAAAACCCTAAACTCCATTCAAACATAACCTTTAAACCTCTATTTGAGAGACTTGCACTTTAATTTTGGAGTTTCTTCATGACGAAAAGTTAATCAGATTTCAAAATATCTAGGAACTCGAGTGAGATATCATAAATAGCTTAAGGGTAAGACTATTATACTTTTCCCCTTTAGTGCTCTATGATTTAGATTTTGACTACACAATGATTATTGGTTAATTGGAAGTGAATATAAGTTTAGTTAGGGTAATATAAACCTAGTTTATTCTTTATTAGTATCAATTTATATTGAAACTGGGGAAACTCCTATATAATGAAATATTCCTAGAGTGTGATTATGTTAATTAGATTGTGCAACTAGTGTCAAAACGGAAGAATTAATATGATAGCTGGTAAGATTTACACCATATGACTTATGACTTTTTGAAAAATGAGATGTGAGTTATGCGTATGACATATACCATGATATTTTAATATGAATTGCATAAGCTTATATTGTAACACTTTTACTTATTAGAACTTCATATGGACTCCACTTGATATGAGTATAAATTAGTGTTTTCTGAACTTGTAAATTAAACCTTGGGAATTGGATTAATCCGTATGTGAATTGGCAATAATAAATGTTATGAGTAAAAGAGGATTTTAATTGAGACTATACGTTTTTATTAAAGGGATTATAATTTTTAGCCTTATACTGTTGGTGTTGGAACTTGGATGGTTGGTTAGTTATTATTATAGACACCCTATCCTCGAGCCCCAAAGAACCTCCTTAGGTTCCTAGCACAAACTCGTTCACTACAAGCCCTAGGTCATACTTCGAGTACAGATCTAGAGGCCATCGGATGCTCTCGAGTCCTGTTTGACTCCAGTGAACTTTATCATCTGAGCGAAAGCTCAATGAATCTTTGAGGGGCTATGAATCCCCTTTTCAATAGTCCTCTTGTGCACAAATCAGTCTTACGATGTGGATGAACAATTTGTGTTACCTCAAAAACTGATCTAGAGGCCACAAGCCGCTCTCGAGCCCCGTTTTACTTCTTTTTTTCTAAAAAATCTGTCTCAAACTACCGGATCGCACCCCCCAGACCCTTCCTGTCGGAATTTTGTATGGGGTTCTATAAATAGAGGACATGACCTACAAATAGAGGCCATGAACTCACTTTGAAAGGCACCCCTTAACATCCCTCTCAGCAATTCAGAGTACATTCTCTCGAATTCAGAGTTGTTATCCTCTTAAAAATTCCTTTTATCCTTTCCACACTCCATATAGTAAACTATCTCCCATCTTCTCATTCCACCATCACTTCATTGTGAGATCAGCACATCTACGATCAAGATCCACTTTAAGTCTTCATAAGAAGGTCCGATTCTCCACCTTTGTCTTTAAATTCTATTTTTTTATCATTAGTTACTTTATTTCTACTTTAGCACTTTATTTTATTACATCGCATACCTTAATGTCAAACCTTTATTATTAGTATTTGCGCATACTTTATTTTCTAAAAAAACCAAAAAAAAGGGGGTTCACCTATAAATTTCGAAAGAGGGATTCTCACTACAACCCCTCACACTTGAAGTGTGTTTATCTCTACACAAACATATAAGAGAAAACCCCCATTTGGTAATCCTACCCTACATTTTCTTCGAACTACGTGGTCCTTAATGCCCCTGGGGCTATATAGGCATCTTGGGTAAATCCCTAAACTCGAGTCCTCCCCTATACACATTTGTTACCTTATTTTTATCACGCATATTGTTACACCCTTCCTTTTGTTATGAATGTACAAGAGAGTATATATAAAGAAATAAATTACAATTACGATCAAAAGTAGAACTTTATTCATTATTAAAACGGTACATAAAGTGTATTACCACTGCATGGGTGAATTACATTTTATTGTCAACTCTAACTATAAATTAGAAAATAGAAAAGCGCCACTCCTTGCTCCCACATGGCATAGTCTCTGCCCAAGCAGTCACATACAAAAATAGGTGACTAGTGTGTGTTTCAAAAGGGGAAGAGATGCTATCCTCTTTCTCCTGGTCCATCTAGAGGAAAATGGAATTAGCACAAATATGTTAAGTAGGCTTTATCAATTTTATAACAAATATCTGTAAGAATGAAATGTGGATTGCATATAGAATTCAGTGTTTATCAAATGAACTGGACGCAGATGCTTATCATAATCATATTAAAGAAAATCTAAGATCTTTGAACTGATAATCCCATACTTAATAGCTCACAAAGGGGTATAGAATTAAATAATCCATCAGTAAAACCAAATAGTATGTAATCCAAAACCTTTGGATAATAACTGTATAGGAACACAATTAAAGTGGCACTCATACGTATGTAGAAATAATACAGGCTCTCAAACATTTGAGACCATAGGCCAAGAAGAAAAATTCCATGGGAGAACTCGACAGTCTATTTTCTAGTTATTACTGATGCTTTTACGAGAAATAATAATGTACAAAAGTGTAAGGTGAACTGAATCGTTACAATGAATTATTATGACATCAGTTATTCGATGAGAAGGGTTCAACTTGATCCGAATGATCATAATTAAAATAATGAGTGATATAATAACATATGAGTTTGGTAATTTTAATGCATATTTGATTATTTGTGTACAATTGTTAGGGTGAATAAGTATTGTTGGAATTGAGGATGGTTTTGGCCAATTTGTACCAAAAATTGTGCGTTTTAATGTTTTAGGGGTTTAATTGTAAATAACTTTGGACTTTAAAATCCTGGACTTAGATTTGAATTTGAACATTGGGGTAGAAGACTTTTCACTTAAAATATTTTAAAGTACTTATAGATAAAGTTTTGGGTTAATATTCATGAGTTGAAAAAGTGAGAAGGGGTCAATTTGTAATTTAGGAAAAGTATTTCAATCTTAAAACCTCATTTCACATAAATTTATCTAGGCTAGACCAAGCATAGCCTTACCTTATACCATTTTGACTAGAAAAATAAAATAAAAATATTCGAAAAAATTTCAAAAATTTCTTGTTAGCCGTGCGCCCTCACGCGTGTGGCCAAGATTTTTGGTCAAATAATTCATCTTCAATCTCTCGATTTTTGACTTTGAGGTTTGAAATCTTTGACCCGAGATATCTCTTTCATTTCTAAACAATTCCAGATAATTTTAAATAAACTCAACCCAAAATTTCATAAGGAATCCAAATATATGAGTTTAAAAGCTTGAGGTGTAGTATGTATAAAGTTCCATAACTGCATCTTTTTCAGAAATTCTGACTTCACATTCAAAGCTTTTAAGAGTATGTCCAGGATTCTTATGAACATGTTTTTTTTTCTATTATGTTAAGGAGGAGTTTGGTGTGACACCCCGCCTAATTAAATCCCGGGTGATCAATCCTAAATCCATTTAAAACTGGTTTCTCAGTTAGTTCATTCTTAGCACCAATGTTGAAAACTTTTTAACTACTAACCACCTGGGTGAAATTAGAATAGTGCCAAATTTTAACGTCTAGTAAACATACAACAACATTTGGAACAATGTATAAGTCAAATACCAACATAGAAATCTAAATATAATAACTAAGGTAAACAAGTCTTGCCGAATAAACCGTCGGCCAAAACAAAAACCCACAAATATCAAAATCCCAACTAATGAAAGTAATGTGGGACAACATGTCCATATTGGAAACTAAAATCCTAAACTAGATTAGAATTGATAAAACAAGGGTCTAATCAATGTCGTGCAACATCCATCCGTGATGTAGCTCCAAAATCCCTGGAATGAAGTCACGCTTGACGTCCCTGTGGCTGGACACCTAAAAGGTTTTAAAAATATTTTACATAGAAATAGTTAGTACTCAAAATATTTTGAAAATATTTAGCAAGTCATTTATTGCAGTAAATATCATTTATTGATTACACATGTCAGGCTCACGCACACTCACTTGAGTTTCCTCACTTCCCATCTATAGTGCATGCCTAACATTCCATACTTAGCATTGTCTGAACTCATCTACACGTCCAAGTTCCCATACCGCCCATTCAGTACTAATTTCATTAATACGTCTCATATTGTTAATAATTTTCCAATAACATTTCACATATGTTAGTTTTTGATTTGAATGTTAAGTCTGACCACTTAATCTTATTCATTAAATGTCCACTATCTAATTTTATGTTTTTCCAATTGAGCTTTCTCCACTTTAGTTACTACTTAAATGTATTCACGTCATCGAATTATCTACTACTCCAACCTAGTAGATTTTTCACATAGTATATATTTCACACACAATATATACTATAAAGATAATTGGCCCGGTATAATCATCGACTCCAATTATCCAAAATTATTTATCTTTTAGATGTTTGCACATCATATCATCCTTTACCATTCTACCAAAGTAGATTATTTATATAGTATATATTTCACACACATTATGTACTTTAAGGAGTTTTGGCCCGATCTAATCATCGACTCCAATTCTTTTATCATTTACATTGGCCCGGTCTAATCGTCAACTACAAATGTAAATGAAATAGTAAAATATTGGCCCGGTCTAACCCTCGACTCAAATATCATATAGGCACTATAGATATTCACCCAACCTAAGAACAAAATTTATAGGTATTCACACAACCTGAAGATTTACATTAGTACGTAGTATATTTCTGTCCAATACTCACTCTACCTGGAATTTTTTTTATTTCTTCCCTTATCGCACTTACTCGAGTATTCACCAAACTCTAAGGGACCTAGGTAACCCCTTTCTAATTTCAGTAGCTAACCATAACTCACCCTACTGGTATGTATCATGGATTGATGTTACTTTCTCTCCATAACTCATGCTACACATTTCTCGATACACATTCCAATCGATTTATCCTCGTCGATACCAACTTTGAGTATCACTTTAAAGGACCCTATAGAACTTAACTATATCCCTACTGGTCTTTACTAAGTCCCCAACTAGGCATAATATCATTCTTAGGGTTCCCCTCGATCCTTAGGAATCAAATATGCATCAATACACAAAAAGGCATCAATTCATCGTTAGTCTATCGATCGATGGTTTTTGGTCGATCGATCGACATTCATAGGTTGGTCGATCGATCGACTAGATATTAGCCATGCCCAATTTCTCTTTTCTCCGAGTTTGATCCTTCTAAACTTGTCAAATCCTTATGAACACTCTCCCGTCATTATCAAACATTACTAACATGTATATAGATTAATCCTCACGTAAATATATCATAAAATCCATACGAAACCCTTCCAAGAATCATCAAAATTCAGTTTCCATTAAACCTTAGATAATGGCGTTCTTCATATTGATTTTAACATAAACTCAGAATTAAGATCCGTAGTGACAATCAAATTTCTTTTGATTTTTAATCCTCTATAAGTGTTAATATCAACTACATGCAATCCTAACTAAACATGCATCAAAATCAATCTTTTTCTCTAACAAAGTAAAATAGGATTTTCATAAATCATGTAACCCTAAACATGGGTATTATAACTTTGAATTTAATTGCAATAAACCACTTGCCTTATATATAGGTGATCTGATTCCGTGATGAAGGTGGTCATTTAATGTGCTTCCTTTCAAATCTTCACTCCTTAGGTGCTTGGGATGCAAGAACGCCTTCCAATCCTTCACAATCCTTTAGCTCTTGGGAACGATTTCTCTTTATCCTCCAATTACTTCTCTAAGCTTTTTGAGTTATGAACCCTAACCCCCAATTCTAATTATCATATATAGGACTCTAATTGTCATAGGTACTTTAACCTTTATTTTTTTAATGACCGAATTACCCCCGTAAGGAGCCGGTTTGGCCCAAAATTCACCCGTCACTCAATTGACGTCCCCGAGTATACTATTTTGACTAATTTACCCCTTTCGAGCTCTTCCATGACCTCGAAATTTTTTATTTGACTCACCCAAATATATTTTTCCTATCTCATCCTCAATTTAGTCTACACACGACACTCGGTTGAGGTATAATCAAGTACGTCTATATCTCTCGCTATGTCGTACAAATTAACTATCAATATTTACTATTCACGCTTAGTAAATTTGAATCATAATATTAATCAGTATCTATCTCTCGATTAATATTTAATAATCACAATTATTATTTACGCTTAATAATCATAATTATTATTAAATCATATTAAATTACTCTACTCACGTAATTTAAATTAAAACATATTTTCTATTAAATTACTGAATTAATTAAGTTCTAAATACATAGAAATACAGGGTATTACATACTTCCCCCCTTACAAAGGAATTTTTTCCTCAAAATTTGGATATACCTACAGTGAATAACTCTGGATACTTCTCTCGCATATCCTCCTCCCGCTCTCATGTTGACTCATCAACATTGTTGTGTCCCAATTGTACTCACATTAACGGTACCACCTTGGATCGAAGGTTATGCTCACTATGATCCAGGGTAGCCACGGGTCTCTCCTCATATGAGACATCTGGATTCAAATTAATCTCCTCAAGTGGGACATGCCAGAAGGCTCTCTCACTCCTCCTATATTTCATCAGTGATGCCACATGGAACACGTCGTGTATTCGCTGAAGATGCTCTAGGGGCCCCAATCTGTCTACTACCGGTCCCACCCTCTCAATAATAGGGAACGATCCCACATATCTCGATGCTAACTTCCCCTGCTTATCGAACCTCATAATCTCCTTCATAGGAGATACCCGAATCAATACCTGGTCGCCCACCTCTTGCTCCACGTGTCTCATACTGGCTTCATCATAACTCTTCTGCCTATCCTGGGCTATTCGAATACGTCCTCGAATTAACTCTATCTTGGCAGAAGTCTCCTGTATCATCTCTGACCCCAATAGCTGGTTGTCCCCCACCTCTAACCAGTAAGCAGGTGAACAACAAGGCCTCACATAAATTGCCTCAAAAGGAGCCATACGGATAGTGAATTAGTAAGAGTTGTTATACGTAAACTCTAACAATGGGAGGTATCACTCCTATCCTCCACCAAAATCTAGGATACACATCCCCAATATATCCTCAAGCACCTGATTTATCCTCTCAGTCTTCCCGTCTATCTTAGGGTGATTCGTCGTACTCAATCGAAAATCTGTACCCATAGCCTCCTGGAAACTCTGCTAGAAGTAAGACATCAATGTTTTTTCTTTATCCGGCATAATATTAATAGGAACCACATGCATATTAACAATCTCAAAAATGAGAAGTTACGCGTACTGTATCGTATCAAAATCAGTACAAACCAATAAGAAATGGGCTACCTTGGTCAGCTGATCCACTATCACCCATATGGAATTGTGACCTCTCTGCAATGTCGATAGTCCGATAATAAAGTCCATAGAAATTCTCTCCCACTTCCACACAGTAATTTCCAGTGGCTGTAGCATCCCTGAAGGTATCTGATGGTAAACTTTCACAAGCTGACACGTACCACACTTCGAGACAAACTCTGCTATGTCTCGCTTCATACCTGACCATCAATATTGTCATTGCATATCCGGGTACATCTTATAACCATCGAGATGCACTGCAAATTTTGAATCGTCAGACTCGGTCATCACTACCTGCCTTAACTCCTCATCTTCGATCACTACTAATCTCCCATTAAATCGCAGACCTCCCTCTGAAGTGACTGAGTAAGTCTTCGCGCCCTTAGCTAATAACTATCCCACCTGGTCCCGATAGAACTGATCCTCCGCCTGAGCCTTCACTACCTCTATAATGATCTCGATAGTGATGGTCATAATCTCCATGTATGCCTAGCCACCTCATCCTCCTGCTGGAGCTCACTCCACTTAGATTTCCACACCGTAGCTACCTCCCTAGTAGGTCATCGACTCAATGCGTCTTCCACCACATTAGCCTTACTGACACGACTCAGAATATGTCTCTAAAGTGTGTACTCTCTAGGCTCAAGTGCAAGCCTGTCGCTCAAGTAATAATCCGACAAGTCGGGTATCGATCCTTAGGGAAAAAGGACAACGGAGTTATGACGATGGAATCATACAGAGGAATCCTAACGATGACTCTAAAAAGGAAGGAAAAGATTTGGTTTTTATTTTTGGGATTGATTAAACTAAATGCAATTATGAAATTAGGATGAACTATGCAACTAACTAAATTATCTAAATGATGAATGAAGAATTAAATTGAAACTTTTTGAACCTAAATGATAAGAAAACAGGATGGGAATACAATCCCCCAACCCTAGTGTAGTGCAGTGACAACGCCAATCATAAATTAATCCGATTAATCCGACCCAGAATTTAGGACTCCCAAGCATTATGTATACGAGGTTCAAGCCCGTGTCATACCTCATCAGAGGATGAGTAAATCGGTATCGCGGTAATTGCATTCAAATTGTACTATAAATCATCACGAGTACCCAAAGGAAAACGAGATATAAAGATCCACAATTATTATGTAATTATGCGATACGATCAAAATAAATCATTAAATTTATCGGATTCACGTTGTACACATACACCAACACATCAGGTTGGGTTCATGCATCCCAACCTTTAAAACCTAGCCGGACATGTTAAATGGACTAATGCATGAAATATTAACGTTGCATGTGTATGAATTCATGATGAAACAAGATTGAAACATGTAAATATATACTATGAATGTGAAAACAAGTTGAATCGACTACGAAAACTAAGCATGCAAGAACAACGACAAAAATCTTGAATCTTGAATTAAAACTTGAAAAACAAACTCGAAACAATGAAATCTTGAAGCAATATAATCCCTTGATGTTCCTAGATGTTCCTCTCCTTTCTCCTTATCAAAAACTCTCTAAAACTAGCCCTAATAGCTGTTCCTAAGCTGCTGCCCCCGTTCCCTAGAATTTTGGAGTGTTAAAAACCTAATAGGAGTCTTGGGAACCAATCAGCATAAAAGACAAAATTCGCGCATCAGGTACTCCGAACCGGTTCGGGTGTACCTGCGAACCGGTTCGCCCCCCCCCAAACCGGTTCGGCCTGGTGTTCACGAATGTATGCTGGCCTGGAGTTCAACACTTAGGATTTTTTGGCTTTTCTCTTCTTTTCTTGGATTTTTCTTCAACTTCAACTGAGCATAACTTTTCAACCGTATCTCGGATTTGGGTGCCGTTTCTTCCAGTGCTCTCTTTGTTTCGAGTTCTTCAACTTTCCAGTTTACTTCTCCTTCCGGATCTGGCTGAAAAATTACCAATTTTCCCTTGAACTTGCCTTCTTAGCTTTTCTTGCATTATCTTGCTTCCTCTTTTGCACTGCTTGCATAATTTACCTGTAAAACCAATAAGAGAAGAACGAAACACGAAATACTCGCCAACGAATGTTAGTAGCATAAATGTGAATCAAATCCATATATGTTACATCACTCGGGTTCACAAAAGCACTGAAATCAGGGGGATAAATATTCAATATTTATGCCCAATCAAACCCCCTAACTTAGAACTTTGCGCGTCCCGAGCAATGTAAAAGAATGAGAGTATGAGTTAAGGATCCATCAAAGAATTTATTGGGATAGAGCACCTCTTTCGCGGGCAAGCGATTGCATTTAGCGCATGCAACAAGCCTTTAAAACTCTAGGTTACCCTAGTAGGACGAGTTGTGTCTCGTGAGGGTTTGCAGTGAATATACCCACAAAATTCGCCTCAAAGAAAATTGAAAATATGCAAAAATTGTGCAATTCAAACTTTTCCAGAAAATAGTCATCATCAAGTCATATTTACGAGTCTCAAACCGTAGTGTGTGTGTGCAAAGCCAGAAATGTAACCGCCAATTTTCACTGATTGATCATTACGTTACTTATCCGAAAATTTGTTTTGATTTCAATTTCTCACGGAACGCTCTCACAAACGAATCTCTCGGATTATGGCCTTTCTCTCGGCATGCGTGATATAAAGAGTAAATGTAATGGAAGCAAATTCACGCATACAAGTAGAAAGACGAAAACTTTATGGCGAAAGGATCTCATCAACGGATTACGGTTTTAAAAACGGGAACATTGCCTTTATTTCGCGCACTTAGCCTCTTATATTATCTTTTTGTGTCTTAACTCTCCACGAGGTAATCAATTTTCGCAATTTGGACTCGGTTAGGACTGTTTCGGGTTGAAGTTTGCATTGGTTAAAATGAAGGCGGTATGGGAGGTTGGAATTGGAAAAGTCATTAATGATATACATTTGTGCTTTTTTCCGGGCTATTGCTCATTTTTTTCCTTCTTTCTATGTTATTTTTTTTTGTTGAGGATATTATTTTGTTTCTTGCCCCTTTATATGCACTTTTTGGACTTGAAATTTGAATTTTCTCATTTTTCACAATTACGCTTATTTTGGGTTTTTCGGGTTGTCAAACGAAAGGGAAAATTACTCGGCTCATTTTGGGTTGCAAAGGGTGATTTTTTGCTACTTTTTCAGGCCAATATTTTTGGGGTGACAAACGAGGGCCTACTTCATTGTCCAAAATGCCAATTGCGTTACCATATGCGTTTCGAGGTGAATTTAGGTTTAGAGACTAATGTGGCACGTTTTTCAAGGCAATATTGCACACATTTTTTAAAATCGATCAAAATGAAAGGATTGAGATCCTTGACAACTTATTAAGCGCTAAAAAGAACTTTGAGTTAACAATTAACTCGGATTGATTTTAAAACTCGCAAAACGTGATAGGCTCGAATCTCACCGGGTTTGTTAATCTCCACATTTATTCGTTAAGTCGTCAATTTTCGCACAATTTCCATCTTTGGTCAATTTCGGCTTTGTGTATGTTGGATATTTACAATTTGAGACTCGAATTCGACTTATAATGATATTTTTGAAAAATTTGAATTCCAATTTTTATTTATTTTGAACAAAAATATTTGGGTTTTTCAATTTTTTTTTTATTTTTGTGGAAATTTTTGGGCATTTTTGAAAATTTGTGAAGTTTTAGAAATACGCACTTGTGACCCCCCCTAACTTAGACTTTTGCATTGTCCTCAAGCAAAAAGGGCTAAAATCTAATTCAAAGCGAATAATAAGTGCGGAAAAATAAAATAAACAAATATGAAAAAATGCAAGCTTGTATTATAACAATGAGAAGCCTGTGTTACATGAGAAATGGGGATACAACTGTGAATACTGTTAAAGCCCTACCACAGCTAATGATTACACCAAAATACAAAAAAAATCATAGTTCAAGGTGGAGGTGGGTGGGAGGTGGAGGGTGCATTCGGATCATAAGGGTCATAATAGAAGGGGGTGGAGGACTGCCGAAGTTGAGTTGGTGAAGGTGGACTTGGAGTTGGTACATCATCCGGGTGTCCCTTCGGTAGGTCGCTTGGTCTTGATTGTATTGGTTGATGGACCCGTCGAGACGGGACTCAATCGTCGAAATGCGACTATCGAAGTTTTCCTCCGGGGGCTCGAAATCGGAGTCCTCCTCATCATCCTCAAATTGGTCCTCGTCGACGTCCATCATTAGGTCATCATGAGCTTCCTCGGTCACATCCTCTTCGAGAATGGGAAGGTCGGGGTGAGCTAAGCGCATTTGGCATTCGCTTCGAGTGGTGGACGTGCCGCCAATGGGGCGAGGAAGGCGAATTTGTTGCCCGGGGTCATCTACACCAACTTCCATCAAGAGCTCCGTGATGAAACGGGCGTAAGGTAGTGCAGTTTTGCCATATTCATCATAGGAGGCATTGAGGATATCCACATAGAAGAGCTGGGCAAGGTTGATGGTGCTCTCGGGGTCCAAAAAGTAATAAAGGAAATTGGCGTGCCGTAACCGGACCACCGAGTCATTAGTGGTTTGGTGGATGGCCCCACAAGCAATGAGGTGTGTGAAGCGCACCGTGGCGGCCAAGCCACCAATAGGAAAGGATTCGCGCGCCCATTCCACCCCGAGTGCCATGCGGGTAATGCATTCTTCTTTTGTGTGGGGGCACCCTTGTTGGGGTATTGGAAAGGCACGGGGAGGATCACCCCTTTGGCACGCATTTTGCGTGCGATGATGGCCGCCGAGATGGTAATAGTGATACCGTCAAGGTATGCCTCGTAAAGTGTGGAGGATTTGCGAACCAAGGTCTCATAAAATTGGCGAATGGAGGCATCAAACACATTAGTTCTCGTTGGGGCGAGGAAGGATCACCAACCGCGACGGTCGAATTGGGCGGTGACATCGCCCGAAAGTTGGCCCCAATCAACGAAGCGTTCGATGTGGATGGGGCGCGTGGCCGAGAAGTATTGCTCGGCCCAATGACGTTCTTGGACAGATCTAAAGACCCCCCTACCCGGGTCATCAAGGATGGTGGTATCGTCATATTTTTTTGGGGGGAGGTTGGGGCGGCGTTGGCGTGGCATATTGACAGAAAGAGGGAGAGAGAGGGGGGAAATATGGGAGAGAAAAGAGTGAGGGAGATTGTTTTGGTGTGAGAAATGGAGGAGGGGTGGTGGGGTATTTATAGGTGTGAAGGGGTGGGTTTTTTATGGGAAATATGAAAGGTTGGGAAGGAGAGGATGGAGGGAGTGAATTGGGGTGAATTTGGGAAGGAGGGAAGTATTTGGAGGGAAGAAAAACGAAGGGGGAAGAAGGGGAAAAGAATGGAGGGAAGGTAATGAATTTGGAAAGGAAAGGGGGGAAGAATCTGTCAGGTACCTCGAACCGGTTCGGGTGTACCTGCGAACCGGTTCTGGTTGGGGTTCGGGGTAGCAGGCTGGTCCGATTGCTGGAATTCACTCTTCTCTCGGTTTCACAGTGCTCTCTCATCCTCTAACTTGTGCATCAGGCCCCTAAAAACCTTCTAGACCCTAGGGATCTCTAAAAATTCCTCGAATTCAACATCGTGATACGTATTCGCTCCCTCAAAATGCGTGCTAACCGATCTCTTTTGTAACTCAGGCTCTTGACTCCTAACTAACCTAGTCACATAAGACTCCTATACACACAAATTCACCCCATACGCGTCGGGGGTGCGACGACCTCACTTTCTCAGCTCAATTGACCCCGTAAACGGGGTCCGACAACCAAATTGTGTCGACCTCATACTCACACGCCTCTAGGTATGGTTTTAGGCGTTGTCCATTCACTTTTAAATCGTCTAGTTCAACATCTCCATGGGGAAAAATGTTCTTCCCGACGAACGGTCCGGACCATCGTGATCGCAACTTGCCTGGAAAGAGGTGAAGCCTAGAGTTGTAGAGAAGAACTTTTTTGCCCGGGATGAAACTCTTTTCGTCGAATGATGCTATCATGAGAAAGTTTCATCCTTTCTTTTGATATTTTGGCGTTCTCATACGTATCATTGCGTAGTTCTTCTAACTCATTTAATTGAAGCTTACGGGCTTCACCGGCTTTGTCCAAGGCATAGTTCAATTGCTTAATTGCCCAATACGCTTTGTGTTCGAGCTCAACAGGAAGATGGAAAGGTTTGCCATACACAAAATGAAAAGGAGACATGCCAAGTTGATTCTTGAATGCGGTACGATAGGCCCATAATGCATCGGTCAATCTAAGGGACCAATCTTTTCGGGTAGGATTGACGGTCTTTTCAAGAATGTTATTGATCTCCTGATTCGCTAGCTCGGCCTGCCCATTCATCTGTGGATGATATGTCATCCTAACCTTGTGGACGACGCCATACTTTCTCATGAGCTTCTCGAATGGCCTATTGCAAAAGTGCGTGCCATTATCGCTTTCGGTGCACTGAAGCGAGAAAGTATGTGTTCCTGTAGGAACTTTATCACCACTTTATTGTCATTAGTCTTAGTAGCTATAGCTTCTACCCATTTAGAAATGTAGTCTACCACGACAAGGATGTATAGGAAACCAAAGGATGGTGGGAAGGGACCCATGAAGTCAATACCCCAACAATCAAATATCTCAATGATGAGTATGGGGGTAAGGGGCATCATGTCGTGTCGAGAAATGTCTCCCATTCGTTGGCACCTATTGCATGACTTGCAAGCGTCATTCGCATCCCGGGAGATTGTGGGCCAATAGAGGCCGGATTGCAAAATTTTAGCGGTCGTCTTTTTCATCGAGAAATGGCCTGAATAGGCTTCCGAATGACAAAACTGGATGACCTTCGGGATCTCATCATTTGGTACACATCGTCGGATGATTTGGTCGGCGCAATATTTAAAGAGGAAGGGATCATCATAAAAGAACATGCGCGACCAATTGAGGAACCTCTTCTTATCTTGCGGTGTCCAATCGGGAGGGACGACTCCCGTGACGAGATAATTCACGATGTCCGCAAACCAGGGATACGAAGAAGTAGTAAATAGTTGCTCATTCGAAAAGTGCTCGTCTATTGGTATGGGATCACTAGGTACGTCGGACGAAAGCCAAGATAAATGGTTGGCAACGATGTTTTCTACTCCTTTCTTATCCTTAATGGATTGATTGAACTCTTGTAGGAGTAGGATCCACCTTATGAGACGCGGCTTGGCGTCTTTCTTCGCAAGTAAATACTTTAAAGTCGCGTGGTCGGTGAAAATAGTAATGGGAGAACCATTGAGATAGGAACGGAACTTATCGAGGGCAAAGACTACTGCTAGAAACTCCTTCTCCGTGGTAGAGTAGTTGAGTTGAGGTCCGGTAAGAGTCCGACTATCGTAGTAGATGACATAAGCTTGCTTATCTTTATGTTGGCCCAAAACGGCCCCGATCGCGTAATCGCTTGCGTCACACATAAGTTCGAATGGTAAGGACCAATTCGGAACTTGCATGATGGGAGCGGACACTAGCATGTTTTTCAACTTATCAAAGGAGCTTTGTCATGCCTCTGTCCATTCAAATGGGTTGTCCTTCATAAGTAGGTTACTTAAGGGCCTAACGATGGTGCTAAAGTCCTTAATGAACCGTCGATAAAACCCCACGTGGCCCAAGAAAGAGTGCACGTCTTTCAGCGATTTCGGAGGGGGAAGATCAGCTATGACATCTATCTTATTCCTATCAACCTCTATTCCGTTGGATGAAATAATGTGGCCAAGAACTATTCCCTCAGTGAGCATGAAATGGCACTTCTCCCAATTCAGCACTAAGTTTTTGTCCACACATCGGGTAAGTACTTTCTCCAACTTGTCCAAACAATGATCGAAAGAGGTGCCAAAAACGCTGAAATCGTCCATGAACACTTCGAGTCCTCTCTCGACCATGTCGCTAAATAAGCTCAACATGCACCATTGAAAAGTCGCGGGTGCACTACACAAGCCAAATGGCATACGTGTGTAGGCAAACGTACCAAAAGGGCAAGTGAAGGTCATCTTCTCTTAGTCAAGTACATCTACCTCAATTTGGTTATATCCGGAATAACCATCTAGGAAGCAATAATAAGGGTGGCCCGTAACTCTCTCAAGCATTTTATCAATGAATGGTAAGGGCAAATGGTCTTTCCTAGTTCCCGCATTGAGTTTCTGGTAATCAATGCAAACGCGCCAACCGGTGGTGGTGCGTTGGGGAACAAGATCTCCCTTAGCATTCTCAATCACAGTCATACCCGGCTTCTTCGGGACGACTTGAATAGGGCTCACCCATTTGCTATCCGAAATTGGGTAGATAATCCCGACATTTAATAATTTGATGATCTCGGTTCTCACAACTTCTTTCATGTTGGGGTTCAGTCTTCTTTGCATTTCTCTAGAGGGATTGACATCCTCTTGGAGATGAATCTTATGAGTGCAAATTAGAGGACTTATCCCCTTCAAATAAGCGATACACCAACCAAAAGCACTTTGGTGCTTCCTCAGAATTCTCAATAATTTACCCTCCTTCCCTTCATCTAGGCTAGAGGAGATAACGACAGGAAATGTCTCATCCTCTCCTAGGTATGCATATTTGATATGGGAGGGGAGTTTCTTTAATTCGAGGGTTGGAAATTTTTCACTGGATGGAGCAATGTGTGTATCCCTCGGAGGTAATGCCTCGAATCTAGAAACCCAATTAACCTCTCTCACGTCCTCGTCCGACGTACTCTCATCGAGTAATTCTCTCACCCTTCCAACCTCCCTCTCGAAGTGAGTATACGTCCCCTCACATTCATAGCTCGTCGCTAAATAGGACTCTAAAGCGTCGCCACATAAATTTTCCTCAAAGTACTCTTCTACTACCTCATCTATGAGGCTCACCGCGTGAAGATCATCTCCCTCCCCTGCATTTTGGGCTATGTGGAAGATGTTAGTATCCAAGGTCATGTTCCCAAAAGTGAGTTGCATTCGCCCATTTCTTGTATTGATGATTGCATTAGCCGTAGCCAAGAAAGGGTGCCCAAGGATGATGGGAACATGATTGCTCGAGTTGAAGGAGGGCTCCGTGTCCCAAATGACAAAATCTACCGGGAAGTAGAAAGTGTCAACTTGGACGATCACGTCCTCGACTATGTCTCGTGGGATCTTCACTGATCGATCCTCTAATTGGAGAGTGACCTTTGTGGGCTTGATATCGCCCAAATAAAGTTGCCTATAAATAGAGTAAGGGAGTATGTTTACACTTGCTCCCAAGTCAAGTAAGGATTTCTCAATTCAATTTTCTCCAATGATGCAGGATATAGTGGGTGCACCGGGATCTTTAAATTTAGGCGGGAGATCATTTAGTAGAATGGAGCTCACGTTCTGGGCTAGAAATACATTCCTTTTTACCTTCATCTTACTTTTTACTATCAACAAATCTTTGATAACTTTGCCATAAGCTGTAATTTATTTGATGGCATCAAGAAAGGGTAAATTCAGCTTTACTTGCTTAAGTACTTCTAGCACTTCATCACGCGGATTCCCTTTTTGAGCGGGAATCAACCTTCGAGGAAATGGTGCTGCGGAGGGTGGTTTCACTACCACCTCAGGCTCACTAGTGTCTTCCTTGTCACTCTCGTTCAAGGGGACGTCTTCGGCCTCTTTCGTGCCAGGCGAAATCTCCTTGTCTTTTGTTGTGTCGTGTGGAGGAGGTGGTAAATCAACTACTCTTCCACTACGAAGAGTGGTCACTACTTGAAATTTCTCCTGATGTTCAGTGGATGTGGAGCTAACACTAGTTTGACCTTGGGGAGGTCGTTGGCCTTGGGCAGGGAACTTGCCCTTCTCTTGAACACTCACCGAGGATTGTATCTTTGACAGATTTGCATTTATGTCGCCAATCAGACGATCATATTTGGCATTGGTTGCAGTCTGGCTTGCAATGAATTGATTCATGGTATCCTCGAGAGTTCTCCGCTGTGGCGGGATATAATTTCCATGAGATGGTGGTGCTTGCACATGTCCTTGCATGTGTGGAGCTTGTTGAAATTGTTGTGGTGGAGGAGGGGCAACATACGAAGGAGGGTTCATTGCGGCATGTTGTTGCCCGTAGCTAAAACCGGGATGGTTTTTCCACGAAGGGTTGTAATATCCGTGCGGGGGACCGAAATTACCCTTAAAACCTCCTATACCACTAACTTGCTCCTGCAACATTACTTTGTAGGCGGGTATCGTCGGACATTCCTCAGTTAAATGTCCTGCCTCACAAATCGCACACACCTTCACGATAGGGTTTGGAATGGGTCTAGCTAGTCCTTTTCCATATAACTTGCATAGGTCTCGCAATCCTTTCTCAATGGTGTCCAATCGACAATCCGTCATAGAATTCTTATCTACGTGGAATAGGCCAGATGCCGATGGAGCAGTGGTGGGTTGTCGATTTCGATTTTGAGCGTTCGGGTCAGAGGTATCCCAGGATTGGGTAGTCTCGGTGACATACCTCATGTGAAGATCAACATCGTGGGCATCGAGATCGACAAACGGACCGCTTCCCATAGTTTTAACAAGTTGTTTAGAGTTAAGATTTAGCCCATTATAGATAAAGGAGATGATTTGCGATGGATCAAATCCATGATGGGGGCATGAAGCCACTAACTCATTGAAATGTTCATAACATCGATGGAATGACTCATTTTCATGTTGCCTGAATGCTTGAATTTGAGCCTTTATAGAGATTGTTCGATGTATTGGGAAGAATTTCTTGAGAAATTTAGACTGTAGATCATTCTAGGATGGAATCGAGCTTGGAGGTAAAGACCAAAGCCAAGCTTTAGCTTTATCTTTATGCGAGAAGGGGAAGAGTTTGAAGCGGATTACCTCTTGTGTGCAGGTTTGATCGTTAAGAGTATCACACACGTCCTCAAATTCCCTTATATGGAGGTATGGCTTTTCAGAATCCATACCGTGGTAATGTGGTAGCGTCTGGATCATTCCATTTTTGAAACGGAACTACCCGGCATTATACGAGAGTATAATGCATCCCGGAGTGACAGTCCGCTCAGGATATAAGAATTCTCTCAACGGGCGGTACGGAAGCTCGTCCTCACCGGTGGGTGCATTACTATGTTGCGACATCTCTCTCTCACTTGACGACTCGGCGCTCTCACTAGGTGTGCTCGAAGTGTGTCCTATAAATGAGAATGGAGTGTTATTAGAGACTGAGTGCGATGGTGTGGGCAGTGGGATCCAAAACTGTGGGGCGTTTGGAGTGTGGGGACTATCAGGGTTATACTCAACAAGTGGATTTTCGTGAATGTTGGTTGGAGTATTATGGGGTGTGGGAGTGGTTTCAGAATTTTGCATTAAAGTTTAGGAGAGGTGATGATTATGAATATTTTTTTTTAGTCAAAGCTTTGGATTAACTCAATCTAATCCTAAGTCTACTTAGATCCCCGGCAACGACGCCAAAAACTTGACACAACTCAGAATGTGTCTTTAAAGTGTGTACTCTCTAGTCTCCAGTGCAAGCCTTTCGCTCAAGTAATAATCTGACAAGTCGGGTATCGATCCTCAGGGAAAAAGGACAACGGAGTTGTGACGATGGAATCAGATGGAGGAATCCTAACGATGACTCTAAAAAGGAAGGAAAATATTTGGTTTTGGTTTTTGGGATTGATTAAACTAAATGCAATTATTAAATTAGGATGAACTATGCAACTAACTAAATTATCTAAATGAAGAATTAAATTGAAACTTTTTGAACCTAAATGATAAGAAAACCGGATGGGAATACAATCCCACAACCCTAGTGTAGTGCAGTGACAACGCCAATCATAAATTTATCCGATTAATCCGACCCGGAATTTTGGACTCCCAAGCATTATGTATACGAGGTTCAAGCCCGCGTCAGACCTAATCTGAGGATGAGTAAATCAGTATCACGATAATTGCATTCAAATTGTACTCTAAATCATCACGAGTACCCAAAGGTAAACGAGATATAAAGATCCAAAATTATTATGTAATTATGCGATACGATCAAAATCAATCATTAAATTTATCGGATTCATGTTGTACACATACACTAACACATCAGGTTGGGTTCATGCGGACATGTTAAATGGACTAATGCATGAAATATTAACGTTTCATGTGTATGAATTCATGATGAAACAAGATTGAAACATGTAAAGATATACTATGAATGTCAAAACAAGTTGAATCGACTACGAAAACTAAGCATGCAAGAACAACGACAAAAATCTTGAATCTTGAATTAAAACTTAAAAAACAAACCCGAAACAATGAAATCTTGAAGCAATATAATCCCTTGATGTTCCTAGATGTTCCTCTCCTTTATCCTTATCAAAAACTCTCTAAAACTAACCCTAATAGATGTTCCTACGCTGCTGCCCCCGTTCCCTACAATTTTGGAGTGTTAAAAACTTAATAGGAGTCTTGGGAACCAATCAGCATAAAAGACAAAATTCGCGCATCAGGTACTCCGAACCGGTTCGGGTGTACCAGCGAACCGGTTTGCCCCCCCTCCCAAATAGGTTCGGCCTGGGGTTCGCGAATGTATGCTGGCCTGGAGTTCAACACTTAGGATTTTTTGGCTTTTCTCTTCTTTTCTTGGATTTTTCTTCAACTTCAACTGAGCATAACTTTTCAACCGTATCTCGGATTTGGGTGCCGTTTCTTCCAGTGTTCTCTTTGTTTCGAGCTCTTCAACTTTCCAGTTGACTTCTCCTTTCGGATCTGGCTGAAAAATTACCAATTTTCCCTTGAACTTGCCTTCTTAGCTTTTCTAGCATTGTCTTGCTTCCTCTTTTGCACTGCTTGCATAATTTATCTGTAAAACCAATAAGTGAAGCACGAAACACGAAATACTCTCCAACGAAGGTTAGTATCATAAATGTGAATCAAATCCATATATGTTACATCACTCGGGTAAACAAAAGTACTGAAATTAGGGTTGTAAATATAAAATATATATGCCCAATCATTTACCAGTATGATATTGTATATCAAACCGGTAATCCTTAAAGAACTCTAGACACCGTCTCTGCCTCATATTCAAATCCTTCTATGTGAAGGGATGCTGAAGTGACTTATGATCCGTGAAGAGAGTGAACTATTCCCCCAGGTGATAGGGCCTCCATATCCTCAAAGCAAAAATGACCGTTGCCAACTCGAGGTCATGAGTGGGGTAATTCTTCTCATGTGGCTTTCGTTTTCTAGAAGTATAAGCTATCGCCCTTTCCTCCTGCTGTAACAAACCCCCAAGTCCCTGTAGGGATGCGTCAGTATATACTCGGCACTCTAATCCACTCTTAGGCATTGCAAGTATGGGTGCTGATTTTAACCTATCATTTAGCTTATCAAACGCTAACTGATAGTGGTCACTCCACGCGAATGGTACTCCCTTCCAATTCAAGTTCGTCAAAGGAGCAATAATATTTGAGAACCCTTTGATGAAGTGAAGATAATAACTGGCCAACCCCAAAAAGCTGTGAATCTCGATTCGTGTTATGGGTTATCCCCATTCCCTCACCGCTAATACTTTTCTCGAATCAACAGAAATGGCTCGACCGGATATAATGTGCTCAATAAACTGAACCTCTCGAAGCTAAAATCCACACTTCTTGAGTTTGGCGTACAATTGATGGTTCCATAATGTCTGAACAACCATACGTAAGTGTCTGGCGTGCTCTTCCTCATGCGAGAGTAAACCAGAATATCGTCTATAAACAAGGTCACAAACTGGTCTAAAAACTCCCTGAATACCCTGTTCAGTAGATCCATGAACACTGCAAGCGCATTAGTGAGTCAAAACGGCATCACCCTGAACTCATATGACTCGTACCATGACAAGAAAGTGGTCTTAGGTATATCCCCCTCTCGAATGCACAATTGATGGTAACCTGACCTCAAATTGATCTTAGAGAAGTACATAGCCCCTCTCAATTGATCAAATAAGTCATCAATCCTAGGTGACGGATACTTATTACATATAGTCACTTTGTTCATCTCCCTGTAGTCCACACACAAACGAAGTGAACCATCCTTTTTCTTCATAAATAACATCGGCACACCCCATGGTGATGTAATCCGTCGAATGAAACCCTATCCCAAGAGCTGCTGAATCTTATCTCTCAGCTCCTGCATCTCTAAAGGGTCCATGCGATATGGTGCTCTGGCAATCGGTCTCGTCCCCGGTGTTAAGTCGATAACAAAATTAATCACCCTGCTAGGCGGTAACCCTTGTATCTCCTGAAAGACATCCTCGAAATCCCTCATGACTGGGATTGAGTTCAGAAAAACAACAACCTCTTGTGAGGTCTCCTCCTCAATGTAATATTAGTGAATGTGCGGCCCTGCCTCGGGAAGGGGCATCGTCACTAGGAACATCTCATGTCTCGTAATGGAAAACACGATAGTCCTCTTATAGCAATCTACCATTACTCTATAACCCGCCAACCAATCCATGCTTAGGATGCCATCATAACCCTACATTTATAACACTAGAAGGTCTTTTTCTAGACTCAATCTCCCGATCATAATGTCGAAACCCCTACAAATAGAGTGTATAAGGGACCCACTACCCATCGGTGACTCCACACATATAAGATGAGTGTCAATTTTCTCTAAGAGACTGGTTGCCCATGCAAATCTAGTGGCAATAAAAGAATGTGTCTCTCCCGTGTCAAACATAATACTACCATCATGCCCATGGATAGGAAATGTACCTGCTACTACCGACGGTGCTGGAGGTGCTAGCTGGAAAGGCACGTCCCGAACGTTATACACACCTCCGTAGTTCATCTGACCTGGCTACTAATGTGGGGCCTGTGCTAAGCCTAACAGAGCCTGCTACCCCTGTGGGCCGACTTGATGTTGAGCCCCATTTTGCTGGGGGTAAGCTCTACTCTTGTGTACATGCTAACCACATCTGAAGCACTGACCCTAGAAATGTCTTTGTCCTTGGACCTGTTGGCTCTAACGTTTGCCCTGATGGCCTCTTCCCTGATTTCGTTAGCCCTGTCGGCCCTGGGGGAATCTGCTGCTGCTGGGGACACTGTTGACTCTGCTTAAATCCCCCGCCGTGTCACTACTTTCCATATTTAAATCTCTTTGGAAAAATTACCCTATTGGGAATACCGGCCCTGTTGACCTGCTATATGTTGCTTCTGGGGTGGTGCCCCATTAATACCACCCCCCCCCCAGTCTTGCCCTACTAGGGGGGCTCACCTCTCTTGCTCCCCTTTGTATGGAAGTGCTGATCCTGATAATGTAACAGTGCAACATTGACGACATTAGTGAAAGTCTTCAATGTAGGATTATCGATCAAGTGCTTCCTGATCTTCCAAGCCAAACCATCTATGAACTTTTATTTGTTCCTTTCTTCGTTGGTCACCTCATCTGGCAAAAAACTTGAGAGGCGGGTAAACTCCTCCTAGCAGTCAGCTACCGAGCGATCACCATGACATACTTCCCCAAACATCTTCTTTATCTCAGTCTCAACGCTAGGTGGGAAGTACTTGTGATCAAACCTCACCCCGAACTCTGTAATCATCATCAAGTCCCTCTCCTATGTAGTGGTAACCGACTCCCACCACTGTAAAGCTGCTCCCGCCCGACGAAAAGTAGCAAGCATCTGCTTTTGTGACTCAGTACACTCTAGAATGCACAAATAACGCTGAATGTTCTTCTTCCAATCGCAAGCCATTACCACATCAATACGGCCCTGGAACTCGGGCGGATGGCCGTTCTGATAGGTCTCCCTGATTTGATGCCAAGAGGGTGGCCCTATTGGGGCCTGGACTACTAATGCCACTGGAGCGGGTGTCTGGGGCTGGGGAAAATGGGTGGCCATGGCCCTCATAGTTATCTCAACTTCCTGATCCACTATCACAGCCACCTGAGTGGTAGATATCATCTCGGATGGGGGTAGGGGTGGGAGTATTTATGGCTCCGAATGAGCCTCCCTCACTTCATCCCTAGTCTCGGCCCTCTACGCTCTCTGTCTCCTCAGTAACATCTGAAAATAGAACGAATTTTATAAGTACACCTTTTATACAAAAATCTAATAGCACAAGTCCGATATCTCAAGCACGCAAAAATAAGGCAACAATCCTAAAATAGGGCTCTATATCAAAAAACGAAGCGCTGAAAGCGTAGTAAGCTAAACAGATCCTAAGGACACTAGAACCTGATGCTCTCATACCATCAGTGACACCCCGCCTAATTAAATCTAAGGTGATCAATCCTAAATCTAATTAAAATAGGTTTCTCAGTTGGTTCATTATTAGCATCACTGTCGAAAACTTTTTAATTCCTAACCACCTCGGTGAAATTATAGTAGTGCCAAATTTTAACTTCTAGTAAACATACAACAACATGCGGGATAATGTATAAGTCAAATACCAACATAAAAATCTGAATATAACAATTAAGGTAAACAAGTCTTGCCGAATAAACCATCGGCCAAAACAAAAACCAACAAATATCAAAATCCCAACTAATGAAAGTAATGTGGGACAATATGTCCATACTGGAAACTAAAATCTTGCAGTAGACTAGAATTGATAAAACAAGCATCTAATCAATATCCCGCAACATCTATCTGTGCTGCAACTCCGAAATCCCTAGAATGAAGTCACACTTGGTGTCCCTGTGGCTGGTCACCTAAAAGGTTTTAAAAATACTTTACATAGCAAGAGTTAGTACTCAAAATATTTAGCAAGTAATTTATTGCAGTAAAGATTAGTTATTGATTACATATGTTAGGCTCATGCAAACTCACTTGAGCTTCCTCACTTCTCATTTATAGTGCACGCCTAACGTTCCAAACATAGCCTAGATAACTACAACTACCCAACCTATTTAGACTATAGTACTTGTATGAACTCATCTATGATTCAAAGTTCCCGTACCGCCCATATTGTACTAACTTTCATTAATACTTCTCATATTGTTAATAATTTTGCTGTAACATTTCACATGTGTTTGTTTTTTATTTGAAAGATAAGTCTGGACACTTAATCTTATTCATTAGATGACCACTATCTAATTTTATGTTTTTCCAATTAAGCTTTCTCCACTTAAGCTATTACTTAGATGTATTCACCCCATCTGATTATCTACTACTCCGTCCTAGTAGATTTTTCATATAATATAGATTTCACACACAATATAGACTATAAGGATAATTGGCCCGGTCTATTCATCGACCCCAATTATCCCAAATTATTTATCTTTTAGATGTATGCACATTATATAATCCTATACCATTCTACCCAAGTAGATTATTTATATAGTATATATTTCACACACAATATATACTATAAGGAGTTTTTGACCGGTCTAATCACTGATTCTAATTCTCCTATCATTTACATTGGCCCGATCTAATCCTCGACTCCAATATCATATAGGCACTATAGGTATTCACCCAACCTAAGTACAAAATTTATAGCTATTCACACAACCTATATATTTATATTAGTACATAGTATATTTCTCTCCAATACTCACTATACCTTGCATTTTTCCCATTTCATTCCTTATCGCAGTAGCTCGAGTATTCACCCAACGCTAAGGGACAATTTTAGTAGCTAAGCTTAACTCACTTTCCCTCCATAACTCATGCTACACATTTCTCGAGACACATCCCAATCGATTTATCCTCGTCGATCCCTACTTTGAGTCTCACTCTAAAGGACCCTATCAGACTTAACTATATCCCTACTGGTCATTATTAATTCCCCAACTAGGCATAATATCATCCCTCGGGTTCCCCTCGATAGTTAGGAATCAAATAAGCATCAATACACAAAAGACCCTCAATTCAGCTTTAGTTGATCGATCGATGGTTTTTGGTCTATCGATCGACATTAATAGGTCGATCGATCGATCGATCGATCGACCAGATATCAGCCATGCCCAATTTTGGTTTTCTCCGAGTTTGATCCTTCTAAACCTGTTAAATCCTTATTAACACTCTCCCATCATTATCAAACATTACTAACATGTATATGGATTAATCCTCATGTAAATATATCATCAAATCCATACGAAACCCTTTGAAGAATCATCAAAACATTAAACCCTTGATAATTGTTTTCTTCATATTAATTTTAACATAAACTCAGAATTAAGATCCGTAGTGATAATCAAATTTCTTTTGATTTTCAATCCTCTACAGGCGTTAATATCAACTACATGCAATCCTAACTAAACATGCATCAAAATAAATCTTTTTCTCTAAGAAAGTAAAATACGATTTTCATAGATCATGTAACCCTACACATGGGAATTGTAACTTTGAATTTAATTGCAATAAATCACTTGCCCTATACAGAGGTGATCTGATAATATGATTTCGTGATGAATATGATGATTTAATGGGCTTCCTTTCAAATCTTCACTCCTTAGGTTCTTTGGATGCAAGAACTCCTTCTAATCCTTCTCTATCCTTTAGCTCTTGGGAACGGTTTCTCTTTACCCTCTAATGAATTCTCTAATCTTTTTGAGTGATGAACCCTAACCCCCAATTCTAATTATTAGATATAGGACTATAATTTTCATAGGTACTTTAACCCCTATTTTTTTAATGACCGAATTAACCCTGTAAGGAGCCATTTTGGCCCAAAATTGACATGTGACTCAATTAACATCCCTGGGTACACTATTTTGACTAATTCTACCCTTCCGGGCTCATCCGTGACCTAGAAATTATCATTTGAGTCACCCAAAAATATTTTTCCTAGCTCATACTCAATTTAGTCTACACGTGAGGTATAGTCCAGTACGACCATATCTCTCGTTATGTCGTAGAAATTAACTATCAACATTTACTATTCATGCTTAGTAAATTTGAAAAATAATATTAATCAGTATCTATCTCTCGATTAATATTTAATAATCACAATTATTATTTACGTTTGATAATCATAATTATTATTAAACCATATTAAATTACTCTACTCACGTAATTTAAATTAAAACGTATTTTCTATTTAATTATCCAATTAATTAAATTCTAAATACGCCGAAATATGCGGTATTACATTAGGTTTTGATTTTATAATTTGAGGTGGTTTATACGAGGGGAATTTGAAGTTTTGAGTTTTCTGAATCATAAAAGACTTTCAATCAATTAAAGCTTGTTGTTTAAATTCATGACTTTTTTCATTGTACTAGAGTTCCTAAGGTTCTAATGAATGAGTTGATAGCTTCAAACCTATGTTCTATGAAATATTTAGAAGTTCAATATTAAATCTCAAGCTTTAATTGAGGATTTTCACATTTCTTCACCTAGGGTCTGTTTTACACGTACAATTTTTACTATTTTGATGGATATAAGTATAATAACAACACATAAAGTATTTGGAATTGAAAGAACTAAATGTATTGTATAGAATGATAGGTTACCTGTTTTGAGATAAAATTCGAATTTTTGAATACATTGAAGAGGTGAGTTATAATTGTTTAGCTCGTAGGGTTTTTATAGTCTAGAGTACGGGTTTGATTGGTTTGAATGGAAGGTGATTTTGTCCAAGTTTTGATAAGTTTAAGGCATGTTTACTTGAGCCTCACATGTTTGCATGGTTCAAACATGTGATTTATGGCATTATCTACTTATGTGGTCAGGGAGTTTTGTGTAAATGTTAAAAAATTGGATTTTAGTCCTTGGTTGTTAATGTATATACTTATATAGCCTTAAAATGTATTTTTTTTGTAATTTTTTGGGGTATATTTGTAATTTTAGAAAGTTATGGGGCTAAAATTTTAATTTATGACTAGTTGAAATCTAGAGGGTCAATTTGATATAAAGTTGGGGTCTAGGGGTTAAGTATAAGTTAAGTTATGGTAGTTTTTAATATTCAGCGTCTAATTTTCGATTATTGAAACTTCAAGGATACTTGGTTAATTTAGCCATTTTGTAATGTAGTCTTAATCCTTCTGTTGAATATGTTGGAGTTTATATTTTCTGGGAAATTAAATTAAATTAGGGTATCTTAATTCGAATACGGATATTACACATATATTCTTAATGGATTGTATATGCTTGCATGCTTGTGTCTTGTCCGATATATGCATTCGTTATTCTATAACGACTTGTGAATCTGTAAACACTTACATGATACTCTGAATTTTATTTTAGGAACACTCCTAAGGATGAACTCACTCCGTCCCCTTCTAAGATGCGAGTTGAGTGATCACATTCTCTATATATGTTATGCACATGAGCACACACATCATAGAGTTTAACAAGAGAAGATTAACAAATGCCCATAAGAGGTCGAAAGGGTGGGATGGGTGCCTAAAACATTCCCTTTTCGTAACTTAGTCCCCGGACCTTTGAACTGCTTGTTTTTGTAAGCATATGTATTGTCCTTTTTACCATTCTCTAGAGGCGACAACATTTCTTTTTCCTGTTTTGTGAAAAATAGGGTGACGAATCTATCTCTACATATTTCCCCACATTGACAACGTCTGAGCTCCCCAAGAAAGGGTACAATCCCCCACACAAGTTGTAAGAAATGTTGGGGAAACCCTCCTGGGTCTCCCTCGAGATGTCCACAGTGGCCACTCCGTTGGGGATAGTTTTGAGAAGACTAGACTCTATTTTCTACATGGGTGCTATTCTTTTCTACATATGTGCGTATTCACCTACAAGTATGTTCCCTTTTTTCCTCGATTTACATTTTTTTGGTATATATCACTTTTCACTCACTTATACACTTCACGCTCGTATATACTCTCAATGTACACTTACACTTAACTTCACTTTCTACGTACATGCTTCACACACCACTTACAATATCCATGCCTAGGCTTCATTAGAACACACCCACACTTTTATATATCTCTAGGCTCATGTACACATATCACACGCCACTTGTAGTCAATTCATGTCTAGGCTCACTACCACACACACTCACTTGTATATAGCTCCATGTCACTTACTTGCTCACATATATCCATGGGTATTATAGTCTCTATGCTAGATTTACTTTTCATAATACTTGTATATTCTCCCTCATTAGTGTAATGCTCCCCTTACTCATCATACCAAGAAAAAAATAAGAAAAAAATACTCTCTCTCCATTGAATGCTAATTAAGACTCATGCATTTTTGCACACTGCATTACCAAGAGCATGACAATATTGACAAAAAATTTATCCCATATTGGGGGTCACTTTATGATGGGCGCTGGTCTTGTAGTCATACTTAGCCTAAGCAATATGACTTTAGCCTTCTATTGGCCTCGTACCTTAGACACATATCAAACGGTTCTCCCCACATTGTACCACTTGACTGAACTCACGACATGAGGTATATAATAGGGAACTCGTTAACATACGTCAAATACATTGAATTCCCTCTCACACGTACTATCCCCATGAGGTATATAGTGAAGCAATTCATTTACACTCAAGTATATCAAATGACTTATCCATATGTATCGATGAATGATTGTCCTTACAGGCAAGAGGTATCTCTTGGAAGTCATTCTAATGGGGAAATCCTTCCACTAACCCAACAGTTTAATAAACCTGATATAGGTGTCAAACCTAGGGCACTAATTTTTAGTTTTCTAGTTCCCATGCAAAACTCTACCAAAATTACGGGTCAATATACTGCCCAAATTTTCACATTATTTCACCTTTTTCAAAATGTCTGTGACCTTGGAAACAAGTTAAACAATGTCTTAGATAATTTCAAACCCTTTTTTCCCATGCTCGGGTCCTGTCCGACATTTTTTATGCATTTAGGCACACCTAATACAAGTGGGAACCTAATAATAACATTAATAATAACCATGATGAGATTCCTCTCCTTTTCCCCTCTTTTTTTTAAAACCAAAGATACCAGAAACATTTATTCTTTTCGTTCCAAAAAACGAAAAAAAATTCTCCCTCCTTTTATAAAAAAATATATTCAAACCATTTTCCCTCTCAGGTCGATTACATACCCAATTTTGGCTGGCTCCTTATTGGTCTTGGTCTTCCGTTAAATCGCCCCGAAGCTTGGTCGATTCCTATACTACTTCATCTGAGTTTGGTATTTACATTCATGAGCTCTACATGGAGAACACTGACCAGACACCGAATGTGCAACCCAATTTGAAGACCATTTTATCCCAACTCAGTGAAAAGATTGACATCTTTCAAACCGAGGTCTATGAAATGTAGCATCACCGGGCATAGATTCTCAAAGAACCCGAGGTTTAGCATCACCCAAGTCTCTTTCGCTGATGTTTTTTTTCCTTTTTTTGATATCAATGTAGTTGAGACCCCTTTTGACAAGGTTCTCAGTGCTTTTTTTAAAAAATGACATTAACGAGGATTTTGAGTATCTGCCTTACATTAATTGTCTTGATTCTAATCAAACTTTTGATGATGATGATTTTAAAAATGAATAATTCTAAACTAATTTTAATGAGGAGAATAACTAACAATATAATCGCGTTCAAATTAATGATGGTGAGATCGTTGTTACTAATCTCGGTTCTAGTAGCCATCAGCGCGAGTTAGGATAGGGTCCACCCTTAATGAACATAAGCGTGTACAATTTGAAGAACTACTGAGACAATTCGTGGACATTTTTGCATTGTCCTATAAAGACACGCCTAGCAATTTGAAGCACTAGTAAGAGAATTCATGGACATTTTCGCATGGTCTTATAATGACATGCCTGGCATTGACCTAGAAATAACTCAACATGATATCCCGATATTCCCAAAATATAAGTCGATCAAATAGAAATTATGGAACTCTGTATCGAATGGCGGCTGAAAGTCAAAGAAGAAGTGGCCAAGTAACTGAGAGTGGGGTTCATTCGTGTTTTGAATACCCAACATGGCTCGCCCACATCCTCCCCATGCTAAAATTAGGAGGAAAAGTCAGCATGTGTATACACTACTAGGATTTGAATAAAGCATACCCAAAGGACAATTATCCGTTACCCAACATAGACATGATCATAGATAACATAGCTATCCACTCCCTCAAATAATTTATTGATTGATTTGTTGGATATAACCATATCAAGATTCACCCCAACCATCACGAGAAATCTGCCTTTATCACCCCATGGGAAATTTTTTGCTATACTGCTATGCCACTTGGACTTAAGAACGCCAAGGCAACCTACCAAAAAGCTTCCATAACCATCCTATAAGACCATATTCTCAAGCAGATCAAAGTCTACGTAGATGACATGATCATTAAGTCTAAGTCTCGAGAATATCATATTCTCATCCTATGCAAATTCTTCGAACGAC
Source organism: Sambucus nigra (assembly GCA_949130495.1). Lineage (NCBI taxonomy): Eukaryota > Viridiplantae > Streptophyta > Magnoliopsida > Dipsacales > Adoxaceae > Sambucus > Sambucus nigra. The sequence continues at coordinate 555,938,549 of OX422208.1, forward strand.
TGCGATAATATTAGATGCGATTAAATCCACACAAGTGCATTTTTAGCATCATAAAAGGAAAAACTTTGGGATTCATGGTCAATGAGAAAGTAATCGAAGCATACACTGTTAAGCTGAAAGCATACTTGAGATGCCAATACTAGAGACGGAGAAAGAATTTCGAGGATACCTATATAAACTACAGTACATTAGTTGGTTCATTAGCAAGTAGACCTCTATTTGCGAAATCATTTTCAAACTTCTCTAGAAGGATTCAACTATAGTCTGGAATGAGGCCTGCCAAGAAGACTTTGATCGAATCAAGTGATATCTCACCTGATCTCGGTTTCTAATGCCTCTACAATCAGGTCTCCCCTTCCTCCTATACTTTACCGTAATGGATACTGCAACAGAGGCTTTTATAGCCCAATATATTAAATAATCCCACAAGAAAAGATCCATCTATTAGGCGAGTCCAAAATTGACCCGGTACGAAGTGAACTATATTGCTTTAGATAAAGATTATGTCTCCCTAGTATAGGTCACAAAGAAGTTACGGAACTATGTGCTTTCCTTCCCCATCAGACTAGTACCATGTATGGATCACATTAAGTACTTGCTAAAAAATCCTACTCTGTCCAGCCAAATGGCCCATTTGGTTGATGTTATTAGAATAGTTTGATATTATGTACGTCACACAGAAAGCTATTAAAGGGAGAGCCATGTTCGACTACCTTGTTCATTACCCCATGGAAGGAACAGATGTTTGTGGCTCTTAATTCCCAGATTGAGACATTCTCTGCACCTTTCAAGAGGACCTTTGTTGGTAAATGTTCTTTGATGGAGCGGATAACGAGAAAGGATTAGACATTGAAATACTCCTGATCACCCCTGATGACTCTCACATCCCCATTGCCATCAAACTAGACTTAACTTGCACCAACAATATGATTGAGTATGAGGCATGCACTGTAGGCCTCAAGATCACCCTCAAAAAAGGAATCCGAAAACAAAATGTCTATGAAGACTCTACCCTCATCATCAACCAAATCCTTAGAAAATGGAAAGTTAAAGATGGGAAGCTCCTACCCTTCCACACTCACTTAGAAGAGGTAGTCTCCCAGTTCAAAAATGTCACCTTCCACAACCTGCCTAGTGAAAAGAACAACCTATATAACACCCTTGCTACCCTAGCCTCTATGGTCGACATGTTAGAGAGAATAACAATGTCCCCTTTTTTGGTCCAGAAACAAGCTATTCCCAACCATTTCTACCACATTGAACTCGTCACTGAGGAAGATTATGATATGACCAGGTAATGGTACTATGAGATTTGGTGCCTCCTCAAACATGGTAGGTATCCCTAAGATGCCGATAAAAAGTACTCTGTGACCCTTTCCAAACTAACGGCCCATTATATTATCTGTTCTAAGGCGTTGTTCAAGAGAAAATTCGATGGAACCCATTTGCACTCATCGCAGGGACTGATCTTGAAGAAATGATACAGAAGATCCACAGTGGGTAATGCAAGCCCCACATGAACACTCATATGCTTGCTAAGAAGATCATCCGTTATGGGTACTATTGGACCACCATGATTTAAAATTGCACTGTCTATGCTCAAAGATACATTAAATGTTGTTATTTTACCAACCTCCAACACTTACCTCATCTAGAACAACACAACATGACCTATCCCTGGTTTTATGCCACATGGGGCATTGACATCATAGGGAAGGTTACTTCCAAAGCATTAATAACTCGCTTAATTAAATACCGAGTTACCAATCCTTTACCCAATTAACTCGATTTATTCTGTTAGCTCAAAATAATTTTCTTTCTTTATTAACCACCTAGTCATCAATTAAGCTAGTGTTAAAATTTCCAATTTTAATTTTAAATAAAATTCCTTTTTAACAATACCAACAATTTATAATATAAACCATTTTACAACAATGAATAATGAACAAGTATCAACACAACTTAATTAATGTGAAGGAAATAAACTTCATAGTTTCAAACATCTCAATACAATAAACCAAATAAAATCAAATGTATCCAAAACTGAAATAAATAAAACCACTGATTGAGATAGAATGAAAATGACAAGAATCCTCTGGAAACATTCCCTAAAATAAATGACTACATAGTACATGAATCAATAAAATGAAGCGTCTAATGCAAAATTCAAAACTCCGAAATATCCATAACACTTAAATTTTGTATCCTCTATGATGGGCGTCCCTGTGATTGGACACCTGATATAGTATATACAAGAGGGATGAGAATACACAAGAGAAAATGGGTCAAAGCCTGATTGTAAAAGATTTTAACAATAATAAGTGAATAAATGTCATAATTAGCAATTATTATATACAATTTAGATCCTCGGACTCTCTCTTGATATTCTCACCTCTCATCTAGTGTGCACGCCTAATGTGTCTCCAAATTATTCTAGTTACTATTCCCACTTTCACTATATTATATCATTGTGTCAACTATCCATAGCCCTTATCTTTCCCATGTATTTTCTTCATAACACATGTAATAAATGTATATTAGTTCAATTCTCAGCATAATTAAGTGTGCTCATACTTAATTAATTTCAGATTTCACTATTTTTCATGTATACTTAGATCACACAGTAGATAATACCACAAGTATATATATACATTCACTCTATCATATATACACAGTATTCGCCCCGAGACTCAGCTGCGGTGCATGCATACTCTCCTATGTAGTCCCATAACATCTCGTCACTATATAAAAGACTGTTGGTTCCATATATCCATCAAACCACAAATATCAAAACACAAGTATTGGAGGAGAACGTAGTCCTAAGCCTTTGGGATACGCACATATATACGCACCCAAATGACCGTTCAATACAAATGTTTTCACTAATGGAAATCCAACCTAAGACTTATGTTCTGAGGTAACTAAGTATAAAATCACCCACAAGGATCTTCAGGATATGATAGCCCTCAATGCGCAAACCTCCCGTCGATAGAAAGTAGGTTAGGTATGTCATACACATAAATCATTAATCAATAGGTATATACTCAACCAATATAAAAATAGGTACACACTCGACCTATATAACATATTAGGAATTTATCCTATCAAAATACTCGTGTATCTCTAGAATACTACCCGTATTTGATAATTACGATTTGTTCTCATTAACATCTTATTTTATGTAGTTATCACTCACGTAATTCCTTTCTTAATTCAATATATAATTTCCCAGTATTAATCTAAGTCTCTCACTTTTTGTTAATGTACCAAAAATTATTTAGAACTTACCGTGGGCCAAAATACGAATTTCCAAACTTTTCTAGGATAAAATAGGATTTATAAAATGTCATCAGAAGTCCCTGAATTCTCGTTCAAACGACATCTCATCTTGTTCGAACGATATTATATCTCGTTCGAACGATATCTCATCTCGTTCGAACGATGTCGTTCAAACGACTTCCCAGTTCGTTCGTACAACGTCTTAGCAGTTCGTCCCCAACCTCTGTTTTTTACATTTTTCTCCATTTTCTTTCACCGAAACCCACATGGAATATATCATAACAAATCCTTAATATCCCCACGTCATTTATACATGTTTATGGGTGATTATAACACGTAGAAAACATCTAATTCATTAATTTCAAGTAGGGTTTTTATCTAAATCAATATAATCCTTAAAATCCTCAAATTATGTATTCCCCATTTATGTTCTTCATAAAACTCATAATATAATTTCGTGATTTACAATTTAAATCATCAATTTGATAACCTCAGTATGTGGATTTCTCAACAATATGCAATACCTATCCCATTTATTAATTTATCCATCATTTCATTCCCAATTTTCATAAGTTTCACGGGTGGTTAAGAATACTAATATAACGTGGATAATATAAGCACCAATTAGAGCTAGAATTAAACTTCATTTAAGGTCTAGGTATTATCCTTTGGAGAATATATCTGTAGGATGTCCCCTCCTCTGGTCAATTTTTTGGTGGTGGTGCAAGGTGGTTGTCCCTTGGTTTGCTCTCAAAACCTATTCCTCTCCTTGGAAAAACCTCTCACTTTCCTCAAAGACCTTTCCTTTGTTTTGTGGTGAATGAATCTAAGTTCTCTAATCTCTTCACTTATATAATAAAACCTAATTTTCGGAGTTACTATTTACCTCCTAATTAAAATGACCAAAATACCCCGCCGGGATGTCCTTTTGGTTCCCAATTGACCCGAGACCAAAATCAAACCCCCGGTAGACTTTTCTGCAGATTTCGTCCATTATGAACTCAATGGTCAAATTGAAATGACCATTTGAATGACATGGAAATAATTTAGTTTTCATTCTTTAAAATTAGTCCCGACATGACTCCTACGCGTGTCCCGACTTAATTTCGTAATCCGTGTATTATTCACCTACGACCATATAATCATATATTACTTTTAATTACTAAGTAATATTCAATATCAATCACTTATTACTTTCTTCTCTAGTAATATTGAATCTAGATTAATTCCAATTATTATTCATAATTAATCCCTATTTTACTTTTAAATAATCTCACATTAAAAGTCATTTGTAACACCCCGTATTTTTGTACATTTAATATTTAATTAATTCGGGAATTTTAAATTACTTGTGTGTGGTAATTTTAATTGTATTAATTATGGCAATATATATATTTAAATATTAATCGGGAAGTGAATGGTTAATGTTTAGGGACATCTATTTACTAAGTGAATAGTAATAATTTAATTACATCATTTCGGGTATTAATGTCAAGGTACGCACTTATCCCAGCCGAAAGTCGGTATAGACTACATGGGGTGTGAGATAAGGATTTTTATAAATTAATTCAGATGTCAATTCTGACTGCGCGGTTGAGTCCGGATGGGTCGAGATAGTCAGAAAAGAGTACCCGGGGGTAGTAATTGGGTCTCGGGATATTTTTGGGCATAGCCGGGCCCACACGACGTGAGTTGGGCCACTTTAATTAAGCCCATTAGGTGAAAAACGGGATTAAGGGTTTTTAACCTAATGGGGAGATTAGTAAATCAGCAGCCATAAAAATTCTAAGCCTAGGGCTTGAGAGGGAAATTGGGGGAAAGCTTAGCAAGAGCAATTGGAGCTTTTTGGAGCCAAATTGAGGGTCAACTACAGCGAATCAGACACTACAAACACTTTGAGGCAAGTGGTTACCTGTTTTGATTTCTAAAGCATGATAATCAATTCATATCATAGTGATGTGTAAACCAAAATTCGTTTTTGGGTGTAAATGGGTACAAAATGGGGTTTTTGTTCATGAAACTATTGAATGAGATTCATAGTAAAAATTGTTGTGTTGAACATATCTGAGTATAGAATAAGAATTCAGAATATAAACTGGGGAAAAATCTGAATTTGGAAAATGGTTGTAGAACAAGATTGATGGATTTTAATGGGAAAACCCATCTTTAATTATGGTGAGATATCGTATGAATCAAAAAGGGTAAAACAGTTTTAGATGATTGAGACTTGTTTTGGGAGTAATTGATTAGTTAAAAATCGTTATTTAAGGTTTGAAAAATGGAGAGGAAAAACCTTGGAAATTCGGCCATGGCTAAAACAGCAAGCCGAGGAAGACAACCACCTGCTCGATCGATCGATCGACCCAGGGGCTCGATCGATCGAGGGTCCCAGGAATTTGACAGTTCGGCCAGTTTGTTTATATGAGGGTTTTATTTCAGATTTAATTCCCTTATTTTTAATTGGTGATAATATTTATATGGGATATATGTTTCCTTAACATTTATAGGGTGATATAATTGGGTTTAGGAGGGTGTGAACGGTATGTCATGAGATGAACGAATTTGGAGAAATAATTCATAATTATGGATAGTGGGCCGATGAATAATATTCGGGTAATGTAGTTGGGTGGCACTACAGTAGTAAAGGAATTTAAGTGAGATATTTAATTATGGACCAAGTGTGCGAGTCCGGGCTTGTTGATAATTATAGGTAAATATAATGGGGAAAATTATGGAAATAAATGTGTGACACATTGTGGGAAAGAAATTATGAGATGTAAATTAGACCAAGTGAGCGAGTCCGGGTATGTTGGTTAAGTGACATCAAGGCATTAAATTAATTATTGAGAGAAAGTAATTAGTTTGGAGTCGGAACATAGACTCGGGAAATATTAAGATACGGGCCAAATAAATGAGTCCGGGGATAATAGTTGGGTGACACCAAGTTATTTAATTAATATATGAGTAATTAATTTAGATAGAGTCGGATGGTAGACCCGGGTAGTATTAAATTAATAAGTGTATTAATTAATTTAATTAGAGTCGGATTGTGGACTCGGGTAGGATTTAATTAATTATTGTGTAAATTAATTATATTAGAGTCGGACCACAGACTCGGATTTTTGTTGATTAATTAATGGGTAAATTAATTAAATTAGAGTCGGACGATAGACTCGGGGAGGTATTAAATTAATGTGTGTCAATTAATTTAATTAGGGTCGGGTGATAGACTCGGGGAAAGTAATATATTAATTTAGGTGTGAATTAATTATATTAGAGTCAGACCATAGACTCGGGGAGAGGATTAATTATTAAGTGAAAATTAACAACATTGAGCCGGGCCACAGACTCAGGAAATTTCAGGCAGTGTACGGGACTTGGAGTACACGGTAGAGCCGGGGTTTATATTATATATATACGGTGTCGTGATAGTATATATATACGTGTATTTATTGTGCGTGATACTAAATATCAGTGATTAGATATTTATTTAATTTATATACTCTAATGCTATCAAGGGAGGTTGCGCGATGTGGGTGAATCCCCTAGCTTGAGGAGTAGGGCGAGTATATCCCCAGGTCATAGCGTCCGGTATATATGGGTGGGGGATTTATATCACTTTCAGGGAAGGAATATGACCGCCTCCACTTCGTTTATATTTTGGTCCAAGTTGGTGAGCGATTCTAACTTGGGGAAACTAGGTTTTGTGAGCACACCTAGTGAGATATCATTTTAGAGTGAGATCATCCGGTGAGGGTATACTCAGAAGGATGTATACGCGTATGATATATGTGTGGATGTTAGTAAAGGTACGTATAATATGGTAGTAAATATTATATGTAGGTGATAATACAGTGCGTAATGTATTTATCTTATATAACGCGGGTTACAGTTATATGCTGTTAATTAATGAGAAATTAATTAAGTTAATCATTGGTGGAAATAATACAGTGTGTGATGTATGTACTTTATATAACTTGTGAGATGGTTATATGCTATTATTTGGGAGGAATTAATTAAGTTAATTGTGAAATAACTTATAATTCAAGAAATTATTATACTCGGGTTAGAGTAGTATGGAAAGGGAAGGTTATACCAGGACTAGTTGCATGGGGTAGTACAACTAGGTGGGGTTAAGGTAACCGATAGGTGTGCACATTAGTGGAGGGGTGAGAATATCCACAAGGGAGTGCGACACTAACTTAAATATGAAGCCCATTCATGCATTTTAAATTACTGCAGTTAATTCACTTGCTAAATATTTTCAAACTGTTTTGGGTTCTAACCCTTGCTATAAAACTATTTTCAAAACCTTTTAGGTGTCCAGCCACAGGGACGCCAAGATTGATATTCTATTCCAGGGGCACGGAGCTGCGGCATATGTGGATGCTAGAAGGAGTTTGAATTAGACGCATCATTCATTCATTCCTAGAGTAAGAATCTTTTATCAGTCTCAGTTTTATTTAGGGCTTGTAGCCCAGACTTCTCGGTACAGTTTTCAGGTGTAATTTATTCAGGTATTGGACATTTGTATTTGGATTATTTATTTGGTGGCCGGTGATTTATTCAGCAAGTTGTGTAATTATTATTCTATTTACTTTAATTCAGTTGTGTGAATGGTTTATATTTTAATTCCGCATGTACTGTTTTGTTAAATCAAAAAGTTAAAATTGGCACCAGTTTTTGGAATACTAGGTGGTTAGTAAGTTTTAAAAAGTTTTCGACGGTGATGCTAAGGATGATCCAACTGGGATTCTTGTTTTAATTTGGTATAGGACTGATCACCCGGTATTTTATTAGACGGGGTGTCACATCATTAAAATTTCAGGGTGTTACATACTCCCCCCCCCCCCCCTCCCCAACGGAATTTCATTCCAAAATTAGGAAATAAAAGCATACCTAGTCTAAACAACTCTGGATATTTGTCGCACATCTCATCCTCGTGTTTCGATGTAGACTCCTCAATATTATGGTGCGCCCACTGGCCACGCACGAGCGAAACTAATTTCCATCTCAACCATCTTTCACTATGGTCCAAGATCGCCATCGGTCTATCCTTGTAAGAACTATCTAGTTACAAGTCAATCTCCTCTGAGGCAAATTGAGTGTGAGCCAACTCATCACTCAGATATCGCCTCAGCGAAGAAATATGGAACACGTTATGGATACGATGCAAGTGGTCCGGTAAACCTAGTTTGTATGCTACCGGTCCAACTCTCTCTATAATAGAAAATGGTCCTTTGTATCTCGACGTAAATTTTCCTTTCTTTCCAAATCGCATTATCCCTTTCATAGGAGACACACGTAAAAGAACCTGGGCCCCCACACTGAACTCCCTGAAGAACCGCTTTACATCGCCGTAGCTTTTCTATCGGTCCTGAACTATCCGAATGCGACTACTAATCATCTTAATCCTGGAAGACGTATCCTATATCACCTCTGGCCCAAGTATCATGTTGTCCCCCACCTCTAACCACCATGTCGGAGAATGACAAGGTCTACTGTATAAAGCCTCAAATGGGGCCATACCAATGGTGAGCTAGTAGGAGATATTATATGCAAACTCCACAAGTGGAAGGTATTGGTCCCAACATCCCTTAAAATGCAGGATACACATACGTAATATATCCTATAGAATCTGGTGAGTATGCTCAGTTTTCCCATCGATCTGCGGGTGATAAGACATACCACTTCGCACCTCGGTACCCATAGCCTCGTGAAAATGCTCCCAAAATAAGGACAAAAAAATCTTGTCTCGATCGGACACAATATTGAGAGGTACCCCATCTAATCGCACTATCTCGACTATAAAAATCTGGGCATACTATCTCATAGAGTAATCAGTCTGAACTGGAAAAAAGTGAGCTACCTTAGTCAACCGATCGACAATCACCCATATGTAATCATGACCTCGCTAAGTAGTAGGTAACCGTGTGATGAAGTCTATGGAAATGCTCTCCCATTTCCATATCGGTATCTCTAATGGTAAGATAAATCCAGTTGGCTTATCATAATCCACCTTCTCTAACAAAAAAGTGGCACACTTAGAGACGAATTCAACAATGTCTCTCTTCATCCCACTCCACCAATATTGTTGCTGAATATTCTGGTACAACTTATCCCCACCGGGATGTACCACAAAATGGAAACCAAATGACTCTGTCATCACCACACATCGCAACTCCACTCCTTCTGAAACAATCAGTCTACCATTGAAGCGCAAGCCTCCCTCAAAACTCACTAAGTAGGACTCTGATCCCTCAGCCAAAAGCTTTCGAATTTTCTACTGACAAAACAGATATATTGCCTGAGCCTGTACCACCCTCATCACAATCTAAGGTGTAACAGTCATAACGGACATAAATGATCTGGTAAATGCATCCTAATGTCCCAGTTCCTTCCAGTTCACCTTCCATAACGCATCCAACTCCTCTACTGGCCTTTTGCTCAACGCGTCTGATACCACGTTAACCTTCCCCAGGTGATAATGCATATCAAGCTCGTAGTTCTTCGTAAACTGAAGCCACCTATGCTAGAGCATGTTCAACTTCCACTGAGTGAACAAATCATGTAGTGACTTATGATCCGTGAATAGGCTAAATTTCTCTCAAAATAAATAATGTCTATAAATTCGAAGAGCGAACACAACTACTACTAGATCCAAGTCTTGGGTGGGTTAATTCTTCTCGTGAGTCTTAAGCTTATTAGAGGCGCAAGCTATAGCCTTCTCTTCTTACTGTAATACTCCACCAAGCCCCTATAATGATGCGTCAGTGTAAACTAAGTACTCCACTCTTGGCCTGGCCAGTGTGAGTACGGGTGCTGAAGTCAATTTATCTTTTAGCTTATCAAATGCCAACTGACACGCATCATCCCATATAAATGGTACACCCTTATGGGTAAGATTAGTCATCGGACCGGCAATCTTCGAGAAACCTCAGATGAAAGGTCTATGATAATTGGCCAAACCCAAGAAAATGCGTACTTCTGTCGGTATTATACGTTGTCCCCACTCCCTCATCACTGATACTTTGCTACCTGATATACCTAGCTCAGGCACAATATGCCCCAGAAGTTTCTCCTCTTGGAGCCAGAATCCACACTTCTCGTATTTAGCATACAACTGATTCTCACGTAGTGTCTGCAGGACCCATAAAAAATGCTCGGCATGATCCTCCTCTGTTTGGGAATAAATCAGGATGTCATAAATAAAGACAATGAAAATCTAATTTAGGAACTGTCGAAACCCCCTATTTATTAAGTCCATGAATACTGCCGGCACATTGGTCAGCCCAAATGGCATAACTCGAAACTCATACGATCCATATCCGGTCTGGAATGCAATCTTAGGAATATCCTACTCCCTAATACGCATCTAATGATAACCAGATCTCAAGTCTATCTTAGAGAAGAAAGTTGATCCTCTCAGTTGATCAAACAAGTAAACAATTCAAGGTAATGGATATTTGTTTCGTATTGTGACTTTGTTCAATTCTCGATAGTCCATGCACATTCATAAAGAACCATATCATTTCTTTACAAATAACACATGGGCACCCCAAGGCGAGGTACTCCTATGGATAAAACCCTATCCCAAAAGATGTTCTATCTGATCCCTTAACTCCCTCATCTCAGCAAGAGCCATACGATAAGGCGTATGAACTATCGATCGAGTGCTCAATGCTAAATAAATCACAGACTCGATTTCCCTACTGGGAGGTAACCCAGTATCTCCTGGAATACATTAGTGAACTCACAAACTATCGGTATCGAATCAAGGGGAATCATAACTCCCGTAGAGGTATCCTCCTCTATATAATATAAATAAGTGGACGATCCTCCCTTAGGATGAGGCGTCTTCACAAGGAACATCTCATGTCCCGAAATAACAAAAATAATGCTCCAACTATAGTAATCAATCATAGATTTGTATGCGACTAACCAATCCATGCCGATAATAGCATCATACTCAGACATGTTTAACATCAACATATTAGTCGATAAAATTAAACTCCTTATCTCTATACTCACATTCTGACGTATAAAGAAATTACTCTTCCCATTACCCATCGGTGAGTCTACAAAAGTAATAATATTGTCGATCGTGCCTAATAACGCTACGACTCATGTAAATCTAATGTTTATAAAAGAATGTGAGCCTCCCGTGTTAAATAAAATAGGCCCCATAGATAGAAAACATACCCTCGACTATGGGCAGTGGTTGTTGTACTAATGCTTGATGAACGTTGTAAACATGCCCAGAGTGTATCTACCCCTGTGGTGCTAGAGTAGGTAGTGCTGGCACCTGAGCCGGTTCTGGGAGGATAGATGGAGGGAAAATGGGTCTCTGTGGCTCCTGATGGGCACCCTGCTGTTAAGAAAACTTGCCCTTATAGGGGCAATCCTTTTGTTTATGGCCAAGCTTGCCACACACGAAGCATCTACCAGTAAAATTTCCCCCATTTTGTCCCTGTTGGCCATTACCACCCCTCCCTTGGCCCTGTTGGCCCTACTGAACATGTTGCTGGCCCTGATGGCCCTTCTTCCCCTATTGGCCCTACTGGACATTCCTATTACCTCCCTGCCGAAAGAAAAACCTTCCAGAATGTAGACGCTTAGAATAGTCCCCCTGTTAGGAACCCTGCTCACCCTGACGATGTTGACTCTAGACTGATGGGCCCCACTAGGACCGCCTCCCCCATTCTTACCCTACTGGCTGGACTCAATCCCTTGCTTGCCTCCATTAGCATGGAAGCGGTGGTCTTGTCAGTGAAGCATCACATCATTAAGTACATCTGCATAAGTATGTAAAGAAAGATTGTCCAATAACTGCTAGTGAATATTCCAGTTCAAGTCAGCCATAAACATCTGAATTCTCTTTTCTTCAGGAGGTACCTCTCCTAGCACTAAATTTGTCAGCCTCGTGAATTCTTTCTCATATTCTGCCACTGTCCTCCCCTCTTAGGTTAGGTTGAGTAATTTTATCCTTATCCCAGTCTGAACGGTGCAAAGAATATATTTGCAATCAAACTGCACCCTGAAGTCCTGGATAGTCAAAGTATCTCTCTCCTCAGGGTAGCAATGGACTCCCACCACTGTAAAGTTTCCCCAATTATCTTAAAAGTAGCTAGTATATGATGTTGTACCACAGTGCATTCATACATTCTCAAGTGCCTCTAGATACCTTTCTTCCATTGGCTAGCAGTAACGACATCAAATTCCCCTTGATACTTGAGTGGGTGTTCCTTCTAAAAGTCATCTCTAACGTGCTCCCTAGAAGTGGAAAATGCCTAAGTTGGTGTTGGTGGAACTGTCAGTGCTTGCGCTGGATCCTGATGAACAACCACTAAAGCTACGTTGACTGCCTGCACAAAAATGGCAGCAACCTCTACAGCGTTCATAGTTCCCTGAGCTGGAGCGGGCTGCGGTGCACGTCTTGGAGGTATCTAAAATGAGATAGATTATCTCCATCAGTATTCAATTTAATTATCATATAATGGAAGAAGTATGAATGTGCACAATCAGAATGCAACACGCTAAGCTCAAAGCATAATAAACCATATAGATCCTAAAGACTCTAGAACCCGATGCTCGGATACCACCTATAACAACCCTCTTAATTAAATACCGGGTGGTTAATCCTTTACCCAACAAACTCAAATTATTCAGTGGGCTCATTCTTAGCATCATTAACGAAAAATAATTTTCTTTCTTTATTAACCACCTAGTCATCAATTAAGCAAGTGTTAAAATTTTGAATTTTAATTTTTAATAAAATTCCTTCTTAACAATACCAAAAATTTATAATATAAACCATTCCACAACAATGAATAATGAATAATTATCATCACAACTTAATTAATGTAAATGAAATAAAATACCCAGTTTCAAACATCTCAATACAATAAACCAAATAAAATCAAATGTATCTAAAACTGACATAAATAAAACCACTGACTGAGATAGAATGAAAATGACAAGAATCCTCTCGAAACATGCCCTAAAAGAAATGACTACAGAGTACATGAATCAATAAAATGATGCATCTAATACAAAGTTCACAACACATAGTATCCATAGCACTTAAATTTCTGATCCTCTATGTTGGGCATCCTTATGTCTGGACACCTGGTATTGTATATACAAAAGGGAAGAAAATATCCAGGAGAAAATGGGTCATATCCCGATTGTAAAAGATTTTAAAAACATCAAGTGAATAAATGATATAATTAGCAGTTATTATATACATGTTAGATCCTCGGACTCTCTCTTGAGATTCTCACCTCTCGTCTAGTATGCACGCTTAATGTATCTCCAAATTATTCTAGTTACTATTCCCACTTTCACTAGATTATATCACTGTGTCAACTATCACTAGACCTTATCTTTCACACATATTTTCTTCGCAACACAATTAATAAATATATATTAGTTAAATTCTCATTACAATTAAGTGTTTACACAATTAATTAACTTCAGATCTCACTATCTTTCATGTCTACTTAGATCACATGATAGATAATACCACAAGTATATATATACATTCACTCTGCTTTACAGTACTGCACCCCGAGACTCAGCTGCAGTGCATGCATACTCTCCTATCTAGTCCCAGTACATCTCGTCCCTATATAAACGACTGTTGATTCGGTATATCCCTCAAACCACAAATATCAAAACACAAGTATTGGAAGCAAACATAGTCCTTATGATTTGGGCTATGAAGATACCTACGCACCCAAGTGACCGTTAAATACCATTGTTTTCACTAATGGCAATCCAACCTAAGTCCTATGTTCTGAGTCAGGAAGTAAAAAATCCCCCATAAGGCTCTTCAGGATATGATAACCTTTAACATGCTAACCTGGCATCAATTGCAAGTAGGATAGGTATGTCATACACATAAATCATTAACCAATAGGTATATACTCAACCTATATAAAAATAGGTGCACACTCAACCTATATAACGTATTAGGAATTTATCCTACCCAAATACCCGTGTATCTCTCAAATACTACCCGTGTTTGATAATTGCGATTTATTCTCATTATAGTCTTATTTTATGTAGTTATCACTCACATAATTCCTTTCTTAATTCAATATATAATTTCCCCACATTAACCCAATTCTCTCACTCTTTCTTAACAAACTAAAATTATTCAGAACTTACTGTAGGCCAAAATACGAATTTCCAAACTTTTCTGGGCTAAAACATGATTTATAAAATATCATCAGAAGTCCCTGAATTCTCGTTCAAACGACATCTCATCTCGTTCGAACGATATTGTATCTCGCTCGAATGATATCTCATCTCGTTTGAATGATGTCATTCAAATGACTTCCTAGTTCATTCGAATGACGTCTCGGTAGTTAATCCCCAACCTCTATTTTCTGCATTTTTCTCCATTTTCTTTCACCGAAACCCATATGGAATATATCATAACAAAACACCAATATCCCCACGTCATTTATACATGTTTATGGGTGATTATAACACATAGAAAATATGTAATTCCTTAATTTTAAGAATAATTTTTATCTAAATCAATATAATCCTTAAAATCCTCAAATTCTATATTCACCATTTATGTTCTTCATAAAACCCAGAATATAATTTTGTGATTTATAATTTAAATAATCAATTTGATAACCTCAACATGTGAATTTCTTAACTACATGCAATACCTATCCCATTAATTAATTTATCCATCATTTCATGCCCAATTTTCATAAGTTTCATGGATGTTTATGAATTCTAATCTAACATGGATAATATAAGCACCAATTAGAGCCAGAATTACACTTGCCTTAAGGTGTAGATATGATACTTTGGAGAAGATATGTGTAGGATGTTCCCTCCTCTTTTTTGGTCACTTTTTCGGTGGTGGTGCAAGGTAGTTGTCCCTTGGTTTGCTCTCAAAACCTTTTCCTCTCCTTGGAAAAACCACACACTTTCTTCAAAGGCGTTTCCTTTGTTTTGGGGTGAACGAACCTAAGTTCTCTAATCTCTTCACTTATATAATAAAATGCAATATTCGGAGTTACTATTCACATCCCAAATAAAATGATCAAAATAACCCTCTGGGGTGTTCTTTTGGTTCCCAATTGACCTGAGACCTAAATCAGACCATTGGGAAGACTTTTCTACATATTTCGACCCTTTTGGATTCAATGGTGCACTCTAAATGACCATTTGGATGACATGGAAATAATTTACTTTTCATTCATTAAAATAAATCCCGACATGACTCTTACGCGTGTCCCGACTTAATTTTTTAATTTGTGTATTATTCACTCGTGACCATATAATCATATATTACTTTTAATCACTATGTTATATTCAATATCAATCATGTATTACTTTATTCTCGAGTAATATTCAATCCGAATTAATTCCAATTAGTATTCATAATTAATTCCAATTAATCCCCATTTTACTTTTAATTAATCTCATATTAAAAGTAATTAAAATTACGGGTATAACAAAAGCTTCAAATGGTCATGAATTCATCCTAGTTACAATTAATTAGTTCAAGTTTATCAAAAAGAACATCATCTGCTGATACGAAGTTCTTCATGAGTTAGTATCAAGATAATGGACTCCACTTCGAAGATATGGTCACAGAACTAGTTGACGAGTATGGGATTCAGATACACAAATATTCTCCATACTGATCTCAAACCAATGGTGCAGTCAAAGTCACTAATAAACGCCAAAAAACCATAATTAGTAAAATGACTAAGAGTTACAGAGATTGGGCTTATGGGATCCCTTATGCCCTCTAGGGCAACTGCACTTTAATTAGGATGCCAACTGGGGCTACCCCTTATTTTATAGTGTACCACATGGAAATGATCCTAAAAAACCTACCCTCCATAACATTCTCAAGAGTAAAAGTTAGCAAACAAGACTGACATCAAATTCTCTTTAACGAACTGTCACTCTTAGATAAAAAGAGACCTAAGGGTCTATACCATATATAGGGGTATCATCACCGAATAACACAATCATTGAACCGAAAAGTCAAGGGTTGTAGTGTCGAATAAGGTGACCTTTCCCTCAAAGAGATCATAGAACCCTTTTGGGACCCCAAATGAAAATTCAAACCAAATTGGACTGGCCTTTACATTGTGAAGAAAGTTTTGTCAGACGATGTCACTATGCTCACTGACCTTGATGGTAAATTAATGGCGCTTCTAGTCAACCTGGACCATCTCAAGAAATTTCATCCTTAATCTGAAATCTCAGAGCGCTACAACTCTTCTCATCTCCCTTCAATTAAGAAAATTCTTAATGTCCCCTACTGAGAACTACATGGGACTTAATCCTCTTAAAAATATTTTCTTTTCAAAATGAGGCTCAAGAAAATTTTAAAAACCCCCAAAGGTACGTAGGTAGTCCATATTCCATACAGGGGCACGGTTCCCTTCTTTTTTATTAAATTTTATTATTTTCTAACCTCCAAGAATGACGGTCCATCTTATCATTTAAGGCAACAAAAGGATTATGCCTTCCTTAGCGATTGGTATAGATAATTCAAATGAAAAAATCATCAAGAGACACAAAAAAATATGATCAAAATCAATTTTTATTCCTAAAGAAGGGATATAAGTCTGTTACATGAAGTATCAATGATAATAGTTAAATAAACCACCCCTACCACTAAATAAGCCATCCTTAAACAAACGTAAACCAAGCTACACAAAATTACCCTAGCTTCACAAAAAATCACCCAAGCTTCATAAGACACTACCTTCGACTATTCGACGACCCTTCTTTGTCATCATTTTCCTCCCCCAAAGGTCCCCAAGTCTCATACTCCTTGTTAACCCTCTATATGTGCTCCACGGAGTGGTACACCCTGACAAGACTGGATAAGACCATGCCACCTTCCTTCATGGTGTCAAAGGAAACAAACCACCTTTGACCAGTCTCTTCCTTCATGATCTTCTCTACTATTCGCGTCTACAACCACTTCAGGTAGTCTCCAAACACATGCTAGACCCTTTCTATAGATTGCGACAGAACGAAAAACAATCGATGGTGCTGCCAAAAAGAGCCCGACATCATTCGTAACAATTCAGGTCCTCCATTAGAAAAAGTTCTTTATATGAGGGAGCATAATTTGTTCCCATCCGACTTGGTTCCGAAGCTAGCAGGGAAAATAAAAATAAATTTGACAGAGGCCAAATAATGCAAATATCGATACTCTCTAAGATACAAAATAGGCCGAAAGTCTCCCTGCCATGGCACTGACCAATGAATACACTAGGATCCATGCTCCACCAACACTTGATCTAGTTCTCTACCGATGGGCCAAAACTAAAGAAAGGTCGACAAAGAAAATAGGCAAACCCACCAAGGTATACACAGAAGGAGTCTCTCAACGAAACCTCTCTACAAGTCACATAAACAACATTACTAAGATCTCCATTTAAAAGTCAGAACGATCCTCACTCCAAGATTCCAGACCGTTCAGGGTCTTAGCTAGCACCAGAGTCGTAGTATTATGGTGTCAAGACATCCATGCCGTTATCACAGCCCCTTGGGAATCCATTGTCAAGTAGCCTGTCACTAGTAAAATCCTTGCAGTAAGGCCCAAGGCAATATCTCTAGAAAAGCCATCATCCTTAAAACCCCTTAGGATCACTGAATACATAACTACTTGATGATAAATAAATACTCGAGTAACCAACGGTCGAGCCGTCGAAGGAGAAATATGGAGCAACTCTGCTAGAAATGCCTGAGGAGAACGAAATTTTTTGGCTTAGTTGTCGACACACTTGGGTTGACCCTAACATTGCTAAGAATTCTTTATAAGTAGGACAGACCTCATGCAAGACAAAATAGAAGACATGATACTTAGGGTACTAAAACTATATCGCCGTTGCTTGCAAGTTCCAGTCTATGGATAAATTATGCCACAGAAAAATCCGACACAAGTTAAAAGTATTATAGTCCATATTGTATAGGCACACGGCCTCTAGACCATTAAGGTAAGAGGAGAATTGTTCATAAATGGGTATATCCATTTGGGAATAAAAAATGAGACGTAAGAAGAGAAATGTGAGTATTGGTGGAGAAATCACATCCCATACCCCTCCTTTTATACTCAAAATCCTTGGTCAAAAATAAAAACTCTAGAAACTCGATTAATTCTCAACCCTACAGGAGTACACTGAGGTGTAGGAAAGTGGAATCACATCCTAGAGATGATTTGACTTGACCCCTAAGATGATATCCTGGTCAAGAGGTATGCCAATTGGCACCCGCTTATTTTGGAAAATTCCATCTTTCCTCTTTTACTAAAATCAATTTCCAAAAAAAATCATTATTTTGAAAAAATGCCCTCGGGTTATTCATTTTCAAATTCTCATCTTTTCCCTAGAAAAATAATTTTCATTCTCAAAATAAATTCTTACTAAAAAATCTTTTCCTGGAGTTAATTAGTTTTACTCCCCTTTTTAAATTAATAACAACAAACATTTTCCCTTTCATTATCATTTCCACACTTATCTCTACCTTCGCATAAAATAAACAATCTTGGCAAAAAAAAAAAATTAAAAGCGCATATAGGAGAAGTCATTAAATCAAGAAAATACCCAAAAGAAAATGCACATTTTTCATATATATTTTGCTTCACATGGTTACATTTTGCAGATAGAAAAGAAAAACAAAAAAATACAAACGGGAGTTCGCTCGAGCCCTCGATTGTCCCTCTCAAACCCTCAACCTCCGCGGTAGATGCGCTTTCCCCGACGATGAGCGATCGATCCTCCAATCTCATAACCCGAACCCTTATCTAAGGTGGCAGGCAGCACAAAACAAGAATGATCCAACTTCTTAGTATAGTCAAACATGGAGGCCATCCAGTTCTTGACATCTCTCAGCCATTTGGTCGGCACCCGAACATATTGCATGAAAAAAAGCAATAGCAAAAGACAAATCAGTCAATAAAGAAGCAAAGAAGAATTAACAAAATAGGAGAAAGAGAAGGAATATACCTCAGGCCGGAGGGCATCATCCGTAAGTCTCGTTAACCCAGACACCGATGCATGAGGATCGTGAGGCACACTCAGTCCCACTACTTAGGCAGAAACTGTAGGAAGGTGGAGTAAAACTACAATAACTTGTAGCATTAGCAATAATATTTAGCTACACAAGCTATTTTGGTTGCCAAAGATACACTTTTGGTGATAAAATCTTATTTATGTTGTTGAAAGATAATTCAACATTGTACTTTTAGCAACATAAAATAAAAGTTGTTGCCAAATGTTAAAATTTTAATCGGGAAGGTAGCAAAATAAAATGAGGAAAAATATTTAGCTTTTAGCATCAAAATTGTATGTTGCCAAATATCACCTAACGTGTGGCAACATAAGAGTGTGTTGAGAAAAATAGATGACGCTTGGGTTAAAAGTAAATTATGATGCCAAAAGTATCTTTTTTAATTGTATATTTTTTTTTCGTAGAAGAAACAAACCACATCTTCAAAAAAAATGGAACAAACACGTTCGCGAAAACACTTCAAATCACCGAGCTCATCTCTTTCATACATGCCTCCCTCTTTTCCTCCTTCTTCTTCGCAGTTCCCAAGGAGTGTGAAGGAGTGAATCTTTAATTTCTCCTCCATACACTGTTGCCCTCCTCTTCTCCTCCATACGTCGCCACCCTCTAGTAATATGAAACTCTCAAGAATTTTTTTTAATTGTATAATCCATCATCTTCTCCGGTATTTTTTTTAATAGTATACTCCAACATCTTTTTTTTAAAAATATATGTGGATATATTAGATTAATGTTCCCATTGAATCGTTTATAACTGAAGTATATTACTGGTACGATTTTTTAATTTGTAATGTTTATAAACTAAAGATTATATGATTTTAATATAATAAATCATTATGATCAAAATCTTACTAAATTATATTCAACCATTCAGGATTGTTTCTATTTTTTTAGTTTATAATGTTTATAAAGTAAATTGAATTAACTGATAAGAAAGAAACTAACTACTATTTTTAATCAGGGATTGTTATTTAGGTCTTAAAATTAAGAAGGTGGTGTTAATATCATTTGGATATTATGAATATTAATTGAAATTAAATCAATTTTATTAATATTGATTTAGAGTTGTTAATATTATCTGACCGATTGGTTTAAGATATTCATGATGTTGTTATAATTTTTTGTGAACATACTAATATTGATTTATAGTTTTATTAGCAGATAGTTTTTTGTTATTAGTTTATTTATAATGAAAACACTGGTTTAAGGTTTTATTATAACTCATTCCCAACATTATTGTTCACTTCAACAAAATATTCATGTTTAAGCTTTATTATTAGTTTTTTTCTTTCTTATTTTATTGCTCAGAAATGGTGATAGTCACAAGGGGTTATGCGTACTACGTGAAAATTGTGGATTTTATAAAATGTCTGACAAATGAGGTTTTAAATTCAAATATTGATTGATAGTTTTAGGATGTATGTATGCATTTCAGGCTTGTTTTAGAGAATTTGAAAACAAAATATTAAACTGTTGAATGCAAATAGTGTTATTAAGTATTAGTTTTTAATTGGTAATAAAATGTGGAGAGCAATATAAATTTTAAAAAATCAATTAAAAGTAATTATACATAGTTATATACCTCTTAAGTTACATATAGTGCAGATAGCTAGTTGACTTCTAGTTCTTATGCGTACACATTCTATAGCCCTTAGACCCGTTCAAGATTCATTACCTCTATAATGAGATCTCTCCGATTGTCCCGTTTGGACAGTTTAGGACAACATAGTTTCTATATAATAATGTATTTAGTAGCTTACACTTGTTACTTTTGGGGAAGTTATGTTGTCCTCTCTTATTGTTTTCTGGACACATACTGGATTGATGCGGCGTTGAGTGTTATTTCAATTGATAAATTGAAATAGCACGAACACTTGCGAATCTATGTCGTGTACTTAGAGAACTATATGGATATGCTGTCGAATTTTCCTCAAATTGGTAAAATATAGATGAGCTGCTAAGTGTATCACATAAATATGCAGTCTAGAATAGGATATGACCACTCACCCTTTCGAATAGATGAAGGAGATAGGATTCATATTGCATCTTGTGTTAACAATGAAATTAAATTATATTTTTTACACGAGATACACAAGAAAGAAATTGTAACTTCTAAGTAAAAGTTAATCCATAATTTATTATTCGTAGACCCTCTCAATAAGCGAATATGGAGAGGGTATATAAGAGTTTAAATTATATTTATTTGTATGAAATACACAAGGAAAAAAGGTAGCTTTTAAGTAAAATTTAATCCATCTTTTATTGTTTATGAAATATCTCAATAGACAGATATGGAAGAGGTCGATAAGAGTTGGAGGACACTTAGGCACAGAGTAGGTGACCGCTATCGTAAGAGAGCGAAATCCTTTATTGACAGAGAAATGGATAAAGTGAACAAAAATGGTACAATCCAATGCCCGTGTAATAATTACAGTAATCATTTTTGGAACAATGACCATGTTGTGATGTGGAATTTAGTACTATATGGCATAATGCAAAGTTATAAGAACTGGGTGCATCATGGGGAATCTATATCGCAACATCAAATTGATGAATCTGAAGATGACATAGATGCTGAAATTGGTGATAATGAAGATGAGGATGATGATTTCCCTGAATTGGTATAAGACTATTGTCGGGGAAACTATATAGAGTGAGATCCAAGGGATTTCGTGACATGTAAAGAACATGATCACACCAAAATGGAAGATGTGAAAAATATAAAAAAAACTACAAAAGGCTGCCCAATGTGAGGTGTACTCTAGTTTCAAAACATACACGCTATTAAAATTTTTGATTATAATGTTTCATTTAAAGGTTATGGGTAAATGGAGCAACAAGTTATTTGACATGTCGATGAAGTTATTAGTGGATCTTCTGCCTGTAGAGAATTTGGTTTCGAAGTCAATTTATGAAGATAAAAAGATCTTACATGAATTAGGCTTAGGATATGAGATAATCCATGCATGCCAACATGATTATGCTCTTTTTTGGAAGGAGAATGCTTCACTTGATAATTGTTTAATATACGAGGAGTCTAGATACAAGACCAATTATAGCAATGGTAAGAAGATCCCTCAAAAGGTACTAAGCTACTTTCTATTGACACCAAGGTTGCAAAGATTATTTATGTCAAGAAAGACGGTTAAGGGCATGAGATGGCATAGTGATTAGGGCATGGATGATGGGATGGTGAGGCATACAAGTGATGGTGAGGAGTGGAAGGACTGTGATAGATGTTATCCCAAATTTTCTTGGGATCCCCATAGTACGAGGCTAGTCCCGACCATCGATGGATTCAAAACTTTTGGGAACATGAGCACCTCTTATAGCATGTGGCCCATGGTTACTGATGTCATATAACATGGAACCCTGGAACTGCATAAAGGATCCCTTTTTTATGATGACTTGACTTATCCCTGGGCCTCATACCCCGAAAAAGAAATTGATATTTACATACGATCGTTAGTTAATGAGTTGAACGAGTTGTGGGAAAATGGTGTGCTCACTTATATTGTGTCTAGTTAGAAATTTTTTTAGATGCATGCCGTTGTAATTTGGACGATAAATGATTTTCATGCCTATGGTAACTTATCTAGGTGGAGTACGAAAGTTAATCTTGCTTGAGAAGTAATTGGCTACTTGGGCCATCGATGTTTCCTGCTTGAGGACTATACTTGGTGAAGGAGTAAGGAATTTAATGGTATGTCTGAGAATAAAATTCAATCCTTGGAATTACTAGTGTAAAAAATACTAAATCAATTGGATTTCTTATCAAATGTCAAGTTTGGAAAGCATTCGAGCAACAAGAAAAGGTGGCATGACCCAGCAAAATTAAACTAGACAAAAAAAGAAACTTATATGGACTCCCATATTGGAAAAAAACTAAAGCTTTGGCACAACCTTGAAGTGATGCACATTGAAAAAATATATGTGAAAATTTGTTTGGGACTATATTGAACATGTATGGAAAAAAAAGGACATAGAAAAAGCACGCCTCGTTCTAAAAGGCATAGGAATAAGGAATGAATTGCACTTACAAAAGCATCCCGATGGGCATTATATCAAGCCTCCCATAATATATAATTTTACCCGAAAGGAAAGGGAGTATTTCTATGATTTTTATAAATCAGTTATGTATCCATATGGCTATGCGGCAAACATCTCAAGATGTGTGGCCACAAAAACTGAAAAATTATTTAGCCTTAAAAGTCATGATTTCCATGTCTTGTTAGAATGACTTCTTGCCATTGGAATGCATGGATACCATCCTAAATATATATGTACTACACTGACTAAGTTGGGTGAATGGTTTTCAAAGTTGTGTTCCAAAACACTAGTGCATACAGATTTTTGAGAAATTAGAGGAACACATAATTATGATACTTTACAAAATGGAGAAAAAATTTCCCCCGACATTCTTTGATGTAATGGTATATTTGGCGATTCATTTGGCATGTGAGGCCAAACTTACTGGACCAGTACAATATCGATGGATGTTTTAAATTGAAAGGTAAATGCTACTATTCTAACGTTCATTCAGTTTAGTACCTCCCAAAATGTATAAAATTTGTAATATTCATCTAACTATTATTAATTTCAAGGTTTCTTGGAACTTTGAAAGAATTTGTATTTAACCGATCCATGCTCAAAGGTTCCATTGCGGAGATGTACATTGTGAAAGAGTGTCTGACTTTTTACTCAATGTACTTGAGCCATGTTGAAACTGCATTTAACAGAGAAAAATGCAATTGTGATGGTGGGGAACGTGACTTGGGGTTAGCAATATTTAACCAAAATGCTCGTCCTTTCAGACCTATCTCAAGGGCTCATGATGTGTCCGAAAAGGAGATTAATATGGATAAGTTGTTTGTGTTGTATAACACTAGTGGGGTTGAGTCGTATCGAGAGTACATGTTTCAGATTTATAATATTTTTAATATTCATAATATTGAATTTATTGTTTGATTATCCCTTTTATTAATAAATCAAATCTCTTAAATTAGGGAACACAAAAGTCTACTTCGAATTCCAAATGGATGTGAGATAACTTAAATTCAATACCAAAAATTCCCGAAGTGGATTAAAGAATTGGGAAGATACATAAAGAAAATTGCTTTGCATCACTTTAACATTAATCTAATACAACTTTCATGTGTTATTTATGTAGATGAATCTTTTGCGAGAACGGGGGTCTCCTGAAGAAACTAATGAGATATAGTCATTAAAAAATGGACCAAACATGATAGTGAATCTGTATTCGGGTTGCATTTTCAATGGATTTAGATTCCATACTAGGGACCGATACATACATCATAGGAGTCAGAACAGCGGGTTGGTCTCCAAAGGGAAACACGAGGGCCATGAGCTATACACTTACAGTTACTTGTGCAAAATTTATGAGATGACATATATTTATTGGCATAAAGTCATTTTTGTCCAATGTGAATGGTTTAACATCGATAGTAAGAAGACAATGCCTATGGATGCTCATTTCATTACAATTGATGTCAAGAGTCGGTGGTATAAAAATCATCCATTTGTCATGCTTAGTCAACTGCAACAAGTTTTATATGTCAATGATACAAAATTAGGTGCATAATGGCAAATTGTACAATGATTCAACCATCGGGGAACCTGGGATGTATCAAAGTTGGATGTCAATGATACTGAGGCAACATAATTACTTGGATATAGTGATGTGTTCCAACAAGTCGAAACAATGGGTGTTATCCCCGTCGTCGTTGAAGATACTACTGTTCAATTTCATAGGAATGATGTAATTCTCGAGATTATCCCTTGGGATAACATCTGCAACCAATGGGGAAAAACATTAATGATGACACCATTGATGATGAAACTATATTAGAGAATGGAGATAACGAAGAAGACGGGGAGAAAATGGATTCTGATCATGATATTGATACTGATATGTAATGTTAAATGTTGTGTTTCTATTTTAATTTTTATATGGACAAACTTTATTAATCAAGTTATCTCCTCTATCTAGTGTAATTTGTAATATGTGTGATGCCTAACAATTTCATGAAGTAATTGATAATTTTTTTATTATGTAGATTCACTTAGTGTGATCATATAGATAGTGAAACTCTTATTTACTAACTGTTACCAACTGATATACCCAAAGTTCACCTTCCATCTCAGAGACATTTTCTCGGCCTGTATGACGGCTGAGGGAACAAGAGTTCAGGATTAACCATCAGCGATTAGGCGTCAGCTGAGGTCTGCATGACTCATGAGGTTAGCTACCCATCAGGTCAGCCACAACCAATGTTACAAGTATCACCTAAGACTAGAAAAAGCCTCATAGGCTCAATCAAGCATTAATTCATTATCGGCCTTGGCTGACGTTACACCTCATACCCAACCTCGGTCGGACATCCCAATCGAAGTCCCCATGGGTCATTAATCTCAAACAAGGCAAGGGTCGTACTCAACTAACCTCGTACTCACCCTGGCCGAGGTTGGTACCAAGAGAAGTTATTCGAGCATCTACGCGCACATGTGTGGTTTGGAACACATGGACAAATATGTTATAACTAAATCATTCCCTCTACGTGAGGAAATATGGAGGTCATCATTGCTTAGTTGAGATCAGCCAGGTGTCATCCTTGCGCCGGTTGGATCTTAATGCACATGCACATTGCATGCTTGGGGGGTACATTACACCCCCCAAGCACTATATATAGAGGTTATCCTCAACATTGTAAAGGATCGAGAATTACAACCCGAGCAAAAACTCTGTCAATTTACACAGTAGAGAGAGAAAGCTTGAGAGATTGTATCCATGGACATTATGGCCTTCATTTAGTGATATTATTCACACACACTCATAGTGGACGTAGGCCAGATTGGATGAACTACTTATACATTAGTGTTCATCCTCTTCTCCTCATCTTCTTCTACATATATACATATATATATTCTCATGTGATGCCATTGTTATCACTTACTTGAGATTGTCAACACCTTACCTGGTGGTGCTATTTCCAGAATCATCATTTTGGTGCCGTCTGTGAGAATGGGAAGACATATCTCTTCCTATCCTAGCTTAACCTCACCGGAGACTCTGGTGGTGAACCAGGCCTCACCCATCGTGTGAAGTTGTTTCACCATTGAAAGAGGTTCTTTAAGGTATTTAAGCTTTCATGTCCTCCTCACAAGCTATTTTACCCTAACACATGGCATCGAAATTACCACCACCTCTTCCACCATTTGGTGTTAGAGGACCTAGTTCCATCCAGGCACCGCCCCAGTCCGAAATGGCTGAGGTAGTGGAAGCCTTGAGGTCTTTGCCTTCAACAAAGCAAGCAATAAAGGAGAAATTTTCATAGCTCAGTCAAAATATGATGAGGCCACCTGGGATCTCGCCGGAGATAATTACTCTGGTAGTAGCTCAACCACGTCTAGAGCCCAGGGGACAACCCCAGGTACCGCGAAAGGACCAACCTATTCCTCAACGGAGGAGGGACGTAATTGACCCTAGACGTTTTCGTATAGGGAGGCAAGGAAACCCTTGCGATGATATCAAAGCGAAAGATGCCATATGAGGTTTTAGATAACACAGTAAATCCTCTACAACAGAGCCAAGGTTATGAGGGCAGAAGAGATTTTGATGCCCAGCCCAGAGGATCAGCTTTTGATCGCTTGAGCAGAGGTTCGACCTTTGAAAGGTTCAGCCCATTCAATGACCTGAGGCAGAGGTTATCCAGATCAAGAAATGAAGCTGGCTCACAAAGAGGATATGGTGAGCAACGACCACACCACGACTGACCCCTACATGGACGAGACTTAGGTCAAGAGGTCAACAGCTGACGTTGTGTTGTAACTGAGGAACCCTCGGTCCACCCCTTGGAGGTGGCTGGAGATAACCTCGGCCAGGCCGACGTTGCTAAACCAAATAATGACTCCATCCAATGCCTGGAAGATAAGATAGGAAACCTCATCAAAATCCGAGACTCACTGCAAAGAGGGTTCTCAGAGGGTTCCCCTTTCGTGGAAAGGATAGTGAACTTCCCAACCCCTGCAAAATTTAAAACACCTACGGTGTCTCCCAAGTATAATGGTAGTACCAACCCTATGCATCATATTGAGATGTACTAGTCTGTAGCAGACATTTATTCAATCTCAGAAGAGATGAAGTGCTGGGCCTTCTCTGGTACTTTGATGGGAGCTACACACATTTAGTTTACCTCCCTTCCGAAGAACTCTATTAAGAACTTTAAGGGCTTGGTTGAACGGTTCATTCACAATTTTTGTTTTGGGGTGAGACCTCAAAATAAGACCACTCATCTTCTGTACATCAAGCAAGGAAAGAACGAGAACCTGAGAGACTACATTGCTAGGTTCAACAAAGAAAAATTAGAGGTTGAAGATTATGAAGAGAATATAGCTATGAATGCCCTCATTAGAGGACACTAGAAAGGGAAGTTTTTGTTGAAGCTTGCAGAAGACCCTCCCAAGTCCATGGAAGAGCTCTTGGCAACTATAGAAAAGGTCTGAATGATGAAGAGGCTATGGCCACAAAGTATTAGGATGAGAACGGAAGCAGCAGCGGTAAATTCCAAAGGAAGAAAGATGGAAAAAAGAGGTCTACAGATGACAAGTTTGCACACTATACTCCTCTAACTGTGAGCTACAAGAACATCCTCAATGAAATAAAAAATGACTGATCCCTGAGATGGCCTGAGAAGCTGAAGGCTCCTCTGCATAAGAGGAATAAGAATTTATGGTGTGAGTTCCACCAAGACCACGACCATGTGACAAACAAGTGTTTTGACTTGAAGGATGAGATTGAGAAGATGTTGAAGTCCATAAAGCTCAAGAAGTACATCGATGGTAAAGCTCCTAAGAGGGGAATAGATGACCCTAAAAAGAAGAGAAATGATAGATGCCGAGAAGATCCCTTAACAAGAAGAGACGAGGACTTAGATGGTGATGATGAGGATGACCCCGACCTCCCACCGAAAGATGATATTGCCCCTGTAAAGAGGGTTGGTATGATGTCCTTTGGTGTTAACACCATATGTGGAGGACTTGCAAGGGTGGCTCAGAAGTAGCCGAACGTAAAGATCATGTGGAAGACGCTAAGTCAATGACCAAAGTAGAGGTTGTGAATCTAGCGTCCTGAGAGGCTAAGAAAAACATAAAGCAGGTTGATATGGATACTCTTATAGTTGGGTTCTCTCAACTTGATTTCAAAGGTATTTTAGCTCCACACGATGACCCTTTGGTAATCACTACAAGGGGGCATGGATGTGAGGTGCAGAGAATCCTCGTCGATGGAGGAAGTTCAGTCGATGTAATGTTTTTGCCCTATTTTAAGAGTCTAGGCCTCAGCAGAGATAGGCTTGTACTGTACCATCATCCGTTAATTGGCTTCAGTGATGAAATGGTCCATCTGTTATGCATCTATAAGATGGACATTAGAATGGGAGACGAGTGGCCTAAGAGGTTGACCCGAAAGATAAATTTTTTTGTAATGGATGAAAACATTTTCTTGACCTACAACCTCATCATAGGACCAGTAGCCCTCAAGGAATTTGAGGCTGTGCCATCGATGGTTCACCAATTGCTAAAATTCTCGACCCCCTATGGGGTAGGGTAAGTGCAAGGTGACCAGACCATGGCATAAGAATGATACTTAAACTCTATGGAAAAGAGAGAGGCCCATAAGAGGGAAATAACCACATATAACATTGATACACTTGATCTTAGGGATGAATCAAAATTAAATAAGGGAGAGGCCATAAAAGAGGTAGAATCCATCGTCCTCGATGAGGACGAACTGAAGAAAACCATCTAAATTCGCAAGTCCCTAAGACCTGAGATCAAAGAAGAGCCGATAAAACTTTTGAAGAAGAGGCAAAGTGCCTTCGCTTGGAGCCATGCAGACATGCCTGTCATTGACCCTGAGATTATATGCCACAAGCTCAATGTGGCAGAAGAAGCCAAGCCAATCAAGCAAAGACGAAGAGTTTACTCCAGGGAAAAGTATTAAGTTATTAGGGAATAGGTCAGAAAGATAGAAGAGGCCAGGTTCATTAGAGAGGTTATATATCCTGAGTGGTTATCAAATGTCATTATTGTGCCCAAAGCTAACGGGAAATGGAGGATGTGCGTAGACTTCACAAATTTGAACGGGCCTTGCCCAAAAGACAACTTCCCCTTGCCCCGAATTGATCAGATGGTAGATTCCACGGAAGGACGTGAACTTATGAGCTTAATGGATGCCTATTCCTGGTACAACCAGATTTTTATGGACCTAGAGGATTCAGAGGAGACAACGTTCATAACTAACAAAGGGACCTATTGTTATAAGGTCATACCTTTCGGATTAAAGAATGCATGGGTCACTTACCAACGTCTTGTAAATAAGATGTTTGAGGGCCAGATTGGTAAGACCATGGAGGTATATTTGGATGACATGTTGATGAAGATCTTGAAGGCCAACACTCACGTGGCCGACCTGGAGAGGACTTTTAACACCATAGATTTATACAAGATGAAGCTCAATCTTACCAAGTGTGTCTTCGGGGTAGGAGAAGGAAAGTTTCTTGGATTCATCATTAATAAAAGGGGAATAGAGGTCAATACCAAAAAAATTAGGTATCTTCTTAAAATGAAGACACCTAGGACCATCAAAGACGTTCAGAGGTTAACCGGAAGAGTTGCTGCGCAAAAGAGGTTCATCTCCAGGGCTACGGACAAGTGTCTTCCTTTTTTTAAGGTTCTTAGAATGGCCTTTGAATGGGATAAGGAATGCGACAAGGATTTCAAAGAGCTAAAGTCCTACCTCGGATCTCCTTTGCTCCTATCTCAGCCCATCTTGGGGGAGAAGTTATATGTGTATCTAGGCATTTCAGAATCGGCCATTAGTGCAGCCATAGTAAGAGAAGATGATGGAGTGTAGAGGCCGGTGTACTTCAATAGTAAGGCTCTTCAACAGTCTGAATAGAA
Source organism: Sambucus nigra (assembly GCA_949130495.1). Lineage (NCBI taxonomy): Eukaryota > Viridiplantae > Streptophyta > Magnoliopsida > Dipsacales > Adoxaceae > Sambucus > Sambucus nigra. The sequence continues at coordinate 555,968,878 of OX422208.1, forward strand.
TTATCCTCGAATGGAAAATTTATCCTATGCCCTGATACACGCATCTAGGAAGATGAATTCATACTTTCAAGACCACTTTATGGTTGTCCTCACGGATTCCGCACTAAAACAGGTCCTCCACAAGACTGAGAATCCTGGCAAGTTAATGACTTGGGCCATCGAGTTGGGGGAGTATGACATTGTCTATCAACCAAGGGTTTCCATTATAGGGGAGGATCTTGCAGACTTTGTAGCAGAATTCACCTGGGAAGAGGTTGAGATTCAAAATAGTCAAGAGAATGTAGGAGAACCAAAAAGTAACGTCTTCCGTGATCCGAACAAGGTTGGGTCAAGAAAAGTGTAGTTGAGAATGAGGAAGATATGTACCTCTTCAAGCATGGGATCCTATCAGAGGGGAACTTCTCTTCAAATGAAGATGTTTGGAACCTCTTCGTTGATGGATCTTCTTGTGAAAGTGGTAGCGGAGTAGGGATGATACTGTCAGCTTAGGATGGTATCGACATTGAATATGAACTTAGGTTCAACTTCAAAGCATTGAACAACAAGTCAGAGTATGAGGCCTTAATAGCATGCCTCTCCTTGGCAAAAGCTCTTAGTATTAGCCAACTCCTAGTCCACAACGACTCAAGGTTTGTGGTTAACCAAATCCTAGGAGTATATGAGGCCAAGGATGAAAGGATGTCCAAATATCTGAAGAGGGTGAGAACGATGATAAGAAGCTTCACAGAAGTGAAGATGAAGAGGATAGCCCGATTAGACAACAGTAGGGCAAATGAACTAGCAAGGTTATCTTCAGCAATAAGGATAGGCATCAGAAGGACAGTACCAGTCGAGATCCTGTTCAAACTGACCATTGAGGAAGAAGAGGTTGCTAGTATTTGCCTCAACTTGAACCTAAGGGACTCATGGATGAACCCCCTTATCAGATATATCATACAGGGAGAGCTGTCAGAATCAAAGTTGGAAAGGAGAAAGTTGAGGTACAGAGATGCCAAGTTCTCAATAATAGGAGATGTCCTATATAAAAAAGTATTCCTACTACCTCTCCTATGATGTGTCCATCCCACAGAGGTCCCCCATATCTTGAAAGATGTACATAAGGGTTCTTGCTCTAGTCACATAGGAGGAATACCTTTAGCTAAGAGGATAATTATGCAGGGATACTGGTGGCCAACCTTGGCCAAAGATGCTGCTGCCTACGTGAAAAGGTGTGACAAGTGCCAGAGATTCTCCACTATCCCTCATCAACCTATGACGTCAATTAGTTCTCCTTGGCCATTTATAGCATGGGGGATTAATTTGGTGGGACCATTTCTAAGAGCTGCAAATAACTATCGATTCCTAATAGTAGCAATTGATTATTTCTCCAAGTGGGTAGAGGCTGAGCCCATGATCACTATTACCGAGCAGAAGACCTTTCAGTTCATCTGGAAGAACATAATATACATATACGATCTCCTAAACACCGTCATCTCAGATAATGAAACGCAATTTAAGAATGCTTCCTTGGATAAATACTGCGAGAGAGTCGGGATCAAGCAGTTCTTCTCTTCTCCTGGCCGACCTCTGGGAAATGGTCAGACTAAAGTCACGAATTAAAAAATCCTTAATGGGATTAAGACGAGGTTGGAAGAATCCAATGGGAGATGGATAGAAGAGGTTTATGCAGTGCTATGGGCATACAGAATAACGATAATAACACCAACAAGGGAGAGCCCATTTATGTTGGCCCATGGCTCAAAACAGTCATACCTACAGAAGTCAGACTTTCCACTCATAGAGTTGAGACTTATGACCCCGAGAAGAATGAGGAAGAGAGAAGACTCGACCTAGATCTAATTGAAGAGAGAAGGGACGATGCTGAGATTAGATATGCAACCTACTAACAGAGAACAACAAAGTTCTACAATCAAAGGGTGAAATCAAGACCTATAGTTGTGGGAGACTTAGTGCTGAAGAAGACATTGAAAAAGGGAAACAAGATCCACCCAAACTAGCATGGCCCTTACAAAGTAGTCGATGAGGTTGTGCCCTGTACCTACCGGCTAAAAAATCTCGAAGGATAACCTTTCTCCAATCCATGGAACGCTGATCACCTGAAGAAGTATTACATATGATGTTGGTGTTGTTTTTTTGTAATATATGTACCATTTTATGAAGAGGATATTAATGAGAAGATCAGTCCATGTGTCAATACTGTTTCATTATGCTGAAACATCATTAATTTGGTGAAATTATGAGGGTCAACATCATTATATCGTGACCTCAGACCTTAAACATCATAATTTGGTGACAATTTATGAGGATAAACATCATGATTTGGGGACCTCAGACCTTAGACATCATTAATTCGGTGAAATGTATAAGGTTAACATCATAATTTGATGACCTCAGACCTTAAACATCATTAATTTGGTGACAATTTGTGAGGTTAAACATCATAATTTGATAACCTCAGACCTGAAACATCATTAATTTGGTGAAATGTATGAGGTTAAACATCATAATTTGATGACCTCGGACCTTAAACATCATTAATTTGGTGACAATTTATGAGGATAAACATCATAATTTGATGACCTCGGACCTTAAATATCATAATTTAGTAATAATTTGTGAGGTTAAACATCATAATTTGATGACCTTAGACCTTATACATCATTATTTGGTGAAATGCATGAGGTTAAACATAATAATTTGATGACCTCAGACCTTAAACATCATGAATTTTGTGACAATTGATGAGGATAAACATCATAATATGATGATCTCAGACATTAAACATCATAATTTGGTGACAATTTATGAGGAAAAACATCATGATTTGGTGACCTCGGACCTTAAACATCATTAATTTGGTGGCAATGTATGAGGTTAACATCATAAATTCATGACCTCAGACCTTAAATATCATTAATTTGGTGATAGTATGAGGTTAACATCATAATATGATGACCTCAGACCTTAAACATCATAATTTGGTGACAATTTATGAGGATAAACATCATGATTTGGTGACCTCAGACCTTAAACATCATAATTTTGTGACACAGTATGAGGTTAACATCGTAATTTGGTGACCTCAGACCTTAAACATCATAATTTGGTGATAATTTATGAGGATAAACATCATGATTTGGTGACCTCAGACCTTAAACATCATAATTTGGTGACACAATATGAGGTTAACATCGTAATTTGGTGACCTCAGACCTTAAACATCATAATTTGGTGACACAGTACGAGGTTAACATCTTAATTTGAAGACCTTTGACCTTAATCATCATTAATTTGGTGATAATTTATGAGGTGAAACATCATAATTTGATGACCTCAGACCTTAAACATCATAATTTGGTGACAATTTGTGAGGGTAAGCACCATATTATGGTGACCTCGGACCTTTAAGATAACATGCAAGAACAGGCACATTGAAAAAAACAAAATCCACTGAAGAAGATATTACATGAAACATTCAGAGTTGCAAATACAATGTACCAAAACATGCTATCAGAGTTTACAAAAGTGACAGATGAAAATAAATAAATTACAACTTAAAGCTTCACAAAGGCAGGCCTAAGTGTCTGCAGAGGGAATGGTGTCCTCTTAGCCGACGTTAGTCACCTCTGCAGCGTCATCCTGATCAATGGCCTCTTCAGTTTCAGTAACCTCCAACGGTGCAGTCTCTGCAGGAGTAACGCCTTCCTCCTCAACCTCTTGCAAGGCTTGAGCAAAGAGAGGATCATCAAAGCCTAGACCGATAAAGTCTGAGGCAGATCAGCTCCATGACTCCTGTTCCTTAGAAGCTACCCACTTCCTGGTTACTTTAATACCTCTTTCAAGGTATTCAAAGCCAAAACTGATGAACTCATCATTGACCTTGTAGTCAGTAAGGATTTTCTCTGAGGCATCCTCTAGTGAGGCTTTGACCGAAGCATCAACTTTGGACTGAAGTGCATTATCTTTAGCCTTTAGGGCTACTTCATGGTCCTTCTTGAGGGAAGATATTTCCATATCCCTCTGATTGATCATCTTGTCAGCCTCTTTGAGTTCCTCCTTTAGACGCTCAACTTTAGCATTCAATGAGGCATGGACCTTTAGGGCTTCTATTCCCTTCTCAATAAGGGGCATCTTCCTCAGAGTCCAATCAACAAATTAGTGCATTGAGAGAACACCCTACAATGAAAAGTCAGATGTATGAGTTTTATAACCTACAAAATATAGCCGAGGTTACACTTGGAAGAGAAAAATAGCAGAAAGTAGTACTTGAATGGACCTGTGAACGATGAACTCGTCCAGCAAGGGGATTTCCAGAGAGCATTGGAAATGCTTATCCTCATAGATCATTACAGAGCCGATGGAATCCATAGCCTTCTAACCATGTCCAATCAAGCTGTCGCTAATATTCAGCTGAGCCAGACGAGCAACCAGAATGTCATTTATGGAGATAGGGATCGAATGATCCCCTTTTTGAGTCTTGCTCTGCCTCTAATGCTCTGACTCAGTGGCAGTCTTCCTTTTCTTTGTAACGTAGTCCTTGGACGGGCCGATGTTTTGTTTGAAAGGAGGTGGGGCCACATTATGCCCATACTTGTTCATTTTCTTCACGAGGCACGGGGCAGTTATCTCCCACAAGTCGTCAGAAATACCTTATGGGCGTTATGCAAAATGAAACATGTGAGTAAATAAATTATAGGTATGAAAACTCAGAGGTATAACTTATAAAAAATAATACTTACCAAAGCTCGGTCAAAGGACTTCCCCCTAGTCCAGTCTCAGATAGGTAATAGGGGGTCATCAGATGTTCGTACTTGACTCTCCAACCATGCTTCCCTAATCTTGAAGATCCTTAACTTTTTATAAGTTATAATGGCTAAGCCCATGGTCGGCCTTGGCAGCAAGTGACACCTTCCCCCACATCAGAGGTGTCCTCAGCTCCAACGATGAAGAGGTTCCACAAGGATCAAATTCCCAAGCCCCTGAGGCAAAGATATCTGTGGTTTCCAGTTGTCATCTTCTTGTCTGACTTCCTAGTAAGGAAGTGGTAGTATATGGGGTGGTTTTAGCAGAGGATGGGATGTAGCATCCCATGAAAACTCTAACAGGAAGGTTTGAGTGGTGGACTGCCTTCCAAAGGACAATGGCCCCAATCATCACCCTCCAGGCATTGGGGGATAATTATGAAGGGGCTAGGTTGATATGGGATAATATTTCTCTAATTGAAGGATGGATGGGGAGATGGAATCACAACTAAATCATTTGCTCCTAGACACATATCTCCCTATCTCGGCCATCAAAGGCCCTCTCACCTCTCAGAGGTTTCCTAAACTTAATGGAGGGACCTATTGAATAGAGGTGCCTAAAGTCTAATAGGTCATACTCAGTGATAGAGCTCTCTATCTCGGTTGGCTCTGAGGTGTTAATATCACTTTCGTGAGCATAATCTTCATCCCTGGCAACGTCGGCCTGAGCAGATACTAGGGGACCATCAGGGAATCTCTGAGCAAACTCAACCCTGGTGGCGATCGACAAGGAAATATCATCAATGATGGGTGGAATAGCCACACTCGGCCCCATAATTTCAACATCAGATGAGGACTGTGAGGTGCTAACACCATTATGAGATGAGGCACGACTCTCGAACTTGTCCTGATCAGGGACCTGATCTTGCCTCATTGAGTAGTCCATGGCCTCTTAGAAAGAGGCTACAGACATAGGATCTGAGGTAGATGACTCAGACTCAGACATGGGAGTGGGGTCTATTAGATCCTCTGCTGGCTGAGCAGGCTCGGCTGGATCAGGGTATATTACCGTCAGAGGTGGAGGGAAGATAGGTCTGAGAGGGAAGGCCTTAGCCCTACGAGCTTCCTATTGGGATAACTCGATCTGCCTAATCTTTGTAAAGGTCTTCTCTCTAAGAGAAGGGAACTCTTTTATAAGCTTATACAGAGGTTTGAGCATAAGGCAGACTACCATACACTTGGGATTCTAAGCCACAGCCAAACAACTCAATTCAATCCAAATCAAAGATTAAACTTGGATGTTGAGAAAATTCAAACCAAGAACAATCAAGAACAGGCTCATCAGAAAATTCAAAGAGCCACCGAAAAACCTTAAAATCCTAACCAAAAAACCTAAATCCTCACCGAAAAATGAAGAAATGGAAATATAAGGCTGAAAATGGAAAGGCAAGGTAAAAAATGATACCTGAGGAAGTACAAAATGAAGAAAAGGAAGATTGAGAATAACGAAATCCTCAAACATAGCAGCGAGTGATCTCTTGAAGAGAGAGAAAATATAGAGAGCACAAGTGGGAAAAATAAAAAAGAATGAAGAAGAAGGAGAAGAAAAGGGTTTAAACCCTCAAATCGTTTTTCACGCATCCTAAGGCCCATCATTGCCTTGGGAGCCTAAAAGATAATTAACATCATTACACGGTACCCACTTCAGGAGTTGACACATGTTAAGGGAATATTGACACATAAGGAAATAGAGCGTCGGACATACATACCCCTTAATCACCTATTTACATAGGTAACTAAGGGCTAGGGGTGATTGATATGCCCAAAGTTCATCTGCCAACTCAGATACATTTTCTCAGCCTGTATGACGGCTGAGGTAATAAGAGTTCAGGAATAACCATCAACGATTAGGCATCTGATGAGGTCTGCATGACTCATGAGGTCAGATACCCATCAGGTCATCCACAACCAATGTTACAAGTATCAGCTAAGATTAGCAAAAGCCTCATAGGCTCACCCAAGAATCAAGTCATCATCGGCCTTGGCCGACGTTACACCTAATACCTAACCCCGACTTGATATCCCAACCGAAGTCCCCATGGAACATTGATCTTAGACAAGGTAGGGGTCGTACTCCACTAACCTCATACTCACCCAGGACGAGGTTGGTACCAAGCAAAGACAGTCAAGCATCTACGCGCACATGTGTGGTTTGGAACACGTGGATAAATTTGTTATAACTGAATCATTCCCTCCACGTGAGGGAATACTGAGGTCATCATTTCTTAGTTTAGATCAGCCAGGTGTCATCCTTGAACTAGTTGGATCTCCATGCGCATGCACATTGCATGCTTGGGGGTACATTACACCCCCTAAGCACTATATATAGAGGTCATCCTCAACATTGTAAAGGATCGAGAATTACAATCCTAGCCTAAACTCTGACAATTTACATAGCAGAGAGAGAAAGCTTGAGAGATTATATCCATGGCCATTAGTGCCTTCATTCAGTGATATTACTCACACACACTCACAGCGGACGTTAGCCAGATTGGCTGAACCACTTATACATAAGTGTTCATCATCTTCTTCTCATCTCCTTCTACATATATACACATATATATTCTCTTGTGTTACCATTGTTATCACTTTCTTGAGCTTGTCAACACCTTACCTGGTGGTGCTGTTTCCAGCATCATCACCAACTATTATATAAGTAATTAATTTGTGGGAGGAAAATTGTTACTAATGTGCCCATTATACTAACTGTACATACTAGCTATTATATTCCTAGTTATTTAGTTGAAATATATTCCCATATTCAACTCCTTGAAATATGTTATCGTTCATGTTTAATGTGATGTTCATTTATTTTATTTTTCAATTTAATCGAAAAATATGCCCCCAATGAAAAAAGTATGGCACCTAGACACACGGTTTGACTGTTGTTAGCATATGAGAAAGAAAGGTTGAATAATATTAAGAGCAATCAAATGCGAGTGAAGTCTTTGGTGCCTAACACTATTAGATTCAGTAAGAATAAAAATGTAAAAATTAAATGTGCAAGAGGATGACTACAGATCGTCTGAAGGCGAGGAGGATCTTAGTTTGTCCAGTGGTGATAATGTCAGTGATGATAATAACGAGTATTATAACCCTCAAATGGAGAAAGGACTCCATGCAGCAGGGTATTGTAATTGAAATTACATTTATGTTCATTACCGCAATATTACTTCAAAACTACATATACACATTCTATATCGTTTATGCATAACTAATTAAATTTTATTTTGTATTGGCGGGTCTCGAATATGTCACTTTTACGAAGATTATTTCATCATTCTCCCACCCCCACAACGAGAGAAACCTCGTTCATGGAGCCATTTGACACCCAACTCAATATGTCACAAGTACCCTTAGTGAGAAACAATGCGGGTACTTACTTATAAAAAATGTTTTTGATTCACCCAATTTTGACCTGTTTATATTCATTGATTTGTCAAAAAGAACTTTTTAGTTCAATTTTGTTATGGAACTTCCTATATGTTGTTATATATACTTATTTAGAGTCATATTTATAGATAACCATATATATAATCGTGCATCTTTTATTATTAAAACAGGAAACTCGAGTGACTCCTCAATGCATCTCTGGCAAAGAACATCAAACAATAATGTTGTTGAAGATATAGAATCCATTGTTCCTAACTTTTCCATGAGACGTAAGTACTTTTGATCATTCATATTCAATGAAAGTTACAAGAATAAGACATCAACTAAATATAGAATATTGTAAATTAGTTTCCAAGTATATTAATATTGAAAAGGTAGTTACAACTGATAAAGTTCAATAGGAAAGTTGATAACAACAATTCACAACAAATGATACATGTAACTAAAAGCCCCTATGTAGATAAAAACAAAGATATTTGGCATTCTTTACAAAGATTCGAAGTTATAAAAGCTTCCTTTGGCTGCAAAGTTTGCTAATTTGTGCTTATGTAATCCATACATTACACCTAACATTGGCACTTAATTTATTTTATGAACAACATCTTAGTAAAACTATCATTCATAATTTGTTTTGGTTGTCAATAGAAAGATTTTTAATAGCCTAAATGCATTGTGTTCTTATAAATGTAACATAACAATTTCAAATGGAAGGTTATGATTATGATTGATTAGTTTTCCCTGTGTTGAAGTTATTTTCAAAATCTTTATTTTGAATTTATTTTCATGTTTGTGGGGTTTACAGTATGTGATCAGTCGGGGAAAATATGGTCATAAAAGAACAACTATCGTGTTAGTAATCTATTATATTTGGTGTTCTGCCATTAAAATGAGGATTCTTACTAAGTTATTTTTTCCATATGTCAATCAAAACTTCATAGCATTATTATTTCTACCCTCCTTAAATCATTTTTCATTGGTACATAATGGCATCTTAAAATAACTACAATCTCCTACAAGAATAAATTCTCCGACTAATATTGAGTGTGCTAAATACAATAGTGGGGAAGACATTCAGATTCCATATAAAGATCAAAAAATACAATTTCAAACAAGAAAACAAGAATCACACCATCACTAACACATGTAGATATGCTTACGAATGTGATGTCATATTCACTTACATCAATACCTAAATAGGTCTTCAAGTTTTGAATAGTACTAATGCTTAAGAATGTCATTAATTTTAGGAAGCATACTATTTCAATTTTAATCTTGAACAGATATTTAATAGTGAACAAAATGAATATGAAAGTTATTGATATATAATTCTAACAACATGTACAATATATTGAGGATTAAAGGTACTTAATCTAATTATTGTTATAACAGTACATATGATTAAGAATGGTCTTGAGTATGTAGTTGATAATATAGTTTCTTAATCTATAGCAAAAAAAGTTGATTTCATTTATGTATATTAAACCAAAATACTTCATTTTTGTTCATATTATTCACTTTTACTTGTTGTATATGTACTGAGGCATCTCCAATAAAGAACACCAGTCAATATGTTATTGAATATATAGAAGCCGATGTCGATGTTTCCCTAATACGTAAGTCACATTTATTGAAAGTTACAGGAATAAGACATCAACTATATATGTAATACAACTGTTGGAATGGTTCATTTAAAACAACATGTAATCCTAATTTTTTTATTCACCAAAGTCATTGGAATAAACGTACATTATCATGTAACTGCTTATGTTTTCATTTCTATATATGAAACCAAAATACTTTATTTTGGTTCGGATTGTTCAAATTTAGTTGTTGTATATATAATTGTCTTTCTTTTTTATTAAAACAAGAAACTCGGGGCACTCCTCGACGCATCTCTAATAAAGAACACCAGTAAATGATATTGTTGAAGATATACAAGCCAATGTTCCTGATGTTTCCATGATACATAAGTCATTTTGATTATTTTATTAGTACTTTACCGTGTAATACTTGATATTTTTTATATTACCATATGATCTTTCCTTTTTTACAGCCATTCCAACCAAAAAATGAGTGCAAGGCTTAACACGTGGAAAAACGATCGAGAAAATGGTAAAAAGACAGGGAAAACTTGAAGTGCATGCGTTGGAAAGTGATGGGGTGCCTATGGGTGTAAATGCTCATTTTCTAGGACAAGAGATCGGAGTTAAGGTTATAAATGTGGCACCACTTCGAGGGGTGACTCGTTGGAGTGAAATTCATTCTCGGACACAAGATGAAGTAATCGCCAAGATTCGGGTAGTTATATTTGATTCTTTTGGTTAGATTTTTTTTGTACTTAGTTTTTCCGTTACACAATATGCACACACACACACACACACATTTAGGGCCTTTTGGTTTGGACATTTTTCAAAATGATATTCTATTGATTTCTAATTAAAAAGAAATTTACAAGATAAGTTCGATATTGTTAAGTATGAAGAAGATGAGTCTATAGGATATGTTATTCATAGGAATTGTGCGTGGAGGTACACTAACTGAAGGAGTAAAATTTACTTATATTATAAGAAATTATTGAAGGATGAACTCGTCCATGAAAAGAATCCGTACAACAGGGTTACACCAAACGATTGGAAGTACATGATAGATGATGTTTGGAGTGGTCAGAAGCTCAAGGTAACTAATTTGTAGTTTATTAGATTTGTAATTTAGTTATTCCTTGAAAATTTCATTTTTAGAGGTCCATTTAATACATTTTTTATGTTTTTAATTAGGCATTGCCAGTAAATAGTCAACTAGCACGTGTTAGTTTGCCTTGGAATCATACTTACCATGTCAATTGAGATGATGCGTTTTACAATTTATGAATAGGCTAAAGAAAAGGATGGTGAGAGACTCCATATTGCTGACTTCTTTAAATCATCTCATTGGACTGGAAAAAGGAAAGATTGGGTGGATCCAAAGTGCAGGGAAAAATATGTATGTTCGTTTTTTGGGTGAGATAAATTTATATTGTTATTTTAAAATTGATTGATTAATTATGTTGTGAGCCTATACTATTTTTAATATGGTAGGAGAAGTTTGTTGATATAAAAGACAGATCCTATCATCCAAACGCGCCCTTTATGTCACAAGAGGAGATGTCCATAGAAGTTTTTAGAAAAAGATCGGGCCATATTGTCGGATGTGGGTAGGCCCGAATCCCTCTAAAGCTTCAAGTACAATTGGACAGTTGAGGGGCCATTATAAAGAGGTGAGGAAACTAATAGAGAAATTGACTGCATTGGAGGAGAGAAATGCTATCCAACAACAGAGGATAGAAGCTCAAGATTAAAAATTGAGGATTTCCAAGCATACACGATGCAAATGTTTGCGCAATTACGTAAGGATCAAAAACGGGGGAGCTTATCTAGAGGATCTCAAGTGGTAAATAAATTTGGTAAGTGTTCATCTCCATGTAGCTACTTGAATATATTTTTGTAAATTTGGAAAATTCTCTGTATTCAATTATAATATGTGTTTATGGATATTTGTTTTGTGTTAGTTGTTGTGCCCATTGGGGCTGTAGTTTCGGGGGTCTGTTGGAGTTGGTCAGAGTAATTCAAAAGTGTTTCCCAAATAAAATCTTGTATTGTAATTCTAGGTATTTGGACAATGTCTCCACGTAATCAGCTTAAAACATACTAAGAATTCCATTTAATTTTCAAATCAACTTATGAATTTACAGATTGACCAAATCCCATAAAACCACCAGAGGTAGTTTCAAACCACTAAGCGTATTGATTTATTAATGCCCTAATAGTATTAATACAAATGTAATATGGAGGGATTAAAGAAGAACCTAATTTGTTAAGTTTAAGGGTCCGTAGACCTTAATAATTTTATGAAACTATTAAAACTAATATTAGAGCGTTATAACTAATATACGTATGAAATTGAGGGTCACTGGATATCAAGAATTATTAATAACCATGGATACAATCTTTGAATTCATTTTAAAATGTTAGGTCAACGATAATTCGACCTCAAGAGTTATTGGAACTAAGGGTTAAAGCCTTAAAAATTCAAAAAATATTAAGTTAAGTCCATTGAACATCATAACTCTTAAGAATCAAGGAGAAAAGCCTTGAAATTCTTATAAAGTGTCAAGTCAAAGATCATTGAACCTCATGAGGTGCTGGATCTAAGGGTGAAATACTTCAAACTATTACAATTTTTAAATAAAGGGTTATTGAACCTCAATATTGTTAAGAATAATAGATGAAATCCTTGCAATTTGAAATTTAATAAGTTCAAGGTTTTTAATACTCAAGACAGATAAGTACTAAAACCTTAAAACTCTTAAAATTGTAAGTCACTATTAGAGATAATGTTGAAAACTTAAAAACACTCTTAAAATTTTCAAGTTAATGGTCATTAGACTTAAGACCATTTGAGATAAGTATGAAAAACTTACCACTCTTAGAAGTTTTAGGAATCATTGGTCATTAGAACTCAGACGTTAAGAATTAAGGATCAAGCCTGAATTATATAAGTTTGATAAGTCAACGGTTATTAGACCTCATGACTATTAGATATAAGGTTGAAATCCTTAAAAATCTTAAAATAATAAGGCTTGGGTCATTGGACATTTATATTTTTAGAGATAATGATGGAAAGAGCATAAGAAATTTGATTCCATGAGATCTGTTACTGGCTCTGTCGGTGTTGCTAGATTAGGTTTTGTCTCTAGTCCTAATTCTACCAGCATGTGTTGGATAAATCCCGAGACTTCCATAGTGAAATATGGGACTTATTATCTTTCTCTAGTAGCTGATGGTGTGGATTCAACTGAATCGATTACTAGGGGGACTGACACATATAATCCATTTGAGTTCTCCAGTTCATATGCATCCAAAGGGGCAATATTCTCATCCTAGGTTTATAAAAGAATTGAATGAAAATGGTCGTGAGGATCACATGATAGATAATACACACATGGCTAACCAAGGTCCAAAGCAAGAGTATTTCCCAAGTCCACTCCCATTAGTTCGGATGAACCCAAGATCAAATTGGGTCGATGATGAGCGGGATGTAGGTCAGTGGTTTATAGACAAGGTTATAGATAATGAACTTTAGGATTCTAACTGTACCAATGGATTATAACTAGACTTAGGTGTACAAGTCTAGTTGTACTTGCTAGTGTACTCATATTGCATTAAATGAATTTTTGTTGTTCATTTTTTACCTTAGGTACTAGAAACATTAAGCCTTGAGTTTTATATTTTCAAACATTGGAAGTAAAGCATCCTAAAATGGTATGAACGTGTAATAATGTTAGGGTGTTTGATTCTGTCTAGGAAAAATTTGGCAACAAGATAAAACATGTCTTGGTGAATCCTATGGATATGGTAACCAGTAGCTTATGGTTATCGTCTGTTATACCAGCTTTCTAGAATATTCTTGGGTTGTAAAAACGATAGTGTTTGTACCACTTGATTATTGGAAGAAGTTAATACAAATGGCGCGAGAACTATAGGATGAACGAACAGGTATCTCCACATTGCCTCACCATGGTTGCATTTGGGTACGAATATGATGTCGCCATTATAGTTTTGGGGAATTCCAGCCGCTTATTTGATGTCGGTAAGCCCTAATTGGGCTTCGCCTTTGCTGTGGAGGTTTTTTCCAATACTCATCTTGCGTTGCCGAGTAAATTATGTATTACGAGCCAACGAGGTGACACGGGCAAAGCTACCACACTGATGGCTAGGAATATTTAAGGGATGTCTCCGATTCCAATCATAGATCTCCGCCCTAAATGCATTGGAAGATGGGAAAATTCATAGTTTGAACCATATCCTAGCCTCATAATATACCTGTGGATTTAAGATGGATGGATGACCAAATTTTAGTGAAGGAACTTTAAGACTTCTCCTATAATTTGGGGAAGAACATTATTTTTTAGATTTACCAAGTGATTAGTGATTCACTTGGGTTAAAAAATGAATTGAAGTAAATAGGTGGATACTTAAATCAAGGTGATAAGAGAAAATCAAAGAAAATCAAAAGCTTCTAGACGTAACATATTTTGATGATTAATAACTTATTCTATAATACTAATGTGTGGGGAACAAACCAACAATTCAAAGACTAATAAACTTATCAATATTCATAATGTTTTTGTTATCTCTCTTATGGAACCAAAACTAAATGATATTCAAATTAAAGATTTATGTGCCAAGTTAAACGTCAAAGGGGGATTCTGTAATGTTTTCATCTCTATTTGGGTTTTATGGAAATATGACTGGACTGTGTCTATGGTGTCAAATAGTGAGAAGAACCTATGTTTGGACTTTATATACTCTTGTAGTTGTATCCCAATTAGGGTCATGTCTATTTATGCTAAGTGAACAAAAAAAGAGGTCTTTTGTTAATAAAAAAATAGGTATTTTGGCACATAGCCAGGTAGCGCAATCGCCGACTACCCTACTACATTTCCTGACATGTCTACTGTACAAAGCTTATTTTCTTTTGACACTTTCGGCGATTACACTGCCTGTGTCCTGGCTACAATATTAACTTCATCTTCCACCCATGACTCCAATGGGTAAGAAGTTGACAGAGACAATACTGAACGGGAATGGGTACGACATAAGGAAGATGAATTTTCCCCCTTACATGGCTTGTGTTTTTTTATTAACTTGGTTTGTACTATATAATTCGCATTTATATCATATTATTTATTGCAATAAAATCCGGGTGTGAAAACTTTTACTATGCAAGTGACAATAAGAGTTTTTTTTTGTTTCTTTGTATTAGTATTATGTCTATGATTTACATGTAATTATGTTATCTGTAAATTTCATGTTATATGTTGAATATTTTGTTTTCTTTGAGGCTATATTAGATTTCTTGTTGAATATGTTTAGATTGTTGTTTGAATGTGTCTTTTCGTTATGAGGAAAACATCTCACAAGTGAAAAGATTACTAACTCACATGGGTTTAAAATGAAGAATGTCATAAATATTTTATTATATCCAAATTCTATGGTTACTCAAGAATTCTATGGTTGCAACTTCATTATATAAGATTTTTTTGTCTTGTTATATTACTGATGTAATCAAGAGTATGATATTAAAATATCATGGAATTTTATCATTCACATTTTCATTCGGTATAGTAATACTTTTCCATTAGGAAGTTCCTTTAAATTTGACGAAGGTTAATGAAGTATGTAGTCAACTTTTACAAAGATTTATTTCTTAGAGAAAATTGTGGCCAGTATCTTTACACCTATAAATAGGAGTTTTACAATATTTTTTGTTAGATTTTCTTATGTAGGATGATCGGCATTTAAGGATTTATAATGTTTAATGTCAATGGAGACAATCATATGAATAATTACTCTAATATTTTTTAATGTTGTAACATTTCATTTTGTTGTATTTGCAATGAAATTAAAAAAATACGGTGGTTTACCTTAGTAGTTGATTCCATGTTATATAATTAGTCACACTATCTAAGTGTTTCTCTTTTTCTATTATTATTCACTTTAAAAGTATTGTATTTATTAGCAGTTAGCCCGCGCATTGCACAATACATTAATTTTCTTAAATGAAGGTGATTACTCCAATTTTCAGAATTAATAATAGGCTCTTCTATTTCTATATCTTGGAATTCTTATAATTTTGAGATCGAGCCAACATTTTCGTCTTCTTTCTGGATTTTTTAGACCTCGATTATATACATTTGGCTTAAGTTTCAGTTCATGTTGGACAGTGGGTTTACTGTTATGATCTATTGCTTTTAAATAGTTCTTGAAAACATTAGTAGTTACTATATGTAACTTGTTGGTTTAGTGAATTTCTTGTAATTAATTAAAGGGAACTTTTCATTTTATCTCAAATTTTGTCAATTAACACATGTTGTTTTCAATCCTGATAAATCAAAACTTAAGGTTTTTCTTCTCAAAACCTATCAACACAAATGTTAGTTTTGAGTGTCCTTATGACCTTGATAATCTAAATTAATAAACTGAAATTATCCCCTTAGGACCTTCATAACAAATATTGAAATAAAATATCCTTCATTTGTAATGTTTTGTGAATGATCATCTCATCTTCACTTGTAATGTGTTGTATGTTGAGTAATCATTGAACTTTAAGTCCACATTCAATGGCCTGGCTCCGGCATATAATGTGCCCTAGTTATGTATTAAAGTATGTAGAAATAGTTATATGTGGCTGCTCATCATGCAGGTTGCATGCTAGTAAATTATAAATTGTTATTATCTTTTGAAGTCAACTTGATAATAATTTATTTTGTATTTTTGCCGAATGATGATGGAGTTCCTTGGAGTAGTTATTTTTGTGGGAGCTTGGAGTCGTTGTTTCTTCTATTATGTATTCATATAGCTGTTGTTTAATTGATGTAAACAGATTATTGGTCATCTTTTGACGTTGATGATTTTTGGATATCATTTGATGTAATATGATGAATTTTAATTTTTGGACATCATTTGATGTAATAGGATTTTTGGTCAACTTTCTTTTGTAATTGATATATTGAAGTGGGAGAATGTATTATTTTGCATGATATATATGTTTGCATTTGAGCAATGACCAATGAGAAATATAATTTTTGATTAAAAATGTTTATGTTGTGCTGACTTTAAATCATCTTTAATGATTATTGTATGAAACATAATAGCAAAAAATGATTTTTGTATGAAAAAATATAACAAAACATAAAATAAAAATGTTATGGCAACAATTTTTTTTTTCAATAGTCATTTTATATATGATTTAATTCTAATATGGGAACCTACTTTTTATTACCAAAAAACTTTTTTTAGCGACAAAGTTAGTTGTGTTGTTGAAAGGTATACATTTGGCAACAAAAGAAACTGTGATGCGAAATATATACTTTTTGGCGACACAAATATTTTGCTGCCGAAGGTCGGCCTATATGACCTTTGGCAACATAAATAATATTTTTGGTAAAAAAATTTGAAAATAAAGAAAATATATTTGGCAACACATTTGCCTTTTGCTAAAAGTGTACTTTTGGCAACATAATTTATTTTGTTGCCTAATACTTTCCCAGATAGACTTTTGGAACCGAGCTGGCAACACAATAGATTTCATTGCCAATACCTATTAGTGACACATTTGTAACTATTAGAGACATACATCGTATGGTGCCTATGTTGTTTTTTCTTGTAGTGTAACCTGAGTGATTGGAGCCTCCTATGTTGCTGCTGCTGTGGACATGCCACCACATGTACTGTGAGTAGATCCCACCGCCATGTTAGTACCCCAATCCAAAGTCGTGGAGGGTGGAGGCAAGTTCTCGATGTCATAGATAGAGGAGGGCATCAACCAACTTGTCACGAAATCTAGATAATCATAGCTCGCCACTGTATCCATGTAGAGTGAATAGCGCATGTCGATCATTACTACCACCCGATCATCATCTGACATCTCTCTTACCCGCCACATATTCATGGGGGCACCGAAAGTGATACCAACACCTCCTCATCCTCCATGATTTGCCTCACCACCCTCTCTCGTAGGTACCAGACGTACCCAAACTCATGCACTACCAATTGCCGTATCTGCGCATATAGGTATGTTACCCTCGTATCCCGTGGAGTCACCTCTAGAGGTAGAAGATCACCTATAATCCCTTATAGAGAATCATTATAAAGAAATAAAAATGCCAACAAAAACTCTGAAAAGACAAAAGATATCCAATCGCTCGTGAGGGCATTTAGAACCCACCACATGTTCCCCAAAGGTAAAGATTGATTCGACCATCGGTTGGACTTCTACCCCTGGAACATTCGGCAAAAGTCACCCAATTCCTCATCCTTCAGGTCCATCAACCCTGCATTATGACCAATCACCTAGTAGAACCAAGGGAGCAAAAGAAGAATGCAAGGAAATGCATAAAAATGAAAATGAATCCAAAAGATACGTAGCTCCCAATAAAGTCTGCTGGCAGCATCGACTAAAAGAATCCAAATAAGAATAAATGGATTCCAATGTCAGGCTTCCCCAATCATATAACTGGACGTCAAATCGTCCTCAAATATGAGAAGAACCAAAGATAGACGACATGGCCACTCATAGCCACCAAAAAGCTTCTGAGTAAAAGTAAAATAAATAGATGGGCCATCTGTCTCACCTACTGCCCATGGGTGATATCCACCCTCGTCCTGAGGAGCGTTTCCCTTAAAGCAGAAATGAAGATAGAATACCCACACATAATCCTACCCATATCCCCTAATGCCGCCTGCACCGTCTCCGGTGTCACCATCAATGTGCAATCCACCACTATCGAAAACCCTCCAATCCACCCCCATCTATTATTGAACGTCTATGGGAGTAAAAGTCATCTCGTCAAAGCTAAGATTAAAAGTGTGGGAAGTGTCCCACCACCTCTTCCCCAGAGCACCCAACACCATAGTAGAAAGCCTTGTCTCATCCAAAGCCTATGCTAAATGGCTACAATTAGCATATGAAACCATCCAGCACACCACAGTAGGGAGCTTCTCCCAAATCTCCTTCATCCCCATCGTCCTCTGAGACCGAATGCCCGAGGGAGCTATGTCAGTCTACAAAATAAGAAGACAAACCCTTCATTATCACAAATAACAAAGAGAAAAATAAATTAGATTACCAAAAGTCACCGTACTTACGTAGCCATTAGGGTTCTTCACCCTAGATGAACGATGGTATGAATGATCGCATAACAAGATACACTCATTATCTACAAGATCAAACTATTCAAATTCATTGTCATTGCCTAATGCAAGTGTACTCTAGACTGCCACTCCAGGCTGACCAAGTCATCAACAACCAGCCACTCATTGTTATATCCCTCGCTTTAAGAACCATCCATTTAAAGTCTTGAAGGACGATTTTTAGAGAGAGAAAGTAGAATATTCAAGCGCTTGAACGTGTGAAAAATGGGGAAGGATCACCCCCTTCTTATAGAAGGTTAAAGGTCCTACCGATCAACAGATCCTAACCAACATCGATTGGAAGTTTCCTTTTCCTCTTCCCAAGGAAGCCCAGGCGTCCATGCCATTGCCGATTAGCATCCCCAAGCTTTCCTATCGGCAACCCCTTTCATATTTTATACAAAAGATGCCATAAAATTCTAGAAAAATCCAGAACATTCACAAAAAATTCCTAAAAATCCATAAAAAATAAGGAAAATCATTTTTCCCAAGCAAACCATTTTTGAAACACTAAGCCCCTTGTAAACTCTCAAAATTTGCAACTGAATTAATCTTACACTCTTATCCTCAGTATTCTAAACAACAGAATAGATGATGTGCATGCATCCAAGTCTACTACAGTTCCCCAATCTCAACCTCAAAACTAAACATCCCCTGTGGAGGTTCGAGACAACACAATCCCCAAACAAAACCCCAAATGCACCTGCACCCTCAAAATAATCTAAATTTCCCCAGAAGAACTATTCCCCGCACTACAACTTAAGGTCCTCAGAATAGAACTCGACCCTCTAAAATAGTCATCCTAACTTAAGGTCCTTAGAATTAACCTCGACCCGTAGAATCGATCATCACAACTTAAGGTCCTCAAAATTTAACGTGGCCCGAATAATTGGTCATCCTAACTTTAGGTCCTCGAAATTGACCTAGACCCACAGAATTGGTCGTCATAACTCAAGGTCCTCAAAATTGACCTCGACCCTTATAATTAGTCTTCATAACTTTAGGTCCTCAAAAATAACATTGACTCGTAGAATTGGTCATACCAATTGAAGGTCCTCATAATTGAACTCGACCCCCAGAATTGTTCGTCCTAACTTACGGTCCTTAAAATTAATCCTGACCCTCATAATTGACCTCAGTCCTCAGAATTTACCTCGACCCTCAAAAATTATAATCATATCTTTAGTTCCTTATAATTGACCTCGACCCACTGAATCGGCTATCCACAGCATCACTATAGGTCAACAGAATTAACCTCGACCGTATAATTGGTCACCCTAGACCCTTAGAACCAATTTTAACACATCTTTGACCCGCGTAACCGATCATCCTCGTCTCCCTAGCTCCTTATAATTGACGTCGACCCACAGAACCGTTCATCATCATCTCCTCAGGTCCTTAAAATCAACCTTAACCCACTAAATTGATCATCTTCGTCTCTTTAGGTCCTCAAAACTGACCTTGACCCTCTAAATCGATCAACCTCATCCTCTAGGACAATAAAATTGACCGAAAACTTCTCTTTCCCAATGTCAATGTGGTATCAATCATTCGATGACCATCATTTATTCCAAGCTTGTCCGTCGAGGGGATCTTTATAGACACCCCATCTTAGGACCTCCAATCACCTTCTTAGATCCCTAGTATCGACAGATACACTATGAACCCTAGGTCATACTCTGAGTACTGATCTAGAGCCCATAGAGATCTCTCGAGCTGCATTTGACTCCAATCAACTTTCTCGCCTGAGTAGAAGCTTAATGAATCTTCTAATGTTTTTAAATCCCCTTCCAACGACCACCTCATGCACTAATTGGTCTTACAGTGCGGACAAACGATCCATTTTACACTAAAAACTAATCTGGAGGTCACTGGTAACTCTCGGGCCCCATTTGACCCCCGATCAGGTCTTTGTCTTGAACGAAGTTGAGTGAATCTTTAAAAGGCCCTTTCCCATAGTTTTCCCCATGTGTGAATCAACCTTATGAAACAGACAAACAACCCATTTTTTTTGAAGGATCACCGAGTGTTTTTGTGCCTTGTTTGACCTGGGTCAATTCTTCGAACGAACAAAAGTGAATGAAATCTTAAAGGGGACTTAATACCCTTTCCAACAGTCTTTGTGTGAATTGTCCTTATGGTTCAGATGAATGATCTGTTTTCCTCTAAAAAATTATGTCTAGTGACTAATGGTTGCTTTTCGATCTCGTTTGACCTCGATTAGCTCCTGAACCCGAGAGTGGCTTAATTTATTCTTAAAGGGCTCTGAATACCCTTTCCAAAGGTTTTCCAAGTGTGTAATTTAACTTACAATTCACGTATGATGACTATTTTTCTGGAAAAGCCATTTCCCACATTCCTTCCATCCTTTTCATAGACCTTTTAGTAAATTCTAACCCATATCCTCATACCACCATCACCTCATTGTGAGATCAACGCATCTACAATCAGGATCAAGTTCAAGTCTTCATAAAAGGTTAAATTCTCCAACTTATCTTTAAATTCTCTTATTTTTGGAATTAGTTACTTTATTTCAACTTTAGAGCTTTATTTCATTACATCACATACCTGAATCTCAAACTTTTAGCATTAGTATTTTCACATACTTTATTTTCATAAAATACTAAAAAAATCATAAAAAGAGGGTTGGCCTATAAATTTCAAAAAGGGGATTCTTAATACGCATCCCCACACTTGAAGCATGATTATATTTGCACACATATAAGGGAAATCCCCGATTTAGATTTATGAGTTAAACCCCGCCCTACATTATCTTAGAACTATATGGACTTTGATGCCCCTTGGGATAGGTAGGAATCTTAGATAAATCCCTAGATTCAAGTCCTCCCTTATACATATTTGTTACCTTATTCTTACCATACATATATTTTTAATGGATTTTATATTCTTACATGCTTGTGTCTTGATCGATGTATACATTCATACTTATATAATGACTTATAAATTAGAAAACACTTACATTATACTTTGAATTATTATTTTGGGAACACTCCTAAGGATGAACTCACTATGTCCTCTTCCTTGACGTGAGTAGAGTGATCCCATTGTCCATCTATGTTATGAACTGGAGCACACACTTCACGGAGTTTAATAGGAGAAGATTAAGACATGCCCATGAGAGATTGAAAGGGAGGGATAGATGCCTAACACCTTCCCATTCCATAACTTAGTCCTCAAACCTTTGAACTACTTGGTTTTGTAAGCATCATTATTGTCCTTGATGCTATTCTCTCGAGGCGAAAATATTGCTTTCGCCTCTTTTATGAAAATTGAGCTAGCAACACTATCTCTACATATTAACCCATATTGACGACAACCGAGTGCCCCAAGAAAGGGCACAATCCCCCGTACACGCCAAAAGAAAGGGGGAAGCCCTCCTCGACCACCTCAGGATGGACACAGTTGTTATTGGGGAGATTTTTATTATAAGTTTATTGATGTTATCATAGGAGCTATAATTATTTGGTTATTTATTGCCATTGGGTGTTTATGAGATATTAATTGTGTTATTATCAAGAATTGTGTTATTGAATCAATTGTTTAATAGAGGATTTTTGTTGTTAGTTCGTAAAACGAATCAACCTTACAGTTCGGACGAATGATCAATAACACAATTCTCTGTTAT
This sequence comes from Sambucus nigra, assembly GCA_949130495.1. Taxonomy (NCBI): domain Eukaryota; kingdom Viridiplantae; phylum Streptophyta; class Magnoliopsida; order Dipsacales; family Adoxaceae; genus Sambucus; species Sambucus nigra. The sequence continues at coordinate 555,991,449 of OX422208.1, forward strand.
ATGGAATGAAGTGTAAGGTTTAACAGAGGATTTGTGAAAATTTCTTATCTAGTGACCAACGGACGTTTTCGGGCACTATTTGAACTTAGTCAACTCTTGGACTCAAGAGTGGATCAGTGGATTCTTGAATGTCTTTTAATATTCTTTCTAATGGTCCACCCCATGCCTGATTCTGACTTATGGTTTGCATTTTACGACGAATTTTTTGAGAAACCTATTCTGAACTGCCAAATGGCACCTTAGGGGTCTTGCCTATTGATAGTGTGTGTGAGGTGCTATGTCGATAAGTATGTGGGCATCCCCCTTGGACCTATAAATATAGGTCATGACCTCACTTTGAAAATTACCCTTGAACACCCCTCTAATCAATTAAGAGAAACTTCTCTCGAAATCAAAGTTGTTCCCTTTCCTAAAAAACCCATTTTCCCACATTTCATTCCATCACCTTCTCACCTCACTTGGTAATTTCCCCTTACCTCTCCATACCACTTTTATACCATTGCAAGATCAGCATATCTACATATAAGTGAGAACACACTATATGGTTGACTTACTTGAGTCTGTTCCATATAGGAGTTCCAACTAGTTTGGAAATCGAGACAAAATAGTATTAGACTTTTTATGAGTTGCACAATCTAAAAAAGGTATCCAAATTTCAAGAAGATCCAAGTCCAAGAACTCCAATGCCTCAAGTTACACTTCAAAAAGGGAAGTATTTGAACCACATTAGGATAGACACACTGCATACACTACATATATGCTTTTATGTGTTCATATATTTTAATTGGTGGATTGGCCTTTCCAAACATATTTTTAAAGTCGTTTAAAACATTTTTTAATCATTTGAAATAATGTTATTGATTAACTAAAATTGAGTTTTAATTGTTTGAGGCTAAAAGTAAAATCAACTTTTTATGGAGAAAATGTGTTGTGAAAATTTGATTTGTTAAAATCTTTAAAAAATAGCATCTGATTTTTTGGCAATGCAATTTGCATTTTTTTCTCAAAAAATCATTCCTTCCAATCTGAGCTATGAGGATCATGTCCCTCCATCTAATCTATCATCCATAAGCCTCAATTTGTGTGCTCCTTATCAGCCAACAACTTGCAATTTCTTTACCCCTTAGCCTTCAGCATCTGCATCTGTTTTGACTCAAGCTGCTACACCATTAGATTATTAATCCTGTTGAACGAAACCATCGCAACCCTTATTTTTAAGCTGATTTTTGTTCTGGATATATAATTTGTTTTAGAATTTTATTTCGTTTGTTGGTTGGAGAGATCCAGGAGAGAACTGTAGAGAGAGAGGGGGTCGGGATCTCCATTAGAGAGATAACAGAAAAGAGAGGGAGAAGTCTTCTCCAAGAAAAAACTGAGAGAGAATTTCATCTTCGGTTGTGAGAACAGAGAGAGTAACGAGAGATAACAGTTTAGAGTGTTGAGAGAACCGAAATAAAAACTTACACCATACATTGTTTCTTTCTTCCAAACCCATATACAACAAATCCCTGTTTGTCTAAAACAGTAAACACACATTTTGAGAGTTAATATGTTTGGGGTTATTTGAGTTGGGGGGTTGATGGTTTGACTCAAGATTGAAGACCTTCTTTAATATTATATCTCTCTAAGAACCATTTAGAACACTGAATATTTTTAGGGTTCTTTATTTCAGATTTCTTGGATCTTATTGTTGCTGTAATTTTTTGATCCAAGATTATGATATCAAATAAATGTTGAGAAATTATACTTCTTGTTGTATATGTTTTCAGATTTGAAGATAAAATTGTCTCATATTGTGATTTCACATTTTAGTGAAATAAGTTTAAATATAAATAATTTGTTGAGACAAAATTTTGATAAGAAATTTTTGGTGTCAAATATGAAAATTGGTGAAGTTTATTACTCAAATTGAATTTGAAATCAATTTGCATATCATATAGAAATTGCTTTTAATTCATAGGAATTTTCTTGTATAATTGATTGAGAAATGTGACATGCATTTAGTTTAATTCACATACACTATCACTCTCACACGAACACTTAGAGATTGTGGTTCTTGGTGAGATATACTGTTTGTTGGAGCTGCTATAATTAAGTGGACAAGGAAAAAGCAAGGAAGCTGCAGGAGGAAGATCATATCAAGTCAGAAGCCTTTGAGAGAGGAGGAAACTCGTGTAGGTAATTTTCTGAGCTTAGATTTAGGATCTTGTATTGCATGCTTAGTGCTGTAACTTATGCCTGGTGATTTTAAGGGATTTTTTTTATAGCATAGAGGTCACCGTGGATGTTTCCCTTATTTTAAGATTTTACCGCGTTAAAAATCGCGTGCTAAATTTTCTTGAATCTTCTTAATTGCTTTAGTGAACAATATCTCATTCAAGACTTAATTGAAGGTTTTAGTTATAAAAATCTAAGGTACTCAAACTAATGAATCTAGAGAACATATTCAGAATTTTTTTTAACACATCCAGTGTTGTATTTTGAAAAACGTTTTATTCAACGAGTTTATTTCGAAGTTTACTCAACTTAAAACTTTTTTTTATTAACTTAGTAAATAGTTTTTCAAGTGATATCAGAGCATGATCCTCAAACTCTATAAATTGTTTTTGAACTCGGTAGACACCCCATTTTAATACCCCTTAACCTCTCCTTAGGTCCCTAGCACCTCCCTTCATCATTGCAAACCTAAGTCATACCCCGGGTATAAACCTAAAGGCCATCGGGCACTCCCATGCTCCATTTGACCAAAATTCAAAGCCCTTAGCTCGATTGAGACTAAATGAATCTTCAAAGGGCACTGAATCCCCTTTCTAACGGTCCATCCCGTGGGCAATTCTGACTTACGGTGTGGAAGAACGACCCGTTTTCCCTCGAAACTTGATTAGGAGGTCACCGGACGCTCCCAAGTTCCGTTTGACCAAAGAAAACTCCTCATCTTGACCGAGACTGAATGAATCTTCGAAGGTAACTTAAACCCCTTTACCAACGGTCTGCCCCGTGCGCAATTCTGACTTATGGTACTGATGAACGATTCGTTTTACTCCAAATGGTCACCAAACACTTCCAAGCCCCGATTGACCAAAGTCAACTACCCGAACTGAGTTAAGATATTTGGAATTCTAAGTACATATCCTAAGATTTCCAACGGTTCCGCCCGTGCACGATTCTGACTTACCATGCAGACGAACGATCCGTTTGCGTTCGACGATTCCGCGTCCGAAGGACCGACAAACGCTTATGGGCTATATTTGACCCAAAGTCAAATCCTGGACCTGGGACCAGTCCAAAATACTTTCGAAGGTCTCTGAAGTACCTTTCCAACGGTTCACCCCGTGTGCGATTCAGATCAACGATTTGCGCTCTACGACCGATTTTTCAAAGGAACCGAAAAGAGACTGCCAAACGTCAAGTTCTAAACCCTGCCAATCGGGAGTGTGCCTAAACACATCTGCCGATTGGCAGGGCCAGGGCTATGCCGATCAGCAATTCCCTGTGCCTATAAAATGAAGGTCCTAACCTCATTGCAAAGGGGAGAGGATCTAAAATGCATCACTCTCAACGAGCTCAGAAAACCCCTCTCGAAGTCAGCTTCATTTCCACATCCAAATCCCTTTCCAACCTTCACCTTTCATCACCTTTTTCATCAAACTTGGTGAGTTAAGTACCCTCCATCATCACCCAAGTGCAAGGGTTGCTCTCCAACATCCAAGATCAAGATCAAGATCTTCAAGAAGGTCCAACTTTCTCAACTCTCTCTTTAAATTCTCCTAAATTCGCATTAATTTGTTTTATTACTTAGCACTTTTATTCTCTCATCTCACATATCCTAATATACGTTTTATCTATTATTATTGTACATCTCTTATTTTCATATAAATAAAACCCATAAAATAAGAAAAAGAGGGTTTGCTCATAAATTCCAAATGGTAATTCTCACACTTTTCTCACAACTAAAACACTTTTTTACACACACACATGTATAAGAGAAGTCCCCGGTTGGATTTATGGGATAAATACCACCCCTCGTTTTTCATACGAACTACATGGACTTCGATGCCTCTATAGGCTATGTAGGCATCTCGGGGTAAAACCAGAGGCTCGAGTCCTTTTCCTACTTTTTTTTTCTATATTCTTTAAACTTAACTCTCTTAGACTCTCTCTATATATTTGTTCTTGATGACGTATTATTCCGTGGGCATTATCATTCCATTATAACGATCAATACTAGGATAATCGTGTATATTCTATTTTCTAATATTTCTTTTAAGAACATTCCTACGGATGACTCGCTTTATCTCTTCCATGACACAAGTCGATGATTCCTATCTCCACTACATATATACATGCACACATATCATGGGGAAATAAAGGAAAATAGCAATAACCCATGAGAGACTGTAAGGGATTAATGGGTTCCTAACACCTTCCCATTTCGTAACTTAGCCTCCGGACACTTCCGAATCATTTTTGGTTTCATATGTATCAGTATGTCTTTGGATGTTGTCCTTCGAGATGGCTCCCTTTTCTTTTGTCTGTTTTGAGTAAAACGGACTTGCAACTCCATCTCTCTACATTTTTCACCTCATCACCGATGTAGGCCCGAGAGGGATGCGCGGAACCAAGATCCTCTCGACGTTGAAGACGCCCCTCTTCTTCGTCCCTCCCGACACGAGGATCGGGGGATTGCCACAGTGGAGACTTCGCTGGGAACTTTCTTTTTTTAGGGCTAAACTCTATTTACATGGGTGTTATATTTGCTTATATTTTCCCCTATTTTTCATGCCCCTTTTACTATTTATGTGTACCTCATGCGTATGCTTCTATTCACACATTTGTAGAAGATTCTCCATGTACACTTCACACCACGTGCACCTAGGATCACATATGTCCCCATGTTGCATGCATCACCCATCCATACTTGGTATACCATTGGTACTTATATTTTACCCCCTGTTGGGCATGATCCAGAAACATACTCTCATCATAAGATACTAATAAGATAATCATGCATGATTCACACGACATCACCAAAGAGCATTGTGATTGACCAAATTTTATCCGGTAACTGGAGGGTCACTTCGTGATTGACACTGGTCCCATAGGGCGCAGTTAGCGTAAGCAATATGACTCTTACATTCCATTCACCAAGTACCTTCGACGTATATCAAACGGTTCCCCCGCATCATACCGCTTGACCGAAGTCATGACTAGAGGTATACCGTAGGGAACTCATTCACGTATGCCAAGTTTATCAAATTCTCTCTAACACATGTCGTCCCCATGAGGTATATAGTCAGTAAATTCATGTACATTCAGATATATCAAGTGGCTTGTCCATGTGTACCGATTTCCCTCAAAAGCAAGATGTATATCGTGGAAGCCACGCCAAAGGGGGGAACCCTTTCCGATTCACCCAACCAAACTGTATACCCGCATATAGCTGTCAAGCCTAGGACACACATGTTAGATTGTCGGTTTTGACCCAAAATTCTACTGAAACTCTGGGTCGGCCTACTACCTAATTTTTTGCGCATTTTTAAAACGGGACCCTTCCCGTGAGCTTGGTTTCAAGTCCGACCATAGCTTTGCATATGTTATAAACCCAACTTTTCCAAGCTCGGGTCCCGTCTGGCATTTCGATTTTTGCAATTAGGATAATTTAATACAAGTGAGAACCTAATAATAATAATAATAATCATGCTGAGACCCGTCTCCAAAATATTTCTCCTTCCTTTATCAAAAATCCAAAAATATCTTTCCCTTATTTATCAAAAATCCAAAAAACATTTCTCCTTTCTTCATCAAAAATCCAAAAACTTTTCTCCTTTCAATCTCAAAAAAAATGTGAAAAATATTTTCCTTCTTTCTTTTTAAAAATAAATCCCATTTTATGCCTTCTCAGGTCGATCACACGCCCTTGGCCTGCCTCCTTATTGGCTTCGGTCTTCAGTCAAATCACCCTAGAGTTATGTCCTTCCCTTGCTACTTCTTTCGAGTCTGGTATCCATCCACTTTCTATGGAGAACACAGATCAAGTACCAGTTGTGCAGCCAGATCTGACTGTAGTTTTATCTTAGCTCGTGTCCAAGATTTACAACCTTCACACTGAGGTTCGAGAGATGTAACAAAACCAGGTTCCTATTCCTCAAGATCCCGAGGCCCTATTCCCTCACTCTATGGGTCCACCCAAGCCTATCTGGGTTCCTGAAGAGTATCATCATGCCCCACATGCCCCTCCTGTTAATGGATCGTCGCCTGCCCAACTTCATATGCCAAACCTTGCCCAGCCTGGGGCTAACTTGCCTATGATCATTGATCCAAAAGTGGAAGAGTTGAACAAGGTCAAAGAATATCTCAAGATTCTAACTAAGAAGTTCTACGAAGCTAGAATCTATGGAAATTACATGGACTACACGCACATGTCTCCTTATCGTAAGGCGAGGTTACCCGAGAAGTTCAAAATGCCAAATATCGAGAAATTTGGAGGAAGTGGACCCCCGATTGTTCATCTTCGTAGTTATCACCATTCCATGACTCTCCTAGGGTATTTTGAAGAAGTGATGGCCTAATTATTTCAGCAAACTATGAAGGATAGTGCCCTCCGATGGTTTTTGTCTCTCGAGGAGTCCAAAATCCGTAGCTAGGAGGATGTGGCCCGTGAATTCTGATCGCAGTACAAATACAATGAAGACCTTGAGATCACCCGCCGTGATTTAGAGCTTCTCGAACTGAACTCGAGGGAATCAGTCAGTAACTTCATTTCCCGATGGAGGGAAAAGGCAACCACTATGACCAATCGGCCATCCGAGGAAGAACAAGTCAACATGATGAAGAAGAACTTCTTTACCCATGTCCGAACAACAATGGGAGGACAATACTATACCCATTTCCGAGCTCTCAGAGAAGCATGATTAGAAATCGAGGAAGGTCTTGCTAAGACAGAGGTTAAACTAAAGAAAGTGTCCGGATAGTTCACTCCCAGAAAATATGATAAACTTACCAGAGCTATAGTCTCAACCATCAACAACATCTCTCAACCAACCACCTCGTGGGCACCAAAAAGTCGCCCTATCCCAGTCCAAAAGGAATACACCGAGATCCATGCTCCCCTCTCCAAAGTTTATCAAGCCCTCTTAAGTCGAAACCTTATCAAACCCTTGGACTCCCATCCATTACCAAATCCACTCCCAAGAAACTTCAAGGAAGATGCCCATTGTGCCTTTCACCAAATCATTGTACATACCACCGACCAATGCTTTCACCTCCAAAGCATAATCCAAAGTCTAATTGATTGGGGTACCATTTCCCCACCAGCCAATACTAAGCCAAACACTACTCACAACCCACTCCCAAATCATGCCAATGCTATCTTCCTAGAAATAAGCCCAGAATTTGATCCTTCAACTCAAATCACACCCATACACTCTCCAAAACCTCTCCAAACTTGACCATATTTCCTCCAATACCCTGTTAGCCTCGCTGATTAGGCACTGTCACTCCTCACCAGAGCATGCATCACTGTTCGTACCCGTTTTAAAAAAGGAAGTGTGGAATTATCAGAAGTGTTAAACCAACTCCTAGAGTTCGGGATGAAATTGCCCTAACAGATGATCATCGATTGCTAGAAGTTCAGTACGCTATTCTTGGAAGCACGAAAATGGGCCCGAGAGTCAGACAGTTGGGTGGTACCGACCGATGAAGTTAGCCTAGATGACGTTGTCCAGATTATGGTAGAATTATTCAAGTAAACCAATAATATTTGCAGTATGACCGAGTTACTTGATACTCTCAAGCTACAAGGATGCCTGGTCCTTTCACCCTTACTTATCCCAACATAATGGGAAGATATGTATGAAGAAGCCATTAAAGTTATGTTATGCATTGACTTTACATAAAAAGATGAAATTGTTGCCACTAGATGGGGGGAAGAATTCAAAGATTAGAATGAAGAGCAAGCTTTCGAGAAAACTGGTCTGGTAGATGACATGTGTGGGATGATATCATTTGAAGAACTCCTCAGAGAAATAAACAGGGTGGAATAATAACCCGAGATCGATGAGGAAATAGGGTTCACATTCGTCCCTTCTTTAGTAAATCACGTGACCGGATGAGGGAGGCATTACCAGATCTCAAGCTCACTACCAGCCAATGACAAAGGGAAGGGCGTTGAAAACCTTCTTATGCCAGAAATGACCCCCGAGGAAAGAAATATCCTCGATCAACTAAAGAAAATTTAAGCTAACATCACTCTATGGGGGCTTTTCATGTCTTCCCAACTCCAGAGAAATTTTATATCAAGTTTCTCACTGAACCCACAATTCCTCCTTCTACCACACCAGAAGAAGCAGTAAATCTAGTCGGATCCTTGTCCTTGACCCGAATGCTATCCTTTACCAAAGAAAAAATCCCCAGAATTGGGCCGAACCACAATCATGCACTAAATATCTCTGTTGAAGTTATGGGGAAAATTGCACCACTGTCTCTTGTTGATAATGGATTCGCTTTGAATGTCTGTCCATTAAGAACCTTCAAATGCTTAGGACTAAAGGAAAGTGACCTCGTTCCAACCTACGTTGTTGTACATGCCTACGATAATACTCATCGGGAAGTGATCGGATCCATAAAACTTGTAATAGGGGTTGGCTCTATAAACCCTGTCATTGAATTCCAAGTTATTGACATCACATCTTGTTTTAACATGTTGCTCGGACGACCTTGGCTCCACAGCATCAAGGGTGTGTCTTCCTCACTCCATCAGAAATTTAAGTTTTTCGCCGACAGACGAGTCATCACCATTTTGGGCGACGACGATAATGCTGAGGGTGTTAGTACCAGTAATACAATTTTTGAGATACAACATGGGTCAAGTGATATGCTACTATTAGGCTTCCGAGTTGAGCAACGTCGAATCCCAGCATGGGATGATTTCAAAGAAAGGGTTTGTCAAGAATACGACCCTCATGGCAATGTCAATGTGATTCAGATGTTCAAAAACATGCACTTTATGCCTGGACTAGGGCTAGGACAAATATAGCAAGGGATAATTGAGCCCTTTGAACTGAAGAAAGATTTCCCTGCTTATGGTTTGGGGTATCAACCATTAGAACAAGAGCTCGAAATGATTCGCCAGTCTCGACCAAATACAAGACTAGACTGCATCCAGACTATCCCAGGTGACTCCTTGAATGGAAGATTCATTAAATAGGGCGAAGACTTCCCCTTTTGTGGCTTTTCGGAACCACGGTATGACCATACAGATAAGAACATGAATCCCAAAATGGAGATCTTTTTCCAGGACAGCTACCCATGGGCCTAAAGTTCCCAACACCATGTACAATCGCTCATCAGAGATACCAAAGATTTTAAGGGAAGTGACTTCGAGGATTCCTTCAACTTACAAACACTAGGGCTAACACTCTGAATGGTTCATTCAAGCACTACATCACTGGATCCATCCCACTTGATTAAAGTTGTTGATACACCGCTTCTCAACTGGTACGCTACGCCGGTTCTAGCTGTTGAAATCCCACTTAACCTTAATGTTTACCCTATCTCTTATTTTGATGTCTATCATTACTCTAATGTAATCGAGACCTCCTTTGATGAGGTTCTCAACGCTATTTTTCCTATCAATGAAATAAACAAAGATTTTGAGTATCTTGTTGTGCCTTACATTAACTGTTTAGATTAAAATCAAACTTTTGATGATGATGATTTTGCGAATGAACAATTCTTAACTGATCTAAAAAAGGTTAATAACAAACAACATAACCGCTTCAAGTTAATGGCAAAGAGACTATCATTGTTAACCTCGGTTCTAATATCCAACTACCCGAGATTAGGATAGGGGCTACCCTCGATGAGCATGAGCATGCACAACTCAAAGAATTATTAAAGAAATTCGTGGACGTCTTCGCATGGTCCTATAACGATATGCCCGACATTGATTATGAAATAGCTCAACATGAGATGCCCACTTTTCCAGATTATAAGCCGATTAAACAAAAGCTGAGAAAGCTCCGCACTGAATGGTCGATCAAACGCAAAAATAGGTGGTCAAATAGTTAAACGTGGGTTTTATTCGTGTGATAGAATATCCCACATGGATAGCCAACATAGTGCCTTTGCTGAAATCGGGAGGGAAAGTTTTGATGTGTGTAGACTATCGGGACTGGAACAAAGTCTCTCGAAAGGATGATTACCCATTACCCAATATTGACATGATCATGGAAAACACATCCAGTCATGCTCTTAAGTCATTCATTAAAGGGTTTTTCGGATACAACCAAATCATAATGCACCCAGATCACCAAGAAAAAAGTGCGTTGATCATACCGTGGGGAACCTTTTGGTACACTGCTATGCCATTTGGTCTCAAGAATGATGGGACTACCTACCAGAGGGCTGCCACAACCATCCTACACGATCTGATTCAAAAAGAAGTTGAGGTTTATGTGGATGATATGATTATCGAATCCAAAACTAGATATGGTCATGTCCCCGCTCTCCGAAAGTTCTTTGAATGACTACGATGATATGAGATGAGACTTAATCCATAGAAATGTATCTTCGGCGTTACAAAGGGAAAACTCTTAAGATTAATGGTCAGTGAGAAAGGGATAGAAGCATATCTTCCCAAGATAAAAGCCATACTTGAGATGCCACCTCCCCGAATGAAAAAGAAGTCCATAGTTTCCTTGGGAAATTGCAATACATTAGTTGATTCATCAGTTAGCTAACCTCCATCGGCGAACCCGTTTTAAAACTCCTCCGAAAGGATTTAACCAAAGTTTAGAATGAGGCCTGCAAAGAAGCTTTTGATCTAACCAAACAATATCTGACCTAACATCTGGTACTCATGCCACCACAGCCTGGTCTCCCCTTGCTTCTATACCTAACCATAACCGACACTATAGTTAGGGATTTAGTAGCCCAATACCTTGAGGATTCTCGCAAAGAAAGAGTCATCTATTATGCTAGTCGCAAATTAGCGGGGTACGAAGTCAACTATACTGCTTTGGAAAAAGCATGTGTCGCATTTGTTCAGATCACCCAAAAGTTACGACACTATATGCTCACCTTTCCCATTAAACTTCTATCCTGAATGGACCCCATTAAGTTCCTTCTTCATCAGCCCACCTTATCCAGCCGAATGGCTCGATGGTTGATGCTCCTAGTCGAGTTTTATATCGTGTACGTCACACAGAAATCCATGAAAGGAAGATCCATCTCTGACTACCTCGATGACTACCCCATGGAAGAAGGTGACAACTGAATATCCAAATTCCCAGATGAAAATGTCCTTTACGCTGCTCAAGACGACCTCCGATGGTAAATATTCTTCGACGGCGCTTCCAACAAAAAGGGATATGGCATTGGGATACTTCTATCGCCCCAGATGACTCCCACACTCCCTAGATGTCTACAGGGATTCTGCCCTCATCATTGGTCAATTGCTCAGAAAATGGAAAGTCAAGGATGAGAATCTCCAACCCTTCTGTACCCACTTAGTAAAACTAGCCTCCCAATTCAAGGACATCACCTTCCATTACCTACCCTGAGAAAAAAATAACCTAGTCGATGCCCTTGCTACCCTAGCCTCCCTGGTCGACATGCCCGAAGGAATAGAAATGGCTCCCTTCCTAGTCCAAAAGCAAGATAAATCATCCCATTACTACCACATTAACCTCATCACCAAAGAAGATCCCGAGTTAGTCAATTGCTGGTACTATGATATTTGGCACCTCTTCAAGCATGGTAAGTATCCTGAGGGTTCTAATAAAAAGGACCGGGCAACCCTCTGAAGACTAGCCGCCCAGTACATCATCTGTCATAAAGCACTGCTTAAGAGAAACTTTGATGGAACCCATCTACGCTGCATCGCAGGGGCTGACATTAAAGAGGTAATGTAGAAAATCCATAGTAGTGAATGCGGGCCCTATATGAACGGTCACATGCTTACCAAGAAGATCATGCGGTAAGGCTACTACTGGACCACCATGATCCAGGATTGCACCACCTATGTCCGAAAATGCCTCAAATGCCAATAGTTTTCCAACCTATAACACTTTCCTCCATGAGAAATATATAACATCACTTATCCCTGGCCGTTCTCCACCTGGGGTATCTACATCATAGAGAAATTTAAACCCAAAGCCTCCAACGGGCATGAATTCATCCTAGTTGCCATTGATTACTTCACCAAATGGGTCGAAGCTGAATCATACGCAGTCCTGAACACTAAGAAAGTGGCCAAATTCATCAAGAAAAACATCATTTGTCGATATGGGGTTCCGCACGAGCTAGTGTCAGATAACGGGTTGCATTTCGAGGTAGAAGTCACGAAAGTGGTCAATGGTGCAGTCAAAGCCTCCAACAAGGACCTCAAAGCCATCATCAGTAGGATGATTGAAAGATGTCGAGATTAGGATGAACGAATCCGTTACGCTCTCTAGGGATACTAAACCTCAATCCGAACCTCTACTGGGGCTACCCCTTACTCTCTAGTCTATGGCATGGAAGCAGTCCTACTCGTGGAACTAGAAATCCCTTCCCTTTGTTTCATGCTCGAAAGCCAAGTCAGTGAGGAGGACTGGCATCAAAGCTGCCTCGATGAGCTATCATTCTTGGATGAGAGGAGATTAAAAGTATTGTATCACATACAAGGGTACCATCGTTGAATATTGCATTCATTCAATAAGAGAGTCAAGGACTGCGGTGTCTGAGAAGGGGATTTATCCCTCAAAAAAATAATAGAGCCCACCTAGGACCCTAGAGGGAAATTCAAGCCTAATTGAAGCGTCCCATACATCGTCAAGAAAATCTTATCCGGCTGTGCCGCCATACTCACCGACTTAGATGGAGAAGAGATGGCTCGTCCAATCAACCAAGCCCGTCTTAAGAAGTTCTACCCCTAGTCCGAAATCTCGGTATGCTATGACTCTTCTCATCCCTTTTATATTCTAAAAAAAAAAGAAAAGCATTCTCTTCATTTCCCTCTACCCAGAACTACGTGGGTCTGATACTCTACAAAAACCATTTTCAGAAAAATTAAAATTTTTAAAAACCCCTAGAGGTATATACGCAACTCATACATCTTATATGAGAACGACCCTTTCTTTTTCATAAAAAAATATCATTTTCTTATCTACGAGAATGACAATTCATTCTAACATATATTTGAACAAAAGGATTATGCATGCCTTAGCGATCAGTCTAGATAATTCAAAATACAAAATTCATCAAAAGTCACAACTAGATGATCAAAAACTTGTTTATTTCGCTAATAAGAGATTACGGTGCAATTACATAAGAAAAGGAACGGATGACTCCCTTTCCCCTACTTTCCTAAAAATCCAAATAAAATTCCCAAATTTATTCCCCATTACAAAACAAACTGTCAAAGTGTCCTACCCACAGCTACCAGAGGAGCCCTCTCCATCATCGTCATATACATCCTGGGATCCCCAAGCTTCTCCTTCCTGAATGGAGTGCCGCAGACGCTCCATGGACCGATAATATTAAATCAGCCTCAGAAAAACTACCACACCTCTCTCCATGGTATCAGGTAAAACAAGCCACCTTTGTCCAGTCTCCACTACTAACATCTTCTTGACCACTCTTCTCCATAACCACTTCATATAATCCCCACGGATATGACAAACTCTCCCAACAAATTGAGAGGGACGAGATGATGGACGCCAACTCTCCCACAAAAAGCCAAGCCTCATGCACAGATGCTCTGTTAGATCTTCTACCGGAAAGAAATCCAGTGTCCGAGGTGGCACAATCTGCTCCCAACCAAATTAGCGCAGAAGTCGCCAAGGGAAATAAAAAGAGGTTTTTTTGAGACCAACCAGCCGAACGTATGGGTATTCCCCAGCTCCGAAATAGGCAGCAGCTATCCCTACCAAGGCACTGACCGGTACATATTTAGAGCCCCATGCTAAACAAACCAGTTTTCCCACCTCTCGCTATCCAGACCAACACTGATGAAATGGTGCGAAAGGAAGTTGGGAGCAGCCGGCCAAGGATATTCCATAGGAGTCACTAGGCGGAATCTTTCAGATAAGCACATGAACAGCATCATAGGGCTGCCCCTCAAAAAGTCAGAACAACCTTCTCGTCAGACATCTAGTTCATTCAGAGTCTCCATCAGTATCACCACCGCATGATTGTGATGGTAGGACATCCATAAAGTAATAGTTGCAAGTTGTGGGTCCACTAGCATCTCCCCGATCACCAGTAATAATTTTAAAACCAAGCCCAGAACAACAACTCCGGCATATCCAACATCACCAACCTCCTGCAAATGCACAGACCGAAACATCCAGAAGAGAAATTATTGCTCTAGTAACCAAGGATCTACCTGCCGAAGGCGAGATTCGAAGAAGTACAGCTAACAACTGTAACACCCCGTATTTTTGTGCATTTAATATTTAATTAATTCGGGAATGCTTCAATGATATTAGTATAGGGTTGATTATGACTAGTTTTTGTGAAAGAAAATATATATTGGAGACTAGAATTTATATGTTGTAGAGGTAAAAATAGTATTCTGGAAATCTATTTCATATGTAGAGGTTGAACCACGAATTTGCATTGAGTTAGGAGTAGAAAATCTGGAAAAAGAATGGGAAGAACTAAGTTAAAGAAAATATTAGGGTTCTTGAGATTTATATAGATTTTGCCCCTTTTAATTCGTTACACTTGATGAAATCTCACATGTCTTACGTAGAGTATTAATTATTTGTGTACATAACACTTGTAGTATCAATTTTTGGGAGTTTGGGAATCAAATATGATGATTTGGATGAGTTTGGAATATGATTCCCGTAACTGGTATTTCTGCAGTTTCGTCATAGCTTCTTGATTGATCGATCGACCAAAGAGCATTGATCGATCAACCCCTCCTGGAAAACTCATATTCCCCTTTTTAAATAGTTTATTTCGATTTAAATGAGTAGTAATCTTTGGACATTACTGTTAGAACATTTTTGGAGATAAAGAGGACAAGTAGGACTTCATAAAAATGGAGCTTTTAATGTAAGACGAAATTAGGGTTAACGGGGAGTGAATTACACTTAAGGAATAAGGGGAACGTGTGTCTGAAGGAGTGAGACTCGTAAGGAAGTTACGTCGTAAAATAAAAGAGTACCTATTGAAATTACACTTAGGGGGAAATAGGATACTATGAGTTATACAAAGTAACTTTGGAATAATCCCATAAATAAAAATGAAATAGACGAGCCGTTATACGGGATAATCTAGTAAAGTGTACTAAGAATGAATATCATGAGATTGGGTCGTGGGTGTACCTAATTTAGAAATGGTAATTGTAGTATACATATATATGACTGTGTCTATGCATATATTATATACCTTTAAAAATAATGCCATGCGCTACTTGCTATCACCGAGGTTACCGCACCGGGATAGTCTTATCTCGATGGGACCTTTATGGAGAATATTGACTTGTACCCTAGAACATAGGAATCCTTGGTACAGGCTATCTGATCGATAGTCAGACGGTCCTAAGAGACGTGAGGGTATGTGCTGACCTCTTAGTGACTTGGAACTATGCTTCACCTCATTTTGTATGTGTTTTGTGTTAATACAGTTCGAGTGTGACTTTGAACTAGTATTTCCCTTAGTATGAGTGATACGGAGTATGTCAGCACCATAAATTTTATGTGGGGTGCCGATAGAATATATATATATATATATATATATATATATATTATATGAGTGATTAATATTTATATGGACTTGAAATTGGGAACTTTATACTGTGACTAAAAGTAGTTAAGTAATGAATAAATATTTCGACTTTAATATAAGTGTTTGAAAAGTTTGAGGCAATGTTGAAAGACTTTATAATGAAATGAAACTCTTATGAATGCTTTACTCTCAGATAATCATTATCTTAGTCCTAGTAATGGTCGACATGAAATCTTATAAGAAAATTTAAGATAAGTTTAGCTTGTGGAGAATAATAGTGCGGTAGGTGTGCGCATTATAAGAGAGGTGAGAATTTATCAAGAGAGTGACGCATCCTAATATGATTGTTACATTAGCCGGTAAGCATTTTAAATACTTACTAAACTAAATTTTTAACTGTTTTACAATTGGGCTCTGACCCGTTTCCTGTTATATCTTCTCTCTTGTATATATATATATATGTATATATTACAGGTGCCCAGCCACAGGGGCGTCATGCTTAGGATTCTTCAGAAGGAACGTGCTGCAGCTTAGGTGGGAGTTGCAGGCCTTTTGCTTAGACACCCTCATTATTGATTCCACTCCTAGTTCTGTTTTATCCAGTTGGGCACGTGTCGCTTTTTTTCCTTATTCAGTTGGTTTTGACAGAGATTTTGATTCATTTACTTCCAGTATTTCTACTTTGGGATTTGTTACTATCCGGATGTTTTCCCTTTGAAGTTTTAAAGTTGGTATTAGATATTTGAATGCTTAAATTGCTTGGATTATCTTTTCCAGTTTAGTTATTGTGTGACTCTTAAAACTATGAATTATGAAAGGTTTTTATTAATGGGCTTAAATTAAATATGGAAATAATGTTTTAAAAATGGTTTTGTCACTTAGCTTAATTAATTAGGGTGTTTAATTTGAAGAGTTATTTTGCGACAGTGATGCTAAGAATGAACCAACCGTTCACCTTGGTTATAATTTAATAAAGGACTAATCACCCGGTATTTAATTAGGCGGGGTGTCACAGTCACGTGTTGATCATTTGTTCGAAACCATGGACTTGTAATCTCGACTTGTACTCTAAGCTAGCAATCATTGGACTCCAAGATTGATTAGTTAATATGATACCTGTCCCTCTCTTTCCCTAAGGACATAGGCAAAGAAAAGTTGTTAAACCACATTAAATCTTGTGTTTATTTACTTTACTGCATAAGTTCATAGGGAAAATTAGTGAATTCAATTATATAAGATTCAGATTTTCTAGAAAAATTATGAACACAAAAGGAGAAGATTAACGGCTAAAGTTAATATTAGAGATATTAGAATTATTAAAGATAAAATATTGAAAGAAACAATGCGTAATGAAAAATATAATACGAGCATAATTTGGAATAAGATGGTTATATATGTTGGAGGAATATCGAAGGAGATTCTTAAAGAATCAAAAGGTAATAGATAACAAGATAATGAAACTTGGTGTTGTAATGTAGAAGTGCAATAGAATAAAATATAGTAAAAACTAAAAGTAAGTTCTTTAAAACATGATAATCAACTAGAAACAAAGAAAATTTTGAGAAACATTAAGGCGCAAAAAACTAAGTTAACAAAGTTGTAGCATATGTTATGCTTATGGCATATGATGATCTTATACAAAACTAGGAACACAAGATGAGGAAAATGGTATTTATAAGTTTGTTAAACTTAAGAATAAAAAAAAAATCATTAATTGTATTGAGTGTGGTGATTTGAGAGTCTTATTCAGGGATGGATATATTATGGAACTATGAAAAAAATTATTTAAGAGTTTATTAAATGAAGATAATGAGAAGTAGAATATATACGGGCGGAAGTAGGGAGATTGATATTCTCTATCTAATGTTACGTTTCGTAATTATGTTTCACTACTTAACTTACTAGTTTGATATATATCTTTAAATACATAATATATATCAATCTACTAATACACAGAAGTATAATATCATTAAGTATATATTTCACACGCAATATATACTAAATATCAGTCATTACTATTTTGTCCTTTTTACACACGTAAAGGACTCTTGGTTCGGAATGATTCATAGACCCCAAGTAAGAATTGGTTCGGAATGATACATCGACCCCAATTATTTATATACACAAATTCTGGCTCGGACTCTTTCATCACTCCACCAGTTCAAAGGTTTGGTTTGGCATTTTACATCGACCCCAAACATATAATAACCCTATGTTAGTTCGGAATACTCCATCGACCCTAACATATAATAACCCTACGTTAGTTCGGAATACTTCATCGACCCTAACGTATTTAATTTAGGTATACATACCTCAACCTACTAGTTCATACAATTTATTAGGTACACACCCGACCTATCAATCATACTTGTACGTCATATAGTTTTCTCTTATATTAACCATAATTGTTTCCTTTACAAATTTATTTCACTTTCATATTAATTTGAGTATTCACACAACTCTAAGGGTCCTGGTTACCCCTTGTTATATCAATTCACTAGTTACCCTTGTTAACCTACTGACTCAATAAATTTAAGCTCGCTCATGCTTTTTCGTAATTATATTCTTATCATCTCGAATTAGAATACGTCACAATCAGGCCTATGAATCTCCACTTTAATTCTCTCACAAAATTAAAGTCCAACACTCAATCATATACCTACTTCCATATCATTATTCCAGAAATATATTTCATCAAGGTCCCAAGCACTTCCCCGATAAAATTTTAGTCATTTGAGTCTTAAAAAGAAAGATCTTACATTTTCTCGCAGCCGAAACGAATTGTAAATTTTCTGTCAGATTAAACACCCTCTAGTAAAATTTTGATTTCTCCCTCTACAGAATTCCGATTGACCTGATTCCAAGTTCAT
Organism: Sambucus nigra; assembly: GCA_949130495.1. NCBI lineage: Eukaryota > Viridiplantae > Streptophyta > Magnoliopsida > Dipsacales > Adoxaceae > Sambucus > Sambucus nigra. The sequence continues at coordinate 556,010,039 of OX422208.1, forward strand.
TGGAAAGATAAGAGATTGACCTTTCCATACATCTATGACTGACACTCTAATTCGAAGTACAACTCAAATCGTAAATGTTTAAGGTCGCGTCAAAATTATAGCCGATTACTATGCTGGCAGATCAAACACCCTGTAATAACATGTCGATTACACCCTCTACAGAACTCCTATTGACCTGATTCTAAATTCATTGGATAGATAAGAGATATAACTTTCCAGACATGTATGGTTCACACTCTAATTTGAATTAAAATTCAAATTGCATACGTTGAAAGTTATGTCAAAAATTCTGGTAGATTGACATCTTGTGTTCATCAACCCTAGGTCATTCAAGATTCATGTTCTTTAACCAAGAACTCATAAAGATTCTATGTTAATCATCAAATATATTAAAAAAAAATCATCTTTACTTAGGGATTCATTCTACATGAAATCCTACCCAAACATATGATCGATTCATACATTTAATTCAAGGTTTTTCAATAGAATCAACCAATTCTAAAAAATCCCTACACATGGGTATTATAACTTGAATTTGATTTGTAATAAACACTTGCCTTGATAGAGGGGTTCTAATTTTGTGATTTTTGTTTATGATTGATTTTTTTTCTCCTTCAATCTTCCCTCCCCACATGTTTGTAGTGAAAGTCTCCTTTGAGTCCTTCCCAATTCTTCATTTTTCCTTGAGAATTTTTTCTCTCTTCTCTTTAATGGCTATGGTGTATTTTCTTCTCTCTAAACCTAGCCTCCATCTTTTATAATCTGACTTAGAGTTATTAAATTCGTAGGTCTTCTCACTCCTACATTTTAAAAGACTAAAACGGCCCTGAATGGTCCCAACTTAGCCCAAAAAGTCCCGAAACCTAACTAGTACCCATGGGTATACTATTTTGACTATTTTGACCCTTTCGAGGTTAACCCTGACCTCTAAATTGTAATTTGAGTCACTTAAAAATATATTACTCGTTCTCACCCCAAAACGGTCTACACGCGTTAAGTAACTATTTACTACTCGCACTAAGTAAATAGAATGAGGCAATATTAATCGGTATCTATCTCTCGATTAATACTCCATAATCACAATTTTTAATAAATCTCATTAAATTACTTCTCTTACGAAATTTAAATTAAACCATATTTTCTCATTTAATTAAATATAAATATCTAGAAATACAGGGTATTACAATCTTCACCTATAAAATGGGTCACTTGGGATAGATATACATTAAATCTTAGACAAATTTTTTAGAATAGTATAGTGTAGTATAGACCCAGTTTTAATTTAATTTACAGTTTGTAATTCATTTTCAATTTTAATAAATTATTCAGTTAATTTATTTAATTGTTTTACAGTTAGTTAAATATTTTCACAATTAGTTTGCTAGCTTAAAAAATTATTATCTTCCCATTTTATATGTACCCTCTCATACACTATTTTATTTAATTAAAAATTATTTCTAGGTAATTTTAATTAGGTTGAGATTAATGAACTTATTTTGGGTGAGTAGTGGATTTGGTATGGTATAATGGAATAAACTGATTTTTAACGGGTGATTATTTTCGAAAATACACTAGGGACCTTAATGGGACATGTCACATATGCACCATATTTATGGCATTGCGTGTGTAATTTTGGGATTATTTTTAATGCCAAACTTGTATTTGGACTTTTATTAAAATTTGGGGAGTGATACACTGGGTTAAGTAACTATTTAAACAAGTATTAATCACGTTTTAAACGTGTCTAATCATGCAACTATTTATCCTATGTATTATGAGGTGACAGATTTAAGACTCAACCTATGCTTTTTACAGTTGTAAATTAATTTAGTTTAAATATTTACCTATAATTATTCTATTGTTAAAACATTAAAAAACAAAAATAATATTTTACACTTTCTTTTTGAAGTAATAAATCAATTAAATTTTAACGACATTCCCTATGGATTTTATACCCAAACTCGCCGCCGTACATATAAAACAAGTGTAGTTAAAGTTTTCTTTTGTATTAGTGTGAAAAACAGACGACAACACAAGACTATTTACACGACACTCGTTTTCACCTTGTATACATATATCACATGTGTAGTTATAGTTTAGGTTTTTGTATTGAGGTGCAAAATTGACAACAACGGCAAGCATATTTACACTTAGTTTTCACCCTGTCAAAATAGCGCCGTTGTTGCGGAATGTTTTGTTCTAAAAATTTATTTATTTATTTCTTGGTATATATTATTGTATATTTTTTGTTTTAATTTATTTGTAGGTACCGTAACCATTTGAGATTCAAGAAAATTTGAAGTCTCCATGTTTAGAAATTTTTTAAAAGTGAACTTTTTGTAAGTATGTCTTCATTTAATTCTTTCAATAATTCTGCTAGTTTTGATATTGGTTCGCAATATTACTATAACAATAATTTATCAACTTCCCAACTACCGATGTCTTTCGGTGAATATTTATAAAATTCTAAAAATCAATATTCGAGATCTTATGAAAATAATTATTATAATAATGGGTCACAAAATTTTCACAATAACGGTACTTAAAATTATTAGAATAATAGTTGTGGTACATAAATATAACTTAGGCCCAATTTGAGACTGGTTGACCAGGCCCAACAGCATGTGGGGCACGCCCAACCCATCATATTAGCATCAATGGATTATTAACATCATTTATCACGTGGATAATTATGCATAAATCTAGAATCATTATCAACTCACGTTAGTTACCCAAAATCTCAGACAAGGTATTCAGGGAGTCACCACGCATGCTTATCTTAGGTTGAGGGAGTTTCTTGACTGATTCAACCACAGCGGTTTTATATAACTATTGTTGGGAACATAGACCCCCAATTTTAAAATCTCTCGCTTTAATTTCCAATAAGTGCGGAATAAAGATGGTTGCTAACAAAATTTAATTTTTCAATATTTATTTAGTTTTCTTTTCTTTAAAAGACGAAAAATTATAGTGAACACAAATTTTAATTTCTTTTTAAATTAAAATTAAACTATACACAAAGTAAATTAAAGTAAACACACGCGAACTTTAAATTCACTCAAACCAAATTAACTTAATTATCAAGTTTAAACAATTTAGGCAAGAATATTATCCAATTAATTTAGGGCCAACTTGATTTAAATTAACTTAAAATCAAATTACCCAAATAATTAAACATGCACCATTTTAAGCAAGGTTGTGAATTAAACCCAATTTTTATATTTTTACCCTAAGCATGCGTTCTAGGTGATGGTTCAAATTTTATAAAGACTTGGCAAGAGGACTTACATAACAAACCCGACTCCCTTCAATCCTTGACGCGCTCCTTCGATCCTCAACCTCTGCCTAGCGAATAACCGTGGACTCCGCATCAGTCTCGGACTCCACTGATGGGGCTCTTGGACACCATCACCCTCACACGAAGCCTTTCTTTGAGTGGCAACACCGTAGCGTAAACAAACAATTTCTCTTATTGTTGGGGTAGAGATAAGACCCAAACTCTTTTGTTCTTGGGTAGAAAAGGGGACCCGGTGCCAAACACTCCAAGCAATATATATAAAAGTAGGAACTTGGATTAAACAAACTTTGGGTGTAAGTGTTTTTATGGAGATTAGTTCATGGTTACACAAAAACACTAAACTTTTGACCTAAGAAATGTTTCTTTGTAAAATGTTCTCTCAAAATGTGTTTAGAAAATGTCAAAAGTTGATTTTTCAAAAAAGGTTCCCGTACGAAATAAGTCTGGTAGAAAGTTTGTGGGTAAAATAATGGGAAAGTGGGGTAAAAACTGCTAAAATTGTTCCAGCCAGAAATCTCGTTCGAACAAGATTTTCATTCGAACGACATTTTGTTCGAACGACTTTTCTAACGAAAAGTCAGTTGCCAAAATGGAAAAACTCGTTGGAAGACTCGTTCGAACGAAATGTCAGAATGTTCATTTTTCAATTCTAATCTCAAAACTTTATTTTGAATAAAAATTACACCCATTAAAAATTATTCCAAGTTTCTACTAATATATATATAGCATTGCTACCTTATTGGAGACCTGAAATATGATGAATTGTTGAGGATGCAAAAAGGCAATTGAAGCTTGGAAAGAACAATGTCTTCATGTTGAACTAGGTCGATACGTTTTCAACTCAAAGTTGTCATAGGCTTGAAGGATACACAAGAACACTATCCTATGACTCAAATGTTTTTTGTCAAAAATTGAGCTAACACTACATAAGACTCAAATGGAAATTTATGTCCTTAAAAATCTCCCCCTTTGGCTATTCCAGGACAAAAACCAAAACAAAATCCTAATGGGCCGTCAAGCTCTTCTAGACTCAAAAACTTCCCACCCAAACATACAAAGAAGAAGCTTGACTCAAAGACCACTTAGGATAAATAGCTTTGCCGATGAAATTTTCCACTTCGAAAAAATTCCTGCACACTTAAGTAAACTATCAAACACATAGGTAGATATCAAGAATATTAATACATGTAAAATAACTACTGCCCCTAAATTAATTCTCCTTTATCAACTATGGTCAACCAAAGAAGATAGAACTCTCCCCTTAAGTTAAATCTCCTAAACTAAGATACGATTATAATAGGATTAGATACCATTTCTCCCCTATCATTCTCGACCTTTTTGTTGAGGAATAGAAAAAGGTGATAGAATTAATAAAGTACTCATTTCTCCCCCAATAGAATTAAGTATGAATTCTCTCCCTAAAACTACACGAGGGATCTATATATGGGAAAACAAGTACGACGAAGATGCATAAAGGGTTAAGGGCATGAAAGCATATGGGCAATAATAGACAATAACTAATCCAAGTAAGAATAATGGATGCTAACTATGATGCAAACAAAAAGATATCAATTTGAAATATAAGAGACTAAGAAAGTGATATCAAACAAACATTTTGCAACCAGTTAGATACCAATTATGAATTAAAGCATAGGTGGACTAGCTAAAATGGCAAAGACTAAAACAAATTACCATATATATATATATATATAATGAATATCACTAACGCACACGCACATATACATAGGTATAAACACCACACATGACACAAAATATATTAAGCTTTTCATACTCGTGTGGCAAAATTGTGTCCAAATGCATGTGGGAAATGGAAGTGTAGGGGTGTGAACTAGTAACAATTAAATTTAAACCCAATCATTTAAAAACATGTTGACGGAGTTCTCATTTGATTGCATAACTTTATCACTAGATATAGCCTCTTGTGACAATATAAATTGAACTCAAACAATGCAATCAAGCCTAGAATTTTGATGATTCTACAAACCAATAGAGTCATGACAATAAAAGCTTAATTATGATTCAAAGTCATTGTACAAATCCGTTAATATATCCAAACAAACTCCTCATAATTTTCTTTTTCTTTTCTTTTGAACATATTAACTAAACTATTTCGGCCTTGACAAATGTTCTTTTTAATGCCACAATATTAAGGCCTAAATTTCAATGGTGGCTTTTCACGCAAAGTAATTATGTCTTTCGCAGCCTGATTCCATTGATAGATAACTACACCAGATAAACATATTTTATTAATTTTTTTTAATCCGAAAAATGGTTATTACATGCATAAATCCTTCATAGTCATAGCAAAATGTAGATGACTAAATTGATGAGAGAACATCTCACTTAGCTCAAATATACATGTGCCATTTAAATTTCAAATGAGCTCGTGCATGTGTGAATTGAGGCATATAAAAATAAAATCAATTAAGCAATGAAAAATCCAACTACTCCATGTAGGCATGGCAAAGAACATTTTAAGGATTACAATCTTAACCAAAAGTTCTAGCAACATGTAAGCAAAAAAGAAGGGATTCAAACACAAGTATATGCCACATAAAGTGTGTCAAACCAGAGTACACACAAAAATAAAATCATTTTGAGTTTTTCAAAAATATTAACTAAGCAAAAATATTTACTCAAAAGACAACCAAAAATCATTTTGTATTTTCCATTAAGCTTAAATAACTCATAAGATAAAATACAATTAATAAACTAAAATCTTTTTGTATTTTTAATTTAATGCAAACTAAAATAGAGATAATACAAAAGGTAAACAAGTCATAATTTCTAGCGTGAGATATGTGTGACACATCGCCTAATTACCCCTGGGTGATCAGTCCTAAATTAAATTACAACAGATTTCTCAGTTGGTTCATTCTTAGCATCAGTGTCGAAACTTTTTAATTACTAACCACCTAAGTGAAAATAGACTGGTGCCAAATTTTATCTTTCATTAATTCAATGAAATACTCATGCGGAAATAAATCATTAAAAATCATGAGCTAAATGAATCCAACCGTCACATATAAATAAGAAATGGGGCTGAATAACCATCGGCGAAAATCCAACACAATTGTCGAGACAGATAATAATGGATCTCAGGTATCTCAAATAAATACTAAATAAAATCGTGAGCAACATGCGCCAATATCTGATAGAAAAATTCCTACACCAGGGATATAAGGAATAGACGTGACAATCTAAATCCTGCAACATCCACATATGCTGCAACAGCAAATCCCTGGAATGAATCAAGCCTGGCGTCCCTGTGGCTGGACGCATAAAAGGTTTTGAAAATATTTTATATCAAGGGTTAAAACTCAAAATATTTTTAAAACATTTAGCAAATGATTAATTTGAAGTAATATGAAATGCATGAATGCACTGTTTAAGTCAGTGTCTCACTCCCTTGAGGACAAACCCACCTCTCAACTAATGTTCACACCTAACACTTTCTTTATATCCCACCTATTTTTCTACCCCGAAAGTAGATACTTGATATATATCTTGCTAACCTCCCTACTCAATCCCGAGTATTTTCAATTCATAATTTATAAGTTATTTACTACCTTAACTTAGTTAATCATCTTTCCTTAAAATCCATATAAAATTCACTAGTTATATAAATAATACAATTTTCTCCATGCATTTAAACTTCGCGTATATAATTATTCACCCCATTATGTACATACAGTTATCTTATAACAACCCCACATGTTGAATGTGAATATAACCCATATATAATTAATACAATTCACTACATGTATTTAATGACCCGTGTATAACTATTTATCCCATTATATACGTAGAACCATATTACAACATTCACGCATATTGACACGACTCAGAATGTGTCTCTAAAGTGTGTACTCTCTAGGCTCAAGTGCAAGCCTGTCGCTCAAGTAATAATCCGACAAGTCGGGTATCGATCCTCAGGGAAAAAGGACAACGGAGTTGTGATGGCGGGATAAGATGGAGGAATCCTAACGATGACTCTAAAAAGGAAGGAAAAGATTTGGTTTTGGTTTTTGGGATTGATTAGGTTAAATGCAATTATGAAGTTATGATGAAATATGCAACTAACTAAATTATCTAAATGAGGAATGAAGAATTAAATTGAAACTGTTAAACTTAAATGATGAGAAAATAGGATGGGAACACAATCCCCCAACCCTAGTGTAGTGCAGTGACAACGTCAATCATAAATTTATCCGATCTAGAATTTAGGACTCCCAAGCATTATGTATACGAGGTTCAAGCCCGCGTCATACCTAATCTGAGGATGAGTAAATCGGTATCGCGGTAATTGCATTCAAATTGTACTCTAAATCATCACGAGTACCCAGAGGCAAACGAGATATAAAGATCCACAATTATTATGTAATTATGCGATACGATCAAAATCAATCGTTAAATTCATCGGATTCACGTTGTACACATACACTAACACATCAGGTTGGGTTCATGCATCCCAACCTTTAAAACCTAGCCGGACATGTTAAATGGACTAATGCATGAAATAGCAACATTACATGTGGAAGAATTCATGATGAAACTAGCTAGAAGCATGTAATACATATTATGAATGCAAAAACAAGTTGAATCAACTACGAAAACTAAGCATGCAAGAACAACGACAAAAATCTTGAATCTTGAATTAAAACTTGAAAAACAAACCCGAAACAATGAAATCTTGAAGCAATATAATCCCTTGATGTTCTTAGATGTTCCTCTCCTTTTTCCCTCTCAAAAACTGATTAAAAATATTCCTAATGGATGCTCCTAAGTTGTTACCTACGTTTCCTACAATTTTGGAGTGTTAAAAACCTAATAGGAGTCTTGGGAACCAATCGGCATAAAAGACAAAATTCGCGCATCAGGTACCCCGAACCAGTTCGGGTGTACCTGCGAACCGGTTCGCCCCCCCAAACCGGTTCGGCCTGAGGTTCGCGAATGTATGCTGGCCTGGATTCAACACTTAGAATTTTTCTGGCTTTTCTCTTCTTTTCTTGGATTTTTCTTCAACTTCGACTGAGCATAACTTGTCAACCGTAGCTCGGATTTGGGTGCCATTTCTTCCAGTGTTCTCATTGTTCCTAGCTCTTCGACTTTCCAGTTGGCTTCTTCTTTCGAATCGTGCTGAAAAATTACCGAATTGCCCTTGAACTTGCCTTCTTAGCTTTTCTTGCACTGTCTTGCTTCCTCTTTTGCACTGCTTGCCTGATTAACCTGTGAAACCAATAAGAGAAGCACGAAACACGAAATACTCGCCAACGAAGGTTAGTAGCATAAATGTGAATCAAATCCATATCAGTTACATCACTCGGGTTCACAAATGTACTGAAATTAGGGGAATAAATATACAATATTTATGCCCAATCACATATGTTGAATATAAATATAACCCATCCTCCTGAGTAATAACTCCTCGGATGTATTCTCTAAAGTGCTATCACACTAGGTGTACTCGCATAACCTAGTTACCCAAGTCAGAATCGCTCACTAACTTGGATAAAAACATACATAATGGAGGCGATCATATTCCTTCCCTGAAAGTGAGATAAGCCCCTCACCCATATAATGGACGCTATGACCTGGGGATATACTCACCCTACTCCTCAAGCTAGGGGATTTACCAACATCGCGCAACCTCCTCCGATAGCAATATAGTATATATATATTAATAATATCTAATCACTGATATTTATATGCACACACCATATATATATATACTATCGTACACCGTATATATATAAATATAAAATATCCCGGGTTTATCGCGTACTGAGTCCGTAACACTAGCCTATACCTAGTATCTCGAGTTTATGGTCCAACTTTGATTATTAATTAATTTACACATTAATTAATATATTACTTTCCTGAGTCCATAGTTTCGACTCTAATTTAATTAATTCGCACATTAACTAATTTATTTCCTTGGTGTCACCCAACCCATACACCCGGGCTTGCTCTCTTGGCCCGAAATTAAATTTTATCTGAGTCTATATCCCGACTCCAAATTAATTAATTTAACGCCCTAGAGTCACTCAACCAATATTCCAGAGCTCGCTTATTTGATTCATATCTAATTACTTCGGAATCAAATTCCTAAAATTGATCCATAAAGTTCCCCAGATAAATCCTCCCTAATCCTAATTTATGTCCCCAAAATTGTTAGGAATATCTGCCTCCTATTTATTTGTCACTAAATAAAACATAGGAATTAAATTGAGATTTTTTTTATTTCCCCCTTTTATATAAAACCGACGAACCTGTCAAAAATCTAGGACCATCGATTAATCAATGCCCTAAGTCGATCGATCGATCGACCAGGTCCCTTTCTTCTCCACGATTTTGTTTCAGCCGTTGTTAGAAAAACCAAGCTTCTACTTTCTCCCATAGTAATATCCGATCATAATCAACCATATTAAGATATGAAAATTGGTTCTAATCAACCTAGAAGCCTTAATTCAATAATAAATTTCCACAAATTCTAACGTTTTTCAAATTTAGGCTTTACGCGGGTTTCAAACACCCAAACACTTTACTTCTCTATTATCAGAAATTAAATGTCATTTATTGTTGGATTTAATCATATGGTTCCTATTTCTATACTACAGAATCACGAAACATACTAATATCACCCCAAATCTCATCAAGATATATAATTCCTTAAAAATCGATTTCACGTGAATACCCATTTATACCTAAAATGGATTTTGGTTTACATGTCACAAAAATATGAATTGAGTATCAAAATTGAACATCACAGCAAGTTACCCACTTTCCTTTGGGTTCGATGAGTCTGATCCGTTGGTGTAGATAAAGTGTTGACGTAGAACACCCAATTTGTCCCTCGATTTGTCTCCAAAAGATCCCCAATTTGTTCTCCACTTGATTCCTATGCTTTTCTCTCAAGCCCTTATGTTTAAAATTTATTAACTACCATTAAACACTCTCTCAATTAGGTTTGAAACCCCTAATCCCATTTTTAGCCTAATGTGTCAAGCCCAAGTGACCCAAATAGCCCCATGTGGGCCCGGTTATGCCTAAAAATGCCCCGTGACCCATTTACTACCCCCGGGTATACTTTTTCGACTATCTCATACCATTCGGACTCAACTGTGCACTCAAAATCGACATCCGAAATAATTTATAAAAATCGTTATCTCATACCCAAATTAGTCTATACCGACTCCCGACTGAGATAAATAAATGCCACGTCACTAATACACGTTATGACATAAATAAATTATTACTATTTACATAGTAATTAAATTTCCTTAAATATTAACCATTCACTCTTCGATTAATATTTAAATAAATATTACCATAATTAATTCAATTAAATTACGCCATACGAGTAATTTAAAATTTCTCGAATTAATTAAATATTACATGCACAAAAATACGGGGTGTTACATACTCCCCCTTTACAAAAGAATTTTGTCCCCGAAATTTGGTCATTACTGGAGCGAATAACTCTGGATACTGCTCTCAGATATCCTCCTCCTATTCCCACGTATACTCATCAATACTGTGATGACCACACTCCACTACAATCTAACTGGTGGTACTATCTTAGACTGTAGCTTGCACTCACATATCTACCAATATTCCCTCATATGAGGTGTCTTATTGCAAGTCAATATCCTCGAGTGGAACGTGCCCAAAAAGCTCAATTGCTCCTCTTGTATCCCTCCGGCTATGCCAGGTGGAACACATCCCGTATCCACTGAAGATGTTCTGGCAAATCCCGTTGATAAGCTACTAGTCCCACCCTCTCAAAGATAGGGAAATGACCCACATACCTCGATGCTAGGTCCCTTTTATTTTCGAACTTCATCACTCCTTTCATAAGAGACACCCGAACCATTACTTGGTCACAAATTTTTAACCCGATGGCCCCTGACAACATATTGTCCCAGAAGATGAGCCTATACTCTGTTGACTCCACTATCTCTCAGTTAGGAAATTTCCCTCCTATATGGGTGTCAATTTCCTTATTGACAAAATGCGTGACTATCTTTCGGGTAATTACCCGCATCATCCTTGATTCTTGAACCTTTAACTCACGATGACGTACCCATCCTTACATCCCCTAATTATATGAAAGGATACAACTTACTTAATTCCCACTGATGGACCATAACCCATCTCGGGTCCTAGCCGCTTGTTATTTCCCCACCTCTTATCTACCAATGGTGGATAATGAAACTTTTCCCATAAAGTCTCCTAAGGTGTTTTTTAGACCAAATGGTTATGAGGCATCACACGTAACTCTACATGTAGTAACTACTACTCCCGAATTACCTAAAAATCTGAAATACACAATCCTCACTTCCCGTCTACCAATCGACTTATGGGTGACACGTTCAACCCAATATGTAACTCTGTCCCGATCACCTCCTGAAAGTTCACCAACCTGAGCATTAATCCCTTCACTGGAAACATAGAATTTAAAAAATTTCCTGGTTGATACCATCCAATAAACCTTTTTCCATCCTTAAATGGTCTACCCGGTGACAAATTCACTATGTCCCATTCAACACCGATTCCCACGCATAAGAACTCTATTCCTTATGCGGTTTTCGTCAGGCAAGAATCTATACCTTGTCTATGCATAAAACCACTCTAGGTATATAACTAAGCGATACTCTTTTCTATCTTCCCAAAAATGTGGGTTTTTCCCTTGCCTCGGGATATCTTATTACATAGGTCTCCCCACCTTCCCACTCCCTACGGTGGAGGTAGTTCTCCTTGATATACATAGTCATACCCTTTCCTTTCTCAAATGGATTTCAGTTCACTACACTTTTCCACTTATTCTCTGATTGGCCCGCAGGCGTACATTCAATATGTTTATTTACGCATCCCTTTTATATAAGACGACTCTGAAATCACACTAACCACGGCTCCCATACAACCTATATCCCGTGATTAACCACACAACAATTACCTTAATTAAGCAGGGTGGCCATACGCCATGTCCCCGTGCTCAACCGCATGAAAGTTACCCGACTATGCTAGCCAAAAACCGTAGTATAACTTCTAACCCATAGTCATATCACATAAATAAATAATAACCGAGGTACCCAACCTATGTACTAACGACCAAACATCGGTCCACTTCCAATTTTGCGTTAAGTTTCATGCGTGGGACGTCTCGCAAAATGAAATCCAAATAAGAAACCCCCCGATACACTACTACCTAACATTATCGATCATTGAGATTTGTTAGACCCTTAGTCCATAGCACATACCCCCAAATACTTGTTTCTTAACACAAAATCATACATGCCTACTCTTAAGGTACAAAAAACAACATGAAATACCACGCCCTTACTATCACTAGTTCTTGTGAAAAATAAATCCTGAGCTATCTCTCCCCACTCAAAAATAAATCTAACCACCCTGATTCACTTTAGTAGACACCCCTACTTACCGGGATAAAATATGAGAACACAAGACCTCCTTATTTGTCTGGCGCACCACATAATAAAACATATATACACACGTATATATAGGCTAGACACCCTCTGAGGTGATACCTAGTAAAAATCATTCATAACCTTGTGTCACGAACACCCAAAACTTACTATCACTATCCGTAATAGTTCACACCCATCACTATCCAATCCATACCCAAGAAAAAATATGCTTTCATAACACTCCTCAAAATGAGTAAATCTCATAAACTATACCCTCTGAGTGTTCACGCCTACTTCCCTTCAGATAAAGCAAAAGAGAGCCCTGTTACCCCGTGGTAAACATATACTTAATAGTAACACTAATATATATCCACTAAACTCGTCCACCCATGCGAATATAGTGTTAACAAGAATACTGTGACTACCCATGTTACAAAATTCATCTAATTTATCCGAAAGATAAAACTCATACTTCCAATCGCCTATCCACCGGCGACCCAAATGGTTCCTGGACATAATTTTCTCACCCGATTGAACCAAAACTTTGCAATTATTGTTCGTACTGGGTATTCCCCTTCTATCCCCTGACTAGCTATGGACATAATCAATTGTTGTGGTTCCACTTCCCCGTTTAAGACACCTCTCTATGCCAATCCCCTGCCACTGGCCCAAATGGCCATGTTGGGGTTGTCCTTCCGCATACTTGGTAGTCTTGACCATAAGTGATACCCCCGTTGTCCCTTTGGCTTCCCTAGACCGATGGGACTCGTTATTGGCCTTGACGACCCGGATCAAATCCACCGTGAATAGGTAGAAATTTACTTAATTTAAAATATCAAGATGGGTCCCTTACTAGGTATACCCTTCCGTCGTGCTTCACTAGCACCATTAAATATTATTTCATCCTTAGGTTAAACTCTCTATCCTTATTGGTTCCTATATCTTAGAAGCGTTAATGTAAGATGGCAAACAAATGATAATGATGACCTCAACACTAGTCATCCTAGTCGAATTTCCCATCCATCATTGTGTATTCTTACACGGTTCATTATCCACTTGCGAGTTCCTCTATCCTTCTCTGTATTTCCTTCATCGGTTGCGAAGTTTGCTTATACAATTTATCATCTCTCTCACGATCATTTACAATCTTACCCATTTCATTAACATTGAAATTTTACTCGCACCCCAAGTTGAATAGCGGATGGACGATCTTATGGTCACACTGTACCCAAAATTTCTCGTTTGATTCCATATATTCTCCTTCATACGTCGTGACTGACTCTCGAAAATAATCCTCCCCGACACTCTCTCCTTGACAACAATGCTGAGTGAGTCCAAAATTATATCACCGTTCTATACGACAGTGCCTGGGGATATTTACTACCCCCGAGTGATTATCTTTTTCCATGAATACTTGACATTTTCTGCTTCCCCTCTGCTCTTGTAGTACTTCTAACGGCCCTCGCTGGTCATTCGAGGTTATTCGATGTACAATGCCCAATTGAACTCGTATATGAATCACATCAACTATACTTCATTGCAAGAGAATATAAGTCACGTACGTAGAGGAATACAACAATCCTATCATAAGGCTCTACATAAAAGAACACTAAGCTGAAGCGGGAAAAGCCGCATAGATCCTAAGGACACAAGAACCTGATGCTCTGAAACCATCTGTGACACCCCACCTAATTAACCTCGGGTGATAAGTCCTAAATTAAATTAGAATAGGTTTCTAAGTTGGTTAATTCTTAGCATCTCTGTCGAAACTTTTTAATTACTAACCACCTAAGTGAAAATAGGCTGGTGCCAAATTTTATCTTTCATTAATTCAATGAAATACTCATGCAGAAATAAATCATTAACAATCGCGAGGTAAATCAATCCAAACATCACATATAAATAAGAAACTAACCGACTAACCATCGGCTAAAATAAAATACAATTGTAGAGACGGATAATAATGTATCTCAAGTATCTCAAATAAATACTGAATAAAACCGTCAGCAACATGCTCGAATATTTGATAGAAAAATCCCTAAACTAGGAATTGAAGGAATAGAGGTGCCTATCCAAATCCTGCAACATCCACATATGTTGCAGCAGCGAATGCCTAGAATGAATCAAGCCTGGCGTCCCTGTGGCTGGAAACCTAAAAGGTTTTGAAAATATTTTATAGCAAGGGTTAGAACCCAATTTTTTTTTTAAACATTTAGCAAATGATTAACTTGCAGTAATATAAAATGCATGAATGCACTTCATATTTAAGTTAGTGTCTCACTCCCTTGAGGAGAAGCTCACCTCTCAACTAATGTGCACACCTAACGCTTTCTTTATATCCCACCTAGTTTTGTACACCGAAACTAGATACTTGATATATGTCTTGCAAATCGCGCTACCCAATCCCGAGTATTTTCAATGCATGATTTATAAGTTATTTACTACCATAACTTAGTTAATCATCTTTCCTTAAAATCCATATAACATTCACTAGTTATATAAATAATAGAATTTTCTCCATGTGTTTAAACTTCTCGTATATAATTATTCACCCCATTATGTACGTATAGTTATCTTACAACCCACATGTTGAATGTGAATATAACCAATTTATAATTAATATAATTCACTACATGTATTTAATGACCTGTATATAAATATTTATCCCATTAGATACGTAGAACCATATTACAACATTCACACATATGTTGAATATTAATATTACCCATCCTCCCGAGTAATAACTCACCGGATGTATTCTCTAAAATGCTATCACACTAGGTGTACTCACATAACCTAGTTACCCCAAGTCATAATCGCTCACTAACTTGGCCAAAAATATACATAATGGAGGCGGTCATATTTCTTCCCTGAAAGTGAGATAAGCCCCTCACCCATATAATGGATGCTATGACCAGGGGATATACTCGCCCTACTCCTCAAGCTAGGGGATTCACCTATATCGTTCAACCTCCTCCGATAGCACAAGAGTATATATATTAATAATATCTAATCACTGATATTTATATGCATACACCATATATATGTACTATATCACACTGTATATATATAAATATAAAATATTCCTGCTTTACCGTGTACTCAGTCCGTAACACTAGCCTATACTTAGTATCTCGAATTTATGGTCCAACTTTGATTATTGATTAACTACACATTAGTTAATATAATACTTTCCCGGTTCTACAGTTCTGACTCTAATTTAATTAATTCGCACATTAATTAATTTATTTCCTTGGTGTCACCCAACCCATGCACTCGGGCTCGCTCACTTGGCCCAAAATTAAATATTATCCGAGTCTATATCCCGACTTCAAATTAATTAATTTAACACCTTGGTGTCACTCAACCAATATACTCGGACTCACTTACTTGATCTGTATCTAATTACTTTGGAATCGAATTCCTCAAATTGATCCATAAAGTGCCCCACATAAATCCTCCCTAATCCAAATTTCTTTCCCCAAAATTGTTAGGAATATATGCCTCCTATTTATTTGTCACTAAATAAAATAGAGGAATTAAATTGAGATTTTTTATTTCCCCCTTGTATATAAAACTGGCGAACCAGTCAAAAATCTGGGACCATCAATCGATCGATGCCCTGTGTCGATCGATCGATCGACCAGATACCTTTCTTCTCTACGATTCCATTTCAGCCATTGTTAACACAACCAAGCTTCTAATTTCTCCCATAGTAATCTCCGATCATAATCAACCATATTAACATATGAAAACGGGTTATAATCAACCTAGAAGCCTTAATTCAATAATAAATTTCCATAAATTCTAACGTTTTCCAGATTCGGGATTTACTCGGGTTTCAAACCCCCAAACACTTTACATCTTTATTATCAGAAATTAAATGTCAATTCTTGCTGGATTTAATCATGCGGTTCATATTCCTATACTACAACATCATGAAACATATTAATATCACCCCAAATCTCATCAAGATATACCCTTTCTCAAAAACCGATTTCACGCGAATACCAATTTATACCCAAAACGGATTTTGGTTTACACATCACAAAAATATGAATTGAGTATCAAAATTGAAAACTAAATCAAGTTACTCACTTGCCTTTGGGTTCATAGAGTCTGATCCGTTGGTGTAGAGAAAGTAATGATGCAGAACACCCAATTCGTCCCTCGATTTGTCTCCAAAAGATCCCCAATTTGTTCTCCACTTTCTTCCTCTGCCTTTCTCTCAAGCTCTTATGTTTAGAATTTATTAATTACCATTAAACACTCTTTCAATTAGGTTTAAAATCTCTAATCCCGTTTTTAGCCTAATGGGCTAAGCCCAAGTGACCCAAATATCCCCGTGTGGGCTCAAGTATGCCTAAAACCACCCTGTGACCCGTTTACTACCCCCGGGTACACTTTTTCGATTATCTCGGCCCATACGGACTCAACCGTGCACTCAAAATCTACATTCAAATTAATTTATAGAAATCGTTATCTCATACCTAAATTATTCTATACTGACTCCCTGTTGAGATAAATAAATGCCACGTCACTAATACACGTTATGACGTAAATAAATTATTACTATTCACTTAGTAATTAAATTTCCCTAAATATTAACATTCAATCTCTGATTAATATTTAAATAAATATTACCATAATTAATTCAATTAAATTACGGCACACGAGTAATTTAAAAATTTTCAAATTAATTAAATATTACATGCACAAAAATACGGGGTTTTACAATATGAAATAAGGCAATGACTAGAAAATGAGTAAACATGCATACAAGTAGCAATGATATATGATATGAAGCACGAAAGCCTATAGTATGCAAACAATTAACACATTCAACCTTTAGATTTAGCAAGGGAGGAAGAATGTGAAAGCAAATGAGAATAAAAAATCATATCTTGTAAAGCTACCGAGTCGAATCTCGTAACCCAAACTAATAATGAATGACGATATCGGGATATAGGAATCTTGGCTACCTCGGTTGCCTTACATTGGGATTTTCTAAGACCTCGTTTAAGATCAAAGAAAAACTTCCTAATATGACCTTTTCGACCACAATGAGAGCACCTAAAGACTCGGTGAAAAGACTTACCTAAGGAATGATCAATCACATTGTTCCTAGAAGATTCTCCTAAAACATTGGTTTTGGATTTATGAGTTGATTCATTACAAGTATCGAAGCCTAAACCACACATGTCATTTTTAATTTGGAATGTTCCTAATATTTGATCTAATTTCTCCGAACGACACTCCAAATCACATTTCACTTTACAAGAGTAGTCTTTTAATTTAACTTCTAAATCTAAAATGTTAGACTCTAATAAAACACTGTGCTCTTCAAACGCGAGAAGATCATTTTTCAAGGATTCCATTAAGCCCTTAAGGACATCTCTTTCGCCTTCTACGTACTCAAGCTTCTTTCGAAGATCTCTCTCTCATATCCTAAGGTTATCAACTAACGCACACTCATCGACAACCTTGGCACGCTCCTTCAAACTCTCTTATAACTTCAAATTTGCCCTTTTTAATTTTATAGATTC
The DNA here is from genome assembly GCA_949130495.1 of Sambucus nigra. Taxonomy (NCBI): domain Eukaryota; kingdom Viridiplantae; phylum Streptophyta; class Magnoliopsida; order Dipsacales; family Adoxaceae; genus Sambucus; species Sambucus nigra. The sequence goes on from OX422208.1 coordinate 556,028,335, forward strand.
GACATATAATTATTGAAATGCAAATTGAAGTTCACTCACATTAAGCTCATTTTCACTTTCATTCTCTCTCTATTGTCCACTCTCACTACCATCATCTTTTAAACCTTCACAAAAAAAGGCCTTGGAAGTGTCATGATTTAAGATGTCATCGTCGGACAATTTCTCTCCATCACTAACATGACAAGCCACGAACGCGGTAAAGTTGCGTTCAATGGGGGATTTGGGTCCCTCTCTCTTTTAACTTTCATCACTAAGGGTGGCATTATAGGAAATTGGTTGTTTGCATTCTCTCGCCCTATTACCATAACCCTCACAACCATAGCACTTATTTGACTCGTCCCTATTTAAATTTTCATTAAAAGTTTTTGGGATCTTTTCGGCTTTGTCATGGTTAGATTTTTCAAATTTCTTAAAATCATTTTTAAATTTATCTTTGTTAAATTTAAGAAATTTACGAAACTTCCAAGCAAACATAGCCATATCTTCCGAGTCACTATCACTCTCGTCATCCACAACTTGTTTTTCCTCCTTACAGACTTTCAAAGCGATGCCCTTCTCTATTTTCTTTTCGATTTTGGAGGGTTACATATCTACTTTGTAGGTTTGCAAATCACCTACTTCCTCCTCAAGTTTGGTAAAGTGTAAGGTGGGTAAAGAATATAACACGGTCACCTTAGGGATAAATCTATCGGGTAGGACCTAAGGATTTTCTTTACAACTCGGTCGTGGGGTATTTTCTCTCCTACATTAAATGAAGAATTTACTATATCAAAGAGTCTAGCATAAAACTCATCGAATGTTAATTTTTCATCCATTTTGATGGTTTCAAAATGAGTGGTGAGGTTTTGGAGTTTATAAGCTTTTACGACACTTATTCCCTCGTGAGTGAGTTGTACGATATCCCAAGCTTCCTTAGTGGTTTCACACGTCGTGATGCATCGGAATTCATCTCATGTGATGGTGCTAAAAAAGGCATTTAAACCTCGAGAATTAAAACTAGCAGATTTAATTTCGTTCCCACTCCAATGCTCAACGGGTTTGGGGACACGCTCATTCTCTATTAAACAAGTAGGTGGAGACCACCCATTAAATTAGGATAACCAAACCCTCTCGTCTATATCCCTAAGTGCCGAACGCATACGTGCTTTCCAATATGCGTAATTAGAATCATCAAAAATAGGAAAGTTTGAAAATGGGAAAAGTTCCATTATTAACCAAAAGTATTAAAAAGGAAATTAACACAATAAAATAACGTTTCCGCTCTGATACCACTTGTTGGAAACATAGACCCCCAATTTTAAAATCTTTCACTTTAATTTCCTATAAGTGCGGAATAAAGATGGTTACTAACAAAATTTAATTTTACAAAATTTATTTAATTTTATTTTCTTTAAAAGATGGAAAATTATAGTGAACACAAATTTAATTTCTTTTCAAATTAAAATTAAACTAAACACAAAGTGAATTAAAGTAAACACACACACACACACACTTTAAATTCACTCAAACCAAATTAATTTAATTATCAAGTTTAAATAATTTAGGTAAGAATATTATCCAATTAATTTAGTGCCAACTTGATTTAAATTAACTTAAAATAAACTTACCCAAATAATTAAACATGCACTATTTTAAGCAAGATTGCGAATTAAACCCAATTTTTATCTTTTTACCCTAAGCATGCGTTCTAGGTGATTTTTGCAAAAGATAAAATAAATTCACAATCCCTCAATGCGCCGATGTACAAGGAAAACCCAAATCGAGAAAAACCTTGGACGACCTTGGCCTAACGAATTCACTAAATATGTTTCAAATTTTACAAATGCTCGACAAGAGGACTTACACAACAGACTCGACTCCTTTCAAGCCTTAACACGCTCCTTCGATCTTCAACCTCCACCTAGAAAATAACCGTGGACTCCTCCAGAGTCTCGGACTCCACCATTGGGGCTCTTAGACACCGTCACCCTCACACGAAGCCTTTCTTCGAGTGGGAACACCACAGCATAAGCAAACTGTTTCTCCTTTTGTTGGGGTATAGATAAGACCCAAAATCTTCTCTTCTTGGGTAGAAAAGGGGACCCAGTGCCAAACACTCCAAGCAATATATATATATATATATATATATATATATATATATAAGTACGAACTTTGATTAAACAAACTTTGGGTGTAAGTGTTTTTGTAGAGATTAGTTAATGGTTACACAAAAACACAAAACAATGAACTTTTGAACAAATAATTTTTTCTCTCTAAAATGTTCTCTTAAAATGTGTTTAGAAAATGTCAAAACTTGATTTTTCAAATAAGGTTCCCGCACTAAATAAGTCTTGTAGAGAGTTTGTGGGTAAAAAGTGGGAAAGTGTGGTAAAAACTGCCAAAATTATTCCCGCTAGAATTGTCGTTCGAACGACATTTCATTCGAACAAATTTTCTAACAAAAAGTGAGTGGCCAAAATGGGAAAACTCCTTTGCCAACTCGTTCGAACAAAATTCTCGTTCGAATGACATTCTTGTTCGAACGTCAATTTCGAACGAAATGTCAGCATGTTCATTTTTTAATTTTAATCCCAAAACTTTATTTTAAATAAAATTACACCCATTAAAAATTATTCCAAGTTTGTACAAATATATATATATATATATATATATATATATATAGCATTCATACCTTGTTAGAAACTTGAAATATGATGAATTACTGAGGACGAAAAAGGCACTTGAAGCTCGATAAGAATAATGTCTTCATGTTGATCTACGCCGATACGTCTTCAACTTAAACTTTTCATAGGCTTGAAGGATACATAGGAACACTATCCTATGACTCAAATGTTTTTTTTCGAAATTGAGCCAACACTAAATAAGTTTAAAATGGAAATTTATGTCCTTACAACTATAAATACAACCCAAACTCTAGGGCCAAGGGGGAAATAACATTGAAACCTTGAGAGAACTTAATAGAACATAGTAACTTCTCCGTGGACGTAGGCAATTTTCTGAACCACATATATTCTTGTGGTTTATGATTAGCATCTTACGTTCATTCTTTAATTACTTTCTAGAATCCTTTTAATTATGATTAATTTTCACTCACAATTGGCGTCATCCGGGGGAACAATTTTCCTTTCATGAAAGCAATTCCTTCAAAGAGTAGTTATGACGTCTCACCAACCAAACCGTGCACCCCATCTTAGAGACACGTGAGATAATTTGGCTCCACTGAGGGTCAGGTCTGAGTTTCGTCAAAATAAGAACCCAAGGTTCCGACCAGAACAAAAGTTTTTAGAGGAAAGCCACGAGTGGCCTAGGTATACTCAGATCTCATGCCTGGTGGATGCCTATGAAGCGTTGCTCCAATAGCAAGAGGAGTCTACTAGCCTTAAGGTAAAAAAGAATTCTCGCCTCCAACAACAACTACTACAGATGGAGAGAGAACTCTACCACAATCTAATGCTCTTTCCTCGAACTCCTACCCCTCAAGAGAGTGAGACTCGTAGCGAGGAAGGATCACTAGGTGCAACCAAGAATGTTCAGGTCAAGGAAGCCATCAAGGCAAGCGATACATAGACGACTTATGCCACACAAACGACATAAAGAGTATGGTTCGAAGGTAAATGGAGAAGGACCCTGCATATAGAGGGTCTAGGTCAAGCAAAGAACTAGCGAGGAGGGCCCTTACCACACAAATGAAGTTTTCCTTCATAAAAACCATTGAGGAAAATAAACCCCTAGAGAATTTTGTAACCCTTAGGTTCAAGGTATATGATGGAAAGACTAATCCCATCGACCATGTTCGGTAATAAAGGTAGGCTATGACTTTGTGGAGTTGTAACGATGTGCTGACGTGTCATATTTTTCCTCCAATCTTGGGCCACGTTGCCCAGAATTGGTTAGAGAAGCTACCTCATAGGTCGATTAAGAGTTTTAAAATGCTCATGGAATCCTTCACTACTTGTTTCATAACCATTAACTCTCACCCCAAAATAATGGACTCGTTGCTCACAATGAAAAATAAGCCATAGGAGTCCCTGCGCGAATGCCAAATGCTACTGGGAAGTCTTTAATAAGGTGGTGGATTGCTCGGAGCAAGTTGTAGTGGCATCCATAAAAATAGGCCTACCCCCACGTCAATGCGGTATCAATCCTTTACCAAGAAGGAAGATGATACCATCGATAATATCAGGTCACGTATTGAGAAATATGCCAAGGTAGAGGATGTGATCACACCAATCAAGATATGACTTGTCGCAGCAAGGCAAACAAAGGGGGTGACAAGGAGAACACCCTAAGAAGGGGAACAAGAAGGAAAATAGTGAAAATAATAAGGTCATAACCGATTGTTTTAAAGATTTTCAAGTCGTCAACGCAATTTTCTAGGAACCAATATATAATATTATGGAAAAGATCAAAGATTAATAGTTCTTCAAGTGGCTAAAGAAGATGGTAGAAGACCCCACCAAGAGGAATAACACACATCGATGCACATTTCACAAAGAAAACGGCACAAAACTGAGAATTTTAAGGTACTCAAAGCTCATATAGAGGAGTTACTCCAGACCGAGAATTTGAGTGAATACATTGAGAAGAAGTCTGACCAAGTCGTCACTAATGGCAACTAGAAACCAGATAACGTCTTGGATGATGAGATGGGACACGAGTTCATGGTCACACATGGGGCATCCAACCTCATGAAAATTCAAAGGAACGATGTCCCGATGGAGCTCAAGAAGGTCATAACCATAATGAAGGCATTCCAGATTGATCTCGCAAAAATCTAGGGTGGTAAGAATAAAAAACCAATGGACATCGACTACAACGAGCATATCATTTTCACGGAAGAGGATTTGGTTGGTGGTAAGAACCATGCCCCACGATTCACCGGTAATCACTCTCGGAATTGCAAACTAGTATGTGAATAAGTTACTAGTGGATAAAGGGGCACTTTAGAGGTGATTTACCTGGTTCACTTCCACAATCTCAAGATCACGATATCAGATCTTAAAGAGGCAACCATCCCTTCGATTGACTTTGTGGAAAAGAAGACCATGCCCTTAGGAAAAGTGATCCTTCCAGTAAGGGAAGGGAATATTTTGAAACTAATAGATTTTTTAGTAGTGGATATCGATTCTCCCTACCATTCCATCCTCTACTGAGGGTGGCTTCACTCTATAAAAGATGTCCCTTCCACTTACCCCCAGAAGCTCAAGTGTATCACAGATTGGGGCATAATGGGGATCAAAGGTGATCAAGCCATTGCTCAGAAATGTTGCATCATCTCCATCTGACCAAAGTAGAAAAATAAGAAAAAGAATAACGAGAATGAGGAAATTTCTAAATAAACCCAGGACTGGGTTACACCATAAGAATAATAATTATGGCATGGCCGAACTGGGGTGGAGGAAACTAGGGTCCGCTAACAGGGTCGTTGAAAACTTGGAGGATGTTTTTTTATAAGGCCTAGTTAGAGAAAAAGTTTTTTATCGGGACAGGTATGACCGACCTCAAAAGGTAAGAGTTAGGCAGAGCTTGGATGTATTCACATGGGAACTATACGACTTGTTGGGGATTGATCTACAGTTGTCTGTCATTGGCTCCATATGGATCCAATATTCAATCCAATCATACAGAAAGCTAGTCGAACACCCCTAGAGAAGGCGAAGGCAGTAGAGAAAGAAGTAGGTAAAATTTTAGAGTTAAGGTCCATCAGAGAAATTTAATTCTTGAAATGCCTCTCAAACCCGATTTTGGTCGGTAAAAGTAATGGGGGCTGAAGGGTCTGCATAGACTTTTTCGACCTCAATAGGGACAGTCTGAATGACATTTTCCCCTTACCGAAGATAAATCGGTGAGTTGATGCCACAATAACTCATAAGAAAATTAGTTTCTTATATTCTTACTCAAGGTAGCATCAAATCCTTTTGTTCGACCCCGATCAAGATAAGACTTCCTTCATCACACCATTTAGTCTCTATTGCTATAAGGTCATGCTGTTTGGCTTTAAGAATGCTGGAGCTACTTATGAGAGGCTATTTACAAAGATTTTCTAACACCAAATGAAAGACCATGGAGTTATACATTAACGATATGATCGTGAAGAACATGAATAAGGAGGATCATCTCCATAACCTAGCCAACACATTTGAGATCCTCAGGCACTACCAGATGAAACCTAATGCCAGTACGTGCTTATTCGGGGTCCAATCAGGAAACATTTTACTTTATATTGTCAACAAGAGGGGAATTAAGGATAATCCAAATCAGATAGATGCTATAAGTAGCGTCCAGCTGTCAAAAACATTGAGCGAAGTCTAAAAGCTCACTGGGATGCTCGTAGTTCTTAACCACTTTAATTCAAATTCATCTATGCATTGCCGAAAATTTTTCCAGTTACTCAAGAAGGAAAAAGGCCTCACTTGGACCGATGATTTTTCTAGGGCCCTAGAGGAGATCAAGTATTATTTAAGTAAACCCCTTTTATTAGTGTTCCCCAATTAGAGGAACCCCCTATGGTTTTATCTTGCAGTATCAAGTCATGCAGTCAGTTCAGCTTTGGTCTGTGAGAGAGAAGCCAAGAAATTTCCAATTTACTATGACAAAAAATGCTCTTCGATGCCGAGCAATGCTACATGACTTTGGAGAAAATAGTTCATGCATCAGTAATCACTTCATCGAAGTTGAAGTATTATTTTTAAGCCCACTCAATTACTGTGATTACCTCCTTACCTCTTAAGGCTATCTTACGCAAAGATAAACTTTCTGGATGAATGTCAAAGTCGTCAGTAGATATTGGGAGGTTTGACATTCAATTCCAACCAAGGACAGTAATCAAAGGGCAAGTTATAGACGATTTTGTTGTAGAATTCACTGGAGATGGCCCACCGACTATCCATTGGTCGTTCAATTGAAGATGAACGAGTAGGATTACAATGATAGGTGGACGTTATACATCGATGGTGCCTATAATTCCAAGGGGGCAGGAGTGGGCATTGTTCGTGTGACTCTAGAAGAAGCTATGATCGAGTAAGGAGTAAAATTGGGATTTAAGACCGAGTAAGAAGCGCTTATTTCTAGTATGTGTAAGGATCATTTTCTCAGGACAAGAAGAATCAACATTTATTGTAACTCTAAATTGGTGTCCAATCAAGTCAGTGGGGATTTTAACGCCAATGATGATCAGATGGTAGGCTACCTCATATTTTTACGCAAGATGATTATGAACTTCGAGGAATTTCATATTCAATAGTTCCCTAGGGGGCACAAAAGTCATGCTGATGCTCTAGAAGCCCTAAGATCAATCGTGGACTCGGAGCTCAGGAGAACAATCGAAGTAGAATTCCTTTTTAATCCCAGTATTGACAAGACATCAATCCCCAAGCATGTCCTCTCTATTAAAAAAAGGTCGTAGTTGAATGGATGATATCATTGCATACTTGCAAAATGAAACACTGTCAGCTGATAAGAAATTGGCCCATTAGGTCAGAGTGAAAGTTGCACATTTCTACTTGGACAATGGGGGAAATATTTATAGGGATCTTTCATAGGCCCCTACCTCTAATGTGGGCACTCAAAGGATGCCGATCAATTTCTTTACGAACTTCATGATGGAATACGAAGAATCCACCCATGAGGAAGATCCATGGCATTCCGAGCAATCAAAGAAGCCTATTGGTGGCCATTAATGCAAAGATATGCAAGTTTTTATGTTCAAAAGTGAAAAAGTGCTAAAAATTCTCTCTCATAGATTATTAAGCAACTAAGGACCTGAGTCCCTTGACCAGCCCATGGCTATTTGCATAGTGGGGTTTGGATATCATGGGACCACTACTTATCGCACCTAAGAATCGCAATTACTTACTAGTCGGCACATACTATTTGACCGAATGGGTAGAGGAAGGACCACTGGCCAATATTAGATGTATAGATATGATAAGGTTCGTCTAGAAGGACATCATAACGCGCTTTGGGGTACCAAGGAACAACATAACTAATAACGACACATAGTTTGAGGTCATACCTTTTTGGTCATTCTGCGAGGAGCATAAAGTCAAGCACCACTTCAGTTCAATAGCGTATCCGAAAAGCAACGGTCAAGTGGAGGGCTCTAATAAAATAATGGTTGACATCCTTAATAAGAGGCTGGAAAGAGAGAAAGGCACCTAGGTGGACGAGCTTCTTCGTATTCTCTAGGCATATCATACCATGCCCGGAAGACCAACTGGGGAAACACCTATCGCACTCACATATGGAATGGAAGTTGTTATACCACTTAAAGCAGGCCTCCTGACCATGCAAAAAAAGTTGGCTGACTAAGGAATAAACGGTGATACTTTTCACGCGAAACTCGACCTGGTCGATGAACGAAGAGAGCAAGCTATGATTAAACTGGTCTCATACAAGAAATAGTTGGCAAAGTAGTACAATGGTTAATTCAAGAAAGTTATAGGTATGAAATTACATCCTTAGTATAGTTCTCGACAGCGCCCTAACACCATCGGACAATAAGTTGGGGCCCAATTGGGAGGGACCATTCAAACTAATCAGAGATGATTTACGAGGAGTCTATCACTTAGAAATAATGGAGGGCATAGAAATACCCAGAGCATGGAATGTGACCAATATTAAGAAGTTCTACTTTTAGTCTTCTATTTAATTTTTAGCACTTAGTTTATGCAAATTTATATTTCGAAACTTATGTTGCTCATAATTGATTATTCAGGTTATGAGTCATTCGTTCCATGTCTCGCTAAAAAATCATAAGTTATTCAGTTACTTTACATTGTTTCCTAAGTAGCATGATCATCATTGGCTTTTAGTGTTTGAAAAGTGTTGATAAGGCTTTGATTTTATAACAATGGCAGTTTTGCAACCTACAATTAAAATTAAAGTCCACACGCCCTTATCATGACTAATATAGGTGACCTCATGACTTACACATGCAAGATAGAATCCCTACGGGGGATTCCTAGGCAATTAAACAACTTTTCTTGGTCGATTAAAATCCTAAACGGGTGGATTGCCCATGGACTAGGTGCATTCTTGCCATTATATTTTCTAAGCCCAAGGGAGTGTCACGAGATGAATTAAAAGGTAAGAAAGGTAGAATAACAGATGAAAGGCATAATGGACTAGAAAATACAAGAAAAATGGTATTAATTTAATTCATTCGACAGTGCCCAATTGTAAAAAAGTTCCAATTACAAGAAGAAAAAATATTTGCAACGGTTTATGGTCACCACTGTTGTGAGTGTAGAAAAAATCAAAATAAAGAATATATGAAAACAAGCATAAAAGGAAAAAAGTAAATGGAATCACACACAATAACGATATACGTGATTCGATAACTTGTCTACATCCATGGAATGGTTACTTGATATTCTTAAGTGTTTCTCAATGATTACAATTTTTCATCCCTCTGCCTCGGATCAGGGTGTACAATTTATAGATATCTCTTTTATAGATCTTGAGTTATTAAAGTAACCCCATCATAGTTATGTATTGGCCATGAGGTCGTGATGGCATCTTTTTAATAGGAAAGCTTACACAAAGGGCACACTCATCGTAAAAAAGAAATTGGAGTGCCAAAATCTTCCTGGGAAGTTGAAACTCATCATTATAGTATTGTGGTGATAAGGCGTTGTGTACTAAAACATTAGTTCAATATCTCTAGTCGTTCTTGTGCATACTCCATTCTTAAGATCCTCTTCGATTTAAAACATCGAAGTATCCCTTCTTCTATTCTTTCTCAAGGCCTAGTTAATTCCTGTAAGTTATAGTCTCTGTCCCTTTTTGGTTCTTTTTCTTTGTATTAGCTAGTCACTGTAGCTAGGGTTTCCTTTTGCTTGGTCAGTTACAGTGATGTTAGATGGTAAATTTGTAGGAGAGTTTAAGAGTAAATATAACATCCCTAACTGGGTGATTATCGATTATGCCCCCTTCCTCGTAATGTTCGTAAAGTTAATAACTCAAGGGGGTTTGATATTCCCCCAAAATTAGTTGTTTCTCAGATTTTTTAGGTACTTTGCCATTGTTCTTTCCCAATGTTCCCCTAATGTATGGAAGATTGTAAATAGTGTCCATAGGATAAATACTCTTTATGGAACAAAGTTGGGTCTTATAGAGATATGTTACTTTTATGTGTTCTTAAAGACCAAAGAGGTTTTTTTGTATCTAAAAACCAGAAAAGTCAAGCGACTTTTGGTGATAAATCTTCTGGATTCCCACAAAGGCTACTGGGAAAGTGGGTTCATTGTAAGGAACTGACAGCACCCCTTATAGTTGGAGGGGGAGAAACCATGTGACCTTCCTATCTTTGGTTATGGAAAGGCTAAAATAGGTCGCTTCCTTTTTTTCATGCTAACTTCTTGTGAACTCTTCTCATTCTTATGGCTGATATTCCTCCTCTTTGTTATTACATCTCATTCCTAGAACCAAGAGCCTGACATCAGTGAAATTAATAATAAAGAGCTCATGAAGTCCTGGAGCATAAAGGAGAGACTAATAGAAGTTGAGCATCCTATGTTGGTAGCCTTTCTCTTGGAATACAAGAATACGGGTACCAGCTTCATTGCTCAACCAGTTTATCAAGTCCTAATTTTGAAAGCTCTAGAGGTAGGCCCTTCTAATACAGCTCTTATTGAAGAAGAACGTTCTGAAGAAGAAGAATAGGAAAAAAGTGAAGAAGATTGAAGAGGAGGAGTAAAAGTGGAGGAGAAGAGGAAACAGAGGAAAAAGAGGGGGAGGAAGAAGAAGAAGAAGAAGAAGAAGAAGAAGAAGAAGAAGAAGAAGAAGAAGAATAAGAAGAAGAAGAGGAGGAGGAGGAGGAGGAGGAGGAGGACATGTCTCCTCTAGTTAAGAAGGGTAGTTTAAGGCTTCCTAATGATGATGATAATGATCATGCGATCCTTTCAGACATGAATCCGTCCCTGAAGGTTTCTGTAGCAAGCTCTCCCAAGGGTAGTGGTTCTGTCCCATATGATAAAGGAAGAGAGTAGGAGAAGGAGAGAGAGAAAAAAATAGAAGAGAGAGAGAGAGAGAGAGAGAGAGAGAGAGAGAGAGAGAGAGAGAGAAATAAGAGGAGAAGAGGAAAGAGAGAGAGAAGGCTGAGACTAAGAATAAATTAGCCTCTTAATCTGCTGGAGTTCCCACTATCTCTAATCTTGAGGGCGCTAGTGAGGGTTATTCCCCCTTTTTAGCCCATGACCTCCTCAAGAGGTAGGTGCTCACTGCTAATCGCGATTGTTCCTCGAGGCTAGGGCTAGATCAACTCACCCTCAAGACTATACAGGGAATGTATCTAGTAAGTCTTTCCTATTTGTTTCATTTATTTTATTCTTTCTCATTTTTATTCTGATTCTTTGTTGTTCTTCCTTATTCGTAGATGCTGTCTAATTTAACTACCCTTGTGGAAATTAATCTGATGGTTTTAAAAAGGAGGAGGAGCCGAACAAAGCCTTAGAGTCCAAGAAGGTGGACTTTGCCAATGCTCGCTAAGGCTGGGAACATAAAAGGAATGAGATGTCTAAGGCCTATGATGGCTTATTCTCACTGGGTACTGATTGCTAAGAAGTCCGAACTAGAGGAGGCCAATAAATATTTTACTGACAAGTTTGCTAAGATGGAGAGTGACCTCCCTCAAGCCAAGGATGACAGGTTTCGTGAGAGTTTCTATAAGTCTTACAAGGATGCTAAATGCCAGATGTCTTATGCTTGTAAGGTCTCCTTCAAGAAGGGATAGGACCAGGGTTTGAAGGTTGCTAGGGATCCTGTAGATTCCGATCTTTTTAGTCTTAACTCTCCCGGTCCTAACCCTTATATTGAGGAAGAAGAAGGAGAAGGTGTGACCAAGCTACAAAAAACAGTGAGATTATTCCCTGAGGGACAAATTACTCTACAGGAAATGGATGAGATATGGGCCTCTATTAAGGAGGAAGTTAATTCCCTGACGGACAAATTACTCTAGAGGACTGAGGTCGACCAAGTGGGCGAGGTACTGCAGTCTAAAAATTATGCTCTGTGAAAAGAGGTGGTAACCTTAAAATCTTTTGTAGGAGTATTAAAAGACAATGCCAAGAAGATGAAATACTCCTTTAAGGTGGGACCCAAAGAGGTCTGGGGGGAAGGTTATAATACTGATTGAGAAGATGACCCAGTAAAACTTAAGGAGGCTGAAAGTGTTTCTTTTTCTCGAGGATAGCTGAGTGCTCTTAAAGAGGTAAGAAATCTAAAGGAATCCAAGCTTTGGTACAAGTACCAGATTATATGTCAGACCTAAAGCCATAATCCCTTCTCGAAAGATGACAAATGGATTCCAATCGAAGCTATTCCTCCCCAACTTTTGGATCAAGATCTTGACGAAGATGTCAAAGAATTTATTCCAAATCCAGACGATGGTTAGAGTGCAGCTATAGAAGAATAGCCTGTTCGACGTTCTGGCCCCTCTTAGGATTTTATGTATCTCTTTTTGGTATGTTATTGTAACCTTATATTCTTAATAAATAACCTTTTTATGTTTTGAGAGTGTGCGGACTAGACATATTTTGGCTTTATTTTCTCGTAGGTTACATAGATTTTTTGTAATACCCCGTATTTTTGTGATATTTATTTATGGGATTAATTGAATTAAATGCGTATTAATTGGGAATTAATTCGGATAAAAATACTAGCGAGATGCGAGTTGGTATTTGATTTTAATGAGTATATATGGCTATATATGAATATTGAAATTATGAAATTTTTCGTGAGATTGAAATACGGCAATTTGGAATTTTGTTGAGACGCGTGTGACAGTCTTGTCAGGAATATAATTATTTTAATTAAAAAGTGAATTTTATTTCTATTAAATGTATGGTCATTTTGAGTGCGCCAACGCGTCCAGAAGGATCGAAATTATCAGAAAACACTAGCCGGGGGTTTAGTTTGGGTCTCGGGGCATTTTTAGGCCATACCGGCAACGAAAAAGGGTAGTTTGGTAATTTTGGAATTTTGGGAATTAAAACCCACGAAAATTAGGAATTAAAAATTCGATTCGGACTTTACCCACTAAACCCACTAACTACACCTTATGACTTAAAGGGCTACGGGGGTTATTGGAATGAGTTTTGAAAGAGCTTCCTAGGGCAACCTTAACCACCATTGTCATCCTTAGAGAAAAGCAGGTAGAGAGAGAAAGAAAGGAAAATTCTGCAGAGAGAGAGAGAGAACAAATCAACCTTCATCAATCCAACACCAAATTCAGAGAAAGATTAGAGGCAAGTGGTTTAATTTCATTTTTGCAAAGAATGTTTCTTCCATGCGTAGGAAATCATGAAATTGTATTGTTTTGGGAGTTTGATAAAAACCCATTGAATTGGAAGTAGAAATTTATATTTTGATGAAAAGATTTCATGTAGAATTGTGTTAGGATGATTATTCTGATAGAAATACATCTTGTATATAACAAAAACGGATTTAATTATGCCCATTGGTGATTTTAAAATTTTAGGGTTCATGTTCATGGGATTTGGGGATAAATGAGGGGAATTAATGATTTGATGATGTTTAGGAAGATTTGGCCCTAGTTAAAATGTTTTATTATGACCTACGAATGTTTAGTATGGATTAGAAACCTTAAAATAATGTTGGGACGATTTTTATGTGGGATTAGAAGTGAAGAAAATTAGAAAAATGAAAAGGGGAAAATCTCGGCTCGAAACTGGCCTCTCGTTAGAAGACCTACCCAGGTCGTTCGAACAATCTCGTTCGAACGAGCTTCTAACGAGTTGACCTTTGACTTCTAACGAGGGGGGTTTTTGTTCGATGCCTTTCATTCGAATGAAATCTCGTTAGAAGGCCCACTTCGTTCGAACGAACTCTCGTTCGAACAGCCTCGTTCTAACGAGACTTCTAACAAGCTGACAGTTTAGGCTTTTTGGCCTGTTTTAATTTCGCGTGTCCCGTAACCTTGTTTAATTGTAGAGATAACATTCACTTGATGATATATTGATATAGTTGGGATAATTGGGATATATTGAGGAGTAAAACATAGAAGTGTGATTTGAATTGAATGGAAATTGTGGAATAGGACGTGAGTGACTATTACGATGCGAGAATTATTGACGGCTTAAATAATTGAATTAATCGGGAATGTATGAATGGTGTAACATTATAAGTCGGTACGAGAATGAGAAGTGTACCACAAATAAATTACGGTGATTACTAAGATGTGTATATACTTAGTATGTGTATATTATTTTATGTGTATGACATACCTACCATACTTGCTATCACGGGAGGTTTACGTTCGCTTAGGGCCCTCTAATCCTTGTGTTACAAGGATTTAGATTGGTACCTCGAGAACATAGGTCAGAGAAGGACTTATTGGGATGTTAATAAGTCTGCTGATCGTGGGACCGTAGGTATGTGCGTGACCCATGTGATGTGATTGTGTTCGCCTCCATTGTTTGTGATTTGCTATTATCTGAGAATGATTCCTGAGAGATTCGGAATGCGTGATCCTTATGTACGTGATGTACCGGGATGGATAGCAGAGTATGTGTGCACCGCAGCTTAGTCTCGGGGTGCTTGTATTGTATATTTATGACGTGAATAATATACACTTAAATTAATGAGAACTTTCATGTTGGTATTGTGAGTATAAATACGGAAACGCTTTGAGTACCTATAAAGGGGTAACCTGTAATGAATTGTATTGCTAATAATCGAGAATCCGAGTTTAAGTAAAGTTCGCTATTTAGTTGATAACGCTAGAATGCATAATAAGAATCGAGTAGTAAGGGGTAGAACTTAGTGCGGTTTGGTTAGATTTGTATGTTACTTAGATGGGTACGGTACGTTAGGAGTGCACAAATTAGTCGAGGGGTGAGTATTTCATGTGAGTGCACGTCCTAACATGTATTTTTCATTCATTGTTTTAATGTCATTAAAGCACTTGCTATTTTTAAAATACTCTCCACTTTCGGGCTCTGACCCGTTTGCTTTCAAATCTATTTTTGTAAAAACCATTTTAGGTGCCCAGCCACAAGGACACCATGCTTAGGATCCTCATTCAGGTGACGAGCTGTAGCTGTTTGTGGAAGTTACAGGACTTTGCTAGTAGACGCTTCATCTATCTTGACTCTATATTCAGCTTTCATCAATTGTAGGGCATGTCGCCCATTTCTATTAAAAACATTTCCTATTTCAAATTTTCATACTTTTGGCATGTAATTAATTTAGGTTACACTGCTTTACTTAGTTCAGTTATGGGATTGTTCTAAGGAGTTTTCCTCCGGACTTATTATTATTTTGTTGCTTATTCTATTGCTTCGTTATGGTGAATGGTTGTTATTCTTTCATTATCCTCTTATTGCATGTTAATCAGAGTTAACTTAAAATTGGGTAACTCACTTTTTAAACACTAGGTGGTTAGTAATCATTAAAATGTTTTCGATAGTGATGCTATTAACTGGACCAACTTGGAATTTTGTATTAATTTAATAAAGGAGTAGCTACCCGGTATTTAATTAGTCGGGGTGTCACATTTTTTATTAACCAAAATGATATTAATTGACCAATTGTAGGCTCTAGGTAGACCCATATTTAATTTGAATCATTTTGGGCTCTTGTAACGGACTAAATGATGTTTGAGTGTTGACCTTCCTCCTTTCGTATGTTTGAACATTCTCCTGTAATACCCCGTATTTTCTGCGTTATTTATTTTTGGGGATTAATGGAATTAAATGTTTATTAATTGGAAATTAATCCGAATAATAATATTAACGAGATGTGAGTTAGTATTTTAATATAATGTGCATACTTGGCATTATATGAATATTGGTAATATTGATATTGTCGTGAGACATAAATACGGCAATTTGGGAATTTTGCTTGACGCGTGTGACCGCCACGTCATGGTATTGTGTTACATAATTAAAAAGTGAATTTTAGTTCCATTAACCGTATGGTCATTTTGAGTGCGCCAACGCGTCCGGAAGGGTCGAGATAGTCAGAAAACACTAGCCGGTAGTTTAGTTTGGGTCCCGGGATATTTGTGGGCCATACCGGCATCATAAAGGGCATTTTGGTAAATTGCATTTTTGGGGAATTAAAAAGTGACGAAAATGGGAATTAAAAATCTGAATATTTCTCAACCCACTTAAACCACTAACCCCACTATATGTCATTATGGGCTACGGGAGAAGTTGATATAGCATTTCAACTTCCACAAACCATTACTCACCTCCATATTCCATCATCTTCAACCTTGGGAAAAGCTTGAGAGAGAGAGAGAAGGGAACCTTGAGAAGAGCTTGAGAGAGAGAGAGAGAAGGGAAGAATTCTGCAGAAAAGAAAGAGGAGGAACAACTTAGTTACAAAGATTCTACACCAAATTCTGAGATAATTAAGGCAAGTGATTTAAACCCTTTTAATTCAAGATATGTATCCATGTGTAGGAATTTTCGAAATTTACTTTTGGAGATAAATTAGACCCATGAATTGAAAGTTAAAGGACATGAATTATGTAGGAATTGCATGTAGTATATTCTGGACGAATTTATATGTTGAAAACAGAACCTTGATGATCAAAAGGTAGAATTAGAAGAAACTTAATGATGTTCTTGAATGGAAGAAATCTGGGAATTAGTTTGATGTAGTTTTAATCCAAAGTAAGCCTTTAAATGATGAATTATGGAATTTAGAATGTTATTACTGATGTAGGATGTTAGTATAACGTTATAGTAACCTTATCTTGAAGTTTCATGCTTAAAAATGGTGATTTGGGACGAAACTGTAACTGCAAAACGAAGCAGTCCGTAAAAGACCTGTGTAATCGATCGATCGACATTCATCAGTCGATCGATCGACCACAATCGATCGATCGAAGGTCAAGGTCGATCGATCGACCTTCCCAGAATGAATAAAGTTTTCCTTAATTGAATTTTAATGATGATAACCCTTGGATAATTTTATTGGAGACATTGTGATTACCCTTAAACTTTAAGGAAGACCAGTAGGCATGATTATGAGATTTGACTTTAATTGGAATTTAATTTGAGGAATTATTCTAAATTAATGAAATTCGTTATGTGAGTTAATATTTGGGTTAATAGTACAAATTTGAATAATTTGATGAAATAAGGTTTGGGGCAGAAGTAAGGACCTTAGGTATAGCGATGTTATATGAGGGAATCATGGGAACTTAATAGTCTATTCGAGACAGGTTTTAAGTTTAAGATATTACGACGTGAGACGTGTCGACTATTTAATTTATACATTGTCGGGACACTTGAAATATATGAATTGGGAATAATGGTATAATGATGTAGAGAATACCCTTATTAATATTGAAATATCTAAGATGTGTGAATGCTTAGTAGATAACTTTATGTGTATGACATACCTACCATACTTGCTATCACGGGAGGTTACGTTCGCTTAGGACCTTCTTATCCTTGTGTTGCCCGGATTTAGATTGGTGCCTAGAGGACATAGTTCAAGAGAATGACTTATTTGTGAGTTAATAAGCCAGCTGACTATGGAGCGTAGGTATGTACGTGACCATGGATATGATTGAATTATGTTCGCCTCCATTTATGTGTGTGGTGTTGATTCCAACAATTCCTGAGAGATTCGGAATTTGTAATCCTTATGTACGTGATGTACCGGGATGGATAGCAGAGTATGTGTGCACCGCAGCTTAGCCTTTGGGTGCTTGTATTGTATATTTATGATGTGAAAATATACGGTTAATCGAGAAGGAATTTACTATAATAAATTGTGAGTATAATTATGGTAATGTTTTGAAAGATAAAAAGAGATCTTTTTGGTATTGTTAATAATTGTGAATCCGGGAATTAAAGTAAAACTCTCTATTTAATTACTAAGGTTGGAAATTTAACGAGAACCGAGTAGAAGTGTTAGAAACTCTTTAGATAGTTATGAGATAACACACGAATGGGTACAGGAACGTTAGGAGTGAACAGTTAGACGAGAGGTGAGTATATCATGTGAGAGCACATCCTAACATGTACTTTGCATATACTGTTTTAAATGTTCTTAAAGCACTTGCAGGTTTTTAAAATATCTCCACATTCGGGCTCTGACCCGTTTGCTTTCAAATCTATCTTTTTGTAAAACCATTTTAGGTGCCCAGCCACAAGGTCACCATGCATAGGATTTCCATTCTGATGACGAGCTGTAGCTGGTTGTGGAAGCTACAGGGATTTGCTTTTAGATGCTTATATCATTTGGATTCCTTATTCATTATTCCTCAGTTGTAGGGCATGTTGCCCAAGTTCCATTAGATACATTTCCATTTCAGTTTTCAGACGTTGGCATGTATTCATTTCAGTATTCAGTATTTCATTACTTACTTCAGTTGTGAGATTGTTTTATGAGGAGTTTTTCCTCCAGTTTTATTTATCTCATGTTACGGTTATTCTATTACTTCCTTATGGTGAATGGTGTTATTATTTCTTCATTATACTTGCATGTTAATCAAACTTTAAATTAAAATTTGGCAACTTACTTTTAAATACTAGGTGGTTAGTAATAATAAAATGTTTTTGGCAGTGATGCTATTAACTGAACCAACTTGGCGTTTTGATTTAATTTAATAAAGGAGTAGCTACCCAGTATTTAAATAGTCGGGGTGTCACAGGTGGTATCAGAGCATCAGGTTCTAGTGTCCATTAGGATCTGAACGGCTTGTTATGTTTCCGCTGAGCTTTCTTTGATGTAGAGCCCTATATTTTAGGACTGTTGTATTCTCTTGTTTATGCTACGTTCTTCAGCTATTTTAAAGTTTATAACTGCGAACTTATAGACTTTATTCTTATTTCAGAATGCCTCCACGACGTGCACCACGAGTTCCCAGGAATGCGGCACCAGAACCATAGCCCGCACCGGTTCAGGGCATGATGAACGCCGCTGAGGTTGCAGCTATTGTAGCCCAAGCGGTAAATGCCGCCATTGCCGTTGTTCAGCAGGCACCGCCTCAGGCCCCGGTTGCCGCGCTAGTTCAGGCAACTTCATTCCCGTCTGCTTGGGAGCATGTACGTGACGCTTTTCAGAAAGCGCATCCGCCAGAGTTTGCAGGCAGCTCAGATGTAGTAGTCTCGAGCCAATGGAGGAAGGATATACAGCGGCACTTAAGGATGTATGAGTACACGGATGTTCAGAAGCAGGTACTAGCTACTTTTAAGCTAGTTGGATCTGCATTGCAGTGGTGGGAGTCTATTACCACCGTAGGGGAGAGGGATACTCTCACTATACATGAGTTCTGGGTGCGGTTTGACCGCAAGTACTTTCCGTCAGCTGTTCATACAGAAATGAGGAGGAGATTGATGAGTCTGAGGCAGGAGGGCAAGACAGTGGCCGAGTATGAGGCCGAGTTCACTAATCTATTGAATATCGTTCCTGATGAGATACCGTCAGAGAAGAAGAAGATTGAGAAATTTACCGACGGGTTGACATGGAGGATCCGTCAGCATCTGTTAGGGAACCTTTTGTTGGCCACGTATTCTGATGTGGTTAACGCTGCATTGTTACATTGCCAGGACCACCGTTTTCACATGGCCGAGGGTAAGAGGTCGGGAGAGTCTAGCCATCAGGGCAGGACTGGAGGACATGGTGCCGGTGGGGCACAATCTTTTCAGGGGCAGAGACAGGTAGAGCAGGGTTCTCAGCAGGGGGATCAAAAGAGGTTCCGTTCAGGAGGTTTCAGGAACGGTCAGGGAGGATTCCGAAATGGCCAGCAGGGTCATAACGGTCATCAGGGCCAGCAGGGTCAAAATGGCCAACATCAGCAGTTTCAGCAGGGCCAGCAGGGCCAAGGGAGAAATGGTAACGGCCACCAGGGCCGGGGACAGCAAGGGCAGAGGGGAGGGAACTTCCCAGGGAAATGTTTCATTTGTGGTAAGATTGGCCAAAAACGTCAGGAGTGTCCTGATAAGGGCCGGGCCCCACAGCAGCAGCAGCAGGGTGCTCGACATGAGCCACAGAGGCCACTCTTTCCACCAGCCCTCCCAGCTCCAGCTCAGATGCCAGCACTACCAGCGATTCCAGCAGTTCCTGTGCAACAGGGGCAGCTACAGTATGGACGTGTCTACAACGTCCACCAGGCTGCAGTTCCACAGGCACCGCCCGCGATTGAGGGTACGTTTCCTATCCATGGCACTATGGGTCGGGTATTGTTTGATACGGGGGCTACACATTGTTTTATAGCTACACACTTCGCAAAGGCGTTAGGGTTATTAGCCACAGCGGAGAGCACAGTGACGTGTGTCGACTCACCATTGGGGAGTGGGTCACTTATATTCTTTATATGTCGGGGAGTGGGGGTAGAGATTGGTGGTTTGGTATTACCTGCGGACATGTTGGTACTAGATATGCATGTTCACGATGTTATTATCGGTATGGACTGGCTCACTGATCATAGAGCAATGATTGATTGCTTTGGTGGGAGCATTGTTTTTGCCATTCCAGGGCAAGAGATGTTTGTTGTGGCGATGCCTCGCCCAGAGGGAGGCTCGACTGCTCATTTATATTACATTGAGGAGGATACCTCTAAGGAGGTTGTGGTTCCTTTAGATTCGATCCCAGTCGTCAGGGAGTATTCTGATGTGTTTCAGGAGATACCAGGCCTACCCCCCAGTCGAGAGATAGATTTCGTTATAGACTTGTTACCCGATACGAGACCTATAGCACGAGCACCGTACCGTATGGCTCCAGCTGAGATGAGGGAGTTACGGGATCAGATTGAGCAGTTGTTGGGTCAGGGGTTTATTCGGAGGAGTACTTCACCGTGGGGTGCCCCTGTGTTGTTCGTGAAGAAGAGGGATGGTTCACTGAGGTTGTGTGTGGACTACCGGGAGTTAAACAAGGTTACGATACGGAACAAGTATCCGTTGCCTCGAATCGATGACCTATTTGACCAGTTGAGAGGAGCTTCTTACTTCTCAAAGATTGATTTGTGATCTGGATACCATCAGTTGCGTATCAGGGAGGAGGACGTCTCGAAGACTGCGTTCTTATCGAGATATGGTTCCTACGAGTTTCGGGTTATTCCATTTGGTTTGACCAACGCTCCAGCAGCATTTATAGACTTGATGAATAGGGTGTTCAGGGATTTCCTAGACCAGTTTGTCATTGTCTTCATCGATGATATTTTGGTTTACTCCCAGACAGAGGAGGAGCATGCCGAGCACTTGAGGCTAGTTTTGCAGACACTGCGCCAGAATGAGTTATATGCAAAATATGAGAAGTGCGGGTTTTGGCTGAAGGAGGTTCAGTTTTTGGGGCATATTATTTCCGACCGGGGAATATCGGTTGATCCGGGGAAGGTATCCGCGGTGAGAGAGTAGGGATAGCCCACGACACCGACAGAGATCCGTAGTATCTTGGGCCTAGCAGGTTACTACAGGAGGTTCATTCGGGGTTTCTCCACGATAGCGGGTCCCATGACACACCTAACCCGTAAGGGTGTGCCATTCATTTGGAGTGATGCCTGTCAGTTGGCATTTGATGAGTTGAAGGACAAGTTAACCTCAGCACCTGTGTTAGCATTGCCGAGACCGGGAGTTGAGTACCTTGTTTACACCGATGTATCCTTACAAGGACTTGGAGGTGTACTGCAGCAAGAGAGTCAGGCCATAGCTTATGCTTCCCGTAAGCTCAAGCCTCACGAGAAGAATTACCCTACCCATGACTTGGAGTTAGCGGCAGTAGTATGTGCCCTTCGTATTTGGAGACATTATCTGTTGGGGGAGAAGTTTCGATTGTTCATGGATCACAAGTCCCTACAGTACCTATTCACGCAGAAGGAGTTGAATATGCGGCAACGGAGGTGGCTTGAATTCGTGAAGGATTATCAGTTCGATATCCAGTATCACCCGGGGAAGGCTAACGTGGTGGCAGACGCATTGAGCCGTAGACCGGTAGATGAGGTGGCAGATGTGTGGAAGGCCAAGTGGAAAGAATTGGGACACCAGGATGCAGTGGCCCGATCGTTCATGTCTGTGATGACTGTTACACCGCAGATTGTCACAAAGGTGGTGAAGGCACAGGCAAATGACTCGTTCTGTCAGGAGAAGATAGTTCGATTATTAGCAGAGGGAGCTGAATCCTATACCATTAGCTCAGACGGGGGATTACGCTTCAATGGGAGATTGGTGGTTCCGAAAGGGGAGGAATTGCGGCATGAGGTGATGGCAGAGTCGCACGGCTCACGGTTTGCGGTACATCCCGGAGGGGACAAAATGTACCAAGACATGAGACGTCAGTATTGGTGGAGCGGGATGAAGAGGGATATTGCCGAGTTTGTCTCAAAATGCGCCACTTGTCAGCTCGAAAAAGTGGATCATCAGAGACCAGCAGGACTGCTACAGCCATTAGAAGTCTCGATGTGGATGTGGGAGAGCATCTCTATGGACTTTATCACGGGGTTGCCTACGTCGCAGAGAGGGCACGACTCCATTTGGGTGATTGTGGACAGGTTGTCGAAGGTCGCTCATTTTCTACCCGTCAGGACAGATTACACTACGGGACAGTATGCCCAGCTCTTTATTTCAGAGATAGTGAGACTTCACGGGGTGCCCTTAAATATCGTGTCTGACCGAGACAAGATATTTGTTTCACGGTTTTGGGAAAGTTTTCAGCAGGCCATGGGCACGGAGTTGCGGTTGAGTACGGCGTACCACCCGCAGACTTATGGGCAGACCGAGCGCACAAATCAGATGTTGGAAGACATGCTACGTATGTGCACCATTGACTTTGAGGGTGGATGGGAAAAGTATCTTCCACTGGTGGAGTTTGCTTACAACAACTCCTATATGTTCACCATTGGCATGGCTCCATTCGAGGCGTTGTACGGTAGACCTTGTCGTTCCCCAGCATGTTGGTTGGAGGTGGGGGACAATAAACTATTTGGGCCGGAAGTTATTCAGGATACTTCGGCAAGGATAGAATTGATTCGGAGTCGCATTCGGGTGGCTCAGGACAGACAGAAGAGTTATGCTGATGCGAAGAGATTCTTCAGAGAGTTCCAAGTGGGGGACCAGGTTTTGCTCAGAGTATCTCCTATGAAGGGGATTATACGTTTCGGGAAGAAAGGGAAGTTGGCACCGAGATATGTGGGACCATTTCCTATTATTGAGCGGATTGGACCGGTTGCGTACAGACTTGGGTTACCGGAGCATTTACATCGGATTCACGATGTGTTTCATATTTCCTCGCTGAGGAAATACCTTAGAGATAATTTGGCTCATTCTCTCATTGCTATGGAGGATATTGATCTCCAGCCAGATAGCTCCTACGAGGAGGGGCCGATTGCCATTCTAGACCGAAGTGAGAGGAAACTGCGGTCAAAGATAGTACCGTTAGTGCGTGTTCAGTGGCGACATCATAATGTCGAGGAGTCCACATGGGAGCGTGAGGATGAGATGCGCGAACGTTATCCAGAGTTAT
Source organism: Sambucus nigra (assembly GCA_949130495.1). Lineage (NCBI taxonomy): Eukaryota > Viridiplantae > Streptophyta > Magnoliopsida > Dipsacales > Adoxaceae > Sambucus > Sambucus nigra. The sequence continues at coordinate 556,051,777 of OX422208.1, forward strand.
TCTTACCAGGTACTTGCTAGTTCCGAATTTCGGGACGAAATTCAGTTATTAGGGGGGAAGTATGTAATACCCCGTATTTTCTGCGTTATTTATTTTTGGGGATTAATGGAATTAAATGTTTATTAATTGGAAATTAATCCGGATAATAATATTAATGAGATGTGAGTTAGTATTTTAATATAATGTGCATACTTGGCATTATATGAATATTGGTAATATTGATATTGTCGTGAGACATAAATACGGCAATTTGGGAATTTTGCTTGACGCGTGTGACCGCCACGTCATGGTATTGTGTTACATAATTAAAAAGTGAATTTTAGTTCCATTAACCGTATGGTCATTTTGAGTGCGCCAACGCGTCCGGAAGGGTCGAGATAGTCAGAAAACACTAGCCGGTAGTTTAGTTTCGGTCCCGGGATATTTGTGGGCCATACCGGCATCATAAAGGGCATTTTGGTAAATTGCATTTTTGGGGAATTAAAAAGTGACGAAAATGGGAATTAAAAATCTGACTATTTCTCAACCCACTTAAACCACTAACCCCACTATATGTCATTATGGGCTACGGGAGAAGTTGATATAGCATTTCAACTTTCACAAACCATTACTCACCTCCATATTCCATCATCTTCAACCTTGGGAAAAGCTTGAGAGAGAGAGAGAAGGGAACCTTGAGAAGAGCTTGAGAGAGAGAGAGAGAAGGGAAGAATTATGCAGAAAAGAAAGAGGAGGAACAACTTAGTTACAAAGATTCTACACCAAATTCTGAGATAATTAAGGCAAGTGATTTAAACCCTTTTAATTCAAGATATGTATCCATGTGTAGGAATTTTCGAAATTTACTTTTGGAGATAAATTAGACCCATGAATTGAAAGTTAAAGGACATGAATTATGTAGGAATTGCATGTAGTATATTCTGGACGAATTTATATGTTGAAAACAGAACCTTGATGATCAAAAGGTAGAATTAGAAGAAACTTAATGATGTTCTTGAATGGAAGAAACCTGGGAATTAGTTTGATGTAGTTTTAATCCAAAGTAAGCCTTTAAATGATGAATTATGGAATTTAGAATGTTATTACTGATGTAGGATGTTAGTATAACGTTATAGTAACCTTATCTTGAAGTTTCATGCTTAAAAATGGTGATTTGGGACGAAACTGTAACTGTAAAACGAATCAGTCCGTAAAAGACCTGTGTAATCGATCGATCGACATTCATCAGTCGATCGATCGACCACAATCGATCGATCGAAGGTCAAGGTCGATCGATCGACCTTCCCAGAATGAATAAAGTTTTCCTTAATTGAATTTTAATGATGATAACCCTTGGATAATTTTATTGGAGACATTGTGATTACCCTTAAACTTTAAGGAAGACCAGTAGGCATGATTATGAGATTTGACTTTAATTGGAATTTAATTTGAGGAATTATTCTAAATTAATGAAATTCGTTATGTGAGTTAATATTTGGGTTAATAGTACAAATTTGAATAATTTGATGAAATAAGGTTTGGGGCAGAAGTAAGGACCTTAGGTATAGCGATGTTATATGAGGGAATCATGGGAACTTAATAGTCTATTCGAGACAGGTTTTAAGTTTAAGATATTACGACGTGAGACGTGTCGACTATTTAATTTATACATTGTCGGGACACTTGAAATATATGAATTGGGAATAATGGTATAATGATGTAGAGAATACCCTTATTAATATTGAAATATCTAAGATGTGTGAATGCTTAGTAGATAACTTTATGTGTATGACATACCTACCATACTTGCTATCACGGGAGGTTACGTTCGCTTAGGACCTTCTTATCCTTGTGTTGCCCGAATTTAGATTGGTGCCTAGAGGACATAGTTCAAGAGAATGACTTATTTGTGAGTTAATAAGCCAGCTGACTATGGAGCGTAGGTATGTACGTGACCATGGATATGATTGAATTATGTTCACCTCCATTTATGTGTGTGGTGTTGATTCCAACAATTCCTGAGAGATTCGGAATTTGTAATCCTTATGTACGTGATGTACCGGGATGGATAGCAGAGTATGTGTGCACCGCAGCTTAGCCTTTGGGTGCTTGTATTGTATATTTATGATGTGAAAATATACGGTTAATCGAGAAGGAATTTACTATAATAAATTGTGAGTATAATTATGGTAATGTTTTGAAAGATAAAAAGAGATCTTTTTAGTATTGTTAATAATTGTGAATCCGGGAATTAAAGTAAAACTCTCTATTTAATTACTAAGGTTGGAAATTTAACGAGAACCGAGTAGAAGTGTTAGAAACTCTTTAGATAGTTATGAGATAACACACGAATGGGTACAGGAACGTTAGGAGTGCACAGTTAGACGAGAGGTGAGTATATCATGTGAGAGCACGTCCTAACATGTACTTTGCATATACTGTTTTAAATGTTCTTAAAGCACTTGCAGGTTTTTAAAATATCTCCACATTCGGGCTCTGATCCGTTTGCTTTCAAATCTATCTTTTTGTAAAACCATTTTAGGTGCCCAGCCACAAGGTCACCATGCATAGGATTTCCATTCTGATGACGAGCTATAGCTGGTTGTGGAAGCTACAGGGATTTGCTTTTAGACGCTTATATCATTTGGATTCCTTATTCATTATTCCTCAGTTGTAGGGCATGTTGCCCAAGTTCCATTAGATATATTTCCATTTCAGTTTTCAGACGTTGGCATGTATTCATTTCAGTATTCAGTATTTCATTACTTACTTCAGTTGTGAGATTGTTTTATGAGGAGTTTTTCCTCCAGTTTTATTTATATCATGTTACGGTTATTCTATTACTTCCTTATGGTGAATGGTGTTATTATTTCTTCATTATACTTGCATGTTAATCAGACTTTAAATTAAAATTTGGCAACTTACTTTTAAATACTAGGTGGTTAGTAATAATAAAATGTTTTCGGCAGTGATGCTATTAACTGAACCAACTTGGCATTTTGATTTAATTTAATAAAGGAGTAGCTACCCGGTATTTAAATAGTCGGGGTGTCACATCTCCCAGTATAATATGCCTGAGCAGTATCATTACATTCACTTTAGTTTTAGGTCGTGTCATCACACTCCCTTAGATCTAACTGACATGATGGCGATAATGTACCTGGATAGTGGGAAATCCGTCCGAGCAGGTTTTTTGCGACCAACAAAAGTTATCATCAATCAGAGTTGGCTTTCTTGCCTAAGGATCCCCTGTAAGGATTTTGTTATTATCGAGGAAACTCATGAGGCCTTTTGTGTTAACGACAAGGGCTTGAGGGTGATTCGGAGTGTTCGTACTTAACATGATGACCCTATTCATTAAACATTTTAAATATGCACAAATGAGATATCATTGAAAAATGTGCAAATTAATGAGATATATTCACGATGAATTAAGAATCTAATGTAAAATTTTGAAAATAGATAGGCCAGTCTAGAATTTATTCATTGCAAATTATCTTATCAAGTAACGAAAATTATAAAAAACTAAAAATTTTGCTAACTAAAAGTAGAAATTCTTGAGATTGGTTGTGTTCCATACTCTTTGTATCTCCCTGCCCTCCAGCGTTTCCAAATGATATGCTCTTTCAAGATCATCTCTGATTACTTTGAATGGTACTTACCAGTTTGGTCCCAATTTTATGTCTGATGGTCTCACAACACTATCGAGGAATTTTTGTAGTACATAGTCCCCCATTGAAAACTTTCTCAGATTGACCCTTTTGTTACACTTCTTGTCTAGTTGTTGTTAATAAGAGGCTAACTTGATCAAGGCTAGATCTCGTTGCTCATCTGCTAGGTCAAGTTCACTACATAGGGCTTCATTTTTGCGGCCTTGGTTGACCATTATGATTCTCATAGTAGGGAGGCCTACTTCCAAAGGGATGACAACTTCCATGCCATAAGCGAAGGAAATGGTGTTTTCTCAGTTAATCTCCTAAGCGTTGTATGATAAGCCTATAAAACAGGAGGGAGTTCACCCACCAAAGAGCCCTTAGCTTTTTCCAATCATTTTTTCATCCCATCGACCATGGTCATATTAGAAGCTTTCGCTTGCCCATTTATTTGGGGATATGCCACAAAATTGAAGTGGTGCTTGATGTCGTGCTCATCGCAGAAGGCTTGGAAGAAACCACTTTCAAATTATGCACTGTTATCGGTGATAATGGTATTTGGTATCCCAAAGTGAGTTATGATGTTCCTCCATATGAACCTGGTCATGTCAGAGTCTCTAATGTTTGCTAATGATTCCGCCTCAACCCATTTAGTGAAGTACTCAATGGAGACCAGTAGATACTTCTGATTTGCAGATGCAGTAGGTAGTGGTCCCACGATGTCTAATCCTTATTGAGCTAAAGGCCATGGACTAGTCAACGATTTTAGTTCATTGATGGGCTGGTGAACCATAGGCGAGTGATTTTTGTACTTTTCACATTTACGAACGTATATGCCAACATTTTTCAGCATGTGAGGCTGCCAATAGCCTTCCTTGATCGCTTGAAAGGCTAGAGATCTTCCACCTGTGTGTCCCCCATATATACCTTCTTGAAGTTCGCTAAGTACTTGCTCGGCATCTTGTGGGTGAACGAACTAGAGGTAGGGGACTATGAATGACTTCTTATATAGTATCTCCTCAGGGCTAAGGTAGAAACGACCAACCTTGACTTTGATTTGGTGGGCCGACCTCTTGTTGTGTGGCACTACATTGCTCCGTAGATAATTGATGATGTGATCCATCCAACTTGGGGCTTTATCTGTGAGGAGGACTTACTTAGCATTGACGGTATAATCGATACTAAGCTACATGAGGAACGTAATCTGGATTGTCCTTTTCAGGTCAAAGTCAATGGTCGAGCTTAGTGCTGCTAAGGCATAAACGTGACTATTCTTTCCTTACGAAAACTATTGAATTTCCACCTGCTCAAAGTCTCCTATGAGTTCTTTTACTAGATTGAGATATGTTACCATTCGATCGTCTTTAGCGTTAAAGTCTCTACTTACTTTCCTAGAGACTAGTTTGGAGTCACCGAATACATTAAGGAATTTTGCCCCCAGTAGTTTGTCTTTTCGCAAACCGACGATTAGAGCTTCTTACTCAGCTTCCTTGTTAGAGGCTTCAAATCCCAGCCTAATTCCTTGCTCAATTATGGGGTCTTCGGGTGTAATGAGAACAATACCCACTTCTCCCCCCTTTGAATTTGAGGTTCTATAAACATAGAATGTCTAGTCTTTGGACATTTCTTGGCATGTAACCAATTGTTCTTTGTTCATCTGACCTGCTAGCTGATTTCCGGTGAACTCAATAACAAAATCTGCTAGGATCTGTCCCTTGATCATTGTTCTGGGCTAGCAGTGGATATCGAATCTCCCAAGCTCAACCGCCCACTTTGAAAGGCACTCAAAGAGGTCAGACCTTTGTATAACGACCTTGAGTGGGTAAGAGGTGATTACTGTTATGGAATGGGCTTCAAAGTAGTGCTTCAACTTCCTTGAAGCAATCACTAGGGCATATGAAAATACTGTTCTTTAGCATCCAATAGAATCTTGTTGGCATAGTAAATCGAATGATTTTCTCCCTCCTTTTCACAAACTAAAACAGAGCTCATAACATGCTCTTATACTGCTAGATAGAGGTACAGTTGTTCTCCATCATCGAGAATTACCAATAATGGGGGGATTACTAATGTAAGACTTGTCATCTTCCAAAAGCTTGTGAGCAGTAATTATTCCATACTAAGCCTTTGACTTTTGTTTAGAGCTAGAAGAATGGTCGGCAGCACTCCGAAGACTTGGAGATGAAGTGATTGAGCGGAACGAGCATTCTAGTAAGCTTCTGAATATCTCTCAATGTCTAAGGAGGTCTAACCTTAGTGATAGCATCTATTTGATCTGGGTTATACTCAATTCCCCTTTTACTCACTAGGTTGCCTAAGAATTTTCCTAACTGGACCCCAAATGAACAAGTACTTGCATTAAGCGTCATTCGGTACTTCCTGAGGATTTTAAAAGTTACTGCTAGTTTTGAGAGATGATTGGCCTTGTTCTTGCTTTTGATGAGCATGTTGTCAATGTATACTTCCCTTATCTCTCCCATCTATTTGCTAAATATCTTGGTTACCAATATTTGGTAAGTTGCCCCTTCGTTTTTAAGCCAAAAGGCATGACCTTATAATAGTACAAACCAACTAGGGATATAAAGGAGCTCTTATCTACGTCACGCCCATGTAGGAGGATCTGATGATATCCTGAGTTAGCATCATGGAAGCTCATCCTTACATGTGTCATTGTGGAATCAACCAGATTATCTATCTTTGGGAGAGGGAAGTAATCTTTAGGACATACAGAACTTCCCTGATGGATCATGCATCCAGTAGCTTCCATACCTCTTTCTCTACTGCCTTGGCGTTTTCGAGAGATGTTTGATGAGCCTTTTAAGTGACGGGCTTAAAAGTAGGATCCATGTGTAGGCGGTGGCATGCTAAGTTGGGTCTAATCCGAGGAAACTCCTAAGTCTCCCATGAAAAAACATTTATATTGATTTTAAGGAATGCAACTAGTTCCCTTTTCTCCTATTTGGTAAAGGCCAATATAATAAAAAACTTTCTTTTAATCAAGTTATCATCAGTTATAACTTTTTCCAGGCTTTTAATGACCCTGTCTGCGGGGCGGACCCTGGTCTCTTCCACCCCTGGTTGACCATATCGTAGTTATTATTTGGAGAGAACAACTCATTAATAGGCTTTCTCTTGGGCATTCTCGGGCTCCTTTTTCTCTTTCTTTGGGAGTATGGCTACGATGAAGCATTTTCAAGTTGTAGCCTAGTTATCGTGAATTTTAACCACTCCACGATTTGTGATACATTTCATCTTTTGATGATAAATGGATTGAATGAACTTCATGGAATGGAGCCATCCTCTGCCCAAAATAGCATGTTATGGGGACTCAATGTCTAAAATTAAGAACTTGATTAACTTCTAGATGTTCCCTACCCTAACTCGTAAGGTGATATTTCCAATTGGCATGGTTATCCTTCATGCGAAGCCGACTAATTGAACAATGGCTTCTATGAGGTTGACAACATTTAGTTCCAGCTAATTGAACAGGTCCAGATACATCACTTTAGATGAACTAACCTTGTATACTAGTAGCTTATCAACATCCTAGTTAGAAATCCCGAGTGTGATTACCAATGTGTCATAATGTGGGGTCCTTACACCGATGAAGTCCTCTTCAGTGAAAATAATGTGCTTTGTGTAATAAATATCTTTTGGTCGTCGATTATATCTAGCTTGAGTCTTGGATGGATCGATCTGAAAATCTTCCATCACGAAAGTCACCTTCTTGAGTTACATTCTAATGACGTTTCCCTAAATCTGTTTGAGGTCTGATACCCCATAAATTATTGCAAACTCATGTCCTATATCATCATCGAGGACATTGTGTGGCTTATGGTCTCCATTAGCTACGACCTTCTATATTTTCTTATCAATGTACTCATTAAGGTGCCCTGCTTGAACTAGATCTTCTAGATGTGACTTCAGATCTTTGCAATTTTTGGTTCAAAGACAATCATCATGGAATGTGCACCTTAGTGCATTATTCCTTTTGGTTGGATCTCCGCCCATATTCTTAGGCCATTTGATGAAGGGATCATCTTTGATCTTGCTGAGAATCTTATAAATGGGTTCCTTGAAGACTGTGTTAACAACCGATAATGCCTTGGAGGGATCATTCTTACTTCCATCTTTGGAGCCATTCTTTCCCCCGTTCTTACTTCCCTTCTTTTAGGTCTCAATATTCTTCATCCCTTTGTTCACCTTAGCTCGACCATTATCTCCCCTATTAGGATAGGCCTCGTCTTCGACCTTGGCAGACTTTTTGATACAGTCCATAAGATTATTGATGTTTATGGCTTCTTTCTTGGTTAGAGACTGGTGCAACAGAGAGGTGGTGGGCAAGGAAATTTTAAAGGATGCTATGGCCATTTGCTCTGAGGAGTCCTCCATCACATTAAAGATCTCTGATTATATTTTGGAATAATCTCTGAGATTCTCTTTAGGCTTTTTCTTCCTAGTGAGCAATACATGCATTCGCATGGGGTCCGAGCTTCTCGTTATAAACCATGTCGTGAAAGACTCTACCAGTTCTACAAAATTCTTAATCGACCCATAGGGAAGCCTCTCAAACCACTTTTATGCTTCATCGTGTAGGATAGAAGGGAATATCCTGCACATTAGTGCATTTTGGTGACTCCATAAGGTCGTTTCCTGTAAATACTGCCTAATATGGTCTATGGTATCTATTTTCCCATCGTAGAAAATTGGGGACAACGAATTTATTGGGGGCTCATCATGTTAAATTTCCCATCAAAATAGTATCTTCATCTGAGAGTTTAAAGCTCTTCTAGCAAGATCTCTGGACGATCTAGATACTCGGTGTGCCGGTTGTTAGTCCATCTACCTATGGAATAGAATCCTTAAGTCCTCATTGATCGATCATTATTCCTATGGTGCCTCTCCTGGTGGCCACACTCTGATTGTTGTGCTCACTCTGATCTATCATGTTCAATTATGTCCTATTCATGCCTAGTACTCCTTCCTCGACTGGGGGAATGTCCCCCCTAAGGGCTAAGATTTTTGTTTCACCGACGCCTTGTGTTTTGGGGGAGATTTCTCTCCATTCTTTCAAGTCGCCTCTTAACACGAGTATTTTCTTCTTCTTGGTGGCGAGTTTCCTCTTCCTTTTCTCGAAGTCAGGCTTTATAGTCATTGACCAGCCTAAAAATCTGAGTGGACCTTAGGGTCCATGGTTCTCTTCTGAAGATTTCCTTAGTTGGCAAAACCTTGGGTTTGTATCTTGGAGAATTTGAGACCTAACCCTATGAGGGCGGGCTCTTCCTGAACATCATCATCTTATGGAATGTTGCTGTTGTGGTGAGACATTTCTAGATTTCTGATGTTGAATGCTTTCTTAGGAATAAAAGTTGATTCACACAGATGACACCCATTTTGTGTGTAGAAAAATTCACAATAAAGGATCTACGAAAACAATCACAAAAGGCATAAAGTAATTGGAATCACACACAATAATGATGTACGTGGTTCAGCAACCTACGTACATCCATAAAGAGGTTACTTGTTCTTATTAGGTGTTTTTCAAAGATTACAATTTTTCATCTATTTGCCCCGGGTCAGGGTGTACAATTCATAGATCTCTCTATAATAAAGTTTGAGTTATTTAAGTAACTCCATCATAGTTCATGGATTTTCCATAACGTTCTTCAATATCTCGATCTAGATTCTTAACACTTGATTTTACCATATTTGCGAGTGTCCCACTCTACAAAACTACCCATGTAGAAATTAAGTTATGATTTGGGCTGAGCCAAATAACTCAAGTTATCTTGGTCGGCTACTCTCATAAACTTATAAAAATTGGGCTCCCACAACTGTCATGACCTTCTAGGTAACTCTTAACATGTTGAAGGGGAATGGAATCGAAAGGTATCCATATCCCATCATTCCAAAAGGAGTTCGGTAATATGCAGGACAATCAACTTGGTATATGTACCACAATACAGAGTCCTAGGGTTCCTTAACAACCTTGAGGGAATTCAGCCATCCGTGATTGTTGGCAACGTCTTGGGATTCCTATAACCTCACGTGAACATCTTGCTAACCCTTATCATTATTGGCAGACTAGGTCGCTAACGAACAATATCAAAGTATCTAGTTGTTGTGGCTCAGCCACATCACCATGACTTTGCTCCTTAAAGCTTGCGCCTCAACTTTAGAAAGTTTTAACTTCGGTTCATCATTTTCTGACTAGACTAGTGCGCCAACCTCACCCACGTCATTGGATTCAGCTAACTTGGACTTCCAGTTACTTATTTCTTTTTGCATCGAAGCACTCACATCATCCAAGTCTTTGAGGTCACCCTTCAGCTTGGCGACCAGGGGCCTCAGTTCTTTTTCTTAAAGCCTTGTTGGCAGTAAAAAATGCTCGGTTAGCTTGCACGCTAGCATCTCACCCGAGCATGTTATCTAAATTTCTGGAAGAAGGAATATCCTTTGCAACAAGCTACAATATCTAAGAAGAACAGACAATAATTTATCAAGAAATGCATAAATTGGCACACTCAAAGAAATAAAAATACTGTTTCTATTAATAATAAAAGTAGGCAAAACCATTATAGTCCACCACGAAGAGAAAGCAAAAAAAAAGTAGAGTACAAAGTTCAAGCAAAAAGAGAAAAACCCTAGATGTAGGGACATAATTTCCATTATTCGTAGTTTACATATAATATGTCATATACCATTACAACCATCAACTAAGGACATAATTTCCATTATCTATAGTTTACGTAGAATATGTCGTATACCGCTACAACCGTCAAGGGATCCGAATTTCAAGTATCATCCATTCAAGTTCATACATTCATTAAGAGGGATCTGAATTTCATACATTTGTGCAACATGAGGTACAATTTCATATATTCGAGGGACAATTTCAAGTTCATACATTTGTGAAATTCGAGGGATACTTGAAATTGTACCTCATACATTCATCAAGAGGGATCAGAATGGATGAACTTGAGAAAAACCCTCTTGATGAATGTATGAACTTGACGTACAATTTCAAGTTCATGCATTCATCAAGAGGGATTTGAATTTCAAGTATCATCCACATTTGTGCGACATGAGGTACAATTTCATATAAAATGTGTTAATGTTTCATAATTGCTTTACATTAGTATTGGGATACTTTTCGAAGCCGTTTAAAACAAAATGAGGCATTTTTTCTAAGTTAAAATAATTTTTTAAGACGTGTAGGCTAGCATTTGAAAATCAATTTTTGTCTCTTCTATCATTCAAATGACATAGCAATGTTGTTCAAATGACATTGAGAAGTCGTTCAAACACCAGCTTCTAACTACATGCAATTTTGTTCGAAGGGTCGTTTCTTGTTTGCTTCAAATGAACCCATACTATTTTGGTTTTTTAAAGGGCGTTTGTAAGGTAATTCGAAGTCACTTCTAACGGTATTCATTATCATTCTAATGACTTAGAGATATCGTTCTAATAATTTCCACCACCTCAGCTTATTTTCTCAACTATAAATACCTGTTGTGAAGACCTTTTCCACTAAGACTTTTGATACACGAAAACTACTTTTTGGAAAAACTTGAAGTCTTCAATTTTTTGGGGAAAAACCTAGTTTTAATTCACTAAATCATTCCAATTCGTTTGTGAATATTTGTGGAACCCAAACCACTTTGTTGAAGTTTGTTCTTGTGGAGTGCCATCTCTACTACTGGATTAGTAGCTGTTGAGGGAGTCACTTGTTGACGATTGTGATCACTTGGGAAGACTCTAGGGTATTCCTTACTAGAGACAAAGCTGTAATTTTTGTGGGTTCTTACGGGAGTCCATTACTGGTTTCGAGGTTGCGTTCTATGTGAGTTTATTGCGGTAGATTCATTGCATATTTCTATAAGAGTGTTGTACGTTGCGATTTGCAAATATGAATAGAAATAAAGGATTTGCCCTTTCGAGGGATTTTTCCTGAAATTAGTGTATCCAAAAATTTGTAAATATTTGTAATGGCATGATTGATTTATTCACATAGATGCATGTTCTAGGGATTACATAAAATTGGATGTAATTGGTTCAAGTTGGATAAAAAAATTGATATCCAGTTAAATAAGTTTAAAGTTTTGAAATTTGCAAATTAAATTGATAATCGATATTGCAACATTCTCAAATTAGTTTTAGAGCAGGGTACTCTAATTTATCGAGTGATCCTTTTTCTACAAAATTTTGGTGATATCGATTTTTTTTGAGAAATCTAATTTTGATTTTTTTTGGCTATTTTTTGATGGATAACTTATATAATCGGATGCTCGTATTTATTTGAACTAATTATGCCTATTGGAAACCCCGCATGAAATATTCATTAAAGGCTATCGATGAATGTGCTTCGGTTGTTTGTGAAAGAGGGTGGACTCCTCCCACTATCATCGTTAATAATGTGAAAATTTTTAAATCGGTGTCAGATTGAACTGAGCATGAGTTTAAATGGAGCATATATAATTCTCGTGGACTAAGTGGAATTTTTAGAGCCATCACACCCAACGAGTTTCGACGCATCATGACGTGTCCCATGTCAAATGAAGTATGGGATGTTCTTCAACTTACCCATGAAGGCACAAATGTAGTGAAAGAATCTAAATTGAAAAATTTAACTAATCAATTTGAAATAGCAACCATGCTTAAATATGAATGTTTTGAAGAGTTTTATGCTCGTTTGTTTGATATTGTCAATAGTACTTTCAAGCTTGGTGAGCATATTCCTGATGCAGGAGTAGTTAAAAAGATTTTAAGATCTTTGCCTCAAAATTTCATCCTCAAAGTCACTGTGTTAAATTCCTTATGAAATTTGAGAAATCTTAAGTTAGAAGAACTGGTTGGAGATATCCGGACGTATGAAATTGACATGTATCCTGACATTGTTAAGCCTAAGGATAGAGGGATAAGACTTAAGACCCAACCTAGAAAAGGTGAGTAGTGTCCAAGAGAGAGAAGAAAAAGAAAGAGAAAGAGAAAGTTTGTGAGCCCGAGTCTGAGGGAGAATTTGATTTTGATGATGTGTCCATGCTTGCTAAATTTTTTAAAAAGTTTCTCAAATTTTGCAAAGAAAATTTTTCCAATAAAAAGATTTCTGAGAAAAATAAAAAGAAAGGAGTGGCAAAAGAAAGTGATGAGAAATATAAAGAGGAAGAGGAGAGATGTTTTGAGTGTAAGGGAAAAGGGAACAAAACATTTGAATGTCCCACTATGCTTAAAAGAAAAGGCAAGAAAATTTCTATGGCAGCCTCTCTTAGCGATAGTGACGAGGAAGTGAAAGATTCCGAGGATGAATCATCACATGGTATGTGTATTTCCTTTATGGCAAGTCAGGTGAGCGCACCTAGTTTGTCCCACAACGATGAGTATACTTTTGTATGTGAGACCCTTGAGAATAATTTGAGTGTTTCTTGTGAGTATGAGAGAGAGGTTGGAAGTGAGGATGAAAATGAACTCAAAAGAGCGTTTAGAGATTTATATGCCAAGACCTTAAAGACGAATAAGTTGAATAAGGAGTTAGGTCTGATGGATCTAGATTTGGAGAGAGATATAGTAGTTTAAAGGGTATTTGAGGCGTCGACGAGTCAACTTAAGAAGGTGAAGGTTTCTTTGAGTGAGCAGTTGATCGTTATAGGTAGGGAAAAGAGTGAACTTGAAGCCCGTGTGGTCCAAGTAGAGAGAGATCTTGAACGATTCATGGAGGTAAAGCTCTGTATAGAGGATAACTCTAAGAAGGTTGGAAATATTCTCCTCGGTCGCTCTTTGGGTAATGTTGAGTGATTAGGACTAGGTCATGGCAGTGCATGTAGCACCCGAGCCAATTTTTGAATTTGTGATGGATCCATATGGATCTATACATAACCCACCTAGGTGTTCGGTTCCAAATAAGACAATGCGTCCTAGACATTTTATGAGTGGTGTTCCTAGGCCCATATATGTTTGCCCCCATTGCAAGAAGAGAGGACACCTTAGGAAATTTTGTTTTACGTTGTGTAGTGTGTCCCATAGAGTTTTACCACGTATTCGCACACACGCACCCACACATGATACTTTGCCTGCTGCGGGAGATTACATGAGAGAGTTTGCACATATTCGAGAGCAAGTTAAGTTTTTTGTCAAAACTTCACATGATTTTATGGATTTTTTCATAGGATGTCATCACGTTTGCAAAACTCCTCCGCACCTAATGGTTGAGGTTTGGACTTGTTTGCTAGTATAGGATGATTTTCATGATGATATTTTATGACTATTGTTAGTGTGTACCACTTTTGTATTTATTCTTTTTCCATTTTGCTATATTTTTCGAAAAAACAAAAAGATTTTTGTTTTTGAAAATTTTTGGAAAAATACGAAAAGATTTTCTATTTTTTAAGAATAAAATTGAAAAGGCCAAAAATAGTTTATTTTGATAATTTTTTTGGAAAAAGACAAAATGATTTTTGTATTTTGTTTTACACCGTTTATGGATCAACATTTAGGATGACCAATTCACAATATCATTTCATAACCATGTGACTATTTGATTGTGTTTTGAGACGATACATCATTACATCAATGTGCTTTCTAATGTTGGAAGTAATTAATATGAGATTTGAGATTACTTTCTACATGTTTAACTCATGATTTCCTTTAATGCACACTTGCACAAATTTATGTGATTATTGTACTTATCTATCACATGTTGGTCGAAGTGTTTCCATCTCATCCATGTCTTTAAAATGAACCATATGCAATAAAACTTGACAAGGAAAGTAATGCATGTAATAACTGTTTCCCGTGTGGAATTTATTTAAAAAAATTGATGAGTGAACACGGGGAGGGGCTACGAAAGGTACACATGTCCTTTGCGATTAAGACACCAATTAAATCGTACCTAAAATAGTGGGCATTGTACAAAGCAGCCAAGGTCCAAAGAGTTTAAAAAGAGCCAAAAAAAGCATGGCACTGAAAAAAGTAGCCAAGGCCGGATTAGTTTAGTTTGATATGATTATTCAGAAGAAAATAATTGACTATAAAAAATGAACAGTATCTTATATTTAAGGGAGTTTGGTTGAAAATATATCGACGGCTTGGCACGTCCTCACAAAGTCTTGAAAAAGTATTACAATGTCTTGGACATTATTAGTGTGGAAATAATTTTTGAATTTGATTTGTTTATTATATTGAGTTGATATCATTAAAATTCAACAATTTTTACATCTAAGGATGATTGTGAAGTTCATTCTTTAGGAGTTTCCATATTCATCGTGCACATTTGTTATGTATGTTTGAGTTGATTTACCTATTGAATATGTTCATTACCATTCATTCTATTTCCATGATTTGGTTTTCTTAGTGTAAATTCATAGTGTGAGTTATTTTTATAAATTTTCTTTTCTTGAAAATTTTGAAAAATCAAAAAGAGTTTGTTAATATTTTCGAGTTTATCCTTGCCTGATTGTAGTAGATTTAATCGTGATGATTTACTTGATTGTTACACTCCATTTATATTTTTTGCGTTTATTCTTTACCTTGTCTATTTTGGACAAATAAAAAGGGAAAGAACAAATTTTGAATTATGAGGGAGTGAGCATTTGAATTATGGGGGAGATTTGAGATATCTGATATTTGATTTGATTTATGTTTATCTCATTTCAAACTCAATATGTCATGAAGGTATTTGTTTCCTGTCTCATGTATGTAGGCACAAATTTTTAGGATCATTATTTTTCACACTCTGACGATGAAAAAGAAACGTTGGAGATTTGAAGATGTCAAAGTTGAAGATTTTGGAAGAAATTGAAGAATTGGATTTTGAGTAGCTTTTCAGTTTTGGGTTGCATGGGAGGATACTAAAATTGTATAGGCATTTTGACTTATAATTCAGATATTTTTATTTTGTACCGGCATAGACATAGGAGGAGATTTGTAAGGACATTATTTCAATTATATGTAGTTTACATAAAATATGTCGTATACCGCTACAACCATCGAGTAAGGACATACTTTCCATTGTCCGTAGTTTACATAGAATATGTCATATACTGCTACAACCGTCGAGGGAAGCTCAAGTTCCTACATTCATGAAGAGGGATCCGAATTTCAAGTATCTTCAACATTTGCGCGACATGAAGTACAATTTCATATATAATGTTTTTCAGTTTCATAATTTCTTTACATTAATATTGAGATACTTTTTGAAACTGTTTTAAAATGAGGCATTTCTTCTAAGTCAAATTTTTTTTCAAGACCTATAGGCAAGCATTTTACAAATCATTTTTGTCGCCTTTGTCGTTCAAATGACATTGAGAAGTTGTTCAAGTGGAAGCTTCTAACAACATGCATTGTCGTTCGAAGGGTCGTTTCTTATTTGGTTCAAATGAACCAGTTTAATTTTTTCTTTTTAAACTTCATTTGTAAGGTCGTTCGAAGTCACTACTAATGACATTCATTGCCATTCAAATGACTTATCAATATCGTTCTAATGACGCACACAACCTTAACTTATTTACTCGGCTATAAATACTTGTTGGGAAGAACTTTTTCATTATGACTTTTCATACTCGAAAACTTCTTTTTGGTAGAACATTAAGTCTTGAATTTTTAGGTGAAAAATCAAGCATTGATTCACCTCTTGTTGAAATTTGTGAATCTTTTGTGGAACCCAAATCAGCTCTTTTTGAAATTTGTTCTTGTGGAGTGCCATCTTTAATGCTAGATTGGTAGGCCTTGATGGAGTTGCTTGTTGACGATTGTGATCACTTAGGAAGCCTTAAGGGTGTTCCTTGTGGGAGACATAGCTGCAGTGAGGTTGCGACCTATGTGAGTTTGTTGTGGTAGATTCATTGTAGATTTCTATAAGTGTGTTGTACACTGAGATTTGCAAACATTTATAGAAATAAAGGTTTTGTCATTTCAGAGGATTTTTCCTAAAATTAGCGTATCCATCAATTCGTGATTGTTTGTGATGACTTGATTGATTTATTCATGTATATTCATGTTTTAGGGCTTAAATAAAATTAGATGTATTTGGTTTGATTTGGATAAAAAGTTGACATCTTGTTAAATAAGCTTAATGCTTGGAAATTTGTGAATTAAATTGATAATCGATATCGTAACATTATCACTAGAGACAATGAGATTCACTTCTTCACCTACACTCCTGTGTCAGCTCTCTTCTTCGTGGTCACTATCTCCTTCGTCTGATCGGCAGGGGTGCTAGTGGAAGGGAGTTAATAAACTTTGGGGGGGGGGTACCTGAATCATACTGACTAAATAGTTAGGACTTAGTGGGGACTCAGACTTTTGCCAAGACCTAATCCCAACCCTTTTTTAAGCTCACCTTCCGAGAATAGACAATTTGGATCTTGGCATCAACATACCACTCGTCCCAACCTTTCTTGAAGATGGAATACTTGGCAAGAGGAATTTGGGCCACTTCAATAGTTAACTGAGAATTTTGATTCGACAGACGACTATTCTCCACCTTAAGCAGATTGTTCTCGGTCTTCAGTGAGGCCATGACCTCGATGATGGTCTTTTTATCTTTATCTCTCTAATGGGACTCTATGGCCTGAGGCATGGCTTCTTGGGATTTTTAGAGGGCATCAATCAATACATTATTTAATCTGGTCATATTGGCGCGACCATCTAGAAGACTAGTAAACTCCGCCACAAACTACCAAACAGGGAAAAAGTTAAGTGTTAGAGGATTTGACAAATTGCAATAGAGCAAATCAAATACAAAAAATAAAAAGAAGACACTCACCAGGGACAAAGTTTGGGAAGCTCAGGGGGAAAACTGGTCAGGTCCTAACATCCTCATTCGTTTTCAATCGCTTGAGAGAATTTCCCCCCTCAGTAAGCCTGAAACAAGAGATGAATTATGGGCCACAGATTGGGCCTGTGAGGTTTTGGGGAAAGTAGAAGGAACGTTGTTATTCTTAGGAGGAGGGGCAAGGAGATCCTTATTCATTTGCTCCTTCTTCTTTTTTTCCTCCTACCTCCTCTTTATTTCTTTTTCCTCCTCTTTTTTCTTCTCCTCGGCGACCAAACTTAAGTCATCAACCATGGAGGATTGGACGTGGCCTTCTTTTGGGACATGGCCCAGGCAGAAAAAATGATATCATCATCATCATTATTTTCGAAATACGAGGCCCCAAATTTTTAGATCTTATTACAAAAATTAATTTCAATTTCCTTTTAAGGATGCGGAAGTGAAATGGTTCAATTAAACAAATTAACTAATTTTAATTTCTTTCCAAATTAAAATTAAATTAAGTTAAAAGTGAAATTAAATTAATCAACAAAAGAATTTTTCACTTTAACAACTTAATTCAATCCAAGTCCTAGAAATTTGCCTAAGTCATATTTTCATTATTACCAAAAATAGGCTAAACCAAATTTTATCAAATTAAAGTAAATGACTTGAACTAAATTAATTTAAAAATTACCTAAATTAATTTAAGCACCAAATTATGTAAGTAGTGATTTAAACCCGATTTTATCTTTCTACCTAATCATGCGTTCTAGGTGAATTTTGCAAAAGATAAAATAAAAAAATAAACCACTACGCCGCGATGTACGAGGAAAAACCCACAACGGGAAAAAATCTCGGACGATCCTAGCCTCAAATCCACTAAGTACGGTTTTACAAATATAAAATAGTAAGACTTAAAACACTCGAATTGACTCCGTCCAAGCTCTGACACTCCTTCTTGTATACACCTCTGCCGAGTGAATATCCACGGAGCTCCACCGCAGTCTCGGAATCCACCAATTTGACTTTTAGGAACCCGTCAATCACACACGGTGCCTTTCACCGTATGAGAATGCTGCAGGAAACAAGATTCTTCTTTGTGGGATATAGAAGAAAACCCAAACTCTCTTTAATGGTAGAGATGAATCTGGTTCCAAACAATCTCTCCATGCAAGATGTATATATATAGATACAAACTTGGATTAACACAAACAAATCGGTGTAAACTTGGTTTTGTTCTTTGAATATATCAATTTGGATAACAAATACCAAGGGAACTTTTTATGAAAGAATTAATCTCTCAAACACTCTCTAGGAGATGAAAAAAGTTCTTAGAAAAAAATTGGTCCTGAAATAGATTTAAACTGTCAAAAGTTAGTGGGGACAAGTAGTGTGAAAATGCCAAAAAACTGGTAAAAACTGTTCCTGTCAAAATCTCGTTCGAACGATATTTTCATTGGAACGACATTTCGTTCGAACGAACTATCTAACGAAGTTCCAATGGCAAGTCATTGGCAAACCTCGTTCGAACGAAATTCTCGTTCGAACGAAAAACTCATTCGAAGGATAATTTCAAACAAAAAACCAGAAAGCTTAAAAATTCCATTTTTAGCCCATAAACTTTATTTTAAAGTTTTAAAGAAACCTTCTGAAAATAAACCTTAGATTAAAATAAAAGTACACCGAATATAAACTTATTCCAACTCTTCCTATATAGATATAGGAATGCATTCATACCTTTGGAGACTATGGAATATGATGTTGATGACGTAGAAACATAGCACTTGAAACTCGGCAACGATGAACCTTTATAAGTCTTGGCCACTACGTCTTCAACTCTAGTAAGTCATAGGCTTGAAGGATGTTTAAGTATTCTATCCTATAACTCAAACATTTTTGTCCAGAATTGAGCCAAAACAACAAGGGACTCAATTGGAAATTTCTGTCCTTACAAATCTCCCCGTTTGGCTATTCCGGGACAAAAACCAAAACAAAATCCTAAAGGGACGTCAAGCTCACTAGACTCAAAAACATTCCACCCAAAATAAAGAGTACAATGCTTGACTCAAAACAACCCAAGGATCAATATCCTTGCCGACAATGAAAGTTGCCATTTAGAAGAATTCCTGCACACTTAAGCAAACTATCAAACGCATACGGAACATCAAGAATATTAAATGCAATTAAGATAAATAATCCCCCTAAATTAAATCTCCCCTTTATCAACTATGATCAACCTAAGAAGATAGCGCTCCCCCCCCCCCCTATGTTAAATCTCCTAAACTTAGATAAGATTACAATAGGATTAGATACCATTTCTCCCCTATCATTCTCCCCCTTTTTGTTCAGGAATATACAAAGGCTAAAGAATCAAAAATTAACTTATCTACCCCAATTAAAGCATATACATCCCCTAAACTAAACAAGGGATAAATAAAATGGGATAACAAGCTAAAACATGCAATAGTGCATAAAGTGATGAGAACATTAAATCACATGGGAAACTAAAATTTAGCTAATCCACATAAAGATATGAATATCAACTATGATGCGATAACAAAAGATATCAATTGATTGTAGTAATCTAAGCATGTGATATCGAAACAAAATTCGCAACAAGATAGATACCAAAAATGAATTAAAAGCATAAACGAACTACCTAAACATGGAAAAGACTAAAAAATAAATAAAATATCATATATATATGTATACATAATAGATTCAAACTAAGCATAAGTACACACACATAGATATAAACACCAAAATGACACAAAACTAAATAACATAAGTTTTTCACACTCTTAAAACATAAATGTGTCATATGGAAACATAAGTGAAGGGGTGTGATCAAGATACTAATGAATTAAAACCCAATCACTTAAACATGTTCACGTAGTTTGCATTTGATTGCAAAAATTTATCAACTAGAATTTAGCCTTTATGTTACAGGATAAAGTGAACTAATGAACAAACAAACACAATGCATACAAGCCTAACATGTTGATGATTCTACAAACCAATAGAGTCATGGCATTTAAAGACAACTAGGATAAACGGACATTGTGCAAACCGTTGATATACAATCCAATCTCCCTCAATAAGAATATATATTTTGAATGAATATATCAGTTAAACATAGGCCTTGGAAATTATTTTTCTTTTTAATTCCATATTTTCTTTTAGTCCTTTTGACCACGTATTTCTTTTAGGTCCATTCCAAACGGTGGCTTACTCGCAAAGGATTATATTTCCTTTCGGAGCCCTTCCCCGTGCACATTTATATTTATCATTTTTATATCACAAAAATCTCACGTGCAACAGATTTTGACATGCACTAGTCCTCCTAGGTCACATATTATGTAGATGACTAGATTGGTAGGAGAACACCCCACAAAGCTCAAATATAACATGTAAAGTTAAGGTTCAAAAAGCTCGTGCATGTGGGTAAAGGCATATAAAAGTGAATCCATTAAGCAAGTCAAACTTAAGCTACTCCATGTAAGCATGATAAAGAATATTTTAAGGATTAAAATTCTAACCAAAAGTTCTAGTAACATGGAAGCAAAATGAGGATTCAAACACAAACATATGCCACAAAATGTGTGTAAAACTAAAATACACACAAAGTAAATTCTTTTTGAGTTTTTCAAAATTTTAACCAAAAATAAAAATATTTACTCAAATGAGAAACAAAAATCATTTGTATTTTTCATTAAGCCTAGATAACTAAAAGGTAAAACACAAATGATAATTTTTTTTTTGTATTTTTCATTTAACGTAAACTAAAATGAAAGAACTATAATACAAAAGATAACAAGTCATGATTTCTAGCATGAGATATGAAATAAAGCAATGACTAAAAAAGGACTAAACATGCATACACCTAGCAATGATATATAATATGAAGCAAAAAAATCTAGAGTATTCAAACAAAACTAACACATTCAACCTTTAAATTTAGCAAGGGAGGTTTCATGTGAAAGCAAATGAGAATCAACAAATCTAATATCTAGTGCGTCTAAAATTTATTTCATAACCAATATATATGTATATTTAAAATGATGGGATTTGGGAACTAATGAAATGCTAGACATAAACTTCATAAGACTTCTTTTAAGATCAAAACAAAATGACCTAAGGTGACCTTTTCAACCACAATGAAAGCATGTGTAAACACGAGGAATGTTACCTAAGGTGTGAACTTTTCTAAAGTCCTTGGATAAAGTTGACCCTATAAAACAAACAATGGTTTTAGCTTTAACAACGAAAATATTTGAACTAGATGAGCTAGAACCATTACAACTACTACTCGAGTCTTGTAAATAATTTTTCATTTTTAAAATTTTGGAATCAAGTAATAAATTAGACTCCTCAATTTTACGGGACTCCTTCTTTAAATTTTTTAAAACTCTTAGAAGGTTATCACGCTCTCCCTCAATGTGAGCAAACTTGTACCTAAGAGTCTTTTCTCGACAATCACTCTCTTTCTTGAACTTTTCTAAAATATTAAAATTGTAATTTATGTCCATGATATTTTCACGAAAAATATCTTTTTGACATAAGGAGTTTTTCAAAAACTCAACTTTAGCTTTAAAATAAGAATTTTCATTTTCAAGAAATTTAATTCTTTTTGCAAATCTCAAATTTAATTCTCTTAATTTTTCATTACATTTATTAAGCCCATTAAATTCCTCTCGAATAACAAAAACTTCATTATCATTAGAAATGGACAAATTATCATTAAGACGTCCCTTCGAGAGATACAAACAAAAATGAGAGTGAGTAAAAAATGAACCACCTAAAAATACAAGGAGCACAAAAATAATATAGAATCCGAAAAATGGATCTTTGACGTGATAAACTAGCGCTCCGGCTCTGATACCACTTGGCCGAATACGAGGCCCCCAATTTTTAGATATTATTACAAAAATTAATTTCAATTTCCTTTTAAGGATGCAAAAGCGAGATGGTTCACTTAAATAAATTAACTAATTTTAATTTCTTTCCAAATTAAAATTAAACAAAGTTCAAAGTGAAATTAAATTAATCAACAAAAGAATTTTTCACTTTAACAACTTAATTCAATCCAAGTCCTAGAAATTTGCCTAAGTCATATTTTCATTGTTACCAAACATAGGCTAAACCAAATTTTATCAAATTAAAGTAAATGACTTGAACTAAATTAATTTAAACATTACCCAAATTAATTTAAGCACCAAATTATGTAAGTAGTGATTTAAACCCGATTTTATCTTTTTACCTAAGCATGCGTTCTAGGTGAATTTTGTAAAACATAAAATAAAAAAATAAACCACTACGCCGCGATGTACAAGAAGAAACCCACAATGGAAAAAAATCTCGGACGACCCAAGCCTCAAATCCACTAAGTATGGTTTTATAAATACAAGACAGTGAGACTTAAAACACTCGACTTAACTCTGTCCAAGACCCGACGCTCCTTCTTGTATACAACTATGCCAAGCGAATAATCACACAGCTCCACCGTGGTCTCGGAATCCACCGATCAGACTTTTAGGAACCCGTCAACCACACACGGTGCCTTTCACCATATGAGAATGTCGCATCAAACAAGCTTCTTCTTTGCGGGATATAGAAGCAAACCCAAACTATCTTTAACGGTAAAGATGAATCTGGTGCCAAACAAACTCTCCAAGAAAGATGTATATATATATATAGATAGAAACTTGGATTAACACAAACAATTGGGTGTAAACTTGATTTTGTTCTTCAAATATATCAGTTTGGATATCAAACATCAAGGGAACTTTTTATGAAAGAATTAAGCTCTCAAACACTCTCTAGGAGATGAAAAAAGTTCTTAGAAAAAATATAGTCCCAAAATAGATTTAAGCTATCAAAAGTTAGTGGGGACAAGTAGTGGGAAAATGCCAAAAAACTGCCAAAAATTGTTCCCGCCGAAATCTTGTTCGAACGACATTTCATTCGAACGAACTATCTAACGAAATTCCAGTGGCAAGTCGTTGGCAAGCCTCGTTCGAATGAAATTCTCATTCGAACGAAAAACTTGTTTGAACGACAATTTCGAATGACCAAAAAGCTTACAAATTCCATATTTAGACCAAAAACTTTATTTTAAAGTTTTAAAGAAACCTTCTTAAAATAAACCTTAGTTTAAAATAAAAGTACACCCAATATAAACTTATTACAAGTCTCCCTATATATATATATATTGGAATGCATTCATACCTTTGGAGATAATGGAATATGATGTTGATGACGTAGAAACATAGCACTTGAAACTCGGTAATGATGAACCTTTATAAGTCTTGGACGCTACGTCTTGAACTCTAGTAAGTCATAGGCTTAAAGGATGGTCAAGTAAAATAAGTAAATAAAAAAATTATAACGTAATTAATAAAAAGCAAGCTGTCGGATTACCTACAATCGTGATCGCGAGGCTCGGGGACACCTCCTTATCCTTCCCCTTCGTCATCCGAATATCCCTATAGGTATCGAGCCTATGTGTCCTACCCCCAGGGCCACTCCCTGTCCCCTGAAATAAAATTAAGGAAAATTAGTATCGGCCCCGCAAAGTAAAAAACGCAAAATAATATATTTTTGTAGTTATAGAAAACTAAAATCTTACCATCATCCTATGCTCCACCTCGACGTAAGACGTCCGACCGGAGTAGTGCTCGTTCATCTTTTTTATCCAATTTTCCCTCCCTGATTGGCAAGATGTCAATTGTCTCTCCCCAATCTTATTGTCAATGAACTTTTGCCATTGTGCCAATGAGATCTAGTCCTTCGACGGGATGGATTCACGCATTAGGATAACGGACTCTCGGGTCTTCCCAAAGTATCGGGTCGGCATATTTTTCTTCCACATCTTGTGTTTCTCCCTCAACTGCTCCAAGACGAAATCGCATAGCTTTGGGCCCAGGATGAATTGTTCCTGTCCAAAAAATACAATTTTAGTTACATATAAATATAAAATGAAATCGAAATCGAAATCGAAATTGAAATTGAAATATTCATATAAATATAAATACATTACATGTAGTGCCACCCAAATAGCTAACTTGAGATCATTTGGCACCTCCCTCCAACTAGTGTACCCCAGAACGATGATCGTCTTTACCAGCTCGAGGGATCTCGCTAATAGCCCCATTTTGTTCTCGATGGCCATCCCCAATTTGCCATATTTGGGGAGCCTAGGGGCCGAGGAGCCCTCGATGCCTCCGCTACCACCAAGCCCAGATAACATCATCATAATCAGCATCATCATCCTCGCCTTAATACCTGAAGGGGACATTTTCGATAAAAAAATATTAGTAGTAGTACAAATTACAATTAATTATAAGAAGACATGCAAATATGTAAAATTACTACAAATCCAAATGAATTGTTATTAGTACAAATCATAATATGCATAATTACTAAAAATCTGAAACATCCCCACCCCCACCTCTACTGCCCACACACACGAACACTAAACAAGAGTGAAAATGATAAAGTGCAAATCAATTAAAAGCATTAAAAATGGATTGATAAAGTACAAATTGGAATATTTATTACAAATTGAAAAATTGTTTGAAATTAGGATTATCATAAAAAATGGATTGATATTCGGTAGGAGCTGCCAAGTCATCCACACTACTATTTAGATGCTTTGGCGCGTGTAGGAAAATTGACCACGTCTCGTTATTGATATACTCAAAGTAAAACACTTGGTTAACCTTTTGAAATGCACAAACAAATGGCTCATTGCTCACGTGGTCATTGCACTTCAACTTGGACAAGTCAACCATGATCAAATTGGTGACATGATAAACTTTACAAGCATTTTTATCCTCAACTCGTACCCAGTCACAGTAAAATACAACCTCTTTGGAGCTTATATAATCCAATTCAAATATATTTTGAATTACACCATAGTAAGTCATTTCAGCTTCAACGAGGTTTTCATCTTTTGCTCTCGCTCGAAAGAAAGTAAGAGCCATGTATGAAATGCCCGAGTTCTATACATTTGTACTTTCCTCGTACACTTTTGCACCGAATACTTAACCTTTCAATCGATTATACAAAAGTAACAACTTTAATCCACTAAGAATATTACTATATAGAAATTATGCAGTCCCAAACTGTCCAAACAAGACAATTCAAGAGATCTCATTATAGGGGTAATGACTCTCGAACGAGTATTAGGGCTATTGAATGCGGTCGCATAAGAACTAGAAGGCTAGTATCTATGCGCACTATATGTAAAATTTCAAGTATGTTTTATTTAATTATCATACTATATATATATATATATATATATATATATATATATATATATATATATATATATATATATATATATATATATATTGTTCGTTGTACAAAGTAATTTTCAAAAAAAATTGAAAAATCCCACCCCCATATGGACAATAATCCAGTGGTCATGCCACTTTTAAAATTAACCAACCCAATATCGATCCACTATAATCTAACCACAATGGCAACAACAAATGTGTATCACGTACTCCTTCTAATTCATCTACTCAATTAATTCTTTTCATCAATTAAACAAACAATTCAAGTATACAATTATTACTTTACTAATTTACAACGGGGGGCATTCCTACTTGCATATGAAAGGGGCACTAATTATTAATTTACAAAAAAAATTAACAACCAATCAATATTAAATAAATCAATTCTTTTACAAGGGGGACTACATTATGAGGGGCAATATCTAATAAACCAATAAAAATTTAATTAAAAAAACACACACACATGCACATATACACACACAGCCCCCTACCTCCTGCCCCTCCACCCCCAGTCCTGCCCCCTCCCCCCAACTGCCGCTACCCACCACACGCACACACACACACATATATTCACACGCACATATACACATGCACATACACACACACACACACACATATATATATATATGTACACAAAAACACACACACATATATATACACACACATGCACAAACACCCCCTCCCATCCCCCTGCCCTTCCCCTCCCCCCCCCCCCACACACACACACATGCATATACATACCACACACGTGCGCGCACATTTACACACACATACACACACACACACATACATATAGATACACATATATATAAATGGAGGAGAAATAGAGAGAGAAAACATAACAAAGTTGTAGAGAGAGAGTGTGCAGTCACTAGAGAGAGAGAGAAATGGAGGGAATGAGAATCGGTGGGAAAAAGAAGAGGGACGATTTTTTTACTAATAGAATTGTCACGGACATGCGACGGTCATTGACCGTGATAACTTTATATGATTGCCATGGTCATTGATCGTGACAAGGTATTGTCACGGACTTGTCATGGTCATTGACCGTGATAAAAAAATGCGTGTTTTGTTTTCATGATCAATAAACGTGACGAGGCTGTCCGGTTGAAGGGTGCGAATTTGACCATTTTGGTGTAGTGATGTGATCATCCCGTGCGTCTGGGGTAGCATGCCCGTCTGTTCTCTTCACCTACCACGTCTTTTGATTTTTCATTCATGACATCATATGTCATGATTAATTGAAATTATCACCAATGAAAAGTATATAGGGTGATTGTTTCTCTTGAACTCCCACAACATTTTCAAATTCTCCAATAATCTTAGAGAGAAAGAGAAAGAGAGTCCACCCAGATTCCAAAGCACTTTCACTCTCACTGATTCTTGAAGCGCTCGTAGGTCCGGTTAGTTTTCTCCATTTCCAGTGAAGTTCATACTTTTTCTCCATGTCTTGCTAGACTTTATGATTTTCCCAACTGTCTTCAATATTTCTTAGATTCTTCAGGTATGTAACTGCCCCGACTCTTAGTTTCTATGGTTTTTCCACCTTCTTCGAGTTCTTTGTGAATTTTTATACCCGTTCTTCTACAGTTGCTAGACCACTCTATGTTTAGTGATGAATTTGGGATTTTTACCATTTAGGTGGCCATTTAGTTGGTTGTCCTAGGATCACATAATTTTTTAATTCTTTTTTAGATTATATATTTGTCAAAAACACCTACTATTAACACCCTCATAGTCCGAAAGAATTTTTGTGCCTTGATTTTATATCGTTCTTGATGAGTTACAAACCTCACGGACATAAATGGGTAGAGTATTTGTCTAAATTAGAGGCAAATTGTCCAGGAATTATCGTAAGGAGGTTTCCCAAGACCCTTTAAGTAGACTGCTTTGAAAATACCCCGAACACCCAAATTAACCCCCCCGGGCAACCTCTTCTGGTGGACCTGCTTTATCGCCTACTAGAGTTCCCTTCGAGGGTCCAAAGTTTAAGGAGCTAGATGGATTGAACCCTGTTGAGGAGAAACAATAAAATTTAGTACACACAGTGTCAATGTCTAAAGTGGACATGGATTCTTCCCCTAAGAGGGCTATATTTTATAGGTAAGCACTTGTAAGACCTATTCCTTCCCCTTCCCCTATTGTGAAACCAATTTTCATGGATCCAACAAATGAGGTGAGCTATTATGAAAATTCTTTAAGTTCTTATGCCCCATCTACTACTTATGTTAGGTGGTATGCATGTGATATTTTGGAAGATGAGCTAGACAACCTGAGGGGGAGGTATAGTATCTTCATTAGGATTTTACCTGTTTCCCTACTAGTGAAGAGAGAGTTTATGACACCTACTCATGGGATAAAGTATTCCCTCCCTTATAGGCACTTTAAATGGGATGTCGCGTGCCTTTACACCCGGTTATTAGATCAATCTTGAACGGTTATGGTGTCACCCTTATCGAACTCCCTCCTAATGATTATTGGACTATCATTGGTGCTATGATGTTCTAGAAGGATCAGACTGGTTTTGACCTTACTAGGTACATATACAGATATGTCATGGCTTCAAAGACAATGCTAAAGCCCCATAATATTATTAATTCGATCTAAGAGGTCTTACTTGAAGATGGTCAAGGTCGTTCATACTAGTAACCATAACTTGAAAGGCCAGTTTATTTTTATAAAAGGTGATTAGGAATTCCGAAATCATGAGAAAGATGGGTCTTATAAGATCACACATGAGTGGAATGGGCCGAACATTATAGGTAAAACTTTTAATATATATTTTATTT
Source organism: Sambucus nigra (assembly GCA_949130495.1). Classification (NCBI taxonomy): domain Eukaryota; kingdom Viridiplantae; phylum Streptophyta; class Magnoliopsida; order Dipsacales; family Adoxaceae; genus Sambucus; species Sambucus nigra. The sequence goes on from OX422208.1 coordinate 556,080,248, forward strand.
GACTCTAATCTCCTTTTATATTAGATTATTCTAATTTTTCGCTCTCTATTTAGGGAATAAGCCCCCTAAAATCTTATCATTTGTACAAGATTTGGTTGAGGCTTATTGTGATCCCAACCCCCTAATGTTTAAACCTTTATTCTTTGTTACTAAGTTTATCAGTTCTGAATATCACACTACTCCTGCTGGGGCTCCCCCAGCTGAGGTCGTTATTCCTATGAAAGAAGAAGTGCGGTTTAAAATAAATCGAGAGGCTGAAATTACGCATGGTGCTGAAGTTTGAGTTGAGATACGTAACAACTTTCTTATTTTTTGATCGTCATTACTCTATTCTTATTACTTTGACTAATTTCACATTCATTTGTGTAGTTTCTCCCATGCTACATCAGAACAACCTTGCGTGTCTGCATCTGGAATGGCTCCCAAACATCTAGACATGACCCAAATGGGACTAACACACTATAAACATACTGAAACTGAGCAGAAAAAAAATCTGAGGATGATGCTAGAACGAAGAGGAACGTGGATGAACATAAGAGAGATGGTCTTGAGGAGACAAAATATGCTAAAGTTTCTAGTGGGAAGGCCAAGGAAAAGGGGGAAGTCCCCATGTTCTCGTTTTCAAGTGTAGGGGATAAAAGTCCCCTGGACAACCCAAGGCCTCAGAGTAGCCCAAAGGTTCCCAGTGTTGGTGGTGCAACTGAGAGGCTAAAAATTGAAGAACGATCATCTCATCGATAATTTCAGGAACAAGGGTCAGCCTCATATTATGGGGAAGTTAAATATTTTAAATTTAACCCCCATCATGAGGTGTCCTCGAAGGATCTTAAGAATGAACATGACTCCATCTATCAACATATTAACAACGCTACTGACCTATTCGGATACCATAGCCACAACAAAGACTTTGAATTATTGAGGACATACGACCCAAATGCCTTATGGATATTAGCCCAAAATCGTTTGGAAGTGGGGAGTTCAATGAACCCTTTCTTGTCTAGCATGTTTTATACTCTACCCTTTTTTGACTTAAAGATTTGAAGACAAAGTTCTATGGCTGGTATAATTTAAGAGAGAAACCCATCACCGATCATGTGGCATATAAGGAGTAAAGGAACAGTATAGACCCCTTGACTAAGGAGAATGTTGAGTTAAAGAACAACTTGAGGGCGGTGAATGATAACCTGGAGAAGGCCTTGAATGAGCTTGAGCATAAGGACGAGTAAATTGTCAACAAAATAGTCTCCCTTAACTAAGATGAAGAATAATTTCAAAAATTGAAGGAGCAGGCCAACACTGATGTCGTGAAATTAAAAAGCTTAGAGGAGGCCTTGGTGAATGATGACTTAGAAGCGTCCAAAAAAGCTATAGACGAGGCTAATCGAAATCTTGTAAAGGTTGAAGAAGCTCTGACGAAGGCTGAGGAAACGACAATAGAGAAGAACAAATTTTTGGCCAATTATAATATGGACAAATTGTCTTTCTTCCTTGATGGATATGAGGAATTGAATAAAAGGGTGATGAAACATTACCCTAATATAGATGGGGATGTTAACAAGTAGTAGGGCGATGATGAAGAGGCCATGGCGCTTACTGTCGAGCAGTTGATGGAAGAAGATGAGGCTGGCTAGGTAAAGATTGTTGAGGAATCTCTTCCCCAACTCGAGGATGATACTTCTTTTATAAATGTTCCAGTTCCTGCCTCGGATCAAGATACATCTACCATCGGTGATGTTCGTAGGGCATGATCGATTAAATGAATCCCTTATGTGCATTTTTTTGAAGCTTTTATGGATTTTAATTTTGTTTGCTGCATATTTTATTCTTCCTTATAATAAATAATTTATTAATTGCACTACACCAAAATTGTCAACTTATTACGATAAAAAATCTTGACAAATCAAACTTGTCAAGGTCTTTGACCGTGACAAGTTTGGGGGTGACAACTAAATTTGTCACAGACTTGTCACGGTCTTTGACCCTGACAAATTTGTCATGACTTTTTACCACAACAAGACCATGATAAAAAATTAAACTTGTCACAGTCAAAATCCGTGCCACGTTTTTTGTCACCGACTTGTCACGGTTAAAGTCCCTGACAATTCTGGGCAATTTTAAAAGAAATACTGGGGAGTATGGTCACTACCATTTCCCAACAATATATTTGTTCATATTATAGAAAAATTAATATGTCAAAACATCATATATATATATATAGAGCGACCAAACCAAAATACAAATATCCATAACTAATATGTAAATATCTATAACCAAATACAAATATCCATATGCAAACCAACATGTACCAAATAAAAAAATACAAATATAATCCAATATCCAAATAAAATAAATAGAAATAATGTCATGGCATAGGGTCTTGAATAGGTCGAAGGAGGAAGAATGACCACACGACATATGCATTGTCACACCCATCAATTTGTTGAAAGTCGTATTATTCATGCAACCACAAAGGTGAGTTATCATTTCCAGCAAAACATGTTTGGCGATCACCTCTGCCTCAATGTCATGTAGTGGACGTCCATGAACCTCCATACTCGGGAGGGTGACCGGGTCCCTCAACCCCTTCTCTATCGGCTCTCCACCAAATATGTCGAGTAAAAAACATGCTCGACCAACCGATTGTTGACATAGGTCGTTCGACGGGGGTCAAGATGGAACTTTAAACTATGCAAACCAACCATGGTATGTAAACATCTTTGACCTTTCTCACGGCCAGAGTACAACGACTGGGTCACCTTCAATTTTAAACTTTGGTACTCATCGTCAAGGTTTATCCCGATATTTTCATGAGCACCTGAACCTTGTACATCATCCGTGTCCTCATTTTCTTCCACTTCATAAACTCCATACATGTCATCAACTAAATCCTCTAGCATATTATGATCTACATTGTCCTCTCCTTTTACATCTATCCTACTTGTTGAAGGTTGTTGTGAAGGTTGATCGGGGACTAATGGAACTTTCAATTCCTAGTGAAAATTCCAAAATCGATAACTATCTTTTATACCCCACCTTAACAAATTTAGTTCAATTGTTTTCTACTCAAACACCTTACCATTATTACAATTAGCACACCGACACGGGGACTTTTCATCATTACGACATCTCTTTGCATATTTCACAAATTCTTTAGAACCCCTGCAAAACACATCCCCTAATGTTTTTGTCTCACTAATCCACTCTTTGTATTTAGGATATCCCATCACAGATACTACAAACAATCACCTATTATGAGTAAGAAGCGTAAATTTGTGAATTAGTATAAACAAAAGTGTGAACATTTAGTTCCCATTAAATAATTTACTACAAGATTGACATCTCATCTTTCGGTGCTATATTATAAAAAAATATAATTCCTATTTCACTACACCAAAAACAAAAATCTAGCACGGTTTAAAATCGTGCAAGATCAAATCTGGCACGGTTTTGAACTGTGCCTGAATCAGGTGTTCCAAAATGGCCATTTTTTTCTAGCATGGTTTAAAAGTGTGCCAGATTTGGCCAATTAGGAACACTTCTGGAACACTTTTAAACCGTGCTAGAATTTGATATTTCTGGTACACTTGTGGCACAATTCTTAACTGTGCCAAATCGAGTCATTTTGGTATACTTTTGACACATTTCAATACCGTGCCAAAATTTGATACACTTCTGGAACGGTTTTGAACTGTACCAAATTTTTGGATCAAAGAAAAAAATTAATTATTTGAAAATAAGAAAATTCATAAATTGTGAATCTTGCATGTTGTTGATAAACTAATATACATACAAAATTTAAAATATTACAAGTCTTAATAGTTCACAGACCAAAAAAAATTGGGCAGAGTTTCCATTATTTTCTTGACATTCTAGAACCTGCGTAATGTAAGCCCTCGCGGCCATAAAATATAACAATAAAATTACAAAAGCTCGCAGGCTAGAAAAGTTAACAATAAAACTACAAAAGCCCGCACAACCATAAAGTGCAAAAAGTAGAATCTCGTACATTAACGACATTAAATAAATAACCCCCTTGTTATAAACCATTGACTTCTTTGTGTGTTCCACGTGGTTAAAAGCTAACGGAAAAATTCTATCCTGCAAAAAAATAGGATACAAAAAAGAGATGATATTAGTAACCAATTAATTTTAAAAAAATCTATTCAAGCTGAAAAATTGCATATACGAGTTACAATTATTATTATATTCTCAAACCGAAAGTCTTGTGACTGTATGGTCAGGTCCTATAAGTTATATTAGTCCCATGCAAAGTGTAAGTGCCTCTTATAGGGGCGTTTGACGACTCGCTTGAATTTTCACCCTTTAACGACATGTTTTTAAGCATAATCTAAATATTTTAAAATTATCATCATACAAATCGAGAGACCCGTAATTATGCGGTAAGTTCCTACAAGTTACATTGGTTCCATGCGAGGTGTTCATTCCTCTTACGGGACCATTTAGGGGATGGTTTGGGTTTTCACCCTTTAACGACTTATTTTTAAGCCTAATCTAAATATTTTCAAATTATCATCATGTTCTCAAATTTAGAGACCCATGACTATGCGGTTAGTTCCTACGAGTTACATGGTCTCATACGAGGTCTTCGTCCCTCTCACGGGGTTGTTTGAGAGCTTCTTTAGGTTTTCACCCTCCAACGGCATGTTTTTAAGCTTAATGTCGATATTTTCAAATTATCATCATATTCACAAACCGAGAGACCTGTGACTATGCGATTAGTTTCTATAAGTTACATTGGTCCCGTGCGAGGTGTTCATGCCTCTTACAGGGCCGGTTGGGGGTTGCTTTGGGTTTTCACCCTTTTAATGGCTTGTCATTAAGCTAAAGTATGAATATTTTCAAATTATCATCATTTCTCAAATCGGTAGTCGCATGACTACGCGATCAGTTCTTACGAGTTAGATTAGTCTCGTGTGAGATTTTAGTGCCTCTTATGGGGCCGTTTGGATGCTAGTTTGATTTTTCACCCTCTAATGACATGTTTTTAAGACTAATCTAGATATTTTCAAATTATCATCATATTCTCAAATCAGGAGACCCATGACTAGGCGATCAGTTCCTGCAAGTTATGTTGATCCCGTGCGAGGTGTTCATACCACTTAGGAGACCGTTTGGGGTTTCACCCTTTTAACGGCTTGTTTTTAAGAATAATCTAGATAGTTTCAAATTAACGTCATATTCCCAAATCGGGAGTTCATATTCTCAAACCGGGGTTCCTGTGACTATGCGGTCAGTTTCTACGAGGAACATTATTTTCGTGCGAGGTGTTCGTGCTTCTTACGGTGTCTTTTGGGGGTTGTTTTGGGTTTCCACCTCCAACGGGCATGTTTTTAAACATAATCTTGATGTTTGTTATTGATTATGCTTACTATTTATTTTGTTGTTGATTTTAAGTTATGATGTTTAGGATTAGATATGAGTAGTCTTTTTGCTACATAGGTTATCGATGTTTCTCCTTTTAGTTAATTACTAAAATTAGGACTCTAAGTAATTTGGTATAATGTAAATTTAAATAAGTCCCTTCTAATCATTGGATCTTTATAAAGGACTTCTGCATAAAGAGGGGCTCATTCGGAAGTTTTTGAACACAAAGGACAGGGCAAACTAATACTAGTCTTTTATTTTTAGTGTTCAAAAAGCCTTTATAAATACAGAAAAATACACTCATATAATACCTGTTTCACATCACTCTTGTCGTCACACCTCTCCTCTATGCTGGCGACAATAAGGATTTTGCCAAAAAAATTCCATAGAGCATAATGTTGTGTATTAGAATTTGTATGTCCTTTTGTATAATGTTCAATGCAAGTATGATATACGTGTGTGTGTGTGTGTGTGTTTGAAGAAAAATTCCAAGTCTGATAATGAATAGGTCTGAGACACGAATAGTTTCTATTTTACCTCATGTATAACTTAACTTTCGTAATGATTGGTGGCATTTATATGAATATGACTAACAAAAAAAAATCTAAAATTCTTGGGATCAACAACTAACGATTCTCAAAAAGTGGTACTAAATCCTAACGGCTACATATATATAATAGCTATATAACTGTTATATATATGCAGTATGTATAATAGCTATATAGTTGTTTGAAAGATTAGTACGGGCCAAGGGAGCAAAGAGATGCGTCCTCAAAAGATCTCTTACTATTAGAACTAAACAAGATAATATGAGATGGTTATGAAATGACCCTCAAAGAGTACTTACAAGGCAAAACAAGAGATTACGGATGATCAAAGGATTATGTGGTTTCTGCAGTCTTCTCTATAAAAAGCAGTGAAAATTCCATGTCCGACTCCTCGTTTGTCTTATATTCACAGGGCGATGTTCTATTAAATCTCGAGTAAACCTAAATAAAGAGAAAGGTAGTGTCCTACAAACCTGCACTGCTCTTACACTGCCAAAATAGATCAATTCCCCATAAATTAACTCATTGTTTGTTGTATAATATGCGGTGAGAATGAATGTGTATGGACTTCAATTGCAAAACATGAGTTTATTTAATGATAAATATTAACAGGTTTGGGTTTGACAATGCACATCGTTCATCTTGGATGAATATCGTACTCCAAAAATGGTTAATGATGGGGTTATGATTGCCTGAGAAATCGAGCTACTTGATGCTAGTTGAGCTATTTTCCATTACAGTTTTTTGAGTATAGGACGGTGTACCATATTTGGGGACATGCACATTGCTTCACAAATCACTATCACCAAAGTGTATGCATATAAAGGCTACAACCATGGTGAATAAACTTCTTAAAAATTCATTTGACTATTCAATCAACCAACTCCTGTGCATTATGCCTGCTTGTATACACGACGTAAAGGTGATAAGCTTAATTATACCACTGTGATTGGCCAGCTTCACAATGAATGTGATCCCCAAAACAACATTCATGTACAATGGAACTACCACCCGAGATATATGTTAGCAAATGTTTTTTTAGACACCAAATCAAAACAAAACATAAAACATAGTTAAAATACCAGATCAAAACATAATTGTTCACATAATAAATTGCAAAGACAAATTTCCATTGCAAATGCACAACTAAAGAAAAACTCACTAATAACAAGAAGTAATCCATTGTATGAGTTCATTGCAGATAAATTGCAATTTCAAAGTGAAAGTCCTAGTATTGATTCCTCTCACCAAACCTGTTAAAAATGTTAACCACAAATACAAAATTTATAAACAAATTAAATCCCTAATTGTTCTAAACAAACAAATTAAACATGTGAGACTGAAGGAAGTATACAAAAACCAGAAAATATCTTTGGCGGTGTAATGAATTTGTTTCGTTATAACTTCATCAAATAAAGATGTTTATATTAACACAAGCTTACTAATGGTTTATAGAAATTTCCCCAAATTATTTCATATATTTTTATTACATTACCACACATTTGTTGTGATTACTTGCTAAATGTCTAAAATTCAAAAATTCCCCAAATTAACTCCATGTTTTTTAATTCTATTTTCTTAAATTACTTTTTCTTGCCATTAAGTTGAACCAATTTGATGTGTGTTCCCTGAATCAGTGTTCTGTCTTGTTCATATAATAAATACAACAAAACATATTTATAAATACTCAAATTTCATTAAATTAACACCCTAAAGTCATCACAATTTCCAGTATACAATAGAGATTTTGAGAAATGGCATATAAAATCAAATCAACACATGTAAAGCAAGATCCCTGGGTATCCAAAAACCTAAAACTATCAACACCCCAAAATGGTAGACATTTCCATAAAGAAATATAATTAATTACTGACCTTTTTTCATTGGAGAGTCGTATTGAAGGGGATTGGTCCATGGATTCGATCTTCTCTGCGTTAGCAGAAGAAACTTCCCCTTGCATATTTTGGGGCATATACATTTCATATGCATTCACCTTGTCACAATAGATCCGTGTCCACTATAGTATGTATTGCATTGGAATTTGGACTTATTTCCAAAAAACATGCCCATAAAAGTTTTGGGATTAAACAGAACAATCAATATTTTAATTTATTAGTGTTAATTATACATATGGTTCATTTAAAGCCCTAGAAGTTGTATAAGAAGCTGCAACATAACTTCAAAGTGCAATGGGATAGCCAAAACATTTGAATTACAAAAATGACTAGCCCCAATAAAAATAAAGATCGTATTTACAAGAAAAACACATCATTTCCCAAACCCTAGATTATGATTTGAGAACATATCCTTCTATAATTTTCCTTTCAAAATTGGCATAGGACATCTCATACCCTGTTGTGTAGGTTATACTATACGAGTCCTCGTGTTTTAGGTGGGCCACATCAGTTAGCCATACCGACTCTTCTAGAGTTGCTTCCATGATAGCGCGTCGTTCATCTAGGGATAAGGTCACACTGTCAACACCGAACGAGAGAGAACTGGTAGAATAGTGAGAATAGTAGTTTGGGCTGTCATAAAAGAGATGCATTGCCCCTTGCATATTTTTGTTGAGTGGGAGAGAGAGGTAAAGAGAGAAGGATATCTGATATGAGAGTGGAGAGGGGGAGGGAGATAAAAATAAATTGGGAGGATGATTTTTTAAGGGTATTTATATTTCAATTAAGTGCGCTCAATTTTGGCACACTTTAAAACAGTACCAAATTTTTGCACTATTTTAAAGTGTGCCAGATTGTCATTAAACTGTGCCAAAATTTTGCACTGTTATAAATTGTGCCAAATTTTTATTATCAAGGTGTACCAAATTACTATTTTTGGTGTAGTATTTCCTCCATATCCTCTAAAGGGTGAGTGGACATATCCCACTCAAGATCGCATATTTTTGTAATATATTTAACAGCTCATACAAATTATTCTAATTTGAGGAACATTCAATAGCATATCCCTATAGTTCTCTAAGTACACGATTTAGATTCGAAAGTTTAAGTGTTATTTCAATTTATCAATAGAAATAACACTTAATCTCGTATCATCTAGTATATACCCAGAGAACATTAAGATATGGAAGCCGAACTTCCCCTAAAAGTAACAAGTTTAAGCCACTAAGAATATTATCAAGGGATGACAGGCTAAAGAAGAAATAATTTTAAGTGAATCAGAATGAAAAAAGGTCAGACAAAGATGGGGAAGATAACCATATCTCCTAGAGAATCCCAAGTAAGTCAAAGGTAATCTGTACATGATTTTATTTTATTTTAAAATGATCTGATGGGGAGTAACAGGTGGTGGAATAGAGGTAGTAGACAAAAAGGCTCACGTCGTCAAAGATAAATTTGGGAAAAAAAAGAATGGATGTTGACCTAACAAAGTCTGAGGGAAAACTAGGAAAGATGAAGAAGGTGGACATTGAGAGTCTTATGGTGGGGTTCCCAAAGATGGATTTCAAAGGGATCCTATTCCCTCATAAAGAAACACTTATTGCCAGCACACGCGTTCATGGCTACAATGTGTCTCTTATCCCAATTGATGGGGGAAGATCAGTCGATGTTATGTTCAAGGACTGCTTTAAAGGTCTAAAACTCAGCAAGAAGAGACTCGTCCCATACCATTAACCACTGATTAGATTTATATACAAGGAGGTGTACCTATTGTGAATGTTTGAGATGGTTGTCTGCACGGGTATTTGATTGAGATGTTTGACAAGAAGAATAAAATTTTTTTTAATAGAAAAGAATGTGTTCTCAGCATACAATATCATTTTGTGAAGGGTATGATTGAAGGCATTTAAACTCATGCCTTCTACTGTACATCAGATGATGAAATTCCTAACTCCTTATGGGGTAGGGAAAGTTAATAGTGATCAAGTGGAATCACATGAGTGGTATTTCACCTCAGCCAAGGAATGAGAATCCCATAAGAGGAAAACAACCTATTACAATATTAACAACCTTGGTTTAATAGATGAACATAAGTTAAAAAAGGGAGATCCATGGAAGAGGTAGAATCCATGTCTTCAATGAGAACGAATTGGAAAAAACATCCAAATTGGCTCATATCTTGAACCTTCCTTGAAGAAAAAAATGGTTAAATTACTACGGAAGAGACAAAGCATATTTGCATGGGGTTATAATGACATGTAGGGTATTGAACCCGATGTTATCTGTCACAAACTTAATTTTGTTGATAAGGTAAAAGCATTTAAGTAAAGAAGACAAAATTTTTCTCGGGACATGTATGAAGTAATCTAGGAGGAAATAAAGAATTGCAGTCAACAGACTTCATTAAAGAGGTCTAACCCATAGTAGCTATCAAATGTTTTTAGGTACCAAAACAAAATGACAAGTGGAGAATATATGTAGAATTTACATATCTGAATAAGGCATGTCCTAAAGATAGTTCCCCTTTCCTAGAATTGATCAAATGGTGGATGCCATGGATGGGCATGAACTTATGAGCTTCTTAGATGCCTATTCAGACTATAACTAGATCTCGATATTCGAAGGTGACACCAAGAAAATATCTTTCATCACAGACAAAGGGATCTACTATTATAAAATGATGCCTTTCGACTTGAGAGTATAGATGCCACTTATCAGAGATTTGTAAACAAAATATTTAAAGGCCAGTTCGATATGATGAGTGAGGTGTAAGTAAATGACATGTTAACAAAAATTTTGAAGTCCAAGAATCATGTAAAGGATATGGAAAGAATGTTTGATACCATGGTCTACTATATGATGAAGCTGAAATTAACAAAGTGTGTCTTCGGCGTCGATGCTGAATAATTTTGGGGGTTTATAGTCAATGAAAGGGTTATTGAGGAAAACGTAACAAAGATATCAAAATTAATCGACATGAAAAACCCAAAAATACAAAGGATATTCAAAGATGACAGGAAGAGTCATGGCGCTGAACAAGTTCGTCTCACGAGCAACTGATAAATTCCTTCCCTTTTTGAAAATCTTGCGGAAAGTGTTTGTGTGGGATGAAGAATGAGAAAAAGTATTCAAGGAACTGAAAGCCTTCCTAGTCTCATCAATTATTTCGTCTCATCCCATTCAAGGGGAGAAACTATATTTGTACTTCATTGTCTCTGAATCGACAAAAGCACGATGATCATTCGAGACGACAATGGGAGCCAGAAGCTAGTTATGATAATCGTAAAGCATTACAAGGGGACGGGATGAGATACCTGAAGATGGAAAAACTCATATATGCTTTTAAACATGTGAAAATAAACATGAAGACTTAAATCTATGCTCATACGATGGTAGTACTAATCGACATTCCTCTCCAACAAGTCATTCATAAACATGAGAAATCGGATAGGCTAATGGCTTGGTCGGTTAAGTTGGGTGATTTTGAGATCATCTATCATCCAAGATATGCAATCAGAGGGAAGGTTTTGGTAGATTTTATACCAGAGTTCACACTTGAATTAACTGATGGGATCGAAGTTAAAATACATGTTCAGAGTCTAGAACAAGATAAAAGCTTAAAACAAAGCACCGAAATTGTGCAAGCTGACACCATAGTTGGTGTTCAAGAAACATATTTATTACTAAAAATGGTGTCTTTACCGAAGGCCTATTCTTGTCAGATACGCCTACGGGGAGTTTATTTCTTGATGGCTCATCCTGTGTAACTGGTAATGGGGTTATGCTAATTTTTTTGTCCCCAGACGAGACTGATATCGAGTATGCATTGAAGTTTTATTTCACGGTGTCCAATAATGAGGCCGAGTAAGAAGCCTTGATAGTAGGACTTGCGCTCACAAAGGCAATATGTGTCGACCAACTTGTTTCCCACAATGTTCACAAGTGGTAGTGAACCGCGTTCTGGGAATCTATGAGGCAAAATATGAGAAAATGTCAAAATATCTGCAAAGAGTGAGGACTAATATCGGTAAGTTTTCAGGAAGTAAAAGTAAACAAAATTTTGAGAAGTGAGAACAGAAAAGCAAATGCCCTTACTAGGCTTGCTTTAGCCATAAAAGTCGAGATTTAAAGAACCTTTCTAGCCGAGATATTCTAGGATCAAGGCATAGACCGTGAGGAGGCTGAGTACAAAATGTTTTAACTTGAACCTAGGACCATCTTAGATGGGCCCAGTTATGAGTAGTTGAGAGATTGAAAGATCACAGAGGGAAATTTTGATAGAAGAAAGCTACGCTATCGAGTTGCTAAATTCACCATCATAAGGAATGTGTTTACAAAAGGGGATATCTTCTCCCACTCTTGATATGTGTACATCGGACGACGGTAAGTTATGTGCTTAGAAAAATTCACGAGGGTATTTTTGAAAGCCATGTTGGAGGAAGGTCATTGGCAAAGAGAATTATAACACAACGCTACTATTGGCCAAACTTTCCTAAGGATGCATCCAAGCATGTTATTAAATATGATAAATGTCAGCTCTTTGCCAACATACCTCATCAACCTCATCAACCATTTTCTCTTATCTCGGCCCCACGACCCTTTATAATGTGGGGGATCCATTTTTTCGACCTCCTTTTGAGAGATAAAGGGAACTTCCACTTCCTTATTATCGTAATTGATTATTTTTCAAAGTGGGAAGAGGCAGAGGCCATGATAACTATCACTGAAGAGAAATATTTCCAATAAATTTGGAGATATATCATCTGCTGATCTGGACTCTCCGACACTTTAAGATCAGACAATGAAAAGCAATTAAAGAACAAGTCCCTTGCTTCCTACAGTGGTAGGGTCGACATAAAGTAATTCTTCTCGGTGCCAGGTTTACCCTAAGTAAATAGGAAAAGTGAGAGAACCAACCAGACGATACTAGATATAATAAAGAGAAATTTACAAGATGCCAAAGGAAAGTGGATTGATGAGCTGCAAAATATCCTATGAGTTATCAAACAACTGAGAGGGCGGAGACAGGAGAAATGCCTTTTATGATTGCGTATGGTTCGAAAGCAGTAATCCTAACTAAAATCAGGTTACCGAGTCATAGAGTGTAGAGATATGATCCAGAGAAGAATTTGGAAGAGAGAATAATTGATTTAGACCTTATAAAAGAGCACCGAGAAGATGCAAAAATATGACAATCGGCCTATCAACAAAGAGACGCAATAAAACAACAGAGTCAAAGCTCATCCGATTAAAGTTGGTGATCTTATACTAAAAAAGGTGATCTACGAAGATAACAAACTCCATCCAAATTTGAATGGGACATACAAAGTCATTGAAGAAGTATTTCTAGGTACTCATCGTTTAGAAAATGTGGAAGGAGAACCATTCGCGAAGCCATGGAATCCTAATAATCTGAATTAATATTATCAATAAAGAAACTATGTAATAGCTTAAGAGAATTTTCATCAAATGTAATTGAATATTGTTGCAAGAAATCTGAACGAAATGAAGTTTTGTCTCATATTGTGCAAATTTTATTTCTAGTTATCGTATACTCATGAAATCTCTCTCTCTCTCTCTCTCTCTCGGCAGTACGAGAATACTTGGAATCTCGTCTCCTAGGCATGTCTCAATATAAATCGTGAGAGGTGGGAAAATTAACATTAGTATTTTATGGTGAAAAAAATGAAATCTCTCTCACGGATGTATGAGAATTCTTGTAGTCTCGTCTTCTAAACATGTCTCAATATAAACCCTCGAAGGTGGGCAAATTAACATCCTTATTTTATGGTGACACATAAGATCATGATTTATGGTGAAAGAAAAATGAAATTTCTTTCTTGGAGGTATGAGAATTCTTGGAGTCTCATCTATTAAGTCGATCTCAATATAAACACTAAGAGGTTGGAAAATTAACATCATTATTTTATTGTGACACTTAACATCATTATTTATGGTGAAAGAAAAATAAAATTTGTCTCTCGGCGGTATGAGAATTCTTGGAGTCTTCTCTCCTAAGCATGCCTCAATATAGACCCTAAGAGGTGGGATAATTAGCATCATTATTTTATGGTTACACTTAACATCATTATTCATGGTGAAAGAAAAATGAAATCTCTCTCTCTCTCGGCGGTATAAGAATGCTTGAAGTTTCCCCTCCTAAGCATGTATCAATATAAACCCTGAGAGGTGGAAAAATTAACATCATTATTTTATGGTGACACTTAATATTATTATTTTATGGTGAAAGAAAAATGAAATCTCACTCTCAACTTTATAAGAATGCTTGGAGTCTCGTCTCCTAGGCATTTTTCAATAGAAAACCTAAAATTAACATCAGTCTTTGAAGATGAGACTTAACATCATTAATCTATTGTGAAAATGAAACATCATTGTTATATGGTGAGTAAAATGAGAGGTATGTAGAGATAATGATGAAAACAATTCTGAGCATATCATTACTATTCACAAATCAGACAAAAATACACTAACAAAAAGGCACAAAGCACCATTGTTAAAATTCCAAATGTGGGGCGCGATTAATGTTTACAAAAACTGAGATAAGAATCAGAGACCACATACGGTCACATAAATTTTTTAAATAAAGTAAGTTACATCTTGTCTGCCAAGTCATTAACGATTGTAACTTTGGGGGCATTCGCCTCCTCTTGAACAGTGGTGGCATTTTGATCGCTAACCTGTTCTATTATTCAATAATGAAAGTAGTATCGTTACCTCTATCATCAGCCTTAACACTAACTTCATTGATGCACTCAACCTAAATCTCCTCCAGAGCAGAAATGGTCTTAGGGTCAGAGAAGCTCAAAGAGTTGAGGGTATCATCCACTTTATGGTATCTAGTGACAAGGTTAAGTAATTAGGTCACCATCCATCGACACATGGCCTTAGATACCTTCACTAGGAACTGAATATCGTACACAACAAACTCTTCATACTCTTTGAACTAGGCCATAAATAGATTTAACGATCTCTTTCTCGTTCTCCTTGCGCTACCTAAAGAATTCTTTATGATCTTCCTTCAAAGTAGAAAGACGAGTCCTATAGTGGTCTCGACCATCTAGTTTTTCATATCGACCGTCTTCTACTCAATTTTCTCAGCCCGTATGATCTTTAGCTCAGACTTCAGACCCACTGATGAAGATGATGAAAATAAATGATAGACTAAAATAAGGAAGATACGAGAAATTAAAGTAAGTACGTGTCAAGAAAATAATTTGTAAAAAACATGAAGTAAAATTTTTACCTGTGTGGCCCTATGAAGATAGAAGCTAGAAACTCTGATGCTTCTCTTAGCATTAAAGAACCTATTTTCCTAAGGAAGAATCACTGACGAGATGACCTCTTTGAATTTTATTTATCTCCCGAGAAGAGACTCAAGATTTAATACGAGTCGAGAAAGACACACAACAGTCGATGCATCATCAAAAATTGGAACACAAGGTGTACCGAGTCATCTCGGAGGTTTTTATTTCTTTTGTTGCTGAGAGATAACCCTATACCTAGTGGTCTCTTTCCTATTTTATGTTCCCTCTGCATTTGGGCCAATATTTGTGGCTTTTTTCTTGGGAGATTTTGACTAGGCAATCTTTACCTTTAATTTGGTAAAAATATTGCTAGTGAGAGGAGCTGCCATCTCCTAAATGTATTTGGGAGTATTCTTCGGACGATCCACGTAATGAAAATCGTAACAACAAATTATATCGGCTAAAATTGAGATGATAATAAAAGTTAGTAAAAGGAATCATATTTTTTAGTGTCGACAAGAGGGTTCGAAGTCTCGGACAGACTATAACCTTTAGAGGATGACATACTATTGCTACTAATGGAGACAACACTTGGAGAATTAACTTTAGGTGTGGTGTCTTGGTTGGAAAAGTAGGTGAGACAGAAGGGGTGATGTATTATTGCTTCGTGACTCAGAGTACGAAGTATCAAAAGAACTCCCCCTTGACGAGATGTATCTCAGTTGATTAGGCCTCGATGTCTTCCCTCTCTTGGCGAACACGATCGCCAAGGTGACACAACTCAATCCATGTATCTTATAAATATTAGTACATTCACAGAATTCTACTTAAAAGGTTTATCAGATTTTAAACATCAAATAGAGGAAATGAATCACTTAATGGTGAAGAACACTAAGAACAACAAACCCAAACACTGATCGCCTAAACCAAAAATGTCGCAAAATATGTTAAACTCCATAAAACCTCGTCGAAAAACTCTAATTACAAATTATAATCTAAGAAAAAATCTAACACAAACTAGTGAACTACCAGAAATGCCTAGAATTAACACCACACAACCACCATAAAGGGAGGTACAAATGATAGAGAATCGCCAAAAATATAAAAGGAAGAAATAAACGAAAACAACAACGAATGCTAGGAAAGAGTGATTTAGAGTTACTTGAAAGGAGTAGGAGACCAAAGATTAAGGGAACATACCAAAGAAGGTGATTGGAGAAAAGTGAAGGAGGCAAAATCCTAGAGAGAGGGAGAGGGATTTTTATTTTTCTCTAGTTTCAAGGTTTTGAGAAATAGTAGAAGTGAATGAGAAGACAACCCAAACCAAACTTCAACTGTCAAAACGGGTAATCATGAGGCATGATTTTCAAGGCTTGTCATGACGTGAAAAATGCCCATATAGGCCACACGCACCTTGAATAGCATTCCCAACCTCTTTGAAATCATACAACCTTTAACATAACCAAAGGTTGACCAACAACTGGCAGATATCTCATAATAGAAATTGACCTGAGAGCACATGGGGGCAGTATAACTGTTCTATCAACAAGGTATGACTGACAACTAATAGATAGCTAGGCCACGAAAGTTATGACCTACAAGACATTCATCAGGATCAGATGAGAAACTAAGTACAATTGTCTTAAAGCTAAGGGAGACCTAGTTTAAACCTCATCCTCTTACTAACACAGAAGGCTAAGGTGTAGGTGTAATTGATATGCATAAGTATAATGTCATCCAAATGGCACTCGGGTAGATAATCACACCAGTCTTCTCACCATAGCTAATATGTCCAAGAATGGTCTCGTCCAGATGACATTTTATTTGCCAACCAGAGATGACAATCTCGTCCAAAAGATGAGACTAACCTTGTCCTTACCAGTGGAAGAGTGTCAGCCTCAGACGACCCTCATGTTATAAGCAATTAGAGGTGTAGATATAGGTGTGTCAGGCACAGACCACCACCCTATATCATCCTGGATTTTAGCATGGATTCGAGCACCGCACAAACTCTCAATCGAGTTGATACCTGCAATATCACCTTGGATGATACCTCTTGTAAAATTAGTTCAACTAGGTGTGGAAAGAATGAGAGGGGCATTTCAGATATATATGTAAAAATCATTAACCCACATGAGAAAATATTAACTATAATGATCTTGTTTTATGGACAGACAACTATCACTGTCTCAAAGGCCACAACCTCAACTAGGGGTGGGACACGTACTGGGGATGACATTGTGTAGTCCCCAGCCAATAAAAGACATATTATATCTTCTTCATTTGGATTAAATTTAAGAAACCTTGGTTACAATGTTAAACTTGTTCAAGAGAAAGAGATAGAGACTTATGTGTGTGTCTTCCATGGTCATTAGTGTCCTATATGGTGAAAAACTCTCATAATTTGTACAGTGGACGTAGGCTGAGGTTGAAGCACTTAAACAATTGTGTCAATATCCGTTTCCCTCGTATTTTCTATTAAATTTCTTGTCAATTATTGTTTTATTACATCTGTGGAAAACTAATTCCAGGGTGAATCCATTGTATGATCTCAGTATCACCACCTTCGGTCCACGTTGACAAGGGGACTTTTACACAAGGAGAAATACATGTTTCTATTCGATATAACACAAAATAACAATTTCAAGATAATGTGATAAGGTACATCATCGTGAATCACATTGAGTTTGAAGTGGTGGAGTTTCACACCGTTAAATGGGTTGTAAGGTTTAGCCAACGATTAATAATTGGGTTCAAGTGGTTCTTAAGAGTGAGGAAGATTCAAAGGCATAATATATTTGATATTACAAAGTATGAAATGTCTCACTTGTACATCCCTGATGATAAGATGCAACTGAGTTCCACGTATATAGTTGGACTTATCGAATACATGGTCAAGACAGACCCCATTATGAAGATATGCATGTTTATTACACATATTAGGGAACAGACTGACTGCTCCCTACCTTAAGCAAAGGCTTCGAATGTGAAAGGAAGGAAATTATTTGTGATTGGGATTTGTCATACTAAAAACACCACCAGTTAGTGGATGCATTCCAACAATATAATCCAAAAACTATCATCATGATAATGGGTGTCACATAACCTAACGGTATGGACATGTTTATCAAATTTGTTTTTTGCATTAAGGCATCGAAAAAACTATTCTTCCACTATACACATGTAAAATGTTAATGGCACCCACCTCTATGGTAGATATAAAGGGAAGATGTTGATTTCCATGACCTTAGAAGATAACGAACATGTATATTTCCCCTAACATTTATCATAGTTGATGAAGAGGATACCAATAACTCGAGTTGGTTGCCATACCATGTAAAGACTAGATTATTACGTGGAGACACATATATTAATTATTATGGTGAGACAACACATTCATTTTGTACATGGGCCTCTCCCTTCCCAAGAATGTATTGTTGTTTCTCTCACCGTTAGAGTTCTAGGTAAGGGAAGCCACATGGTATTCCACTCGGTGGTATGAGAGGATGAGGCCTTATGCTTGGATAACCACTCCATCCACCGGTTACAATGATGTCAAATACCGTACAGTCACAAAATGTGTGTGTGTGTGTGTGTGTGGGGGGGGGGGGGGGGGGGGGGGGGGATGATTAGAGGCTAAAGAAAGCTCAAAGATGACTCCATGTGGGTCATATAATTGTTATTGTATATGTTGGTTTGGTTTGGGGTTTTGGAGATATGTCATTCACTTATCATATCCCTATCACATGCATATTTATTATATACATTCTTTAATGTGCACATCATCCAATAATTATTTGGAAACTTTTGGCAACCACATTCCTAATACAAAAAATAGAATAAAAAATTGAAATGATAACACCATTAACTAATTGAAATTAAAATTAATTAAAGGAAAGTACGTAGCGCGAGATATTATTTTTCAACAGACAATTGAAATTATAAATGAAATTAATTGAAATTTAAATTTAGAGTATAAATGTATTTTTTTTAAATTAAGAAAAAAAATAATTGTTAATGCCGGTTAATAAACAATCCCATGTAATAGTGTCTCTTTTATCCTCAACCATGAACCATTAGAGATGGGGTGCCCTTAATTCATAATTAAGTTTGACAATAATGATAACATCGGATGCACCACGGTTATCTTCCCCATAAGTGTAAGTAACACCTATCTCCACATTATGGCAATCCTCACTAAAAACTTTATTCCTCAATTTACTGAGGATGTCGTTGTTGTCATGACCATTTGTTGCATCCCAGATAAGTTATTGAACACATTAATAATAATGTTACATCCTTCAGACATTGTCACTGTCATTCGCCTACTGCACAATCTTCATAGCTGTTTGTTAAAATCTCCACATACAATATCTGTCTAATCAGTTCTGGAATAGATTTACTACTGACAAAGACCTAGACAAACATCAAATGAATGACCAATGCAAGTTATTTTGACGGCACTCCATTTTTCACATGAAATTTTTTAAAGGTAATTTAATATTAATAATAGATGTTATCACTATAAATAAATGTTTTCATAATGCTTTATCTACATTATCTTTCTTCTTTCATTACACAAAAATTATTACACCAAGAAAAATTCTAGATATGATGCCAACCCTGCCTCATGAAATTATCGATGAGATCCTTGATAGAACTTTAACTTCAAAGTCCCAACACATAATTTAATCTGATGAGAAATGGTTAAGAAATGATCAGTATCATAGTCCTTGCTTGTACAAGTAGCCAAACACTAGTTTCCCATAGCACAGACCTGTGAGCTTTCATGCACAAATGCTCTGGTCCAAAGTTTTTTTTAGTTTAACTATGGTATTTGTTCAACACTAATCCAATGCCCATAGTCTTAACCCTAACAAAATATCAATCGTGGAGGTGGTTATTTTTCAATAACAACCCTTCGAACAAGTTTTTGTATGAGGTGTTTGAGGAGCATTATTCAATGGTTGCATTTCGTCGCAGTTTACAGAACCCTCTATCGCAACCTATAAAAGAGACATTAATATTAATCGTGATGTTCAATCACTTAAGCTTGAATGGAAACAACCAAATGCATAATGCACCGAGTATAATGTGGGATACAAATAAGGATTGGTCCCTTCACTACAACCCTGAACATTATTTCCTGTACAATTCCTCATATCAATCCGTAATTTGACAATCATACTCTCTTAACACGGGAGAAATGTTCTAACATAAGAAGATAGCTGCAAAATAAGATGTTTATGATACTAATATGTTCCCTCATTTATTTTTAGGAATCACTGATGATGAAGATTTAGTGAAGTTAAAAGTTCAAATGTTGCTTACTATCCTTATTAAATTTGTATACTTATAACAAAATTGTTATATTTGTTTTCAATGTCACCAATCTAATTAGTAATGTAGTCTAACTGAAAAAGAAGTTTGGCAGGCCATTAAAGATCTAAATGAAGATAGTTTTGCCGGCCCTGATTGTTTTCATGGAGTGTTCTACAAGATTTTTCGGGACATCATTAACTCTGGCATTTTACATGCTATTTCATATTTTTTGTACGTGGTATGCACCCTCAGAGTTGGAAAAGCACAAATATCATGCTTATTCCAAAAGGCTAGCAATCCTAATCTCTGCTCTGATTATAGGTCAACGCTTTTGTAACTATTGCTTCAAGATTACCACTAAGATCTTAGCAACTAGATTCTCTTCAGTGCTCCCTATAATAATTGGTAACTCTGAAGATGGATTTATCAAAGGCGGGAAGATCAGTGATAACATCCTTTTGACTCAGGAGATGATGCATTCAATTGGTAAGAATGCTCATGCTTCAAATGTGGTTATTAAATTGGATATGTCTAAGGCCTATGATAGAGTATCCTAGATATTCCTTGTTAAAACTCTTAGATGATTTGGTTTATTTGAAATGTGGATTGATAGAATTTGGAGGTGCATCTCAAATAATTAGTTTTCTACAATTATCAATGGTCAAAGTGCTAACTTTTTAAGTCCTCTAGAGGCTTAAAGCAGGGAGATCCCCTATCCCTAGGTTTTTTTGTGTTAGTAGCTGAAACTCTCAACAAAGGCCTTCATAATATCATTTTAAATGGTCAAGTTAAAGCATATTCTCTTCCTAGACTAGTCCTGTAGTCAGCGACCTTAGCTTTGCTGTTGATACCATTATTTTTTGTAATGGTAGAACTAATAGTCCTGAACATTTGATTGGTTTCCTCAAGAGGTTTGAATTGGGCTTCTGGTGAGGTTATTAATTTCTCAAAGAGCAGCTTTACTATGCACCATTCTATCATCCTTACTAGAATGAGAGCTATATCTAAACTCACTGATTTAACATTTAAGAAAATCCCTCTGAAATACCTAGGTTGTCCCATTTACTATGGAAAGAGCAACCATCCTTACTTTGAAGAAATCATTCAAAAGATAAGATTGAAATTAACTTCTTGGCAGACTAAATCCTCTCTTTCCTAAGTAGAAAAACTCTCATCTCCTGAGTTCTTACCTTTATCCCAATTCACACTATAGCATCCCTAAAGCCTCCTAAATAAACCATTCTTCATATCCAAAGGATTTTAAGCACCTTTTTATGGGATTTTTCAAGAGATTATGGAAGTAAACATCACTGGTTTAAGTGGCTTAACATCTGCTTACCAGTGGAAGAATGAGGGATTGGATTGAAGCTTATAAATGACTTATGTGCTGTAAGGACAATTTGTCCATCATTATGTATATGATATGTCATACGCCGTTACAAGAATGATAGTTGAAAAGATCACATCGTCATCAACAAAATCCGAAGATCAAAAGAAAGGAAGAATTCAGAAATTCAGACAGCCGGACCGGTCCGCCTGATATTAAAACGAACTGATCCGCCTAGCCGGATCGATCCGCTGAGACCCGGACCGATCCGCCTTGCTCGTTTAAGACCAGTGAGCCCCGGACCGAATGCGAACCGAATCAGCCTCAAAATAAAAGAACCGGTCCGCCATCGGATCGATCCGCCTAAGGCCCGGACCGGTCTGCCCTGGATAACCACGAACAGATCGTGTGCAGATTTTTAGGGCAAATGAATTCTTATTTATACCACGATCGGGGAGTTGGTTTTCTTAAGACTTACACACGATTTTCTGAGTTCCATAACTCATAAGTCTTCATGGTATTTGAGTCCATTGATTCATACCCTTGATTCACACAAATTTCATACATTTGTGAGTCACTTTTGGTAACCCAAGAACACCATTGATGTTCAACCCTTTGTGAAGTGGACCGCTTCTTCCTCTTCATTACAGCCCTACTGGACAGGGATAGTTCCAGCCGCCAGCCCTACTGGAAAGGGTTTCTTCCAGCCGCGACTACAGAATCCGATACCCGAGGGTAATTCTTAGTCAAACTGTATTTCATTGTAATCCGATTGTAAACCGTCTTTTACAAATTATAGTGATATACAAATGGTTTTGCCCCTGTGGGGGATTTTTCCTTAACTTTGTGTGTTGAATATCTTGTGCATGATTTCATATTGTTTCAATCACACCTAGTTGCATGCTTAGGGTTAATTTGGGTTAAAAATGGCAGTTATTATATTATTTCTTAATTGAACGCAAGCGCCAACTCTTTCAAATTGGTATCAGAGCAGGTTACGCTAATCTATCGCGTATTCCTTTTTCCGCAAAATTTTTCTAAGATATCAATTTTCTGAATAAATTGATTTTTGAAAAGAGCGTGTTCAAATGGAGAAGTCATATTATAAAATGCCTATTTTTGACGGGTCAAATTATGCCTATTGGAAAGCCCGTTTGAGGTCGGCTTTAAAAGCCATTGACGAACGTGTCTGGATTTTGGTTGAACGAGGGTGGACTCCTCCAACCGTGACTGTTGATAATGTGACCAACTTGAAACCTAACATCACTTGGACTGATGATGAATTTAAATGGCCATCCTTTAACTCTAAGGGTCTAAGTGCTATTTCTGGGTCTGTCACTCCTGATGAGTTCAAACGCATAATGACGTGCACCACGTCAAAAGGAGCATGGGATATTTTGCAACTTACCCATGAAGGAACGAATGCTGTTAAAGAGTCAAAATTGCAAAAATTTAACAACTCAATTTGAAACCATCACCATGCATGAAAATGAATGTTTTGATGAATTTTATGCTAGGCTTTCTAACATTGTTAATACTAGCTATAATCTTGGTGAACATATTCCAAATGCTAGAGTTGTTAAAAAGATTCTTCGTTCCCTTCCTAAGCGTTTTATACCTAAAGTCACTGTGCTAAATTCCTTGGGTAATTTAAATACTCTAAAATTGGAAGAACTGGTAGGAGATTTACAAACTTATGAAATAGACATGTTTCCTAAATCTGCCAAGTCAAAAGATAAGGGAATTGCCCTTAAAGCCCAAGAGAGAAAAAGTGAGGGGTCGACAAGAAAGAGAGTTGAGTCGTCTAGAAAGATAGAAACTTCTGATTCTGAATGTGAGTTTGACCTAGATGATTTGGCACTTTTTGCTAAAAACTTCAAGAAAATCCTGAAATTTAAGAAAAATGGGAATTTCAACTACAAGATTTGGCACTTTTTGATCATCTAGCTTTATAGAACCTTTAATTTTGGAATGAAACTCAATAAAACTAGAAAAAGAGGATAACTTTTGAGCTTATAAGCCATTATTTGGCACGATATCAACTACAAGATTTGAGTCTCTATAAATACGAGTCACCTTAATATTGGCTTGAGATACTCAAGTATGAATCTCTTCAACTTCACCTTTGATCTTCCAAGTAGGCTTTGACTTTTTGTTCATACACTTCATTGTAATTTTTGAATTTGATTCAAGTTGTAGCTAGATCCAATTGTTATAAAGATAATATGAGATCCCTTCGTTTATGGCTAAGGATTTAACAATGATACTGGAACCCATTGTGATTAAAATAGAAAATATCCATATAAATCTCCCTTTATCATCCCTTAAAACAGCTCCATACCTCATATTTCCATCCTTATCACAACACCATCAATGTCTATTTTGAGATCTAACCTTTGAGGTTTAGACTAGCAAACAGGAATCATAAATATTTAATATGAATTTGGGGGAATAATGTTTAAGAAGCTAAGGATGTCTAAGTCTTGGATAGAGAAACCAGGTTTGAATGATGTAGATAGGGCTATATTATGAACTCTATTCTTTACCCTTTGAATAATTCTGCTATAATTCATTTTGATGCTTTTAAAGACTGCTTTATTCTTTGGTCGCCAAATTTCATAGATGATAGTTGTAGGTATGATCTTGTGTAGCCATTTAGAAATTTAAAATTTTCCAATTTGGACACACCATTTAGAGATCAAATAATGAATAGAGTTACATGGAGCAATGCCCATAATTCTCCCACAGAGTTCCTAAATTTTGCTAGAAATTGGACCTTTGATGAATAAGTAATTAATGTATCCCTCTGATTGAAAAAAACATGAATATCTGGAAGGATGAGAAACTCAAAACTTTTTATTATTAAGATCCAACGGGACACAATTATTAAAAATTCTCCAAGAGAATGTAGATATATTAGGAGGAATATTTGTATCCCAAATAAAAGATTGAGAGATAGGTAAGAGCCTGGAACTTCTAACAAGGTTATGGGCAAAGCTAAAAGAAAAATATCCTGATGAAGTAGGTTTCTATACTAAAACACCTTCTATACATGCAGTGTTGTCTTCATAAATAGATAAAAAAATGATTAATGATTTTAGCATCCATTGATCATATATTGTAAGGCATTGATTTATACTTTTGCCTCATGAAAATAGACCATAGAGGTGCCTGATTTAAATGAGTAAGCCAGTTTAAGATGATAAACTTGAACAAGAGAGTCCATTCTCCTTAGGTATAGGTCTCCTTCTGATTTTGAAAAACATATATTCTTCCACATGGTCTAGTGAAATTTGCTTCCAAACTCCTTATTGGTGCCCTAATGAAAAGTAATGCATATTCTATCAATTAATCTAAAGGTTTTCTTAGGAGGCATACGGGCAAAGATAATATGTAAAGGTATTGATTGGAGGAATGATTGAAGTAGAGAAATCCTCTCATCCATAGATAAAAATCTTAATTTCCAACTATTTATGTTAGAATTAATGACTTGTACCATTTGATCAAAGTAACAAGATTTTTTCATCCCTTTGAATAGAGGGCACCCCAAGTATTTCACTAGACCTTCCTGATGTTTGAAATCACAGGTATCTCCACACCTTTGATGTTTTTCATTGAATTTTTCTTTCCCGTTATAAAAATAGTATTTTGTTTGCTAATTACTTAACCTGGCTAGGTTTCATATTCCTTCAGAAACTCTATGATATTAGAGAGGCGTCTTTTGGATCCAAATGTAAATTTAATCAAGCCATCTGCAAAGCCGAAATGACTAAATATTTCACAACCTCTAGAATGAGTAAATGGCTTAACGTTAACTTTCTCCATTAACTTTTGTAAACCTCTACTAAGAGATTCAATAGTAAGAATAAAAATACTTGGGGACAGAGGGTCCCCTTGTCTCATTCCTTTAGAAGGTTTAAAAAGACTTTTGTTTGGCCATTAACCAGTACTGAATACCATGTAGAAGATATGCATTTCCAAACCAGGTTAATAACCATCTTAGAAAATCCAAAGGACTTTTAAGATTTTACGAGAAATAGCCAGGAGAGTCTTCCATAAGCCTTATTCATATCTATTTTAATAACGACATTGCCATCTTGAACCTTTATGTCCAATAAATTAAATATTTCCTGTACCAAGAGGATATTATCAGGAACACTTCACTCTTTGACAAAACCTGATCAAAAAGGAGAAATAAAGCTAAGGAGAAAAGTGAGCAATCTAGAATTTAAGAGATTTGAAATAACATTATAAGAGACATTGCACAAACTTATAGGCCTAAAATATTTTCAATAGGTGGGGTTAGAAGATTTAGGGGTAAGGAAAATCAACGTATATCCCCAAGATTTTTAAATATCATCTCCCCAAAAGAAAGTTTTGATAGCTGCTACTAAGTCACCCTTTATAATATCCCAACATTGCATAAAGAAGAAACCATTAAATCCAGTTAGACCAGCTGAATCAATGGCATTTATACTCTTTACTAGTTCATAAATATCTTTTTCTTTTGGGATTTCGTCTAAGGCTTCATTTATTTGATTAGATACTAATTTAAGATATTTTTAGCACCTCAAATTAACCATAAGAAGGTGCAGAAAATAAAATTTCAAAATAATAAAGAAATTTGCTAGCAATTTCTTCATTAGTATCTAATTTTGTTCCTTCTTCATCTTTGATGATGTAAATCCAATATTTTATCCTTTGAACCTTAACCATAGAGTGGCAGTATTTGGTATTTCAATCACCATCAGTAATCCACTATTTTTTAATTTTAGAAATTAGTAGTTTTCTTGTGAAGCTAAGGGAAAATTTAATTTTGATTTCGTTTTTTTGAAGGGATTCCCTATTTACTGAAATGGGAGATTCTTCAAATAAATCTTCTACCTGTGAAAGTTTGTCATACATGCTAATAGTATGTTGAAAAAATATCCCTAGAAACCTCTTTACTCCAATTGCTAAGAACACTCCTCAATCTTTTAAGCTTGAAAGCAAAGATTTTTGAAGGGCTGTCAGAAGATGGACCAGACCAGCTATTATGGACCAATTGTTTGAAACATGTAAGGATAGGATTTTGTAAATGTCCCTTCATAATTTAGTATGTCATATACCATACAAACGCCAAAGAATTTTCTAGATCACATATGCATCAAGACGATTTCGAATATCAAGTTATTCAACAAAAAAAGCCTTCGTGAGATTGACTTTAGTAAGGTCGTGTTTTAGTCCCTTAACAGTTCACTTAAGGTGTTGGGATAATTTTTCTAAAAAAATTTCTAAGTGTGGGAGCAGAGTTTTTCGTCAAAATAATTTTTCTAAAGGTTGAGGCGAACTGGAATAAAAAATTATTTTCTCTCCAGTCGTTCGAGTGATAGAGGCATCTCACGCTAAGTCATTCGAGTGATAGCTGGCATCGTTCAAGTGACAACCCTGTTTCGTTCGAGTAACACGCCGCCTTAGATTTTCTATTAAAAGGTTTTTCCAACTTCGTTTTTAATTAAAAGACTTGCGATTTTGAACAGAGACGAAATTGTTGTGGGAGAATCGTTTGTCTTCTCACTTTTAGGGATTTAATCCATTTTGTTTTCACTTCACAAGATCCCAATAGTTTGTGTGAGTTATTTTGGAACCCAAGAATACATTTTGTGTCAATTTTCTCTTATAGAGATGATATCTACTGCTGATTTAGGTGCTCTTTAGGGGAGTACAGGGCTGAAGATGGCTGCGTGTCAATAGGGAGTGCTTGTGAGCATTCTTGGGCTGAATTGGAGTTACGTTTCTGGCTGACTCTAGGCTGTGTATCTATATCGATTTACTGAGGTAAACGTATTGAAGATTTCATTGTGATTGTAAATTGCGATTCAATTCATAGTAAAATAAAAGGTTTTATCCTTCGGGGATTTTTTTTCTTGAAATGTATGAGTTAGCATATTTGTGTTTATGATGGTTTCACACATGCACACACGTAGTTACATACTTAGGGGTTGATTTAATTTGCTTTATAAATTGACTACAATTAAATAAGTTTGTAGTTGGAATATGCGCATTTATTTAAATCCATATCGCCAATGGCTCACCGCATTTTACAAATTGGTATCAGAGAGTGTTATACTAAGTTATTGAGTTAGATCTTGTTTATCGCTCTTTGTGTGATTTTTATCACTTATGTTAGTGTTTTTTTCCTCTCGATGGATTCACCTTGTTTTTACAATATAAATAGTTTGAATTTGTCGTTTGCAAAAAGAATTAAATTTTTGGAAAAAGAAAATTCTAGTTTTAAATCCGCTATGGATCTTTTGCAAACGGTTCAAAACTAAAAAGATTTTTATCGTGAGAAGTTTGTTGCTTTGGACCATGACTTTGATGCTTTAAAATTATCCAGAAAGGAGAGTGATGATAGAGTCCTAATTTTAGAAAAAGAATTGGAGGACTTTAAAAATCCTAGTGTTTGTGTTTGTGTCAAAGTGGATAAAAATATTTTACTCGATGAGTTTGTGGCACGTGAGGATACTCTTAGGGATAAGTGTACGTATTTTAAGAATAAACGTGATAACATTCTATGAGTAATTGAAAATTTAGAGAAGGAATACCTAATTTTGTAAGAGTCAAATTCTTTGCTGGAGTCTAAAATTTTGATGTTAAAAAATGATTCGCTGGACTCGAGTAGTGTTAGTAGTAATGCTAATAGCTCACATGTTCCTAATGCTTCCATTACTAAAGACAATACCATTATTTATTTTAAAGGGTCAACCTATCACAAGGACATTAGAAAATGTCAACCCATAGGTGACGTTCCACCCGTTTTCACATGATCACACTATTGTAGGAAAGGTCACCTTAGGTGATTTTGTTTCAATCATCTAAAAGGTCCTAGGAAGTTAAAATCAAGTGTTCCATTGGTTTCCCAAACCTCTATGCTTTGTTGCACACTTATTTGGGTTCGAAAATCACATTTAGAGGGACTAGATGTTAGACTAGTTGATTCTCAGTTGCTTGCACATGATTCTTCTCTTGCTATATCATATAGATGACCGTGTTCACATGTTTTTCATACGCTAGTTGTATTTCATGATATATTCTTTCTAGTGTTATGACTTGTGTATCATTTGTTATATTAGATTTTTGTTGTTGAAAAATTTTAAAAAATACAAAAAGATTTTATTTTGATAAAATTTTTGAAAAAGTAAATAAAAGTTGTGTATTTTGTTTTACACTGTATATGAATGGTCATTTAAGATGATCGAGTCATAAATTCATTCCATATTCACGTGAAGATTTTGATAGTGTTTTGATATGCGTCATCATTTCATCTTTGTGCTTTACAGTGTTTGGAGTCATTGTGATGTGATTAATTGTTACTACCTAAATGTTTGAAACATAAGTTCCTATAAATCACACATGCATGGATTTGTTTGATTATTGTACTTGTTTATCACATATTGGTCGGAGTGTTGTCATTTCAATTGTGTCTTTAAAACGAACCATATGCGATAAAAATTGACAATGGAAGTAGTGCATGTAAAAACCGTTTACCTTGAGGATTTTAATTTCCACAAAATATGATGAGTGAATCAGGGACAGGGCTGTGAGAGTTCGAAATTAACTCGTCCTGAAAGCCACAGTTTAAAAGAGACCAAAAAAATTTAAAGGCAATTAGAAGATAAATATGCCAAAAATGGGCCACCTCAAAAAGAAAAATATTATGATTATTATTTATGAGGGAGTTTGGATGGAAAGAAATGAAAAAGGGGTTTGCACGTCCTGACAGAGTTATGAAAAATCTTTCATAGTTTTAGACGTTATTGGTGTGAGAATCATTCTTGACTTTTATGTGTTGATGGATTGAGTCGATGTCATGTAAATTCAATACTTTTAATACCTAAGGACGATTGGGAGATTCATTCGATTGGAGTGCACGTATGTATCGTGCATATATATTATATTTTATTGCATTTATTTTCCTATTGAATATGTTCACATCCATTCATTCCATTTCCATGATTTGGTTGTCTTCATGTGAATTCATGGTGTTTTTTTTTAAATTAGTTTTGCATTTTTTTGTCCAACAAAATTGAAAAATCAGAAATAGTTTGTGGAAGCTTTTGAGTTACCCTTTGCATAAGCATAGTTTGATTCATGTTTGCTATACATTCTTGTCGTGAAAACTCCATATTTATTTTGTTTATTCGTCTGCTTGTCTATCTAGATCAAATAAAAAGGGGGCGAGCGAATTATGGGGGAGTTTTTGCATTATGGAGGAGATTTGATTATATTGATTAATTTGTTCTTATATTATTTTAAACTCGATGCATCACAACGGTATTTTATTTGTCTCATGTGTGTAGGTACAAAGATTAAAGATCGTTATTTTGCAAACCCAAATGAGAAAATCTTAAAGATTTGAAGCTGAAGATTCTGAAGAAAAGTTTTGGACTTCCATGTTTAGAAACATTTCATTTTTGGGTTCATGGGAGGGTATTAGATTTGTATAGGCATTTTGTTTTGATAATTTGGATGTTTTTATTTTGTGCCGACATAGAAATAGGGGGAGATTTGTAACGACATGATTTTATAAATGTCCGTTCATAATTGAGTATGTCGTATACTATTACAAACGTCGAAGAATATTCAAGATCACATATGCATCAAGACGCTTCTGAATATCAAGTTCTTCAACAAGAAAAGCCTCCACGCGATAGACTTTAGTAAGGTTGTGTTTTAGTCCCTTAACGGTTCACTTAAGGTGTTGGGATAATTTTTCTAAAAAGATTTCTAAGTGTTGGAGCATAGTTTTTCTTCAAAAATATTTTCTAAGTGTTGAGGCGGACTGGAATAAAAAAATATTTTCGCTCCAGTCGTTCGAGTGACTGCTGGCATCATTCAAGCGACAACTCTATTTCGTTCGAGCGACCTGTTGACATCGTTCAAATGAGAATCCATCTAGAGAAAAGCAAACACATGAGAGATGATTAAACAGCCACCCAAATCCCACTAAACACGGATCTAACAAAATAACTTAGTGAAACCTGCTTTGATACTAATTTATAATTGCAGATAATCTGAGGGTGGTTCCAAACAAAGATAAGTTCAATATTTTTTATTTTTCAATTTTAATGATTGAACCTTTAAATAAAATCGTCCCAATTAAATTTAGCACCAATTAAACATTTCTTATGAAAATAGATACTAAAATTTATTGTTTTAGCCATGCATCTAGTTGATAGCAGATAAATTAAATAAATCAAACCATAGACGCCGATGTACGAGGAAACCACAAAGGGAAAAAACCTCTGATGACCCATCTGGACAATCACTATGATATGGTTGTACAAAGCACACAAACTAAACTTACAAAATGACTCGATCCCCCACGTGTCTTGATGCTCTTTTATTTTCAACTAATACTCCACAGTGTAATGCAAGAGTTCACCTACGCTAGGTCATGAGTCCACGCGTGGTTCGGTAACCACCAATGTAACTCAGCAACCATGTACGATTAGGAACACGAAATCCACTATAATCTCACCACAATTAGCACGTATGAAGTCCATCGCACGTAAACAATTTTCTCAATATGAAAGAAATAAACAAGGTACCCAAACGAGATATCAAAGTATATTATTTATGAATCTTGGATCTTGTAAATAAAAGGGTGAAAGTTTGAAAGATGGATCTAGCAAACACATATCATGAAGCACAACTAGAGTATGACGAACAAAATAATGCAAGCACTCATCCGTAAGATATATCATGTGAAGGCATTTGAGAATCAATCAATATAACATTTAGCGTCTCCAAAACTAATTTCCAAACCCAAACAACTGTATGCCTAACTCGAGGGGTCACGGGAACAGACGAGATGCTACACTCAAATCGAACTAAACACGTATCTAACAGAATAACTAAATGCAACCTACTCTGATACCATCTTGTAAATGCAAATAGTCCAAGGGTGGTTCCAAACAAATATAATTTCAATATTTTTATATTTTTCAATTTTAAAGAATGAGCCTTTAAACAAAATTATGCCAATTATACTTATCACTAATTAAACTATTCTTGTGAAAAACGATTTACAAAATTTTATCTTTTTACCCTAAACATGCATTTAGGTGATAGAAGACAAATTAAATAAACCAGACCATAAGACGCCGATCTACGACAAAACCACAAAGGGAAAAAACCTCGGATGGCCCAGCCAGACAATCACTATGATATGGTTTTACAAAGCATAGACAATAGACTTACATAACGACTTGATACCCTACAAGCCTTGAGGCTCTTATAACTTCAACCACTCCTCCACAGTTCAACACATGAGTCCACCTCTGTGAGGTCCACAACACACGAGTCCACATGTGCGTCGATAACTACCAATGTAACTCGACAACCGTCTACTAGTCAGAACACTGAATCCACTGCTTTCTCATTGCAATCAACATGTATGAACTCCACCACACGAAAAAAAGTTCTCTGAAAATGAAAGAAACAAACTAGGTGACCAAACAAGATTTCAATGTATATGATTTATTAATCTTGGATCTTGTAAACAAAGGGGTGAAACTTTAGAAGGTGGAACTTTTCAAAATAGGTCTGCTTTACTATTTCATCAAAAGTCATAGCAAAATTGGGACTGGAAATTATTTTATAGAAAAACTAAGGCAGTGTGTCATTTGAACGATTTAAGGCTTTTATTCGAACGAGGTAGAGGTGTCGTTTCAATGAGCTGTCATCTCGCTTCTAACGACCCTATAAAAATCAATATAGTGAGCTTCGTTTGATGTGAGCTTAAAGCACAATTCGAACAACCTCGATATGTCGTTCGAACGACATGGAGATATCATTTGAACAAAATAAACGAATTTTTAAAACTCCGCATACAGTAAACTCATAAAACATATTTTAAAAAATGAACACCCTTATTAAAAATTACAAGGACTCATAAATTATATGCGTTCATACCTATGAGACCCTCGACATATGTGAATACAAACTTGTCACTATAAAAGGGCTAAGAATATCCACTCTTTAAATTTTTTTGGCTAAGTCTTCATCAAACAACGTGATAGGATCGTGGGATCATTGACTCAAAGTTTATCCTATGACTCAAATCGTTTTGTCCGGAATTATGCCAATTATAAATAAATTGACTCAATTGGAATTTTGTCCCTACAAATCTCCCCCTTTGGCTATTCCGGGACAAAAGCAAAATAAAAAACCTATGGGCCGTCAAGGTCTGTAAAACGATTCATTCCCCAACCCCCAAAATGAAAAAGAGTACAGAGGGTCGACAAACACACAAACATGGTTTACTTTTCTTTGCTTGAAAATTAGACGCACTAAACTCAAACTGTAATCATGCACACTTAAACACACCTTCAAATGGAAATAAAATATAAAGAATATAAATCCTCATATGAATAAACATCTAATAATATCTAAATAATCATAACCTAGGTAAGACGTCTCCCCCTAAGATAAAGATATCCTAATCATGCAAAGGAAAGATACCATTTCCCCTCCCCCCCCCCCCCCCCCCCCAATTTGTAAACGCATGGAAGAGTTGATACCAATTTTAAATGCAAGGAAGCTCTGATACCAATTTTGAAACAAATTTTATTCCCCAATTAAGCAGAAGGAGTTGGGAATAAAATCATGCATTGTTGTAAAGTGTAGAAAACACATAATATGGAAACTCAAGCATAAATGCTCCAAAAAAATCAAGCATGTGATAAACATGGACTAAATATAAACACTACACCAAAAATAATAATTTGGCACACCCTGATATTAAGAATCTAACACAGTTTAAAACTGTGCCAAATTTTAGCACGGTTTATTGACAATCTGGCACACTTTAAAATAGTGCCAAAAGTTTCCACTATTTTTAAGTGTGCCAAAATTGAGTACACTTCACTCAAATATATATATTCTAAAAAAATCAACCCTCTCAATTTTTTCAGTCTCCCGCTCACTCTCCTCTCTCTCTCTCTCTCTCTCTCTCTCTCTCTCTCTCTCTCTCTCTCTCTCTCAAGCGGATACATTGAAGTCTGTTTTTAAGTCTTCAGATGTAGTCTTTCCTTTCTCGTACACTGAAGTCTTTCGCTCCTAGGTAAGTACATCTGGGAGTTTTGAACTTTTATCTCCAACCAAGGAATCAATTTCTCAGATCTCGAGGCCATGTCAGTTTTTACACCCGGATCTTTAATTTATCTATCTATTAGGTTTTGTTTAGATTAAAGCTCTCGTTAATTGGAGATTTGGAGAGATTTTATGAAAATGTTGTTTCATTAATCATGGATTTGGATGTCTTTAATGTATTTTTTAACTTATTTGATATGTCATTAACGCTTAACTCCTTATTTATATGAAGTTGATTTGATAAAAGTGGAAGTGGATGTCATGGGTTTGTAATCTCATCTTTTACTAGTGACTTCATCCGCGGATGGTGTCAATTATATATGTTTAGATAAATTATGTTGATACATTTTAAAATTTCACATTATTTTTGTTGACATATGCTGTCCTAATAACCTGATGCTCAAGTGTTTCTTATTATTGCCTCTTAAATTCATTTAGTTTTGACTTTTTAAAGGTTGCTTTCCTCTAATTCCATTTAAAAGTAGAAAAAACCCTAAAACAAAGTTTTATCCAGATAAAAACAAAATAAAATTTTGAGATTCATATTCTGATTAAAATATTGTTGATACAGGGTCTTTATAATATAAATGGTTTGAAATACAAAAGGAAGAAAAACATGAGTAAATTGGTAGTCCCCGATGTTTTTTTGCTATATAATGATGCAAAACTAAGAAGCATATTAATATGGTGTCAAAAATTTGATTTTTCTGTTTTGATTCTTTAAATGAACTAGCCTTATTTATCATGTTGTATTTTCTGTTCAAAAAGTAGTTGTGGTTGCCAAATAATAAATAACGGATCAATGTGCTGTGGAAGAGTCACGTGAAGAATATTGTAAATCATTATTTTAAATCTCTCCATTTGGGCTTGTTCGTTGTTGAATCTTATTGAAATTTGGTTCTTACAAAAGATATATTACAACAATTGCCAAATTTTTGTTGTGTCCTCTAAGTGTTCGATGAAATTCCAAAATGAAGACATTCATTACTTTTTGCTTATCTCAGTTACAAAAGCTTCGCAACATACAATTTGATTAATTCTAAATTTTCCTACTTATCTCACTATCAATAATATGTTTGCTTAGATCACTACGTTTAATAATGCGAAGTTATTACAGATCTATCATATAAATGATGCAATGTAATTGATGTATCCATACGCTTGATCACATTTATGGGGTAAATATTAATGAAACATTCACATTAATCCTAAGTCGACGAAATACTTGGTCGCAAATGGTTCTTGTAGGATTCTGTATGTTAAGTTTAATGTTAAATTTGATTAACTATAAAAATAATTGCAAAGGTTTATAATCCACTTAGAAACTGAAAACTAAACAAAATCAATGCTAGTGTACGATCCAATGCTTTCTATTGTTTAGATTGTTATCTTGTTTTATAATCATTGATGTCATTCATATATGAATCTAAGCTTTGCTTCATGTAAGTCGTCTATGACTGAGCTGGAATAATGTTCTGACAAAAGTGTATGAAGTTTGATGCCTTACTGTGAATAGTTGATGAAGATCTTGAGTAATTTATGGATATGATGAGAATAATTTTGTGGATATATGTCAATTTTAGGATAACATTTTGACTTGAAGAAAACTCGAATTTTGATTAAAAAGCATGAACCATGGTCCTGTTTGCTTCTATATTTAGGGTTGCTTATGTGCATAAGCCATTGTCGTCCTATACCCCTATTATTTTACAAGGGTTACTGATTGTTTGAGTTGAACTTGGTTTGTCTAATTAATGAACTTTCGTGTATATTTTATTAGATGAAGGAGAATTTGAAGTTGTGATTCTTTTGTATTGTAGGGACATTATTTTTTCTGAGTTTTGAAGGAGGCACTTTGGCTGCATTTGCATTTTATTACCCAAGGTAATGTTAAATGTAGCTAAATTATGGATATTGTTTGCCTGATTTGTAGTGTAATCACTTCATTTGTGTTCTTTTGCTATATTATAAACTGGTCCTCATCCTGTTGCTTCAATTGATGTTCCACTATTATCAATATGTTATCTTCTTCTTTTTTGCTCTTTTATTGCTGAAAATGTTATACTGTGGTTTGTTTGCTAAGGCTTGAATCTAATATCATTCATGACATCGTTTATACACTAGTCCCCTATTTTGAGTTATTTTAAAGAATATTCATATCCTTGTTAGATCCATTATGCGATCTCAATTATATTCTCAACAATAAAAATTGATATAGTAGAAAATTTGTATTATTGGTAGTATTTTGATATCATTCAGTGTAATTCTTTGAAGACATTACAAAAGTTCATCACGATTAGCTCAAGTGTAACTACCTTATATACATATTAGGTAGTTTATAGTCAAAATAACTTATCTCCGCCAATATTATTAACTCTTCGCCTTTTACCAATCTTAAAATCTCTGATATTGAAAAATTGTATCCCAAAGAGAAACCTAAGATGATGACTCATTCCCCAATTCCAATCCAACTAAAAAAAACACCGGATCCTCCATAAGCCTCTTTGATGAAAATCGTATCCTCATTCATCTCAATTGTGAGGTGGATTACCTACGTTTATGGATTTGTGAATAATGGTATATCCACAAGTCACCGATGAAAGTTTTCAAATGGTCCACCACTTTCAAAGAGAATAAAGATAGAACCAAAGCCCCGATTTGGGTATTTCTCCTGTATCTACCAGTTAACTTCTTCTCCAAGACTGCCTTGTTTTTAATCACAAAAATTATTGGGACTCCACTAAAATTATATGAATCAACAGCTAAAATCATTTGTCCTATCCAAGCTCGGGTTTGTGTGGAGGTAAGCCATATGAAAAGCTTACCCAAATTTAGTCGTTTGTATTATATTCAAATAAAATGTGCATTAGTGAAAGGAGGTTTCATCCTCATGCCTCTTTTAAACATGCCTTAAAATAATTGCCTTGATGTTGTGGACCATAATCTATGTCAAAAGTTCTTGTTTCAATGTTCAAGTCCACGGTTGTATATAATACAACATCTCGACTGGCAATTGCCACTCCACCTCATGCATATGTTTTTTGAAATCGAAATTCATTTAACTTGATTGACCCTTGAAGCTAATTTTTGCAAGCATAATGCTAATCTTTTCATAAAAAATTAGATATTTTGAACCTAGTGATCACCCAATTGATGTTCCAAGAGAGTTTATATGGTATCCTCCAAGGGAAACTTTGTATTGTGGAACCTCTTCATCAACCTTATGTAGTGGTGAAAAATCGCTACATTATTCCCTTTAATACATTTGGAACTGTTTTATAAATTTTTTTGTGTGGCTTATGAATTGCTATTTTGTTAACCATGATTATCAACAAAGGAAATTCAGAGTTCCTTTTTGGGAGGTACAAAATGACCACTGCATTTGATAGCATATTATTTATTCAAGAAATATATATCGATTCCTTTTCAATGAATTTATTTGAGCTGAACTACAAACTTCTGTAACCTATAATTATTTAAACCCATACAAGAGAGAAAAGTACATGTGTGTTCAAGCATATGATTATGAGGTCCAGTTGTGTATATTTATCTTTCCTTTAGTGCCATAATAAAAGGTAACATAAATATACACAACTAGACTGTATAGGGCTTATTGGTTTTGTAAGTGTTTTTCTACATCAGTGGTGTGTGCTTGGACTGTATAGGGTTGTTATGTTGCATCACGAGATATCTTAGTAAAAGTTTGGTGGGATAAACTGGTTATATCATGTCTCTTACTCAAGTTTTGTTTATTCTTATATTTTTCAGTACAACCTTAGTTTTGTGTTTCTATGAAGAGCTACCCAATAGTTGTGTTGTGGTTTATTTGTGTTAGTAAGCATGTAGTGATATGGTTTAATTAGCCTTGGGTTTCTTTGGCTATATAAAGTTGTAGAATTTTTTAACATTATTAGTTCTGTGCGATTGTGTTTCTTGGCCAATATTAGTTGTTGGTGTCTACTTAAAGTTCAAAAATTTCATTAAAAAGTGTTTGTAGCTTATTTTGATTAAGTTAAGTATCATGGATTATTGATTTTATGGATTATTTTGTGGGTATATTTTCATTAGAACAGGTGACTTTTCATATGTGGTTGGTGAGTCCTCTATACCATGTATTATTGATTATGGTGCCAGCATTGTCAGGTATTTCCTCTATTCTCTCCTATCTCCGGTCACTAAATTCGTGTATTGTGTTAGTTGATAGTTCATTTAAAACTATTCTTGGTACCGATGATATTCACGCTATGCTACTATGTCTCTAATTCTCTCTTCTCATCTATTTTCTCCTCAATTGTTGTTAAATTTATTGTCTGCGAGTTAGTTAACCAAATCTTCACAATAAGTTGTAACTTGTAATTTTTTCTCTGTTGTCTCTCAAAATGAAAAAGTTAATTGGTTCGGGGTACGAGCACAATGGTATATATACTCATCCATCTTGTTGTCCTTTCTATAGCTTAGTCTAGAACAATGAGAAGATTTTTGTGTTTATTAACAATAATGACTAAAAATGCAACATAAATCTCTCTTGATATGTTTTATGAAAATGGCTTGCCATAAATTACAAAGTTTTTCATTATAGGGTGATTTGATTTGATTCAGTTCTTAGATAAAAAAATTGTGAGTTGTTTAGTATTGCAGGAACTTTTATGCATAACATATATGATGAATCTTTAATTGCAAATATATGCATGTACATATATGCTTCTAATAGTATGTATTTTTATGCACGTTTACATCTGCTTATGATCATATTGAGGAACAAAAGTCTATATATAGGCTATGCATTTTGGATTAATATTTATATATTCATACAAATGTTCATGTAGTTAATATTTGTACATACGTGCAATTGTGAGCTGCTATAGTGAATATTGAGGGGATGTATTTATGCTTTCATAATCTTCCCTGTAATTAGGTTTTGTCTGACATAACGAATTTATTTGGTTTTGCATAAGGAAACTTTAAAATGGACAAAAATTTGCAATTTTTGGATGATAACATGTTCCCATTACTTTCAATACTGATTGAACTCAATTCTGTGAGTTTTTACTCTAGTTCTAACAAGCTTCAAGTTGCCATTGCTTATGTTATTTCTAATTTTGTGTACTAAATGTTTATTTGTTCTTGAAATGGTTAAAATTTATAAGTACCTTGTTATTTATGATCAGTAACTTCAGATAGACAATGTTTGTTATGTTTTCATGACTTCCTGGTGTTGCGCATTATCCCATTGTACCTGTTTTTAAGTCCTCCATTTTTTTGTTCTTATATACTGACCGTTATCATTATCTGGATTAATTGTTAGTCATGGTTCTAATGTCTTGTAGCATTTCTTGTGATATGTTGGTTTAAAAACTTTGTTTGGAGAAATGATATCAGTTATGATAGTTCTTATGTTATGCTGAGTATGGAATCTTCTAAGTTGATAAACATGAAACATCATATTCACAAACTTATACTTGTATATAACATAAGACTAAAGAAATAGTCTTCTAAATTATATTACTTTTGATGATTGAACATGTCAATGCCCATTTAAATTATTCGGGGAAAAAAATAGAGTTTGAAATGAAATATATATGTGAAAAATGGGTTGTTCTCATGAAGATATAAAAGTGATGAACTCTTGTGGGTATATAAATACTCTCTTCTCCATTATATCTTAGGTAGTTTCTTGTTGATAATTATAGGAGTTCACTAATATGATTTAATTTGTTGATGTACTAGTTTGTCAATCAACAAGAGAAGCATATGCATAATGATTTGTATTCTCAATTGTGTGTCAATATTTTATTTTCCAATCACTTAATTTACACCAATTGTAGTAGAAAATGTTGGCAACTCATATTCTCAACATCCATATGAATCTCCACAACCTATCCCACAAAGATATATTTGTTTCTTCTCTTAGTTTACTGCATTGTCTTCTTTAATTTATGTTTGGTGGTGATGGTGTGTTAGTGGTAGTAATTTGGAACTGGTGGCGGTGGTGTTTTGGCAAGAGTGGTAATATTGTTGTTGTGGTTTGATGATGTTAATTGTGATGGTGGCGGTGGTGGGAGGAATTATTATTTATGGTGTAGTGAAATACTTTTTGCAAATCACTTGATTCATTTTTTTATTGCTTAAATATTAAAACCACATGTCAATTAATAATTGGAGAACTTAATAAACTTAACACCTAGGATGACCAGTCAACGCATTCGTCAAGTCTTTTAATGTAAGTATGAATAACATTGCAAAAATATAAAGAATCCGTCGAAATTAAAATTAATATTGCAGTTTACCTTGTAGATATTATTATTGCATGTAAAGCATTTAGCAAATCTGTTTGCACGTTGTTTTGACTACTTTGGGGAAAATGATTTTATATAGTGTCTAATCCTTATGCCCCTATAATGAGTTATCTTATTTTTAGCCTTGTTGTGAAACTAATGCCTCTTTGGGAATTATATTTCATTTTTTGTTCACAATACAAAACTTGCCCATTTGCATATTGTGTTGACTTTGAACTAACAACTTTAGCACTTCTCTTCAGGGGGACTTGGCCTTCTTTTTCTTCCTTAAGCTTCTCGGTTGGTTCTGAACTTTCTCTAGTTATGCCTAGCTTCTGTCTTTATAAGTTGTGTTGCATATCACTCTTTCTTTAGCCCTTCCTAACCGTGCAATTAACCTACATACATACTTGAAGGAAAAAAAAATAACCAACATTTTGACGATTATATTATTGGTTTGTAGCTTCAGCCTGAATCTGGTTTTGGAAATGTTCTCGACTCTGATCAGGTTCTGAACAAAGGTATGGTCAGCATGCCATGCCTATAAAATTATTACTTCATCCATTTTAAAATTATTATTTACTTGGTATTGAAGCTTATTCTTCTCTATTGTAATATGATGATATGGGAGGCTCTGCTTGGGACACCAAAGTGGAGGGCCGAATATAGAGTTCTCGTGGGGTACAACTGTAGTTGTCGCTAACACTGAACATGTTGGAGGCTGGGGAAGAATTAAAGGCACTTGGAACAATGCTACTGATCAAGTAAGGCCGTTGATTATGCTCTTCTAATCCATTTAAACTATAATGTTAGGTATTAAGGTACTTCTACTACATCTACTCCATCTAAACTGTATGTTATGGCAGTATTACTTTCTGATGATTTCATTGTTGTCATCTACTTTAGTGGGTAAAATTTTCTTTGTGGGTGTGTTTAATATTGGCTTTACTCAGTGAGATATTGTTCCAAAAAAGATTTGTTATAGTTCTTAAATAGATATTGTTCAGATCAATATTTTACATGTCATCTTTAAATAATGTTGACCTTGAATTGTCACTGGTGTTCCATAGTTTGTAGTTAATTTCCATAGTTTGGACTTAGTGTTCTGTAGGTATGTGAGACTATCTGAAACATAATATAAGTTTCTTGAGTTTGTACTAGGTGTTTATATGTTTTTTATCATCTCTTTTTATTAGTTGGATTACATAAATTTTTTGTTTTTGAAAGTTGAGGGTAGTGCCCTTACTTGAAAGTTGAGGGCGGTGCACCCCATTATACTGGAACAATCTACGCATTTGTCAGATCTTGTGTGATTGAAAGTATATGCTAGTCTCTATTAAATTGTAGTCCTTCAATATTGTCAAATGACAAAAAAATAGTTACTCTTTTTTGTTTGTTTGTTTTATAAGTTGGAACTTATTGGAAGTTCGATTGTTGTGCATGTAGAGGTGAGCCAATGCTTCTTGATAAATGAGGAGTTAAACACGTTAATGCAAACATGTGGCTGGAAGAGAAGACTACGGAATTTGAGATGAATTTCATATGTATTGACATGAATATTCTATTCATTGAATTTAAGCCATTAATTTTTAGTGGTCTTCTTGTCTGGATGTGTATTAGTGTTGTTGCAAGCTATTTGTATTGTTGTTGTACTATTTTTGCCATGATGGTTTTATATAATTATTGAATTTTTTTTATTCTAAACCAGGTATGAAAAATAGTGGAAATGTTTATTATTTATAAATAATTTGTTTTCTTTGATCCAAAAATTTGGCACAGTTTAAAATTGTGCCAAAAGTGTATCAAATTTTGGCGCGGTTTTGAACTGTGCCAAAAGTGTACCAAAATGTACTCAATCTGGCATAGTTATAAAGTGTGCCAAAGGTGTGTCAGAAATATCAAATTCGGGCACGATTTTAAAGTGTATCAAAAGTGTTCATGTTTGGCCAAATTTGCCACAGTTTTAAATTGTGCGAGAAAAAATGGCCATTTTGGCACACCTGATTTTGGCAGAATTTAAAATTGTGCCAGATTTGATTTGGCACAGTTTTAAACCATGACAAATCACTGTTTTTGGTCTAGTGTAAATCTCAAAAACTTAAAAAAAAATACCATACATAATATATTCAAAATATATCAAAGAAAATACGGCACACATATATAGGTATAAACGACCACAAAACATGACACAAAACACATAAGCTTTGCACACTAGTATAGTATCGATATGTCCTAACGTGTGGCATGACATGAATGGGTGTGAACTAGACATAAATAATTATAACCCAAACACGCAAATATGTTCAATAAGTTCTAATTGACCACAAAACTTTATCAAACTAAGGTTAGCCTCAATTGACAAATAAAGTTGAACTTAATGAACAAAACAAGCACAATGCACACAAGGCTAGAATACTGATGATCCTACAAATCAATAGTGTCACAAAAAAGTATAACTAGGTATCATTATGCAAACCCGTTGATCGTCAACTAAACACCCTCAAAAGACAAAGATAATCATAATTTCTATTCTTTTCTTTTCTTTTGAAATGATTGCTTTTGAAAATCAATCAAACTAAACTATTTGGCCCCTTTTTGGAAAAAAATTCTTTTTATTGCCTTTATTTTTTCTTGGGCTTTTTGCAATTGGTGCCTTTCATGACGAGTTCACGTGTCTCTCACAACCTTTTCCCGTGTACACTCATATTTTTACAATAGAAAACAAAATCTCACGGACTATGTTTCTTACACACACAAATCAACCATAGTCAAATAAACATGTAAATACTAATATTAATGGGAGAACATCTCACCAAGCTAAAATATACATCTTGAAGTCAAAGTTCAATAAGCTCGTGCATGTGTATGCGGAGGCATAAACAAAGTCGAATTTGTAAAGAAAATAAAGTCCGAAACAACTCCATAAATATGGTTAAGATCAATCTAAACATCTAAAGTCATAATGAAATGTCCTAGCCACATGGAAATTGCGGAGTGAGTTTGATATAAACACGCCAATATGCCACACCAAATGTGTAAAACTAAAATACACAAAAAATAGAAAATCTTTTTCCTTTTCTCAAGACATTTTTCACCCAAAAGA
Source organism: Sambucus nigra (assembly GCA_949130495.1). Classification (NCBI taxonomy): domain Eukaryota; kingdom Viridiplantae; phylum Streptophyta; class Magnoliopsida; order Dipsacales; family Adoxaceae; genus Sambucus; species Sambucus nigra. The sequence goes on from OX422208.1 coordinate 556,123,506, forward strand.
AAAAACTTGTCTTTTTGAAAAATATATGAAAAAATGACTCAATAAAAGAAAAGTATGATACAAAAGATATATATGTCATAACACTAGAAAACATATATCATGAAGCCCAACTACAGTGTGACAAACAATATCATTTTTCAAAATATTTTTTACCCAATAGCAATATCGTTTTGTACTTTCCAAAAATATATGAAACCAAAATCTTTTTTATTTTTCAATAAGACTCAATAAAAGAAAAATATAATACGAAAGATATACATGACATAACACTAGAAAACATATATCATGAAGTGCAACTAGAGTTTGACAAATAAAATCATGCAAGCAATCATCCATAAGATATAGCATGTGAAGCATGTGAGAATCAACCATCTAACATTTAGCATCTCCAAAAATGATTTTCTAACCTAAACATGTTTATACCTAACTCGAGAGGCTATGGGAACTTACAAGACACTACACTCTAACTTTCTAGCATCTCTTCCAAGATCAAAATAAAAAATCCAAACGTGACATTTCCTACCCCAATGTGAACATGTGTAAACGCGAGGAATGCTACCTATGAGTTAGATTTTTCTAATGTCCTTGGATGTGGCCGACCCTCTAAAAAAAACAATTTGGACTTTAACACTCGAAGAATTAGAAACATGTGAGCCATTACCATCACTACTCAAACGACTCAAGTCTTTTAAATCATTTTTTAACTTCAAAATTTTAGACTCAAGTAAAAAATTTGAATCTTGTAAGAACAATTTTTCTATCATTGTTCATAGCATAGTCTTCGGCTAGTTTTGCGTCTCCCGTTACAAATCGTCATGCACTGTCAAGATGAAATGAACTCAAGTATCTCCAAGTTTGAAGACTTCCCGATATCACAAAAGGTATAAAATGATATAGATTTTGAATTAATTCATGGATTCATATTTGGGATGTTTAATTTTTATCAAAATTCGAACAACATGGCCATATCGTTCAAACAACTTACTTATCCAGTTCGAACGACCCATCGACTTAAGGTTTGTTATAAATACCTGTTTTGTGGATCTGTTTGTTGAAGACTTTTTCCAATTACATTTCAGCATATCAGCAACAAAAGTTCTTCATGTTTTGTGTGTCAAAACACTATTTTAATTCACAACAAAGCATCCTTGAATATTGTTCTTATGAATTAGTTTAGAACCCTATAAATTTTTGTATCTCTTGTATACACCTTTTGTGGATAGGCATTCTATTGATGACTTGTGATACCTGCGTGGATTAACTGCTGAAGACGAAGGTTGAGGCTAATTCGGAGAACGACGATCATGTGATTCTTGTGAGGATCATAGTTGTTCCTTAGAGATTTTTGAAGAATAGTGCGTTATGCTTGTCAGGGATCAAGTAGTCTGTAAATCGACTCTCTTGTAAATTTCTAAGAGAATAAAGGTTTTTCCCCTTTGTTTTTTTCCTCAAACTTAACTTTATCATTTGATTTATTTGTTTTATCACCATAGACACATGCGTAGGTCAAAAAGATAAAAGTGGTTTAAAATTCGCTTAGCAATTATAATCGGTATTGAATTTTTTGTTGAAATCACTCGTTGCAATTATTTTGCATTCACAAATTGGTAACAGAGTGTGTTACGCTAATTTATCGTGTGATCCTGATTTTTCAAAAAATGTGTTTTTTGGATGTTTTTTTTGTTTCTCTACTCTCGATGAATTCTCATAATTTTGACGACTTAAATTGTTTGAATTTGAAGTTTGCTAAAAGAATTGAAATTCTTAAAAAAGTGAATTATCATTCTAAAGCCATTTTGGAACTTTTGCAAACTGTTCAAAATCAAAGAGATTTATTTCGTGAGAGACTTGTAGACATGGATTGTGAACTGTCCAAGAAAGAGAGTGATGAAAAAGTCCTATTTTTAGAAAAATAATTGGAGGAGTTTAAAAATTCTAGGGGTTGATTAATGATTAATGATTTTAAGGCATGTGAAAAGAATCTTAGGGATAAGTTTACTTTTATTGAAGGAGAGCGAGATAACCTTATAGGAATTGTTGAAAATTTTAAAAAGGCGTCCCTAAAATTAGAAGAGTATAATTTTTTGCTTGAGTTTAAAAGTTTGAAGTTAAAAGTTAATTTTAAAGACTTGAGTAGTTTGAGTAGTGTTAGTAATGGTTTGTCTTGTTCTCATGATTCAAATGTTAAAGCTAAAACCATTGTTTGTTTAAAAGTTCTGTAACACCCTGTGTTTTTCTTAATTAATTTAATTAATTAATTGGAATATTCGAGAAAAATAAACATTTGAATTTAATAATTTGTTTAGTAAAATCTGTTTTTTTAATATTAGAAGAATAAAACTTCAAGCGGAATTGAATTCAGAATTAAAATGGGATTTTTATAAGGTTTTTATTATTTTTCCTTGTAGGCATTTTGTGGGGGAACTGTCGCCATACCTGTAAGGTCGATCGTTCGACCCTAGGAGTTAATCGATCGACTATGCCCAGATTTTTAGTTGGTGAGTTATTGTTTTTAGAGTTTGAGTTGGTTTAGGATCCTTAATTGGTATATAAGACTAATAATTTGTGGGGGGACTACTCATCATCACTTTTTCACAAGTTTTTCACCAGAGAACTCTTCCAAAAAGTTTTTCCTCCAATCCATAATCATCAACCTCCTACATAATCAAGTTTTTGTCAAAAGTTTTGGAAGGCTTAATTGGAGTTTAATCAAGTTTGTCAAAGAACACTTATTTGTTAATTTTTCGAGAGGAATCCAACAGTGCTACCAATTTATCTTCAACTTAATCTCAGGCATGAATACACTATTATTTTCCTTTAGTATTATGCGTTTTAAGTGTCGCCTAAACCCTTAATCATGTTTTTTTTATTGAAATCAATTAGTAACCTAATTAGAGAAAGTGGATACTAATTATGGGACTGTTTTTATTAAATCTTTTAATCTGAATAATATTCATAACCCTTAGGTACGTAGGATTGATGAGTGGATTTTGGATTTTATTGGTGTAGGTTGCATGTAGAAAAACCTTGGTTTTGAATTAAATGAATTTGGGAAAGTATAACTCATGTAAATTGTGTGGAGATAATGAAATTGAAAATATGGCGAATTAATGATGAAATCTTGGTGTATTTAATTTAAAATAATCAAATGGGATTAATTGGGTGTTTATGACGATGTGAAAATTAAATTAAGATTTAATTGAATTGAACTATTATGCGTTGTTTTATTCGTTGATTAATTATGCTAGTTTGTGTGACTTATTGGTATTATTAAATTGCCATTGTGACGACGAGTTGTTGGGTATTTTTGTTCTCCCTATATTTTAGGATGCCTTCTAGGTATGGGACTAGTGGGTAGGCCTTTTATTATTTATGCCTTCTAGGTATGGGACTAGTGAGGGTAGATTATTATGACTTCATTATGTTGGGGGTGGTTGATTTTTGATACTTTATCATTGTTACGCTAGCCTAGGCATGAGACTATGTCTAGATTTATGTTATAAATTCATCCTATACATAGTGTAGGACGTATTGGTGACTTTGGGACCCTTATGTATGGGACTAAGGATATTTTGAGAATCTAACATCGACTAAAAGAGTGGGGTAAAATGTTAATTGTGAAATTGAGGAAATGAGAATTAATACCTAAGATAAGAAAACGGGTATTAAAATATATTGGAGACATAATTAGTGAGGGCCGACAGTTTAAAAGAGCCAGCGGGCGTTTTATGTCGTGTCATGTGTGGAACCTCGTCGTGCAGTAGGGGTTGATAGTTTAAACAGACCAATTGGTGTTTAGGCAAGAGGATGTGCATTTTTGGTGGAGAAATCACCCGAGGTGGGAGGATCTCTATTATTAAGTGAAATAAATTGAGAAAATGATAATTTGGAATAATTTAATTAAATTAATGTTTTGGGACTGTGGGATAATTTAAATGATATTGGTGTGTTTTTATAAGAACCTTGGGGGTGGTTAGTAATTTATCTTGCCGCGTTTAATTATATTCGTAATTAAAAAATACCATTTCGATATTTATTGCATATAATGCTACTGTCTCGGTTCACGGATCCTATTTGAAGGGAGTTGTGTGTATTCATGCTCAGGTTAGACTAACTTTTTCAAGCATTAGTGCTGGAGTAGAAACATAAGATTTATTGGATATCGTTTCGAGGTGCAGTTAGAGTTTATTCTTTTTATCGCTTTATTTAGTTAGACTTTCTTTTCAGTCGTATCATTGTGAGACTTCATTTGGGTTTATTGGACCATTCGGTTCCAAAGTTGTTAGAGCATTTAAGTTGGATTATTCACAGTTGATTATTACTCAATTTTTATTAAATCATTTTGGCGATTGGATTTATTCGAAGTTTTAGCATGTTATGGATCTGTTATCGTTCAGTTGTTATTATCATTTAGGATTGATTCAAATATTTATCTTATGGATTGATTTTATATTGTCTCATATCTGTCTCGTGTTAAGAATGGTATTTTATTTACTCCCGCCCTACATATTTTTGGTGGCGGCCGATGCTAGAATTATGCGGGGTGTGGTAGGTTCAACCAAAACCAAGGACGTTAGAAAAGGTCAACCCATCGGTCTCGTTCCACCTATTTACACATGTTCACATTATGGTTGGAAAGGTCACCTTAGGCGTTTTTGTTATGATCTTAAAAGAGGTCCTAGGAAATTTAACGATAGTGTCTCGTTGGTTCCCACAGCCCCTCCAGTTAGGCGTACACGTGTTTGGGTTAGAAAATCAATTTTGGAGACGCTAAATATTATATTGGTTGATTCTCACATGCTTGCACATGATATGTCACATGCTATTTTTTATGGATGATTCATTGCACGATTTGTTTGTCATACTCTAGTTATGCTTCATGATTTATTCTTGCTAGTGTTATGACGTGTATATGTTTTGAATTATATTTTTCTTTTATTGATTCATATTTGAAAAATACATAAAGATTTTATTTTTGAAAAATTCAAAAAGATTTTTAGTTTTTGCGTATTTTTGTTTTTACACATTTAGTGTGGCATATTGGTGTTTTTGAATCCAATTGCATTATGAAATTTCCATGTGTCTAGGAAATTTGGTTATGAGTTTAGATGCTTAGATTGATCTTAATAATGTTTATGGAGTTATTTCTAACTTGATTTTCTTAATGGATTGGACTTTGTATATGAATATACACACACATGCACGAGCTTGTTGGATTTTGACTTCACATGTATATTTGAGCCTAGTGACATGTTCTCTTATCAATCTTGTCATCTACATGTTTATTTCATTATGGAGGATTTGTGCATGCAAGAACCGTTGCCCGTGAGGAATTTGTTTAATATTGAAAAAATGATGAGTGCATGGGAAAGGGTTGCGAGAGAATAATAATCTCCTCGTGACAACCACTGTTTAAAAGATCCCGAGAAAATTTAAGGCAATAAAAAGAATCATATGCCAAAATGGGGCAAATAAGATTTCTCTATGGTGAGAAAAATTGAAAGCTCAAAAGATCTAGAAAATAAAAATAAAATAGAAATATTTTGAGGGAGTTTGGATGGAAATATCAATGGGTTTGCACAATGACAATGTATCCTAGTCAAGATTATTTTGTCATAATGCTATTGATTTGTATAATCATCAATATTATAGGATTGCGTACATTGTTCTTGTTTTGTTAATTAAGTTCAACTTTAATTGTCACTTAAGTCTAAAGCTTAGTTTGACAAAGTTTTGCGATAAATTAGAACTTCTTGAATATATTTGAGTGTTTGGGTTATAATTCTATTGTTACTAGTTCATACCCACTCATTCCATTCCACACGTTTAAACACATCGATACTATGAAAGTGTATAAAGCTTATGTGTTTTGTGGTCATTTATACCTATATATGTGTGCCAAATTTCTTTGATATATTTTGCGTATATTATATATGGTATGTGATAAGGTAAAGATCACTTAAAAAGATCTGATATTAATATGAGAATATGCTATATGATATCGATTGTATGTGGATATGCAAATTTCCAATTTGAAACATATTTAACTAGATGTCAATTTTTTTATCCAAATTAATTAAACCCTAACACTTGCATCTAGGTGGGTAAAATCAAGTCATAAAAAAATAAATATTGCTGGCACAGAGATTTTAGGAAAAAAAACGTTTCGGGTAAAACCTTTTATTTTAATACGAAGAGGTAAATCACAACTTATATTCACAATGAAATATGCAATGAATATTTGCAGACACTCACATAGACTTCATCCTAGAATCAACAATGGATTAATCACAGCGAACCCACAAGAACACACAACTCTATCTTCAGAAAGGAATACCCTCAGGCACTCCCAATGACCGCAGTCGTAGTCAGCCAACACCTCCCTCAAGTGGTACCAAATAAAGAGTAAAAAATTATCCCTACAAGATAAACTCCACCAAAATTTTATCTTGGGTTCCAAATTGATTCACTAAAGATATTGGGATGATTTGTTAATCAAAACAAAGTAAAAACACAGCAAAAAGTGAGAAGACAAAAATTCTGCAAAAGAAGTTTCCGTACAATGAAAGTCTGAGGTCTTCTGAAGCAAGAAGGACTCAAAACACTGTTATTTATAAAAATCTTGAGTTGGCATTGTCACTCGAATGAGAACCCTACATCGCTCGAACGACATATGATGTCACTAGAAGTGACTTTGCGCGACATATCAAATAAAGTAATTAAACTGAAATAGTATGTTGTTGTTTGATAAACTACTTCAAGCGAGCTTCAAACGAGCCTTCACATGACATAACCTATTGCTTGAAGTTGTCGTTTGAACGACTTTGACATGTCTTTTGAACAACATTGACATGTCATTTTAACGATATTATCAAAAAATAAAGTTTATTAAAAACTCCGCCTCAGGACTTAGAAAAATATTATTTTGACGAAAAATGATGGCTCGAATGTTTATAAAAACATTTTAGAAAAATTATCCAAAAACTTTAAATGAAACATTAAGGCACTTAAACACAACCTTACCAAAATCTATCTCACAGAGGCTTGTCTGTTGAAGAAAGTTGATATTTGGATCCGTCTTGATGCATGATTGATCTTGAACTTTTTTTTCGACGGTTGTAGCAGTATACGACATACTCCAATGTAAATGGACTATGTAAAATATATCCTTATAGTATGCTTGTTGTATTTATGAAATTCACATTTTTTTGGAAAAGTTGAAAAAAAATTCAAAAATAGTTGGTTGTTTTTTGCCTTTGAGATGATGATTACACATACTTGATTTACATATTTTGTGATGATATCTTTTCATCATCGTGATGTTTTGCACTTAATTTTATTGCTTTTACTTATTTGTCTATTTTCCTATTTTGGATAAAAATAAAGCGGGAGAGAAAATCGAAATGGAGTTTTGACGATTTTGAATTATGGGGGAGTATTTATTTATATGAATTATATTTTGTTACAAACTCGATGCATCATCAGGGTATATGTTTATTGTCTCATGAGTGTAGGCACTTAAAGAGGAATTAAAGACACACAGAAGAAGACAAAGATTAAGTGAAGAAGATTAAGTTTTGAAGATAAAGGGACTTATGTCTTTCCTCTCTAAGGTTGGGAAGGGTATTAGTATCTTTGTAATAGGAGATTTTGATTTTAATTTTAATTTTGTTTTCGGTCCATTTGTTTATTTTGTATCGGAATAGCCAAAGGGGGATATTTGTGAGAATAATTTTTCAATGAATGTTCATAGCATAGATTTTGTCTAGTTTTGTGTATCCCATTATAAATCACCACGCACCATCAAGACGAATTGAATTCAAGCATCTCCAAGTTTGAAGACTTTTCGACATCCCAAAAGGTATAAAATTATTTAGAGCTTGAATTAATTCATAGAATCATATTTGGGATGTTTAGTTTTCATCAAAATATGAACATGACTATTTTACTTTGCAAAAATATGCTTTTGGAAGACCTATAGGCGGAGTTTTTGAAAAAAGTGTTTTTGAAGTTTGAGTCGTTCAAACAATCTTCGATATCATTCAAACGACAATGCATAATCGTTCAAACAATTAGGACATGTCATTTGAATGACATGGCTATATCGTTCAAACGATTTGCTTATCTCATTCAAACGACCTTCCGACTTAAGGTTTGTAATAAATACTTGTTTCGGGGATCAGTTTGCTGAAAACTTTTGCCAATAACAATTTCTCATATCAACAACAAGAGTTATTCGAGTTTTGTGTGTCAAACTACTTTTTTAATTCACAACAAAGCATCATTGAATATTATTCTTTTGAATAAGTTTAAAACCTTAAAAAGTTTTGTATCTATTGCATACACCTTTTATGGATAGGCACTTTAATACTGACTTGTGATACTTGCAGGGATTCACTACTGAAGACGAAGGATGAGGCAATTTAAGAGGACTGCGGTCATGTGATTATTGTGAGGATCATAGTTGTTCCTTAGATATTTTTGAATAATAGCGCGTTATGCCTGTGGGTGATCAAGTAGTCTCTAAGTATATTCTTGTAAATTTCTATGTGAATAAATGCGTTTTATTTGGGGCTTTTTCCTAAAACATGGCCTTGTCATATTTGCATGGTTTGATTTATCTGTTTTATCACCAAAGATGCACGCTTAGGATAAAAATATAAAATTAGTTTACAATTCGCTTCGGCATGTAAAATTTGTATTGCAATTTTTATTGAAATCACCCATTGCAATTATTTTTCATTCATAGCTCTTTCAATTATAAGGGATCCTTCTTCATATATTCAATCATTCCTAGAAGGTTATCTAACCCCCCTCAATGTTAGCAAATTTTCCCTAAAAGTCTTCTCACGTTCCTTAAAATCATTATTCAAAGCATTTTCCTCAATGGCATAAACATAAACCCTAGAATGTTTAAAGCCATCCAATTATTTTCAAAAACAAGAACTCTATCATTACGTTCCTTCTTGGCAAGGTTTTTAAGATTTAAAGTCATCATACAATGTAATAAACTTTTCACGAATGATATCTCTTTGATTTTGAAACATTGGTAAATATTCAAAAAAAATTTAAAATGAGAATTTTCTTTTTCAAGAATTTCAATTCTTTCGACAAACTTCAAATTGAAATGAGAATCCATCAAGAGAAAAACAAACACAAGAGAGATGAATAAAAAACCACCCAAATCTCATTAAACACTCTCACACATAACCTAGTGAAACCTACTCTGATACCAATTTTAAAACTCAGATAATCCGAGGGTGGTTTGAAATAATGATAAGTTCATTATTTTTATGTTTTTCAATCTTAAAGATTGAACCTTTAAACAAAATTATGCCAAGTAAACTAACACCCATTATACCTTTCTTGTGAAAACCAATTTACCAAATTTTATCTTTTTTACTCTAAATATGCATCTAGGTTATAGTAGATAAATTAAATAAATCAAACCATAAGACGCCGATGTACGAGGAAACCGTAAAGGAAAAAAAACCTCGGATTGCCAAGCCAGTCAATCACTATGATATGGTTTTACAAAGCATAGACTCTAGACTTACACAATGACTCAATCCCCAACAAGCCTTGACTCTATTTTGTCTTCAACCACTCGTCACATGAGTTCACGTGTGCCTCGATATCCACCGATGTATCTCGACAACCGTGTATGATTCAAAACACAAAATTCACTGCTTCTTCACCGTAATCAGCACATACAGAGCCCACCGCATGAAAAAAAGTTCTCTCAAGATGAAAGAAACAAACTAGGTGCCCAAACAAGGTCTCAAAATATATGATTCATGAATGTTGGATCTTGTGAACAAAAGGGTGAAAGTTTGGAAGATGGAACTCTTGAAAACAAGTTTGTTTTTCGTTTTCATCCAAAAGTCATTGAAAAACTGTCTGAAAATCTTTTTATAGAAAAAATAATGCGGTATGTCATTTGAACGATTTAAGGCTATCATTCGAACGAGATAGAATCTCGTTTGAATGAGATTTCATCTTACTTCTAGCGACCTTATAAAAACTAATACTGTTAGCTTCGTTTGATCTACATTTTTGTAACAACCCAGGTTTTTGAGCGACTATTTTATACTATTTTGCCTGATGGGCTAATTTTATAAAATAGGGGATGTTGGAGTAAATATTATTTCCCGTGAGACTTAAGAATAATATTTACAATGTTTTGCCTATTTACCATTATGAGAAGGTTAATGGCATTATATTGTGTATTATTGCGTCATTATATGTAAAACGACGGTTATGACCTATGTATGAGATTGGGTAAAATTAATGAATTAAAATGAAACTGGAACACAAAATAGTTCACATTTTCCCGAATGCCAAAATAGGGGGTTCGGTTGTTTTTAGAATAGTCGAGATAGTCGAAATAAGTGCCCAGTTGTAATTTTTGAGATTCGGGCATTTTTAAGGGGTTATGACTCAATTAGTAGTTACGAGTCATTTTATGGTGTATTAGCAATTAAAAGTGGGGATTTATGTTTTGAGACCCGTATAAATCCCCCACCCCCTTTCTTTTTCTTCATTTGTTTGAGAGAAGCCAAAGGAGAGAGAGAGAAGAGAGAGTTGAGAGAAATTGAGAGAAAGAGAGAAAATGGAAGATTTGGGTCGGATTCCGTCGCTACCGGAGGTGATCCGAGACTACGAACCTCGAGGAAAGTTTCTTACTTCCTAGATATTGATTTAATGTGATAAATCTTCATGTGTAGTTAATTTTTGGGAGGTTTAAACCATAAATGGGTTTTTGGTTGATTTTGGTGTTTAATCCTTAAATCTTATAGATTTTGTGGTTTAAGGTTGTTATATGGGTTTATTTTGGTGTATAATTGTTGGGGTAATGTTGTTGGTGGAAGGGAATGAAGAAATTTTAGGATGCTGGGAGTTAGGGTTAGGTTTTGGCTTTGTAGAAGAAAGGTTTTTCGTGGACCTGATTGGCGCGGTCGACCGCGGTCCTAGGACTGGTCGACCGGTCATGCTAAAACTAACTTACTGCTTTTGTTAGCAGGCCAAACTTGTAAGGGCGGTCGATCGCGGTCCCTTGACCGGTCGATCGGTCCCCTATTATTCCACCTTTAGTTTTCCTTAGTTTTTACTTAGCCTCTTCATCTTGAGATAGGAACTTAGGAACCTTCCTTTGGGAAGTAATGGGGAGTCTTAGAGGGTTGTAAAGGGTAGACTAATGTCCTAGGCTAAGAGCGGATATTTGGGTTTACCCGAGGGCTAGTTTGCATAGGTTAATGTCCGATGGATATACGAGGTTAATCTAAAGATAAATTGGAAGTTAAATTATTAATGTTGAGCTTTTGGGAGACACTCCTTCATGGAGACTCACTTTGAGGGTTTATGAAATTATATCAACTCTTCGAGGCTATTTTGAGGTTAGTGGCACTTTGGGTGATAGGTTATTAATAAAATATGACTTAATAAGAATGAATTGCACATTCTAAAACTTGGTGCCAAATGGCTAAATGAATGATTTTTGGAAAAGTAAAACTGGAAGTTTTCAAAATGGAAAAAGTAATGTTTTTCATAAATGTTAATTTATGGATACACACCTCTCTAAATCGCTATCATAAGGGAAGTTGCGCGCGTTGTGGTGAAGCCCCCTGGCTAATCAATGCAGGGTGGATATAGTCCCTAGGCTATGTGAGCGTTTGTGATTGTATATTTTTCTGAACTGGTTAGGAGATTCCGGGTGTGGTCTTGACTATCCCGTAGGCACATGGCCGCTTCCCGACGTTTCGATAGGATCCCTGGTTGTCTTGGTGATTGGCCCTGGAAGAGGATAGTCATTTAGGGGCGCGCACAGAGGAGAAACCCGGACGGGCGGTCATAGAATCGTTATATATATATATATATATATATATATATGAATATAACTATTCTAAATCAAGTTGGACTTGATGTATGATGGGTGCCATAAAGAGCACAATGTAATTCCACAAAGAGCATGAGAAAGTGCCACAAAGAGCACGATGAAATGCCATAAAGAGCATATAATGATGATTATATTCCTGATAAGGAAGAGATTTTTACAAATGTATAATTGAGCTAAAATGCCACAAAGAGCATAGAAACTCTGATTTTATTTCCTGATAAGGAATGGAATTTCGAAATGAAATAGTATATGATGAAAGTAATTTGGTAAACATTTGATAAAATGTTGTACCATTTATATGTATATTCCTAAAGAAAGAAATTAGGAATTGTGACATTAGATAATGGATGGGTTTTATTTCATTTTATTTGAGTAGTTGTAGATGTGACCTCCCACACTTATTCACACACATACATTTGTTGATTATTTCGTGCTAAGGATCTAATGGATCTCATCGATCAACCTTGCCTAAGTAGTAGTGTATCCAGGGGATTCCTTGTTTGGATTTCTCTTTGCGAAACACCCCACGCACGAATAGGGCAGAGTGTTGAGAATGGGGAGAAATTAGCCCTTAGTACTTAGGGTTAACTAGAACATCTCACGATGTAGCGCTAGGTTGCTGCTAGATTGAGAGGTGAGAAATATTACTGTTATCTGCGAGAGAATTAAGCACTTAACTGTCATGCATTTTAGTCACATGGTAATCATATCAAACCGGGCCCTGACCCGTATCTATATTTCTTTGTTTCTGCATATTCTTTGCCGTTATAGGTGATCTTCCACATGGACACCCGTATTTACATATTCCATTCTAGTTGTCATGGAGCTACAGCATATTACGGATGTTGTAGGATACTTGTAGTAGACGCTCTTTTCTACTGTACTCTAGTTATGTTCAGTATATTTATTCGGGCGTGTTTGCCCAAGGTATTTCACTCATTCATTATATGGTAAATATTGAATTGTAATACTCGATGTATTATTTATATTGGTCTGTGCACCGACAGCTTATTCGGTGATTATTTATTGTATCGTCATACTTCATTCATCGATTTTTGATACCCACCGTTTTTACAAATGGGATTGTCTAAGAATTTTTCTTTTACTTTTAAAATTTTAAATTTGACAGTCCATTTTCTAAAATGATTGGTGGTTATCTCATACTATTATTTTTAATCGATAGTGATGCTAAGAATGGACCATCTATGATTCTTGTGATTATTGGAGTATTGGGCTGGCCACCTATTATTTTAGTAGGCGGGTTGTCACAGATGGTATCAGAGCATTAGGTTCTAGAGTCCTTAGGAATCTGTACGGATGTTCTACGTCTTCTGCGTTTCTCTCTGTTTGATTTAGAGCCTTAGGAATAAGGTCGTTGAATTTTCTTGTGAGATTTCGTTCTCCTGCTATGGTATGAGAACCCCGAAGATCTTATGCGCGTTCGTGTGAGACTTGTAAGTCGTTAGATGAAGGTCATTGAGGAAGGCCGTTGTGAAGGCGTCATAGGATGGGATTACTATAAGCTGTAGGCTGTGGTCGGGAATAAGGGCCGCTTGGGAGGTCTCTCCCTTTGTAAAATTATTTTATATTGCTGCCGTGACTACTAAGTACGGTGAAAATAGTTTTCCCAAGTACCACTATCGGTAGAGAGTGGTACTATGCTTGGAATTCCAAGCAATGTCAATTCGGAGTTGAGAGGTCCTTAACAAGGACTACATGTTGAAGTTCGGTTGGATAGAGGAAAGTGTAACCTCGTTCGGCGAGAACGTAAGGCCTGAGAGTTTTGGCCTAAGAGATGGGTATAGGAGTGCCCAGGTGTGAGGATTTGAGGAAAACCTTTCACCCATTGGATCAAGGTTGAAGTGGCGGAAATGATAGTCGCCTCATGGTGGGGCAGAATGCTTTGCCCATAGAGAGAGAGCATTTCAGTGGAAATGCTAGGCTCGTAAGTAAGTGTTGGAAACACTTCTGGAGAAGTAGTGTTCATGAGACCCCATTGGTGGACATCCACCCGGGGAAGATTCGTGGAACTAAGGCCGGGGAGGTTAGTAGAATGTTCTCTTTGCTGAAGAAGTCATGGGAACTATGCGTTCTGATCTTATCGATTGTATAACAAGGACGAGATTTGGATGCCTAGTGAGATATTGATGGAAGTAGTTTGGTTCAGATAAGACTAGAATGACGTGTCTTGGAACCATTGGTAGTAGCCAAGGAGGTTGGCTAGTATGTTGGTGGAATTTCCAACTAGGATGCGAATGGTGCATTCCTTAGCTAAGATGGAGTAGTATGGTGTTAGTTCTAGATTCGGGTGTGTATATCGAGCTTGTGATTGAAGAGTGTATGTGCTCGCGTTCAAATGATCAAGTTATATATAAAACCCTTTTAACACAAACAAACCCTAAACATGCAGCAGTATGTGATTGAATAAATTAATAATCTACGCAAGAACATTCAAACACATGCAATTAAGGAAAAATCCCCCTCAGGGGCAAAACCATTTATTTTCACTATAATTTGTAAGAAAATGGCTTACAATCGGATTACAATGAAAATACAAGTTGACTAAGAATTACCCTCGGGTATCGGATTCTGTAGTCGCGGCTAGAATTATCCCTTTCCAGTAGGGCAGCAATGAAGAAGACGAATGGTCTCCTCCACAAGGGTTGAACAAACCAAAGTTGTGTTCTTGGGTTGCAAAAGGATTCACAAATATTTGGCAAGGATGTGTGAATCAAAATATGAGTCTTGGGACTCAAAAATATGAAGACTAGGTGTATTTGGACTCTCAAATTCGTCTCCTAAAGTCTTGCAAAACAACTCTCCCGAAGTTGGTATTTATAGGGAAATACATGAAGAGACCCACGATCTTAAAATGCTGAAATTTTATCCAGCGTACAGGTACCCCGAACCGGTTCGGGTACCCCTGCGAACCGGTTCGCCCCTCCGAACCAGTTTGGGTCTGGGTTTGGGAAAGTGTGCTGGAACAAGGCTTTAAACACTTAGAAAAATTTCCAGGCTTTTCAATGAAAATATCTCCATTTTCAACGGGCCATAACTTGTTCACCGTAGCTCGGATTGAGGTGCCATTTCTTCCAGTATCTTTGTTGCGGCAAGATCTTCAACTTTCTAGTTGACCGGTCCTCCGGACAGTGGCTGTAAAATTACCAATTTGCCCTTGAACATCCCTATCATGCCTTGTTTCACTGATTTGACTTCTCTTGCGTTCCACTTGCATTACGAGCCTTCAATCTAGGAACGTGAAGTCGTTGATGTAGATGAGGGACATATTAGTGGAGATAATGCATGCTTGATTCCTGGAATTTGGATAGAGGCCGTCATGTGAGATCGTGAGGTGACGTGACAAATGTAGCGGCGTACGACATAAATAAATGAAACATTTCGGACATGAGAAAAATGTCCTTACAAATCTCCCCCTATGTCTATGCCGGTACATACATAAAAAATCCGAATTATCAAATATGAAATTGCCTATACAAATCTACCCTCCCATTAACCCAAAACTGGAAAAGGTACAATTGAATAGTCTTCATCGTTTGTTCTTCAATTCTACAGGAATCTCAAAACTTTTCTCATCAGGGTGTGCAACATATAGATCTGCAATCTTCATACCTACACACATGAGACAAAGAAAATACCACGTGACATATCGATTTTGAAATGAGATAACATGGATAAAAACATAATCAACATCTCAAAAGCTCCCCCAAAATTCAAACTCCCCCATAATATGATAATTCTTTCTCCCCCTTTTTATGATGTCCCCAAATAGACAAATTAGAGAAATAAATCAAATAAGCAAGTGCGGGGTGTCACTAGGATAAAAGCACACCATGAATAAACAGAAAGCAACCAAGTCGATGATAGCGTAAATGACGTGGTGTGATCAAATTCGATAGGAAAATCAATGCATACAAACATGACATATGTGCACGATGAATATTGGATATTCCTAGAGAATGAACTCAAATGCTTCCTTTGGTGTAAAAGAGTGACAGTATAAGATATTGACTCAATCAAATCAACAAATCAAAGCTCAAAATGATTTTCACACCAATAACATCCAAAATGATTTTATGCTTTTTCAGGACTTTCAAGGAAGTGCAAACCTGTTTAAAGATTCTCCAACCGAACTCCCTCAGATATAATTTTGAATAGAGGCATTCTAAATTCTCAAACTTTGGAGAATTGATGGTGAAACCTAAGTGTCCCATATTTGGCATGAATTGCTTTTTATTGCCTATAAATTTTTTCGGGCTCTTTTAACCTCTTTGGACCTCGGATATTAAAATTCCTCCATTTTTAGGTCCTTTTTAACGGTGGCTTTTGCGCAAAGGATAGATGATTAGCTTTCGCAGCCCCTCCCCTTTATACAAAAACACACAATCTCACCAAAACGGTTTTTAAATGCATTCCAATCTTGTCAAGTTTTATCGCATATTGTACATTGTATAGACAGGATTGAGATGAAAACACGCAAGCCAAGATGAGATAGATAAGTGCAATAATCAAATATAGTCGTGCATGTGTGCAATAAAGGATATAGGAGTCAAACATGTAGGAAGATATAACTAATTACATCTCAAAGACTCCAATCAATGTAAAGCACATGGATGAAATGATGTAGCCTCTCAAATCTCTATCAACAGTCACATGGATATATGGAATGAAGTTGTGACTTGGCTATCTTAAATGCTCATCCATAAAAGAAGAAAAAAAAATCTTTTTGGTCTTTTTCAAGATTTTGATTAAAATAAAATCTTTTTGTGCTTTTTCTAAAAAATTTCTTAAATGAAAATCTTTTTGTAATTTTTTTTAAAAAAAAAAAAATGAAAAACTAACTAATGATACATGCTAGCAATAGGTAAAAAAAAACATGATAAACAACCTATGCTAGCAATCAAGACTAGATCTCAACCGGGAGTAACGGTGGAGTTTTCTAAAGATGGTGACATCTTTTGAATCAACTCCACTAGATCATGTGTAGTCTTGATCAAAAACTTCACTTGCTCGCGAATATGTGCAAACTCTCTATCAAAATGAGCAGGCAAAGTATCATGAGTGGGTGCATGTGCATGAATGTGTGAAGTGGCATGATATGGCACAAAACCCAACTTAGAACAAAATTCCCTAAGATGTCCTTGCTTCTTGCAGTGGGAGCAAACATAAACCGGTCTAGGAAGTAATTTATCAACAATTTTGGGATGAACATTCCTAGACGGACATCCATGGGACTCACTCACAATGGTGGATATAGGCTCGGGTGAATTCTCTAATGTGATTTGAACCTCCCGTGCTTGTTTGAGGTCACCCTCGAGATGGGATACACGTGTCGTCAGACTAGACACCGTGTTGGTCAAGTCACCTTTTTCCCTTTTAAGCTCATCATTCTCTCCCTTCAACTCACCAATCCGAAGACCAAGGATCCTATTAGTCCTTTTTGTTTACATGTTCTCGATAAACAACTTTTTAAAGGCTTTTTGGATGAAACTATCATCACCATTATCATCCTCACTATCACTTAGAGAAGTGGGCATATCAACTATCTTGACCTCTCTCTTAAGTCTAGTGGGACACTCAAATTTCTTGTGCCCTGTCCCATCGCACTCAAAACATCTTATCTTCTCAAGTTTTTTATTTCTCTCATTCTCACCACAAGTCTCTCTCTCTCCAAACAATCTTAAATCATTCTTTAAAGTGGTGATCCTAAGGACTAAAGCATTATTACGCTTCTTGGTTTCAAAAAACTCATAATATAACTCGGCGTAAGCGCGTGGTAGATCACAGTCGATCTCACTTGCCTCATCCTCCCCTTCACTCTCATCGCTCTTACTATCGAGGTGTCCTTGTGACGTAGCATCCTCATCGTCGTGAGAAGCATTGGAGGTACTCACATGACTTGCCATGAACGCGGTGAAGTTACGCTCATGCAGTGACTCATTTCCCGAGTCCACCAACTCGACCTCACTGTCGTCACTAAGGGTGGTATTTAGGACAGTTTTACCCTTTTCTCTATTCAGACGAGTGGCACACTCAAATGCTCTATGACCCTTACCATCGCATTCAAAACATCGCTCACTGTCTTTCTTAGGAGGGTCTTTGAAATCTTTCTCATTTTCCTTTTCAAAAATATTTTTCTCAACATTCCTTTTATCATTGAAATTTCCACTTTTCTTGAATTTGAGAATTCTTTTGAAATTTTTTGCAAATAGAGCCAAGTCATCTAAGTCAAAATCACATTCAGACTTGGACTCAAAAAAAATTTCTTTCTTTTTCTGAAAATGAGTCTTTAAATCAATCCCATTATCCTTAGCCTTAATGGTTTTGGGAAACATGTCAATCTCATAGGTTTGAAGATCTCCTACGAGTTCTTCCAACTTAAGTGATTTCAAATTTCCCAAAGAGTTCAAAACAGTGACTTTAGGAATAAATCGTTTTGGGAGAGATCTCAAAATATTTTTAACGACACGCGTGTTATCAATTACCTCACCCAAATTAAAACTAGTGTTAACAATGTCCGACAAGCGTGCAAAAAACTCATCAAAGCATTCAGACTCAGACATGGAGATAGTCTCAAATTGGGTGGCCAAATTTTGTAATTTAGACTCTTTAACAACGTTCGTACCCTCATGGGTAAGTTGCAAAACATCCCATGCCTCCTTTGACGTGGTGCACGTCATTATGCGTTTGAACTCATCAGGTGTGACAGACCCAGAAATAGCACTAAGACCCTTAGAATTAAAAGAAGACCATTGAAATTCTTCATCAGTCCAAGAAGTGTCAGGTTTCAAGTTGGTCACATTATCAACAGTCACGGTGGGAGGAGTCCACCCTCGTTCAACCAAAATCCAGACACGTTCATCAATGGCTTTTAAAGCCGACCTCATATAGGTTTTCCAATAAGAATAATTGGTCCCGTAAAAAACAGGCCTTTTATAATATGACTTCTCCATTTGAACACGCACTTTTTCAAAAATCAATTTTTTTCAAAAAATTGATATCTTAGAAAAATTCTGCGGAAAAAAAGGAATATGCGGTAGATTGGCGTAACCTGCTCTGATACCAATTTGAAGAGTGTATGTGCTCGCGTTCAAATGATCAAGTTATATATAAAACCCTTTTAACACAAATAAACCCTAAACATGCAGCAGTATGGGATTGAATAAATTAATAATCTACGGAAGAACATTCAAACACATGCAATTAAGGAAAAATCCCCCTCAGGGGAAAAACCATTTATTTTCACTATAATTTGTAAGAAAATGGCTTACAATCGGATTATAATGAAAATACAAGTTGGCTAAGAATTACCCTCGGGTATCGAATTCTATAGTCGCGGCTGGAATTATCCCTTTCCAGTAGGGCTGCAATGAAGAAGAAGAACGGTCTCTTCTACAAGGGTTGAACAAACCAAAGTTGTGTTCTTGGGTTGCAAAAGGATTCACAAATATTTGGCAAGGATGTGTGAATCAAAACATGAGTCTTGGGACTCAAAAATATGAAGACTAGGTGTATTTGGACTCTTAAATTCGTCATCTAAAGTCTTGCAAAACAACTCTCCCGAAGTTGGTATTTATAGGGAAATACATGAAGAGACCCACGATCTTAAAATGCTGAAATTTTATCCAACGTACAGGTACCCCGAATCGGTTCGGGTACCCCTACGAACCGGTTCGCCCCCCGAACCGGTTTAGGTCTGGGTTCGAGAAAGTGTGCTGGAACAAGGCTTTAAACACTTAAAAAATTTCCAGACTTTTCAATGAACATATCTCCATTTTCAACGGGCTATAACTTGTTCACCGTAGCTCGGATTGAGGTGTCGTTTCTTCTAGTATCTTTTTTGCGGCAAGCTCTTCAACTTTCTAGTTGACCGGTCCTCCGGACGGTGGCTGTAAAATTACCAATTTGCCCTTGAACATCCCTATCATGCCTTGTTTCACTGATTTGACTTCTCTTGCGTTCCACTTGCATTACGAGCCTTCAATCAAGAAACGTGAAGTCGTTGATGCAGATGAGGGACATATTAGTGGAGATAATGCATGCTTGATTCTCGGAATTTGGATAGAGGCCGTCATGTGAGATCGTGAGGTGACGTGCCAAATGTAGCGGCGTACGACATAAATAAATGAAACATTTCGGACATAAAAATAATGTCCTTATTGTGATAGTATCGATACATATTTTTATATTTAGTAAGTATATTTATATGGCTTCCATAATAGGGAAGTTCTGTATTTTCCTTTTTCACTCGTTATGGGGCGAGTGGTGATATGTGTGGTATGTGCTACTTGTATTATATATATTATACGAGTAGAGATATTCTTAGATTGGTTGGTGTGATAGCAAGCGAATGAATCGTGAGGCTATCCTGTTTCTAGTTCTAGAGAAGGACTAGTTGTTCTATAATATCTCCCCTGATTACAGGTCGAGACTTTATAGAGGTGGTTTACGGTATGTAGATAGTTTCCTTTATTTTTGTTTTTATTTTTGTTTGCCTTGCTTGTGTATGATGTGCCTTATCTCCACGACCGTCTAGTTAAGGGGATTGTGTGGAGGGGTTCCTTGTTTGGATTTCGCTTTGGCGAGACGCTCCACGCATGAACCTTAACGACGTTGGGAGTGGAGATATGTGCATTTTCTTTTCTGTTCTTTCTTTTCTTTTCTGTTGGTCAAGTGCTGGGTTGGAAGGTTTAGCCAAGAATCACGTATATGAGTGATTAAGGGATAAGTTCATGTGCAATATATGAGCACTACGATGGTTTTCCTCTGATCGATGTGGGGAAGACTAAGATGATGAAAGTCCGATAGAGACTTATGGCTGTGCCTTAATGAGAAGGCCATTTGTATAGAGGTATATGTGTATTTTGGGATAAAGTATTGGTGGCATATTACTGGAAGTAAATGCCTCAGTCGATTGTTATGGTAGTACGTAGATGTAAATATGTATTAGTAAAGTTTCGAGTAGGATTTTGTCGATCCCGATCATGTGTCTTCGACCGTTACTTCTCGACGACCGACAATGTGAGGTAGTAGTGTAACGAGAGGGTTCCTTGTTTGGATTTTGCTTCGGCGAGACGTCCCGCTCATGAAACCGAACTAATGTCAGAAGTTGGGAAAGGTCTTGGACACTAGGGATATATTTAGTATTATATTTATACATCTAGATTAGGGTAGATGGATTGACTTTAGGATTCTTAGGACGCTAGGCCCTTAGGGCATGGGACGTTATTTTAGGAAGAAGGTTGGGAGTTGACCACAATATGTTTGTGGGTTAACTCTAGGTAGGATTTGGTCCCTAGACGAGAAATAGGGGATCTCGAGCTATTCAGAATGTTAGGCCATTAGTGGTGAGGCCTCTCATAGATAGTGGGTTACATTGGTAACCTACCTTTTGAGGAGTTGAAGTATAAGCTGACTTTTTCTCCTGCACTCGTGTTGTTATGATCGAGAGTGGATTCAACGAACGAGTCTTAGCCAGGAACGGGATGTACTAATATGGGAGCATGGACCTCTTGTTCGTGTGTCTCATACTTTTACGAAGTGTCATTCCACGCTTGATTTAAATTTCATGGCGGTAGTATTTGCCTTAAAGACTTAGAGGCATTTCTCATGGGCAGGAATTTGGGTCTTTTCACGAATAACAAGTTTGTGATCGTGAAAGACTATCGATAGGATATTCCCTTTCTCTAAGGCAATGCAAACGGGAGTAGTATAGGCGCCGAGTAGAAAACTGTCGGAGTGTTTATTTGTGTCATGTAATGCTAAGTGGAGTGAGCTTAACCGAGGGGACGCTATTGTAAGAGCATTTATGTCCGTGACTGACCCTTTCACCTACTTGTGTTTAGAGAGTAGTGTGGAACGAGGACGGGTATATCCGTGGACATTTTTGTCGAATTGCCGATAATGCAACGGTCATGATTCTAGTTGAGAAAACTGTAGATCATTGGACCAATCGCCGCTTACTCAATAGAAACGGGCGGACTAGTACAGGAGAGTACGCCCAGCCCTTCGTGGTGGAGTTTTAGAACTGTATGCGGTTCCTAGTAATGGTGGTGAACTGAGATGAGATATTCGTGTCAAGGTACTGGTAAAGTTTCTAGGAAGAAATGGGAACCGTAGGGATATGGGGTATATCCTACCACCCGTAAGTGGAGGGGTGGATTTGATTTAAAGGAGAGATCAGAGTAGTAGTTTTTATGGATCGAATTTCCGTACAATAGTTCGGATCGTTTTTTATTAACATGATGTCGTGTGTAGCCTAGTATAGTTGGCAGTGTGCCTTGTCTACTCGTTGGAATGGAAATCGTGAATAGTATATTCCTTGGACTGGGAGTGGTCCGGGAACATTTCTTTAAAGATTGGGCTCATTGAGCAAGTAGACTTTTAAAGGCTACGCCCATGCGATTAGGGTTTCTAGTATTGGGGTTAGTGATTGTTAGTTGGTGTAGTTATTCCCTAGTAAGGGTGTAACGTGTTTCGGAAAGTAAGGCAATTTGTGCCGAGATTGTATGGGTATATCCTCCCGTAGTAGAAGGGTAGGATCGATAGTTCCTGAGGAACGAATTGGTGCTGTGTTAGAGCACAGAGAATGTGGACTGAGATCAATAGTGATGACCTTAGTCTGTGTCCTATGGCGACGCTGCACTATAGAGGGGTTTGCTAGTATGATAGCATGGTTTTTGATATAGTATACCCTTGATATGGTTATGGGTTATGCCTGAATTTTGAGGGAAAAATTCCCCTTTAAGGGGGGGGGGGGGGGGGGGGAGTATGTAACAACCCAGGTTTTTGAGCGACTATTTTATACTATTTTGCCTGATGGGCTAATTTTATAAAATAGGGGATGTTGGAGTAAATATTATTTCCCGTGAGACTTAGGGATAATATTTACTATGTTTTGCCTATTTACAATTATGAGAAGGTAAATGGCATTATATTGTGTATTATGGCGTCGTTATATGTAAAACGATGGTTATGTCCTATATATGAGATTGGGTAAAATTAATGAATTAAAATGAAACTGGAACACAAAATAGTTCACATTTTCCCGAATGCCAAAATAGGGGGTGCAGTTGTTTTTAGAATAGTCGAGATAGTCGAAATAAGTGCCCAGTTGTAATTTTTGAGATTCGGGCATTTTTAAGGGGTTATGACTCAATTAGTAGTTAGGAGTCATTTTATGGTGTATTAGCAATTAAAAGTGGCGATTTATGTTTTGAGACCCGTATAAATCCCCCACCCCCTTTCTTTTTCTTCATTTGTGTGAGAGAAGCCAAAGGAGAGAGAGAGAGAAGAGAGAGTTGAGAGAAATTGAGAGAAAGAGAGAAAATGGAAGATTTGGGCCAGATTCCGTCGCTACTGGAGGTGATCCGAGACTACGAACCTCGAGGCAAGTTTCTTACTTGCTAGATATTGATTTAATGTGATAAATCTGCATGTGCAGTTAAGTTTTGGTAGGTTTAAATCATAAATGGGTTTTTGGTTGATTTTGGTGTTTAGTTCTTAAATCTTGTAGATTTTGTGGTTTAAGGTTATTATATGGGTTTTTTTTGGTGTATAATTGTTGGGGTAATGTTGTTGGTGGAAGGGAATGAAGAAATTTTAGGATGGTGGGAGTTAGGGTTCGGTTTTGGCTTTGTAGAAGAAAGGTTTTTCGTGGACCTCATAGGCGCGATCGACCGCGGTCCTAGGACCGGCCGACCGGTCATGCCAAAACTAACATACTGCTTTTGTTAGCAGGCCAAACTTGTAAGGGAGGTCGACCACGGTCCCTTGACCGGTCGACCGGTCCCCTGTTTTTCCACCTTTAGTTTTCCTTAGTTTTTACTTAGCTTCTTCATCTTGAGATATGAACTTAGGAACCTTCCTTTGGGAAGTAATGGGGAGTCTTAGAGGGTTGTAAAGGGTAGACTAATGTCCTAGGCTAAGAGAGGATATTTGGGTTTACCCGAGGGCTAGTTTGTATATGTTAATGTCCGATGGATATAGGAGGTTAACCTAAAGATAAATTGGAAGTTAAAATATTAATGTTGAGCTTTTGGGAGACACTCCTTCATGGAGATTAACTTTGAGGGTTTATGAAATTATATGAACTCTTCGAGGCTATTTTGAGGTTAGTGGAACTTTGGGTCTTAGGTCATTAATAAAATATGACTTAATAAGAATGAATTGCACATTCTAAAACTTGGTGCCAAATGGCTAAATGAATGATTTTTGGAAAAGTAAAACTAGAAGTTTTCAAAATGGAAAAAGTAATGTTTTTCATAAATGTTAATTTATGGATACACACCTCTCTAAATCGCTATCATAAGGGAAGTTGTGCGCGTTGTGGTGAAGCCCCCTGGCTAATGAATGCAGGGTGGATATAGTCCCTAGGCCATGTGAGCGCTTGTGATTGTATATTTTTCGGCGCTGGTTAGGAGATTCCGGGTGTGGTCTTGACTATCCCGTAGGCACATGGCCGCTTCCCGACGTTTCGATAGGATCCCAGGTTGTCTTGGTGATAGGCCCTGGAAGATGATAGCCATTTAGGGGTGCGCACAGTGGGGAAACCCGGACGGGCGGTCTTAGAATCATTATATATATATATATATATATGAATATAACTATTCTGAATCAAGTTGGACTTGATGTATGATGGGTGCCACAAAAAGAACAATGTAATGCCATAAAGAGCATGAGAAAGTTCCACAAAGAGCACGATGAAATGCCATAAGGAGCATATAATGATGATTATATTACTGATAAGGAAGAGATTTTTACAAATGTATAATTGAGCTAAAACGCCACAAAGAGCATATAAACTCTTATTTTATTTCCTGATAAGGAATGGAATTTCGAAATGAAATAGTATATGATGAAAGTAATTTGGTAAACATTTGATAAAATGTTGTACCATTTATATGTATATTCCTAAAGAAATAAATTAGGAATTTTTCCATTAGATGATGGATGGGTTTTATTTCATTTTATTTGAGTAGCTGTAGATGTGACCTCCCACACTTATGCACACACATACATTTGTTGATTATTTCGTGCTAAGGATCTAATGGATCTCGACGATCAACCTTGCCTAAGTAGTAGTGTATCGGGGGGGTTCCTTGTTTGGATTTTGCTTTACGAGACACCCCACGCACGAATAGGGCATAGTGTTGAGAATGGGGAGAAGTTAGCCCTTAGTACTTAGGGTTAACTAGAACATCTCACGATATAGAGCTAGGTTGCTTCTAGATTGAGAGGTGAGAAATATTACTGTTATCTGCGAGAGAATTACGTACTTAAATGTCATGCATTTTAGTCACATGTTATTCATATCAAACTGGGCCCTGTCCCGTATCTATATTTCTTTGTTTCTGCATATTCTTTGCCGTTACAGGTGCTCTTTGGCATGGACACCCGTATTTACATATTCCATTCCAGTCGTCATGGAGCTACAGCATATTGCGGATGTTGTAGGATACTTGTAGTAGACGCTCCTTTCTACTGTACTCTAGTTATGTTCAGTATATTTATTCGGGCGTGTTTGCCCAAGGTATTGCACTCATTCATTTTATGGTAAATATTGAATTGTAATACTCGATGTATTATTTGTATTGGTCTATGCACCGACAGCTTATTCAGTGATTATTTATTGTATCGTCAAACTTCATTCATCGATTTTTGATACCCACCGTTTTTACAAATGGGATTGTCTAAGAGTTTTTCTTTTACTTTTAAATTTTTAAATTTGACAGTCCGTTTTCTAAAATGATTGGTGGTTATCTCATACTATTATATTTAATCGACAGTGATGCTAAGAATGGACCATCTATGATTCCTGTGATTATTGGAGTATTGGGCTGGCCACCTATTATTTTAGTAGGCGGGTTGTCACAATTTTAAAGCACACTTCAAATGCCATTGATATGTCGTTTGAACTACATGTGTGTCATTTGAACGAACTAAACTAATTTTTAAAATTTCACCTATAGTAAACTCAGAAAATATATTTTCGAAAAAATTATATTCCAAACAGTTTTAAAAACTTAACACCCTTAATAAAAAATTCTAGGAGTCATAAACTATATACGTTCATACAAGCGAGACCCTCGACATATGTGAAAAAGAGAGTTTTTCTGATACCACTTGTTAGAATGATAGGACCCCCAATTTTAAAAACTTTTACTTTAAAAATACAATTTCCTTCCAGATGCGGAATAAAGATGGTTCAACAGAACAACATGAAAAGAACAAATTTTAATTTCTTTCAAATTAAAATTAAACTAAACTCAAAGTGACATTAAGATTAAACAAGAAATACAATTTTCACTTGAACATATTAACTCAACCCATGTCCTAGAAATTTTTCTAACAAATAATTAACTCATTTTTGCAAATTAGGCCAAAGAAAATTTTATCCAATAAAATTAATGACTTGGATTAAATTACCTTTTACCCAAACAAATTTAGCACGAAATTAAATATTCCTATTTTATCTTTTACCTGAGCATTCATCTAATGTGAATTGGCAAAAGATAAAATAAACAAACCACTACGCCGCGATGTACGAGGAAAAACCCACAACGGAAAAAAATCTCGAACAACCCTAGGCTCAAATCCACTAAGTACGGTTTTACAAGTACAAGACAAAAAGACTTACAACACTCGACTTGACTCCGTCCAAGACCCGACACTGATTATTGTACACACCTCTATCTAGCAAATAACCAAGGAGGTCCACCGCGGTCTCAGAATCCACCGATCATACTTTTTCCATCACCGCCACCCGAACAAGGAGCCTTTCTCCAAGTGGGTATGTCACAGAAAACACACTTCTCTTCTTTGAGGTGTAAAGGAAAATCCGGTGCCAAACACTCCAAGCAAGGATATATATATTGAAACTTGGAATAAACTAATATGGGTGTAAACCAAAAGTGTTTAACGATGATTTTCTTGGAAAACAAAACACTCAAAACATGAACCTTTTCATGAAAAAATTAAACTCTCAAAACCCTCTCTAGGAGATATAAGAATATGAAAAAGTTGGTTACCAAAAGTTGGTTCCCGTACATAAGTAATTCAGGAAAAATTAGTGGGAACAAAGGAGTGGAGTAGTGGAGAAAACTGCCACCAAACTGCCCAAAAAATTTCCCGCCGAAAATCTCGTTCGAATGAGATTTTCATTTGAACGAAGTCTCATTCGAACAACCCTTCTAACGAAGTTCCAGAGGACAATGGGAAAAATTCATTGGCAAAATCGTTTGAACGACATACTCGCTCGAATGAAAAATTCGTTCGAACGAAAATATCAAACGAAGTCCTAGAATGGTCAAAATTCGATTGTAAGCCCAGAAACTTTATTTTAAAGTTCTAAAGAAACCTCATTTTAAAATAAAATTACATCCTTTATAAAATTATTTCAAGTCTTCCTATATATATAAAAATGCATTCATATCTTTTGGAGACTATGGAATATGATGTTGATGACGTGAAACGAGGCACATGTAAACCCGGCATATGATGATGCTTTATAATCTAACACGTCACAGGCCTTGATGGATAGACATGAACACTATCCTATGGCTCAAATGTTTTTGTCCTGAATTGAGCCAACACTACATTAAGACTCAACCGGAGACTTGTGTCCTTACAAATCTCCCCCTTTGGCTATTCCGCGATAAAAACCAAACAAAAAATCCTAAAGGAACGTGATGTTTAACTTGATGTTTAAGTTGTCATTAAATCTATTTTTACAGGTATTAGGTTATTGTGATTCCATTTATTTGGATTGATTGTTGAAGGAATATCTCTAGCGATGTTCTATCCATCCTTCCTATAATGTGGAAGTCAAGCGGTGTATACCATCTAATTCTTGTATTTTTTTTTTCTGAACACGTCTTTGTATTTATTTTACAGTATCCTGAGTTAGTGATTATACATGGGGTACTTGTAGTCAGACATGATTATTATATAGTGAGATACATTCCAGAGTTGGTGTTATTCATATCGTTAGTTGAATGGTATCATATGAGGTTTTATCTTATTATATATTTTATTTTTATCTCATTATTCCTTGTCACATTTTATTATTATGTTATGCTGAGAATATTACCAAATATTTTTGTACTCGTGATTTTTGCATTAGACCTGATCAATCCATCTATGAATTTATGGGTTATCACAAAATTAGAACTTATATACATCAAAGGGGAAAAGTAGATTTTATCTTGCCTTAGTGTAGAATTTGAGGATATGTAGATATGGTGATGATGATGTTGATCCTCCTTAGAAATATTTTTGAATTCCCTTTTGTCTCCATCCTTCTTCTTTCTTGAACTTGATTCATGGATATTATTGGAATTTAAGCCTCTAAATTGAATTAGGTTTTGAGTCTAAAGAGAATTATTCAGTTATAGTTATGAGAGTGGAGAGTTGCGAGGCAAAACAAGTGAAAAATGAGCACAAATGGTCTTATAAAATAACTCAGCCAGAACAATCCACGATGGACCACTGCCTAGCCGCGGTCACATTCCCCTTGAGTCTCTTCCTTTTTTATATTTCCTTTATTTTAGCTACCCAAAAATTATTTTTTTAATTAGATAAAACCAACTGATTTCGTTACATGGAAGTCTTAGCTTGCCCTAAACTTAGTTACCAAGTAGTCAGTAAACGACTTTATTAACCTTAGGAATAAAATCATAATTCAAATCAACAATTTAACTAATTATCCCAAATTAATTTGTTCAGTTTTTATATGTGTTAGCCCATTATCATTCAACACTTTTCGGCCCAAATAATATAATTTAAACATAACATAATTTCTTTAATCTAACATTAATTCATTTTCCAATTATATTATCCAATTAATTCTTTATTTAAATTATTCACCAATGTTATGGGATATTACATTTATATTATTGGTCATCATTGTTATTAACATAAACACGCCTCCCCTTTCCCCAAAACACACTATTTAGTGAAATTGTGATCTTACTTGTTTTGAACACCATCATTTTTGCATCGTTTATGGGAAAGATTGTTCTCTCAAGTCATTTTATCAAGTATTTATTACTTAAAACTAAACATAATGACCAACGCACGATTGTCTAAGAATATGAAAGAAATGGAGTCTCGTAAAAAGGAGCTCCAAGAATAGTTAGTTTCCATCCTAGATCAACTCTCACAAGTAATCTAGCTCTTGGAACAGTTGAATCTTAGAACACCACTGAAAAATGACAACCATTACTATTAAGAAAAGTAAGAAGTGGGAGAAAGCCATGCCGAAAAAGCTACCCCACTCCCCCTAAAGGTATCAAGCACTAATCCTAACCATGGGAAGCCTCTCACTCCTAGGGGGAACTCTAAGAGAATGCATGGTAGTCAAGCCTTCAGACAATGAGATAAAGAAGTTGTAAGACCAGTTAGGTAACATTATTAAAAAATATTAAGCTTACCCTCCCAACTCAATCAAGTTGGACAAACAACAGACTCCCCTCTCATTTCTCTAACAAAGTATAACACAATAGTCTTTCCCTTAGTAAAATATGACTATCATAAATCCTTTTAATAAGACCAAATATCCCGTTGAACACCTTCAGACATAAATGTGCCTTATATTGCTTTAAGGAACCTTAGATGAGGTATTATGCAAATATTTCCTGATTACCTTGATTGGAATGCCTAACCACTAGTTTGCCAAGCTAAATCCATGAACCCTTAAAAGCTTAACTAAGTTAGCTGGGTCATTTGTGGGCCATTTTATATAGGGACTAAAATATGAACAAACTAATTACTTATCTTCTCAATTTTAGGAAAAAGTCCATAAAAACCCTCGATGAATATACAAAGAGGTTCAACCTTAAATCCTTATTGGTTATAAACTCAATGATATAATATGTGTTGCATCCTTCATTGTAGGGTGGGCCTTAATGGATTTGACAAGATCTTTTATCAAAGACCACCCTCAATAATGAAAATCTACTTACGAGATCTCAGAAGTCCATGAATGTGGAAGATGAAGTACCAACGAGGTTATCTAACCTTACTATTTCTCCACCCT
The DNA here is from genome assembly GCA_949130495.1 of Sambucus nigra. Lineage (NCBI taxonomy): Eukaryota > Viridiplantae > Streptophyta > Magnoliopsida > Dipsacales > Adoxaceae > Sambucus > Sambucus nigra. The sequence goes on from OX422208.1 coordinate 556,153,457, forward strand.
CAATAAGGGGAGAGGAAAAATGTGTTATCTCTATTAGGATAAGACTTCCTAAGAAACTAGACCCACACAGGAAGAATAATAGAGATCCTAAAGAAAAGTAATTGACCCCATCACAATATAAATTAAGATATCATCTCAGCAGTAGACCTTTAGAACATTCTCGCATAACCAAATACTTCAAGACCCCGTAAGATAAAAGGGAAAGTCTAAATAATGCCACTTCCATAAGGACCATCCACTATACCAATGCCTACCATTGAATCGAATAAGACATTAAGGAGGTCACCAAATGAGGATATCTTAAGAAATTTGTGAATAACGTCGAAAGAGCTCAAAACAAAAGTAAAAAACCAAAGAAACTATTTGAGATGATGTTAATACCATTTAATGGGGCTTTGCTAGAGGAAGGACCTCTTCATCTTCTCTGAAGGCCCACTTAAAGGAGGTAGATCACGTCCACCTTATGAGGTACCATAGACTAAAAGTACCCATAATGATCTTCCCAGAATATAACCTTAATAGGGTACCTCTACACCATGATGGACCTATCGTGGTCACTATTGTTATAGAGAACACCATTATGAAGACGATCCTTATGGAAAGTGAACGTAATGTGTAACATTAGTTCTTTTTTCTTATTGAAACATTATGTGATAAGAAAATGTTATTTATTCCATATGTAAATATGTAACATGCATTTCTGGGACTACCTAACGGGAGAGAGATCCTATCATGGAAACTATGTTAAGGTACTACCACTTTGGTAAAAATCCAAAACATGGAAACTATGTCAAAATGGAATATAAGGTGCATATATAGATATCCAACCTGTATGGATCAAAATGTAGGTGATAAATGAGCATGTCATAGTAAAAAAAATTGGGTGTATCCTGAAAGTACCCACGATGCTCAAAAGACTATGTGCGGAAGTAAACGATTGTCGATTAAACCCAATTTACCTACGATTTTTACCGGTTATTCTAGGAGGGATAATTTGAAACTATTCCTAAATTGTTAAATTTGTGAAAACAATTTTAATTCCCAAAGTGATTTAAAAGTCTAAATTATTATCTTTGTTAAATTTGGGTGATTTACAAAATAATAATCAATTCAGTTTTTAGGCGACTTTCTATTTATTTAAACCTACTTTTTCATGTGAGGTGATATGCCAAAAATGTAAAGCACGTGCTAGTTATTTAACGTCGCAAAAACCCTTCCCCGGGAAAAATGACGGACTCTCCTAAGAGTCAACCTAGTCTACTTCCACTAAAACCAAATGAAATAGGAACGATTATATAAACATACAACATGACTCAAAGAAAGATAAATCAGAACAAGCTATTACCTATCTTGACCAAGCTTCTCTCTGCTCTGGTTTCTCTTCCGCAATTATCCTCACAATGCAACTCTTGTTCACTTGCTTTCTTCACGTCTTATCCTTCCCTCAAGCTTCCTTAGCGTAAGTTGGCTCAGTGCCTATTGTGTCCTAATTCTTAGTGAAATATTTGTGTGTGGTGTTCTATCCTAGATGACACACCCACACTTAATGGTACAACTGAATGCAATGCAAGAATTTTCTTTCTCCTAGATATCAGTAACAATTATTATGTTCTATTCTCTTATTTAAATCAACCTTTCTTAATTTAACACAATGTTCACAAACTTTACTTTTCTCTTTTCTCAAAAATTAAAACAATCAGAGTTGATCTAATATATACACACAAAAAAAGTGTCTAAGTGAATAAGTGTTGTGTAGTGAGTTGTAACAACCCGGTGTTCCGAAATAGGGGGTGGCCATCCCGATACTCCAATAAAACAGTAATCAAGGATGCAATCATTCTCAGCATCACAACAAAATAAAACGTATACAGGATAATCACTCCTTATTTCAGAAAAACGGGTTGCCAAATATTTTAGTTTTAAAGTTAAAGAAAAGAATTAAAAATTTAAACAACCCAATTTAAAAAGAAAGTGGAAACCCATGAATATATAATATTACATACACCTCAAATAAACAATAAGGGACCGAATATGCTATCGGTCCACAGTCTCATACAATATGATACAACATTTTAATGTAAATTACATAATACATTACTTTAAGCAAATACAACCGTTTGGGACACGCGCCCGAGTAAATGACCTGATCTTGACTAGAGAGCAAAAATGGCGGCGTCTATTGCAATATGTCCCGTAAATACTCGCAAAGTATCACGGCTCGCCAAAGACACCGGGATAGGAAGTCAGATCAGGCATCCTTGCGGCGGAGTACCTGAGTGGATACAAGATGCATGCACAAAAAGAAATATGAACAGGTTAGGGCCCGGTTCTATATGATCACCAGATGAATAAAGAGTATGACAGTTATGAATGATAATCTTGACTAAATAGTGAGAATCTAACCACATAATTTCATGCATAAGCTAAGACAATTTTAATAATTATGAATCTAAAACAATTATGCAGGAGAATAAGAATGATTAACTTTAAATTAGAAGCTTACATCAAAACATTGTTCCATTTTATAGTTCCATTCCTTAACAGGAAAATATAGTCAAAATTTTAAGCTCTTTATGGCTTTTATCTCAATTACATGCCCTTCCAGGCATTCCATTCCTTAGCAGGAATATTATCATCAACAAATGCTCTTTGTGGCATTTCATTGTGCTCTTTGTGGCACTTCATCTTGTTCTTTATGGCATATCACATACAACAAGTCCCACTTGATTATGAATTGTTATATTTATATACATATAACGATTCTAAAACCGCCCGTCCGGGTTTCCCCAATGTGCGCGCCCCTAAATGACCATTATCTTCCAGGGCCTATCATCAAGACAACCTAGGCACCTATAACGCAAGACGTCGAGAAGCGGCCATGTGCCTGCGGGGTAGTTATAACCACACCCGGAATTACCTACCCATCATAGAAAAATATACAATAACAAATGCTAACATGGCCTAGGACTATATCCACCCTGCATTCATTAGCCAGGGGGTTTCACCTCACCCGCGAACTTCCCTTATGATGGAATTTAGAGAGGGTGTGTTTAACCAAATTATCATTTAGCATCATCATTACCATTTTCAATTCCATTTACATTTTCATATGTATGTTTCATTTTATCCGAAACCAGTATCATTTACATTTTCTAAATAATTTAACTCATTTAATCCGGAGCCATACTTAAAACATCTTATCATTGTAACCTCGATGAATAAATAATCTTACAAGTTATTCTCCCAAAGTTCGTTGTGAAGTTATTATAAACCATCAAGACTAATATAACTCAATTGAGCTTCTAAAGTCTCCCAAACATAATACTATAACCCTTATTTTTATAGTGATCAACTGCAAGAAAAGAATGCCCTATCATCAATAGGCATAACCCCGGAAAACCCCATATAAACCATTATTAATCTAGGGTAGTTCCCCAACTCATCTAGAACTCTAGGACTCTAAGTTTACTTCATATAAGAAGGTTCCTAGTCCTAAGCCTAAAGAAAAGTAGAAAAATTGAGTAAAATAAAAAAAATAACTCAAAAACAACATGATTCCGAATCGATTCGCCCTAGGGACGAATCGATTCGCCTAAACAGCGAATTGGTTCGGACATAAGACCTGGGATTCTGCAAACTGCTGAATCGATTCGGCCTTAACCCTAATCGATTCAGGTACCTAGACCTGGGAACTGCCCCTTAGCGAATCGATTCGCCCAGGAGGGCGAATCGATTCGGCCTGGAGAAATTGCCAAGAATGGCCTACAGGTTGTAAACCCTAGATTTTCTCCAAACCTCAAATCTCTTCCATTTTTACCCTCAACCAACATCATAAATCTACCCCAAATCAACCTACATGAATATTCACTACTAAAACCCATAACTTCTTCAACCCAAAACAAAATTTAGGGTTTAAACATCATAAATTTCATATTTATCCCAAAATTACAAATACACAACTATCACACAAATTATTCAACTTAAATTAAATATTAGCAAGTACAAAACTTGCCTTGAGGTTGAAATCTCAGATTTCTTGGTGGTAGATACAATCCCAATCCTTCAATCTTCAATCTCTCTCAATTCTCCTCTTTTCTCCCAAGCTCTCTTCCTCTCTCTATCTCTCAATCTTTAATAAAATCACTTAAGAGAAATAAAAGAAAGGCAAGACATAAATCGTGCCTTTAGTCCATAATTACCAACTTAAGTGGTCAATACCACATTAAAATGACTCCCAATACGCGTTTAAGTTAAAACCAGGTAAAAGTACCCGAAACCCAAAAATACAATATGTCACTTATTTTGACTGTCTCGGACATTCTGGGACTAACTACGCCCTCTAAACTGGCATCCGACAGTTTTATTAATTATTTCCAGTTCCGGTTTCACTTAAACCATAATGTCATTTAAAATACATGACACTATAAAACATACTACATGAGGATATTCACCTACACATACGGTAAATATGCAACATTCCAGTAAATATTAACTTCTAACTCATTCAATTAATATTTACTCCAGTTCCAACATTTTATATAATTACCTTATGTGGTAAAATTAATATAAAATTAGCCTCCTAAAAGCGAGGGTTGTTACATGAGTGATTTCTAAGTGATATGCATATGAAAACTCCTGAAATCACTTCAAAGACCAAGCAATCATATTAACAGAAATAATATGACTTCAAATATATTCAATAAACACAAAGTAAAATATACATAATTTATTTTTCAGAAAACTAATATTAGATTAAATCATGTTTTAATCTAATAACCTATCAAGACTATTTTTACAAATATTTTAGATGAGTACAAACCATCCTTAAACACTAAAGAAAATAATATTCGGTCCAGATTTTAAATCTTCTCAAATTAGTTGTAAAAAAAACTTACATTTAACTTTATAAACTACAAACAAAGATAATATGAATATTAACAAAATATTTTTCAGAAAAATATGTTTTAAAACAAAATATTTAAAAACATTCATGATCTTACAAACAAGATACAAACAGAATATTCACACATAAAAATTAATTTCGTTAACCAAGTGTGCGTTGTGTACAAAATTAGATCTAAGGGCAGATATAAATAAAATACACAAAGATGAGAGAAATCACTTACAAAAATTATGTACTCTTGAAAAATCGTAAGTGCAGATTTATAATGAGAGATGTCCAATCTTCAATTTGGTTTCGAACAGAAATCACCCCTTGAAGATGACAAAAATTATTCTGGTTTATTCTCTCTTACTCTCACTAGAAATTTTGACAGTGTTTAGCCGCAAAAATAATTTTCTCGGAATCTTAAAAATGAGACCCAAAGGGTTCTATTTATAGAGTGCACAAGTGCGCTGATTGGTGTAATGTAGGTTCACATGGATTGAAAAATACACACACACAACCATTGATAAAAAGTGATTTGAGGGATGCAAAGGAAACATAAATGGGTGTATTAGAAATCAGACACTCGTATACACAATTATTAAACACTAACAGAACAATTGAGAAATTGTTTTATAAAATGCTACGTATTAATAACAACTAAGACAAGTTGTAAACAAATCAAATTGTTACCGGTGTAAACAAAATATGCAATGCGATGTCGTTTTGAAAAAATAAATAACCATACTAGTTTTAAAGTAAAATCCATGGGCGCTAAATCTCAAAAGAGGAGGTACACTCCAACTGTTTTAATCACAGTGAAGGGTCAAATCGGCATGTCATAGACGATGAATGCTATGGGTCATCTCGGCTATAGCAATATGAAATAGAACCAATATCAGATAGAATGCATACATACATACCAACATATGAAAGCTTTCTAAAAACTATGCTACGCTTATATAATATAATATAAACATACATAACACAACATACTAACATCTATTACATATATAACACAGCATACAATACGCACACGCGCGCGCGCACACACACACACACACACACACACACACACACACACACATATATATATATATATATATATATATATATATATATATATATATATATATATATATATATATATATAACACGAACTAATACTTTTAAAATAATACTGAAATTTATTTTTTAAGAAAACGTTTGACAAAAAAAAATCCAAATCAAATTTTAAGCAGTTTTAATAAAAAAAAAAAATTAACTTCAAAAAATTATTCTTCAACTTATATTCTTTTAAAAAAATATTTATTCTTATAAAAACTTCAAATTAAAATTTTGAACTCAATTTTTTTATTATGACTAAACCCAGCACTATCATAAGATATGATAAACGAAATGCAAATGCAACGTGGTGTCATGTCCTACGTGACATAATAAATCCTATGAGCCACAAAGTGTGAAAATTACCTTTGTTGGAATTTCAGACTGAATCGAGAGCTCATTTGATGTAGACGAACATATAGGGATTGGCATCGATAGTCGAGACACAATCCTAATTACAAAAATATTTTATCAAAATTCAAGTCCAACTAGATGAAGGCCTATATAGCTAAAGCACAAAAGGAAACCCTAGGTGTGCTGTATATAGGTACCTTCAAACTCCCCCATTGGACTAATTTTGACAAAACCCTTGAGTACATCAAATGATATACTAAGGTAAAATAATTCCTAAAATGCCCTATACAAAAGAGTATCTATCTACCCACCCATTCTAGAAAAGAAAAAGATCAACTCATAACGACCATAAGAATACCTGACAAACATAAATACACTTTCTGCCGAGAAATCAAGTTAGTAGCATTTGCTCTACCAAAATATTAAAATGACAGAATCAAATGTGTAGGAAATAACAAAACAGAATATGTATGAAGAATATCAACAACACAAGAATAGAATATGTACTCAACTCTTCCCCATTTTGGCTAAATTAGACAATGGTAGGAAGAAGAAAAAAGTAATTGTTTATAAACTGGAAAATAAGCGTCTCCTACATTAAACATGACTTTAAGAGATACCGATTATTAGTAGATATCTTTATCCTAAAACCTCGGTGATCTAGTAATCAAGATGCAGAATAAACACAAGCTAAAATTAAAGTACCATCTCTCCAATCAAATGTTGAAGCTATTTCTAAACACGAGTTATCATAAGGCAAAGAACGCATATCAGCAAGCTGAAAATCACAAGCAATAAAAGGAACTACCCTAATTTGTTTAGGAGTTTTTGGAGTATTAAACTGGTAAGAATATCCATTAGCGTCACAATACTTGGTAACTCCATTTTGAGTAATACCACCTCCCCCATCATTGAATCAATCTAAGGTTTTAGCCGTGTTTAATTCCTTAACCTTTTAGTGAGGGGAAATAATGATTTTTTCACTCTCGCAAGCGTCACATACATTAGTTGGGCATTTCTTCAACTTTAAAAAATCCATTTGAGGTCTCAAGTCATAAGTCCTCATCAAAATAGGCAGAGTTTTCAAAGGTTTTTATTCCTTTTGGAATTTAGAATAAAAAATTTCTTTCGAAAATATTTTCTTGTTAACATGAGGCCTAGACTTACTGAAGAAATGGTTCCAATTATTATTAGTGCATTGCCTATGAAAATTTGTAAATCCCTTAACATTTTGGTTATGACTTTTAAAATGAGTACCTTTCTTGCGATTAGCAAAGCATTCCCAGTTTTGGTGACCAAAAACATCACACCTAGTACAAAATTTACTAGAAGTAGGTAGGTCTGAATGGTAGTGATTTCCCTCTACATGCTTAGAAAATTCATTACAAATAAATGGTTTAGGAGGTCTATAGAGTCTCTTAGAAGGGTGGATATATTTTGACGTAGACGTTCCTACAAAGTTCTCTATGAAATTTTCAATGTCACTTTAATAATCACTTTCAATTAAAACTTATTTTCCTTTAGCCTTTTCAGATAACTTACTATCGAACGAAAGATCCATTTCTTCTTGGGCTTTTACAAAGAATATTGGTTTACTTGGACCAATTTTTTCAAGGGGGCCCTCATATCCAAATCCTCTAGTATCACCATTATACCATTGTTCAACAAGAAGTTTGTCAAGGTTAAAACATTTTATATCACGACTACGACACATTTTGAAAGTTGTTTTAGAAACTTGTTTGGATTTTTCAACTTGCAAAGGCGCTTCATTATATTTTTCTTCAAAAGAAGACAAATTTTCATTTATAGTCGTTATCTAAAATTTAAAATCAAGTGACTATTTCTCAAAATCAATTTTGACATTGCTCATTTCAATGGAATTTTATTGAATGATCTTATATTGATTCTCTAAGGTCTCACTAAGAATTTTAACCAAATTTGATAATTCTTGTCTAATTTGTAAATTCTTGATAGACAATTCTGAGTAATCATCATTGCCAACAAAATTTTCATGATCATTAGTGTCCGTGTGAGTAGTGTTGCTATCATCAGATTTAGTATCATACACAACACGTTTAACATCAAATGGAGTAGTTATTTCAAGCATATAAGGTTGTTTAGCTAACAAAGATTTAGCAGCATCAATAAAATCAAGTACTTCATCATAATCATAATCATCTTCGAAATCAGTCATTCCTGCTAAGTACTCGTCTCCAGAACAATCATAAACTTCTCCTAAAAATGCAAGGCAATTTAATTCAAAACTTCCTTGGATATCTTCTGATTGAGAATCAGAAGATTCATCCCAAGTTTTATTTATGTTCACCTTGTGTTGTTTAAAATGCTTGAACTGTGGCTTAGACCAACACTCAGCAACAAAGTGACTAAGTTTCCCACAATCGTGACAAGCCAATTCAAATTTATCAACCTTCCTACTTTTACTATCATAATCATAAGTTCACTTTGAAGTTTTGTTATGGTGCCGGGTGAACTAACTAGATTGATTATTCACTTCCGTACATCTCTTAGAAATAGACTTTCTTTGCTCCAAAAGTTTCTTAAATTGAGAGGATATAACAACAAGTTGATTGTCAGTCTTATCCATTTCATCCGATTCCACATCAAAGTCATCATCCGACTCATATTTTTTTTAACTACCTTATGCTTATTTTTATTAGGATAGGCAGTTTTAAAATCAACTTTAGAAGTATTGGTCGACTCATTATTAGCATAAGATGTGAGAGTCATCCTAAAGGCTAATTCAAGTTCCATAGTTCTAAATTTAGAGCTTAGCAATTCAGGTGTGAGAGATGGATCATTAATCTCTTCAATGATATAACGTTTATGATCAAATCTACGTACAAGGGACCTTAAAATTTTAGAACATAAATCTTTATCAGAATATTCAATATCATTCGCATGCAATTGGGTAATGATATGAGTCAAATGCATATAAAAATCAACAAATAGTTCATTTTCGTTCATAACTAGCATATTATATTGTTGAACCAACATTTGTGTTTTACATTTCTTTACTCTATCGTCACCCTCATGTGCAATTACTAACGTATCCGAAGCATCCTTACTAGTAGTGCAATGACATATACGTTTCAATTCATTTTCACTCACACTCATGAAAATCGAATTTTTTCCCTTATTATTGAAATAGCTTATCTTTTCTTATCAAAACTTAATTCGGATGTTCTAAGCTTTCAAAAAATAATGTTACTTATGCTATAGGAGCAGTGGGGTGTCTATAACCATTTTCAATCAAATCCCAAACGCCATCTCCTAATGTGCTTTTAATGAATGCTACCATTCTAATTTTCCATTAGAGAAAATTCGCGCCAACGAAAATAGGAGGTCTACTGAAATTTCCTAACCTAACCACATAGTCTTTTGCGCATCGTGGGTGCTTTCAAGTGGTATCAGAGCTAGACTTTAAAAAAAATATATGTGCGAAAATAAACGATTGTCGATTAAAAGCAGTTTACCGACGAGTTTTACTGTTATTCTAGGAGGGGCCAATTGAAACTTTTCTTGAATCGTTAACTTTGTGAAAACAGTTTTAATTTCCAAAGTCAATTAAAAGTCTAGGTTATTATCTATGTTAAATCTAGGTGATTTAAAAATAATAATCAATTAAATTTTTAGGAGAGTTTCTATTTATTTAAACCTACTTTTTCGTGTGAGGTGATATGAAAAAAATTTGAAGCACCCCGTATTTATTAAACATTGCAAAAACCCTTCCCCGGAAAAAATGACGAACTCTCCTAAGAGTCAACCTAGTCTACTTCCACTAAAACCAAACGAAATAGGAACGATTATACAAACATGCAACAAGACTCCAAGCAAGATAAATCAGAATAAGCTATTACCTATCTCGACTAAGCTTCTCTCCGCTCTGGTTGCTCTTCCGCAATTATCCTCACAATGCAACTCTTCTTAACTTTTCTTTCTTCACGTCTTAGCCTTCCCTCTAGCTTCCTTAGCGCAAGTTGGCTCAGTGCCTATTGTGTCCTAATTCTTAGTGAAGTATTTATGTGCGGTGTTCTATCCTAGATGACACACACACTTAATGGTACAACTGAATGCAATGAAATAATTTAATTTCTCCTAGATATCAGTAAAAACTCTTATGTTTTGTTCTCTTGTTTAAATCAACCTTTCTTGATTTAACACAATGTTCGCAAACTTTACTTTTCTCTTTTCTCAAAAATTAGAACAATCAGAGTTGATATAATATATACACATAAAAAAGTATCTAAGTGAATAAGTGTTGTGTAGTGACTGATTTCTAAGTGATATGCACATGAAAAATCCTGAAATCACTTCAAAGAACAAGCATTCATATTCACAGAAATAATATGATTTCAAATATATTCAATAAACACAAAGTAAAATATACATAATTTATTTTTCAGAAAACTAATATTAGATTAAATCAGGTTTTAATCTAATAACCTATCAAGACTATTTTTACAAATATTTTAGATGAGTACAAACTAGTCTTAAACACTCAAGAAAATAATATTCAGCCCAGATTTTAAATCTTCTCAAATTAGTTCCAAAAATAACTTAGGTTTAACTTTATAAACTACAAACAAGATAATATGAATATTAACAAAATATTTTTCTGAAAAATATGTTTTAAAACAAAATGTTTAAAAGCATTCAGGATCTTACAAACAAGATACAAACATAATATTCACACACAAAAATTAATTTTGTGAATCAAGTGTGTGTTGTGTACAAAATTAGATCTAAGGACTGATCAAAATAAAATACACAACGATGAGAGAAATAAATTACAAAAACTATGTAATCTTGAAAATTTTGAAATGAAGATTTATAATGAGAAATGTCAAATCTTCATTTTGGTTTTGAATAGAAATCATCCTTTGAAGATGAAAAAAATTATTCTAGTTTATTCTCTCTTTCTCTCACTTGAAATTTTGATAGAGTTTGGCCCCAAAAATAATTTTCTCGAAATCTTAAAAATGAGACACAAAGGGTTCTATTTATAGAGTGAACAAATGTGCGCTGATTGGTGTAAAATAGGTTCACATGGATTGAAAAATACACACACAAAGCCATTGATAAAATGTGATATGAGGGTTGCAAAGGAAACACAAATGGGTGTATTAAAATTCATACAGGTGTATACGCAGATGTTAAACACTAACAGAACAATTGAAAAATTGTTTTATAAAACGCTACATATTAATAACAACCAAGACCAACTGTAAACAAATCAAATTGTTACCAGTGTAAACAAAATATGGAATGATATGTCATTATGAAAAAATGAATAGCCATACTGGTTTTAAAATAAAAAGCACGGGCATTAATGTCGAAAACATGAGGTACACTACAACTGTTTTAATAATAGCGAAGGGGTCTAATTGGCGTGGCATAGACTATGACCTGCTATGGGTCATCTCGTCTATAGCAATATGAAATAGAACCAATATCAGATACCATGCATACATAGATACCAACATATGAAAGCTTTCTAGAAACTATGCCATGCTTATATAATATAATATAAACATACATAACATATTAGCATATGTTACATATATAAAACAACATACAATACGCATACACACACACACACACACGAACTAAAACTTTTAAAATAATACTGAAATTTATTTTTTAAGAAAACATTTGACACAAAAAAATACAGATTAAATTTTAAGCAGTTTTAAGAAAAAAAATTTAACTTCAAAAAATAATTCCGCAACTTTCATTCTTTTAAAAAAATATTTAATGAGAAAAATTTATTGTCACAAAAAATATTTATTCTTATAAAAACTTCAAATTAAAATTTTGAACTCAATTTTTTTTTTAATTATGACTAAACCTAGTACTATCATAAGATACAATAAACGAAATGCAAATGCAACGTGGTATCGCGCCTACGTGAGAGAATAAATCCTATGAGCCATAAAGTATGAAAATTACCTTTTTTGGAATGCTGGAGTGAATCAAGAGCTCATTTTATGTAGATGAACATAGAGGGCTTGACGTCGATAGTCGAGACACAATCCTAATTACAAAAATATTTTGTCAATTCCACCTGAATTCATCCCTAATAGAGTCACCATTATGATAACCTTGATCCATTAATAATGCGAGGAGCATTTTGTTTTGTGCTCAGATGTGTCAATGAATTAGGTTTTTGAGTCGACCCATGAATGTGTGTGTAATTGTCAGAGTCTCTAGCCTATTTTCCCTAAAGAAATAAAATATGTTCTATCCCCATATTATTATATTCAAGGTGCTATTCGATGTCAAAAGAAGAGTTTTATGTAGGGGATATATTATGGAGAGGGTAGGTGTTATAAATTTACTCCTCCCTTTCGATTTCAATGTGAATGCGACATGCTTAAACATAAATTGGGTGCATTAAATCCTAGACATGTATCCATTTCATAAATGTGTATATAGAAGATGTTCATTTAGTGTATATGTGGACATACGTGCAAGTGTTATCAAATGTGTTCATGTGTTTGACATAAGCCGAGATATGACAAAGATAGAAAAGTCTATCAGTGTTTTTTAAATATGTACGAATATGGCAAAAATGGCAAAGTTTATATGTGTATTTGATATAAGTGTAAGTATGGAGAAGGTAAAAAAAGTGCATGCATGTGTTTGACATAAGTGATAAATGGAAAAGAGAGAAAAATATGTGTATGTGTTTGATATAAGTTAGAATATTAGAAATATTGAAAAGTGTGTGATATATAACATACGGGTGTTGGAAATGCTTTGAGTTATGCTTTAGAGGTTGAAACCTCGTACCACCCGCATCTATAAGGGGACTAAATCATAGTCATTGTAGTTCGGGGACATGGCTTTAAAAATGCATCATATGATTTGTGAAAGTAGTTTAAACAATGGAGTGTTGTAATGTGATGTTTGGATATTGGTTGATATATTCAAAAATATTATTGAAAGTATCTGAAATCCCATTGACATTTGGTAATAAGATTATATCGCACGACATAGGATTATACAATTGAGATAATGTCATTTTAGGGACTGTTTAGAATGGTTACATGGTTCATATAAAACATAATTGAGTCATGTTAATGAAATACAACATGATTATTATCAAAAAATACTTATTCTTTTTATCAAGCTAAAAGAGACTTGTTTGGGTGTAAAGCATGGATGTTAACAAAGGTGAAATGCATAGGGAATAAATCCCTAGTGCCAAGATGAAGTTAAATATCGAATGCAATGTTCGAGTGAAAGACGATATTATTCTCAAACGATCATTAACAGTTATAAATCTTGACTGGGAGCATGTAATCTTATGTTTAAATATTGATTTATTGTGTTGAAGCATACTTGTAAAGTTTCTAAAATCTCATGATTGATTACTCTTTTCAGTTAACGATAACTAACACAAGATCGTTTAAGTGGGAACGTCTTATAGTGAAAATACTTAAGGGGAGTAAGCTATTTAGAGTTTAAAATTATCTTCTGATTGATTAATGTTTGTTAATTAATAGAAATAATGGAATATAATATAAGTTTGAATGTATGATAATTAAAAAACTAGGAGGAAATAAGCTTCGAAGAGTGTAAAATTATCTCATTATCTATTAATCTTTTTAGTTAATGGGAACTAAGGAAATATAGTTTAAGTATGAACGTCTAATAATTAAAACACGAAGAGGGAGTAAGATCTAGAGTGCTAAAAATAAACTCACAACAAATTAATCTTTTTAGTCAATAAGAACTAACGAAAAATTGTTAAATTTTGAATGTTTTATAAATAAAATTCTACGAGGAGTAAGCTATGGAGAATTTAAAATTATGTCATGACTGATTAATATTTTTAGATATTGGGAACTTACGAAAGATAGTTTAAGTTTGAGAACCTAGAAATTAAATTACTAAGAAGGATTAGGCTCTGAACAATTTAAACAACTAATTAATATTTTAAGTTATCCAAAACTAATGGAAGATAATTTAAGATTGATTGTTTGATAATTAAAACACTAAGAGGGAGTAAGCACCGAAGAGTTTAAAATTATCTCACGACTGACTAATCTTTTTAGTTAACTAGAACTAATAAAAGATAGTTGAAGTGTGAATGTTTGATAATTAAAAAACTAAGAGGGAGTAAGAATCATAGAGTTTAAAATTATCTCACGATTGATTAATTTTTTTTAATTAAGGGGAAATAAGGAAAGGCATGTTTAAACATGTGATAACTAAAACACTCAGAGGGATTGATATTCGGAGAGTTTGAAATAAACTCACAACTAATAAATCATTTTAGTTAATGGGACCTAACATAAGATAGTTTAAATGTGAACATCTAAAAAGTAAAACATTTTTAGGGAGTAATCTCTAAAGAGTTTAAAATTATCTCCCGAATGATTAATGTTTTAGCTAGTGGGAACTGACGCAAGATAATTTAAATGTGAACGTGTGATAATTAAAATTCTAAGAGGGAGTAAGCTATGGAGAGTTTAAAATTTTCTCACAAGTGATCAATGTTTTTAGTTAATGGTAAGTAAGAGATATAGTTTAAGTGTGAACGTATAATAATTAAAATACTAAGTGGGAGAAAGCTTCGAAGAGTTTAAAATTATCTCATGATTCATTAATCTATTTCTCTAAGAAGAACTAACATAAGATAGTTTAAGTGTGAACATCTTTACAATTAAAACACTAATAGGGAGTAAGTGTCGAAGAGTCTAAACTGATCTCAAAACTGATTAATATTTTTCAGTTAATGGGAGATAGTGGAAGATAGTTTAAGTGAGAACGTCTTTTAACTAAAATACTAAGAGGAGGTAATCTTTTGAGAGTTTAAAATTATCTTGCGATTGACTAATCTTTTTAGTTGATGGGGACTAACGAATGATAATTAAGTGTGAACATGTGATAATTAAAACACTAAGAGGGATTAAGCTTTAGGTAGTATCAAATTAACTCACAACTAATTAATATTTTTAGTTAACATGAACTAATGAAAGATTATTAAGTGTGAGCATGTGATAATTAGAACACTAAGAGGGATTAAGCTTCGGAAATTTTAAAATTATTTCATGAGTGATTAATCTTTTAAGATAACGGGAGATAACAAAACATATCTTAAGTGTGAACGTCTGATAATTAAAACACGATGAGAGATCGAGTCTGTTGAGTTTAAAATTATGTCGTGACTTATTAATATTTCTAGTTAACGGAAGATTATTTAGGCTTATACATATGATAAATAAAAAACTAAGAGGGGGTAATATTTAGAGAGTTTAAAATTATCTTATGGTTTATTAATATTTCTAGTTAACGGGGAACAAATGGCAGATAGTTTAAGTGTGAACGTCTGATAATTAAAATACTAAGAGGGAGTAAGATCTAGAGAATTTAAAATTATCTCACGACTAATTATTCTTTTAAGTTACGAAGAACTGATGAAAGATAGTTTAAGTGTGAATGCCTGATGTTTAAAATAATGAGAGGGAATAAACTACGGAGACTTTAATTATCTCATGACTAATTAATATTTTTAATTAACTGAGACTAATATAATTTTTTTTAACTGTGAACGTCTGTAATAGCTTGTATTTTTTGTAGTAGTCAATTTATTCTTACATTGATTATTTACCCGTGATGGGTTGTTATTTGCATGTGACAAGTGTGACACCCCGCTTAATTAAATTCCAGGTGATCAGTCCTTTATTAAATTAAAATCAATGTGAACGGTTTGTTCATTCTTAGCATCAATGTCGTAAACTAAAATTTCCAATTTAAACACCCTAAATAATTAAGCTAAGTGTCAAAACAATTTCAAAACCTTATTTCCATTTTATTAAATTCAAATATGAAAACCTTTTTAAATAACCAATAGTTGAAGAATTCCGAAATACTAAGGATGGATAATAACACACAGGAATTTGAATCATCCAGATAAACCAAACCTGTTTAAACTATAAATAAAACCATCCTGACAATACATAAATCTCGAAGAGTACCAATTACTGGAAATATAAATGAACATAAATCTCTGACAAAACTAACTGAATAGGGAAACGGGGAACACATGCCCTAACTAACAAGAACTAAAAATAAGAGTGGATTAAACAATGAGGTGGTCTAAGCAATGGCCTGCAACTCCCACATAAGCTGCAGCGCATCCGATCGAAGGAATCTAAGCATGACGCCCCTGTGGCTGGGCACCTGTAATATATGCATATATATATATAAGAGAAGAGAAATAACAGGAAACAGGTCAGAGCCCGAGTCTAAAGAAGTTTAAAAATAGTTTATCAAGTATTTAAAATGCTTACCAGCTAATGAAACAACCATATTAGTGTGCGACAGTCTCTTGAGAAATTCTCGCCTCTCATTTAGTGTTCACGCCTGCCGAACTATTAATCTCAAAGTTTATTTTAACTTGACTTTCTCATAAGGTTTCATTCCGATAATTACTATCGTTAAGATAACTAATTTCTGAAAATTTAGCTCTCATATATCTTATGTTATTTAGGATAACCTAGTGATGCCACAAAATTCTCAAACACTTATAATAAAGTTGAAGTATTTATTCATTACTTAACTACTTTTATGCATAGTAGAAAGTTACCATACTTAAGTGTGTGTGTGTGTATATATATATATATATATATATATATATATATATATATATATATATATATATATATATATATCACTCATACTATCTGCACCCCACATAAAATCTATGGTATATATATATCACTCATACTATCTGCACCCCACATAAAATCTATGGTGCTGGCATACTTTGCTATCAAGTCCCTGTATCACTCGTACTAAGGGAAATACTAGTTCAGAATCACTCGCGAAATGTATTAACACAAAACACATACAATTGGAGGCGATTCATAGTTTCAAGTCACTAAGAGGTCAGCACATACCCTCACGTCTCTTAGGACAGTCTGACTATCAATCAGATAACCTGTACTAAGGAATACTACATTCTAGGGTACGAGTTAAATTCGCCCATAAAGGCCCAATCGAGATAGGACTGTCTCGGCGTGGAAACCCCTGTGAGAGCAAGTAGCTCTAGTATGATTTTTATAAAAATATACAATATATGAACAATCACACAGTCATATATGTATAAATATCCACATTTTTAAATTAGGTGCGCCCACGACCCATAATTACAATTATCCATCATTTACACATTTTACTCGATTATTTCGCATAACGGACTCGTCATTATTTTTCTCATTTATAATTCACTTCATACTCATTTCTCCTCTCTCGAAGTATTCTAAATATACTTTCAGTAGGCATACACTCACTTACCTTCTGGTCTAACTCCCTTACGAGCTTCGATCTTTTTATTAAATGTACGCCTGTTTTCTTATACGCATGAATAATTCCTCCTTAACCCAAAATCTCATCCTACATTAAATTTCACTCAACGGGCCTACCTAGACCCTACTGGTCTTCTATATATCCCATTATACCCAAACAATAATAATCAAGGGTTCCTATGTATTTTAACTGGATTAAACCAGCGGACGAGAAATATGCAATTTTTCAGGAGGGGTCGATCGATCGATGTAAGGGGGTCGATCGATCGATCGATCAAGCAATTATGACCAAACCTTCCCTTTTTCTGTTACGATTTTACCTCTAAAACCTCAACCAAATCTCTATTAACGATTCCTAAACTCCCAATTAATAATACTAAAAGTACTACATACCTAACAGCAAGATTTTTTACGTAAAACATGTCCGAATTCATCAAGTATTATGATTCAATGGGGTAAAATTCACATAAAATGCAAGAAGCCTAATTTTCTTTTAGTTTACATTCTTTCAATTATTTCCTAGATTTCTTGCTTCTAAATCCATACAAATTTGTGGCTTGTCCTCTACATGTGATTTAGATGTCGAGAATACATCTACTTCCTCTACACATATGATTCGAAATCTCCAAAAATATTATTTCTTCCATAAAACATGTTCTAAACAACCCTACACTAACATAATTGAAACATTAACTAAAATAAATCAAGATATATACTTTCCAGGAATTTGAGTTTCTGATTTATTTAAGAAAGAGGTATGGTTGCGTTCCTCGTCGTGTGATCTACGCTTTGGTGGTGGTGGAGGTGCAAACGGGTGAGTCTTTGGCCTTGAGTTGCTTAGAAAGCTCTCCAACTCCTTCTCTAATGGTCGTTCTTTATTTTTATGTTTGTTAACCCTAGAAGACAACTCCTAAAGGCTGATATATCCTTAGGAAATTCGTGGGCTTAATTGACCAAAAATGTAAGAGGTCTATAATACCCTCCCAGGATGTCAATTAGGCTTAAAAATGCCCCGAGACCCGAACTAAACCCACGGGTACATTATTTCGACTATCTCGACCCTTTCGGACACATTGGCGCACTCAAAAAAACCTTATGGGTAACTTATAATTTATTCACTTTTAATAATAATAATTTAATCCCGACACGACATAGGCAAGTCCTGACTTAATTTCCATAATTGACATATTATTCCCTCGTGACAATTATAATAAATTCAATTCCACATATTACTCTACTCAATAAGTAATATTTAACGAAATCAATAATTTTCCAATAATTACTCACTCTCGTCCCGCTAATAAACATTTAAAAATAAAATTTTAAATTAATATTAAATTAATCTATCTCAATTAAATTTAATAAATCCCTAAATTTAAAAGCCATAAAAATACGGGGTACTACATACTTCCCCCCTGATAACATAATTTTGTCCCGAAATTCCGAATATGAGGCCTATCTGGTAAAACAATTCTGGATACCTTATCAGTACGCAAACTATCTACATAGTAAGGCGCTCAATCACTATAGCCCCCCACCACACATCAAACTTGTTTAACACTCTCATTAAAGACACTTCACATTGTGCTCCTATCAAACAACATTCGCATAAGACATGCCTATACATTATGAATTCCCATTATTTCAATACATTGGGAGGCCGCACCTCACTACATGACAACTACTTGGATTTATCTAAACATAAAACTCCCATTTGGGGAGAAACCGTACGAACATCTGACCACTCTTGTTGGCCTTAAATAGTAGTGGAATTCCACCATAGTCATCAAACTCTAACTCACTTAATCCAAAATTTTGATAATCCGCCCATCTCTTAATATTCAAAGTGAGGAAAGTGAAGGTTTTTTTTTCCACACCAAAACCTCAATAAGCATCTTGTTCACAATAACCAGGTACGAGTGCTCCAACGGAACCCTACCATTAGGTAATATTCAGCCCCAATTACCGTACTATACTCCACTTGTAAGCAAGAATATTTGTGGAAAAGAAATGATCATAATGAATCCAAAATTACTTTCACACTGCCCCACTAATGGTTAATCACCGCTCGCTTACTCCCCGAATTATGGGTGATTCAACCTTCTCACAATGAAACGATATCCCCGCTGCTTCCTGAAATCCTATATTGAAGGTGGGATTCAAAAATCTCAACCTAATTTCGAAAAATTCCGTGTAGGACCACGTACCTCCGCGATCATTCCTTTCAAAGGAAAACTGGGGCACCTTAACTAATATTGTAACTTACCCCAAAGGAATGTCAATCACTTCCTTCTTGGGCATCTTGTTCCACACGTTCGAAATAACTCTTGATCTTACCTTGAGGTTGTAAACTCATCCATGAAACTCTACCGACTTTACCATCCTCTTCCATTATAGGAATTGTCGATAGCCACAAAATTCTCTGGTTGCTCCTCTTGTTCCAACCGATTTCTATTTATGAGTGTTGCCCGCGGAGACTACTCAACATGTCCCGCTCGACATCAACTTCTACTTGTAATGTCTCACATTAAGTGACGCTTAATACTCCCCTTCTTTCCTTTGCGTACACTGAAAGTTCTGACCCATGCACTTTTCCCCACGATATGCACTTACAGATGTTTTATACCATACTAACATCTTCACTCTTTGTATGCGTCAGTCGCTCTCAAGATGTGACTAATTATAACTCTGCTTCGAGTGTCCTCCATAATAATTACATTCTAACCTTCTCAAGAAATATCCCTTTTTAAATGGCTTCCCACAGCCTTCTAACCAAATTCGGGTGTGCTACTCTAATCGGACACGTGTATATGGATTATAGTTTTCTACGCGACGCTTAATTCACTCTTCCACTTCCACCTCATTATGTTAGTCCCACAAGCATATATTCCACACATTTATTCCCACATCCCTATAACTCGAACAATTATAATATCAGCTTACCAGGATCCCACATTCTGTAGCACCCTGCTCGCTCGGGAAGAGCGAACGGCGTGCTACTCATCGATAAAATTAACCAAATTCATCAAAATACTAGGTATAGAGCATCTACATCCCAAAACAACAAAAGAGAAACCACTAATCTCAAATCTCTTCAAATATGTGCAATAATTCTCTCGAATAAATACAACAACTAAAATAAATTACCAATTCTCTATACATCAAGATAAATACAAGTCTTCTCTCTTGTAAAAAATAAAATCTTCCCAAATAATCCACGCTAAAAATCATCCCAACTCTTTACTTCCCTTGTGCTCATAATACGGTTACAACATTTGAGTATTCTCAATCACCCCTAGAGATCGAAATTTTAACTCCTTATCATCGTCCCCCCCTTTCAACTCATGGTGATAAAATATAACTTTCAATGCTTTCTTACCACACCACTGGCTCCACTAGACTTAAATCATAATTCAACTTCCAACTTATAGATATAGTTAGATGCTCCTATTACGACCGAGGTACCGAACTCATGGACTAATGACGAAACATCTCCCTATTTCCAACTTTACGCTAAGTTTCATGCGTGGGATGTCTCGCAAAGCGAAATCAAAACAAGGAACCCCCCGATACACTACTACCTAGCATCGTCGATTATCGCAATCTGTTAGGCCCTCCGTCCATATCATGTACCCCTTTATTCCGTCTCTTAACAGAAAAGTTATATCTCCTCCCGTAATTACACTTAACAAAGAACATTTTGCCAATTGTACAATTTTTTAGTATTGGTGGTAATCACATTCCATAGGCCTTGAATACCTACAATCGGGATTCTCAAAATCATGTTCCCAATCATATGGGTGTAACTCTCAACTCCCACATCTCTAAAGGATAGATATATCAATGCGCCCTTCCTACCATCAAGTCCTGAGCACTAAACATAATAATGAGTTAAATCATTTCGCTCAACCGTAAACCTAATACATACAGAATCATGACAACAAAGTCCCTACATACAACGAGATTGAATATATCGAGCCCACTATCCCCTCTGGAGTCTCTATAATAGATAATATAAGTGCGAGTGCGACCTTCTCGTAAGTGAGGCCTCGTCAAAACAAAACATGCTTCACTAATGCAACCATTCTAATAGCCTTGTAATAACTTCCTACTATCATACTAACCATTTCTATAAAGTTGAACCAGGACAATATCATACTCATACATCACATCACTAAAATGAGTAATCTCAATAAAGTATATAACACTATTAATACGCCCATTCATCCTCCGCGGATAACACTAAAGATAATCCCGCTACCGAGGGAAAATATTCACATAATAGTAATGTTTATATTCATACGTATTATACTCGTATCACATGCTAATCTAGAAATGAAAAAAATATAGTGACTCGCTCAGGTCACATACAGCACGCCTCATCCTCTGAGGATAAAAGTCATACTTCTACCTTGCTAATCGTCTTGACTCCACAAGTGGTCCCCGGACGTAACACTCCTTTCCAAACCATAATTAAAACTACTTTAATCAATGTCCTTTACTAGGCATCCTACTCTTGTCCCTTTACTCACTTCGAGGAAACATTAAGTTATGTAAATCATTCTTCACAAAGTACCTCAGCACATAATTCACTTATCATCTCTCATACTAACCATATTAGGACTGTCCTTGGCTCGAACTTTGGAAGGCTCGATTCCTGATGGCTACTCCCTGTGACAACCCGCATTCCGAAATAAGGGGTGGCCAACCCGATACCTCGACATACCGGAATCATGGATGAATATCATCCTCAACATCATAACAATAAAATAGGTATACGGGTTAACCACTCCATAAATCAGAAAGCAGGTTGTCAAAAAATTTGATTTAAAAAAAGGATTTAAGAAATAAATCAAACAACCCAAATCTGATGAAAGTGGAATTTTAGAGGAACATATAGATAAATACCAAAACAACATACAATAAAGAACCGAATAATCTGTCGGTCCACAGTTACATTCAAAGTGTTTCTGCAATTCAATATATTTACACACTACATTCATTAAGTACAAAAGATGGGCCACTAGCCCGAATGAAAGACCTGATCATAACTAGATCCCAAAAACGAAGGCGTCTAACAAACATCCTGTAATAATCTGCAATGTCATACAGCTCGTCAAAAGCATAAGAGTAGGAAAATCATAACGGGCGCCCTTGCGGAGGAGCACCTTAGCGGATACAACAACATGCACAACATGGAAAATGAACGGGTCAGGGCCTGATTTATATATGATTCCCATAAGAGTAAGAAACATGATATATATGGACAATGAACCATAATAATGTAAATGTGAATCTAACAACCTAATCATAAAAATGTGATGATTCAATTATATAGGTTTCTAACAGTGATTGATTTAAGGAAGAAAAATAAAATTAAATCTCAATTCTTCTCATGTCTTGTCATTTTCCATTCCTTAATAGGAATGTAGTTTTCATCATATCTTTCTGTTTTCCATTCCTTATCAGGAATATAATTACCATCTCATATCTTATGGCAATTTACATACCTCAAGTCCCACTTGAGTTAGAAAGGTTATATTCTTATACATATAACGTTTCTAAGACTCCCCCTCCGAGTTTCCCCACTAGGCGCGCCCCTAAATGACTATCATCTTCCAGGACCTATCTATACAAGACAACCTGGGCACCTAACGCACGTCGGAAAGTGGCCATATACCTGCGAGTGAGTCATAACCACACCCAAAATTATCTCACTAGCGCAGAAAAAAATATACAAACCCCGCATATGGTCGAGGACTATAGTCAACCTGCATTCAATAGTCAGGGGACATCACCTCATGCGCGAGCTTCCCTTATGATAGAATTTAGAGAGGATTGTTTAAGTAATTTAACAATTACCAATATAATCTCATTTTCATTACCGTAACTCACATGTGTTTCATTTTTTTTGAAACCATTATCCTTGAATATTATCATTAATATTCATCATTTTTAAGTCTCGAGTAAACCTCCAGGTTATTACCGAAATCGTACTATTCCCCAAGAAGCTACATATCTCAATAGGGCCTCTAACATCTCCAATTATGGGCTTAGAACTCTAACTTTAACTAATTTATGAAAAGAGAAGTGATACCAAAGCATCACTTTAAGTACCCCTGAATTAGCCCCAAGTGATCCCATTCAACTATAGGGTAACGATCAAACTCAACTAAAACTCTAAGTTTACTTCATGCTGGAAGGTTCCTATTTCCTATGTGAAAGAAGAAAGCTAGGAAACAAAAATAAGTCTAAGAGTGAAAAACAGGGGACCGGTCATCCGTTCCTAAGGCCGCGGTCGACCGCGTCTCAAATCTTTGCCTTTGTAGGAAAGCAGAAAGTCCAGGAAAAGGGGACCGGTCGACCGATCACGGACAGCGATCGATCGCACGCCAAAAATCAAGCCTTAGTGAGAAAGCAGTGTGCCCTCCCCCGAAAGCCCGATCGATCGGTCCTGGACCCAAGGTCGACCGGTCATAGAAGACCCAAAAACCCTTCTTCTTCCTACAACAAGTCTCCACATCATTTATTGCTACCAACTGATTTTAAATGCATCCAACACCCAGAATCTATACCAATAACAATTCAAAGCAACCTCCAAGGAGTTAAAACCCATGAATCCACTAAAAAGCCCTAGTTTTCTTAAACCATGCATAACCACAACTATCAATGCAAATTACTCTACTTAAATCATTAAATAGCAAGTATAAAACTTGCCTCAAGATTGTAACTTTAGATTTGGTGAGGATTGTAGGCAAGATCAAACACCCAAGCTTAAATCACTCTTTTTCTCCTTAGGTTTCTTCTTCTCTTTCTTTCTCTAGGTTTACCAATTTAATCAAGGGAATAGTGACTTAGTTCGAGACATAAATCGTGGCTTAGGCTTAAAGTTCCAGCTTAAGTAATTAATATGCGGTAAAATAATACGCAACTACTCATTTAAGTTACTACCAGTCAAAAGTGCTCGTAATCTCGAAATACAATATGGCACAAAATTTGACTATCTTGCACCTCCCGGAACTAACTACACCCTCCAAATTATCATTTTTAGATTTTATAATTCATTTTCGGTTTCGGTTTCATTTTAAGCCAATTGTCATTTTTTTGATCATATGACATTACAAAACATAACATAGCAAAATTCACCTCTACATACGGTAAATATGCAATGTGACAGTAGATTTTAACTTTTCTTCCTTAAATGAATACCTACTCCACATATCAACAATTTATATCTAATTACTATATCTAGCAAATAAAATATAAAATAGAACCTCAAAAGCAAGGGTTGTTACATACTTCCCCCCTTATGAGAATTTTGTCCCCAAAATTCAAGCATACCTTGGATAAACAGATGCGGATAGTTTTCTCGCATGTCATCCTCGCATTCCCACGTCGATTCCTTAGCGTTATAGTGACTCCATTGAACTCGCACGAAGGGCAACACACGAGACCTTAATCTACGCTCCCCATGCTCTAATATAGCAACCGGTTGTTCTTCATATGAAACATCGGGTTGCAAATCAATATCCTCGAAAGGGATGTGCCAAAGCGCACCTTCACATCTCCTATACTTCTTTAGAGATGAAACATGGAATACATCATGAATATATTACAATGGTTCTGGTAAAGCAAGTTGGTATGCCACTGGACCCACCTTTGCAATAATTGGAAAAGGTCCAACAAAACGTGGCGCAAGTTTCCCCTTCTTACCGAAACGCTTTATGCCTTTCATGGGAGACACTCGAACCAAAACTTGGTCCCCAATCTCCAATTCCATGTGTCGTCGACCCGCATCGGCATAGCTCTTTTGACAGTCTTCGGCTATACGAATGCAATTCCGAATCAATTATATTTTAGAGGATGTATCTTGGATCATTTCAGTTCCAAGAAATTTATAATCACCCACCTCCATCCAACAAGCGGGCGATCTACACGGTCTTCCATACAAAGATTCATAAGGTTCCATCCCAATCGTAAATTGGTAAGAGCTGTTATAAGCAAACTCAACTAATGGGAGATATTGTTCCCAACCACCTTTGAAGTCAAGCATACGCATGCGAAGCATATCCTCCAACATTTGGTTTACTCTTTCCGTTTGGGCATCTGTTTGTGGATGGTACGAAGTGGTTAACCTCAATTCGGTCCCCATCGCTTCTTAGAAACTCCTCCTAAAGTGGGAAACGAAAATTTTGTCTCGGTCGGAAACTATATTCAAAGGCACCCCATGGAGTCTCACCACCTCCTCGATGAATAAGCGAGCATACCGAGCAGTGTCATAATCTGTCCGTATGGGTAGGAAGTGTGCCGACTTTGTCAAGCAATCAACAATTACCCAAATAGAATCACATCCACTTTATGATCTTGGCAAACCCGTGATGAAATCCATCGATATGCTTTCCCATTTCCACACCGGGATCTCTAACGGTTGCAACAAACCTGTCGGTTTCTGATGATCAATCTTGACCAATTGATAAGTAGTGCATTGGGACACAAATTCCAAAATATTCCTTTTCATACCTGGCCACTAATACTGACGGCGCATGTCCCGATACATTTTGTCCCCGCCAGGATGAACCGTGAACCTAGACCCATGAGCTTCAGCAATCACTCTCCGTCTCAAATCTCCTTCCTCCGGAATAATGAGTCTTCCATGGAAGCGTAATCCACCCTCAGAACCAATTGAGTAAGACTCCGCTCCCCCAGATAATAATCGGCGAATATGGTTTTGACACGCCTTATCCCTTCCTTGAGCTTCTACCACCCTTGCCACAATGGTAGGAGTAATGGTCATTACCGACATGAATGCTCTCACCACCGCATCCTCCTGACTAAGTTCCTTCCATTAAGCTTTCCAAACCTCAGCTAATTCTCCATCGGGCTTCCTACTCAAGGCATCTGCTAAAACGTTCGCTTTACCCAGATGATATTGAATATCAAATTGATAATCTTTCACGAACTCTAACCATCGGCACTGTCGCATATTCATGTCCTTTTGTGAAAATAAATATTCAATCAATTTCTGGTCCGTGAAAAATCTAAACTTCTCTCCCAAGAGATAATGCCTCCATATCTTCAGGGCAAAGACAACTGCGGCTAGCTCTAAGTCATGCACCAGATAGTTTCTTTCATGGGGCTTCAACTTACGGGAAGCATAAGTGATAGCCCGTCTCTCTGGCTGAAGTACACCTCCTAATCCTTGAAGAGATGCATCGGTGAAGACTAGATATTCCAATCCTAGTTTTGGCAATGCAAGGACCGGAGCCGAAGTCAATCTATCTTTAAGTTCATCAAATGCAGCTTGGCAAGAATCATCCCAAATGAAGCTCACCCCTTTCCGGGTAAAATTTGTCAAAGGGCTAGCTATTTTAGAGAAAACCTTGATGAACCGACGGTAATAACCCGCCAAACCCAGAAAACTGCGAACTTCGGTTGGTGTCGTGGGATGACACCACTGCCTCACCGCAGCTACCTTGCCTGGATCCACCGATACACCTTGGGATGTCACCACATGACCCAAAAACTATACCTCCTGTAACCAAAAGCCACACTTCTCGAACTTGGCATACAGTTGATGGTCCCGTAATCTCTGTAGGACCAACCTTAAATGCATAGCATGATCAGATTCCATTCGAGAATAGACTAAAATGTCATCGATGAACACAATAACAAATTGGTCCAGGAAATCCTGAAACACCCTATTCATGATATCCATAAATACAGCGGGGGTATTGGTTAGTCCAAAGGGCATAATAAAAAATTCATAGGACCCGTACCTTGTTAAAAAAGCAGTCTTGGATACATCCTCCTCTCGTATCCTCAATTGGTGATACCACATCCTCAAATCGATTTTGGAGAAGTGCGTCTCTCCTCGAAGTTGATCAAATAAATCATCGATATGAGGTAAAGGGTATTTATTTCGGATGGTGACCTTATTCAATTCTCTATAGTCCACACATAACCGGAGAGAACCATCTCTTTTCTTAACAAAAAACACTATAGCACCCCACGGTGATGTGCTACATCGAATAAATACCTACTCCAACAACTTTTGAATTTGATCTCTTAGCTCCCTCATTTCAATAAGAGCCATTCGGTTTGGAGCCCTCGTAATAGGCCTCGTTCCAGGCTATAAATCGATCACAAACTCAATCTCACGGCTAGGAGGAAAACCCGATATTTCCCGGAAAACATCCTCAAAGTCTTTGACAACTGGAATGGAATCTAAGGGAACAACTACATCCCTAGAAGTGTCCTCGGCAATACAATACAAATAAGTACTAGTACTCCCCTCTAAACGAGGTAAAACTACCAGGAACGTTTCTTGTCCTGGAACGGAAAAGACTATACTCTTCCCATAGCAATTTACTATTGCATGATATTTCATATGCCAATCCATACCCAAAATCATGTCATACCCGACCATGTCCAGGAAGAGTAAATCGGCCTCAAATCATAGATTACCGAGAGAGATTTCTATATTTTTACAAACAAAGACGATGAGTGAACCATCACCTATAGAGGACTCCAGACTAGTAAAAGTTCTTTCAGCAGATTTAATCAACTCGGTGGTCTGAGCAAAGCTCCTAGAAATGAACAAATGCATTGCACCAGTATCAAATAAAACACGACCCATATGTCCCTGAATAAGGAACTTACCCTCAATGGCTGGCGGTGTAGGAGGAGCTGGAGGAAGCATAGCATCCTGAATATGGTAGACCCTACCATACTGTAACTGGACCTATTGTGGAGGAGCAACTGGGTTAGGCACCTGTGTAGGGAACTGAACGTACGGCTGCTGTGGAGCTCGATGAAACTGTCCCCAAATCAACTAAGGACATTCCTTCTTATAGTGACCCGCTTCCCCACATTGGAAACACCGACCTATCATATTCTCAGAATTTTGACCACGATTGTTTCTAAACTGATTCACGCCTTGGACCTGTTGGCCTCTACCTCCTTGACCCCCACGGCCTATTTGTTGTTGTGGGGCACCCTGACCTTTCCTAATATTATGGTTCCCCGAATTAAACCCACCAGAATGCTGCCTCTTCGATAAGTCCCCCTGTTGAGGATCCATTTCTTTCAGTTTATTGCCCGAAGGTTGGGACGAGAGAAAGACTACTCCTCCAATCCCGCTACCTCCCGGCCTTCCTGCTTGCCACACTACGGAGGTCTTCTTGCCACTTTGCAAAAATAATATATGCTCTTAGCAATGTAATAGAGTTGCATTCATCACATCCCCAAAAGTCTGTAAAGCCGGATAACCCAGTAAGTGTTGCTGGATCCTCCAGTTCAACCCTCTCATAAACTTCGAAACTTTCTTTCCTTCGGGAGTCACTTAATCCGGTACGAAACTTGCTAACCGGGTGAATTCCTCCTCATATTCCGCTATTGACCTTTCCCTTTGTACAAGGTCCTGCAACCCCCTTATCACCTCCCCTTGAATTGCGGGAGGAAAGTACTTATGATCGAACAAAACCCTGAATTTAGAGATCGACATTGTGTCCCTTTGTTCTGGAGTAATCACGGACTCCCACCGGTGTAATGCGGCCCCAACCAGTTTAAAATTAGCAAGGACTTGCTTCCTGTCCTCACCCTACTCCACCATATGAAGATGGCATTGTATATCCTTCTTCCATTGATTCTCCTTTATGACATCCGAGCTCCCGTCAAATTCCGGGGGCTGTCCTTTTAGAAAAGATTCCCTAGCTGTCTCCCGCGGAGAAGGTCTGGTAGGAACTTGGGTATCTGGTGCTCTCTGTTGAGCCTGCGGCGCTTGTTGGGACACTACAGTCATGGCCGCATTAACGTCTTGAGCCACTATATTTTCCACATCCGCGGCATTGAATGTTCCTTGTGGCGGCGGAGGAGGACCAATATCCTCATCTAAAACCCTATTGCGTCTTGCCGGGCGACCTCTTTTAGGCGGCATCTGAGATGGACAAAATAATAGAGTTAAAATTCTACTTAAAACAATCTATTTTTGCAGAAGGTCGTAAGCATAAGCAACAAGCAGTCCTAACATTAGGCTCTATGTCAAAGAACGCTAATGTAGAACGTGACAAGTCCACAAAGATCCAAAAGACTCTAGAACCTGATGCTCTGATACCATCTGTGATAACTTGTATTCCGAAATAAGGGGCGGCCAGCCCGATACCTCGACATAACGGAATCATGGATGGATATCATCCTCAGCATCATAACAATAAAATAGGTATACGGGTTAACCACTCCATAAATCAGAAAGCAGGTTGTCAAAAATTTTGATTTAAAAAAAGGATTTAAGAAATAAATCAAACAACCCAAATCTGATGAAAGTGGAATTTTAGAGGAACATATATATAAATACCAAAACAACATACAATAAAGAACCGAATAATCTGTCGGTCCACAGTTACATTCAAAGTGTTTCTGTAATTCAATATATTTACATACTACATTCATTAACAGGTACAAAAGATGGGCCACTAGCCCGAATGAAAGACCCGATCATAAATAGATCCTAAAAACGAAGGCGTCTAACAAACATCCTGTAATAATCCACAATGTCATACAGCTCGTCAAAAGCATAAGAGTAGGAAAATCATAATGGGCGCCCTTGCGGAGGAGCACCTGAGCGGATACAACAACATGCACAACATGGAAAATGAACGGGTCAGGGCCCGATTTATATATGATTCCCAGAAGAGTAAGAAACATGATAGATATGGACAATGAATCATAAATAATGTAAATGTGAATCTAACAACCTAATCATAAAAATGTGATGATTCAATTATATAGGTTTCTAACACTGATTGATTTAAGGAAGAAAAATAAAATTAAATCTCAATTCTTCTCATGTCTTGTCATTTTCCATTACTTAATAGGAATGTAGTATTCATCATTTCTTTCCGTTTTCCATTCCTTATCAAGAATATAATTACCATCTCATATCTTATGGCAATTTACATACCTCAAGTCCCACTCGAGTTAGAAAGGTTATATTCTTATACATATAACGTTTCTAAGACCGCCCCTCCGAGTTTCCCCACTGGATGCGCCCCTAAATGACTATCATCTTCCAGGGCCTATCTATACAAGACAACCTGGGCACCTAACACACGTCAGGAAGTGGCCATATACCTGCGAGTGAGTCATAACCACACCCGAAATTACCTCACTAGCGCAGAAAAAGATATACAAACCCCGCATATGGTAGAGGACTATAGTCAGCCTGCATTCAATAGTAATGGGGCATCACCTCATGCGCGAGCGTCCCTTATGATAGCATTTAGAGAGGTGTGTTTAAGTAATTTAACAATTACCAATATAATCTCATTTTCATTACCGTAACTCACATGTGTTTCATTTTATTTGAAACCATTATCCTTGAATATTCTCATTAATATTCATCATTTTTAAGTCCCGAGTAAACCTCCAAGTGATTATCGAAATCGTACTATTCCCCAAGAAGCTACATATCTCAATAGGGCCTCTAACATCTCCAATTATGGGCTTCGAATTCTAACTTTAACTAATTTACCAAAAGAGAAGTGATACTTAAGCATCGCTTTAAGTACCCCTGAATTAACCCCAAGTGATCCCATTCCACTATAGGGTAACGACCAAACTCAACTAAAACTCTAAGTTTACTTCATGTAAGAAGGTTCCTATTTCCTATGTAAAAGAAGAAAGCTAGGAAACAAAAATAAGTCTAAGAGTGAAAAACAGGGGACCGGTCGACCGTTCCTAAGGCCGCGATCGACCGCATCTCAAATCTTTGCCTTCGTAGGAAAGCAGAAAGTCCAGGAAAAGGGGTCCGATCGACCGGTCGTGGACCGCTGTCGACCGTACGCCAAAAATCAGGCCTTAGTGAGAAAGGAGTGTTCCCTCCCCCGAAAGCCCGGTCGACCGGTCCTGGACCCAAGGTCGACCGGTCATAGCAGACCCAAAAACCCTTCTTCTTCCTACAACAAGTCTCCACATCATTTATTGCTACCAACTGATTTTAAATGCATCCAACACCCAAAATCTATACCAATAACAATCCAAAGCAACCTCCAAGGAGTTAAAACCCATGAATCCACTAAAAAGCCCTAGTTTTCTTAAACCATGCATAACCACAACTATCAATGCAAATTACTCTACTTAAATCATAAAATAGCAAGGAGAAAACTTGCCTCAAGGTTGTAACTTCAGATTTGGTGAGGATTGTAGGGAAGATCAAACACCCAAGCTTAAATCACTCTTTCTCTCCTTAGGTTTCTTCTTCTCTTTCTTTCTCTAGGTTTACCAATTTAATCAAGGGAATAGTGACTTAGTTCAAGACATAAATCGTGGCTTAGGCTTAAAGTTCCAGCTTAAGTAATTAATACGTGGTAAAATAATACGCAACTACTCATTTAAGTTACTACCAGTCAAAAGTGCCCGGAATCTCGAAATACAATATGGCACAAAATTTGACTATCTCACACCTCCCGGAACTAACTACACCCTCCAAATTATCATTTGGAGATTTTATAATTCATTTTAGGTTCCGGTTTCATTTTAAGCCAAATGTCATTTTTTTAATCATATGACATTACAAAACATAACAAAGAAAAATTCACCTCTACATACGGTAAATATGCAATGTCACAGTAGATTTTAACTTTTCTTCCTTAAATGAATACCTACTCCACATATCAACAATTTATATCTAATTACTATATCTAGCAAATTAAATATAAAATAGAACCTCAAAAGCGAGGGTTGTTACACCCCCGTTGTTCCCTTAGCTGTGTTGGCCCTAAAGGACATGCTACTAGAAACAGTAGTCCTTACTGAATTCACCATCGCTCGATAAGAATTCGGTTATCCGATTCATTTGAATTTTCCCCTGATGTGTATCCACACCCCCTTGTGGTGCTACACTACCACCGTTGCATACAATCATATTATTAACTAAATCCTTCGATTCTTTTAGCTTCCCACACAAAGAAGCATTATCATCTCCATTGAAAAAGCATGACATTGTCAATCTCTAAATCGACCGTCCAATAGAATTCCCTTTTAAGTGTTATTAACTATATTTACGAGTCAATCTCCCACTTGGAGTCCTCTCTTCCATTTGTATCTACATCCTCTGATACAAGATTCGCTAATGATTTAGATTCATATTCACAAATGGACCTCCGTCAGGTCCTTCTGTAATGAGTTCATAACAACGTGCACATCTTATTCTGAACACCTAATGAAGGAACGTGCGGTTAAACTTTACCTAAGGTCCTTCTATTGACGTAACATTTCACCATTAAATGCGATGGTTGACTTCCACTATTATAACTTTGTTCCGATGAGTGAAGAAAAATTTTAACCCAAATTTTCACTTCTAGTTAGCCACACTCTGACACATTCCCAAGACTTGGAATGTATTACCTTCCGTTGAGTGACACACACAATTCCTGCATTTCTATAATTTTCGCTGATGAATCTCCTCAATTTTCCATTTGACCCTCTCCCAAGCATTCTACATTGGTGAGTCTAATCTTGCACCTCTTTCGACTATAGATACATTTGGAAATCTTAGGTTGTGCCCTAGTCGTCTTCATAGTCCTGGCTTCTCGTGCCATAATAGTGGTGACCTTAACTATAGTCATCCTTATCGAATATACTTCACCAGCTCAATTACGCCTTGCCTCCTGATATCTGCCTAACGGCCCTCGTCTGACATCCTTCCTCGCTCGGCACACGCATACTTCCGAACGAAATTAGAATTAACTAATACAGATACTTTATATTAGGAGAATGGAATTTCACCATAGAAATCAACAATCCTAAACTTAGGGCTCTATATCAAACAAAGCAATGCTGGAAGCATAATAAGCCGCACATAACCGAAAGGACACTAGAACCCGATGCCCTGATACCACTTGTGACACCTCACTTAATTAAATACCGGGTGATCAGTACTTTATTAAATTAAAATCAAGGTGAATATTGGGTTCATTCTTAGCATCAATGTCGTAAAATAAAATTTCCAATTTAAACACCCTAAATAATTAAGCTAAGTGTCAAAACAATTTTAAAACCTTATTTCCATTTTATTAAATTCAAATATGAAAACCTTTTTAAATAACCAATAGTTTAAGAATTCCGAAATACTAAGGATGGATAAAAACACACAGGAATTTGAATCATCCAGATAAACCAAACCAGTTTAAACTATAAATAAAACCATCCTGGCAATACTTAAATCTCGAAGAGTACCAAAACTAGAAATATAAATGAACATAAATCTCTGACAAAACTAACTGAATAGGGAAACGGGGGACACATGCCCTAACTAATAAGAACTAAAAATAAGAGTGGATTAAACAATGAGGTGGTCTAAGCAATGGCCTGCAACTCCCACATAAGCTGCAGCGCATCCGATCGAAGGAATCTAACCATGACGCCCCTGTGGCTGGGCTCCTGTAATATATGCATATATATATAAGAGAAGAGAAATCACAGGAAACAGGTCAGAGCCCGAGTCTAAAGAAGTTTAAAAATAGTTTATCAAGTATTTAAAATGCTTACCAGCTAATGAAACAACCATATTAGTGTGCGACAGTCTCTTGAGAAATTCTCGCCTCTCATTTAGTGTGCACGCCTGCCGAACTATTAATCTCAAAGATTATTTTAACTTGACTTTCTCATAAGGTTTCATTCCGATAATTACTATCGTTAAGATAACTAATTTCTGAAAATTTAGCTCTCATATATCTTATGTTATTTAGGATAACCTAGTGATGCCACAAAATTCTCAAACACTTATAATAAAGTTGAAGTATTTATTCATTACTTTACTACTTTTATGCATAGTAGAAAGTTACCATACTTAAGTGTGTGTGTGTATATATATATATATATATATATATATGTATATATATATATATATATATATATATATATATATATATATATATATATATATATCACTCATACTATCTGCACCCCACATAAAATCTATGGTGCTGGCATACTTTGCTATCAAGTCCCTGTATCAGTCGTACTAAGGGAAATACTAGTTCAGAATCACTCGCGAAATGTATTAACACAAAACACATACAATTGGAGGCGAATCATAGTTTCAAGTCACTAAGAGGTCAGCACATACCCTCACGTCTCTTAGGACAGTCTGACTATCAATCAGATAACCTGTACCAAGGAATCCTACGTTCTAGGGTACGAGTTAAATTCGCCCATAAAGGCCCAATCGAGATTGGACTGTCTCGGCGTGGAAATCCCTGTGAGAGCAAGTAGCTATAGTATGATTTTTATAAAAATATACAATATATGAACAATCACACAGTCATATATGTATAAATATCCACATTTTTAAATTAGGTGCGCCCACGACCCATAATTACAATTATCCATCATTTACACATTTTACTCGATTATTTCGCATAACGGACTCGTCATTATTATTCTCATTTATAATTCACTTCATACTCATTTCTCCTCTCTCAAAGTATTCTAACTATACTTTCAGTAGGCATACACTCACTTACCTTCTGGTCTAACTCCCTTACGAGCCTCGGTCTTTTTATTAAATGTACACTTGTTTTCTTATAAGCATGAATAATTCCTCCTTAACCCAAAATCTCATCATACATTAAATTTCACTCAACGGGCCTACCTAGACCCTACTGGTCTTCTATATATCCCATTATACCCAAACAATAATAATCAAGGGTTCCTATATATTTTAGTTGGATTAAACCAGCGGACGAGAAATATGCAATTTTTCAGGAGGGGTCGATCAATCGATGTAAGGGGGTCGATCGATCGATCGATCAAGCAATTATGACCAAACCTTCCCTTTTTCTGTTACGAGTTTACCTCTAAAACCTCAACCAAATCTCTATTAACGATTCCCAAACTCCCAATTAATAATACTAAAAGTACTACATACCTAACAACAAGATTTTTTACGTAAAACATGTCCGAATTCATCAAGTATCATGATTCAATGGGGTAAAATTCACATAAAATGCAAGAAGCCTAATTTTCTTTTAGTTTACATTCTTTCAATTATTTCTTAGATTTCTTGCTTCTAAATCCATACAAATTTGTGGCTTATCCTCTACATGTGATTTAGATGTCGAGAATACGTCTACTTCCTCTACACATATGATTCGAAATCTCCAAAAATATTATTTCTTCCATAAAACATGTTCTAAACAACCTTACACTAACATAATTGAAACATTAACTAAAATAAAGCAAGATATATACTTGCCAGGAATTTGAGTTTCTGATTTATTTAAGAAAGAGGTATGGTTGCGTTCCTCGTCGCGTGATCTACGCTTTGGTGGTGGTGGAGGTGCAAACGGGTGAGTCTTTGGCCTTGAGTTGCTTAGAAAGCTCTCCAACTCCTTCTCTAATGGTAGTTCTTTATTTTTATGTTTGTTAACCCTAGAAGTCAACTCCTAAAGGCTGATATATCCTTAGGAAATTCGTGGGCTTAATTGACCAAAAATGTAAGAGGTCTATAATACCCTCCCAGGATGCCAATTAGGCTTAAAAATGGCCCGAGACCCGAACTAAACCCATGGGTACATTATTTCGACTATCTCGACCCTTTCGGACACATTGGCGCTCTCAAAAAAACCTTATGGGTAACTTATAATTTATTCACTTTTAATAATAATAATTAATCCCGACACGACATAGGCAAGTCCTGACTTAATTTCCATAATTGACATATTATTCCCTCGTGACAATTATAATAAATTCAATTCCACATATTACTCTACTCAATAAGTAATATTTAACGAATCAATAATTTTCCAATAATTACTCACTCTCGTCACGTTAATAAATATTTAAAAAAAAAATTTTAATTAATATTAAATTAATCTATCTCAATTAAATTTAATAAATCCCTAAATTTAAAAGCCATAAAAATACGGGGTACTACATACTTCCCCCCTGATAACATAATTTTGTCCCGAAATTCGGAAAATGAGGCCTATCTGGTAAAATAATTCTGGATACCTTATCAGTACGCAAACTATCTACATAGTAAGGCGCTCAATCACTATAGCCCCCCACCACACATCAAACTTGTTTAACACTCTCATTAAATACACTTCACATTGTGCTCCTATCAGACAACATTCGCATAAGACACGCCTATACATTATGAATTCCCATTATTTCAATACATTGGGAGGCCGCACCTCACTACATGACAACTACTTGGATTTATCTAAACATAAAACTCCCATTCGGGGAGAAACCATACGAACATCTGACCACTCTTGTTCGCCTTAAATAGTCGTGGAATTCCACCATAGTCATCAGACTCTAACTCAATTAATCCAAAATTTTGATTATCCTCCCATCTCTTAATATTCAAAGTGAGGAAAGTGAAGGTTTTTTTTTCCACACCAAAACCTCAATAAGCATCTTGTTCACAATAACCAGGTACGAGTGCTCCCACGGAACCCTACCATTAGGTAATATTCACCCCCAATTACCGTACTATACTCCACTTGTAAGCTAGAATATTTGTGGAAAAGAAATGATCATAATGAATCCAAAATTACTTTCACACTGCCCCACTAATGGTTAATCACCGCTCGCTTACTCCCCGAATTATGGGTGATTCAACCTTCTCACAATGAAACGATATCCCCGCTGCGTCCTGAAATCCCATATTGAAGGTGGGATTCAAAAATCTCAACCTAATTCAGAAAAATTCCGTGTAGGACCACGTACC
Source organism: Sambucus nigra (assembly GCA_949130495.1). Classification (NCBI taxonomy): domain Eukaryota; kingdom Viridiplantae; phylum Streptophyta; class Magnoliopsida; order Dipsacales; family Adoxaceae; genus Sambucus; species Sambucus nigra. The sequence continues at coordinate 556,190,877 of OX422208.1, forward strand.
GCCGCGATCCTTCCTTTCAAAAGAAAACTGGGGCACCTTAACTAATATTGTAACTTACCCCAAAGGAATTCCAATCACTTCCTTCTTGGGCATCTTGTTCCACACGTTCCAAATAACTCTTGATCTTACCTTGAGGTTGTAAACTCATCCATGAAACTCTACCGACTTTACCAGCCTCTTCCATTATAGGAATTGTCGATAGCCACAAAATTCTCTGGTTGCTCCTCTTGTTCCAACCGATTTCTATTTATGAGTGTTGCCCGCGGAGACTACTCAATATGTCCCGCTCGACATCGACTTCTACTTGTAATGTCTCACATTAAGTGACACTTAATACTCCCCTTCTTTCCTTTGCGTACACTGAAAGTTCTGACCCATGCACTTTTCTCCACGATATGCACTTACAGATGTTTTATACCATACTAACATCTTCACTCTTTGTATGCGTCAGTCGCTCTCAAGATGTGACTAATTATAACTCTGCTTCGAGTGTCCTCCATAATAATTACATTCTAACCTTCTCAAGAAATATACCTTTTTAAATGGCTTCCCACAGCCTTCCAACCAAATTCGGGTGTGCTACTCTAATCGGACACGTGTATATGGATTATTGTTTTATACGCGACGCTTAATTCACTCTTCCACTACCACCTTGTTATGTTAGTCCCACAAGCATATATTCCACACATTTATTCCCACATCCCTATCACTCGGACAATTATAACATCAGCTAACCAGGATCCCACATTCTGTAGCACCCTGCTCGCTCGGGAAGAGTGAACGGCGTGCTACTCATCGATAAAATTAACCAAATTCATCAAAATACTAGGTATAGAGCATCTACATCCCAAAACAACAAAAGGGAAACCACTAATCTCAAATCTCTTCAAATATGTGAACAATTCTCTCGAATAAATACAACAACTAAAATAAATTACCAATTCTCTATACATCAAGATAAATACAAGTCTTCTCTCTTGTAAAAAATAAAATCTTCCCAAATAATCCACGCTAAAAATCATCCCAACTCTTTACTTCCCTTGTGCTCATAATGCGATTATAACATTTGAGTATTCTCAATCACCCCTAGAGATCGAAATTTTAACTCCTTATCATCTTCCCCCCCTTTCAACTCATGGTGATAAAATAAAACTTTCAATGCTTTCTTATCACACCACTGGCTCCACTAGACTTAAATCATAATTCAAATTCCAACTTATAGATATAGTTAGATGCTCCTATTATGACCGAGGTACCGAACTCATGGACTAATGACGAAACATCTCCCTATTTCCAACTTTACGCTAAGTTTCAGGCGTGGGATGTCTTGCAAAGCGAAATCAAAACAAGGAACCCCCCGATACACTACTACCTAGAATCGTCGATTATCGCAATTCGTTAGGCCCTCCGTCCATATCATGTACCCCTTTATTCCGTCTCTTAACAGAAAAGTTATATCTCCTCCCATAATTACACTTAACAAAGAACATTTTGCCAATTGTACAATTTTTCAGTATTGGTGGTAATCACATTCCATAGGCCTTGAATACCTACAATCGGGATTCTCGAAATCATGTTCCCAATCATATGGGTGTAACTCTCAACTCCCACATCTCTAAAGGATAGATATATCAACGCGCCCTTCCTACCATCAAGTCCTGAGCACTAAACATAATAATGAGTTAAATCTTTTCGCTCAACCGTAAACCTAATACATATAGAATCATGACAACAAAGTCCCTACATACAGCGAGATTGAATATCTCGAGCCCACTATCCCCTCTGGAGTCTCTATAATAGATAATATAAGCGTGAGTGCGACCTTCTCGTAGGTGAGGCCTCGTCAAAACAAAACATGCTGCACTAATGCAACCATTCTAATAGCCTTGTAATAACTGCCTACTATCATACTAACCATTTCTATAAAGTTGAACCAGGACAATATCATACTCATACATCACATCACTAAAATGAGTAATCTCAATAAAGTATATAACACTATTAATATGCCCATTCATCCTCCGCGGATAACACTAAAGATAATCCCGCTACCTAGTGAAAATATTCACATAATAGTAATGTTTATATTTATACATATTATACTCGTCTCACATGCTAATCTAGAAATGAAAAAAATATAGTGACTCGCTCGTGTCACATACAGCACGCCTCATCGTCTGAGGATAAAAGTCATACTTCTACCTTGCTAATCGTCTTGACTCCACAAGTGGTCCCCGGACGTAACACTCCTTTCCAAACCAGAATTAAAACTATTTTAATCGTTGTGCTTTACTAGGCATCCTACTCTTGTCCCTTTACTCACTTCGGGGAAACATTAAGTTATGTAAATCATTCTTCACAAAGTACCTCAGCACATAATTCACTTATCATCTCTCATACTAACCATATTAGGACTATCCTTGACTCGAACTTTGGAAGGCTCGATTCCTGATGGCTACTCCCTGTGACAACCCGCATTCCGAAATAAGGGGTGGCCAGCCCGATACCTCGACATAACGGAATCATGGATGGATATCATAATCAACATCATAACAATAAAATAGGTATACGGGTTAACCACTCCATAAATCAGAAAGTAGGTTGTCAAAAATTTTGATTTAAAAAAAGCATTTAAGAAATAAATCAAACAACCCAAATCTGATGAAAGTGGAATTTTAGAGGAACATATAGATAAATACCAAAACAACATACAATAAAGAACCGAATAATCTGTCGTTCCACAGTTACATTCAAAGTGTTTCTGCAATTCAATATATTTACACACTACATTCATTAACAAGTACAAAAGATGGGCCACTAGCCTGAATGAAAGACCCGATCATAACTAGATCCCAAAAACGAAGGCGTCTAACAAACATCCTGTAATAATCCGCAATGTCATACAGCTCGTCAAAAGCATAAGAGTAGGAAAATCATAACGGGCGCCCTTGCGGAGGAGCACCTTAGCGGATACAACAACATGCACAACATGGAAAATGAATGGGTCATGGCCCGATTTATATATGATTCCCATAAGAGTAAGAAACATGATAGATATGGACAATGAACCATAAATAATGTAAATGTGAATCTAACAACCTAATCATAAAAATGTGATGATTCAATTATATAGGTTTCTAACAGTGATTGATTTAAGGAAGAAAAATAAAATTAAATCTCAATTCTTCTCATGTCTTGTCATTTTCCATTCCTTAATAGGAATGTAGTTTTCATCATATCTTTCTGTTTTCCATTCCTTATCAGGAATATAATTACCATCTCATATCTTATGGAAATTTACATACCTCAAGTCCCACTTGAGTTAGAAAGGTTATATTCTTATACATATAACGATTCTAAGACTCCCCCTCCGAGTTTCCCCACCAGGCGCGCCCCTAAATGACTATCATCTTCCAGGACCTATCTATACAAGACAACCTGAGCACCTAACGCACGTCGGAAAGTGGCCATATACCTGCGAGTGAGTCATAACCACACCCGAAATTATCTCACTAGCGCAGAACAAAATATACAAACCCCGCATATGGCCGAGGACTATAGTCAACCTGCATTCAATAGTCAGGGGACATCACCTCATGCGCGAGCTTCCCTTATGATAGAATTTAGAGAGGTGTGTTTAAGTAATTTAACAATTACCAATATAATCTCATTTTCATTACCGTAACTCACATGTGTTTCATTTTTTTTGAAACCATTATCCTTGAATATTATCATTAATATTCATCATTTTTAAGTCCCGAGTAAACCTCCAGGTGATTACCGAAATCGTACTATTCCCCAAGAAGCTACATATCTCAATAGGGCCTCTAACATCTCCACTTATGGGCTTAGAACTTTAACTTCAACTAATTTACCAAAAGAGAAGTGATACCTAAGCATCACTTTAAGTACCCCTGAATTAGCCCCAAGTGATCCCATTCAACTATAGGGTAACGATCAAACTCAATTAAAACTCTAAGTTTACTTCATGCAGGAAGGTTCCTATTTCCTATGTGAAAGAAGAAAGCTAGGATACAAAAATAAGTATAAGAGTGAAAAACAGGGGACCGGTCAACCGTTCCTAAGGCCGCGGTCGACCGCGTCTCAAATCTTTGCCTTTGTAGGAAAGCAGAAAGTCCAGGAAAAGGGGGCCGGTCGACCGATCGCGGACCGCGATCGATCGCACGCCAAAAATCAAGCCTTAGTGAGAAAGCAGTGTGCCCTCCCCCGAAAGCCCGGTCGACCGGTCATAGCAGACCCAAAAACCCTTCTTCTTCCTACAACAAGTCTCCACATCATTTATTGCTACCAACTGATTTTAAATGCATCCAACACCCAGAATCTATACCAATAACAATTCAAAGCAACCTCCAAGGAGTTAAAACCCATGAATCCACTAAAAAGCCCTAGTTTTCTTAAACCATGCATAACCACAACTATCAATGCAAATTACTCTACTTAAATCATTAAATAGCAAGTATAAAACTTGCCTCAAGGTTGTAACTTTAGATTTGGTGAGGATTGTAGGCAAGATCAAACACCCAAGCTTAAATCACTCTTTCTCTCCTTAGGTTTCTTCTTCTCTTTCTTTCTCTAGGTTTACCAATTTAATCAAGGGAATAGTGACTTAGTTCGAGACATAAATCGTGGCTTAGGCTTAAAGTTCCAGCTTAAGTAATTAATATGAGGTAAAATAATACGCAACTACTCATTTAAGTTACTACCAGTCAAAAGTGCTCGTAATCTCGAAATACAATATGGCACAAAATTTGACTATCTTGCACCTCCCGGAACTAACTGCACCCTCCAAATTATCATTTGGAGATTTTATAATTCATTTTTGGTTTCGGTTTCATTTTAAGCCAATTGTCATTTTTTTAATCATATGACATTACAAAACATAACATCGCAAAATTCACCTCTACATACGGTAAATATGCAATGTCACAGTAGATTTTAACTTTTCTTCCTTAAATGAATACCTACTCCACATATCAACAATTTATATCTAATTACTATATCTAGCAAATAAAATATAAAATAGAACCTCAAAAGCAAGGGTTGTTACATACTTCCCCCCTTATGAGAATTTTGTCCCCAAAATTCAAGCATACCTTGGATAAAGAGATGCGTATAGTTTTCTCGCATGTCATCCTTGCATTCCCACGTCGATTCCTTAGAGTTTTGGTGACTCCATTGAACACGCACGAAGGGCAACACACGAGACCTTAATCTACGCTCCCCATGCTCTAATATAGCAACCGGTTGTTCTTTATATGAAACATCGGGTTGCAAATCAATATCCTCGAAAGGGATGTGCCAAAGCGCACCTTCACATCTCCTATACTTCTTTAGAGATGAAACATGGAATACATCATGAATATATTACAATGGTTCCGGTAAAGCAAGTTGGTATGCCACTGGACCCACCTTTGCAATAATTGGAAAAGGTCCAACAAAATGTGGCGCAAGTTTCCCCTTCTTACCGAAACGCTTTATGCCTTTCATGGGAGACACTCGAACCAAAACTTGGTCCCCAATCTCCAATTCCATGTGTCGTCGACCCGCATCGGCATAGCTCTTTTGACGGTCTTCGGCTATATGAATGCAATTCTGAATCAATTCAATTTTAGAGGATGTATCTTGGATCATTTCAGTTCCTAGAAATTTATTATCACCCACCTCCATCCAACAAGCGGGCGATCTACACGGTCTTCCATACAAAGATTCATAAGGTTCCATCCCAATCGTAAATTGGTAAGAGTTGTTATAATCAAACTCAACTAATGGGAGATATTGTTCCCAACCACCTTTGAAGTCAAGCATATGCATGCGAAGCATATCCTCCAATATTTGGTTTACTCTTTCCGTTTGGGCATCTGTTTGAGGATGGTACGAAGCCCTTAACCTCAATTCGGTCCCCATCTCTTCTTGGAAACTCCTCCTAAAGTGGGAAACGAAAATTTTGTCTCGGTCGGAAACTATATTCAAAGGCACCCCATGGAGTCTCACCACCTCCTCGATGAATAAGCGAGCATACCGAGCAGTGTCATAATCTGTCCGTACGGGTAGGAAGTGTGCCGACTTTGTCAAGCGATCAACAATTACCCAAATAGAATCACATACACTTTATGATCTTGGCAAACCCATGATAAAATCCATCGATATGCTTTCCCATTTCCACACCGGGATCTCTAATGGTTGAAACAAACCTGTCGGTTTCTGATGATCAATCTTGACCAATTGATAAGTAGTGCATTGGGACACAAATTCCAAAATATCCCTTTTCATACCTATCCACCAATACTGACGGCGCATGTCCCGATACATTTTGTCCCCGCCAGGATGAACCGTGAACCTAGACCCATGAGCTTCAGCCATCACTCTCCGTCTCAAATCTTCTTCCTCCGGAATAATGAGTCTTCCATGGAAGCGTAATCCACCCTCAGAACCAATTGAGTAGGACTCCGCTCCCCAGGACAACAATTGGCGAATATGGTCTTGACACGCCTTATCCCTTCCTTGAGCTTCTACCACCCTTGCCATAATGGTAGGAGTAATGGTCATTACCGACATGAATGCTCTCACCACCGCATCCTCCTGACTAAGTTCCTTACATTAAGCTTTCCAAACCTCATCTAATTCTCCATCGGGCTTCCTACTCAAGGCATCCTCTACAACGTTCGCTTTACCCAGATGATATTGAATATCAAATTGATAATCTTTCACGAACTCTAACCATCGGCGCTGTCGCATATTCAAGTCCTTTTGTGAAAATAAATATTGAAGCAATTTCAGGTCCGTGAAAAGTCTAAACTTCCCTCCCAATAGATAATGCCTCCATATCTTCAGGGCAAAGACAACTGCGGTTGGGCACCTGTAATATATGCATATATATACAAGAGAAGAGAAATAACATGAAACGGGTTAGAGACCAAGTATAAAGCAGTTTAAAATAATTTACCAAGTATTTAAAATCTTACCGACTAATGAAACAACGATATTAGTATGCGACACTCTCTTGAGAAATTCTCACTTCTCATCTAGTGTACATGCCTACCGAACTGTTAATCTCAAAGTTTATTTCATCTTGAGTTTACCATAAGGTTTCATTTCGATAATTACTATCGTTAAGATAACTACTTTCTGAAAATTTAGCTCCCTCATATATCTTATGTTATTTAGGATAACACAGTGATGCCACAAAATTCCCAAACACTTATAATAGAATTGGAGTATTTATTCATTACTTAACTACTTTTATGCATAGTAGAAAGTTCCCACACTTAAGTATATATATATCTATATATCTATATAAATCACTCATATAATATATATACTATCTGCACCCAACATAAAATCTATGGTGCTAGCATACTCTGCTATCAAGTCCCCGTACCACTCGTACTAAGGGAAATACTAGTTTGGAATCACTCGCGAACTATATTAACACAAAACACATACAATTGGAGGAGAAACATAGTTCCAAGTCACTAAGAGGTTAGCACATGCCCTCACGTCTCTTAGGACTGTCTGAGTATCAATTAGATAGCTTGTACCAAGGAATCCTATGTTATAGATTACGAGTTAATATCCCCCATAAAGGCCCAATCGAGATAAGACTGTCCCGGCGCAGAAACCCCCATGATAGCAAGTAACTCGAGTATGACTTTTATACAAATATACAATATATGCACAATCACACAGTCATAAATGTATAAATATCCACATTTATAAATTAAGTGAGCCCACGACCCATATTTATAATTATCCATCATTTTCATATATTACTCTTCTCATTTATAATTAACTTCATACTCACTTCTCCTCTCTCGAAGTATTCTAAGTATAATTTTAGTAGGCATACACTCACTTACCTTCCGGTCTAACTCCCTTACGAGCCTCGATCTTTTTATTAAACGTACGCCTGTTTTCTTATATGCATGAATAATTCCTCGTTAACCTTAAATCTCATCCTACATTAAATTTCACTCAACGGGCCTACCTAGACCCTACCGGTCTTCTCTATATCCCATTATACCCCAATAATAATAATCAAGGGTTCCTATGCATTCTAACCGGATTAAACCATCGAATGAGAAATATGCAGTTTTCCTGGAGGGGTCGATCGATCGATGCTCTTGATCGATCGATCTATCAAGCAATTATGATGAAACCTGCACTTTTCCAGTTACGGGTTTACCTCTATAACCTCAATCAAATCTCCATTAAAGATTCCCAAACTTCCAATTAATAATACTACAAGTATGATATACCTAACAGCAAGATTTTCTACGTAAAACATGTCCGAATTCATCAAGTATCATGATTCAATGGTGTAAAATTCACATAAAATGCAAGAAGCCTAATTTTCTTTTAGTTTCCATTCTTTCAATTATTTCCTAGATTTCTTTCTTCTAAATCCATACAAATTTGTGTCTTATCCTCTACATGTGATTTAGATGTCTAGAATACGTCTAATTCCTCTACGCATATGATTTCAAATCTCCAAAAATATTATTTCTTCCATAAAACATGTCCTAAACAACCCTAGACAAACATAATTGAAACATTAACTAAAATAAAGTAAGATAGATACTTGCCTGGAGTTTAAGTTTCTGATTTGTGGAAGAAAGAGGTACGGTTGTGTTCCTCGTCACGCGATCTACGGTTTGGTGGCGGTGGCAGTGCAAAGGGGTGAGTCTTTGGTCTTGAGTTGCTTGGAAACCTCTCCAACTCCTTCTCTAATGGCTGTTCTTTGTTTTTGTGTTTGCTAACCCTAGAATACAACTCCTAAAGGCTGATATATCCTTAGGAGATTCGTGGGTTTACTTGCCCAAAAATGTAAGAGGTCTATAATACCCTCCTGGGATGCCAATTAGGCTTAAAAATGCCCCGAGACCCAAACTAAACCCACAGGTACATTATTTCGACTATCTCGACCCTTTCGGACACATTGGAGCACTCGAAAAGACCATGCGGGCGACTTATAATTTATTCACTTTTAATAATAATAATAATTTAATCCCGACACGACACAAGCACGTCCCTACTTAATTTCCATAATTATCATATTATTCCCTCGTGACAATTTTAATAAATTCAATTGTACACATTACTCTACTCAATAAGTAATATTTAAATTTTCCAACAATTACTAACTCTCGTCACGCTAGTAAATATTTAAAACAAATTTCCGGATTAATATTAAATTAATCTATCTCAATTAAATTTAATAAATCCCTAAATTTAAAATCCATAAAAATACGGGGTATTAGAACAAGTGTATGTAACATATTATAATTATTGTATGTTGTTATTTGATTTATATATGTGGTCGTATGTGTGTTACTTGAAATAACATTTTTTTTGGAAATTGACATAATACATGGTAATTCGTTTATTTAATATTTTGAAGTGACTAGTATTTTGGGTGACTATGGAATGGTTAGGAACTAGGTGTCAAGGGTTTCCTTGTTTGAATTATTCCTTCAATATGGAATTCTACCGAATGTGAAGTTGTTTCTTATAATTCCAAGTTGCACGTTAATAAGTAATAATTAAGTTATAACTTAATTCACCCCTGCTAGCGTATAAATTAAATAAATGATTACTTTATTTTTTATAATTTAATATATTTTATGTTGACCGTTAGGATTGTTAGCATGTCTATTTTTAACTTAAGTAGTGGAATTTAAGTATATTGGGTTGGTATATGGCCTGGGTAGAGCTTTGGGCCATTTGGAGTATTATTTAAGCTCATTGGGTTTAGGCTTATTTTGGTCCTAAGCCTAATTTCATGAGAAGATGTATTATTAGGTAAGTTAGACAAATTTAAAACACACTTGAGATATTATAGAAACCCTAAGGCTAAAAAATAGAAGAGGCACATGAGGTTGAAGAGGGATTAAAGGTTTTTGAGGCTTGATTCATCATAGCCCAAGGCAAGTTTACATAATTTAGGAATTAGATTTGGGTTTGTATTGGGCAATGATAACTAATTGGAATCTGAATTAACATTATAGAATCTAATTTTATACGATAAATCTTATTTTTCAAAACCAATTTAATTGATAAATTAAAACTTAATCTCATGAAAATGCATAGGATTGTTTAATATTGAATCTTATGTGTTAAACCTTAAATCTGATTGGAGTTGATATATTTTTAATCATATTAATGGATCTTATAAAATACCTATTGTTTAATCCAAAATCAGTACCAAACTCAGATGAATTGAGTAGATTTATTAACCAAGGGTTCTAAAAGTCATAATCTAAAATTAATGCGTAAATCCTTCTTTAAATGACCTAAAACTTGTAGTTATAGTTTGAATGTTGATCTATAAGTGATAAAAGATCATTGTAGGGTGTTCTTGAGGAAATATCATTATGGGGTGTTCTTGAGGTGATAGAACCTTAGGCTAGGTCATTCGTGGCAGACTAGAATTTTTGGGTTCATAACATTGGGTCTGGGGAAGAAAAAGGCCAATTTCAGAGGTTTAGATACGCGCGTGATGCACACGGTTGCTAGCCCCCTGCAAAAGTCAAAATTCACATGGATAGGATTAGCCCTGGGAGAACGATTTTGGAAGTAAGTAAGATTTATTAGGTATTCATGTGTTGATATTTGTTAGAGCTTTATGGAAAAATCCCGAGTGGCTGTTATAAGGCTGTTCACCAGGACATATGCTACTTTTAGGAATCCGTGAGTATATGGGATTTCTTTGTAATTATTTCAGTACCTCAAATATAGAATCGAGAATTAGGATATATTTTGAGAAAGATAAATTCTTGGTGATTATGTATGTGAAACCAAAGGCATTTCAACCATAGGGATTTTGTATGATGACAACACAATTAATATAAGATCACACTTCACTATTTTATCTATAATTTACTTGAGATTATATGAAATAATCAATACATTATGACATAGTTTACAAGGAACACATCAACCACACAACCATGCTCAAGAATTACAAGTAAAATGAAGATCCAAATCAATACAATGAAGAACACAACCAAGTAAATGAATATCATAAGAAATACAATGTTAACCCAAAGCATCATCAAACCCCAGAAAATATCATTTCTCATGATACAAGAAAAGTTGAAGCTCAACCAGACACACAAGCAAGTTCATTGCAATATGCACAATATGCAAATACCAAGCTCAAGATAGCATCATATCTCAAGCCACCATTTCATAACACAAGAAAACCAGAAGAATTCTCAAAAGTCAAAATTATTATTACTATGTTTCTTGTTGTAATTTGGGAATTCTTGTGAAAAAGTAAGAAAAACATGATTTACCTTGTATATGCTCAAAACCCACTCACCCAAACCTACCTTAAACCTTCCTAAATGTTCCCAAAACGAATGGCCCCAAACCCATCATACTTTTTCCTAAAACCCAAGAGATTTAGTAAACTAAACCTTAGTTTTAGTCCACTAAAAGTATAGTTTAGTCAACTAAATGTTTTGGGGGAACCCCCTAAAACAAGCTAACTTGAAACCAATGGAGGTTTAGACGACTATGCTTCATGTTTAGTCGAGTAAAAGTGGCAGAGATTTCAAAATTATAGTTGGTAAAACTTCTCAAACTTTTATCCTAATAACCCAACCTTTACTAACCTTGTTACCAACTTTGGCTTCTTCCTAACACTATAAATACACCTCCTTGCTTCCATACTGAAATACAGAAGCATACAATATTAATTCCTTTGAGGAAAGTTCCATCATCTAATTTTGTTTTATTCAATCCTTGAATTTCTAGAGAGATAAATCAATAAATCCCAGTTAAGATTTTTAATCCCCAGAACTCCATTAAATTCAATACCCACTTGTGCTAAAATTTTACCCCAAAACCCATTTGATCATTATACGTGTATCCGTTTACTTTTATAGAAAGAAAAAACTAAACCAATTTCACCATTTATTTTGGTAAATCTACTTTGCTTTACATTTTGGTTACGGATCTTTTTATTATCGATTACGGCAAAACTTCATTGTATATTATCGGCTGTTTGTGCCTTTATCACGGGTAGTCAACATGTTTAAAATCCTTAGCCTATGGCGTGGGTACCATTTGGGAAAGGAAGAAGATATCATCTTATTGGTTGCGGTTTCCATGGAGGTATTCCTTCTAAGGTGTTGGTTCTGTCACAAGTGAACTGGAGATAGTGAAGTTCTCGAGTACCATCTCGAGCGTGGATGTAAAAAGTTGATGAACCACGTTAAAATCTTACTATGTAAAGTTTCATTAATCTCTTTATCTTAACTTCTTATATTTATAGTTTATTAAATCCTTACTCATAAATTGATTTATCATATTGTAAAACACAATGTTAAGGAAGTTTTAAATTGTCATTAAATCTATATACCCAATTCGTAAAGCCCCCACCCCCTTTTGGTTTATTTTTAGGCCAAATATTGGTATCAAAGCCTATATCCTAGATACTTATTTTGAAATCGTATTTTGAGTATAAATATAAAAACAAATGGCATTCACAACATATTTTCGAAGATATGATATACCCATTTTGAATAGATAATATTTTAAAACATGCAAAACAAAAAACCCTTGGCTTTTTCAATCCATTGATTACTATCTTTGGAAAATAGTAAGTGAAAACAAATCACCTCTATGAAATAAATTTACCCCTAAAAAGAAACTTAGCTTAAATAATGAAGCTATGATAATTCTTCAATCGTCTTTAGATAATGTTGTTATAGGAAAAGTAGAACATTGCATGAAACCCGATGATATTTGGGATACTCTCTCAAAAGAATTATTGAATGAAGTTCCAACAAATGATTAGATGTTGAGTCCGTTAAATGAACAAAACATACAAACGAAAAAAGGAAAAAAATAATGGATGAATTATCATGTTCATCATCCGAAGAGGAAATGGAAATTCCATCATGCTCGTAATAAGAATTGAGAACTCGTGAGGTAAAACCTCACTATACTAAATCTTTAAATCTAAAAGGTGTCTCTAAAAAGAATATTATTCTTTCTTTAATAAAAACGTAATACTTTTGTGATCATTCCATCTGTTACTATAAAAGTTGTTTAATGAATATGTTGTTCTAGAAAATAAAAATAAAAATCTTTACCGTTCAAAAGAGGATTCCACTAAAGAAAATGATAAACTCATTATTGAAATTAAAATATAAAAAAATAGCATAAGAGGATAACATCAAATGATGAGGAGACGTAACTTGAAGTTAATAATATTTCAAAAGAAAATAAGAAAATTAAAGTAGAAAATGATAAACTCCAAAAGGATTTTGATACTTTGAAAATGGATAAAAGTAAATACCCTCAGCGGCTTCAAATAAAAAATAATAAACTAAGAAAATAAGTAGATCTGTTAATATAATCTTTTGTATTTGATCAAAGTAGCAAAAACTTGAAGTTACATTTTGTAAAACAAAAACAAGAAATGGCAAAATCGAAATCAACACCAAATTTTATGAGAGAAAAAGAAAATTTGATTTTTGAAAAGAAAGTAGAGAAACCCAAAACATCCAACATGATGTCCATTGCACTTTTTGCAAAAAGAAAAATCACACCTTTGAAAAATATCATGATCGACTAAAGTTTGAAGGGGATCATTTTGTATTATTTAACAAAAGAAATATCATACATATGTTCATTGTGGATCTTATTCAACTAATCCTCATTGAACACATTATGGTAAAAAATAATCATACGTTTGATGTTTTCAAGATAAGAAACGAAATATTCACGATTATAGACAAAGGAGATCATCATACTCCGTCGTTAACAAACAAGAAACCAAAAATCAAAGGGTTCCAGAAAGGAATGTTCGTCCTTTGTATTTTTTAGTTACTCAAAGAATGCCTAAAAGTCCTTATTTTGAACATACGCATACAAGGAAAGAAATAGATAAGAATGGAGAAAGATGAAATGTATGGAGAAGAAACACATACAATGAAAAAAATAAAGACAAATAATGACGAGACATCCAAAGATTGACAACGGTGTAAGGATCTAGAGGCATATTCAAATTTGTAACATATATCCTTAATACACAAATAATTATTTGTTCTCCCTTATAACAACAACTAAAATACATGATGCACACAAACTCTAAAAACCACTACACCACAAGAAAAATAACACATTTAGGATACAAACAGGTTTACTGATCCTGAAAACTCCATCATATCTCAACTTATAACCATATTATTTAAAACTAAAACAATGTGAAAAATCGTGCATATGTAACAACCTAAACGTTAGATTACACATATTTGGAAAAGATTGTTAAAAGGTGATATTTGTGATGAGTATATATTTCAAAAAAATATCGGAAAAAGATTTGATGAAAATAATTAGTTTGTAAAAAATGATAAAGAGTTATGTATTTGAAAAGAAATTGATTTCGAATGATTTCGAAAACTACATGGAGGAAATGAAAACGTTCTAAAACAAAGAAAAGACATTATTGAAAAGTTCGTTTAGAAAGGTGATTTACACCTCCCTTATCACAAAGGGTAATAGAGGGTAACCAAAGGAAGTGATTGATAGTATACCTTCGATGTATCGAAATGAAAGATTAAATGAGTCATTATCTAGAACAAAACATGAAAACTTATGAACATTAAAAATGGGATGTACCCTTAAAGTAAAATAGAAGCTCTTACACTTACACTTTCACATTAGAACTCACATAAAATTATACAACATGAAAACTCCAAACACATTCACAAGTTATGGTAATTTTCTTAAGAAGGATTAAATGAAATAAGAGAAAAATTCGCAAACTTAATCTCAAAACAATAACCTAATCTATGACAAGTTGTCATACTATACCCACACATAATGGAAAGGTAATGAAGATATTGATATACTAAATTAATTCCACATGACTTACCCAAATCAAAACATACATGATTCATTATTTACGTATACCAATTTCATTATTTGTCTACCATTAAGAACTTCAAAAATTCAAGAAAAGTCACACACACTACACCATATGTCAAAGATGGTCACATACCTAGGCCGTTACCAGGGCCACAGGCCTAGGCCGTGGTCATTTTTGTCGTGGCCAAAAATCGTGGTCATGGACTTCATTCGTGATCCTAATCGTGACATTGTGTAAGGCGATGTTCAAATTGGGTCACGGATCTGGGTCGTGACCATGCATGGGACAATGTTCAAAATGGGTCACGGCTCAAATCTGGGATCCCCATTTTTTTAAAAATAAATAAATAAATGGTCATGATCTTGGATCGTGACCATTTTTTATTTGTTTTGTTTAAATTAAGGTCCCCCATGGCCCGGGTCCGTGACCTATTCCATTTTTAAAAAAAATATTTTTAGGTAGCCCCCTAAAAAAACAGTATTCAATAACCAATTCATATACAATTAAGGAGTATTGTAACCGTGGAGTTGACAATTCAAAGTAAATCACCATGTCATTCTAGTTAATTCACAAATCATACTAAGAATTCATAAATCCTACTAAACATCCATAATTCAAAGTAAATATTTGTAAATTAAACTAAACATTTATAAATAAACCTAAAGCACAAATATGATAATAAGATACAAATAACATTGTCAAGGGACAATATAATACGACTTACAGGAGTTTCGTGACTAAGCGATCAGTTCCTACGAGTTACATTGGTCCCGTGCGAGGTGTTCGTGCCTCTTATAGAGCCATTTGGGGGATATTTTGGGTGTAACATCCACCCCTGCGACTTTGACCATACTCGTGTGACTTGGTGTCTTGGTATGACCAATTAGGCTCACGAATTTTTGAGATGGACCATAAGCTAAATTTGGGTAACATAGTGGCCCCGATGTAATTAAATTGGATTATTTTAGCCTAAAGTTGATATGGTGGATTTTTATAGACTTTCAAGTGAGGTGTAGGTGTCATTAAAATGATTCATTTGAACCAGGTTTCAATGACCTTCTAGCGATTGATAATTGCTCAAGTTTCCTCGCTCTCTGGAATCTCGTTGGAAAGCCTACGTTCGAATGAGGTTCACAGTTGTGGAAACAAAGGGGTGTTTTCTATTCTAATGAGGTACATCTTACGACATTTTAACCATACATTTTTTCCTCATTGGTACCTCATTAGATCTCTTATTCGAACAAGAGGGGATCTATTCGAATGAGGCCCAGTGTTGTTCAAACGACTGGAGCAAAATTTGAAATATCTGCACATTTTTATGTGCTATCATGATGTGGATCGTCGGATTGGATGACGAATCGAGCTCTCAGTGGATCAAAACAAAACATGAAATAAAGCCTTGATAGACCATTGGATATAGGGTTATGTATAGGGCCATTTATGGGATTTAACCCGTAGGGTTTAAATTGTATTTAAATGATGTTTTAGATTATTTAACCCATTCCAATTAGATTTTGCCTCTCTATAGCTTTTGGAGCTCTTCCATAACCAACCACCGCACAGAACCCTAGAACCACCACCCCTCCACCAAAAACAACCAAAGACAAACCATATTCTTCCATATTTAATCCCATAAAACATATCTTACATGAATGTGTGGTGTATTTAGGCAAGATGGGTTTTTATGGAGATGTTGTTAGGAGTTTTTGGAGAAGAAAAATAAGAAAGTATGGAGTTTGTAGGGTTTTTTATGAAACATTCAAGGAGACAAGCTTGTGGAAATAAGGAATACCTTTATGGCCACCATAGGAGGTGGTAGGTTTCCATATCCTTCTACACTTCATCTACCATTGTTGAAACTTCCTTTGAGGTGGGAAACTCTACTCTTAGCTTAAGAACTCTATTTTTCTATAGTATTGGTTTTATGGTTAGAGTTTGTAAGAGTATAATGAATATATGATTTAAGAAGGTTATTTCCTATGGTTTTTTG
Organism: Sambucus nigra; assembly: GCA_949130495.1. Lineage (NCBI taxonomy): Eukaryota > Viridiplantae > Streptophyta > Magnoliopsida > Dipsacales > Adoxaceae > Sambucus > Sambucus nigra. The sequence goes on from OX422208.1 coordinate 556,207,769, forward strand.
TAAATGGTTTATAAATGATTATAAGAGTTTTAGAAAAAATGATATATTTCAAGAAGTCTTGGTATTTAAATATTTATCAAATAAAATGGGAAAATAATATTTATTGAGAAAATGTCTACAGGATTTCTTGTAAAAATTGGGATTTTATAAAATTATACATTTATTATAGTTTTGGAAGAACAAAAATGTCTTTGGTCTTGAAAAGCATGTTTATGAAAATGTTATGAAATTTCTAGAATAAATCATGTGTAAAACTCATTCTTATGGATTTCTAGGCTTAAAATCCACCTTCTCATGTATGTCAACTTGTAGTATTTTGATAATGAGCATATAATGAATTTAATTAAGGTTTTATTGGATTTAAACATGAAATAAAGATAATCAAATTTATGCCCTTAAAGTGTGTTAAAAGTGTAGAAAATATGGTAAGTGGATATTTAGAGACTACGTGAAAATAAAGAAAAAATTGTATTTTTCTTGTAAAGTATTCTCCAAAATACCAAAAGGTTTGATTAATAAAGAAAGTGATGAAGTAAAGATATTTACAAATAATAAGTATAAAACTCCAAGGTGTTAAATAGGTTTTATTGAGTTAAATACATTTAAGAAGTTATGATGTGTGACTTAATGATGCTTATTGAGAAATAACACCTGTGAAATTAGAGGAAAAGACAGGTTTGGAAACAAGTGAGTAAAATCGTAATTTTACGTAAGGTGGAACATTTTTATGAAATAAAATTTTGAAAAATGTTTAACACAAAATGGACCAAAAAGAAAGTGATTTTTGGTATAAATTAACGTAAGCGTGTGAAGGATGAGAAATGGTAATCTTCGAACTGTAATACAAAGTGGGGCAAAATCCTTGGATTTGGCTTCGACCGGTAAAAGTGGAATAATGTGGACATTTAATGTATGTTAAAATATATTAATATAAGACTAGGATAATTCAAGTTAAGAATTAAGAGGGGCTCGGAGCCCTAGGGTGAAAAATCGAAAAACACTGGCCAGTGCATATGGTAGCGTAGTCGACGGTGTGGAGCCCATTAAAGTATGCGGCTATTTGGAGGATTCCAAGAGAAAGATAATTAAAGTGGAACATGTTAAGAAATGGGTAATGTGGTGAATATAAGAATAGACAACCTAACTTGAATTAAACGAATACATGTTCCAGTTGAAAGGCAATATAGACAAATAAATTAAGAAATTTACTAATGTCCATGAAACAAGAGGAATTGTAAAGTGAAGTGTTCAAATGGGTAATTAAGCAACCTAAGAAGGTTTAACCCATAATTAACACAAAAGTGTTTTTATGAAAGGTTTTCAATGAAAATAACAATTTTTTAACATGGTGCGTGTGTGTGTTTAAAGGAAATTTTTAAGCGAAAATGCTAAAGACAGTTGGTGTGAGTAAAAGGGGAATTTTATAAAAGGAAGTTATTTTCCTTAAACAAAAGGGTATTTGTTGAATGTATCTAATTGGGCGCATTAAATCCGAAGATAAATGTCAAGACAAGTAAAAAGGGACTCTTTTATATGATTAATGTGAATTAATCGAAACAAGTACCGTCTTTGAATTAAATGGTTTCAGACATTAATGTATGTACATGTGTATGCATAAATGAGGTAATTGCATGTGCACATTGGTATAACGTGTTAGAGTTTCTTTTTTGTCGTTCGATTCTATATTTTATTTTTATATTTTCTCATTGGGCATTCGACTCATTCCATCCTCTTTGTTAAGATAGGTTGTGCGCGGTTTTGTATGCTGAGAGAGTTATACAGGTAAGTATTCTATTATTTTACCCTGGTATCTCTGTATTCTTGGATTCCAAGGACATTTCACATGGGTCCCTCACGTAGCTTGATTTAAATTGGAATTGCATGCTAAACAAGTAAAATATTAATTAAATAAAACTTGGCTAGCAATATTTTTTAGGTTATCTCATCGCACTTAATACCTAACATTCTGGTTGGATCGGATTGACCACGGGTAACCCACAAATTCAGGCTGGGGCATTATGTTGGTTTTTTTTTACCTCTAGTCTCTTTTTTTTTTAAGACTAACTTTAAATATATACAAATTTTCATCATATTCTCAAACTGAGAGTCTTGTGACTATGCGGTTAGTTCTTACGAGTTACATTGGTCCCATGCGGGGTGTTCGTGCCTCTTACGAGGCTGTTTGGCGTTATTTTGTGTTTTTTCCCTCTAACAACATGTTTTTAAGCCTAAGTCGATATATTTTCAAATTTTCAATAGATTCTCAAAATCGAAAGTTTTGTGACTATGTGATTAGTTCCTACGAGTTATGTAAGTCCCGTGAAAGATGTTTGTGCCTCTTACAGGGCCGTTTGGGGGTTGTTTTAAATTTTTACCCTATAGCAGCATGTTTTTAAGGTTAAGTCTAGCTACTTGAATTTTTTTGTCATATTCTCAAACTGGAAGGCTCATGAATGCGTGGTTATTCTTATGAGCATTATTGGTCCCATGCGAGGTGTTCATGCTTTTTACGGGGTCTTTTCATGGCTACTTTGGGTTTTCGCTATCTAGAAACATATTTTTAAGCCTAAGTCTAGATATTAGGAAATTTCCATCATATTCTCAAATTGGGAGTTCTGTGACCAGGCGATTAGTTCCTACAAGTTATGTTGGTCAAGTGTGATGTGTTCGTGACTCTTATGAGGTTGTTTGAGGGTTGTTTTAAGTTTTTTTCTCTAGAGGCATGTTTTTAATCCTAACTCTAGATATTTACAAATTTTAGTCATATTCTGAAATCAAGAGTCTTGTTACTACGCGATCAGTTCTTGCGAGTTACATCTGTCTCGTGCGATGTGTTCCGGCCTCTTAAGGGATCGTTTGGAGGCTATTTTGGGTTTTTGCTCGATAGTGGCATGTTTTTAAGCCTAAGTTTACACATTTGAATTTTTTTGTCATATTGTCAAACTGGGAGTCCCATGACTATGCGATCAGTTGCTATGTGTTACATTGGTCCCGTGTGAGGTGGTCATGCTTCTTATGAGGCCGTTTGGGGTTATTTTGGGTTTTCCTCGTCTAGTTGCATGTTTTCGATCCAAAGTCTAGATATTTTTTAATTTTCATCATATTCTCAAATCAAGAGTCCCATGACTACACCGTCAATTACAATGAATTTCCTTGGTCCTTTATGATGTATTGGTGCCTCTTGTGGGCTGTTTGGGGGTTGTTTAGGTTTTCTCCTTGTACCGACATGTTTTGAAGCTTAAGTCTAGATATTTGCACAATTTATCATATTCTCAAATCGGGAGTCCCTTAAGTACATAGTCAATTCCTACGAGTTACATTGGTCCCATGGCATCCTATTTTAATTATAAATCATACTAAACTTTTATAATTTAAATTAAAAATTCATATATCAAACTAGACATTTATAAATCAAACTATAGCGCCAATATATAACCAATATCATAATAGGTTACAATTTGGATAGAGATTGGATTGTTGAGGTACAATATAATAATATGATACAAATAGGATTTTAAAGGGTAAAATAATTTTTTTATGCTCAAACTTCTCCTAAATTGACTAAAAGATCCTTCAAATTAGGGTTTCCATTAAGAGCATACTAGAATTATTTAGGGGCCTTTAATTTGTCTCCTTGAATAGTAATACCCTTTGGTGTATGCATAACAATTGACCAATTTCCATCATTTATGCACTTTGAGTAGAATACCTTCCTTACATTTTAAAAGTCCGAAATAAAAGGCTTGTCGACTATGCGATCTTTACTCTTCATCTTTGATAAAACTACCATGATAAGTTTTAAGCTAGCATCAAGTTTACATGCCTTCATAGTGTCCTCCACTGCCACCCAGTCACAATATCATACAATTTCTGTGAAATCCAAATAATCAATATCCAACATTTATTAGACAATCCCATATTAAGTTAGCACTGTACCTTTTGGATTTTTTTCGCTTTTGCTAGCGACACGGTTAGTCAATGAAAAGATTGAACTTCTGATGTTTTGCGTCAAAATATTTTCCTCACATGGATATGAAACGAAATTAAACCCTTTGGTAAGGAATTTCTAAAACCTTTCGCAAAAATGTGGAACATTTTTCTAGGCGTGCAAACCTTAATGAGACATCATCTCTTTTTTAAAAGCTTCATTTATTAATGAATTTGTATCAGGACATGATTTTATCACAAGAATTAATAATTGCATACATAAGAGGTGGAAATTACCTCTTTTGATATCCTTGCCCTAAAACCATTCGCCATGTAATTTCTCCTATGATTTTGGGCACTTTTGTTCTCGTACTTCCTAAAGATAAATCGTAGAGTTTAGATCATAATATAGAGAATACATATAATTCGGTCAATTATTTAGCTACTTCATCTCTCCAATATTTACTTCATATTATTATTCGAAGACCTAGTGAGATGCTTGGTCATTTAATATATTAGTAAGTCTCAATTCATCCTAAAACTCTTCAGGTTCCTCGATCACTCATTATCCACAAGGATTGAATCTCCTTATCTCTTGTTCTAGCATATATTCTCGAGCGTATAATGATGATTCAAAAACTATGTATTCTTCATCAATTAACCCTCCAATATACCATTTATTCCTATCGTAATCTTTAAAGGTTTTCATCAAATTCTCAAAAGGATACATCCATCGATAACTAACGATACCACACAACAAAGCCTTATGGAATAATTACAAAAGAAGGTGGTTGTTGATATCGAAAAATGATGAAGGAAAATATTTCTCTAAGACACATATTGCCTCGGCTAAAGTTGATTTTGACACTTTAATGTTCTTTTTATTTACCAATGTTGTAGAAATTAGGGTAAAGCACAAACCTATTTGCATAAATTCCTGATGGACATCTTTATGCTCGAAGAAGCAATGAGTAAACAACATAGGTATTAATTGAATGATTATGTTCCAGTCATGAGACTTGCACTATGTCAGGTCACTTGTTTGGTATATTGCCGCCCTGCATAAATTAGGAAAATAATCAGTCAAAGTCTTTAAGTTGAACAACATGTCTAGGAGGATCTTTCTCTCACTAGCAGTCAAAGTGAAATAAGCTGGGAGGATTGATATTTTTTTATGTTGAAGGATCATTTTTAACCACAATTACTTATTAATTTTCATCTGTTGTAGATCGCGACATGCCCACCCTCCATTTTTTGAATGAGATCCACCCAAATATGTCCCTATCAGATGTTCCACAACATTCTTCTCCTTGTGCATCACATCAATTACATGCCTTACACAATGATCTTTCTAATACAGTAAGATAAAAATATTAATCGTCTTAATCATTCATTCCTTTTATAACGCTTAAGGTTTAGAACTCATGATATTTTTCTACATAATTAGTTCTTATAGTCGCTTTCTTTGCCTTCTCCTTTATTTGCTGACCAAAAAGTCGAGCAAGTTTCGTCCTATGCTCATGACCGATAGGTAAAAGTTAGACTTATCATTCCTAAAAGAAATGCCCTCATACCTTTGTTCCACAAATCTTTAAGTTTTTTTATTAATGCGTCTGTCTAAGAATATATCAATATCACTATTGGGATCCTTCGACTCGGGTATGAATAATGACGATAATGGGAACTCCTTTCTCATGCACAGTGTTGTATGGAGACTTAAAATCTTCATGAGAACTCACCAATAACTCCGAATAATGCTTAAACTAAGTGTGATTCCTTTGCAAATTCATGGGGTTATGCATTCGAAAGTTGCCAAATGATTGAATTGATCGGATGATGCATGGCATTCACACCCACCTCCCATCGAGTGTGCCACATCATGGCCTATGCTATCCATAATACAATGAAAAATCATTTTAACCGTTGCCCAGGGGAAAATACATCAAAACCTTATGAGTAAATTGCGAGCACTTGCGATATTTTTGAGTCTTATCTTTTCCATTTTCACAAGCCACATATCTAGGCTCATTGCATATAGGACATTCATCATTATCTTCATGCTCGTTGCGATACAATATAAAATCATATTTTAATGCATGAATATATTTTTACTTCAAAGCCAAACCTAACGTCTTCTCTTTTGGGAGAATGTTTTTAACTCACTTAAGAATTTCAGTAATGTTGTTTCTAGACAAACCAAATTCACTTTTAAAATTATGCAAACAAATTATTGCATATAATACCAAGTGATCTTCATCAAAATCTTTATATAACGGCTTAGCCGCATCGACTTTAATTCGTATGCATTCCCTATTTTATGGTACTTCAGCATCAACTTGTTCATTAGCTTGGTCATAATGAACATTATCTATGTCCAAAGGTTAGTATTCTTGATGGTGGTGAACTCCGTAAGCATCATTAATTAGGTCGATCAAATGATGATTTGTTGGTGAATCATGTAACACTTCCACTCGGTGGGGTTCTGTTACACGGTTGGGTATCGGTAATTGTTCTGGAACGTAAGGTATATTCTTTTCACCATGGTATATTCGTATCTTACAGTCTTATAAAATTCACCATTTTAGGAAATTTAAATTAACATCTTCTACAGGCTTATATTTTTTGTTCATACAACGAGTGAACAGACATGGAATCTCATCACTTTAAGATTTCTACTTATATATATATATATATATATATATATATGTGTGTGTGTGTGTGTGTGTGTGTGTGTAGCAAATTCTTGAATGTCATTTACATGATTATAATATATTCAGCTACTCTCTCCAATTTCTCTTTGTATTGTGAAAAATCCATTCAATAATCTTCAAAATTCCATCAACCTATATTAATAAGTTGAAATAACGGTCATGTGGCATACAAGAATGCACAATTCATAATTCATCCAAATTATTCAACACAACCTAAATTCAAATTAAACAACTTACACTTAAATTCATGTTGCATACACTAAAATTGTCAAAACATGACCCACAAACTTAAAATAAATTAAATAAACAAAACATTACAATTTGTTCTCAAATTAAAAATTGTTCATGGCCTAGTCTTAACCAACAAATAAACTAGAAAAGTTATAAAACAATTATGATAGTATTTCACGACGTTTCCTTCTCCACTATCAACATGCACATGCATTTCTTCGCAACTGTTGTATACGTTCTCAACCATTATCTCATTCCACCCATCTGCAAAGGGAAATTGTGAATGAAAGTTCTGAAATTCAAGTAAATAATTGTTCACGTGACAATAATCCTTCTATTGGTCAAGTCCCTTAAATACTCTGGCTTGCCATAGTGAAGAGGCTAGCAATTTCCTTTTTGTGTATAAAACAAACGCGATGCGGAAGCGTAAAGGTGATGGTTCAACTTTAAAACAACAAAAATTAATTTCTTAAACAAATTAAAATTACACCAAGTGAAGTAAAATCAATCAATTCACTTAAACCAATTCATTAATCCAAGTCCTAGCATTTGCCTAAGTCATATTTATCAATATTAGCAATTAGGCGAACCAGATTTCTTAAAATGACTTGAATAAAATAAACATTACCCAATATTTAATTTAAGTCCAAATTAAATGAGTGTGATGATTTAAACCGAATTTTATCTTGAATTATTCTAAGCATGCGTTCTACGTTATTATGCAAGATAAAATAAACCAATCACACTATGCCGAGATGTACGAGGAAAAACCCAAGACGGGAAACAACCTCGGACGACCCTAGCCACAAATCCACTAGATACGGAATTACAAGTACAAGACATATAGACTTACAACGACTAACTCGATCCCTCTCAAGCCTCGATGCTTCTTCTCGTAGAAACCACTTCCTAGCGGATAACCTCGGAACACCACCACGGTCTCGGAATCCACCGATAGGACTTTATATGGTCACCGTCACCCAAGCATGGAGCCTTTCTCCGAGTGGGTAGAATCACAACAAAAGAACACTTCTTCTTTCTTAGTGGGAGGTAGAAGCAAAACCCAAAACTTCTCTTCTTGAATTCGGTAGAGAAAACCGGTGCCAAACTCCAAGAAATTGATATGTATATGAGAACTTGGAATAAACTCAATTGGGTGTAAACACTAGAGTGATGAAAATATTTCTCTAAAAATCTCACTCAAAACATGAACATTTTCCTAAACAATTTTTGCTCTCAAATTATCTCTAAGAGATAAACTAGGTTGGAAAAGTTATGGAAATGTTAAGTTGGAAAATGTCATTCCCGTACATATTAAAGTCTCTAAAAGTTGGTTAAAAACCAAGTGGGGAAGTGGGTGCAAAAAACTGCCAAAAACTGTTCCCGCCTGGCAGCTCGTTCGAACGACATTTCGTTCGAAGGAAATCTCGTTCGAACGAGTCTTCTAACGACGCTCCAGTATGGACTCGTTAGAAGCTCGTTGGAAATCTTGTTAGAATGACAATCGCGTTCGAACGACATTTCTAACGACGGACCAGTATGCCTTAATGGGAACTCGTTGGCAGGTTCGTTCGAAATTTGTAAAATTCGATTTTGGCCCAGAAACTTTATATACTTTAATTGAAAGTTCTAATTATATTAAACCTAACACCTAATAAACTTTGTTCCAAGCTCCTATATATATAATTGCATTCATACCTTGGGAGCATGAAACTATAGTTGATGGCGTAGAAACGAGGCACGCAAACCGGCATATTTGATGAAGCTTTATATTCTTTGCCGCTACGTCTTCAACAAACAGTTCATAGGCTTGAGAGTATTACAATTACATATTATCCTATGAATAAATGTTTTTGTCCGGAATTGAGCCAAAACTATATATGGACTCAATTGGAAATTTGTGTCCTTACAAATAGTAATGGTTAATGGATGAAGATGATCCAGGGTCTGTGTAGGCGAAGGCACTGGGTAGGTGTATTTTGAAGGAGGAAAAATTTGGGAGGAGAAACTTTAAGACAAAGGATAGGGGAAACCTTGATAAGGAGGCTAAGATACCTTAAGGAGGCATCGGGGTCTAAAATGTTGAGTAAATAAGTACACAAGGCACCTAATTTCACTAGTCAACACTCCGAGGTTACTCTTAATATCCTACACATCCCCATCTATCTTGGACTGACTTGCATCTTAGCACGAGAAGCAAGTCCTCACCTAATAAAGCTCGTCCATGAGAGGTGAAGTATGTTTTAATTTGGTTTTTGGCATATGTGATCCTACACCTATCATCCGCCCTCTTTTTATAGTTCCAAAGGTCTGAGTCATGATTCATCTTCAATTTAATGATAAGGGCTTGAAATGGACTGGTTGCTAATGGATTCGATCGATTCCTATAACATGAAATTATATTAAGTCTTATGATTTTGACATTATTTTATATAACGTGCCTATATATAAAATTAAATAATTGGTAATACTCACCAAAGTCGGAGCTAAGTGTGGTGGGAATTTATTAGCTATATTCTCCTGGGCATGCACGTATAAGTTGCCTCGATTAGGTTATTTGTCAACATATGGACCGCCATTTGTCTTATCTAACCATTCATTCCTCAAATATTCATACAATTTAGACCCTACCCTTTGTATATCAACTTTCTTCACTATATTTTATTTATTTTTCTCCCCCTGAACCAGTCTTTTGTCCATTGTCTTATTTTCCAAAAAGATATTCCATTGATCGACCATCAAATGTTGAAATGATGGTCTCTATGCCCCCTTTAGGAAATGTCTCTATTAATGGTTTCTCTGATGTTTTCTTAGTTGTTCATCCACCCAGGAAAGAATTGTTTACTTTGAACAGTCATGATAAAAAAATCTTACAAAGTTGTTCAAAAACGTCATCCTTGATGGCTTGATCAACTAAGTTCTAGTTATTTGCTGCTCCGACTCTTACATTTATTTTCCTAAGAGACAAACATTAGGATTTTAATATTTGGATATCATTTTTATTTTTAGTAAGATTATTCCCGAGAAGGTAGAACCTAATGGGCTTCTTATCATGCTCGGGAGGTGTTGAGAGCGGGGGTGGGTGTTTTGGATTCACATGCATTTGTGGCCTACTCGTAGATGGAGTTGTAGAGTGAACCACTAGTGGTAAAGAGAATTGTTCACCCAGTTGTGATGAGAATCCTTATTAAGGTGCAAGCGATGAGAATCCAAGATGTGCCGCACATCACTTGGTACGTTATGTCCATTTTTGCTCGACCTTATCTACAATAAAAAACAACAAGTAATGAAATCATTATACTAACATGTTTATGACTAACCGATCATGTTTACGACTATATATATGTATACACCTTCTCATAATAATATTTTAAAATATATCGAATGTGTCTGATCTTCATCCATTCAGTATTACTTCTAAAAAATCTATGGATTTTTGCACATTTCCAACTAACTGAAAGAATATGTATGATTGATGTATAGATGTATGTGACATGAATTCGGAATCCTTTCTTCTTCAACTTATTATTAAGATTAAATTTAACAATATTATTTACAAGGTAGTTAAAATGTTGCGAGAGATGAACTCTATCATTTACAAGGTAGTTAAAATGTTCGATCTTCTTATTCCCATACTTGTAAATAGGAGTACACTCTATATGGCGTGCACTAATAAAAGAGGTATAAGTGCAGTCCAATTTCAATCTCTCGTACTCTTGTTGTAAGTTATTATCATCGTACCTCATTTTTCCTAGGAAAAACATATGAGGGTGCGAACAAGTGCTACAAGTAATGGCTATAATTAATAACTAGTTATTATTTTTCAACTGATCCAATTTAAGTTTATCTTATTGCATTTAATACTAACATTGTTATGCAACCTTCCAAGTAGAAAACACGAGTAAGTATATATATATATATATATATATATATATATATATATATATATTTATATATATATATATATTCACGCGCGTGTATTTGTTATACAACTGCATGTGTTTTCTCATTACTTCTATTACAATTACTACCATTTTCATTTTTGATTCCCTTTATTTTCCCACTAAAACAAATATTTTTCTCAAAACTTTCCATTGAAATGAGTTTTAGACTCCTTCTTCTATTATGTGGGTTCCATCTAGGTTAATTCTTTTTTTAGGGTTTTAGGTTAAGATTGAGATTTGGTAATTCATATTGAGATTGAGATTTAGATTAGATGGGTTCCATTGAGGTTTACAAACACCTATGTTTATTCACACACTAATTCATACTTAGTTTTAAAACACCGTGGTCACGTTCTATTGCCGTGACCACATCCATTAGATGTCACCCTTTGGCTGGAGCACAGCCTGTGTCACACGTCTTTTTTCTCTGGTCACGGTCTTGGGCCGTGACCACCAGGTAATGGTTATGAGCCATGTCCCACCTGTCATGACCATGTGACCATGTGTGTGTATGTGTATAAATTGAGAACTAATGTTGAATTGAAATATAATTTTTATGATTATATGAACTCATATTCGGATTATATGAACCTGTGGTTAATCATTTAAACCGGTTCAACATCAAACCTATACTAGTTCATTACTTAATGATTAAGGCTTAATCATCAAATTAATCTCATTACAAAAATTAGGTTATAATGTGATTAAAATCCGATATCATGAATTAAGTCTAGATTCCAATAAATTAAGGCTTAATCGGAGTAAACCCATATTAGATCGATATAAATTAAATCCCATATCCTTTTAGGTTTTAAAATCCAATTACAACATCTCAGTATTTTCACATTTGGGTTTTTTAAATTTTGATATTTTCATATTTCAGTCTTAAGGTTTATTTTATTTGGTTATTTTCACATTTCAATATCATTTGGATATATGCACATAGATACACACACACATACATACACATATACATATATAAACACACACACACACACACACACACACACACACACTACATATACACAAACACATATAATACATAAAAACACATATAAACACACAGTACACACACCCTTACAAATTTATTTAATAAAAGCTTATATGGAAAATAAGTGGAGTGGTGTAACAACCCATATTTTTGAGTAATTGTTTATCTAAAAATTTGCCATGTGAGGTAATTATATAAAATAATGGAAGTTGGATTAAATATTATTTTAAGTGATTTAAAAGATAATGTTTACTAAATATTGCATATTTACTGTTAAGAGAATGTAAATAGCATCATGTTATGTTTTATTTCGTCATTATGCCTTAAGCGATAGTAATGGTTTAAAGTGATGTTGGATAAAAATATGAATTATGTTATCTCGGATGCCAATTTAGAGGGTGTGGCTAGTCCTGAAATGATTGAGATAGTCAAAATAAGTGTCATGTTGTATTTTTAGGTTTCGGGCACTTTTGATGGGTTATGGCTTGATTATGTAGTTACTAGTCATTTTAATAGAGTAATGACATTTAAAGATGGAATTTAGTTTTGCATAAATATTTAAGTATTCTAACTCTCATATTTCCCAATTACATACTTTCTAAATCAAGAGAGAAAGAGAGAGAGAGAATTTGGGGAAAAAGAAGAAAAAGAAGGAGAAGAGAAGAGAAGAGAAGAGAAGAAATTGAGCTTGATCTTGCATCTATCAGAAGACAATCATAGATCGCAGCCTTAAGTCAAGTTTTTACTTGAAAATATAGGATTTCATGTGGATAAATTGTAATGATAGTTGTCTATTTGGAAGAATTGAGTAAATAGTAGGTTTTGATGAGTTTTAGAGTTTAACCCTTAGGTTTTGTAGTTGGTATGAATTAGGTTGGTTATATTGGCTTATTGTTGTGGTTTTGATGTTGGTTGAGGAATGTGAAGGAAGTGAAAGAATAGGGGTTTAAGGATTTTGGGTTTGGTTCTTTAGAAGAAAGTTTAGTCGTGGGTCTAATAGGCACGACCGACCGCGATCTCATGATTGGTCGACCGGGCCTTAAGGGTAAGGCCTACTGATTTCTTCGATAGTTATAATTTTAAAGCGCGTTCGTCTTCGGTCCAATTACCGGTCGACTGGGCCTCTAATTTGAGCTTACTGCATTCCCTCCTAGATAAAATTTCATAGGCGCGATCGACCGCGGTCTAACCCCCGATCGATCAGTCCCCTATTTTTCTCCCCAAATCCTTAGTTTTTCTCCTGCTTCATTATTTTAGGATAGGGACCTAGGAACCTTCTTGAATGAAGTAAAAATAGAGTTTTATATTCTAGTAGTGAGGAATTCAAGAAGTTCAATTCGAAACGAGAGTTGGGGGCTTATACCGAGAATTAATTTAGCTAGTTGTTAGAGGAAGGTAAGGGGTCTCTTTTAAATAATGTGCTAGTATAAGTCTAAGGGGAATATAGTTTACTCAAATTGTGGACTTCTAGAATTGAGTTCAATTAATATCATGCATTATGGTTTAAAGGATTATCTTTAATTCCTGGAAACTATTATGGAGATGAATAAAACGTTGAGGTTCATAATTATGACATGAAAATATTATGCCCTCGGATAAATAGTAATGTACCTTATAAATTGGCATATTTTGTGAATGATGAATTGTATATACATACCTCTCAAAATTCTATCATAAGGTAAGTTACGCTTATGAGGTGAAGTCCCCTGGCTAGTGAATGCAGGGTGAATATAGTCCTTGGCCATAGGACCGGTTGTTATATATTATTTTTTTTAAGTGAGGTAATTTCGGGTATGGTTATGACTCACTGTCGAAAGTATATGGCCTCTTCCCAACGTCAAGAGATTTAGGATGCCCATGTTGTCTTGGTGATAGGCCCTGGAAGATGATAGCTATTTAGGGGCGCATCCAGTGGGGTGACTCCTGGAAGGATGGTCTTAGAATTGTTATATGCTGTGATTTAAATTAATTCTTATGAAAGTGGTATTTTATAAATGGTGCATGATTTTATGAAGTATAGTGTCTTGAATTAAGTTCCAAAGGAGGAATAGACTTGAATAGGCATAATAAGCATAACTGAAATGGAATCTTATCAAGTGAAATTGAATTATATTTCGTGCATAAATGAATATTGATCATTGCATTTGATATTGTGCTAGGTTATGCATTTAGACTGAGAGGTGAGGATTAGTATTACTATTATTATTGTTAATTATGGAGAGCGAGTTAAGATGATTCATGATGATTGATATTAATAACTATCATGCTTTTTAACCACATAGTGATCATATCAAACTCAGGCTCTGATCCGTTTATATCTCTTATTTTGCATGAATTTTCCTCACGCCCAGGTGTTCCACCGCAAGGACGCCCGTAATGACCCTTCCTTCCCAGTTGTCACGGAGCTATAGAATTTTGCGAATGTTGTAGGATACTTGTTATAAAAAATTCTATCTTTTTGTACTCTAGCTATGATCAGTTTACACATTCGGGCGTGTTTTCCAAGCTTTTGTACTTGTTAAATGTACTGTGATATTCATTTTAATACTCGGTGTAACCTTCTTGTAATTGTATGTTAACCGACAGCCGATTCGGTTATTATATGGTGAATGCATGTATAATTTATTGTTTGTATTACTTTCCACCGTTTTTTTGTTCAATTGTCTAAAAGATTTTTTTTTAAACATAAAATTTATTTGACATCCGTTTTCTAAAATAATTAGTGGTCATTTCGTATATTTATTTTAACGGCAGTGATGCTAAGAATGCACCATCTATGATTTCTGTATTAATTGGAATATTAGGCTGGCCACCTCTTATTTTAATAAGTGGGGTTTCACAGATGGTATCATAGAATCAGGTTCTAGGGTCCTTAGGATCTATGCGGACTATAATGTTTTATCGTAGTGTTCTTTGATGTAGAGCCCTATTGTTAGGACTGTTTTATTTGTATATGTATGCGATCTTCGGTGAAATAAATTATTTTAAATCGTATTCTGATCCAGTTGTTTCTTTGTCTCATATGCCTCCCAAAAGAGATCTCCCAGCGAGGAGAAATAGAGCTATAGAAGATAATGTAGAACCTCTACCGCCTCAGCCAGGAATAATTAATGCCATGGAGGTAGCTAACATTATTGCCCAGGCGGTCACTGCTCCGATGACAACCTTGGCTCAACAGTTTCCTCAAGCCCAACAACCGATAGTTCATGAGGTGCAAGCCCATTCGGGACCTTCCCTATGGGAAAGAGTGAGAGAATCTTTCTTGAAGGGTCAACCCCCAGAATTCCAGTTTGGTTCTGATGTAATACTAGCAAACAATTGGAAGGAGGACATGCGGCGTCATCTTCGCATGGTAGACTGTAGTGAGGAAAGGACGAAAATCCTTCCTACTTTTAAATTGGTTGGAGCATCCCTACACTAGTGGGAGTCGATGACCACGCCAGAGCAGAGAGATACTATGACTATATAGAATTTTTAGGTTTTTTTCGATCGAAAGTATTTTCCTCCTGCATTCTAGATAATTTTGTGATGTAGTCCAAGGTGAACGTTCTGTGGTAGAGTATGAGGAGGAATTTACTCTTCTAGATAATTTTGTGACGGATAAGGTAGTTTCGGAGAAACGGAGGATCTCAAAGTTTATGGGAAGGTTTCATTGGAGAATACAACAACATTTGCTGGGAAATTCGGCTTTACAAACATTTGGTGATGTAATGAACGCCTCATTGCTTCATTTCCAAGATCATCGGATGCATGCGTAAGGAGGTAAGAAGGTTTTAGTGTCGGGGCAACCTAGTAAGCAGGGAGGTAATGGTATTTGAGGAACACTACCCTCGACTCCACTGACGGGAAGAAAGCAGAAGGAAAGGGATACCTAGTAAGGGGACTTGTCCAAGAGACAGCATTTTGTGGGCTTTAATTTTGGTGGAAGTGGTTTCAGGCACGGTCAGGGTGCCCAACAGCAGCAGCAGCAGCAGGTGGGCCTGCAAGGCTAGGCAGGTTGGGTTATAATGGGGGTCGAGGCCATCCGGTTCAAGGCTTGGGGTAGTTCCAAATTAATAGAGGCTGTCATCAGGAGAATATGGTGAGCTATTGTTTTCAATGTGGGGAAACGGGTCACTTTAGGAGTTCTTGTCCCCAGTTAATTAGGGGACAGTTACCTCGAGTTCCACAGCATCAGCAGGCACATTTACAACCACCACCACCTATTCCAGCTTCCCCTCTCTAGCAGGGGAAATTACAGTATGTGCGTGTTTACCATATTCAGGATGCTTTCCTTCCTCCAGCCCCACCCGCGCCGCAAACTATCGAGGCTAAGTTTCCCATTGAGGGGCATTTGGGACATATGTTGTTTGATATGGGTGCAACACACTCATTTATTTATATAAGTTTTGCTTAATTGACGGAGTTAATTAAATCTGCAAAAAATACAGTTACTAGTATCGAATCTTCTATGGGTGATGGTTCCCTCATTTTCTTTATTTGTAAAGAAGTAAAAATAAATCTTGGTAATTTGTGTTTGAGGCCAATTTACTCATCCTAGATATGGTTGGGTATGATGTAATCCTGGGTATGGATTGTCTAGTAAAGTATCGTGCGATAGTAAATTGTTATGGGAAAAGTATAGTCTTTTCCATTCCAAGGCAAGAGATGTTTCTCATGACATTGCAGAGGAGACTTCTCATGACATAGTTGCTTCTCTAGATTCGATTTTCGTTGTGAGAGACTTTGAGAATGTTTTTCGAGAGATACCAGGTTTACCTTCAAGTCAGAAGATTGACTCCGTGATTGATTTAGCACTGGGAACGAAGAGATTGCTAGGGCTCCGTACCGCATGGCTCCTGTTGAGATGATGGAGTTAAGAGATCAGATTCAGAAGTTGTTAGAGAAGGGTTTTATTAGGCATAGTACATCACCGTGGGGAGCTCCTGTATTTTTTGTGAATAAGAAAGATGGTTGCCTCCAGTTGTGTGCAGATTACCGGGAATTGAACAAGGTTACCATTAGGAACAAATACCCACTACCTCGGATGGATGATTTGTTTAATCAACTTAGGGGAGATTAGTACTTCTCTAAAATAGATTTGAGGACAGGGTATCACCAGTTGCGGATATGAGAGTAGGACATTGTGACACCCCGCCTAATAAAATACCGGGCGATCAATCCTTTATTAAATTAAAATCAAGGTGAACAGTTGGTTCATTCTTAACATCACTGTCACAAATTTAAATTTTCAAATTAAACACCCTAAATGATTAAGCTAAGTGTCAAAACCATTTAAAACCTTAGTTCCATTTTTATTGAATCCAATTATAAAACCTTTCACAATTAATAGTTTAAGACACACACAATAACAGTAAGAATGTACATGAACGTTCAAGAATTTAACAATCAAATAACAAATCCTGGCTTTAAAATACCAAAGGAAAACATCCTAACAGTAATAAATCCCGAAGTAAAAATACTGAAAGTAAAAGATTTACAATCTCTGACAAAACCAACTGAATAATGGAAAAGGGCGACACATGCCCCACTGGATAAAACTGAACTAGCGGTGGAGTCAACAATGAAGTCGTCTAAGCAATGGCCTACAACTCCCACAAAAGTTACAGCATGTTCCATCCAAAGAATCCTAAGCATGACGCTCCTGTGGCGGGGCACCCGTAATACATATATATATATATATATATACAAGAGAGAAGAGATAACAGCAAACGGGTCAGAGTCCGATTGTAAAATAGTTTTAAAATAGTTTAGCAAGTATTTAAAATGTTTACCGGCTAATGCAACAATCATATTAGTATGCGACACTCTCTTGAGAATTCTCACCTCTCATCTAGTGTGCACGTCTACCGTACTAAAAATCTCATATATCTCTCTGCCGTATTCTCCATAAGTCTTATCATGTGAAATTATGGTTATGATATTCACATTAGAAAATCTATCTCTTCAAGATTTATTACGTTAGTTAGAATTACTCCGTAGCATTATAAAGTTTCCGAATACTTATAGTGAAGTGAAGCGTTTATTCATTTCTTAACTACTTATACGCACAGTAAAAAGTTCCCATATAGATATACGTACATATATATTAATTACACATGTAATATATATACTATAGGCACCCCACATAAAAATCTATGGTGCAAAGTTACCATATGTAAGTAGATATATATACCATTTTCTCATAATATATATATATATATATATATATATATATATATATATATATACATATATACTATCTGCACCACACATACAAACTATGGTGCTGGCATACTCTGCTATCAAGTCCCTGTATCAGTCGTACTAAGGGAATACTAGTTCGGAATCACTCTCGAACTGTATTAACACAAAACACATACAAATGGAGGCGAAGTATAGTTCCCAGTCCTAAAAGGTCAGCACATACCCTCACGTCTCTTAGGACCATCTGACTATCACTTAGATAGCCTGTAATCAAGGATACTATCTTCTAGGGTACGAGTCGTTATCCCCCATAAAGGCCCAATCGAGATAAGACTGTCCCGGCGCGAAAACCCCCATGATAACAAGTAGCTCGGGTACGATTTTTACACAGAAATAATATATGCACAATCACACCGCCATATATATATATATATATATATATATATATATATATATATATATATATATATATTCACATCCACAATATTAAATTAGGTGCACTCACGATCCATAATTATAATTTATCTGTTATTACACATTTTACTCGATTATCTCGTATAACGAACTTGTTCATTTTATTCTCGTAATTAAGTTATTCTAAACTCACTTCTCGTCTCTCGAAGTATTCCCTTTACCTAAGTACAATTTCAATAGGCCCTCGCTCACCTTCTAATCCAACTTCCTAGACATTTCGATTATTTAATCAACACACGTATGATTTCCTAAGTTTGAATATCTCCCCATTTACCCTTCATTTCCCTTTCACATTAAAGTCCTATTTAGCGGGGTTTATCTTGACCCTACTGGTCCTTTTTGGGTTTCATTATGTTCTAGTAACTCTAATCAAGATTTACTACGCATAAAAATCGGATTAAGCTAACACGAGCAAAAAATGTATTTTTCTAGGAGGGGTCAATCGATCGATGAAATGTGGTCGATCGATCGATGCTGTGGGCTCGATCGATCGATCAAGCAGTTATGGTGAAACTGCAGAAAACCCATCTACGGGAATCTTACACCAAACTCATCCAAATCATCACGTTTCAGTCCCAAACTCGCAACCACTTATACTACAAGTGTTGTATACTCATATAAACAATACCCTACGTAAAACATGCGATTTTTTATCAACTATAACAAAATAAAACGGTAACATCTATATAAATCTCAAGAACCCTAATATTTTTCTTTAAATTAGTTTCTTCCATTATTTTTCCAGATTTTCTATCACTAACACCATGGAAATTCGTTGTTCAACCTCTACATGTGAAATGGATTTAAAGAATATAATCTTTACCTCAACAACATGTAAAATTTGTCTCCAATTAATGTTTTCTTTCAAGAACACCAATTCTAATCAACCCTAGACTAATATAAAAGAATGAATTAACTTGATTAGAGAAAGATAGATACTTGTCTGGTGATTTTTGTGTCTGATTTGTGGATGAAATCAGTGTGGTGGTGATCCTCGTTGCGCGATCTAACGTTTGGCGGTGACGGCGGTGCAAACAGAGGAGTTCTTGGCCTAGAACTCCTTGGAAAGCTTCTCCTCTTCCTCTCCAATGGCCGTCATTAGTTTTTGGTTATGTTAACCCTAGAAGACAACACTTACCATCTGATATAACCCTAGCAAATTCGTGGGTTTAATTACACATAATTACGAAATGTCCAAAACGCCCTCCCGGGGTACTAATTAAGCCTAAAAACGCCCCGAGACCCAAACTAAACCCCATGGTACATTATTTTGGCTATCTCGACCCTTATGGACACTTTGGTGCACTCGAAATGACCATACGGGCAACTTACAATTTATTCATTTTATATAATAATAATTTAGTCCTGACACGACACAGGCACGTCCCGACTTAATTTCCATAATTGTCATTTTATTCACACGTGAAATTTTTTATAAAATCAATATCATATATTACTATACTCATCCAGTAACATTCAACAAATTTTCAATAATTACTAACTCTCGTCACGCTGGTAAATATTTAAAATAACTTTCTGGATTAAAATTAAATTAATTTATCTCAATTAAATTTAATAAATCTCTAAATTTAAAAGCCATAAAAATACGGGGTATTACATACTTCCCCCCTAATAACGGAATTTCGTCCTGAAATTCAAAAAATAAGGCTTACTTGGTAGGACAATTCTGGATATCTTTTCAGTACGCAAACTACCTACATAGTAAGGTTCTTAATCACTATGGCCCCCGCCTCACAGCAAGTTTGATTAACATTCTCATTGGAGACACTTCACATGGTGCTCCTAATAGACAACGCTCGCATAGGTCACGCCTATACATTATAAATTTCCATTATCTCACTATCATTGGGAGGCACCTCACTACATGACAGCTACTCGGATTTATCTATATACAAAACACCCATTCTGAGAAAAACCATACGAACATTTGACCACTCTTGTTTGCCTAAAACAAACGTGGAATTCTACCATAGTTATCGTATTATTCTCAAACGATCCAAAATTCTGATTAACCACTCACCTGTAAACATACGGAAGGAGAATAGTTGAGGTTCTTCCACCCCAAACCTTACTAAGCACTTCGTACGCGACAAACAGGTGCGAGTGCTTCTACAAACAACTCCTGAAATCACCATACCAAGATTCCAAAATTTACTTCACGTGGCTCCACTAATATTTAATCACTGTGCGCCTATTCCCTGACTGAGGGTGATACATCCTACTCGAAACGAAACCTTGTCTCCACTAGTCCCTGAAATCCCATATCAAAGGTGGGATTCACAAATCTCATCCCGAATCAGAAATTAATACTTTCCTGGACCATGTATTGGCGCGATGCTTCCTTTCAAAGGGAGTTTGGGGGACACTAGTTAATATTGTAAACCACCCCAAAGGAATATTAATCACTTCCTTCTTTGGGACACTTAATTCACATGTTCGGATGGACCCTTGATCTCGTTTTGAGGATGGCAACCCGTCCAAGAAACTTTACCGACTTTACCGACCTCTTCCAATTTCATGAATTGTCGATAAACACAAAATTCTCTGTTTGATTCTCCTCTTTCAACCGAACTCTACCTATGGGCAGTGCATGTAGAGACTACTCACTACGTCCCAATATACATCGATTTTTTTTAAATGTCTCACATTAAGTGGCACGTAATACTCCCCTTCCTTCCTTGGTGTATGCTGAAAGTTCCTACTCGTGCTCTTTTCTCCACAATGCACACTTCTGGATCTTTTATACCATACTAACCTCATCACTCTTTGTATGCACAAGTCGCTCTCACACTTGACTAATAACGACTCCGCTCCGAGTGTTCTTCATAATAATTAAATTCTACTCTATTCAAGGAATACCCCTTCTTAAATGGCTTCCCACAGCCTTCCAATCAAATTAGGGTGTGCTATTCTAATTGCACACTTATGTATGGATTATCGCCCCTCATGTGACGTTTAATCCACTCTATCACTTCCACTTCGTTATGCTAGTCCCACAAACATATATTTCACACGTCTATTACCACGTCCCTTCAACTCGAACGATTTTAACATCAGTTAACCAAGATGCCCACACCCCCTATAAACGATGTATATTAGCGTAAGCATCACATACACTACACACCTAATACCCAATTCTTTATTCTCCCTAGTGCTCGCAACGTGATTACAACACTTGGGTACGCTCAATCACCCTAGAAATCAAAATTTTAACTCCTCCTTATCATCATTCCACCCCTTAACTTGTGGTGATAAAACAAAACTTTCAATGCTTATCGAAATCCGTTAGGCCCTCCGTCCATAGCAAGTACCCCTTTACTCCGTCTCTTGAGAGAAAAGTTACATTTCTTCCCATAATTACACTTAACAAAGAACATTTCGCCAATTGTACCATCGTACAGTATTAGTGGTGATTGCATTCCATAAACCTTGAACACATACAATCGGAATTCTCAAAATCCCTTTCCCCAATCAGAGGGGTATAAATCTTAACTCCCACGTCTCTAAAGGATAGATATAACAATGCACTCTTTCTATCACCAAGTCCTGAGCGTTAAACATGATACTCAGTTAAATCTTTTCGCTCAACTATAAACCCGATATATACTGAATCGTAATGACAAAGTCCATACAAACATCAGCATCGAATATCTCTTGCCCACTATCCCCTCCTAAGTCTCTAGGATAGCAAATACAAGGGCGAGTCCAACCCTATTGCAGGTGAGGCCTCGCTAGAACAAAACATGTTGCACTAATGCAACCACTCCGATAGCCTTGCAATAGATGTCTACTATCGTATTGACCATTTCTATAAAGTTGTAATCAATACCATATTATACTCATATATCCCATCGCAAAAATGAGTGACCTCAATAAATTTTATAACACTATTAATATACTCATCCATCCTCTGCGGATAGCACTAAGGAAAAATCCCATTACATTAGGGAAAATATTCACATAATAATATCGTTCGTAGTTATACGCATTAAACTTGCCTCACATGCTAATATAGCAATGAACAAAATACAATAACTCACTCGTGTCACATAAACACGCCTCATCCTCTGAGGATACAACTTATACTTCCATCTTGCCAATCGTCTTGACTGGACAAATGGTCTCCGAACGTAACACGTCGTCCCAAACCAAAACAAAACTGCTTTAGTCATTGTCTTTTACTAGGCATCATGTTCTTGTTCCTTTACTCACTCTGGGAAAAATATTTTAGTACGTGTGATTTTACTTTCCACAAAATACCTTGATACTTAATTCACTTATCACCTGAAATACATTCAAAAACTCACGAACGACTGAAATCGAATCCAGGAGAATCATAATCTCCTTAGAGGTATCCTCCTTTATATAATAAAATAGGTGAAAGATCCCCCTTATGGGAGAGGCATCGCCAATCTAACATCTCCTTCCCCGCAATGACAAAGGTAATACTCCAACCGAATTAATTTATTATGGCTATGTGCATAGAGAGCCAATCCATACCAAATATTGACGTCGTGCTCACGTATGACTAAAACTAGTGGGACTACAGGTAAAACCAAACTACCAAACTACATACCTACACCTTGGCGTATACGAAAAATAAATGACTCTTTCCCAAATGATGAGTCTACGCATGACACCGTACTTTAGTAATGTCTAAAAATTCTAAGGCCCACACCAAGAGAGTATCTATAAAACAGTACGACGCCCCATTATTAAACAGAAATGTATCCCATAGTACTAGAAGGAAAGAACGTACCATCAATGGCCGATGATGGCTGTTGGGTTTCAGTATGCTGTGCGTCATACACACATTCGTGCTTTTTCTTCCCCTACTGCTAGGGTATCTTACTCGTATCTAGGAAATCATGCCTTCGATGACCCATCCTTCCGTAATTAAAGCATCTACCCCTAAAATGTTTCATTCTACGACCCTGCTGAGTATCTTGATGAAAAATGACATTCGATTGAGGCCAGTCCCTCCACTTGTGACCCATTTGTACACACTTATAGCAGAGTCTGGAAAGTTCTCGCTAGTTGATTTGGAGTTCCTTTTCAGACTAATCCGGAAAAGTTTGACGTTCATGACCGTCCATTCAACATCTAAAACACCTCTTCGTGACTTCACTCGGACCTCGGCTTTATTGGCCCTGACACTTTTGGGTTTCCCTGCACAATTTGTTACCTTCATGGATTTTACGGTTCTGAGGAGCTTGTTGTTGAGATTTTTGTGTCTTCACACACTTGTTATTTCCAGTCATGACAGACTGACTATACTCTCTAGATCTTTTGCCCCCATAATCTGTGTGTTGCGTTCTTGATACTGCAAGACCGCAGTGGTAACTTCATGTGCCATAATACCTGCTAACTCGACGGTTGATATTCGCTGTGGAGACACCAGAGGTGTGAGTCGACCTTGCTCGTGGACTCCATTAACGACATTAGCTAGTTCTTCTTGACGATCTATCTGAAAATTTAAATAATCTGGATGAGTTCATCATTCGCATAAACAAATCGCAGAAGCACGAATTCCCAATGTATAGAGATGAATACAACATTCCTAATATTAGGGCTCTATATCAAAGACGCTAAGCTAGAAACGTAATAAGCCGTACAGATCCTGAAGGACACTAGAACATGATGCTCTAATACCACCTGTGACACCCCGCCTAATTAAATACCGGGCGATCAATCCTTTATTAAATTAAAATCAAGGTGAATAGTTGGTTCATTCTTAGCATCACTGTCGTAAATTTAAATTTTCAAATTAAACACCCTAAATGATTAAGCTAAGTGTCAAAACCATTTAAAACCTTATTTCCATTTTTATTGAATCCAATTATAAAACCTTTGACAATTAAAAGTTTAAGAGACACACAATAACAGTAAGAATGTAAATGAACGTTCAAGAATTTAACAATCAAATAACAAATCCCGGCTTTAAAATACTAAAGGAAAACATCCTGACAGTAATAAATTCCGAAGTAAAAATACTGAAAGTAAAAGATTTACAATCTCTGACAAAATCAACTGAATAATGGAAAAGGGCGACACATGCCCCACTGGATAAAACTGAACTAGAAGTGGAGTCAACAATGAAGTCGTCTAAGCAATGGCCTGCAACTCCCACAAAAGTTACAGCACGTTCCATCCAAAGAATCCTAAGCATGATGCCCCTATGGCCGGGAACCTGTAATACACACACACACACACACACACACACACACACACATATATATATATATATATATATATATATATATATATATATATACACACAAGAGAGAAGAGATAACAACAAACGGGTCAAAGCCCGATTGTAAAACAGTTTTAAAATAGTTTAGCAAGTATTTAAAATGCTTACCGGCGAATGCAACAATCATATTAGTATGCGACACTCTCTTGAGAATTCTCACCTCTCATATAGTGTGCACGTCTACCATACTAAAAATCTCATATATCTCTCTACCTTATTGTCCATAAGTCTTATCATGTGAAATTAAGGTTCTGATATTCACATTAGAAAATCTATCTCTTCAAGATTTCTTATGTTATTTAGAATAACTCCGTAGCATGATAAAGTTTCCGAATACTTATAGTGAAGTGAAGCGTTTATTCATTTCTTAACTACTTCTACGCACAGTTTAAAGTTCCCATATAGATATACGTACATATATATTAATTACACATGTAATATATATACTATAGGCACCCCACATAAAAATCTATGGTGCAAAGTTACCATATGTAAGTAAATATATATACCAATTTCTCATATAATATATATATATATATATATATATATATATATATATATATATATACACTATCTGCACCCCACATACAAACTATGGTGCTGGCATACTCCGCTATCAAGTCCCCGTATCGCTCGTACTAAGGGAATACTAGTTCGGAATCACTCTCGAACTGTATTAACACAAAACACGTACAAATGGAGGCGAAGCATAGTTCCCAGTCCTAAGAGGTCAGCACATACCCTCACGTCTCTTAGGACCATCTGACTATCACTTAGATAAACTGTAATCAAGGATACTATCTTTTAGGGTACGAGTCGTTATCCCCCATAAAGGCCCAATCATGATAAGACTGCCCCGACGCGAAAACTCCCGTGATAGCAAGTAGCTCGGGTACGATTTTTACACAGAAATAATATATGCACAATCAGACCGTCATTTATATATATGGATTCACATCCACATTATTAAATTAGGTGCACTCACAACTCATAATTATAATTTATCCGTTATTACATATTTTACTCGATTATCTCGTATAACAGACTCGTTCATTTTATTCTCGTAATTAAGTTATTCTAAACTCACTTCTCGCCTCTCGAAGTATTCTCTTTACCTAAGTACAATTTCAGTAGGCCCTCGATCACCTTCTAATCCAACTTCCTAGACATTTTGATTATTTAATCAACACACGTATGATTTCCTAAGTTTGAATATCTCCCCATTTTCCCTTCATTTCCCTTTCACATTAAAGTCCTATTTAGCGGGGTTTATCTTGACCCCACTGGTCTTTTTTGTGTTTCATTATGTTCTAGTAACTCTAATCTAGATTTACTATGCATACAAATGGAATTTAGCTAACACGAGCACAAAATATTGTTTTCCAAGAGGGGTCGATCGATCGATCGATCTATCGATCGGTCGATGCTCTGGGCTCGATCGATCGATAAGGCAGTTATGGTGAAACTGCAGAAAACCCAGATACAGAAATCTTACCCCAAACTCATCCAAATCATCATGTTTTAGTGCCAAACTCCTAACCACTTATACTACAAGTGTTGTATACTCATATAAACAATATCCTACGAAAAACATACGAGTGTTCATCAACTATAACAAAATAAAAGGGTAAAATCTATATAAATCTCAAGAACCCTAATATTTTTTTTCACTTAGTTTCTACCATTAATTTTCTAGATTTTCTATCACTAACACCATGGAAATTCGTGGTTCAACCTCTACATGTGAAATGGATTTCCATAATATAATCTTTACCTCTACAACATGTAATTTTTGCCTCCAACTAATGTTTTCTTTCAAGAACACTAATTCTAATCAAACCTAGACTAATATAAAAGAATGCATTAACTTGTTTAGATCAAGATAGATACTTGCCTGGTGATTTTTATTTCTGATTTGTGGATGAAATCAATGTGGTGTTGATTCTCATTGCGCGATCTAACGTTTGGCTGTGACGGCGGTGCAAACGGAGGAGTTCTTGTCCTAGAACTTCTTGGAAAGCTTATCCTCTTCCTCTACAATGGCCGTCATTAATTTTTGGTTATGTTAAACCTAGAAGACAACATTTACCATCTGATATAACCCTAGAAAATTCATGGGTTTAATTACCCATAATTACGAAATGTCCAAAACGCCCTCCCGGGGTACTAATTAAGCCTAAAAATGCCCTGAGACCCAAACTAAACCCCCAGGTACATTATTTTGACTATCTCGACCTTTACGGACACTTTGGCACACTCAAAATGACCATACGGGCAACTTATAATTTATTCATTTTATATAATAATAATTTAGTCCTGACACGACACAGGTGCGTCCCGACTTAATTTCCATAATTATCATTTTATTCACACGTGACAATTTTTATAAAATCAATCTCATATATTACTATACTCATCCAGTAACATTCAACAAATTTCCAATAATTACTAACTCTCGTCACGCAAATAAATATTTAAAACAACTTTTCGGATTAAAATTAAATTAATTTATCTCAATTAAATTTAATAAATCTCTAAATTTAAAAGCTATAAAAAATGGGGTATTACAGACATATCCAAAACTGCGTTCCTAACTAGATATGGGTCCTATGAATTTTTGGTCATGCCTTTCGGGCTAACCAATGCTCCTGCAGTGTTTATGGACCTTATGAATAGAGTGTTTCGAGACATCATGGACCAGTTTGTTATCGTGCTTATTGATAACATCCTAGTTTATTCTCAGACAGAAGCTGCTAAGAATCTATGGTTGGTCCTGTAAATGTTACGGGATAATTAATTATATGCCAAGTTTGAGAAATGCAGGTTTTGGCTACAGGAAGTGCAGTTTCTGGGTCACATTGTGACAGCTCGGGGTATTTCGGTTGATCCGAGTAAAGTTGTTACGGTGAGGAAATGGGGTCAGCCCACGATGCCTATAGAGATATGCAATTTTCTGGGTTTGTCTAGCTATTACCGCCGATTTATTAAGGGGTTTTCTAAGATTACTAGCCCTTTGATAAATCTGACTTAGAAGGGAGTGAGGTTTGTTTATGATGATTCTTGCCAACTAGATTTTGAGGAGCTGATAGATAAGCTAACTTCTGCTCCAGTACTTGCGTTATCGAGGCCGAGAGTGGAATATTTAGTTTTTACTGTCACATCTCTGCAAGGGTTCAGAGGTGTATTATAGCAATAACAAAGGGCTATTGCTTATGATTCTAGAAAACTCAAGCCCCATGAGAAGAATTATCCTCTAGATTATCTGGAACTTGTTGCAGTGGTTTTTGCCTTGAAGATTTGGAGACATTACCTCATGGGAGAGAAGTTTAGCCTTTTCATAGACAACAAATCGTTGTAATACTTATTTTGACAAAAAGATTTGAATATGTGACAACGTCGGTGGTTAGAGTTTGTGAAAGACTACAAATTTGATATTCATTATCACCCAGGTAAAGCTAATGTAGTGGCAGATGCACTGAGTCGGAAACCCGAGTGGGAGTTAACAACGGTTTGGAAGGCTAAATGGGGAGAACTTAGCCAAGACGATGTTGTTGTGAGGACGTTTATGTCAGTGTTGACCATTACGCCTACAATAGTGGCAAGATTTGTGGAAGCTCAAGGAAGGGACAAAGAGTGTCAAGACCGAATACACTAATTACTAACCGAGGTTTAAGAATCCTACTCTATAAGTTTGGAGCGTGGATTGCGCTTCCACAGGAGACTTATTGTCCCGGATAAGGGATATTTGAGGTGAGCGGTAATGACATAATCTCATGGGTCCAGATTTGCAGTACACTCTGGTGGGGAAAAAATGTACCAAGACATGCGCCATCTATAATGTTGGGCGGGGATGAAATGGGACATCTCTGATTTTGTTTCTCGATGTACTACTTGTCAATTGGTGAAAGTAGATCATCAATGACCGACAGGATTGCTACAACCCATAGAAATACCAGTATGGAAGTGGGAAAGCATTTCGATAGATTTCATCGTGGGATTGCCAATGTCACAAAGCGGTCATGATTCCATTTGGGTTATCGTTGATCGTTTGACTAAGTTGGAACATTTCTTACTGGTACGCAAAGATTATAATACGACTCATTATGCCCGATTATTTATTGCGAAGATTGTTAGACTCCATGGGGTTCCCATTAATGTAGTCTCCTATCGAGACAAGATTTTTGTTTCCCACTTTTGGAGAAGTTTCCAAGAAGTGATGGGAACCGAATTGAAGTTGCGTACGTCCTATCACCCTCAGACAAATGGGCATATGGAAAGGAGGCTAGGAACAATACCCTCCCTTGGTTGAATTTGCTTACAATAATTCGTACCAATTCACTATAGGTATGGCACCCTATGGAGAATTATATAGATGGCCTTATAGTTCACCTACCTGTTGGTTGGAAGTAGGGGATAATAAATTTTTGGGATCTAAAATGATCCAAGATACATCTTCCAAGATTGAGCTCATTCCCAACCGCATTCGAGTCGCCCAAGACCGTCAAAAGAGTTATGCCGATGCGAATAGATGGCATGTGGAGTTAGAGGTTGGAGATAAAGTTTTGGTTCAGGTGTCTCCAAGAAAGGGGATAACGCGATTTTGGAATAAAGGCAAACTTGCGCCTCACTATGTAGGCCATTTTCTTGTTATTGTAGGAGTAGGCGCCATAGCTTACCAAGTTGCCTTGCCGAAATGCCTACAACATATTCATGATGTGTTTCATGTTTCATTCTTGAAAAGGTACAAAAGGTGTGAAGGATCCCACTGGAACATTCCTTTATATGATATCGAATTGCAGCCCGATATTTCATACGAGGAATAACCAGTTGCAATATTAGATCACGGGGAGCGTAGATTAAGGTCCAGAGTGGTGCCCTTGGTTTGGTTCCAATGGAGGCATCAAAATGTCGAGGAGTCGACATGGGAATGTGAGGACGACATGCGAGATAGATATCCACATCTCTTTTTGCAAGGTACGCTTGAATTTTGAGGGAAAAATTCCTTTATGGGGGGAGTATGTAACAAACTTTATTTTTGTGTAATTGTTTTTATAAAAATTTACCATGTGAGGTAATTAGATAAAATAATGGAAGTTGGAGTAAATATTATTTTAAGTGATTTAAAATATAATGTTTACTAAATATTGCATATATACTATTAAGAGAATGTAAATAGCATCATGTTATGTTTTATTTCGTCGTTGTGCCTTAAGCGACAGTTATGGTTTAAAGTGATGTTGGATCATAATATGAATTATGTTATCCCAGATGCCAATTTAGAGGGCGTGTCTAGTCCTGAAATGATTGAGATAGTCAAAATAAGTGTTATGTTGTATTTTTGGGTTTCAGGCACTTTTGACGGGTTATGGCCTTATTATGTAGTTACGAGTCATTTTAATGGAGTAATGACATTTAAAGATGGAATTTAGTGTTAAATAAATATTTAAGTCCTCTAATCCTCATATTTCCACATTACATACTTTCTAAACTTAGAGAGAAAGAGAATTTTGGGGAAAATAAGAGAAAGAAGGAGAAGAGAAGAAATTGAGCTTGATCTTGCATCTACCGAAATACAATCAGAAATTTTAGCCTTAAGACAAGTTTTTACTTGCAAATATATGATTTCATGTGGATAAATTATAATGATAGTTGTGTATTTGGAAGAATTGAGCAAATAGTAGGTTTTGATGAGTTTTATAGTTTAACCCTTAGGTTTTGTAGTTGGTATGAATTAGGTTGGTTATATTGACTTATTGTTATGTTGTATTGTTGTGGTTTTGATGTTGGTTGAGGAAAGTGAAGGAGGTGAAAGAATAGGGGGTGATGGATTTTGGGTTTGGTACTTTAGAAGAATGTTTAGCCACGGTTCTAATAGGTGCGGTCGACCGGGCCTTCAATTTGAGCTTACTGCATTCGTTCCTAGAGAAAACTTCATAGGCGCAGTTAACCGCAGTCTAACTCCCGATCACTGGTCCCCTATTTTTCTCCTAAAATCCTTAGTTTTTCTCCATCTTCGTTCTTTTAGGATAGGGATCTAGGAACCTTCTTGAAATAAGTAAAACTAGATTTTTAGAGTCTAGTAGTGAGGAATTCTAGAACTTAAACGAGAGTTGGGGGCTTAGAGCGGGAATTAATTTAGTTAGTTGTTAGAGGAAGGTATGGGGTCTCTTTTAAATAATGTGCTAGTATAAGTCTAGGGGGAATATAGTTTACTCGAATTTTGGTTTTCTAGAATTGAGTTGAAGTAATATCATGCATTATGGTTTAAAGGATAATCTTTAATTCCTGGAAACTATTATGGAGATGAATAAAACGTTGAGGTTCATAATTATGACATGGAAAGCTTATGGCCCCGGATAAAATGTAATGTACCTTATAAATTGGCATATTTTTTGAATGATGAATTATATATACATAAATATCTAAATATTATCATAAGGGAAGTTACGCTTATGAGGTGAAGTCCCCTGCCTAGTGAATGCAGGGTGAATATAGTCCTCGGCCATAGGACCGGTTGTTATATATTGTGTTGTATTTTGTTAAAGTGAGGCAATTCTAGGTATGGTTATGACTCACTGTAGAAGGTATATGGCCTCTTCCAAACGTCACGCAATTTAGGATTCCCAGGTTGTCTTGGTGATAGGCCCTGGAAGATAATAGCTATTTAGGGGCGCATCCAGTGGGGTGACTCCTGGAAGGATGGTCATAGAATCGTTATATGTTGTGATTTTAGCTATTCTTATGAAAGTGGTATTTTCTAAATGGTGCATCATTTTATGAAGTATACTGTTTTGAATTAAGTTCCAAAGGAGGATAAACTTGTACAGACATAATAAGCATAACTGAAATGGAATCTTATCAATTGAAATTGAATTATATTTCGTGCATAAATGAATATTAATCACTGAATTTGATATTGTGCTAGGTTGTGCATTTGGATTGAGAGGTGAGGATTATTATTATTATTATTATTATTATTATTATTATTATTATTATTATTATTATTATTATTATTATTATTATTATTATTATTATTATTATTATTATTATTGTTAATTGTGGAGAGTGAGTTAAGCTGATTCATGATGATTGATATTAATAACTGTCATGCTTTTTATCCACATAGTGATCATATCAAACTCGGGCCCTGACCCGTTTATATCTCTTATTTTGCATGAATTTTCCTCATGCCCAAGTGTTCTGTCGCAGGGACGTCCGTAATGACCCTTCCTTCCCAGTTGTCCCGGAGCTATAGCATTTTGTGGATGTTGTAGGATACTTGTTATAAACACTTCTATCTTTTTGTACTATAGCTATGATCAGTTTATACATTTGGGCATGTTGCCCAAGCTTTTGTACTTGTTAAATGTATTGTTATATTCATTTTAGTACTCGTTGTAACCTTCTTGTAATGGTCTATTAATTGACAACCTATTCGGTTATTATATGGTGAATGCGTGTATAGTTACTTTTTTGTATTACTTTCCACTGTTTTTTTAATTGGATTTTCTAAAAGATATTTTTTAAACTTGAAATTTATTTGACATCCGTTTTCTAAAATAATTGGTGGTCATTTCGTATATTTATTTTAACAGCTATGATGCTAAGAATGCACTATCTATGATTCCTATATTAATTAGAATATCGGGTTGGCCACCTCTTATTTTAATAAGCGGGGTGTCTCAAGAGGATACCTGAACTAGAGAAGGTCGTCTGAGGAGAGAGAGAGATGCATTTGGAGGAGAGAGGGATCAGACAACAGTTTAGAGAGAGAGAGAGAGAGAGTTTTCATGAAATGATGAAATAATGTGGGGTGTTTATATGCACAGGTTGTTGTTATGATCTTAGGCCATGACCCACCTGCGATGACCATTTGTTTTTACACGTCAGTAACATGGTCATGGTCTTGTAATGTGACCTTGTTGTGTAGCGTATATAAAATAAATGGTCATGAAAGGCGGGTCACGGCCTAGGACTGTGACCGTCATTGTGATTTTTTGAAAATCATCATGGCCCTAACTTCACTGAACCCCTTATATTTGTCACAAACCTGGTCATGGTCCATAGCGATGACGCAATTTGGGGAGAGGTTTGGCAGAAGTTCGATTCCCATTTCTTCACTGGTGGTTCATGAACCATAGTTGTGATCCCCATGGTCACAATTTATATTCGTAAGCTGTTACAACCCGCAAAATTTTGGGGGTATTTTTAAAATATAGAGGAAAAATAAATTTTTGAATTTTAAAAAATTTATTAGTTAAATATGTTGGTTATGATTTTGGAAGAATAAAACTTCAAGCGGAATTGAAATCGGATTTAAAATGGATTTTTAGTGCAATTTTGAATATTTTGCCTTATAGGAATTTTTAAGGGGAACTGTCAGTTTTTCGGGGTGATCGATCGATCGACGCTTGGGCATCGATCGACGGATGCCTTCGGAAAATGTGCACTGTAAGAAGTTTTGAGAAGTTTGTTTTAGTTACAACTCTTTTGGTTTTGTCATATAAAATAAGGACGTGGGTGACCCTTTTTGGCCCAACTTTTTTGCAGCAAACATGTTTTTAATTCCTTTCTTTTATACACACTTTGCCCCTTTAATCTATGCATTCAACCTTAGGTTTTTGGAGGTATTCTTGAGGACTATTTTGAGGTTGTTCTTGGAGCTGATTTTTGATGGCTTATTCTGTGAGTTCTGGGAAGATTGTTGGTGGTTCTTGTTGGTGGTTTAAGGTATGGGGTTTTACACAATATGCTCCTTAATCTCGCGAGTGTTATTCCCTTTGTTTTCTTGTGATTATTGACTCATATTTGAATTGATAAATTCATTGCAATTCAGGAAAATATTTGTTGGAATCTAATTTTGATTCACTTGGTATTATTTTGGTGTTGAGAATGTTGTCATGAGATTTTAATATGGCACTGAGGTTGGGAACCCGCCAATATTCCTTTTTCTGAATATGCTAGAAAAATGCATAGGCGCGGTACGGTGGTCAGGACTGGTGACCCGCTTAATGTGTTGTTGAGAAATTATATTGATATAATTTCTTATGAGATTCTCTTTTGATTTGAATATTCGTATTCGTATTGTTACATTTTATTTACCGCTAATATTTGTTGAGCATCTTTTCTGTCGTATTGTGTACTTCTCCATATTTTCTTTTAGTGGCAGGTTAGCGAGGATTCTTTTGGGAAGATTTTTAATACAAGTTGAGAAGATTGTATTTTTTTTAGGTATAGAGAATTGGAGATTTTTTTTTTCGAGTTAGCTGTTGTATGTAATTCGAGAGACTTAGTTGTATTTGTATTTGAAGAGATTCAGATTAGTGGTTTCTCTTTTGTTGTTGTGGGAATTAAATGCTCTATACCTTGTTATTTGTGAATTTGATTAGTTTTATCGCATTAGCGCCACATTCGTTCTCCCCGGGCGGGTGGGGTGTTACAGAACGGTATCAGAGCTTAGGTATACGACCACCCTCGGGCCTTGGGTTTTCATTTTGTTGTGTTTTTGTGGCGCGTATTTTCGAGATAGAAATTTTTAGAGAATTGTTTCGCATTAGGCATCAAGATTAGATGTGAGGAATTTATTTTTTGGTGACAAGAATATTTTTGGAGATTGTTGGCCTGATGTTTTAGAGTTAGGTATTCGACGAATTTCGAGGGCGAAATTCCATTGTTAGTGGTGAAGTGTAACAACCCGCATAATTTTTGGGGTATTTTTAAAATATAGAGGAAAAATAAATTTTTGAATTTTAAAATTTTTATTAGTTAAATATTTTGGTTATGATTTTAGAAGAATAAAATTTCAAACGGAATTGAAATCGGATTTAAAATGGATTTTTAGTGGAATTTTTAATATTTTGCCTTATTAGCATTTTTAAGGGGAACTATAATTTTTCTGGGGTGATCGATCGATCGATGCCTTTAGAAAACGTGTGCTGCCAACAGTTTTGAGAAGTTTGTTTTGGTTACAACTCTTTTGGTTTTGCCTTATAAAATAAGGTCGTGGGTGACCCTTTTTGGTACAACTTTTTGGCAGCAAACGTGTTTTTAATTCCTCTCTTTTATACAGACTTTGCCCCTTTAATTTATGCATTCAACCTTAGGTTTTTGAGGTGTTCTTGGGGGTTGTTTTGAGGTTGTTCTTGGAGCTGATTTTTGATGGCTTATTCTGTGAGTTCTGGGAAGATTGTTGTTTGTTCTTGTTGGTGGTTTAAGGTATGGGGTTTTACACAATATGCTCCTTAAAATCGCGAGTGTTACTCCCTTTTTTTTCTTGTGATTATTGACTCATATTTGAATTGATAAATTTATTGCAATTCTGGAAAATATTTGTTGGAATCTAGTTTTGATTCACTTGGTATTATTTTGGTGTTGAGAATGTTGTCATGAGATTTTAATATGGCACTGAGGTTGGGCACCCGCCAATATTCCTTTTTCCGGATATGCAAGAAAAATGCATATGCGCGGTACAGTGGTTAGGCTTGGTGACCCGGCTAATGTGTTGTTGAGAAATTATATTGATATAATTGCTTATGAGATTCTCTTTTGATTTGAATATTCGTATTCGTATTGTTACATTTTATTTACCGCTAATATTTATTGAGCATCTTTTCTGTCGTATTGTGTACTTCCCCATATTTTCTTTTAGTGGCAGGTTAGCGCGGATTTTGGGGCTCTATGGAGATTGATTTTAGCGAAGATTCTTTTCGGAAGATTTTTTATACAAGTTGAGAAGATTGTATTTTTTTATGTATAGAGCATTGGGGATTTATTTTATTTTCGAGTTAGCTGTTGTATGTAATTCGAGAGACTTAGTTGTATTTGTATTTGAGAAGATTGAGATTACTGGTTTCTCTTTTATTATTGTGGTTATTAGATGCTCTATACCTTGTTATTTGTGAATTTGATTAGTTTTATCGCAGTAGCGCCGCGTTCGCTCGCCCCAGGCGGGCGGGGTGTTACAGAATGGTATCAGAGCTTAGGTATACTACCACCCTCGGGTCTTGGGTTTTCATTTTGTTGCGTTTTTATGGCGCGTATTTTGGAGATAGAAATTTTTAGAGAATCGTTTCGCATTAGGCATCTAGATTAGGTGTGAGGAATTTATTTTTTGGTGACAAGATTATTTATGGAGATTGTTGGCCTGATGTTTTAGAGTTAGGTATTCGGCGAATTTCGAGGGCGAAATTCCATTGTTAGTGAGGAAGTGTAACAATCCGCATAATTTTTGGGGTATTTTTAAAATATAGAGGAAAAATAATTTTTTGAATTTTAAAATTTTTATTAGTTAAATATGTTGGTTTTAATTTTAGAAGAATAAAATTTCAAGCGGAATTGAAATCGGATTTAAAATGGATTTTTAGTGGAATTTTTAATATTTTGCCTTATTGGCATTTTTAAGGGGAACTATCAGTTTTCCGGGGTGATCGATCGATCGATGCCTGGGCATCAATCGATCGATCGATGCCTTTAGAAAACGTGCACTGCCAGCAGTTTTGAGAAGTTTGTTTTGGTTACAACTCTTTTGATTTTTCCTTATAAAATAAGGCCGTGGGTGACCCTTTTTGGTACAACTTTTTGGCAGCAAACATGGTTGTAATTCCTCTCGTTTATACAGACCTTGCCCCTTTAATTTAAGCATTCAACCTTAGGTTTTTGAGGTGTTATTGGGGGCTGTTTTGTGGTTGTTCTTGGAGCTGATTTTTGATGTCTTATTCTGTGAGTTCTGGCAAGATTGTTGTTTGTTCTTGTTGCTGGTTTAAGGTATGGGGGTTTACATAATATGCTCCTTAATCTCGCGAGTGTTATTCCCTTTGTTTTCTTGTGATTATTGACTCATATTTGAATTGATAAATTTATTGCAATTCTGAAAAATATTTGTTGGAATCTAATTTTGATTCACTTTGTATTATTTTGGTGTTGAGCATGCTGTCATGAGATTTTAATATGGCACTGAGGTTGGGCACCCGCCAATATTAGTTTTTCCGGATATGCAAGAAAAATGCATAGGCGCGGTACGGTGGTTAGGACTGGTGACCCGGTTAATGTGTTGTTGAGAAATTATATTGATATAATTGCTTATGAGATTCGCTTTTGATTTGAATATTCATATTGTTACGTTTTATTTACCGTTAATATTTGTTGAGCATCTTTTCTGTCGTATTTTATACTTCCCCATATTTTCTTTTAGTGGCAGGTTAGCGCGGATTTTGGGGCTCTATGGAGATTGATTTTAGCGAGGATTCTTTTGGGAAGATTTTTTATACAAGTTGAGAAGATTGTATTTTTTTTAGGTATAGAGAATTGGAGATTTATTTTATTTTCGAGTTAGCTGTTGTATGTAATTCGAGAGACTTAGTTGTATTTGTATTTGAAGAGATTGAGATTAGTCGTTTCTCTTTTGTTGTTGTGGGAATTAAATGCTCTATACCATGTTATTTGCGAATTTGATTAGTTTTTTCGCAATAGCGCCCCGTTCTCTCTCCTCGGGCGGGCGGGGTGTTACATAAGCATATACATTAAATTTCACCCTTTAGATTAGTCACAGTCTGTGTCTCATATTTCTTTTCCCTGGTCACAGTCATGGGCCATGACCCACGTGTTGTGACTATTCTCCATTTGTGGTGTAGTGACAAGCATAAAAAAAACCTTTCTTCTCAAATTATGATAGTTTTGAGAAAGAAATTTTTTTTTGAAAATAAAATCCTTGATAAGGTTGACCTTTACCTTAATTATACTACACTGAAAGACTAGTGTATTGTATCCTACACTAAATTACCTACAGACAGTATTGCATTTATTTAATGTTTTCCTTGATATTATCTTAATTTTGTATGACTTAAATGTTATTTATCCCACATACTTACTAGAATAATCATTGGGCATGAGATGTGAACATTATATGGTTCAGATAATAATATTTGAAAAGTTACTAACCAAGCCCTTATGAATCTCGACGAGGAAAAATATCAAATCATTAGGTATTTATAATATGGGGGACAATATTATTTATTCAAAATAGTAGGGAAAATTTTAGCAAACTTGATCTTAAATACGGTGATAGAATCCTTTTGAAGTAATCATAAATAGTCAATCCTTGAAATTAATAAAATAAAACACGTTATCCAAGAATCCATAGATATCACATTTTAATTAAACCACCAATTATAAGCTTTAAAATTAAGGATTACAACAAAGAAAGAAAACCCCTCTCCGTAGGACCAAACAAGGACCAACACGAGGAAGAAACTCTATGAGAAAGCGGTAAGTATGCTCTAACACCACTTGTAAGAGTTGAAGGCTCTAATACCACTTATGAGAATGCGAAAACAAATATGCTGGACAAGGATGGTGTAAAAATGCCAATTTTTATTTTAATTCAATTTTATCTTTTTATCCTAAACATATATCTATGTGATAAAACAGATAAATCAAATCAAGCATTCAACAAAGGCAAACTTTCAGGAAAAACCCTTTTCGGGAAAAAACTCTTTATTAACTTTATAAAATTTACAAATCATAACTTACAAATTTATAAAGGAATCAACAATGTTCCTAGCAAGAACACAATGACAGGAGTCCTCCTTCAGTAATAATTCTTGCAAGAACCACAAGAACTACAGTCCTCCTCCTTCAGCCTCAGCTTTCGTCTTTAGCAGTGTGTCCCTCAGGTATCACAAGTTAACCATGGAGTACCTTTTAACAAGGTGTATATAAGGACTAAACTTTCTAGGGGTTAAACGAATTCATAAGAACGATTTTCGACATGTATGTTGTGAATTAAAAAAGTGTTTTAAAGAACTTTCAAAAAATATGTGCATAAATAAATCTGGCACAAAAATCAATATGAAACATGTATTCATAAGGTGTTCACATATTTTGAGGTGGAGTGCTCGTTCGAAAGAAATTCAAGGATCGTTTAAACGACAAGTTCATCTCGTTTGAACAAAACAACCTAAAACATAAAATAACCTATACTATGAACAATTGTAGAAAAATAGTTCTTACACTCTAGCTGAAATAAATGATACCACAAAAATCTATAAGAGTGATGTCCATAACACAAATCTGGTGAAACATCATCAAACCTTTACACATATAACATCAAACCCCATCCATTATGACTTGACATCACATCACCAAATTGACATTGTTTAGAAACCTATGCAACACTACTACATTATATACCTATGATCTATATTCCCATATTTGTTATACTAACCATCCTTTCAGAAATTTCATTTTCACACACACAAATGATACCATACATGAAAAGACTCACTTCCACAGATGCAAACTATAAGGGATGGTTACAAAATATACTTTCAAAAGACCTCACCAAAAAATCAAAATATCCACCATCTAACTTCACATGTGCTTCTAGTTTAGAAACACTTCAACCATAACATCATGAGTATAACCTGATATAATTCTTACTCAATCACTGCTCAACATATTTTATCATAATATAATTATTGCATGATTAAACATTGTCTTCCATGAATACCCTCTGTGGCATATATGATCCATTACTTACCATGATTATTATGTCCCGTGATAGTAAAAGATATTTCCTCCTAGTATTTCAACATTAACTCTATTTTGTATTATATATCAAGAAAGTCGTCAGAAAAGTACTCCCACCCTTTTTGATAATGGAAAAGGTGGAGAAATATGATATGAGAAAAAGATGCTAAAATAATGGGGGAGAAAAATAGTTATTCTAAAACCAAGTCTCATGGTAAAGGGGATACTTTTAAACTTTTTCTCAAACTATATCAATTGTATTGTCATCATAAAAAAAGGGATATTATGAACCAAATGCATTTCAACTAAAAGGATTTTATATAATGATAACACAATTAATATAAGACTACACATCACTATTTTATCTTTAATGTACTTTAGATTAAAACAAACACTCAATACATTATGAGATATGTTGTAAGGAACACATCGACCAAGCAATCATGTTGAAGTAGTACAAGTACAATTAAGTTCTCAATCAATACAATGACGATCACAACCAAGTCAATGAAGATCACAAGAAATACAATGTTAACTAAACTCATAATCAAATCCTATAAAAGATCATCTCTCAATCCTTAAGAAAAGTTCAAGCCCAACCAGTCGTAAAAGTAATTTCATTACAATATCACACAACCGATGAAGACAAAGTTGAAGCCAGCATCATATATCAAGACAAAATTTCATGACATAAGAAAATCAGAAGAATTATCAAACATCCAAATGGTTATTACTATTTATCTTATTTTACTTTAGGAGATATTGTACAAAAGTAAAGAAAATGATTTACCTTCTATATGCTCAAAACCCACTCACCTAAACCTGCCATAAAACTCCCTAAACCTTCATAAATGAATGGCCCTAGACCCAACATACTTTTGACTAAAACTTGAGAGGTTTACTCGACTAAATTTTACTTTTAGTCCACAAAAAGTGAATTTTGTTCAACTAAACCTTTTTAAGATAACCCACTAAAACAGTCCAACTTGAAACCAGTGGAGGTTTAGTTGACAAAACCTCATGTTTAGTCGATTAAAGGTGGTAGAGATTTGAAAATTTTATTTGGTAAAACTTCCCAATATTTTATCCTAACACTAAAACCATTATAAACCTTATTACTAACCTTTGGCTACCTCCTAACACTATAAATACACCATCTTGCTTCCATACCAAAACACACAAGAATACAACAAGAATTCATTTTAGTAAAGTTCCATCATCCAATTTTGTGTCATTGCATCCTTAGTTTATAGATAGAGAAAGAAAGAGAACCCGTTTGAGAGTTGTAAACCCAAAAACTTCGTTAAAGCTAAAGCTTCAAGAAAACCCACCTCAACAAAAATATTCGACCTTAATCCCATTTATAAAAGGAATAGTCCTAATACCCACTTGTGCTAAGGCCTCACCCAAAATCACATTTGATCATTATACATGTGATTCTTGTTCATTTACTTTTTAAAAAAGAAAAAGTAAACCCATTTCACCATTTGTTTTATTAAAGTTACTTTACTTCATGTTTTAGT
The DNA here is from genome assembly GCA_949130495.1 of Sambucus nigra. Classification (NCBI taxonomy): domain Eukaryota; kingdom Viridiplantae; phylum Streptophyta; class Magnoliopsida; order Dipsacales; family Adoxaceae; genus Sambucus; species Sambucus nigra. The sequence continues at coordinate 556,248,559 of OX422208.1, forward strand.
TACGAATCTCTTTATTATTGATTACGGTTAAACTTCGTTTTATCTTCTCCTCGTGTAGTGTCGTTGTTATAGGTAGTCCAGGAGTTTAAATTTCTTCTTCTATTGCATGGGTACCGCTTTGGAAAGGGCAAATTTATCATCTTATTTGTTGTTTTTGTAAGGTGGTGGTTCTTATAATATGTTTGTTCTGCCTTAAGTGAATCAAAAATAGGGAAGTTATCGAGTACCATCTCGACCATGGATGTAGGAAGTGAAAAAACCACATTAAAATCTCGATTTGCAAAGTTTCATTAATCTCTCATTCTATTAATTGCTTATATTTATTGGTTATTAATTTATTACTCATAAATTGATTTATCATATTGCAATTAATATCTACACAAAATTTTGAAATTTCCATTAAACCCATATACCAAATTCACCCCCACCATTCTTGGTTAAATTTTCAGGCTAAGGGTGGGGATCACACCTTAGTTTAGAATGTTTTTATGACCCATTGAGTAGGGCCATTTTTATTTTAAGATAATTGTTCTAAAATTTAGGTGTGAGATAATGCCTAGATTTGGAGAGTCTTGGGAGTTCGGGATAATGTTAAATATAACTGGTGTTAGTTAACGTGCATATTAATTATTAATAAAAGAGATATTAATATGTAACATAGTTTATAAGGGCTTATACTTGTTTGTTTGACCCGACTGTGTATGATTATGTTAGTTTACTTCACTTCTGCGCAATCATACCGAGATTGCGTGTGTCTGCTTGTGGGGGACATAGTAAAAGGATTTGATGGCGTGCGTATGATGTTAACCACATGGGGTATTCATAGTGATGAGACAGGGTCTGCCTAGGTCCTATTTATTTCAATGTTGCATGCTAAAATTGTTCGTCTCCTGAGTGGGATTAACGATAGGATCCTCTCATACAATATTTGAGTATGGGCCCCGTATGTTCGGTGTAATGGCATAGTGATTTCCCTTGTGTTTATGTTATGAGATTCTAGGAATGGGACACACTATAACTATACCCAGTATGTGCGAGTGATCCTCGAAGGCAATATGGATAGGGCTCGATATTTTTATTTGCAAGATTGAGAATAGACCATGTGATTGATGTGAGTTGTGTACACTTATGGACATTTTGGATTATGTGATCTTGTACTCTAGAATCTTAAGATGGTTGTACCGGATTATGACTTATACTAGCGATGTATAATCATATTTTTATGACTCGGGAATATTATGGTAATCATATACTATAGGTTTATATGCTAGATTTTAACTTGAGAACATTTAAGACTAATACATTGGGGTTGTATATATTTGGAATCCTAACTTGACACCGTTAAGACATGAGAATAATATTTAGTAAGAGCATTACTGTAAATGTAAGAGTTTATTATTAGAAGATATGAATTTTAACTGTTAAAGTAGAGATACTTAATTAATGAAAAAATCAGTTTCACATTGGGCCTAATTGGGGTTTGGGAGTAGAACCACATGCTTTTTTTAGGTTTTTTTGGGTTGGGTAACTTAAATAAATTAAAATTCCATTAACATGTAGGAAAATGCATTATTATTATTATTGTGACCCATCTTTAGTTAAATTCTAACTATTTGTAGACTTGTCGGGTTTAATTCTCGTTGTTGAACTTTTTTCTATAGGTCTTAAGTCGTTGTTTCTACTGTAGACTTGAATTATTCACTGGATAATTATCTCTAGAGACATTTTGTACCTTGTTTCTAGGGTTTGGACACCCTGCAGTGTTACTGTTTTACAACTTCATATTTATTTATATTTCAGTTCAGGAAATTTGGATGTATTTTAAATTTTCCTTGATTCAGAGATTTCACGAGTTGTACTTGTATTCAGAGATGGATATCCTACAACCGAGACTTTATATACTAGAGTTTTATTTGATTAGTATTGATTGGTATCACATATGTTTTATTCAATTCAATAGTTTATTATCTTGTATTTCATTTACATAGTTTTATTTATTTCTTTATGATCAAAATGTTACCAAATGTTCTCAATTCCTATGATTTTTGCATTAGACCTGATCAATCTCTTTATATATTTTAAGTGGTTTCACAATGTCTAATAATTAAAAAACTAAGAGGGATTAAACTCTGAAAAGTTAAAATTATCTCATGACTAGTTAATCTTTTTAGTTAACGCAAACTAACATAAGATAGTTTAAGTGCCAACGCCTGATAACTAAAAACCGAGAGGGAGTAATCTTTGAAGAGTTTAAAATTATCTCACTACTATTTAACGCAACATAAAATTAGACAATTTGTGACACCCCACCTAATTAAATACTTGGCGATCAATCCTTTATTAAAATTAAAATCAAGGTGAACAGTTGGTTCATTCTTAGCATCATTGTCGCAAATTTAAAATTTCCAAATTTAAACACCTTGATTTAATTAAGCTAAGTGTCAAAACCCTTTAAAACCTTATTTCCATTTTATTAAATCCAATTATAAAACCTTTGACCATTAACAATTAAGAGTCACACATTAAGTATAAGAATATAAATGAACATTCCATACTTTAACCATCGATAACAAATCCCAATTTTAAAACACTAAAGGAAAACATCCTGACAGTAATAAATCCCGAAGTAAAGATACTGAAAATAAAAGAATTACAATCTTTGATAAAACCAACTAAATAATGGAAAAGGGCGACACATGCCCCACTGGATAAAACTGAACTAGAAGTGGAGTCAACAATGAGGTCATCTAAACAATGGCCTGCAACTCCCACAAAAGCTACAACACGTACCATCCAAAGAATCCTAAGCATGACGCCCCTGTGGTTGGGCGCCTGTAATACATATATCTTATCTCTTGTGTATATATATATATATACACAAGAGATAAGAGATAACAACAAACGGGCGAGAGCCCTATTGTAAAACAGTTTTAAAATAGTTTAGCAAGTATTTAAAATGCTTACCGTCTAATGCAAAAATCATATTAGTATGCGACACTCTCTTGAGAAATCTCACCTCTTATCTAGTGTGCACGTCTACCGCACTAATGAATCTCATATATATCTCTAACTTATTCTCCATAAGTCGTATCATGTGAAATTAAGGTTATGTTATTCACTTTTAGAAAGTCTATCTCTTCAAGATTTCTTACGTTAATTAGAATAACTCCGTATCGTTATAATGTTTTTGAATACTTATAGTGAAATAAAAAATTTATACATTGCTTAACTTCTTTCACGCATGGTAGAAAGTTATCATATAGATATACATATATATATTAATTACTCGTATAATATATATACAAACAACACCTCACATAAATCTATGGTGCTAGTCTTCAATATATAAGTATATATATGCCAATCACTCATATAATATATATATATATATATATATATATATATATATATATATATATATTAACGGCACCCGACATAAAAACTATGGTGCTAGCATACTCTGCTATCAAGTCCCCGTATCACACAAACTAAGGGAAACACTAGTTCAGAATCACTCTCGAACTGTATTAACACAAAACATAAATAAATGGAGGCGAAGCATAGTTCCAAGTCACTAAGAGGTCAGCACATACCCTCACGTCTCTTAGGACCGTCTGACTATCAATCAGATAGACTGTACCAAGGAATCCTATGTTCTAGGGTATGAGTCAATATCCCCCATAAAGGTCCCATCGAGATAAGACCGTCCCTGCGTGGAAACCCCCGTGATAGCAAGTATCTCGAGTATGATTTTTACACAAAAATAATATATGCACAATCACACAGTCACACACACACACACACACACACACACACACACACACACACACACATATATATATATATATATATATATATATATATATATATATATATATATATATATACACACACACACACATCCCCATTGTTAAATTAGGTGGTCGTGAATATATATATATACACATCCCCATTGTTGAATTAGGTGCGCTTACGACCCATACTTATAATTATCCGTTATTACACATTTTACTCGATTATTTCGTATAACGGACTCATTCATTTTATTCTCGTAATTAAGTTATTCTAAACTCACTTCTCGCCTCTCGAAGTATTATCTTTACCTAAGTACAATTTCAATAGGCCCTCACTCACCTTCTAATCCAACTTCCTAGACATTTCGATTATCTAATCCACGCACGTATGATTTCCTAAGTATGGATATCTCCCATTTACCCTACCTTTCCCTTTCACATTAAAGTCCCACATAATGGGGTTTATCTTTACCCTACTAGTCCTTTTAGTGTTTCATTATGTTCTAGCAAATCTAATCAAAATTTACTATGCATCAAATTGGATTAAGCTAACACGAGAAAAAATGCAGTTTTCCAGGAGGGGTCGATCGATCGATGAAATGGGGTCGATCGATCGATGCTCTGAGCTCGATCGATCGATCAATCAGTTATGGCGAAACTGCAGAAAACCCAACTACGGAAATCTTACCCCAAACTCGTCCAAATCATCATGTTTCAGTCCTAAACTCCCAACCACTTATACTACAAGTATTGTATACCCATATAAACAATATCCTACGTAAAACATGTGATTTTTCATCAACTATAACAAAATAAATGGTAAAATCCATATGAATCTCAAGAACCCTAATATTTTTATTTAACTTAACTTCTTCCATTCTTTTTTCAGATTTTCTATCATTAACACTATGGAAATTCGTGATTCAACCTCTACATGTGAAATGCATTTCCAGAATATGATCTTTACCACTACAACATGAAATTTTTGTCTCCAATTAATGTTTTCTTTCAAGAACACTAATTCTAATCAACCCTAGACTAATATAAAAGGATGAATTAACTTGATTAAAGCAAGATAAATACTTGCCTGAAATTCAAAGTTCTGATCTGTGGAAGAATTTGGTGTGGTTGAGATCCTCGTTGCGCGATCTACCATTTGGCGGTGACGGTGATGCAACCGGAGGAGTTCTTGGCCTAGAACTCCTTGGAAAGCGTCTCCTCTTCCTCTCCAATGGTTGTCATTAGTTTTTGGTTATCCTAACCCTAGAAGACAACAATTACCATCTGATATAACCCTTGAAAATTCGTGGGTTTAATTACCCATAATTACGAAATGTCCAAAATGCCCTCCCGGGATACTAATTAAGCCTAAAAACACCCCGAGACCCAAACTAAACCCCCGGGTACATTATTTTGACTATCTCGACCCTTCCGGACACTTTGGCACGCTTGAAATGACCATACAGGAAACTTATATTATTTTCACTTTATATAATAATAGTTTAGTCCTGACACGACACAGGCGCATCCCGATTTAATTTCCATAATTGTCATTTTATTCACACGTGACAATTTTAAAAAATAAATCTCATATATTACTATATTCATCCAGTAACATTCAACAATTTCCAATAATTACTAACTCTCGTCACGCTAGTAAATATTTAAAACAATTTTTCGGATTAAAATTAAATTAATTTATCTCAATTAAATTTAATAAATCCCTAAATTTAAAAGCAATAAAAATACAGGGTATTACATACTTGCCCCCTAATAACGAAATTTCGTCCCAAAATTCGAAAAATAAGGACTACCTGGTAGAACAATTCTGGATATCTATTCATTACACAAACTATTTACATAGCAAGGCGCTTAATTACTATAGCCCTCGCCTCACCGTAAGCTTGATTAACATTCTCATTGGAGACACTTCACATGGTGCTCCTAACCGACAACATTCGCATAGGTCACGCCTATACATTATAAATTTCCATTATCTCACTATCATTGGGAGGCCGCACCTCACTACATGATAACTACTCGGCTTTATCTATATACAAAACTCCCATTCTGAGAAAATCATACGAACATTTGACCACTCTTGTTCGCCTAAGACAGTCGTGGAATTCCACCATAGTTATCGGATTATTCTCGACCGATCCACAATTCTGATTATCCACTCACCTCTAAACATACGGAAGGAGAATAATCGAGTTTCTTCTACAACAAAACCTTAATAAGCACCTCGTACGCGACAAACAGGTACGAGTGCTTCTACAGAGCACTCCTAAAATCACCGTACCAAGATTCCAAAATTTCCCTCACGTGGCTCCACTAATCTTTAATCACCGTGCACCTATTCCCTGGCTAAGGGTGATGCATCCTACTCGAAATGAAACCTTATCTCCGCTAGTTCCTGAAATCCCATATCAAAGGTGGGATTCACCAATCTCATCCCGATTAAGAAATTAATACTGTGCCGGACCATGTACTGGCACGATCCTTCCTTTCAAAGGAAGTCCGGGGCGCTCTAGTTAATATTGTAAACTATCCCAAAGGAATATAAATCACTTCCTTTTTGCGAGACTTAATTCACATGTTCGGATGAACTCTTGATCTTGTTTTGAGGATGGTAACCCATCCAACAGCTTTACCGACTTTACCGACCTCTTCTACTTTCGAGAATTGTCGATAAACACAAAATTTTCTAATTTATTTTCCTCTTCCAATCGAACCCTATCTATGGGCGGTGCATGTAAAGACTACTCACTACGTCCCACTAAACATCAATTTTATTTCCTTGAAATGTCTCACATTAAGTGGCACATAATACTCCCCTTCCTTCCTTGGTGTATGCCGAAAGTTCCGACTCGTGCTCTTTTCTCCACGATGCGCACTTCTGGATCTTTTATACTATATTAACCCCATCACTCTTTGTATGCACAAGTCACACTAACGTATGACTAATAATAACTCCGCTCCGAGTGCTCTTCATAATAATTAAATTCTACTATATTCAAGGAATACCCCTTCTTAAATGGCTTCCCACAGCCTTCCAATCAAAATTAGGGTGTGCTATTTCAATTGCACACTTATGTATGGATTATCACCCCTCATGTGACATTTAATCCACTCTACTACTTCCACTTCATTATGCTAGTCCCACAAACATATATTTCACACGTATATACCACGTCCCTTCAACTCGAACGAATTTAACATCAGTTAACCAAGATGCCCTCATTTTGTAACACCCCGACCGCCCTGGGAGAGCGAACGACGCGCTACTCATCTGTAAGAATAACTAAATCCAACAAAATATAAGGAATAGGGCATTCAAATTCCATGACAACAAAAGAGTAACAACGAATCTCAAACTTCTTCATATAAGTACAACAGTTTTCCCAAATAGGTACAACAACCAAAATAAATCACTAACGCTCTATTCATGAAAATAAATACAAGTCATCTCTTTTGTATAATAAAAATTCTTTCCTGATAATCCATGCTAAAAATCACCCCAACTCTTTATTTACCATTAGTTCTTAACGCGGTTACAACACTTGGGTACTCTCAATCACCCTAGAAATTGAAATTTCAAATCCTCCTTATCCTCATTCCACCACTTAACTCGTGGTGATAAAACAAAACTTTCAATGCTTTCTTACCACACAGCTGGCTCCACTGGCCTTAAATTAAAATTCGAATTCCAACTTACAGATATAATTACTTGATCCCATTTCGACCGGGATACTGAACTCATGGACTAATGACCAAACGTCTCCCTATTTCCGACCTTACGCTAAGTTTCATGCGTGGGATGTCTCCCAAAGCGAAATACAAACAAGGAACCCCCCCGATACACTACAGCCTAGCATTGTCAGTTATCAAAATTCATTAGGTCCTCCGTCCATAGCATCTACCCCTTTATTCCGTCTCTTGACAGAAAAGTTACATTTCCTCCCGTAATTATACTTAACAAAGTACATTTCATCAATTTCATTATCGTTCAGTATTGGTTGGTGGTAATTGCATTCCATAAACCTCGAATACATACAATCGGAATTCTAGAAATCCCTTTACCTAATAATAGGGGTATAACTCTAAACTCCCACATCTCTAGAGGATAGATATAACAATGCACTCTTCCTATGACCAAGTTCTGAGTGCTAAACACAATACTGGGTTAAATCTTTTCGCTTAACAGTAAACCCGATACATACTAAATCATAATGACAAAGTCCATACATACATCGGTATCGAATATCTCGAGCCCACTATCCCCTCTGAAGTCTCTAGGATAGATAATATCAGTGTGAGTCCAACCTTCTTGCAGGTGAAGCCTTGCCAGAATAAAAAACATGCTGCACTAATGCAACCACTCCGATAGCCTTACAATTATTTCCCACTATCGTACTAACCTTTTCTATAACCTTGTAACAAAGATAATATCATACTCTCATATCGCATCACTACAACGAGTAACCTCAATAAAGTACATAACACTGTTAATATACTCATTCATCCTCCGCGGATAACACTAAAGAAAAATCCCGCTACACTAGGGAAAAATATTCACATAATAATAATGTTTATAATTATACTCAATAAACTCGTCTCACGTGCTAATCTAACAATGAACAAGATGTAGTGACTCGCTCGTGTCACATAACACGCCTCATCCTCTGATGATACAACTTATACTTCTACCTTGCCAATTGTCCTGATTGCACAAATGGTCTCCGGACGTAACACGTCTGTCCAAACCAAAACAAAACTACTTTAATCGTTGTCCTTTACTAGGCACCGTTTTCTTGTCCCTTTTACTCACTTCGGAAAATAATATCGCATACGATTTCACTCTCCACAATATACCTCAACACATAATCCACTTATCATTTGTCCTACTAACCATGTTAGGATTGTCCTTCTCTCGGACTTTAGTAGACTCGATTCCTATTGGCTACCCCGGTTATTCCCTTAGCCTTTTAGGCCCGAAAGAACATGTCACTGTCTATAATAGTCCTTACTGAATTTACCATCACTTGGAAAGAATTCAACTATCCGAATCATTTAAATGGGTCCCCGAATGTGTATCTACACCCCTTTGTGGTGCTACACCACCACCGTTGTATTCAGTCTTATTCTCGATTAAATTCTTCGATTCTGTTAGCTTCCCACACAAAGGAGCATTATCATATTTATTGACAAAATACGACATTTTGAACCTCTAAATCGGTAATCCATCAGAATTTCCTCTTTGGGTGTTATCAACTATTATTACGAGTCGATCTCCCACTTGGATTCGTTTGCTCCACTTCTATCTACATCTTCGGATACAAAATTCGCTAACGGATAAGATTCATATTCACAAATGGGCCTCTATCACGTCCTCCTGTGATGAGGTCAGGACAACAATCATGTGACACCCCGACTAATTAAATACCGGGTAGCTACTCCTTTATTAAATTAATACAAAATGCCAAGTTGGTCCAGTTAATAGCATCACTGTCGAAAACATTTTTATTAATTACTAACTACCTAGTATTTAAAAAGTAAGTTGCCAAATTTTAAATTAAGTCTGATTAACATTCAATGAAAGAATAATGGAAGAACAACATAATCCATTCACCATAACGAAGTAATGAAATAACCAACAAATAGTAATAAGTCCGGAGGAAAACTCCTCACAACAATCCCACAACTGAAATAAGTAGCACAAAGTTCCCTGAATTAATTACATGCCAGAAGTCTGAATAACTGAAATAAATGAAATGTCTCTAAAAGAAATGGGCGACATGCCCTACAACTGATAAATGTTGAATATAGAGTCAAGATAGATGAAGCGTCTACAAGCAAAGTCCTATAACTTCCACAAACAGCTACATCTCGTCACCTGAATGAGGATCCTAAGCATGGTGTCCTTGTGGCTGGGCACCTAAAATGGTTTTTACAAAAATAGATTTGAAAGCAAATGGGTTAGAGACCAAAAGTGGAAATCATTTTAAAAACAACAAGTGTTTTATTAACATTAAAACATTAAATGCAAAATACATGTTAGGACGTGCACTCACATGAAATTCTCACATCTCGACTACATGTGCACTCCTAACATACCGTACCCATCTAAATGACATACATATCTAACCAAACCGTAATAAGTTCTACCCCTTACTACTCGATTCCCATATTGCATTCTAGCGTTATCAATTAAATAGAGGGCTTTTCTTAAACTCGGATTCTCAATTAGTAATACAATTCACTATCGGTTAACCCGTTATGTTTTCTCAAAACATTACCATAATTATATTCACAATACCAACATGAAAGTTCCCATTAATTAAGTGTATATTATTCACGTCATAAATATACAATACAAGCACCCCGAGACTAAGCTGCGATGCACACATACTCTGCTATCCATCACGGTACATCACGTACATAAGGATCACGCATTCTGAATCTCTCAGGAATCGTTCTCAGATAACAACATCACAAACAATAGAGGCGAACACAGTCACATCACATGGGTCACGCACATACCAATGCTCCCACGATCAGCAGACTTATTAACATCCGAATAAGTCCTTCTCTGACCTATGTTCTCTAGGTACCAGTCTAAATCCGGGCAACACAAGGATTAGAGGGCCCTAAGCGAACGTAAACCTCCCGTGATAGCAAGTATGGTAGGTATGTCATACACATAAAATCACATACATAAACTAAGTATACACACATCTTAGAAATTACCATAATTTATTTGTGGAACACTTCTCATTCTCGTACCGACATATAATGCTACACAATTTATATGTTCCCGGTTAATATAATTTTTTAGGCCGTCAATAGTTCTCGCATCGTAATAGACACTCACATCCAACTTCATAATTTCCCTTAGGTTCGAACTACACTTCTAGGTTTTACTCCTCATTATATCCCAAATATCCCAAATATATCAATTAATCCACAATGAAGTGTTATCTCTACATATAAACAAGGTTATGGGACACTTGTGATCAAAACGGGCTAAAAAGCCCAAACTGTCAGCTCGTTAGAAGTCTCGTTCGAACGAGAGTTCGTTCGAACGAAGTGGGCTTTCTAACGAGATCTCATTCGAATGAAGTCATCGGACGAACATCACCTTTGTTAGAAGTCAAAGGTCAACTCATTAGAAGCTCGTTCGAACGACCTGGGCAGGTTTTCTAACGAGTGGCCAGATTCGAGCCCATATTTTCCCTATATCGTTTTTTCAACTTTTCTTCCTCTCCAAACTCATCTAAACATCAATCCAACAATTTCTCAAACTTTCTAATCGTTCCTAAACATACTTAGTTCATATATTAACGTTTAAATAGGGCCAATTCTTCCTAAAGATCATTGAATCATCAAATCCCTTCATTTATCCCCAAATCACATGAACATGAACCCTAAAATTTTAAAGTCACCAATGGGCATAATTAAATCCGTTTTTGTTATGAACAAGGTGTATTTCCATCAGAATAATCCTCCTAACACAATTCTACATGCAATCATTTCATCAAAATACAAGTTCTAATTCCAATTAATGGGTTTTTTATGAAACTCTCAAGAACAATACAAATTTTGTCAATTTCCTACGCATGGAAGAAACATTCTTTGTAATAAACGAAATTAAGTCAGTTGCCTTATGTATATCTTTGATTTTGATGTCGAATTGATGAATGATTCTCTCTCTCTCTCTGCAGAATTTTCCTCTCTTCTCTCTCTACAAGCTCTTCTTCTCCAAGGACAATGGTGGCTAGGGTTTGCCATAGGAACTCTTTTGGAACTAATTCCAATAACCTTCGTAGCCCAATAGGTTATTAGTGGGTTTAGTGGGTAATTGCCAAATCAGATATTAATTCCTAATTTTCGTGGGTTTTAATTCCCAAAAATCCAAAATTACCAAACTACCCTTATACGTTGCCGACATGGCCTAAAAATGCCCCGGGACCCAAACTAAACCCCCGGCTAGTGTTTTCTGACTATTTCGACCCTTCCGGACGCGTTGGCGCACTCAAAATGACCATACGGTTAATATAAATAAATTTCACTTTATAATTAAAATAATTATATTCCTGACGCGACTGTCGCGCGTTTCAACAAAATTTCCAAATTGCCGTATTTCAATCTCACGACAAATTTCATAATTCAATATACATATATAGCCATATATACTCATTAAAATAAAATACCAACTCGCATCTCATTAGTATTTTAATCTGGATTAATTTCCAATTAATACACATTTAATTCAATTAATTCGATAAATAAATATCACAAAATTACGGGGTATTACACACTTCCCCCCTAATAACTGAATTTCGTACCGAAATTCGGAACTAGAAAGTACCTGGTAAGAACAACTCTGGATAACGTTCGCCCATCTTATCCTCGCCCTCCCATGTGGACACCTCGACATTATGATGTCTCCACTGAACACGCACTAACGGAACTATCTTTGACCGCAGTTTCCGCTCACTTCGGTCCAAAATAGCAATCGGCCCCTCCTCGTAGGAGCTATCAGGCTGGAGATCGATGTCCTCCAAGGCAATGTGAGAATGAGACAAATCGTCTCTAAGATATTTCCTTAGTGAGGAAATATGGAATACATCGTGAATCCGATGCAAATGCTCTAGTAACCCAAGTCTATACGCAACCGGTCCAATCCGCTCGATGATAGGGAATGGCCCCACGTATCTCGGTGCCAACTTCCCTTTCTTCCCGAAATGCATAATCCCCTTCATAGGAGATACTCTGAGAAAAACCTGGTCCCCTACTTGGAACTCCCTGAAGAACCACTTCGCATCAGCACAGCTCTTCTGCCGATCCTGAGCTACCCGAATGCGACATCGAATCAATTTTATCCTCGCCGAAGTATCCTGAATCACTTCCGTCCCAAGTAGTTTGTTGTCCCCCACCTCCAACCAACATGCTGGGGAACGACAAGGTCTACCGTACAATGCCTCAAATGGATCCATGCCAATGGTGAACTGGTAGGAGTTGTTGTAAGCAAACTCCACCAGTGGAAGATACTCCTTCCATCTACCCCCAAAATCAATGATGCACATACACAACATGTCCTCCAACATCTGGTTTGTACGCTCGGTCTACCCATCGGTCTGCAAGTGATACGCCGTACTCAACCGCAATTCCGTGCCCATGGCCTCCTGAAAACTTTCCCAAAACCGTGAAACAAATATCTTGTCTCGGTCAGACACGATATTTAGGGGCACACCGTGAAGTCTCACTATCTCTGCAATAAAGAGCTGGGCATACTGTCCCGTAGTGTAGTCTATCCTTACGGGTAAAAAATGAGTGACTTTGGATAACCTATCCAAAATAACCCAAACGGAGTCGTGACCCCTCTGTGACGTAGGCAACCCCATGATAAAATCCATGGATATGCTCTCCCACATCCACATCGGGATCTCCAATAGTTGTAGAAGTCCTGCCGATCTCTGATGATCCACTTTTACTAGCTGACAAGTGGCGCATTTAGAAACAAACACGGCAATATTTCTTTTCATCCCACTCCACCAATACTGTCGTCTCATATCTTGGTACATTTTGTCCCCACCGGGATGTACCGCGAACTGTGAGCCGTGCGACTCTGCCATCACCTCGTGCCGTAATTCCTCCCCTTCCGGAACTACCAATCTCCCATTAAAGCGTAATCCCCCATCTGAGCTAACGGTATAGGATTCGACTCCCTCTGCTACTAATAGAACTATCTTCTCCTGACAGAACGAGTCATTTTCCTGGGCCTTTACCACCTTCATGACAATCTGCGGCGTAAAAGTCATCACAGACATGAATGATCGGGCCACTGCATCCTGGTGTCCCAACTCCTTCCACTTGGCCTTCCACACCCCTGCCACCTCATCTACTGGCTTACGGCTCAACGCGTATGCTACCACGTTAGCCTTCCCCGGGTGATACTGGATATCAAACTGATAGTCCTTCACAAACTCAAGCCACCTTCGCTGCCGCATATTCAACTCTTTTTGCGTGAATAGGTACTGTAGGGACTTTTGGTTCGTGAATAATCGAAACTTCTCCCCCAAAAGGTAATGTCTCCAAATCCGAAGAGAAAATACAACTGCCGCCAACTCCAAGTCATGAGTGGGGTAATTCTTCTCATGAGGCTTAAGCTTACAGGAAGCATAAGCTATGGCCTGACTCTCCTGCTGTAATACACCTCCAAGTCCTTGCAAGGACGCATCAGTGTAAACTAAATACTTAACTCCCGGTCTCGGCAATACTAACACAGGTGCTGAGGTTAACTTATCCTTCAACTCATCAAATGCTAACTGACAGGCATCACTCCAAATGAACGGCACACCCTTACGAGTCAGATGTGTCAAAGGAACTACTATCTTTGAAAATCCACGAATGAACCTCCTGTAGTATCCTTCTAGGCCCAAGAAACTACGGCTATTTGTCGGTGTCGTGGGTTGTCCCCACTCCCTCACCGTGGATACCTTCCCCGGATCAACAGATATTCCCCGGTCGAAAATAATGTGTCCCAAAAACTGGAGCTCCTTTAGGCAAAACCCTCACTTCTCATATTTTGCATACAGCTCATTCTGACGCAGCGTCTACAAAACTTGCCTTAAATGCTCGGCGTGCTCCTCCTCTGTCTGGGAGTAAACCAGAATATCATCAATGAAGACAATGACAAACTGATCTAGGAAATATCTGAACACCCTATTCATCAAGTCCATAAACACGGATGGAGCATTGGTCAAACAAAAAGACATAACCGAAAACTCGTAAGAACCATATCTCGTTAAGAATGCAGTCTTCGAGACGTCCTCCTCCCTGATACGCAACTGATGGTATCCTAATCGCAAATCAATCTTCGAGAAGAAAGAGGCTCCTCTCAACTGGTCGAATAGGTCATCGATTCGAGGCAACAGATACTTATTCCATATCGTGACCTTGTTCAAATTCTGGTAGTCCGCACACAATCTCAGTGAACCATCTCTCTTCTTCACGAATAACACAGGGGCACCCCACGACGAAGTACTCCTCCGTATAAACCCCTGACCCAAAAACTGCTCTATCTGATCTCGTAGCTCTCGCATATCTGCCGGAGCCATACGGTATGGTGCGCGTGCTATAGGTCTCGTATCTAGTAATAAGTTTATGACAAAGTCTATCTCTCGACTGGGGGGTAGGCCTGGTATCTCCTGAAACACATCGGAATACTCCCTGACAACTGGGATCGAATCTAAAGGAATCACAAACTCCTTAGAGGTATCCTCCTCTATATAATACAAATGAGTGGTCGAGCCTCCCTCTGGGCGAGGCATCGCCACTACAAACATCTCTTGCCCCAGAATGGCAAAAACAATGCTCCCACCGAAGCAATCAATCATGGCTCTATAAGCTGCAAGCCAATCCATACCGATAATCACATCGTGCTCATGCATATCTAATACCAACATGTCAGCAGGTAATACCAAACTACCAATCTCTACCCCCACTCCCCATCATATAAAGAAAATAAGTGACCCACTCCCTAATGGTGAGTCTGCACACGTCACTGTGCTCTCTGCTCTGGCTAACAACCCTAAGGCTTTCACAAAATGTGTAGCTATAAAACAATGCGTTGCCCCCGTATCGAACAAAACCCGACCCATAGTACCATGGATAGGAAACATACCCTCAATCGCGGGTGGTGCCTATGGAGCTGCTGCCTGGTGGTTGTTATAGACACGTCCATACTGTAACTGTCCCTGCTGCTGGAATGGATGGTAGTGCTGGCACCTGGGCTGGAGCTGGGAGGGCAGGTGAAAAAAGTGGCCTCTGTGGCTCATTTCAAGCACCCTGCTGCTGCTGTGGGGCCCTGCCCCTATCAGGACAATCCTGGCATTTATGGCCAGTCTTGCCATAAACGTAACACTTCCTCGGGAAGTTTTCCCCTCTCTATCCCTACTACCCCCGGACCTGGTGGTCGTTACCATTCCTCCCTTGGCCTTGCTGGCCCTACTGAAACTGCTGCTGTTGGCCATTCTGACCCTGCTGGCCCTGATGGCTGTTCGGACCCTAATGGCCCGGCCGGAAACCTCCCTGTCCATGCCTGAAATTTCCTGATCTGAACCTCTTGTGATCCCCCTGCTGGGAACCCTGGTCACCCTGTCTCTGCCCCTGAACAGATTGTGCCCCACTGGCACCATGTCCTCCAGTCCTACCCTAATGGCTGGACTCTCCCGATCTCTTGCCCTCATCCATGTGAAAGCGGTGATCCTGACAGTGTAACAATGCAGCGTTAACCACATCAGAGTAAGTGGCCAACGATAGGTTCCCCAACAAATGCTGACGGATCCTCCAAGTTAACCCGTCTGTAAACTTCTGTATCTTCTTCTCCTCGGTCGGTATCTCATCCGGAACAATGTTCAGAAGATTAGTGAATTCGGCCTCATACTCGTCCACAGTCCTCCCCTCCTGCTTGAGGCTTATCAACTTCCTTCTCATCTCCGTGTGAACAACTGACGAAAAATACTTGCGGTCGAACCGCACCCAAAACTCCTGGATAGTGAGAGTATCTCTCTCCTCCACGGTGGTAATAGAATCCCACCACTGCAGTGCAGACCCCACTAGCTTAAAGTTAGCTAGTATCTGTTTCTGGACATCGGTGCACTCATACATCCTCAAGTCCCGTTGAATGTCTTTCCTCCATTGACTCGAAAACACAACATCGGAGCTACTTGCGAACTCCGGTGGGTGTGCTTTCTGAAAAGAATCTCGTACACGTTCCCAAGCACATGGGAATGCAGGTGCCTAAACTGGCGCGGCTACTGGCGCCTGAGGTGGTGCCTGCTGAACTACAGCTTGTGCGGCATTTACCGCCTGGGCCACAATGGCTGCAACCTCGGCGGCATTCATCGTGCCCTGAACTGGTGTGGGCTGTGGTTCTGGCATTGCATCCCTGGGAACCCTTTGTGCACGTCGTGGAGGCATTCTGAAACAAGAATAAAGTCTATAAGCTCACAGTTATAAACTCAAAATAGCTGAAGAACGTAGCAAATACAAAAGAATGCAATAGTCCTAAAATATAGGGCTCTATATCAAAGAAAGCTCAGCGGAAACATAATAAGCCGTTCTGATCCTAAAGGACACTAGAACCTGATGCTCTGATACCACCTGTGACACCCTGACTAATTAAATATCGGGTAGCTACTCCTTTATTAAATTAATATAGAATGCCATGTTGGTCCAGTTAATAGCATCACTGTCGAAAACATTTTTATTGATTACTAACCACCTAGTATTTAAAAAATAAGTTGCCAAATTTTAAATTAAGTCTGATTAACATGCAATAAAAGAATAATGGAAGAACAAAATAATCCATTCACCATAACGAAGTAATGAAATAACCAACAAATAGTAATAAGTTCGGAGGAAAACTCCTCACAACAATCCCACAACTGAAATAAGTAACACAAAGTTCCCTGAATTAATTACATGCTAGAAGTCTGAATAACTGAAATAAATGAAATGTCTCTAAAAGAAATGGGCGACATGCCCTACAACTGATAAATGCTGAATATAGAGTCAAGATAGATGAAGCGTCTACAAGCAAAGTACTGTAACTTCCACAAACAGCTATAGCTCGTCACCTGAATGAGGATCCTAATCTTGGTGTCCTTGTGGCTGGGCACCTAAAATGGTTTTTACAAAAATAGATTTGAAAACAAATGGGTCAGAGCCCGAAAGTGGAAATCATTTTAAAAAAAGCAAGTGTTTTAATAACATTAAAACATTAAATGCAAAATACATGTTAGGACGTGCACTCACATGAAATTCTCACCTCTCGACTACATGTGCACTCCTAACATACCGTAGCCATCTAAATGACATACATATCTAACCAAACCGTAATAAGTTCTACCCCTTACTACTCGATTCACATATTGCATTCTAGCATTATCAATTAAATAGAGGGCTTTGCTTAAACTCATATTCTCAATTAGTAATACAATTCACTATCGGTTAACCCGTTATGTTTTCTCAAAACATTACCATAATTATATTCACAATACCAACATGAAAGTTTCCATTAATTAAGTGTATATTATTCACGTCATAAATATACAATACAAGCACCCCGAGACTAAGCTGCGGTGCACACATACTCTGCTATCCATCCCGGTACATCACGCATATAAGGATCAGGCATTCCGAATCTCTCAGGAATCGTTCTCAGATAACAACATCACAAACAATGGAGGTGAACACACTCACATCACATGGGTCATGCACATACCTACGCTCCCACGATCAGCAGACTTATTAACATCCGAATAAGTCCTTCTCTGACCTATGTTCTCGAGGTACCAGTCTAAATCAGGGCAACACAAGGATTAGAGGGCCCTAAGCGAACGTAAACCTCCCGTGATTGCAAGTATGGTAGGTATGTCATACACATAAAATAACATACATATACTAAGTATACACACATCTTAGTAATCACCATAATTTATTTATGGTACACTTATCATTCTCGTACCGACATATAATGCTACACAATTTATATGTTCCCGGTTAATATAATTATTTAGGCCGTCAATAGTTCTTGCATCGTAATAGACACTCACATCCAACTTCGTAATTTCCCTTAGGTTCGAACTACACTTCTAGTTTTTACTCCTCATTATATCACAAATATCCCAAATATATCAATTAATCCACAAGGAAGTATTATCTCTACATATAAACAAGGTTACGGGACACTCGGGATCAAAACAGGCTAAAAAGCCCAAACTGTCAGCTCGTTAGAAGTCTCGTTCGAACGAGGCTGTTCGAACGAGAGTTTGTTCGAACGAAGTGGGATTTCTAATGAGATCTCGTTCGAACGAAGTCATCAAACGAACATCACCCTCTTTAGAAGTCAAAGGTCAACTCGTTAGAAGCTCGTTCGAATGAGCTCGTTCGAAAGACCTGGCAGGTCTTCTAACGAGTGGCCAGATTCGAGCCCAGATTTTCCCTATATCGTTTTTCCAACTTTTCTTCCTCTCCAAACTCATTTAAACATCAATCCAACAATTGTTCAAAGTTTCTAATCGTTCCTAAACATACTTAGGTTATATATTAACGTTTAAATAGGGACAATTCTTCCTAAAGATCATTGAATCATCAAATCCCTTCATTTATCCCCAAATCACATGAACATGAACCCTAAAATTTTAAAGTCACCAATGGGCATAATTAAATCCATTTTTGTTATGAACAAGGTGTATTTCCATCAGAATAATCCTCCTAACACAATTCTACATGCAATCCTTTCATCAAAATACAAGTTCTAATTCCAATTAATGGGTTTTTTATCAAACTCTTAAGAACAATACAAATTTTGTCAATTTCCTATGCATGGAAGAAACATTCTTTGTAATAAACGAAATTAAACCACTTGCCTTATGTATATCTCTGATTTTGATGTCGAATTGATGAATGATTCTCTCTCTCTCTCTGCAGAATTTTCCTCTCTTCTCTCTCTACAAGCTCTTTTTCTCCAAGGACAATGGTGGTTAGGGTTTGCCTTAGGAACTCTTTTGGAACTAATTCCAATAACCTCCATAGCCCAATAGGTTATTAGTGGGTTTAGTGGGTAATTTCCAAATTAGATATTAATTCCTAATTTTCGTTGGTTTTAATTCCCAAAAATCCAAAATTACCAAACTACCCTTATACGTTGCCGACATGGCCTAAAAATGCCCCGGGACCCAAACTAAACCCCCAGCTAGTGTTTTCTGACTATTTCGACCCTTCCGGACGCATTGGCGAACTCAAAACAACCATACGGTTAATAGAAATAAATTTCACTTTATAATTAAAATAATTATATTCCTGACGCGACTGCCACACGCGTCTCAACAAAATTTCCAAATTGCCGTATTTCAATCTCACGACAAATTTCATATTTCAATATTCATATATAGCCATATATACTCATTAAAATCAAATACCAACTCGCATCTCGTTATTATTTTAATCCGGATTAATTTCCAATTAATACACATTTAATTCAATTACTCCCATAAATAAATATCATAAAATTATGGGGTATTACAATTCACTTCTAATCCTGAACATCTGATGAAGGAACATACGATCAACACTGTACCTAAGGTACTCCTATAGACATAGCATTCAACTTCTAAAATTGGTGGTTGACTCCCATCTTTATAACTTCATTCCGATAGCCAAGAAAATTTTCTCTAAATTTTCACTTTCAGTTAGCCACACTCCATCCTATATCTAAACCCTTGGATACTTTACCTCCTTTGGTAAACACACACAATTTCCGCAGTTCTAGAATTCCAACTGAAAGTTCTCTACACGTTTTGTAACACGTTGGGTGAGTTTACTCTCGCACCTCATTTGACTATAGCAGCATTGGGAAATCATGGTTGCGCCTTAGTCACCTTCCTAGTCTCAGCTTCTCACGTCGTAATATATGAGACCTCGACTACGGTCATCAGTCTCGAATATAATTTACAACCTCAAATGAGCCCTGCCTCCTGATGTCTGCTTAACAATCCTCTTATGACATCCATCATCGCTCGGCACACGTACACATCCGAACGAAATTTAGAATTCACTAATGTATATACGTTATAGAAGGAGAACGAAATCTCATCAAAGAAATTGACAATCCTCAACATAGGGCTCTATATCAAACAAGGTATCTTTGAAAACATAATAAGCCGCACAGATCCTAAAGGACACTAGAACCTGATGCTCTGATACCACCTGTGACACCCCGCCTAATTAAATATCGGGCGATCAATCCTTTATTAAATTAAAATCAAGGTGAACAGTTGGTTCATTCTTAGCATCACTGTCGCAAATTTAAAATTTCCAAATATAAATACCCTGATTTAATTGAGCTAAGTGTCAAAACCATTTAAAACCTTATTTCCATTTTATTAAATCCAATTATAAAACCTTTGACCATTAACAATTAAGAGTCACACATTAAGTATAAGAATATAAATGAACATTCAAAACTTTAACCATCGATAACAAATCCCAACTTTAAAACACTAAAGGAAAACATCCTGACAGTAATAAATCTCGAAGTAAAGATACTGAAAATAAAAGAATTAAAATCTTTGACAAAACCAACTGAATAATGGAAAGGGAGACACATGCCCCACTTGATAAAATTGAACTAGAAGTGGAGTCAACAATGAAGTCGTCTAAACAATGGCCTGCAACTCCCATAAAAGCTACAACACGTACCATCCAAAGAATCCTAAGCATGACGCCCCTGTGGCTAGGCACCTATAATACATATATATACACAAGAGAGAAGAGATAACAACAAACGGGTCAGAGTACGATTGTAAAATAGTTTTAAAATAGTTTAGCAAGTATTTAAAATGCTTACCGGCTAATACAACAATCATATTAGCATGCGACACTCTCTTGAGAAATCTCACCTCTCATCTAGTGTGCAGGTTTACCGCACTAATGAATCTCGTATATCTCTCTAACTTATTCTCCATAAGTCTAATCATGTGAAATTAAGGTTATGTTGTTCCATTTCAGAAAGTCTATCTCTTCAAGATTTCTTACGTTAATTAGAATAACTCCGTATCGTTATAATGTTTTCGAATACTTATAGTGAAATTGAAAATTTATACATTGCTTAACTTCTTTCACGCACAGTAGAAAGTCATCATATAGATATACGTATATATATTAATTACTTGTATAATATATATACAAACAACACCCCACATAAAATCTATGGTTCTAGTCTTCCATATATAAGTATATATATGCCAATCACTCATATAATATATATCTACTAACGGCACCCGACATAAAAACTATGGTGTTGGCATACTCTGCTATCAATTCCCCGTATCACAAAAACTAAGGGAAACACTAGTTCGGAATCACTCTCGAACTGTATTAACACCAAACACAAACAAATGGAGGTGAAGCATAGTTCCAAGTCACTAAGAGGTCAGCCCATACCCTCACGTGTCTTAGGACCGTCTGACTATCAATCAGATAGTATGTACCAAGGAATCCTATGTTCTAGGGTATGAGTCAATATCCCCCATAAAGGTCCCATCGAGATAAGACCGTCCCGGTGCGGAAACCCCCGTGATAGCAAGTAGCCCGAGTATGATTTTTACACAGAAAAAAATATGCACAATCACACAGTCATATATATATATATATATATATATATATATATATATACACACATCCCCATTGTTGAATTAGGTGAGCTTACGACCCATACTTATAATTATCCGTTATTACACATTTTACTCGATTATTTCGTATAACGGACTCGTTCATTTTATTCTCGTAATTAAGTTATTCTAAACTCACTTCTCACCTCTCAAAGTATTATCTTTACCTAAGTACAATTTAAATAGGCCCTCACTCACCTTCTAATCCAACTTCCTAGACATTTCGATTATTTAATCAACGCACGTATGATTTCCTAAGTATGGATATCTCCCATTTACCCTACCTTTCCCTTTCACATTAAAGTCCCACATAACGGGGTTTATCATAACCCTACTAGTCCTTTTAGTGTTTCATTATGTTCAAGCAACTCTAATCAAAATTTACTCTGCATCAAGTCGGATTAAGCTAACACGAGCAAAAATGCAGTTTTCCAGGAGGGGTCGATCGATCGATGTAATGGGTTCGATCGATTGATCAAGAAGTTATGGCGAAACTGCCGAAAACCGAGCTACGGAAATCTTACCCCAAACTCATCCAAATCATCATGTTTCAGTCCCAAAATCCCAACCACTTATACTACAAGTATTGTATACCCATATAAACAATATCCTACGTAAAACATGTGAGTTTTCATCAACTATAACAAAATAAAAGGTAAAATCTATATGAATCTCAAGAACCCTAATATTTTTATTTAACTTAATTTCTTCCATTCTTTTTTCATATTTTCTATCATTAACACTATGGAAATTCGTGATTCAACCTCTATATGTGAAATGGATTGCCTGAATATGATCTTTACCTCTACAATATGAAATTTTTGTCTCCAATTAATGTTTTCTTTCAAGAACACTAATTCTAATCAACCCTAGATTAATATAAAAGGATGCATTTACTTGATTAAAGAAAGATAGATACTTTCTTGAAATTCAAAGTTCTGATTTGTTGAAGAATTTGGTGTGGTTGAGATCCTCGTTGTGTGATCTACCGTTTGGCGGTGACGGCGATGCAACCGGAGGAGTTCTTGACCTAAAACTCCTTGGAAAGATTCTCCTCTTCCTCTCCAATGGCCGTCATTAGTTTTGGGTTATCCTAACCCTAGAAGACAACACTTACCATCGATATAACCCTAGAAAATTCGTGGGTTTAATTACCCATAATTACGAAATGTCCAAAACACCCTCTCGGGGTACTAATTAAGCCTAAAAATGCCCCGAGACCCAAACTAAACCCCCGGGTACATTATTTTTACTATATCGACCCTTTCGAACACTTTGGCGCACTCGAAATGACCATACGGGCAACTTATAATTTATTCACTTTATATAATAATAATTTAGTCCTGACACGACACAGGCGCGTCCTGACTTAATTTTCATAATTGCATTTTATTCACACGTGACAATTTTATAAAATAAATCTCATATATTACTATACTCATCCAGTAACATTCAACAATTTTCAATAATTACTAACTCTCGTCATGCTACTCAATATTTAAAATAATTTTTTGGATTAAAATTAATTAATTTATCTCAATTAAATTTAATAAATCACTAAATTTAAAAGCAATAAAAATACAGGGTATTACATACTTCTCAACTAAATTTAATAAAACCCTAAATTTAAAAGAAATAAAAATACGAGGTATTACATAATTTAAGTGTGAATGTATGATAACTAAAAACCGGAGATGGAGTAAGCTCTAAAGAGTTTAAAATTATGACATGGCTAATTAATCATTTTAATTAACAAGAACTAATATCAGATAGTTTAAGTGTGAAAGTGTAATAATTAAAATATAAAGAGGGAGTAATATCCAGAGAATTTAAAATTATCTAACTATTTATTAATCTCTTTAGTTAACGATAACTAAGGAAAAAATTGTTAAGTGTGATAATTAAAGCACTAAGAGGGCCTAAAATCTGGAGAGTTTAAATTATTTCATGGTTGATTAATCTTTTAAGTTAACATGAACTAACTAAAGATAGTTTAAGAGTGAAATATTGATAATTTAAACACTGAGAGGGAGTAGGCTCCATAGATTTTAAAATTTTCTCCCGAGTAATTAATATTTTTTGTTAACTGGAACTAACAAAACACAATGTAAGTGTGAAAATCTGATAATTAAAACCCTAAGAGGGAGTAAGCTCCGTAGATTTTAAAATTTTCTCACGACTGATTGATCATTTTAGTTAACGGAACTAACTAAAAATAGTGTAAATATGACCGTCTGATAATTAAAACATAAAGAGGGAGTGAGATTCGTCGAGTTTAAATTTATCACATGGATTATTAACTTTTTAAGTTAATGAGAACTAACGAAAGATAGTTTAAGTATGAACATTTGATAATTAAAACACTGGGAGGGAATAAGCTCTGAAGAATTCAAAATTATCTGATGAATACTCAATCTTTTTAGTTAATGGGAAGTAGTGGAAGATAATTTGAGTGTTAACATCTGATAATTAAACTTCAAAGAGGGAGTAAGCTCCTAAGATTTTAAAATTATCTCACTGTTGATTAATCTATTTAGTATATGGGAACAAATAGATATAGTGTAAGTGTGAAGGTATGATAATTAACATATTAAGAGGAAGTAAGCTCTGTAAAGTTTAAAATTATATCACTAGTGATTAATCCTTTTAGTTAACAAGAACTAATGAAAGATAGTTTAGGTGTGTCCTTTTGATAATTAAAACTCTAAAACGGAGTCAGCTCTGGAGAGTTTAAAATTGTCACACAGCTAATTAATTTTTTAGTTAATGGGATCTAAGAAAATAAGTGTGAAATTATGATTATTAAAACTCTAAGGGGGAGTAAGCTCTCGTGAGTTTAAAATTCTTTCATAAATGATTAATCTTTTTAGTTAATGGAAAGTAACAGTTATAGTTTAAGTTTGAATATGTGATAACTAAAATACTGAGAAGGATTAAGCTTAGAAGAGTTTAAATTATCTCATGGATGATTAATCTTTTTAGTTAAGAGGAACTAACAAAACATAGTTTGAGTATGAACTCATTATAATTAAAACTTTAATAGGGAATAAGGTATGAATAGTTCATAATTATGTCATTTTAGTTAATGAACTAAAAAAATATAGTTTGAGTGTGAACATCAAATAATTATAATCATAAGAGGGAGTAAGCTCCATAGAGTTTAAATTTATCTTAAACTTATTTATCTTTTTAGTTTAGGAGAACTAACAAAATATTATTAAGTGTGAATGTGTGATAATGAAAACACTAAGCGAGATTAAAATCAAGAGAGTTTAAAATTAATTCATAAAAGATTAAACTTTTAAGTTTATTGGAACTAACAAAATATTGTCAATATGTGAGCAAGTGATAATTAAAACCCTAAGTGGGATTAAGTTTTGGAGAGTTTTAAACTTTCTCATGAATTATTAATATTTTTAGTTAATTAAAACTAACAAAAAATAGTTAAAAGTGTGAATTTTTGATAATTAAAACTTCCTAGAAAGTTCGCACATCCTTTCCGAAGCTACTATGCATACTCTAGGTCCTCAAAGTTGACCTCCACACACTTTAGGTCCTCAAAATTGACATTCTCACTCTCGAGTTCCTTAAACTTGACCTCTGACACTTTAGTTCCTCTGAATTGACCTTATCACACTCTTAGGTCCTTAGAATTGACCATATGACACTTTAGGTTTTCAGAATTGGCTTTGGCCCCAAGAATTAGGCCTCGATCCTATAAATCAGTCGCACATACATTAGGTCCTCAGAATCTACCTAGGCCCTCATAATTCTTTGCGATCCTCTGAATTGGTTGCACACGCTCTTTAGGTCTTTAGAATATACATAAGCCCTCAGAAAAAGACCATAATTCTCTAAATCAATCGCATACTCTTTAGGTATTCATAATTGATCTGACCCTCAAAATCAGGTCTTGATCCTTTAAATTGGTTGCTTTCACTCTTGGGTCCTCATAATCATACCTTTATTTCCTAGCATGATTAATACCTATTTCCACCAGAGTTCCCATACAAGGACTCAACAGTCACAAACCTTCATCAGGTATCCATCTTTCGATGAAAATTTCTTATTCTAAAATCACATGTCAAGTAACTATGTAAACACCTTATTCTAATAATCCCATATACCTCCATAGGGTCCAAATAACATTCCTATGAACCCCGAACCCTAGGCCCTCCTTTAAGCCCTAAGTAGAAAATGACAAAACACTTTTGCAGACATGTTTCATCTTGGTAAACTCTTAGAACTGAGAGCATCTCAACATAATTTCATAGATCTCTTAATACTATTTTCAATGGTATCAACCATGCACGAATCAGACTTACGGTTCTTATTTTACAATCGTTTTACAAGAAAAAACAATTGGAGAATGATGCAATGCATTTAGATCACTATTTGACTTTGGTTAACTCTTGGACCTAATATGATGTAAACACACTTTCATAGATCTCAAAATCATCTTTCTAGCTGTCCTGTCCATGCGTTAATTAGACTTATGATTTGCATTTTATGGCCATTTTACAGATATCCATTTGAGCCTACCTATAGGCACATCTTCATCTCTCCCTACTGGCTAGAGAATATATTACTTGACTGTCATGTTTGGCAGCATGGATGGATGATAGGCTAGTATCCATGCTGACCAGTACCCCCCTCCCTAGGGCAGCATGGTCATTTTAACCTTTTAGGGTTTCCTATTTATGGAAGCCCTAACCTCACTATTCAACGCCTTTAGTCTCGTAATTCATGAAACAACCCTACTACATCACTCTCAAAAATATTTTCTTATATTCCCTTACATCACCCCCTCACATCACCACTTTATATCTTGTTTTGGGTTAGTTTTTAAAAATTTTGGATAGTTAGGATAACTTTGAGGTTATTTATCCATGTCGAAGTATATGAATTTTATTGGTTTGATTAAATTGATATTCGAACCAAATACCTAATTTTATGGAACCTAATAAAGTAAGGGATTTAGGTTAAGACTTAGTAACCTTTGTATGCAAGGGTTTAATATTGTTATATGTTATGTGAAACATACCAACTCTTAAGTCCTCGTGGTATTACGCACTAGAAGGAATATCCTTATCAGGCATAGGAGTGTGTCCATTTTTTGGGCTGATTTTACATACACATCACTTTTTTAAAATAGTAGAAAAAATATTTTTGAGCTGATTTTTTTTGTGTGATATTTAAACATTTCAAGGGACCCATAA